>JAREYC010000005.1:13966875-15242500 GCA_030015325.1 Cryptoblepharus egeriae | reverse complement strand
TTTGACCACTAGAAGGCTTTATATGTCATAACCACATAAGAGGACAAAATGTAGGACATGACAAAATAACGGCTAAAAACACTCCTACGGATTACTTTTATGTGGTTAATTTAAACTCTATATTGCTTATTATTAAATTTAAAACTATGACATATAATTTTTTAAATTCCAAGAAGACTGCATGCTGTCTGCTCACAAAGAAAAGGAGGACTTTAAAGTTTACAGGCTAAAATCCAGGACATGTCCTGGGAAAACGAGACATCCAGTCACCCTGTGCAAGAAATAAGGCTAAAAAAGAGGACATGTCCTGGAAAAAAAGAGGGCATGTGGTCACCCTGATTATTATTTATTAATTCCAAGAAGGCTACATGCTGCCTGCTTAAAAGGAAAAGGAGGATTGGAGTTTTTTCTCCAGGACACAAGGCTGAAAAAAGAGGACGTGTCCTGGGAAAGAGGGATATATATGCTCAACCTGTCCAGGAAATAAAGCTAAAGAAGAGAACATGTCTTGGAAAAGAGGACCGATGGTCACCCTGATTATAATTTATTGATTCCAAGAAGGCTACATGCTGCCTGCTTACAAGGAAAAGGGGGACAGTGAAGTGTTTTTCCAGGACATGTCCTGGCAACAGAGGACATTGGGTCCCCCTGTTCAAGTTGTCCCGGGCCAGCTGCCTCGCTTTCTCGCCTGCCTCCCATCAAGCCGCCTCGACGACAATTACTAAAGTTTTTAATTAGCCTCTTGTTATAATTCATTTTATTAATTTTCCAACCCTCAGCCCATGAATTATGCAGAGGGCGGCGGTGTAATTGTGTTTGCCGCCAGTCCGGGGGAGGGGAGACCCCCCTGATTGACACCAGGGCCAAGCACACTCCCAGCCCCCCAGCCCAACTCCACTCCCCAGCACACTCCACCTCCAGCCCCAAAGATGGAAGCGCGAATATTTTATCAACCTGCAAATCACCGATTAATTAATGATCGGCAGAGAGAGAGAGAGAGAGAGAGAGAGGCTGGCTGGGCTCGCAGGTGGGAAGCGATGTTGGGAACTGATGAGCAAGAGAATCAATTAGCATTGCCCACCTCAAATGGGAGGGCAGATGGAAAGGAGGGGGGTTTGCAATGAACCCGACATTAAGAGCATGCATGTCCCATGCATGTCTACTCAGGAGTAAGTCCCATTAGAGTCAGTGGGGCTTACTCCCAGGAAAAGTGAGCCCAATCCTATGTCTACTCAAAAGTTTGTCCCATCGCTCACACCCAGGGTTACTCCCAGGTATGGATAGTATTGCAGTCTTACAGCCCAATCCTATGCATGTCTACTCAGGAGTAAGTCCCATTAGAGTCATTGGGGCTTACTCCCAGGTAAGTGTGGATAGCATTGCAGCCTTGGAATACAGTCCTATGCATGTCTACTCAAGAGAAGTCCCATTATACGCATTGGGGATTACTCCCAGGTAAGTGCGGGTTGCATTGCAGCCTTGCAGCCCATTCCTAAGCGTAAGTTTCATAATAGTCCTTGGGGCTTACTCCCAGGCAAGTGTGGATATCATTGAAGCCTTGGAGCCAAATCCGAAGGAAGTCTACTCAGGAGTTAGTCCCATTATAATAAAGAGAGCTTACACCCAGGTAAACGTGGGTATGATTGCATCCATAAATAGAGAGCGCTTCTAAGTCATCTGGAAACACCTAGCATACAGTAACCATCAGTGAAAACAATTATCTTTGGGGAGGGGTCTCGATGGGGGAATCTCACCCTCCCCAAATACATTCTCGGTTGGAGAAGATTTTGAGCCCAATCCTATGTCTTCTCAGAAGTAAGATCCATTATAGTCAATGGAGCTTACGCCCAGGGAAATGCGATTAGAATTGCATCCTTTATTTGGCTCCTATGGACTTGTGGAAGGAGGACCTGCATCAGGCTGCATGTCACAGGCGAGGGTTTTTGGGGGGAGGGGGAGAAAAGGGGGTTAGGCGAGAATAAAATCGATACCAGATCTGCAGTTGGGTGTCTCTGATTCACTGATGAAGTTTTAATCTAAGTTGAAAGCCATTTCAGAACAAGTGTTCAGACAGACATTCCACAAGTCCGGATTAAAGGGAAGAGGGAAAGAAAGAAGGCTGAAAATTGAGGGAGGAGGCAACGCTGGCACATTAAGGGTGCAATCCTTTGCCTTTCTACTCAGAAGTAAATCCCATTATATTCAGTGGGGCTTACTCCCAGGAAAAGGTGCTTAGGATTGCAGCCTAAGGAACAAGTGCCTGAGACCTTCAATTTGCCTAGGGACAAAAAAAGTTATTTGGAATTCCTTTGAAAAATCACATTCAGAAAGAACAACTTAAGACATCTCACCTCTGCAAAAGCTTGGATTCCTCCCCCCCCCGCCCTCAAAAAAATAATAATTTTAAAAAGTCACTGCAGCCTTGAGCCTTGTTTTGGTCCTAGTCCTAAACATGTTTAATCCAACTTCATCATCCCATTGTGAATACCTCCTAAGTAAGGGATTTAGGATTGTAGCCTTCCTTATACGCCTTGCTGGAAAGGACAAGCTGGAACTCTCTTTAGATGGAAGTCCCATTGCAAACTAGTCGCTTAGTTCGAGGAAGTATCTGATTAGTGTCCCTTGGGGAAAAAATAATTCCCTATGAGAATAGCGAGAGGAAAATCCTCTCAAAACGGTAGCAAAGATCTGAAATTAAAAGTCCCATCGATTTCAATGGGAGACGTTTAAAGCATATGCAGGTCAAATCAGTGGGACAACCACAAGATGAGCTAGAAATTGTGCCTCCCCACCAAAAACTGACTCAGGACACAATCCTAACCATGTCTACTCATAAGTAAGCCCCATTATGTTCAATGGGTCTTACTCCCAGGAAAGTGTCTTTAGGATTGCAGCCTCAATCTATATGACCTTCCTTTCCTAAGTAATCCCTGAGTTTGATTCGATAGTCCAGTTTTTTGAGTCGGTTTTTGAACCTTCCCAAATCCCATGCTTATGGGGTTTTACAGCCCAATTCTATGCCCGTCTACGCAGAAGTAAGTCCCATTATAATCAATGGGGTTTACTCCCAAGAAAGAGTAGATCGGACTTCTTCCTTAATTCGGATACTTATAGAAGCTGTTTATAGTTGATGTGAACATGATCTTGCAATTGCTGGTGTTTTTACACTAAGGTAGACTACAGTATTTCCGTTTGAGAGTATAAGAAAAATAAAACACTACTTGATACTCATTTTATTTGGTCATTCCTGGTTCTCCAAAAATGATATCCGATAGAACTATGTATAAAATATTTTTTTTACAAATGCATTTATTTAAAAATTCAGATGACATTTTGACTTCATAACAAAACAAACCAATCTGATTTCAGTGGAAGAATTCTGCTTCTTTTGGAAGAAAAAAATACATTCTAGCCCTTCTCTCCGCACGCCAACAGTGGTTGCAAAAATGAAATAAAATCACAACTTTTTGAACTTACTGTTCCTTTTTCTGAATATGACTTTAAGCGTCTGGATTCACAGGTTTACGGCCAAAATGAAACGGAGTTGGCTAAACTAGGGAGGAAATTATCCCAGCCTTGAATTAACTCCCACTCACAAATTTGGCATTATATTAAAATACTACTTTCACCAGAATTTTTTTAAAAGATCAAAACCAATTGAAAGTAAGTTGGGACTTACAACACGATCCTGATCCTTTTCAGAGCTCAATCCTATACATGTCTACTTAGAAGAACGTCCCATTAAAGTCAGTTGGGTTTACTCCCAGGAAGATGTGCATAGGACTGTAGCCTCAGTCTCAGCACCAGCCCCTCGAACTGAGTGGGACTTACTTCCAAGTAGATCTCAGATCAGCCTGTCAGTCACAAGTTTAACTGAGATCGGGACCAGTACAAGGATGGCCTGCAGTCCTGCTGAATAACTATACTTACAAGACAAGCAAAGATCTGTTTAGGATTCTTATATTTATTCACCCTGAATAAAAATAGTTTTTTGTTACATAATCAAGTGCAAGATCTATAAACTGGGAGCTACTCATGCCTGGTTTGCTGACAAACGTTCTGGAGATGACAATCCTATCTTCAATCTTTTGGAGGAAAAAAAAGGTTATTTTTTTTCTTTTTTACAGTTTTGGACTTCCACTTGTTGTCCCTTATGCCGAATAAATGTCAAGAAACACACGCAGCTAATATATAGTTCTTTTTATTCAGAGCATCCATTTTCACATAAGATCTATCTTATATTAAGGATTTCTGAATTTTGCAGAAAAATACAACTCTTGATTTGTATAAATTTTTTTTGGTAGACTCTTTGTCTTGGTTTTTGTCTAACGGCTCGATGCCTCCTTGATTTCTTTACTTACTTTTAGCAGCCGTGTTTCAGAAATTAAAAAAGGAAGAATGCACTTTGTAATAAAAATAAAAGAATAATAATAATTAATAATAATACTTTTCTGTTTTTGTTTTCCAGGTTTGTTTTATTTTAGGTGTGCTGGGACACATCTCCCTGTTGTATATTTTGGCGTACAGAAATATTTCTGATAGAAATTTTTTTTAAAAAAAATGAAAAATAAAGACACATCAAGAAGAGCCAACCAAGGAGAAAGTTCAGCAAACATACATATGGACAGGTGGATATTTCAGTGACACACGTGGCTGTAAGTTGTAGCCATTTTTGCCCCCTCTGTGCATTAAAGAAAATATTTACAAACATCTTCCTCTTCTATTTTTTTGCTTCGTTTTGTTTTCTTCCTTGCTTTGCATTAAAATCTAAATACAAGTAACGTGACAAGGACTTTTTTGTGTTTGCGACTGTGTGTGTGTGTGTCTGTGTGTGTGTTAGTTCGGTGAGAAAAAACAGGCAGTCGACTGTGTCAAAAAATCACACCCATCATTCACAAAATAAACAAATTTTTTTAAAAAAACACGAAACCCTCCCCAAATTATTGGAAACTAGTCTATGTTATTATTATTATTTTTTAGTGCTCCGTTTCTTATGCATAGAACGTTTGCTCTGCAAACAAGGATACATCCAAAATCATAATACAGTAATAATAATAATAATAATAATAATAATAATAATAATAATAATAATAATAATAATTCCTCCAACACTCATGATAAATTATTCAATTCTAAAATAAATAAATAAATACCTCCCGAGACCTGATCACTGATCGTTCTGTGGCTTTTTTCAGGGCATGCATGCATAATCTTAGTCCCTCCCTCTTCCCTCCCCAAATTTCTTCTCTCTTTTTCTTTTTTCTTTTTAAAAAAGAAATCCCTTTGGAGATTAAAGCGTTTTCTATGGAGGATCCAGAACCCTACCCCCTCTTTACACCTTCCTCTTCCCCTTCCCTTCATTGTACACCGCTTCTACTCAACAGAACTACTCAGTCATTAATGTTGCTGTCCAGTCACCGATGGTGCTGAAAATCCAACCTTCCCTTTCCTAAAAGGGAAATGGTATCAGTGCAAATTCCTTGGTCCCCCAACCTTTCGTCTGTACAGCACCTTATAGTTATTTATTTTTTTACTCTCTAGAGGAAACCCCTCGTCCTCCATCCATCTCCTTCACACAACTAAAACACCCCAAGCAGATCCTACCATTTAATTTGAGTGAGATCGGGGTGAAACGATCTGGGTGCTTCCTCTCTTCACAACACAAAATCAAATCCCATCTTAAGTCGGACACACACACACACACACACACACACACACACACACACACACACACACATACAAAACAAGGCAGGACTTTGCAATGATCTCAACTAGCTGGAGGAGTCTCTCCTTAGTTCCCACCTCCGGGCTACAGGAAAGGACAAGTCGCTTCTCAATTATTGAGACGGTTCAAGATCACAACTCAATCCTATGAGTATCTACTACGAATTTAAGCCCCGTTCTAGTCAATAGTGAGGATAGGATTGCAGTCTCAAAGCCCAAGCCTAGGCGTGCCTTCTCAGAAGCACGCCCCAATCTACTCTATAGGGTTTACTCTCCAGTAAGTGTACATAGGATTGCAGCCTTCCTCTGTAGATTTCAACATCTAAAAGGGGAAAACTATAGGATGGGAGGAAATTAACTTTTTGCCGATCGGTTTCAAGAGTGACTTAAAAAAATCCAGTAAGGCTGCAATCCTAATGACACTTTCTTAGGAGTAAGACCTATTAAGCGCAATGGGGCTTACTTTTGAGTAGACATGGTTAGGATTGTGCTTTAATTCTATTTGGGAAGGAGAGGAGTTGGTCGATTCTGCGATATCTTTGGCCAAGTTTTACAATCCTAAACATGTCTGCTCAGAAGTAAGTTTAGGATTAAGTAGTTTAGGATTGCACTCTTTCACACTACCTCAGCCAAATAACTGGAGAACCTCTACTCTGAAGTTCCCAGCTCTCTCCTTCTTCCTCCAAACAACACACAGTCCCATCAAGTCCACTTCTTTAGCAAATCCGATTAAAATAAATTGAAGGGGAGGAGAGAGAGAGAGACACTCACACTGGGGGTGAAAAAAGGAAAAACCAACACAACAGAAAGCACCAGATAGGAAAGCAAAAGGAAAGCACTCTATCAGCATCACCGGCTTGACTCCCAAGGCAGTCCCCACTCCAGGGCATTTTGTGTGTTTGTCATGTGTGTGCGTATGTGTGTATATGTGTGTGTTTACGGTTCGATCCGTCCACTTTCCCCCTTCCCCCCCCCCACTAAGGGATCGGCCTCCAGAAGCCACCCCCCACCCCGCTCCAAGTCCAGATCTGGGGACCAGACCAGATGCGTTTTTGCTCATGATCATCGGCGCCCCCTTTTTGCGATTTCTCCCCAAGAGTCTTTTAGTCCACACAACAAGTCCGTCGGGCCCCCCAAAGATCAGCTTCCCCCTTTCTCAGCCCCACCACTCCCTTGCCTGGATCCCCCTCTGGCAGCCCCCCAGGGTCCCCCTTCACCCGCCCAGCCTTGGTGGATGTGACCATAGTCTGGATCCAGGGCTGTTTGGATGAGATGAGTCTGTCTCTGCCGTCTAAGAACCCAATCCCAGGCGTGTCTACTCCAATATAAGTCCCATTCTATTCAATGGAGCTTAATCCCAAGGAAGTGTGGATAGGATTGGAGCCTCAGAGCCCGATCCTAGACTCCAAAATAAGTCCCATTCTATTCAATGGAGCTTAATCCCAGGAAAAGTGTGGAGCCTCCTAGGCGCGTCTACTCAGCAGTGAGTCCCATTCTAGTCAATGGGGCTTGCTCCCGGGAAAGAGTGGCAGCCCCCCCAGCCCTTGCAAGCCCAGCCCTAGTAGGTGGCGGAGAACTTCATCCTCTTCTGCTTCTGTCTCTGGTTGCAAAACCAAACTCGCACCACGTTTTTTTTGAGGTCCAGTTTCTCTGCGATGGCTGCGATCTTCTCCGAGGAGGGTCGGGGCTGGACGGCGAAGTAAGCCTCCAGGGAGCGCTTCTCGGGGGCGGCGATGGAAGTCCTCTTGCGCTTCTTCTCCCCCCCGTTGAAGAGCTCGGGCTTGTTCATCTTCTCCCTCTGGGCGCCCTCGGCCTCCTCCAGCCACGCTTGAAGGATGGGCTTGAGGGCGATCATGTTGTTGTGGGAGAGGGTCAGCGACTCGAAGCGGCAGATGGTGCTCTGGCTCAGGGAGCCCACCCCGGGGATCTTCAGGTTGGCCAAGGCGGACCCCACGTCGGCCTGGGTCACCCCGAGTTTGATCCGCCGCTGCTTGAAGCGCTCCGCGAAGGCTTCCAGCTCCCGGGGGTCCGTGTCCGAGTCGCAGATGGAGGCCAGCCCCGCCGCCCCGACGGCAGCCGCCGCAGCAGCCGCAGCCGCAGCCTGCCCCGCAGCCCCTCCGTGGTGCGCCGCCACCAGCCCCGGGTGGGGCAGCCCCGACGGCATGTTCATGGCCGCGGCGGCCGCCGGGTGCGTGAGGTGGCCCAGGCCGTGCATGTGGGCGGACGGGTGGGCGGCCGTGGAGATGAGCCCCCCGCCGCCCCCGCCACCCCCGCCGCCGCCTCCTCCGCCGGCGCCCCCGCCGACCGCCCCGTCGTGGCCGCCGCCGCCGCCGCCCCCCGCCATCAGAGACAGCGGCGGAGAGGACATGTGCTCCAGCAGGTCCCCCGGCTCCAGCGCCTGGTGGTGGTGGTGGTGATGGTGGTGGTGGTGGTGGTGCCCCAGCGGCACCGTCGACGTGGAGCTGCAGGGCACGCTGTTCATGGTGTGGTACGTGGCGTCGGGCTTGAACGGGTGGCTCTTGCTCTGCGACACCGCGATGTCCACCGCCGCCAGAGCCTCCGCCCGCGCAAGAAGAGTCTCGTCCAGGCTGGCGAACAGGTTGCCCTGCAGCTGGAGACAGACACCGGAGAGGGAAGGGGAAGAAGCAGGGAAAGAGAGAGTGAGAGAGAACGGAGAAGGAAGGAGAGAGAGAGAGAGAGAAGGAGGGAAGGAGAGAGAGAAGGAAGGAAAGAAGGAGTGAAGGAGAGAGAGAAGGAAGGAGAGAGAAAAGGAAGGAGGAGGGAAAGAGAGAAGGAAGGAAGGAAAGAAATAAGGAAGGAAAGGAGTGAAAGAGAGACAGAAGGAAGGAGAGAGAGAAGGAAGAAGGAAAGAAGGGAAAGAAAGAAAGAAGGAGAGAGAGAAGGAAGAGAGACAGAGAGAAGGAAGAAGGGAAGGAAGAGTGGGAGAAAGGAAGGAAGGAAGGAAGGAAGGAAGGAAGGAAGGAAGGAAGGAAGGAAGGAAGGAAAAAGAGAGAGAGCAAAAAGGCCATTAGAAAAATGTAGCGTGGGAAAAATGGGAGGCAAAGGGGAAAAGAAGGTAAGGACAGGGACGGACGGAGTGAAGGAAGGAGCCGGCGGCAGGGGACCGGGAAGGAGGAAGTGTGGGGCGGAAGAGCAGGGAGAGTTGGCAGGCGAGGGGGAGGAAGCGGACGGGACAAGACGGGGGTGGAATGGACGGGTGAAGAGGGCGAGACGGAGGAATGGAACGGGCAGTGCAGGGCAGGGCTCGGTGGAGGAGAGCAGCGAGAGGAGTCCATCGGAGGACGGACGGGAGAAGAGAGCGGAGGGTGGTGTTGGACGGGGAGGTCCGTGGAGAGGGTGTTGGGGGGAGCAGGAGATCCGAGGGTTAGGCAGGCGGAGGGGCAGGAGTTTTCCCCTCGAGCAGGGGAGCGAGGCCGGGCCGGGGCATGCGGGAGAAGCGGGAGCGGAGGGAGGCGCCTTCCCGTCCCCCCACCCGTCCAGCGCCTTCTCTTCCAGGTGCAGCGCTGCCGCGGAAGGGGAGGCTGGGGTGTTGTGAATCCCGATCCTGAGAGAGGGTTGGGGAGCCCTGCCGTCGGTGGTTCCCTTACCGGCGGAGTCGGGAGGCAGGCTCTGCGGATGGCTTCGGAGCTGGAGTGCAGCGAGGGGTACTTGTGCTCGGGGAGCGAGGGGTGCATGGCGAAGTGGGGCTGCTTGCTGTTCATGGACATCATCTTGGAGGCTTTTGCTGGACGGACAGGCTGGCGGACGGAGGGAAGGATCCAGCGGAGAGGCTCTCCCAGCAGCACAGCCGGAGGAGGAGGCGGATCAGCAGCGGCGACCCATGGGTTGCTGCGGTGTCCGGAGCTCCCCGGGAGCGCGCACGGCCAGCCTCCCTTCCAGCCTCTGCCTCTATCCCAAGGCTAGCAGGAGATGCGCTCTGCTCACACCTGAGCCCCACATCCCGTGGCTCCCCGACAGGCTCTCCCTCTCGCGAGAACTGCCTCCTCCAGTTTTGACAGACGGGCTGCTGCTGCTGCTGCTTCATCCTCCTCCTGCTCCTCCTCCTCCTCTTCTTCCTCCTCCTCCCTCCTCCTTCCCTCCCTCCTTCCCCCGCCGCCTCCTCGCATCCATCCCCTGCTCACGTCGAACCAGAGCCCAACAAAGGCCAAGGCAGCTGTCGGGACACCTGGTGCTCCGCATCGCATCTTCCACATCTGCAGCCCCCACAGATGTGCAGCTCATGTGTGGATCTCGTCCCTAGAAGAGGAAGGTGTCAGGACCTGGCGACGAGGAGCAGCTGCTCACTGGAGAAGCCCTGGGTTAGTAGTGCCTCTCTTTCTTCCCTTGGAGAACCGCTGCTCTTCTCTGTACGATGGTGTGGTTGCCTTTACTAGGGCTACAATCCTATCCACACTTTCCTGGGAGTTACCCCATTGGCTATAATGGGACTGACTTTTGAGTAGACCTGGCTAAGAGTGGGCTCAGGCTGCCATCCTAACGACACTTTCGTGGGAGTAAGCCCCACTGACCATAATGGGACTGACTTCTGAGTAGACCTGCCTAGGAGTGGGATCTGAGGCTGTCATCCTAACGACACTTTCGTGGGAGTAAGCCCCACTGACTATAATGGGACTGACTTCTGAGTAGACCTGCCTAGGAGTGGGATCTGAGGCTGTCATCCTAGCCACACTTTCCTGGGAGTAAACCCCATTGGCTATAATGGGACTGACTTCTGAGTAGATCTGGCTAGGAGTGGGCTCTGAGGCTGCCATCCTATCCACACTTTCCTGGGAATATGCCCCATTGACTATAATGGAACTGAATAGACCTGCCTAGGAGTGGGCTCTGAGGTTGCCATCCAATCCACTTTCCTGGGAGTAAGCTCCATTGGGTATAATGGTACTTACTTCTGAGTAAGCACACTTAGGCGGCTGCAAACCTAGCAACACTTACCTGTGATTAAGCTCCACTGAATACAATGGGACTTACTTCCATTATACAGAAGACTTGCATATATTGCTATTAGTTGATAGATATCCTAGACTTCCTTAGGATTGGGCTCTCAGGCTGCAATCCTATGCACACTTTCCTGGTATTACCAAACCAGCTTCATTATAAGATTCCTCTGAGACAGGGTTGATTTTCTCCTCCTTACAATATTCAGAAAAGTAGCTTATCTACCATCCATCCAGGATTTCTATAGATGGGTTATAGATCTATGGAATCGATATTTCTATAGATTGTCTCTCTATGGAGTTGCATGTCCAGATATTACAGTCATTGTCAGCTTTGGCCACTCCGACATTCCTGCGCTGAGGATTTTCTGTTTGACCCCCTTTAGTATTGTTTTTTAGTATCGTATTAATGGGTTTCTTTTGGAAAGATCTCTCTCTCTCTCTCTCTCTCTCTCTCTCTCTCTCTCTCTCTCTCTCTCTCTCTCTCTCTCTCTGAGCACAATCCTAACCAATGGGTCTTACTCCCAGGAAAGTCTCTTTAGGATTGCAGCCTCTCTCTCTCTCTCTCTCTCTCTCTCTCTCTCTCTCTCTCTCTGTGTGTGTGTGTGTGTGAGAGAGAGAGAGAGAGAGAGATCTACAGCAGCAATGGCACAGCAGCAATGATCTACAGCAGCAAAAATAAGCCCCATTTTGTTCAATGGAGGAAGATCCCCCCTTGTTATGGGTCTCCACTTAGGTTCCCATTTCCTCCTCCTCCTCTCCCCTTCTCTCTAAGCCTCACTGTCAGCAAACAGTAATCAGGTATTGAGATCTCTATTCCTCTACTACTGGTAGGAAATCTGACTGGATCTGAACTATATCTCCATCAAAACCCTATGCTGGTTGGCCAAGGACCAGCCTGGCTCTGACAGCCATGAAAGGGGGGGAGATGGAGGTGAAAAAGCTGAGAACATATTAGGCCTGTGCTTTTCTACTACCACCCAGCTCTAGTCTTCCTTGGCAGCAGTGGCGTAGCTAGAGGGAAGCGAAGCACTCAAGTCTTTGAGGGAACCCAGTTGCTCCAGTTAACTAAAGATTTAAGCCCAGATACAAAAGAGATCTAAGCCCCTGCCCCAGGCTTGGGAGGGGAGGGGCTTAAGGGCTGGGATACTAAAGGGGGCTTGGGAACCAGAAGAGGGGGTCAGAGTCCTATAGGTTACTGAGAGGTCAAGATGGCTGCATGGGACAGCCTTATACAAAATGATGTATCAATGTGAATTCCTTTTGCTTACATGTTCATTCTTTCTCATCTTCAAGCAAATTTCTTCCACTGAAATGTGCTTTCTTATCATTCATTCATTCATTCATTCAATCATTCATTCAATCATTCATTCATCTCTTTTCGCTGCCCTTCCCCTCATTTACCCATCCTCTTTGGAAAGCCCCCCCCAAATTCTTTGCACCCTCCCCTCCAAATAAAATTTATCCCAGAGGCACTGCCCCTGAAGTATTAGTAAAAAAATTATATTTATAAACCAGTTTTCAAGTGGAGGAAAAAGCTCACAAAAATTAGTGTGCTGAAGAATTCAAACAACTACATGGCTAAGGCTGCATTCCTAAAGACATTTTCCTAGGAGTAAGACCCATTGAACACAGTGGGGCTTACTTTTGAATAGACAGGTTTAGGATTGTGCTCTAAGGCTGCAATCCTAAAGATACTTTCCTGGGAGAAAGACCCATTGAACACAATGGGGTTAACTTTTGAGTAGACATGGTTAGGATTGTGCTCTAAGTCTGCAATCCAATGCACATTCTCCTGGAAGCAAGCCCAGGGACTTTCTTGTGAATGGACCCGCACTGGATTGGGCTAAAGCTGCAATCCTATCTATACTTATCTGAGAGTAAGCTCACTTGACTATAGCAGGACTTGTTTCTGAGTCGACATGTGTAGGATTGGGTATCTATCTATCTATCTATCTATCTATCTATCTATCTATCTATCTATCTATCTATCTATCTATCTATCTATCTGTCTGTCTGTCTGTCTGTCTGTCGTCCTTCCTTCCTCTTCTTTCAAAATATTTTACTAAGTTTGTCCTCCTCATCTCCATGAGAATGACACAAACACACACCCAAGAAACCCCCAGGTTTCTTTATTTCCATGCTATTCTCACCAATTCAACCGTTAGCCCAATATTATGCATGTCTAGTCAGAACTAAGGCTGCAATCCTAAAGACACTTTCCTGGGAGTAAGACCAATTGAACACAATGGTCTTACTCAATGGTCTTACACAATGGACCTTACTCAAAGGTCTACACACCTTTGAGTAGACATGGTTGTGCTCTTTTTCCTATTGTGTTTAATGAAACTTTCTATGCAATTCTGTGCATGTCTACTCAGAAGTAAGTTCCATTATAGTCAACGGGGCGTACTCCCAGGAAAGTGTGAAAAGGGTCGCAACCTGAGTCTATAAACATCTCAGGTGCACGCAGGAGGTCGGATATCCTCTTTTTTCCTGGACATGTCCTCTTTTTTAGCCTAGAAAAGAAATGTCCTCCTTTTTGCTGTGAGTGGGTCCCTGTAGGGAAAATACTATATAATAAATTAATGTAATGTAATTAATAAATTAATGTAAAAATTATTTTCAAACATTACATTACAAACCTTTATTAGGCATAGAATAAAAATTTATTTGTAATTTTTTTAATTGAGTAAGAAGAAAATGTGGTGTTTAACCGCATGAAATCAATATACGAGTGTTTTAGCTTTCTTTTTTTGTCACGTCCTACATTTTTTTCGGGTGTCCTACATTTTGTCTTGATGATCAGGAACCCATCATCACATTTTGTGATTATGAGGTCTGGGTGCCGGTCAGATCTGGTGATGACTATGAGCACAATCCTAACCATGTCTACTCAAATGTAAGCCCCGTTATGTTCAATGGGTCTTACTCCCAGGAAAGTGTCTTTAGGATTGCAGTCATATTCTGGATGCATCACGATTCGTGAAAAAAGAAATCGAGATTGATGATGGGGTTTATCCTACACGCTTCCTACACGGAGATTTGTGTTCACACGTACTCCAGGAAAACCCACATTCTCCATCATCCTGCCCTGTTCCTCCCGCAGCCAGAGAGGCGATGATGCTCATTAATTCCTGTCTCCATCCTTGAATGTATGTATCCCATGGGGGTCCTGGAATCAAATTTATCTCGGTGAAGTATGTCCTGGGAACTAAAGCCTTCCGATCTGTTGTAGATTGTGGGGGGATGATGGGGTAGAGACCCATTATTTATTTTGCTAATGCTTTATGATAGCTAATTATTGTTCTTTTATTCAAGACTGAGCTGGCTTTCGGGCTTGAGTTGTCTTAAACTCAAGAAAGGAGGCATCGGATCGATAGTATGGGAGACGCACCAAGCTGAGGATCGTCCATGGAGGAGTAGCGTTGGAGTAGGTGGGTAGTATCCTTGGGGAGAAGTTGGAGATCTTTTTCTCCCCGAAGGAGCAGGGTATAGGGTGGTCCCGTCAAAAACTTCCTCCCCTCTCTACTAATACTTCCACGCTACTAACGCTCTACTCCTACTTTACTATCGCTCTACTAATAATAGAGCAGTCATACAGTTCAAGTGTGACACAGGCACGAATTCGCTGTCCTCCGATTGCACAGTCCTAACCATGTCTACTTAAAAGTAAGCCCCATTGTGTTCACTGGGTCTTACTCCCAGGAAAGTGTCTTTAGGATTGCAGCCTAAACTTCCAAAATCTTTTTCCACCACTCAGTGCAATCCACCACTCAGTGCAATCCTATCCAGCCCTATCTAAAAAGTCTCTCTGAGCACTAACACAGTGATTGTGAGCCCGATCCTGTGCATGTCTTCTCAGAAGTCTCATTATAGTCAATGGGGCTTACTCCCAGAAAAGTGCGGGTAGAATTATAACCTGATTTCCTTCTGTAAGGCTACAATCCTAAAGACAATTTCCTGGGAGTAAGACCCACTGAACACAATGGGGCTTACTTTTGAGAAGACATGGTTAGGATTGTGCTCTAGGAATGCAGAGAACTGCAACCATAGGTCCCAATCCTATGCTTGTCTACTCAGAAGTAAGTCCCATTATAGTCAACGGGGCTTACTCTCAGGAAAGTGCGGGTAGAATTATAGCCTGATTTCCTCATGTAAGAATGCAGAGAATAGCTGCCCTAGGGCTCAATCCTATGCATATCTACATAGAAGTAAGTCCCATTAGTAGAGCTTATTCATAAGTAATTCCCCTTCACATTACACACCCGCTGAGCCAAACCACTCTTAACTTTTGACTTTCCTGGTACAAACTTTGACTTGGTGTATAGAGTTAGTTGGTATCATTCCCTACTAATGGGATTCCTGTTGCTGTTTGTGGATTTTTATTGCTGGGTTCAGAGCCTTTGGTTGGCACCAAAAAGTGTATTTTAAAGAGGAATTCGGCTGCAGATGTATTTGGAGTGTCTTAGAATATCAACATATCCAGCATCAAATATTTCTTAATTCCTACAAACCAGAATAAAAAAAGTCCTGGTTATGCTTGCCAGTGGGAAAGTAGAAAAAACAGAAAGCAGAGGCTGATTCAGGGCAGGGTGATCATATATCATAAACACAAAAGAGGACAAGGCCCTCCCAAAATGTAGGACACCCAAGGAAAATGTAGAACATGACAAAACAAAAGCTAATTATTTAATTTAAGATTAATTTAAATACTATATGACATGATGAAATTCATAACAAGTACATAGAATTTATTACATATACTGTGCAATCCTAAGCATGTCTACTCAAAAGTCAATTCTATTGTGTACCATAGTGCTCACTTCCAGGAAAATTGTGGTTAGGACTGCAGCCACAATTCATTAATTGCATTAATTCTACATGCTGCCTGCTCATAAGGAAAACAATGACGATTTTTTTTTTTCCAGGACACAAGGCTAAAAAAAGTGGACATGTCCTGGAAAAATAGGGCATATGGTCACTCCGGGTCCCCCTCCCCGTCTATGTCTGGAGGCTCCAATATAGGTAAACTTCTCACTTACAAAGAGCCCCTCATCAGACATTTTAGCGCAAGCCAAATAAAATAGTATACTTTTTCTCCCTATAGGAACAACTCACTGACTCGTCCCAACTTTCTCCAGCATTTGGGTTTTCCTCCACTAGCCAAGTGTCTTTAAAGGGTTTGCTCAACACAGCAGCACCATAACCTGCTCCTGCCTTTGCCCTTCCCTTGTTCTTTGTCTGTCTGTCTGTCTACAGTAATAAAGCTTAGGGTTAAAGAACTGGGAACTAAGACAATGAAAAAACTTGGGGTTCTTGTCAGGCGGTGTGAAGAAATTTTCGAGTGTAACCAAAATATTGCTTTCCCACCTTTAAAGCTCCCTGACAGACTTTTTTGTCATTTGCCTTCATTAATTCCAAATAACTTCCCCCCAGTTCTGTATTCATACACATTAGACTCTTAACAGACCATTGAAAGCCATTCTCTGCTCTTTTGACTAATCCGGATTAAGAGCAAGGTGATTTATGCAGGGATAACTGTTTTTACAATCCTATCCACACTTTATTGGGAGTAAGCCCTATTGACTATAATGGGACTTACTTCTGAATAGACAGGACTCAGAAGTCAGTCCCATTAAGTAAGTCTCAGACATAGAATTGGACTCTAATTCAAACTGCATCGTGTTAAGCTCACTGCCTATTGAGCTGACTAAGATCTTCCTTTTTGCTGTAGAAAAGTTCTCTCTTTCTAACATTTACATTTGATTTATCACAAGTCCATGAATTTGCCATTCATTCATTCATTCATTCATTCATTCAATCAATCAATCAATCAATCAATCAATCAATCAATCAATCAATCAATCAATCAATCAATCAAATTTATCTCTCTGTGTGAAAGAGAATGTATTCTGCTAGTGTACTGCTGGATTTCAGCTCTTCTTTGTGAGGATGAGATAGTGGGTATCCACACTTTTCTGGGAGTTAGCTGGGTTCGCTCTCCCTCCATGATCATGCTGTATATACTTCTCTCACTGGCCTCCTCCTAATATATTTTAATACTCACTGTAACACCTAATGGGAATTTCTGCCATCATGATCCTGAATATGGATAGACTCAGGCTTCCAGTTCACTGGAGACTGGGCTGGGCAGCAGCTATGATTTTAATGACCCATCATTCTCAATAAGACTACAGAGAGAAGCATATTTCATCTAATGGAGATAGTCTCTATCACTTTCTTCATTTCTTGGCCCATCCCTATTACTGGAAAGGCTCTTCAACAACATCACCTCCTTGCCTGTCTCCCAAATAAGAAGGACCTCTTCACACCACTGTGCTAAATGCATTATTGATATGTTTCCTGATTTAAAATACTCTTTAAAAGGCCAATAAATCAAATCATGGGAGGTCAAAACCCAATCTGCTTGTATAGCATCTGTGCTATGGGTTTTGACATATATAATAAAATAAAATCATCATCATCATCACCTGCTGACATGGCAGAATTATCCTCACTAAGTTAAGATTAATTTAAAAATTACAAATATTCACAATATTCTCTTAAGTCTTGGGTATCCCTCCTTTAGAAGAAAGAATGGATACAAACAAACAAACAAACAAATAAATATCCTCAGAAGTAAGTAGTTCAATTTCAACAAATACCTCTTTGAATTCAGTACTGAAGGCTCCTGATCCTAAGGGTGGGAAGAATGTATGCAAAATCCCCTCTGTGTTCAGCAGGACATACTCCTAAAAAGATTACAGCCTTAATGTGTGTTTTCGGAGTAAATTCCAGTAAATGTCTTGGTCCTGGATTCCAGCCAAGGAGTTGCATTTCAAGCTGTAGGGATTACACTGCTATCCTAAGCATGTCAACTCAGGGGTTGGTCCCATTCAGTTCAATGGGGCTTACTCCCTGGGAAATGTGTATAGGATTCCTTGATTGCAGTGAAACATATATAGGAACAAAGATATTTTAGGAAAGATATTTTCTACACATCTCCAGTTCTCAGATTGAAGCTGCAATCCTAACCATGCTTACCTGGGAGTTAGCCCCATTGACTATAATGGGATTTGAGTAGACATGTTAGAATTGGGCTATTAAAGCCACATAGTTCTCTGATTGCTTGCAGAAGCGTACACACACACACACAGAGAGAGAGAGAGAGAGAGAGAGAGAGAGAGAGAGAGATTCAGTTGCTACCCATTAAGTACTGAGGATTTAAGACTGGCCACTCGGTGAACTACCCCATATCAGTCAAGTTTAAGGGCTGTCAAGAATATCCCATTTTAAAGCTGATTTCCCAGAATTGAGAAGGGCTGGAGAAACCCCACTGATCTGTCTTCAAACCAATCCCTCTGGTTGGGTGCACAAAAAGTCTTTCCATGTCTAATGAGGACAATGCCTGGCCCTGCTAATTAAGAGCCGCCCTGCTTGCTTTGGCAGCCAAAGTGTAAAATGTTGTCCTATTAAATATGGAAAAGCTTGATTGTGATTTCAGGTCCCAGGGCAGCTTCCAATGTCCCCTTAGGGGAGCCACAACAGAGAAAGGGGGGCAAAAGGAAGATCACACAACTGCTACTGGTCTGGCTAAGAATGTATGGGGTTATTTCAACACACACACACACACACACACACACAGAGAGAGAGAGAGAGAGAGAGAGAGAGAGAGAGAGAGATTTGGGAACATTCCCGGGGTGACCATACATGTCATAACCATGAAAGAGGACATGGCCCCTCCCTCCAAAATGTAGGACACCCAAGACAAATGTAGGGCATGACAAAATAAAAGATTACAAAACTCATATATTGCTTTCTGGTTAATTTAAACATGATATTACTTATTATTAAATTTAAAACTATTATAGATATCCTACACTTTCTGACAGTTCATTTTTGGACGATTGGGCTCTTTCAACACCTTTCAAATATACCCAGGACTCATTTATTCAATGCATGCTTCACTCTTTCAACCTCTTTCTGCTAGTCTAAAGGCAAAAATTGTTTTCCCTGATGCTGATTTTGTGTGTAACGTGGTGATCCAACTGGTTTTGACATTTCCTTAAGACTTTCTTCAGTAAATAGCCACCATTTATAACCATCGATAACAAACTGTAATTTGTTATGTATTGTGGCTATGAGTAAATAAATATATGTTATTAAGGCTTTTGCAAGTGATATTTATGTCTCTTTAATATTTGCTTTGGCAAACTGAAAAAGTTTGGGTTTTACTTTTCAGCTGTTTTCACTTTTGGACAGTGCTCCAGTCCCTAACCTGTCCAAGAAGTGGGGGATGCATGTACATGTAATTTATTACATATGATTTATTAATTACAAGAGGGCTAAATGTAGCCTGTTCATAAGGAAAAGAGGACAATGAAGATATTTTCCAGGACACAGGCTAAAAAAGAGTACATGTCCTGGAAAAAGGACATGTGGTCACCATAGGCTATGCCTGTGTTTTAATTGGGAAGGGTCATAGTGGAGTGAAGGTACATAGGATTCCTCTTTAAGGCTTCATGTCTTATAAACACTTACATAGGAGTAAGCCCTTCTCCAACAGAATTTCCATGTTCTCATTTCAGTGGGAGAGTCACATTTGTGTTTTATCTGCTATTCTCTGGAACATGTTCACACATGTAGCTCACTGTTGCAGTAGGCTAGAGATGCACTTGCTATGTGAACCAGCTTTTAATGCATTCTCCCCCAGCACATGTGTCTTGCAATCCTGTAGGTTTAGCCTCCATTTCAGCTCTGGGCAATTCCATTTTCACGACTGGCTATATCCTCTCTATGCAAATTGACGCATATTGGGTGGGGGAAGTGGATGGGGGAAGAGAGAAAGAGAGACTGGGAAATAGTTGCCTTGTCATGTAACACATTGCGTTGATTTATTATAAAATTTTAACGAAATCATGCATATTTCAAGAGCCTTTAATCACTGCATGAAAATTTAATTCATGAACTGTAGCACGTTTAAATAAATGAAGTGTTAATTCATTAGGATTAATTAATTTGTTAAAGGATTGTGGGCAAGGTTAAGGTGAAAGGAAAATTCTTTGTTAGTTTCGTGGCTTAATCACCAGGTTTTGTTAGCAGTAATAATAATTAAAACAGGAAAAAAATAAGAGTAGTCGCTGGGCTAGAACTGAAATTGATCAGGGCAAGATTCAACTCTGTTGGAAGCAGCACAAACAGGAGAAGAGAGGAAAACACACAGCTGGGGAATCCATGGTCCAGATGGACACAGCTGGTGAAGTGGCCCAGACCACTCCTTCCCACATTACATATCCACAGGATCAAGCAGAGGCTCCTCTTGGTTTTTTTTTCTGGTCGATGCTCACATACTATACTGTTATTAAATCATATTGAAATTTGCTATTCAAAACCTTTCAGTCTTGCAAGATTGCACCATGTGAGGGGATGGGAAATCTTCCCAAAGTTTGGCACATGTTACAGTGTGGGAAGGAAATATTAATGAATATTTATTCATTACTCCCATAATATTACTCCCATAATATTAATGAATCACCGACTGAGGATGGGAGTTTAAGATCCCAGCTTTAGAAGGGAGTAGAAGACCCCCTGAATGAAAGATCATAGGAAACTTGTTTGTGGGAACCCATCTAAGTCTGGGTTGATATTAACAAGGGGAATCAATTCCCTTGGCCTACTGGTAAACAAATATTTTCACCAAACATACGAGTATCAACTTCCCATGTGTGGTCCAAATGGGTGGTAAATAGTTGTCTGTGTTAACACCATTACTCAGGTTTATCCAAATCTACACTTTAAAGAGCTGCGAGACATCCCTATGTTTTTGATTAACAACAATCTTCGTTTTCTATTTGCATCTCACACTATAATTTAGGGTGTTCTACACTCTTGAGGAAATTTTTTATTTTTATTTTTAAAAGCAGATGAGTCATGCCCCCAGATGAGTTTCTGGCCCCAAACGTCACATGAGGCAACATACATGAGGGAACATACAACATAGAAATACATGATACAAGATACAACATATATGAGGGAACATACAACACACATGATGTCTAGTGTGTTACATGACTGATAATGCCTCTGTGTAATTTACAGATCCACTATTCAGATTTTAATTTGAAAGGATAAATGACAAGCAATGTTAATAGATATTGGGGGAAGTGGTGTTTAGTAGGTTAATTGGTTGGAGATTAAATTATTCAAATCATTTTGGTGGATGAAGACGATCGAAAAAGGGAGCAGATTTCATTTTCAAACATTTTAAAACACAAGTACAGATTTGTATTATTGAAAGTACCACCTAAAAAGAGGCATTCACTCCTGTTTAGAAGACAAGAAGACTCTTCTCCTAGCTTGCACTGCACATGTACGTACATCCTCTCACTACAAAAGTGCGCTCTTCCCCTTAGAACTAGTGTTTTTAATATGTAAATATATTCAATGTATTGTGCTGTAAGATATATAAGCACAGTTCCACTCTCCCCAATTTTTCCTTAGTTAAAATACAAGGTGGATCCCTTAAGAGAGGTAGAAGCCAGAAGTCCCAGGTCACATCTGTTTTAACATACTATCCCCTGCTCTGTTTACCTGTTTTTTTACCTGAAACATTTACCTTTTACATTTTTGAGAAACATTTACCTGTTTCTTGATTTATGCCAATGTCATATCTATGATTGTAATAGCCCAATCCTAACCAATCCCATCTGGCCTGCCCTGTATTCCAGTGCTGGGGTTGCCTATAGCTCAGCCAGAGGAAGCGGAATTGGGGTGCAATCCTAACCGTTTTAGGCTGGCATAACTCACCTGACATATCTTCCCCTGGTGGTGTGGGGAAGTCAGCGTATGCCTGTGCACTGGCATAACACCCCCCAGGAGTGGGCCAGAAGTACCTTACAGCACATTTCTGACACCCCCAGATCAGCACAGGTCTTATTCCAGGGCATAAACCAGCCTAACTGGAGTTAGGATTACAGCCTGAGTCCTTGCGGTATCCTCAGCAGGCTACAATTCCCAAGATTCTGGGAGATAAGCCATAAATTAATGGCATAAAATCAATATGTTTGTGGAGTACATGTATGCTTTTAGACTTCTGCAGCCCCATTGTAGAACACATTGTCCATGGTTTCTTGAAGCATGATTGATAAAGTAGACAGAAAATAGATTACATCTGTAGTAAGGATATACCCAAGGCCCACTCTTGGGATTCTTCAGTTTGTTATCAGGTTTAATGCTCCAGAATTTATTATTTCATTAAGAAGAAACTGATGAGAATGTTACGATTCTGACTTGCAGTTCTTCAGAAACATTTGAGTATTGGCACAATACAGATCCTAGGCTGAAACCATTTGTATTCCCTAACATTGAAGAAAAGGAAATGTCTGCTATGGTTTACTACCATCATCCCATTACATTCCTCTCAGTACTCGCATAGTTTCATGTCAACTTATGGTTGAAACTGATCAATATAGGTTTACTGCTAATCCTGACTCTTGCTTGTGCACCAAGCCAATATGTCCATACTCCTAAAAGCAAAAGTCAAAACACAGTGCTTACTAAAGTATGTGCTGTAAGGTGCAATCCGGAGCAACTATGGGGAGTCCTTGCTCCGATGTATGAACAATTTACTCTGGGTTACAGAATTTCCCATAGGTTCCCATAGGTTTTCAGTTGGTGTCATAACTGCGTCAATGTAAATATCTCTTAAGTGCTCCCATAGTTACTCTGGATTGTAGGATAAGTAAGACAAAATATTCAGATTAATCCATCTATGTCAAATCACTCACACAATTTTACAGCATAAATGAGTCATCTCTGCCAACCAAGCTGATGTAAGATCTTTTCCTAGATTTAGGACTGCACATTTTTCTTCTGCAATTTCATGCAATCATATACAGTAATATGGTCCTGAGCACATAATCCAATTTGTAGAGAATTGCTGTTACCATTTAAAAAAACAACAAAATGCCCACATAGGCTTGATAGTGTATGTGTACAGTATCTAGTGCGGGCTCAATCCTATCTAATTTTATAGAGATGAGGAAGCTCCAATGCAGTCCCATGGTAAGGGGACACATGTTTTTGTATCCTGAGAAGGCACCAGTGACTGACCCTCCACCATAAGATGTAGTGCACATCCTGTTGGCACAAATGGCTACAGGCATGGTCTGGTGGTGGTCGAGTGCAGGGCTGCTGAAGATAGCTAAGCAGGGAAGGATCTGGACAGCCCCTGGATGGGAGACTGTAAACTGATAAAGCTGTCATGAGTCATCAGAAACAGAAGGTGTCACCGTTTATAGCCTGGCTGACCTGAAAACACCTGCTGGAAGCTTGGAAGGCATCTCCTGATACCAGATGTGATGACCACACTGTGAAGTATTCCACCTGGAAAAGTTCTATGAGCCGCTCATAAAACAGCTACCGACCTCACAGGGTTGTTGTGAGGACAAAAATTGGGTTACGTGGAAGGAGCCTCAAAAGAATACAATGGAAATGGTACTCCCAACAGTTGGGCATAACCCAGGCAATACCGGAAACTACATCCTTCCACCACCAGAAAAACTCTAGACTTGGTAAATAATACTGCAGCAGCCATAGAAAGTTTGATTCTGAATCTCCCCAGCTATGGAAGTAGAGATCAAGTTCAGCATATGCTGCAATCCTGAACACATTTTCCTGGGAGTAAGACCCACAGTGGGCCTTTCTTCTGAGTAGACATGGTTAGGGTTGCAGCAATACAGACTATGGTGTTTTAAACACACATTCAGGGTTTGATTTAGGATATCTGATGACTGCCCAAAAGTGCATTTGACAGAGCATTGATTTTAGGTTGTAAATGTCACAATCTTTGCTACAATGTATGTGCCATAGAATATTTTGCTGTTTGTCTTGCCTCTCATGAGTAATTTGGGGTAATTTAGTCACATGATTTAAATGAGTTTCTTTATCATGTCTGTATCTCCTATGTAGTTGCTCCACTGGCTATGTAATAATGTACTGGTGACCTGAATGTATATAAATAAAGGCTGAGGAGATGATGCTCTCAGAATCTTTTAAAAGTTTTTTTTTAATATGCCACCATCTATAAACTTCATACCCACTGGGATGCGGCAATCATCAGTCCAGGTGACTACAACTCCCAATCATAATATGAGATCATAATAACTCTTCTCTCTCTGGAATATGGAGATGTTAACAATGGACTACATTACATGAAAACAACAATAGTGTTACGACATTAAGAGTTATGCCATTTAACATAAATCTTATGACACGGCAGAGCAAATAAGTAGTGAGCTGGGGAGGAAAAGGCCATTTTTCCCTCAATTTTTTTTTAAACCAAGGATGACATCACTTCTGGTTGTGACATCACTTTTGGGGCAACATTTTGAGCTTTGGACTGGGCTACATGATTGTTAACTATGACACTGAGTATGTGTCATAGTTAACAATGTTAACTCCTAGTTAACATATTTAACTCCTCCAAAGCTGTAGTATGTTTTGGGGTGTCATAAGCTCTTCGATGTCATACTCTCGTCATTGCTCACTACGGGGTACAATATCTCTCTAATTGCAATAAGAAGTAGAAAATCTAAAAAATCTAAAACCAGAGATGACTGTGGTTTTTAAGACATTTAAGACCTGGAGTTTTGTTTGTGTAATCAGCACAATCTTACATTTGTAGTTTTAGGCCCCCCTCCCCATTGCAAACCTTGTAGTATTAAATATTTAAACAGTGTGTAGAGACATGAACATGATGCATATGCTATGTCCTTGAGTGGGTCATGAAAGACCAAGGCTTGAATTTAAAGAGTGTATGATGATGCTTCACTCTCCTGTCTTGTAACCCTTTGGGTACCAGGATTACAAGTTCATATTTGTCTAGAAAGACACATTAACCCACCTGCTGTTGGGTTTTTAAAAAAACAAAAACAAAAAAACAAGATGTTTCCATTCAGAACAGCAATATCTGAGATAAACAGGAAATAATCCTATTTTTGAGTTGTCCTCTGATTTATAAGGCAACACAACATATTGTAATTCTCAAGTGGTTGATGCAATAAGTGGTCTTAGGCAATCCTTAGTATTTCCACCTTTGTTGACCACCTGCAACATGGAGATAATGCTAAATTGCTGGATTACTAAAAGAAAAAAAAGGTGAAACTTTCAAGGATTATACACTTGAAGCCTTTAAGATATTAGCCCTCTGGGGAAACAATGAACAATTTATTTAGGTGTGTAAGTCAGCTCATAAACATTTTTGTGGAAAAGTGGCCTTTATGTTTATAATCACCACTACCAAAAACCAATTATACAGTGGTGCCTTGTAAGACAGACTTAATTCGTTCCGGAAGCATGTTTGTCTTACATAGTGTTCTTCTTACAAAGCAGATTTTTCCATAAGAAATAATGGCAACTCAGATGATTGGTTCCACAACCCAAAAATATTCATATAAAATATTAACTGTATGTAAAAATGATGACAAAACACTGTAATCAAATTCAACCCATTACAATATAATACAGAACACAATTACTGCAATAAAACACTGTAATATTCTGTACAGTAAAACACAAAAGAAAAACCTTTAAGGCCAAGCATGACTAATTTTCACTAAAAGAGTCACTGGTGTCTTTTGGAGCATCTTTAACAAGGAACCTCTCTGTGGGTGAGATTTATCTATGCAAAACAGATAGGCAGTTTGCAGCAGCAAAAGCGTCTGCCTTGATGCAAAAGGGGCAAGATCCTAGGCTGTCTACTCAGAATCAAGTCCCATTTAATCTACTGGGGCTTTCTCTCAGTAAGGCTCACAGGACACTGCTGCCTGTGCATCCCTCTGCTGGCCAGGTGTGGGTACTGCAGGCAGGAAAAGTCCTGTCTTTGGCTGCAATCCTAAAGACACTTTCCTGAGAGTAACACCCATTGAACACAATGGGGCTTTCTTTTGAGTAGACATGGTTAGGATTGTGCTCTCAGCCACACAGCCCAGCCAACGGGCATTTGTCTTACAAAGCACTTTCATCTTACAAAGCAGAATCCCATATAAATTTTAGTTCGTTTTACAAAGCATTCGTCTTACAAGGTACCACTGTACAAATCTCTATTGGGAGTTCACATTCAGATTTGATACTTGAGAGTTTTGCAGAGTGACTTTTCCCACTCAGGTGAAATGATGGGAAGGCATGAAAGGAGAAACATTTGGAATGTGAAAGGAATACGGTGTCTTCCCAGTATTAATCTTCCTACTAAAAAAACCAGTATTAATCTTCCCAGTATTAATCTTCCTAGTGAAAAAAGAAATGTGGAAAAACTGTAAACACTGTAAAAAATATTACATTGTAAAATACTTACAAATATTACATTGTAAAAATCTATTGCAAGTTAAAAAAAACCAGTTGTGACCTTTTAAAAGGCAAGATTACAAAGTATTTACTGCCCTTTTTCTTCCTTGAAATGCTCTGAGAAGAAAAATGAAATGTATAAGCCAAGAACAGTTTTTGTATACTGTTAATCAACAGTATAACGTACGTACATACAGCATGCCTTCTGCTTCAGTCACTTTCTCTCAACCTACCTCAAAGGGTTGTCGTAAGGACAAAAGGAAGGAAGGAACTATGTACTCTTTGCTCTTTGGATGGATGGTGGTAAAAAGATGACAAAATAAAACAAGCTTTACCATAAACTGCAGTATTTTAAAGTATACTGTATATCCACCAAGCGTTATACATGTTTTGTGTGAAGAAAGCTGGGCCACACTCAAGTGGATTTCCTCCAAAGAAAAGGACACATATCTTATGCTTGTATACAGAATTCCCCGAGCAGAGCAATTATGTGCAGTTTCATGCTACTTTGTCACTACCATTATTTACATGTTAGAATCATCACCCCACCCTAAAAAAATTAGGGTTCTTTACTTATACCGTATGCACATACCCACAACTTATTAATGAATGTACATGTGCTCATTTGGAAGTCACTACAGAGACTGGAGTGCAGACTGCTTATATCTCTGTATATGCACACTGTATACAGACCATATGTGAATGGGGATTCCAAACACCAGCATGTAAACTGGGCTAGTTGTCCAAAAAATTAAAGATGCTGGAGAAGATGACAATAAATGGTCATAGGAAGGTTCTATATTAAGCTTGGATTAAATAATCTGTGCCCCTGGATATCCCTAGGGAGCCAGCAGCAATGTCATGGATAAATCAGGGACCTAAAGCAGATGCCTGAGCTACATCAAACCCTGGCAGAGCCAGATGCAGCCCACAGTGAGCCTCCATGTGGCCTGCGGCAAGTCCCCTCATGCAACCTGCAGGCAAGCAAAGATCTGCTTCTTCACTGTGAAGGGTATTTTGGGGGTTGGGAAGGCTATATGCACCTCCTCTCTCTGTATATAAAAGTGCTCATAAACTGGTTTGAAGATCAGCTTCTTTCTCTATATAATAAAGTGTTTATGAATTAATTTAAATTGATTTATAAATTTGATCTCTAGCATATTAATTTATTCAAATCTGAAATGTAAATACTTTTTCTTTTCTGTCCTCCAACACAGTAGCACAGAAATGATGTGGCCCTCCAGCCAGAAGGTTTAGCCACCCCTGAAACAGAGTGATGGATAGGGAATATGTTAGCATTTCCCTACCTATACAAGTCCTAGCTAGTGAAGTTGGGAATGGGATGGAAAGCACATGATGCTATTATGTTGCACCACATTTTCTCCCCCAACCACACATTACCAGTGTGCTGCCAGTGCCATGAGATATTTCAGTGTGACAGCCACTCATTCTCACCCTAGCCAAGTTGGCAAGGAGATGAACGGGCGCAATCCAGAGTAACTACGGGGAGTTCTTGCTCCGGTGTAAGAACAATTTGTTCTGGATTGCAATATGAATTTCCCATAGGTTTTCATTAGCTGGTGCAATAACTATGGGTACACGTAATGTCTCTTACGTGCTCCCGTAGTTACTCTGGATTGTAGGGATAGTGCACCAAGTTGGTTATAAAGTGCACTAGCCCAACACTTTTCAAGTGTTTTAGCATCAGGACCCACTTTTTGAGAAAACTATCGTGATGCACCATATTTTTAAAGAAATAAAAATAATTTTCTATTTTTTATATAATCATGATCTTGTGCTTCTGAGGTTGCTAGACACTTAATATGTCCTGTGTGTGTTTGTGTAAAAATTTGCTAAACTCTCCCTAGAAACACTTAGGACAAAATCCAGAGTTAACTACAGGGGACTCCTTGCTCTGGTGTAAGAAAAACTTACTCTGGAGACCAATATGATTTTCCCATAGGTTTTCCCTAGGTGGTGCAGTAACTACGGGTGCATGTAAAGTCTCTTATGTGCTCCCGTAGTTACTCTGGATTTGGAGGTAAGTCTCAAGAAATTCCTCAAGGACTGTTCCCTCAAACCAACCTAATCATTCCAGTGCACAAGAAGGCTGCACTGAAGAGCATGATGTGCAGTTAGCGAATGATACATTCAAACATGATCTATTGCCAGTGACGTCAGGACGGTTTGCAGGAGGCGAGTGCATCACCCCTATTATGGTTTTTTTGCCATGCAGTGGGCAGAGCAATGTCCTAGGTGGTGTGTGTGGTGATGCACCATTGCTCTGCCCCCACTGGTTTTTTGGTTATATCTTTTGATAGAATAGAGATATTTCAGTGTGATTTGTTTCATTGCACTCTACACAGAATTACACATCAAATGATATAACATTGTATTATTCAAAAATAGAAAAATTTAAATTTTGTTGGCCTGTAGTCACATTACCCCCATATACATCACTCATTATGGCCTCATGACACCACTCCAATTACCAGAGAAAACAGCAGAATATTACATATTATTTTGGGGGTACGATTACCTCATAGCATGGATTAGCATTCTAAGGCTGCCATCCTAATCTCCAGTTAGGCTATCCTAAGCTCTGGTGTAAGTCCTGGGGACGTTACAAAAGTCCTACATGACATTTCTGTGCCACTCCTGGGGGAAGGTTAGGCCAGCGCTTTGCCTTCCTACATCACTATGGGAAGACCTATGAGTTAGGCCGGCCTAGGTTAGAATTTCACCCTCACTAATGATTATCTTCTATAAAATGGGTTTGGCATTTGACTTGATGGTGGGCCCCAATCCACAGGTTGAGGAAACACAGCACTTGCGTCATATACAACACTCTGAGTTCTTCAAAAAGGAGACAAAAACACCCCACAACACTAAGGGTGCAATCCTAAGAAATTAAGGCAGGCCTAATTCAGCTGGCCTATCTTTCCATTATGGTGTGGCGAGGTTTGCATATGCCTGTGCACTGGCCTGCAGTTCAAACCCCCCCCCCCCACTTCTTCTGGGGTAAAAGTGTCTTACTGCTCTTTTGTGATATCCCCATGTCAGTACAGGACTTATGCTGGGGCTTAGGCCAGTCTAAATGGAGGTTAGGATTGCAGCTAAAGCACACAACAGTAGGAAAAAAAATGGGAATGCAAGAAAAATAGAAATCCAAGATATATTATTCATTACTACTTTGGTAATAGTGGCATGGATTTGATCACAGGGAACTGCTTAATGAAAATTCAAGGATGATTTCTAATTACTCCATTCCTCCTATGCTAATTCAATATTTGAAGCAACATCAAGGATTACAGTGCTTGTGACATTTTTTTATTCATTCCACATAGAAAGGCATGCAGTATTAATGTAAAACAGTATAGTATTCATGTAAAATGCTCAGTGCACATTTCGTAAACAAGCCATTAGCATACCAACCCATTTTTATGAACTACACAGGCACGAAAAATGTGGTCTTGTACAACAGTGGTGATTCCCCCCTTTTTGCAGGGGGGCAGTGAAGAGTTAAAAGCAGTGGTTTTAATTAAAAACAAGAATAACTGGGTTTTCAGTCTTAAGCAGAACAGCATTTCCCCCCCGTCATATGGAAAACTCACAAAACTCAAAGAGGATTCTAACAGCTACACATTTAACCTACAGATTCAGCAGAGGCTTGTGTTATGCAGATATCAGCAAGCAAATGTTTGATTCCCAAAGTCAGGTTCGGAGAAAAGAAATGCTTATTATTTCTTTAACCGTATCAAGACTGGTTGCACTGAGAAACCATTTGTCAAAAATATGTCACACTCAGCAATGGACACTGAACAGTTCCCCACAACACTGAAGACTTCATATAACCCAACACTTAAGGAAAAAACAAAAAACAAAAAAACCTCATGGTGTTTAAAACCAAAGACATTATCGAGTGGATAGAATTAAGAATTCTGAAGCAAAATAGCTCAGTAATCTGAAAGGAGGCATATTCAACATAGATCACAGGGGACTTCCCAAGAATTTGCGGATGGAGTAAAAGAGTGGGTAGGGGTAGAACCTGGACATTTTCATATTGGCACTAATTGTTTTAATAGAAAAATTAAAGTCAACAGGATAATCAGTTCTTGGTTGTTTTTGATGGACTTGCACTTGACAGGCTACTCTGAATTTTCCGCTTTGCTGATGTGTGAGTATTTTTTGCTTTCCTGTCAGGTATGAAGGAGGATGACCAAGGAGACTGGAGTTGGTTCTGGAGGTTCTGCAGCTCAGGTGTCACCTTAAAAAGAGATGACCCAAGTTTTTGTTCTTCAAACGACCCTCGAGAATTGTTAAACAAGAAGCTTGGAGAAAGCTCTCTTTGGAATAAAAAATTCTGGCGTTTGCTTTCACTTGCTTCTGAAGTCCGCCCTGCAAACAGAGGGAAAGGCTCTGTTATGTCCAGCACAGATGGAGAAAGGATTGAAAAATTAGCAGACTTCCATTCATTCCCCTCATCTGAATGATCATCTCTCAGAGGACATTTCAGAGAATTTTGCTCCTTGTCTTTCATTTTCTTCTCTTTTTCATTAGTGGAGCACCGAGTCGATTTGCAAGAGTTGTCCAGGTCTGTGGACGACTTGGAAGTATAATAGGGACTCTTGCTGTTGTCCGATTCTGACATCATGGAATCCAGTTCGGAGATTTTATCCAGGTAGGCGGCATCCATGGAAGCCTCACTGGAGGTCCTGGTGCGGTTCGTTTCTGAAGAGCGAAGAGAATGCAGTTTTTTAGGCAAGCTCAAATTGGGCGGTCTGTTGCCAGATTTTGCTGAAGACTCACCAGAATTGCTAGGGGCCCTGTTTGGCTCAGAGCCCTCGAAGTTCAAGTTTGCATCATAGTGTGGGCGGCACCTATTCCAGAACACTGGCTTGTCTGAAGTGAAACAAGCTGCCTTGTTTTTGGCACTCTCACTACTGCCTGCGCTGTATTCTGGAGAGTCTTTGTTACATTCATTTGATGCGTTGCCAAAATCCTCAAATTCCAGTTTCCGTAGAAAGGTTGATGGCTTTCTTGAACTCTCTTCCTTTGCCTCTGGGTCATCCTTGCTACTGGGAGTGTTCAAATGGAGGCAGCTGAGAGACAAGGGTGTACATGGATCTGGCAGGTCATAGAGTTCCTCCTTATATGAGACACAATCTTCAATTTTGTCCCAAGTTTGCTCTGAACAGGTATCCATCTCCGTGCTGCCGATATCCAAGAGATGCTCCCGAGAACTAGAAAACACATCTCTTCCAGTGGAGCATTGTGGAATAGAGTCCTCTGAACAAACCTGGCTTGCAGAATTTAAGCAGACATCATTGCTGCTGCCCAAGAGTCCACTACTCGCAGGCTGCTCAAGATCATCCGGTTCATGGCTAGCAGACAGGCCGTTGTCATCTGTGTGCTCTTCGGGACTTTTCAACAGTACAAGCTCATTTGGGGCACTCTCACTCTCTTTGTCATCCATTGGAACTGTAGCCTCACTTTCCAAACTCCTGGTTTTCCTTTGGTCACATTCACTCTTTAGCTGCGAAACCTGCAGTTCCAGATCTTCGATGTAGGTGTCACTTCTTTCCAAAGCCCTTTTAAGGCGGTTCATTTCCCGCTCACACTGTTCTAGCTTGGACTGAAGGGCCATGACAGTAAACCTCCCAAACCTATAAGAAACCAAACACAAGAATATATGAAAAGGGGAAAAATCAATTCCAGTATACAAATGACAAATATCACGTAGAGTGGTAAGAAACGCACACAGTGATTGAATATACAGGGCATGATCCAGTCTAGTGTGTGCAATGAACCTGCATAAAGCTGATTGGTGTGACATTCAACTAAGTTCCTGGACTTCCCTGAGCACTTATATAAAGGTAAACATGTCCCCTGAAGTTTGCTGCACTAGTGGTGCCCGAGTCTAAAGGAGGTGCGCATCCTCATTAAAAGACTGAATTGCCAATGTTGCCTGAAGATGTCTCCATGCTCATGTGGCCAGCATGAATAAATTCCAAAGGTGCACAGAACGGTATTACCTTCCCACTGAAGTGTTACCTATTTATCTACTTGCACTTACATGCTTTCAAATTGCTAAGTTGGCAGGAGCTGAGCAAGTAATGAGAGCTTACTCTGTTGTGCAGTTGTTGTTGAACCACCAATCTTCAGGCTCATTAGCACAAAGTCTTTAACCAATGAACTAACACAGCCCTGAGAACATATATATCCGAATGCAGTTCTTTATTAGGAAGAAAAGATCTGTGCTGACTTCACTAGCTTCAATCAGTCCATAAGCTCTTCTGACTTATGTCCAAGTCATCCACATGTTGGTGCTAAACTCATGCTAGGGCTGGATCATGCCTGTGCTTTTTAAAATACAAAAGGACCATGTGGGAGACAATAAAATACGGCCATTATGCTCTCGTTAGAATAAAAATCCCACATCTATTATAAAGAAAGCAGAGAATACTTAAGAAGTCTACAGCTGAAAATTAAACCATTAGCAGCACTAAGGCAATAACAAGCGGAAGATTACCCTTCCAGAGGCTGGACCTATCAATTCGACTCAAATATGCATGAAGAATTATCCCCTAAAACAATGGCAGAGATTTATGATAACATTTGAACAGCAGTCCACATCTTGAAATATTTACATTCAATCATTTTCTTACAGCACAGCAGCGTTTTACAATATACATTTCATCCACAATGTCACCTTGTCAAATATAAAAATGCCAATATGAAATTCAGTAATTGTCACCATCCTTTAGAGGTGGTTTTTAAAAAGACTCATTTGGAGCCTTGCGATTATGTCCCTCTCTGATGTATAGCTTTCGCTCAGCCTTCACAGGGATGGAGCCGTAAAAAAAATAAAAAATCCACCGCCCAAAAATTATCTTGCAAAGCCGTTTCCTATGCCAGCAACTTCAAAACACAGCAGCAATCTGAACACGGTAGAGTTGGAGTAACTTCCAGATCACATCGTTGATTGACAATTTTCAGGAGGAGGGAGTCATAGCTGCAGATCCCATATCAACTGATTCACCTATCTGTGGATTGGGTTTGGGTCTTCCCATGTATGTTGCCTCCCAATGCAATAGGAGCTATGTCCCCTTCACCTCCAGATGATCCTCTGAGTCCAAAAGAGGCATCAAATGTCCATTGGTGGCTTAGCGGACCCTCAGAAGGCAAGGGAAGCAGAAATCTACTTGACTATGAAGAGTGGGAAAGAGGTGTTCTCCTGCATCCACAGTTTCACTTAACTGTGGGGGGTATGCACAGATTCAGGGGTATGTACTTGTGTATGAGCGTGTGTGTGTGTGAACATATGCGCACATTCATCAGTAAACTCAAATATTTCATTCTATCGAGAGAGAGATTTCAGCAAATAGCCTCATTGGTGGTTAGGGTACTTCATATGTCATAGGGACATGAAGTTTGGCACAACCACAGTCCAAAATACCCAAATTATTTGGAATTATTTAGAAACTGGATGGTTTTAAAATGGTTTCAAGAGGTAGGGCACAGAGTACAGTGGTAACTTGGATTGCAAGTGTTTTGCAAGATGAGCAAAGATTTCTAAGGCATCTTTGCTTGGTTTACAAGCAATGTCTTGCAAAACGAGCAAGGAATGCACTTCCTTGGGAACATCCTGCCGTGCCTCAGCTCGCTCTCCAGTTCACCCCTCATCATTGCTCCACAGTCTATATGGGGGAGACCAGGCTGACAGAGGAGGAAGCAGCAGAGAGTCATCCAATGTCTGTCAGGAGAACTGTCAGGATTCCCTCTCCTCCTCTTCACTCAGAGACCTGTGATGCTGGGATACCTCAGCACATGCACTGAAGCAACCCAGCATCCCAGGGTTGTGGAACAAAACAACTGAGTTTCCATTATTTCTTATGGGAAAATTTGCTTTGATGTATGAGCATTTTGGATTACAGAACAGATTAAGTTCATAAACCAAGGTACCACTGTACATCCCAAAAGACTTGTCATTCTATCTAGTAGGAGAGTAAGCAGAATTTTGGAAGATGCATAATGCAAGAAAATTCTGTTCTTAGATCATTCGGTTCCTAGAAAAGTCTGAAAATGGACATGTTCACATCAAAGTTTAAAGTCCAGATCAATATTTACTTCACAAAACAGGGCAGCACTACTGGCAGAGCAAGAAGAACCAGGCACAGCTGTGTAAGGCTATGAGAATCCTAAGGCTAGGCCAGGAGTGTCCAAATGTTCAAGTTCATGGCTCCTGGACCTTTAACAAGTATATAAAGAAAGGAATTTCAGGAGGTATAGCTTCTCATCTCACATGAAGTTCCCTCTTAAAGGTCCAGGAACCCTAAACTGGAAAATTTGGACATCCCTGGGCTATGAGAATGTAAAGCAATGAGAATCCTAGAACCCTTTCTTACACTGAATCAGTTGGGAGGGAAACTGTCTTGGAACAGCAAAGAATTAGCATATATAGGTTGCCCATAGGCAAGCATATAGAAATCTGGTTGTGAAGATAGACTACTTGTATATATGTATCTGTTCCCTCTCATAGTCAAATTAAGCCCTTTGCTCCAGAGCAGTTAAAGTGACTTTCCATAAGATAACACTAAAGGGTGACGTAACCAGTGATGGGCTTCAAAAAATTTAAGAACCGGTTCTCTGCCCATCTGGCAGCCACTTTTAAATGGCTATTTTTAAACTTTATATGTCCTATCTCTTGTTAAGAACCGGTTCTATAGAGTAGGTGCGTACCTGCTAGAGCCCACCACTGGACATAACTACGTGGACTTATAACTGCTCTGGATTTTGCCCACAGGCCTGCTTGACAGCTGTTGATTCACTGCATGTCCCTGGGAAATCCAGGCCATCACAAGGTAGTTGCAAGGATGAACGAGAGCTATACTAGCCACATTACAAGTGTGCTGTGAAGAGGCTCAAAAAGGGGGAGAAGAACCAGGCATTATGGTCGATTAAACAAGTACAACTTTTTCAGGAGTCAACTACAGTTCTTGCAGGAGAGACAGACTTATTTATGCAAAAATTCAGCACAGCTCACTTATATGCAGATCTAGCAAAAATTTCAATGGAAGAAATGTGTAATATGTTTATTTAATGTAACCCTGCATTAGTGACAACCTCCAATCTGCTTACCAAGAGAAAGCACTATACTCTCAAGTGCAGTTTTTTCTTAACAAATGTCGCCCACTGAAAAATGAATTGCTTTCTCCAAAGTCTTACCAAAGAACCAATATTTTAGGAGCCAGAAGGGAGGCGTCTAATCGTATTGATTTAGCTGGCTCCATTAGCATTATATAGGGTGAATATCCTTTCTTCAGAAAGCTGAACTATTCCAAAATCTAAAACTTTTTGAGCATTGGCATGAAGTAGAAATTTCCACATCTACCTCGCGTGAAGAGTCACAATCAAAATGCACACACAACAGTTTATTCAGCATATCAAAGGGGGAGGGGAGTTACCTTCAGTCGACGTGTATGAAGTGTACAGTGGTACCTCGCTTAACAAGCATTTCACATAACAAGCAAAAATTTCCAAGAAATCTTGCTTCACATAACAAGTTCAGCTTCACTTAACAAGCAAGTGTGCTATGGGCACGCGTGCTATGCAGCCCTGACACTCCGCATGGAAGCTCTTTAAAAGGGCTGCCGGCCAGCGCTGCTGCCTGCCAACTTGGGGGCAGTTGCCTGGAGGTGCCAGAGGCAGTTGCCCCTAACTGCCCCCAAGTTCCCCCACCGACCACCTTGAACCTCCAGCAGCAGCCCAGGTAAGCTTCCCAGGAAAGTGTCTTTGATTGCAGTCTCCTAACTATGTCTACTCAGAAGTAAGCCCCATTGTGTTAAATGGGGCTTACTCCCAGGAAAGTGTCTTTAGGATTGCAGCCTAAGTAGACTTCATAGGATCATGCACATTGAATGCATGTTTTGAATTCAATTACAGTGCTTTGTCATCATTTTTACATTCAGTTAATATTTTTATATGAATATTTTGGGTGTTGTGGAGCCAATCATCTGAGTTTCCATTATTTCCTATGGAAAAATCTGCTTCACTTAAAGAGCGTTTCACTTAAAGAGCATGCCTCCAGAACGAATTAAGCTCTTTATGTGAGGCACCACTGTATATGAAACTTAGGCTGCAATCCTAAAGACACTTTCCTGGGAGTAAGACCCATTGGACAAAATAGGACTTACTTTTGGGTAGACATGATTAGGATTGTGCTCATACTGTAAATTAATTTTGTGTTTATGAGTAATTGGGTCCTATCCCTAAGATCTCACATTATGCAAATATTCCAAAATTTGAAACACTTCTGTTCTCAAGCATTTTGGATAAGGGACATTATGCCTGAAGTATGTCACTGGACCACTTCCACCAAATTAACAAACCACATCTGGTGCTATTGTGTAGCTTTTCTATACAAGCAGATCTTTTTTAGATTCCAACGTTTTATGACACAGATCATGTGAAGGAAGAGCTCACAAACATGTGGGAATGTATTTGGGTGATGGCATCAATGCCCTTGTGGACAAGTGCAATAACCTAACAGTCATTCTGAAATAGCACAAAACATTTCCTTCCATATGCAACTGGTGGAACCACATTATTAATGGAACCACATAATTGGGATAAAATTTGTCGTTTCCCATACTACCACCTCTTTTTCTGGAGCTTAGAAGGCCTTTATACGGGAAGAAGTCATAACAAGGAAATGGCCCAGGTGACTTCTAATTAATGCAACAGCACAGCAATGAGCCACACAGAAATTGCTCCCCTAACACCGCAAGTCATTCCTTAAATCCTACAGGTCTAAGAGTTAAGACTGAGGATCATACCTAGAACAGGGTGACCAGCTTCCCAAACCTTAAAAGGAGGACAAGGTCTTAGATTCCTCTCAGCCTTGCCTTTTCAGCGGACAATAGCACATTTGCCTACTCACGTGTAAAGCTGCCATATTGGGCACTTTCACTTTTCCATAGAGCTCAATTCATATTTTTAGTTTTAGTGTTTTTGGCCATAACTTTTGATAGGAAGGAGATATTTCAAAACCTATTTTTGCACTGCATTCTGCTCTTTGATACAAATCCAATGACATATGACATGATGAGGTAGTGCACATCATTGCAAAGTTCCAAAATGAAGCCAAAATGGAGGATAATGAAACCCATTTGGAGGACACCTGAACAGGAAGCTAAAAAGGGGGACAAATCCGGAAATTTCTGGTCATATGGTCACCCTGACCCAGAAACTCTAACACAAGAGACTTAAGTCAGCATTAAAGTCGTTCGTACCAATCCCTTCGGCCAAGATGGAATTAAGTCAAGAAAAAAAGTTTTCTGAAATCAAAAGAAATCCCTTGAATTTAATATTAATATAGGCACTGAAGAGGTTGTTAATACAAGACAAACTACTGGGAAGTGTGCAGGGAAAGTATAACTGAATCTATCACAGCCCTATCTCACCATCTCCCCTCTTATGTACACACAAATGCACTCCTCCAAGTCTCTTAGAGCACAATCCTAATCATGACTATTCACAGGTAAGTCCCACTGTGATCAATGGGTTTTACACCCAGGAAAGGGAGTGTGCTTAGGAGTGCAGCCTCACTCCCTCTCCTTGTTCCTTCCTTGTCAAGGTGTTTTTTCAAAAGCAGGTTGTATGGGATTTTCTGTTTCATTAAATGGATCGGATGAGGAAGGTGAGTGGATAGGGAAGTGATCACCACTGAAAACACACATAATACATGAGCAGCAGAGATCCACTTGCATATCCACTGCTGTGTCTAGTTGGTGGATGCCAGCTATATTGTCCTCATCTTCACATGTGTTGCTCAGCAAATGCTGGATATATGATGATCTCTCAGTCATCTGCCTGAGACCAAAACTGCCCCACTGTTCATGCACCTGAAAGTGCGCTGCTTCTTGCTATTTGCTCCATCTGCTGGAAACACCCCTGTAGGCATCAAGGGGGTCAGCCGAATGGTGATATTCTGGCTTATTACCAGCCCATCAGCTTGCACATTGAAAGCCTGGTGTGGTAATATCTGGCTGGCAGGGAAGCATGCATTTACGTGTGCTGTATGTGAGCAGCACTGAGGCCCAAGTGGTGGAGTGGTTTTGGAGTGTAGTTGGTGAGCTTTACTGTACTTGGGCTTATTCGTATAGGGACATCAGTTATTAATGACAGGCTTTGGGGAATGCATACCAGTTATTAAGCACTGCATACCTGTATATAAAAACTCACAAATCTCTGATTATGTTAACATTTTCTGGAAAAAAATTCTAAATTTTTAGACTTTATGCGGATTTATAGACTAGATTTGTATCAATTAGAATATTTGAATAGCATTATTTTGTAGGATGCAGGGGGAGGTCAATACAGACACCACAATAAGTGATATCATTCTGTCATCCAGAATTCTTATTTAAACCCACACACATAAGCCCACAACGTCAGTAATGGCTCTATACTGGTTAAATCTGGTCAATGAATAATGCATGACAGGCTGAAAAATATTTACATACTTCTGGGGTGATCGACTTCCAACCTCAGCCTTCAGCCGCAAGTTCTCCCTCACAAGGCTTCCATTTTCCAGTCTCAGTTTCTTATTTACCTATATGGAAATAGGGTATTAAGCATCCAGCAGACACAGAACGGGCTTACAATATTTATAAGACACACTGTTGGTTTTGAGATTTCAAGAAGGGGCCATATTTAAAGTAGCAACAGTTCAAAAAAGACCATTTTCTCCTCCCTCACCAGCACACCCCACAATGGGAACACCACTTAAAAATTACCCTGGGAAACGGCTTGTAAAAACTGACGAGAGAACAGCCATTTAAAATTTATTTTCCCAAAATATGCTACAAGGCTCCTATCTAGGGAAATAAAGAGGGCTATGCTAGTTTGTTCTGACAGTCATTAAGGAGATGTACTAATGGCAATTCCATGTTTTCCCTCCTCCTCCTCCACATGACTAAATACTTTAAATGCATTAGCATTACAATGTGCAGGTATCAGCAAAAGGGATGTTGAACAGCATCTTTACTCTCCCAAGCCAAGTTAGATTACCTAGTAGTTTTTCTACACACACACACACGAACACACACACACACAAATCCACAACAGATCCACACTTGTCTGCCACTTCTCTGGTATCAGTACCAGAAGGTTGCAGATAACATACTTCTTCATTTACATCAGTGGTTCCCAAAGTGGAGGTCGGGGTCACAAAAAGCTGGGTGCCACCATCTGAACTGTATGATTTTAAGCTGCATGAGATGAGTGGCGTTCATGAATGGTCTCCCACAAATGCTCCATGCACACAAAACACAGTACAGTAACTCCTCGACTTACAAACAAGTTCTGTTCTGGAATCTCATTTGTAAGTTGAAATGTTTGTAAGTCCAACACCATTTATGTCAATGCATTGATGTCAACGTCGGGATGTTCATATGTATGAAAGTTTGCATCTTGAATGCTTTTAAGTCGAGGACTTGCTGTATGTCAGTCAGAAAACTAGGCTGAACCTTTAGTGCACTAGCTTTTTATGTTCAGGGATTTTTTACCCTTATTATGGTGGTAATTCCATAATGGCTTCACCATATACAATTTGGAGTTATTGTCCAGTACTTTTTACCATTTGAATCTGCCCCTACGCACTAGAAGGTCCCAGAACAAAAAATTTTCGGGAGGGGGAACATGTTGAGTCCTATCCATTTTAAGTTACAACAACATGTGGACCTTGTTTCAGCAAATTACATCTGAGAATGCTGAGCAAGAGTACACAACCTCACTGGTCCAGATTGCATATGCCAATCAAAAGGAAGCCAACTGGATACATTTGATAGATTACTGGAAATTTGAAAGGAATCTGGTCATCAATACTGAAAAGAAGAATCAGTATAACACAATTAGTGACTAGCAGATTGGCAGAAATTGATCATGGGCTAACACAGGCAGTTAGTGATATGTAAGTAGTCAATGCTCCACTTCAGGGTTGAAAGTTGACTTGTCAAGAAATGCTTGGTCAGTTGACTGGTCAAATATTGACTAGGTGTAAATTATTATAAAGCAACAAACCCCAGAGAATTATGCTAACTGCTGCATTCTAATGCTCCAAAAACATGCTCCTAAAGTTCTGGCAGAGATCTTTACAGAGACCATATCACATGATCACATGAAGAATCTAGTAAAGAGTAGACCCTACTCCCCATAGCAGAAGTCTTGAACATTGTGTTAGTTCTAATTCCAGGAGATTTACTATCTGTTCCATTATATTGATATCATTCCTCTTCAGAAGTTCCTGTACTTGGTGGTTCACATCAGAGAACATCAACAGGCAGTAGAATTTTAGTCTGTAATCTCACTGGAAACATGGTTGCAGGGCAGGGAGAATTGCTTCTAAGGGCACAATCCTAACCAGGTCTACTCAAAAGTAAGCCCCATTGTATTCTCCCAGGAAAGTGTCTTTAGGCCTAAATGACATGCCTGTGTAATCCTGACTGTGTTGGGACAGAGAAAGAAGATGGCCCTCATTCCTGTTCTTGAACCTCACGGTGCAATAAAAAGTTGCCATTTGCATAAGGATATTTTGAATGTTAAGAAATATCTGACCATATCATATTTAGACAGCTGCCCAATTAGATTAATACACATTTACTACCTCTGTTAATTTTTCCATGTCGTCTTTTACTTTTTCATACATGTCATGAGCAGTCTGAAGCTTCTTGGCCCATGATACGCAAGTCTCAGGATTAGCTTTGTGCTCGTCATCTGAGAGCTGAGGACTTTCCTGCATGGTGTCAGTCGCATCCGGAGTCCCAGGATGCAGGACCGCTTTTAGCTGGGATTCCAAGTTGAGATTTTTGCCTTTCATCTCTTCCAACTCTTTCTGCAGAGAATCTATCTCATCCTTAGGGATGTGGAGAAAGAAGAAGAGGGGGAAAAAAGAACACACAGAACAGAAAACAAAACCATTAGAACTCAGAAGTGGAATAATTATGTTGTTATCTGGGTATTTATACAGACCCTCATGCAGGATACAACAAATACCAGTTGTTTTCTGCATGCCACAAATGCAATGCCAAGACATTATCTCTCTGAACTACAAAGCTTTGTGGGATCAGACCATGAGTCCATCTATGTCCAACGGTGGCCAGCCAGGTGCACCTAGTCAGATCTGGCCCTGAGGAAAAACTACCTTGGATTCAAGGTAGTTTCCTATATACATGAAGCTCCTAAATAGGTATGCAGATAGTACAGGCGGACTGTGTACATCAAGGAATCAATGACCTGCATACATATTGTCTATTCTCAGATTTTCACGGATATTTGGAAATTTTAGCACATAGCTTAACGGAAAGAAGATCAAACGTTACATTGACTATTTCCATGGATTGGTTAATGACTTGTGGCCTTTTCTGGCCAGTAGAATAAGTAGTAATGACAGTCAGCTGTTACATAGCACTTTTCAAAGAGTGCCACACACACACAAACCAACAGACACAACTTCAATAATTATGTCAATAACCCTAGAAGGCAAAGCAACACCATCATCACAGATTGGGGGCCACAAGACAGTGGCCTGCCTGTCCCAGAGTGAACATCGGAAGAATCAGACTAATTCATCCCATCTCTACGCCTGATGCAGATTGGGAAGAACAAGAAAGAGCAAGCTAGAGATGGTAACAACACATTGAGTTGTTGCATGCAATATCTTTGTACACAGGCTTCTTTCTGAAAGCAAACTGGAAATATGTATCTGCACATATACCCAAGGAATACACAATGCAAGACTTTCAGAGGCCACACAACACAAAAGCCCACATGGAAGCGATGCACAAAGCACCACAGATCATGCACAACAGTTTTGCCACCTATACAGCAGTTACTAAACAGGAATACTAAGGTTTCTTGTCCTCAAGGTTAAGAGATTACAATATTTCTGGATCCTTGGATAAGTGCCCTTCCCATGCAAAGAAGGGGATGGAAATTCTGAAATAATCAAAGATCCTTACAATGACAAATCTGGACGTTGTTCTTGCACATTCTTACCTCATATTCCTTGTAAAGTAGCTCGAGTCTGGTTTTGCGGAGCTGTTTTCTCACCGTAGGGCTAAACACAGGATTACTTTCGCTCGCTCCTCCTGCAACAACACAACAAAATTGGCACTTCTCAAACTCCATTTTCCTATTAACTTCCCTTCTTGCCTTTTTAAGACGATTGCTTGCAACATCCTTTGGTCACCCTCATAATCACTCAGTAAGATAAACAGCCAAATTGTAATCTGCACTGTATCCAACACTGGTTAGGAGGTGGCTGGCAGAGAACTCAGAGTGAGGAGATATTTTTCCCCTTTATACTGTGTTGTGTGCCAGTCAGATTTATGGGGCTGGGGTAAGGGGCTAGGATCCAGTCTAATCTGTTGGAGTATGTAAGTAGCAGTGGGGCTTCAGTCCCCATCTCCTTATCTCACTAGGCATCAAGAGTAAGCTGTTCTAATAGATCATTTTACTCAAGAAGGCATCTATTAGCTTGGTCCTGGAAACTAACCTACCAACCAATGAACCAATCAATCTTTGTAAGAACCCTGAATGCCTCAATGTGTGGTAGAAAATTGGGGTAGAAACAAACGAACAAATGAATATGGCCTTGTTTAATTTCCATCCCAGCATACCAAGATGAGCAAGGGCCCTTCCATATTGAAATTATGTTTACACAAGTCACAAATCCCTGCTCTACCACCACAACATGGGTGAACTGGCAAATACTGGCACAGAACTGGCATTCTACTGGTAAATATTATATTATGCCAAGGGAGGTGATGGACTCTCCCTCACTGGAGATCTTCAAGCAGAGGCTCGACGAGCACCTGTCAGGATGCTCTAGGAGGATTTCCTGCTGCAGGAAGGAGGTTGGACTAGATGACCTACTAGGTACCTTCCAACTCTAGGATTCTATATACAGATGAATTTGCCTGGGTATAAATATGATAATCAACCCAAGGAGGTTGAAAGCCTATCAAGAAATCCAGTAAGTGGCTACCAAAATCATTCTACAGACTTTTTATTTATTTGTATGGCAACTGCTGGGATATCCTTCTGATGTCCAGCAGTCAATTTGTGTAGATTATTTATGCCTGGTGCAAGCTAGTCTACCTTGTTCTATGGGTAGCTTCTCCTCCAGGTGGTATCCTTCACAACATAGTCATTATCACATCTGGCATCAGGAAATGTCATCACATCTGGCATCTGGCATCAAGCTTCCAGCGTCCATTCCATAAAATGCATGTCACTCATGAAGCCTTAAAAGTGTCTTGCATATCTGGGATAGTAAGACTTCTCTTACCTATGATCTCTTTGCAAGGATTGTCAGTGGTGATGGGGATCCTACAAGCAGGGCACTGGCTGTTGTTTTTTAGCCACACTTCAATACAAATGGAGCAGAAGACGTGGTTGTTGGCACAGATGACTGGATGACGAACCTTGCAAAGGAGACAATATATACATTAATTGTACTCCAGCATCAATGACCTTTTAGCTTGTCACAGAGAACCCAAAATGTTTATCAATAACTCCATTCTGAGATGGCACTACTGCTACTGGATTGGACTAAAGTCTTTTTTCACAGGCTTTGAATTGTTACCATGAACCCCAATAGAGGCTTCATGACTTAATGGGGTTCCAGACCAAGGCTGAAGAACCTAGATCTGAACTACAACAGGGGTATCCTCCCCCTGCCCATAAAGGTCCCATCCCCACCTTCCCCTTCCATCACCCAACCCAGGAATGCCTCCTGTGCAGATGATACATGGACAGTTGTCCAAGTAGCACAGAGGCCCAACACTAACAGGCCCACCGGCACCTTCCCTCTCCTGGCTGCCAAAAAGTTCCTTTTGGCAATTTTGTGATGGCCTTTGCCTAGGCTACATGTGTAAGATCAGCCCTGCACAAGCATAGGATCAGATTCCAAGTGTATCTATTCTGAACTATAACTACAGTCAATTGGCATAAATGATTTCCATTTGATCACAAGCCCTGGTAGGCCAGGGTTTAAATCTTAGGTCTGTTAAGGGGGGGGGGGGGGTGACAGGACAGTTGGAATCATAGCCAACTATAAATAATAGAATAGTTGCCATTTCTGAGTATCAGGTGGTATTGTATTGTATTGTTCAATGGATCATTGCAGTGAAAACCCTTAAGATTTATCCTACTTATTCCTGCATATGACTTTTTAGATTCTGGATCCTCAGATTAGTGCATATGGCTGTTTTTATTTTCATATCGCAAGTTTGATAAAGATATGATTTATGTACAATTTATTTATAGTGTATGGCAAATACAAGGACTTGTGATAAATCAAATGTTAATGTCCAGTCCATCTATCCACTCAAGGAAAGAGTGGTTGTATACTGAAAAAAAAAATCAGACATTCAGCCACTGTAAACTCTCGATGGACACTCGGACACAATGTGATGAATATTTTGTCAAGGAGCACCACAGTACAAAATTTAAGTAGATGGGTACACGCAGCATCTCCAGGCTTGCCATGTCAAAATATAGAGTATTTGTATACTACATCCATACCTTTTTATACATGCACACAAACGCTTTGCAAACACATTCATGATACAATCCAGTTAGTTGTTTTGTCATTATATGAGTGTACTGATACATCTTGGGACCACCTATTGTGATCTTTCTAGGCTGAACCAACTGTCAACAATTTCATTATCTGTAGTTGGAGATTTCTACATTGTAAGTACCACGTTGGTGAGCTGTTTTGCCCAAGTGATGAAAGCACACATTTCTGAGATACTCATGAGGGTTTCCCCCTCTCCCAAGCAAAAATGAGCTAAAATAAAAGCTAGAATTTTAGAGTCATACTCTACAATCCAGAGGAACTATGAGAGCACGTAAGAGACATTTACGTTGACGTTGTTAAATCTTAGCAGGCCTCCGTCAGTCTTGAAAGACTATGGTATCGTGTTCGGCGCTGCATACGCTGCATGCGAAGCACAAAAGCCTGGGTTGGATTGTTATGGAGGATAGGCTGTTATCCAAGCAGCAAATCCCCCCTCTCCACGCCACTGAATTAATCCAATGGAAAGGCAGAGCTGATACAATTGGATCCAGCTGGCATTGCAGAGCTGGGCTAAGGACAGGAGCTCACCCTGCCTTGTGGGGCCAACCCGGGTCTCGAACCCCGACCTGCTTGTTAACAGGCACAGTGTCTTAAGCACTTGCGCCACCCACAGCCCCCAACTAGTGAAAATGCACCAACTAGTTAATGCACCGACTAGTGAAAACCTATAGGAAATTCATATTGCAATCCAGAGTAAATTGTTCTTACATCATAGCAAGGACTTCCCATAGTTACTCTGGATTGCACGTGTGTTTTAAAGATAGATTCTCATAAAAATGTTCTGCATCATATTTTTTTGTCTGTCTAATCAGTAAAATTTCTTTATATTGTCCTAGTGTGCAAATATTGTATTTGGGGTTGGGTCTTGTTTTAACCTGCTTTGAGTTTTAAAGTATGATGTGATTTGGTTTTCTTTCATTGTATTAGGTCTTTTAGGTATTCTTTTGAGAAAAATTAAATTTATTTGAAATCAGAAATTAAAAAAAACCCTGTCTGTCATTTTGAACAGTTGATGTTTTTAGTGACTGGTTTCCCCAAATTTTGAAAAAATATCAGCGTGTGGAAAGGGTAGCATATTATAGAGGATAAGTACCAGTATATTGATAGTTATTAACCATAACAGCCAAATGAAATACGCTTGTCCAGAGGTTCTTATGATACATAAATGTACATTAGGATACATAATATTGGGTGGTGGGCATAGACAGGAAAAGTAGGAGCTACCTGTACTTCCAGGCTGATTTCCCATCCAGGTAATCTCCAAGCTGTGCTTAACTTCCAAGATTGCACCTACTCAGCCTTACTCAGGGAAACACAGCCCAAGGCAACCTCCTGCTTATCATTTTCCAGTGGGCAAGCAAATGAAAAATCAAAGCAAGTTCAGGGATTGCCCCTGCTAGATGACACTATAAGAGTCTTCTAGATTAGGAAACTTCAAATCCTGCATAAAAAGAGAATTAGCCTGCTCTAACAGTGGCCTGGAGCATAAGTCAATGAGTCCTCAGTTCAGATCTAATCTCCAACTAGTACTGATGGTGCAGCTTCAGGCAAGCCACTGTACTCTCAGTGTTTGATTGCCTCACTGGTGTTGGTCTACCTTACAGGGTTGATGCGAAGTTTACCAGTATATAAATCAGAATCACTTAATCTGAATCGGAAGTTATTGAGTGCCACACGCTGTATGTGTAAATCCTTTCATTATATGTGAGGCACACATATATTTGCACCTTTTGCAGAATTTAAAATTTTGGAGAAAAATAAAATGTAAATCAACAGTTTTTATATACTGTTTGACAACATATACGTGGCAGAAGAGATATGGTTAGGAAAGTCCGCACTGTATAAGGCTTCAATCCCTAAGAGAAAACCACAGACCTGATAGATAAGACTCTACAAGTTGCTTTGCCATCTTTTCAGAAATAGTTTTTCTTTGTGAAACAACCTAACATGATACAGCTTCTGGGATTCAGACTTTGTTTGCTTTGCTACAGTACCAAGGACTAGAAACTTTCCAAAAATAAAAGCCAAAATTCTCCTAGGTCTGGATTCTGTGCCAGAATTATTTTGTGCAAAGCTCAAGACGAAGACTCCAGGATAATGGATTATAGACAATAATCTTTAAACTTCCATTACACGGATTGCAAAAATCATGGTACAAAACCACAGCCAGTTTGTCCTCTCTCTTGCCAGGCAAAATTAGAGAAGTTTTCCCTGAAGGGGCAAGACATTTCATCAAGCCTGCTGAGTTGTTTCAAGGACTGATAACTAATACAATATGCTACATCATAAAAGTGGCAAAAATAAAAGCAGTTATGCCAGAGAGAATTGGGTTATAAACATTTGGATCTTAACAAGATGCTGGCATATTTTCCTAAAGGAACTTTCAGTTTACAGAAATAAGTTTCTAAAAGACATTACTAATAAGATCTCTCTTTAATTTAAAATTCTGCTTGGAGTCAAGAACTGGGATTCCATAATGAACTAAACAGAGAAATCCTGCATTTCATAATGTTACTTTGCCCAATACGAACCCTCTTATTTTGGTTCCTGAATGAAGTTTATTCTCTGTTCCTCTAAGTCTTAGATGTGTATTTCTAAGTTCTACTCTGCTTGTAGAGTTTTGAGACACAGGTTGAAATAAAAAATATTAAAAAACTCATCTCAAAATAGTGCTACCTACCTTTGGTCCAAGACTAATATGCATAATTCATCAATGACTGTGACATGGGCATTTGTCTCACATCTAGAGAAAGGTCAGAAAGTTGAACCCACTGTTTGACCCCAGTCCCCGCTATCTCTGCAAATTTTTCACTTTATTAGTTGCATTTACAGCCTGTTCCTTATTAAAAGAGCTCAGAAGTATGTGTGTGGTTATCTTTCAAATCGTCCTGGTTTTAAAACCATGGTCAATTAAAATCTCATTTCGCTCATTCTCATGATGGGATTAAAAGGCACAAGAAATTTTGTCCTAGAGAACATGGGGGAGCACAGGCTGGTAGAACAATCAGATTCTTCTTTCAAATCCAGATGAGCAAGTTTGGTCATTTGGAGTGCTCTGACTCTTTGAGAGTGCCCATCATAGGCATCAATTCCCAATATTATTTACAGGTGGTGCCTTGGCGTCTGCAGGGGATCTGTTCCTGGACCCTCAGCAATTCTCAAACTTCAGATCTGGGACCCATTAGTGGGATGTAACCCAATTTTTGTTGTAAAACTAATAGGACAGATAAGGCTATGCACCTCCAGGTGCTACTTAGAGGGGAGGGAACCTCTGCTGTCTATCACCATTACAGACATGCCCTTTTGGCATTTATAAATCAGGCAGTCACTTCTAGAACCTAAAAAAGTTTGAGAACCACCACTTTACAGATACCAAAATCCACATATCTCCCCATCTGCTGTCCATACAAACGCTCTATGCTCCAGTCATGTTTGGAGACTCTTGAGAGCCAGGCCGGATGAGGCCTCTGTGACCCTCAGGAGGCCTCATGAAAACTTCAGAAGGCAGAAAATCTACACTGGTCATGTCTGGAGGAGTAGTAACGAGATCTGTGAGTTCAGGGACCCACAGTGAAGCAAAATCACAGGTCACAAATCCATGGGATTTTTATACCTCATTTCTCAAGATACAAGGGAGTTTTCAAATGGTTTGTACAAATACTGTTCTATATACAATTCAGAGAACCCTCATTTTTTCCATATGTCTCCCTTCCAGTGCATGTTTATTAACCTGGCTGCATTCTTACAATGCAGCCTTCGGAGCCTTCACTGGCAGCTGCAAATCACACCTTGCCTAATCATCAAGATTTTTATATTTCTTATCAGCCAATTCCATGACATTCCATCGACTTCACATTACTCTGTGAGCTCTATCAGGGACTAGCAGTCTCCCATCCACGGCTGATCCTGCATCTTCAATCAGGGCAACAGCTCAACTTCCAAATCACTCTTCCTTCCTGAGGACAGTACTGTATCTTGTAAACTGATCCATTACATACTTTACACAACAACTGTACTTGAGACAGATGTACTTGTGCTCCCCCTTACAAACATGCAAAGAAGACTGCACCATATGCCAGACAAGCTGCATGCAGTCCACTATCCATGGGCTCCCTAATCTGCCAGTTCCAAGAACTACAACATAAGGGACTTGTCAAGTTTGAAATACATGTCTTTTGCAATATTCTGCAACAATGTTTTGGGGTTTTTTTTGCAATATTGTATTGGACATGCAATATAAGATCCAACTTTGTGACCACAGGGTGCAGATACTTCAGGGATCTGCAGAACCAACTTGAATCCCTAAATGTTTGAGGTGGAAACACCACTTGGATGCAGCTCTTTCGAGCCCCATGTCATAATCATACAAAGGCTAGGATAAAAAAGCAAGAGTACACTATATCATTTGTTTTGTTTTTTTAACTATCCCAGTGAATTGTGTAGGACAACTAAAGCAGGCAACCATCAGTCTTGAGAGACTATGGTATTGTGCTTGGTGCTGTATACGCTGCATGCGAAGCACGAAGGCCTGGGTTAGATTGATATGGAGGATAGGCTATTACCCAATCAGCAAATCCCCCCTCTCCACACCACTGAAATAGTCCAATGGAAAGGCAGAGCCGATACGATTGGTTCCAGCTGCATCGCAGAGCTGGGCTAAGGAAGGAGCTCACCCTGTCTTGTGGGGCCGACCGAGGTCTCGAACCCTGGCCTGCTGGTTAACAGGCACATAATTTAACCACTTGTGCCACCCACAGCCACATGTAGGACAACTAGCACTTCAGTTTCAAGGATGAGGTATACTAGTTCTGAATAGCTTCAGCACAATTCCATACAGATTCACTTGAAAGCAAGGCTCAAGAGTTCAATACAACTTGCTTCCATCTACATAAATAAGAATTTAGACAGTGCAATCCTAAGCATGTCTGTTCAGATGTAAGTCCCATTGTGTTCAAGTACTTACTCCCAGGATATTGTGGTTAGGATTGCAGTCTTAAGTGACTATGGGCACAATCCTGAGCTTGTCTACTCACTAGTAAGTTCCATTGTCTTCAATGAGGCTTACTCTCAGGAAAGTGCGCACAGGATTGCAAACGATAATTCTGAAAGTTGTTATTTGATACATCAACACTGAAACCACTTAAGCTGGTTTAAAAGTTTGACAGTAAATAAGGCTTGGCATTCTGCATATATCAGTTTTCACTTTAAAATGTTCAAATAAGGCCCAAACTCCCCTATATCCTTGTTAAAAACAACACAATGTTTTTAGTTTGCTTTATGAATACTATGCTTTAAACCAAAATAACCCTTAGGCTGCAATCCTAACCACACTTTCCTGAGAGTAAGTATTATTGAACACAATGAGACTTTCTTCTGAGTAAGTACCAATTTTAAATAATTTATGTACTCTCTGGCATAATGAATTTATTTATTTAAGGAGGAAATGCCTAAAAAAAATCAGTGTGCAATTATTTTACTTACTATCCACTCCAATATACATCACCAAAACACACACACACACACACACACACACACACACACACACAAAGCTAGTTTTGTTTTTTCAGATCAGATTTGCTAGTTTTTTTCAGATCAGTGCTGATTTCTGGAGACTTCAGTGCAATTTTGGAGAGTTACCCTACAATCCAGAGTAACTACGGGAAGACGTAACTACGGGAAGAGACTTACTCTGGATTGCTCTATGCATTTCCCATAGGTTTCCCATAAGTGGTACTGTAACCACGTCAGTGTAAAAGGTCCTGTAGTTACTCTGGATTGTAGCCTTAGCAACTTTACACAGGCGCTTGAGCACTGTATGGCTGTGAGGGGAGAATTTGTGTAGCTGCAGATGTTTTCTTCAATATAAGGCACAACACATTTCACAGAAGTAATATGAGATATGTGCTGAGGTGATGCTCCTGGACTTCTTCAAATAGAAGACAGAGGTCCAAATCTCCATAACAGAAAAATGGCAAGCTAAATAAATTGACATTTTGCTGCTCTTCAACGGTATTCCAAAGTCTGTGTTGGCATGAGGTGGTCTCATGCCAACACAGAGTAGCACTGCCAAATAGGCATTAACCAAGCATTCTGCAAACCAGCCTTACCTGTTATAACCTACACTAGGTAACAACCTACCAGCCCACATCTGATGGAAGGCTTTAAGTAAGCATGTCCATCCCATGAGATGTTACTTGGCTATGAAGCTCATCAGCTTGCCAGGCATTAATCTGACCTTCATGAATCATCTCATAAAATAGACTGGAAGCAAGAATGTATTGGTATCAGTCTAACTGCAGTAGTTAGAGACACTAACCCTACAATCCAGAGCAACTATGGGAGCATGTAAGAGACATTATGTGTATCCGTAGTTACTGTACCACCTAATGAAAACCTATGGGAAATATATATTGCAATCCAGAGCAAATTGTTCTTACACCAGAGCAAGGACTCCCTGTAGTTGCTCTGGATTGTGCCCTAAGACAAAAATTAGAATCCTCATAATCCACATGCACCCCCTGCATGCATAATCCATGGACCCCCTGCATGCATAATCCACATGCACCCCCACCCCTGCACACAAAAAAGTACAACGTAGCGCAGAGAGAAAGTATCCCAGTAAGATACTTACTCCCAGGAAAGTATCTTTAGGATTGCAGCCCAAGTGAGTAACAATAATAGGTAATAATTACAGGAGATTTATTAGAATTTAGATTATTTTTAGAAATTTGCTGCCAGCTGTTCCTGTTCTCTTTCTTCTCTGGAAGTCCATGGGAACGGTCTCCTGAGAGTATGGGCATTCCTCCATGGACTATCAGAGGGGATGGAGAACGGACCCCACCACAGCTGCAGCAGACTCTTCTGGGTTGGCTGTGAGTTGTCTGATGGTCAATAGAGGAGCACTTGTTTGGCAAGATGTTCAAAGTGATTTCCCCACTGCTTCCCAAGATGTCATGGGCCACTTCTTGAGACCACCTGTGGGCCGGCCACCTGTGGTCTGCAGATGACAGGTTGAGAAGCAGAGGGCTACTAGAACAGGAGTAAGTAAATATCAATAGTACTAAACTTTCTTTCAAGTGTGTGTGTGCTCTGAGAGATGCTGCGGCTATGACAAGATCATTCAGAATATCATGATAAATCAAAACATTATCCTTTCTTCTTTAAAAACACCCTTGCAGCATGAGACAATCATGGTTGTAGCACTTGTGACACATAAGTGCGCAGCTGTGGTGCTTCACATGAGAATAAATGGTGGATCAAAGCTTATTGACAGTACCCAACACCAAAGTTGCCAATAGTACTGTACACTGCCCTTCTTAGGAAGACACTTCTTTACCCAAAGTCACATGGTGGTGGAGTTGACTGGTGGCCTTTTTCATTAGAAGTGCCATGAAACGTGTCCAAAGAGAAAAGTGTGCATGGCCAGAAATGACAACAAACAGTGATATTGTGGCCTTAAGTGACTTCAAACAGGAAGTGGCATCACAGTAGTGTCGGAGCATCTCCATATCTACTCTGAAGTAAGTCCCATTGTGTTCAATGAGATGGTGGTACTCAGTGCCAAATTTTGAAATTGTGGCACCCAGCTTTTTGGGACTTCCCCCTGAAATGAAGTTGTGACACCATCCAAGGGGGTCCTGACAGTGAATCACTTTGGAAATCACTACAATAGCAGAACACTTATGGAACTAAGAGACCAATCCTATCCATGCCTACTCAGTAGTAAGTCCAATTATAGTCAATGGGGCTTATAGTCAATGGGGCCAGGAAAGTGTGGATGGGAAGGCAGCTTTAGAATCCAGTCCTAGGCTTGCCTGCTGAGAGGTAAGTCCCATTATAGTCAATGGGGCTTACGCCCAGGAAAGTGTGGATGGGATGGCAGCCCTAGAACCCAGTCCTAGACATGCCTGCTCAGTGGTAAGTCCCATTAAAGTCAATGGGGCTTACTCCCAGGAAAGTGTGGATGGGATGGCAGCCTTAGAACCCAGTCCTAGGCATGCCTGCTGAGAGGTAAGTCCCATTATAGTCAATGGGGCTTACTCCCAGGAAAGTGTGGATGGGATGGCAGCCCTAGAACCCAGTCCTAGGCATGCCTGCTCAGAGGTAAGTCCCATTATAGTCAATGGGGCTTACTCCCAGGAAAGTGTGGATGGGATGGCAGCCCTAGAACCCAGTCCTAGGCATGCCTGCTGAGAGGTAAGTCCCATTACAGTCAATGGGGCTTACTCCCAGGAAAGTGTGGCTAGAATGGCAGCCTGAGGTTTGAATGAGCCCATTCAGCAAATGGGAGTGTGGGGGTGGGAAGGAGAAGCCCTTCCTGCCTCCCTCCCTCTGCCCCCTTCCCGCAGCTGGGCCACTGTGGAGAGAGGCAGGCACACAAAGGGAGTGGCCCCAGCAGCACCCCCACGACCGCAGGTGCCCATTACCTTCCCCAGGCAGATGTGGCAAGTGATGGGCAGCGTGAAAGACAGCGTGACTCCCTGAACGTTCTGAGCCATTGTGACGTCTCCGAACCCTGCGAGCGCCAACGTTCCAATTCCCACGGCCGGCCCCCCCACCCCCACCGCGGTGGCAGCAGCAGCAGCAGCAGAGGGGGAAACTGGCTCTTCAAGTCGCACGCCGCCAAGGTCTCGGCTACGGCAAGCCGCCAGGGCCAATCTTCCCCGGCAGCAACGAGAACGCTTTTTTGGGGGAGGAGGAAAAACAGAGCCTGAACTCGCAGACTCAGCAGAAGGGAGGAAAAAAGCATGGACGTGGCTCACTCTTGACCCCCTCCCTCCCTGGAGCTATGAAAGTCTGACAACACAAGCAGCCCATGCACTCTCTACTCAGGAGTAAATCCCACTGTGTTCAATGGATCTGACTCCTATGTAGGGGATAGCCCAATCCTGTGCATGCCTACTCAAGGAGTAAGCAAGCCCGCCCATTAGAATAAATGTTGCAATCCTGTCTACACTTTCCTGGGAGTAAGCCCCATTGATTAGATTGGGGCTTACTTCTGAGTAGGCGTGCATAGGATTGGGATGTAAGTACAGGGTGACCCCATATGTCGAAACCAAAAATAAAAGGACAAGTCCCTCCAAAATGTAGGACACCCAAGAAAAATGTAGGACATGAATAAAAAAACCTATAAATATAAAAATGTAGGATAGTGCAGGAATAAGAGGTAGGACATGTAGCCCAGAATAAAAGCATATATATAAAACTCTCTCTCTCTCTCTCTCTCTCTCTCTCTCTCTCTATATATATATAAACTATATCTATCTATCTGTCTGTCTGTATGTATGTATATGTGTGTATATATGTATGTGTGTATATATATGTATGTATATGTGTATACACACACACATATATACATACATACAGAGGATGTATATATATACATACAGAGAAAGATTGCAGATAGTTAATTGGTTAATTTAAACACTATATTACTTGTTATTAAATTTAAAACTATTACATATAATTTATTCCATCGTAATTTATTAATTTCAAGAAAGTACATGTTGTCATATAGAAAAGAAGGACAATGAAGTTTGGGTTTTTTCAGGACACAAGGTTTAAAAAAGAGGATGTGTCCTGGAAAAAGAGGACATATGGTCACCCTGTTTCAGCAGGGGACCAAAGCAAGTCCACTACCTCCAGCATCTGCAATCTTGTCATAACAGCAGTCACAGCACTGGGTCGGTGCAAGGGTGAAGGGAGAGATTGTAGTCCAGTGGAAGAGAAATTTCTAGGCACCCAAAAAGGGAAAGAAAGGTGTGGTTTTTGGTACCACCAGTGAGGATAGAGTTAAAACTCCTGGCTGCAACCTGGCAGGTGCTGCAAACACAACTGACTTAGTTTAACAGTGTATAAGGCAGTTCCTAGGTAAGGATCCTGTACATGAAGACCTCTCAACACCCAGTGTGATAATCCAATCCAAGCACCAGTCTAACATCCCAGTGAAGGAAAGGCCAGACACTCCCTGCCTTACAACAGTCTTGGAAATAAGCTGACAGCCAGTGACCAATTGTAAACATTGGGGTGGAATGGAAATGTTAACCATGGTCACTCCACTAGTCTAACAGTGCAATCCTTAAACGTTATCTATTCAGATATAAGTCCCATTGTGTTCAATGGAAATGGAAATGTTAACCATGATCACTCTACTAGTCTAACAGTGCAATCTGTTGCAATCTGCAATCTACTCAGATATAAGTCCCATTGTGTTCAATAGGACTTATTCCTAGAAAGTGTGGTTAGGATTGCAGCCTAAGGCAGTGTTCCTTTCTTTTAAGCTGGAAAAATTCAGCTAGAAAAAAATGAAGAAGGCTGCAATCCTATCCATGTCTACTCAGAAGTAAGCCACATTGTGCTCAATGGGTCTTACTTCCAGGGAAGTGTGTTTAGGATTGCAGCCTCTCTCTACTCTAATGAGCCCTATATGCAATGGCTACTATCTGATATTAAGCCAAACATCATGGCCTATGTGGCCAAATTCTGCACTGCTGCCATTAAGATTAGGAGAATGACATTTTTGAATACTATGTCCTTTAATTTTGGGTTGCAATTTTAATATGTGATTTTTTAATTTTGAATATGTAAATTTATACCTACTGTTGTCTAATGATAATTTTATTAGACAACAGTAGTCTTTTAATTTTAAAAGACCAGGATATTTTATTAAGTTAATATACTATATTTACATTTAATATTTATGCAAGTGGACATAGATGATGTTTTTAATATCTCTGTATGTGCTGGTCAAAGACTTAATTGTCTGTCTGTCTGGCTGGCTGGCTGGCTGGACGGCTGTCTGTCTGTCTGTCTGCTGTAGTGTCATTTCCAGCATCTACTCAGTTTTAAAAAGACAAAATAGCATTCTCTCATTTAACACAGTTGTCAGGAGGTCACCATATTGTTCCTAAATACCAGCCATTTTCAAACAGTGGGTTGCAGCACAAGTTGCTCAGAAATCATATTGTGGACGGCAGTTCAGTTTGGGGTAAGGACCTCTTCCACCACTTTATATGATCATTCCTTAAGGTAAAAATAAAGGTAAGGTATCCCCTGCAGGTTATCCTGCTCGCTGTGAGCAACTCTATGGTGCGGTGCTCATCCCCCATTTCTAGAGCTATAAAACCAGCATTGTCCGAAAACGCCTCCTTGGACATGTGGCCCACATGCATTTTTTTTCCTAAGGAAGAAAGGCAGAATATAAATCGAATAAATAAAATGTACACAGAACACTGTTACCTTTCCACTGAAGTGGTACCTATTTATCTAATTGCATTTGCATGCTTTCAAACTGCTAGGTTGGCAGGAGCTGGACAAAGGACAGGAGCTCATCCTGTCTTGCAGTACTCAGATTTCAAACCACTGACCTGCTGATCTTCAGACTGACAGGCACAGTGCCTTTTTAACTACTAAGCCACCTGCTGTCCTCCCGATCCTTCCTTGACATCAAATAAATTTCTGATCAGCTTGTTTTTCTAAAGAATTAAATTGGAATTTGCTGCGTGGGTAACAGCATATCCTCCATAACAATCCAACCCAGGCTTTCGTGCTTTGCATGCAGTGTATGCAGCGTTCAGCATGATACCATAGTCTTTCAAGAATGACGGAGGCCTGCTTCTTCTTCTTCTATTAGGACACCAATTCCTCTTTTAAAAGTGACCTTTGCTATATGTTTTCAGTAAGCTCATTTCAGTAAAAGTGACCTTAAGTATGTCACTTATGACGTACTTATGTCGTACACATACGTACTTATGACTTATGATGTACACATACGTTTTCATAACATACATTTCATAACATGCATTTTCATAACGTACGTTCAGTCTTATTATATTTCTAGATTATATTCTAGATATTTCTAGATAATATTCATTGCTATAATACACATGGTTGAAAAATGTGATATAAAGGTTAGAACTGGTTCTTTAATTTTTAGCCCTGTGACTGACTTTTTAGAATGACAATCTGCTGTGATCCACCAGCAGATACAATGGAAGTGATATCGTGGAAGTTAAGTCATGGCCAGAAGTGATAGAACAAAGCAGGAAAATTAATACCTCCCTTATAACAAAACTAGTGAAAAGCGTACTCGCATTGCGGGAGTAACATTTCCCCATACACCATCCCCCTATGGTGCATAAACACCCCATGCGCCACTTCCCCCATGCGCCACTTCCCCCCACGTGCATCAACCCCCATGCACCACTTTCCTCCATGTGTAACTTTCCCCCATGCGCAACTTTCCCCCATGCGCAACTTCAACCAGCCGCATCAACCCTCATGCGCAACTTCCCCCATGCACATCAATCCCCCATGCACATCATCCACCCATGCGCAACTTCCCCCATGCGCAATTTAACCCCAGGCACAATTTTACCCAGGCTCAACTTCCCCCATGCACATCAACCCCCATGCGCATCAACTCCATGTGCAACTTCCCCATACGCATCAGCCCCCCATGCGCATCAGCCCCCCATGCGCAACCTTCCCCATGTGCAACTTCCCCCCATGCGCAGCATCCTCACCAGTGCAACCTGAACAATGTCCCCCCAGTGCACCAGGCACAGAGCACCAGATTCGCTGGATGTTGGTCAGTCTCCCATGTTAAGTATAGGACAGAAACACGTTGCCCCCTTTTCAGCCCCTGAAGGGTTAAATTTCTCCAGATGGTTCTTGGTGGGAGTTCAGGTGACAGAAGGAACTCCCAGAATTCCATGCTTCAGGCCCAGCAGTTGGGGAGGAATGTTGATGAGTCAGCAATTCTCAATGCAAAGTATAGGGAGTTGCGCCCCTTTTCACCCCCTTCCGGTTGGAATTTCCAAAAACTGGTTCTTAGTGCACCCCTCCGTCACAGAAGGAACACCCACCCCAAATTTCAGGCTTCTAGGCCCACCGGTTTTGGCAGGGTGGTGATGAGTGAGTCAGTCAGTGAGTCAGTGAGTCAGTGAGTGACTTTTCTCTCTTATATATATAGATAAATTTAAATTAAAAGTTTACAAGTAGTTTAAAAGTATATTTAAAATAAAGCAGAACCCTCCCAAACTGTCGCTAAAGGCTGCAATCCTATCCACACTGATCTGGAAATAAGCCCTTTTGACTATCATTGTTCAAAGCATATTCATAGTAGCCTATGAAAAGTTCAGATCTGTAACATTTCCCCAAATGCAGGCATGCAATATGATAGCATCATACCTAAAATATATATTGAAATGAATTGATCCTATCTGGAATTGGCTCACAACCTACCTAGGGGGTCCTGACCCAGAGTTTGAGAAAGTATAGATTAAAGCATGAGAGGTGGGAGTTGGGAAGGACTAGGTTCAAGTCTTGAAACTCAAGGATGTTCCAACTCAGCCTGTTAGTTAAATGATTCACCTTTGTCCAGTCACTGCTGTTTCTCTTACCCGCCCTTTCTGGGTTGGTTATGGACTGGTATATGCTATTTCCTGTTGTATAATCAGTTTGACTGATCTATTACGTGCACATTCATTTCCCACATAAAGATTGAAAGAGAAATGCAGTGCCCACTGGTCACACCCAATGTCTGGACTTTCACTGTGAAAAGGGACAATGTGCAAATAGTGTATAAACATGTGGCTTCTCCATATAATCAGTAACTTTTGAGCAACATAAAGGTGATTCACCATGGATATGATTGCACAGCGAAAAACTGGACCATGCCTGATGGCTGTCACTGACATCAATGTATATCTATCTGTACTCATCTGGCATTAGCATGAAAGTAAATGGTAAATGATAAACTAACAGTGAATATGTGAAAGAAAGTGGTTCGTGGGCACAGGGACTGGTGATTGACTAATGAGTATTCCTACAATCCAGAATAAATGCAGGACCACATAAGAGACATTTACATCGACGAAGTTATGGCACTACCTAGCGAAAACCTATGGGATATTGCAATCCAGAGTAAATTGTTCTTACATCGGAGCAAGGACTCCCCATAGTTACTCTGGATTGCGCCCTATGATGCTGTTGCCCTTCAATTTAGGTGGCACCACTCACCTATTTCCTTTCTCATGGTGGTGTGGGGAGGCTAGTGCATGTCTGCACAAGTAGCACATAAGTGCCTTGCAGCACTTTTGTGACATAAAATAATATTTTTAACCTCTGTATATTTTCTCTGTTTTTCTGTAGCTCATTGGTAGAGCACATTTGCTCTACTACTAAACGAGCAGAAGATGCTCGGATCTAGTCCTGGCATCTCTACATGGCAGTTTCTGAATTCTGTAAGAGTCACTGCCAGTGAGTGTAGACAGTATCAAGTACCAAGCAATCTGACAGAATGAAGCAGCTTGCACTGTTCTTCATGATGATGCAACGTGCAAGCCAAGTACTTATTTAGTTTTTGGTTCTGTGAAGTGCAGCAAAGGAGTGCAATTATGCAAAGTTGCAGCTGATGCTCATTGTCACTGTTTGCAAAGTAGTCACAACCCATGTGGCTCTCTTGATCTGAAATCATAGGATGCGTCCAGTGGCAGCACAGCACTAGGGGCTGGAAAACAGCAATGCTGCAGAATAATCACAACTATTGCTCCTAAATTTTTACTATTCTTTAGATCCTTACATTCATATTCCTAATCATTTGCCTGCTCAAAGCATTAAAATGAAAAGCTTTAACAGTCAAAAAAAAACAAGCAAGCAGTATTAAAATACCATTTAAAGCGTTAAAGTTAATTACAAATATTATGTTCCCTATAGTCAACATTGGCTTGCTGGAGTATTGTAAACATGGGCATTATCATATACAGTTATGACTTCTGGCTGACCGTTTTTTTGTTAGGTAGATTGCTGTTTATGGTTAGAATGGATACTTGATGTTTCCTCAGTGGAAACTAATGGTTTGGAGACAGATGGGAACCTCTGCCCTGCATTTGAACTAGAAACCCATCAGAGAGCTTGAGGAAGGTGACACACACAACTAAGGAGAAATATGTGTGTGACAAACAGGAGTTTGCACTGGGGAAGTGACATGTAGAGAAAGAAAGATCTGAGAGTTGGCTGACAGCTGTAGGCGCATTATGGGTGCTGGGCAGCTCTTTGGAGATCTGATGCAAGGTAATGTATATGCTGCTTTGTAGGAGTGCTTTTTTGCCTCCAGTTATGATCTACTGTCTTGGTGTGATCAGTAAGTATCAGGACTGGTGCCATAGTAAAGGAGCTCAAATATGCAGAGTGAAACCACTTGGCACAGATTGACCTTGACCCCAACCATCCATGCACACTAAGGGCACAATCCAGAGTAACTATAGGGAGTCCTTGCTCTGGTGTAAGAACAATTTACTCTGGATTGCAATATGAATCTCCCATAGGTTTTCACTAAGTGGTGCAGTAACTATGGGTGCACGTAATATCTCTTACGTGCTCCTGTAGCTACTCTGGATTGTAGGGATTGTCCTAATGTCAGTTCATTCTATTCTGACTGAAGATTTGGGTCTGCCCAGTTTGTGCCCAAACTGCTTTCAGCTGACCAAAAAAGAAACTCAGGTTTCAGTTGTGCAAGATCTCCTTGATTGTGTCGAGAAAGAAGAAAACGTTTTGAAAGTGGTCATAACAGATGATGAATTGGGGGGGTCTATGGCTATGACCCCGAAACCAAGGCTCAGTCTTCACAGTGGAAAACCCCAACCTCTCCAAGACCAAAGAAAGCATGAATGAGTCAAAGCAATATGAAGACACTGTTAACCATTTTCTTCACTGTTGATCAGGGGATTGTTCATCATGAGTATGCTCCACATGGTCAGACAGTAAACAAAGAGTACTACTGTGATATGATGCAGCATTTGAGGGATGCTATTCAGCAGAAAAGGTCAGAATTGCATGTGTCCCGGGAGTGGCAATTGCACCATGACAACACACCTGCCCATTCAGCGCAGCTTGTGCAGCAGTTTTTGGCCAAGCACAACATCCCCCAGGTCCAACAGCCACCGTATTCCCCAGATCTTGCCCCTTGTGACTTTTTCCTCTTTCCAAATTCAAATCCCACTTGAAAGGATGAAGATTTCAGGACATTGAGGAAATCTGAGTGAAGGTGACAAGGCAGCTGCTGATTATCCCGGAAAACGAGTTCCAGGAATGCTTCCATCAATGGAAACAGCGCTGGATTAAGTGAGTGGCTTCCAAAGGGGACTACTTTGAAGGAGATTAAATGCCAGATTGTTATATGTTGTAGTTTTCTTTTTATAGCACCAGTACTGATACTTATTGATCACACCGATATACAAGGCAAATATGGCCTATATCCTAAAGTCAAATTAAGCCCTTTGCTCCGGAGCAGTTAAGGTGACTTTCCATTAGATAACACTAGAGGGTGACATAACTATGTGGACCCGTAACTGCTATGGATTTTACCCTATGTCTCTTTCACACACACACACACACACACACACACACACACACACACACACACACACACACTTTTTGTAAAAAATTACAGAGATTGCAAAGAGTGCTAATTGAAGAAGGGCAGTTGAGTTCTTGGCAATAACGTTGCCAAGCTCCCAAGCTTGCTCCCAAGCTCCCAAGAGAAGAAAGCTTCTCCTGGCTTTCACCCACCTTAGAGCAGTGGTTCTCAAAATGGTGGATGGGATCCACCTACAGGGCTATGACTTCATTTCAGGGGGGTCGTAAAATGCTGGGAGTCACCATCTTGGAATCTGGCATTGGATGTTGCCATCTTGGAATGATGATCTCATTGAACAGCTCTCATAGGGGAGAAAGAATACAAACCCAAATACAGTAATTAGGAAAAAATACAAACTCACCTGAGAAGTACCGGTAAATCTATTTTGAATCAGGCATATGTCATCAGGCATATATCTCCCAAATTATCACGTTCAGGATTATGCAAGGATATTTGCAGGCTCATATCCACTAGAGGTAATGTGAAATGCCAAATGCCTTCATAGTGATCCTGTCCACTGGGCTACCATGAATTGCTTTCACTATTTGCCACTCAGTAGTAATTGCGAACCACCAAACCCAATGGTGGGCTTCAGGGGGTTCTCACAAGTTCTATAGAACTCTTTGCTAATGAGCGTCTGTTTCTGAGAATTGGTTACTAATGGGACATAGAACCTGTTGTCAATTTAGGTTATTAGGACATAGAACCTTTTGTTAATTTATTTGTTGTTAATTTATTTGAATCCCTCCACTGAACAAACCCCACCTAAACAAAACAAAACAAACAGAAAGTAACATTTTTAGGACTTTTTCTCCAGTCAGGCTGCCATAAGCCGTCGCATAAGTCCTGTGCTGACCTGGGGGTGCAACAAAAATGCCATCAGATGCATCTACCCTACTCATGGGGAAGTTAGGCCAGTGCACAGACTTATGGTGACATTCCCACACCATCGGGGGAAGATTATCTATCTATCTATCTATCTATCTATCTATCTATCTATCTATCTATCTACCTACCTACCTACCTACCTACCTACCTACAGTATTTATATCCACTTTTCAACTAAAAAGTTCACAAAGCAGTTTACAAGAAAATGAAAAAATTAATAGCTAATTAATAGCTAATAGGTATTTCAGATGCGTTAGACCAGCCTAAATTGATTAGGACTGTATCCTATATATATATATATATATATATATATATATATATATATATATATATATATAGGGATATAAAGAGTAAGTCCATATATTTAGGGGTAAGTGAACTTAATGTGACATAGCAGACATGTAAAGGATCAGATCCATGATTCTGATTTTCACCATTAAAAAAATTGAAATATTCAGCATCTTTCCAGACAAGACCGCATACTTGCCAAAGACATCCCACAGCACATTGCAAATGATTACCTACTCAAATTCTGATTTAGGGTGGAGCAAATATTAGTGTGATTTTTTTCCCCAACAGAAAGTTTTTTGAAAATGCTTTCTTCCAAGGAAAATGAATAAAATTGGATCTGAAATCAATATTTATGAAGCCACGATTAGCTGACAGATGAGAAAATGATTACAAAGCTAGGTCTGAAACATCTACCAAATGTATTAGCTGTGATTTCTAAAAATATATATATATATATTAAGTGGGTCAATGAAAAGTGAAGTCAATCAATTTTTAATAGCATTTAAGATTTTATGATTTTTTAAACTTTGCTTTTAATAATTAATCAGAAAAATGAATCTAATTTAAACAAGGTGGTGAAAGGTGTTCTGTATCTATTTGATGGTGTTCTTAATGAGGAAATTCAATTAAGGTTAACTTTTCATTATAAATCTGTTTGGATTAATGGAGAAGTTTGATTGGCTAGAAGCGTATGCGAAGAACAAAATCACAAAGTAGAACCACACAATCAGCAGCTATGACTATCTCATTTTTCTGCAGAGAAAAAAGTTTACATATACTCCACGTTTTTACAGCACTTTGTTTTTCAGCATTAAGGGTCCCCCATATTCACTTTTCAAATTTCCGTTTTTTCTGTGTGGACCATGTTTAATATTCTTACCACCCAAGATTGTCTGTAGCAAAAGCTTCTAGCTGCATGAAATTTCCACCACATGCCAGTACTTCTCATGCTAATCTAATATTAGTACTGTAATTGGTACCTTCTAATGATGCAGTGGTGTTCATGTCCCCGACAATGAGCTTATCAGAATACTGCAAGCTTTAATTGGGCTTAATAAGCAGTTTAATCAGCTATCGCTTTAATTGGTAGGAGGCACAACTTTTGGTGGTGAGGGCTAATTTTAAACTACAGGGTTGCAAGGTCAGGATTCATTTGTTTATTTTTTAGCTATTTTAGTACTGGCAGGTCACTTTGCTAATGTATGAAAATATATTAAAGATTCCTTCTCCTAATGGTGAGTGGTCAGTTTGGTTTTTAAAATGGTGATTTAGTACTATTTCAGCATAAAGTGGTGACTTGCATATGTGAATGAACTATCATAAATCCAGCGTCATAGACAGAATTTTAGAATCTCATTAAATTAGATTTCACAATGACAGTCATTGATAATATTCAAGTGATGCACATGCATGCTTGAATTGGGCTTTCTACTTTCTTCTCTATATCAAAAAGGCACCTAAAGAAAAAAAATACTCATATAAAAATGATTGCAATACTGTACTATAATACTAAATTATGAAGAAAATACAAAATATAAAGGAAAATAAACAAATTAACTTGCACTTAGAACACAATCCTAACCATGTCTACTCAAAAGTAAGCCCCATTGTGTTCAATGTCTTCAGGATTGCAGCCTCAGTCTCTCAGTTCTCCCAGGCTGCAATCTACCCCCCTTACAAAAGAGTGAGTCCCACTGATTATAATAAGTCTTACTTTGGAGTAGATATGCATAGGCTGCTCTCTCAGGAGAGACTGAGCAACTGCTGGTATAGTGCCAAAACCAGATGTATCCTGGCCATATCCCGGGACTAATTTTCCCCACTTGTATATCAAGTTAAAATTTATTAGAAATGTTTGCTTGTCTTGCAAAACACTCTCAATCCAAGGTTTTACTTTATTGCGTATACTTTTATACAAATCATTTATTGATTACAAGGAGTCTCTGTGCTGCCTGCTCACAAGGAAAAGGAGGACATTGAAGTACTTTTCCAGGACAGCATGTCCTGAAAAAGAGGATGCTTGGTCACCCTGTCTGTGACAGATGCATAGGATGGTCAGTCATCTGAATCCGGGATATCTTAGAGGACAGCTTTTCCCATTTGGTGAATAAACCTCATTGAACACAATGAAATTTACTTCTGAGTTGACATGCATAGGCATGCACTATACATCTCTTATTGTCTTTAAGCTTTTTATGATCCCTCACTTGCCAAATTTTATTGCTATGTGGCTATGAGCACAATCCTAACCATGTCTACTCAAAAGTAGGCACCATTATGTTCAATGGATCTTACTCCCAAGAAAGTGTCTTTAGAATTGCAGCCTATCTTAAATTTTGTCTTTGATCAATTTTTGGCTACTCCTTCTGGCTTTTGCTTATGTGTTTGCCTATTATTTAAGCCAGCAGGAAGGGATTTGTCATTGTTAAATGAGAGCATGAACAGCACCATGAACATATACAATTTTGTACATGCATAAGAAATAAATATTGTACATACAAATAATAAAGTAAATTTAATTGACAATAAATTAAATTGATTATGATTGATTAATTACATTATTGTAAGCTGCCTTGAGAGCCATTTCATAGAAAGATCTTATTCAATTAAAAATTTAAAAAAGTAATGGTGGGGTGGGGAGGCTGCAGCTCAGTGGTACAGCTCCTGCATTACCCATGTTTAATTCCTTGCATCTCCATGAAGTACCAGACAAGGTCCCCATCTGTAAAATGAAGAACCATCAGCCTTAACAACCCTGAGCGAGGTAGAGCTGACTCTGTATGAGACATCTTCATAGATGTTTTACTGTGAGTGCTCTGTACATAGTGCACCAACCTGCAAAAGCAATTATGTGTGAAATACACGCACATAGCTTAATCAAGGAAATGTTTCTGCTGGCCCATTTAGGCCAATGGGATTGTGCTAATTGGGGAAAAAATTATTCATGTTCCCCGATCTTAGGGCTATAAAAATGGTTCATCTGTTCAGTCGCAGGCCATTTAATTTTGGATGCATCATTGCCAGTTGGTAACAGTAATTAGCATTCCCTGTACTGTGGCAGCTTCCCTGAAGCTATGCTAAGTAGGGTTGCCCTTTTGTGTGGAAACATAAGCAGGGTTCTGCAAATGAGCCTGGCCACCCATCTTAGAGACAGACGCTCCAGCAACTGTTTCTTGGCTCAGGACCGGGTGCCTTCAATGCCCACCTGCAGATCTTATTTACTGATTATTAATGATAAGAACTGTCGGCAACTTTGAAAGGCTCAGCATGGTGACATGATGCTTCAGCCCCAACCTATCCTCTATAGAGAGATAATTTCCTTGAGTGACATCTGACTCAATTTTCATCTTTTCTACTAATCAATGTTTTCTGGAGCCTGAAAGCTGATGGAAACTGTGTGTATGAACACATGGTATTTGTCTGATTTTTTGAGCATAGTGTTATAATGAAATTTTAAACCATGCAAAACCTATGTTGCATCTTAGGATCACATGGGAAAATACATCCTGGGGTCACATTTGTAGGTTTTGGTTTATGTGGGATTTATGAACACATGTGCATCACAAGTTCACAAGCCATATGGGAATTGTGAGCACATGTGCATCACAATCCATGACTTTCTTCTTAGCACAAATTATGCCAATCCCTCTTCCTGTTCTGTGTATCCTCCCACAGCAGATTTTCTGGATCTGCAGAAATCCTTGCAGCACTTGCCCACTGAAAAAAGCAGAAGACACCCTCTGTGGAGGATGATCATGACATCATCTCATCTATCAGATATCAAACTCTTTCTGAATTTTGTAAAAATGCACTCAAGAATCTAAACTCATGGATGGGGAGGGTGATGAATGGCAAAGAGATACATTGATATGCTCTGGTGTAAGAACAACTTGCTCTGGATTGCAATATGAATTTCCCATAGGTTTTCACCAGGTGGTGCAATAACTACGGGTACATGTAATGTCTCTTATGTGCGCCTGTAGTTACTCTGGATTGTAGGGTTGATCATCAATAGTTTCTGGGTTGTAGAAGCCAGGTGTAACAAACACCAGTAAGACGTTCAAGGTGGACAGGAGAATTGTTATCTAGTGCAGAAAAGCACGCATTGCATCATGTTCCTGATCTTGCAGTTCAGTCTTGTGGTAGGGGCCCAGGGGTCCTACATGTACCACTAGACACATCCTCAAGTATCACTGGTGGTACCCAAACACTTGTTGAGAAACACTGCCCTATTGCAAGAATTTCCATTCTGTGCCAAATATCTCCAGATCACCTTTTTCCCTTCTTCATAACAAGTGGATGAATACTACATGAAATTGTCAAAAGCCTTGCATTCAATCAATTCATATTATTGCCAATTAACAGCTTAGATGGGTCGCTAACTAATATTTAACACAATAAATGGTACCTATGCATAGTTAATTATTCAATTCATTAGAGGGAAGCATATCAGTATGTAAGACCTGTATAATGGAGATAAAAGAACTAATCTTGCCATCACTAGCCTGATATTCTGTTGGGACTAAGAATGATTCGAATGAGGAGAATTTAGTTTTATAGACTATTTCAGGTACCTGATATAATTGCGACACTTTGTACCCATTAACATGAATATCCCAGACAGGGCATAATTTTTTTAAAGTATGTAAAGTCCATTGAAACTGATAGTTTCAAACCTAAGGCTACAATCCTAATCTCTAGTTAGGCTGGCCTAGGCCTCAGCACAAATCCTGTGCTCACTTGGGGGTGACACAAAAGTGTTGTAAGGCACTACTCCCCCACTCCTGGGGAAGGGTTAGGCATGTCAGTGCACAGACATGCGCTTGCCTTCCAACATCACTACAGGAATGGGAAAACCAATGAGTTGTGCTAGTCTAGGTTAGGATTGTACCCTAAATCTTGGTTAGGATTTAGGGTGAACAATCTTCTTCAGTTGTTTCCTGAAAATCAAATCACTATAGTTGTCACTGTTTGAAGACATCACCTAAAATCTTGAACTCCCCATGTCAGCCTTTGGGTGGCTATGGTGCAATCCCTTACATAGTTACCTGGGAGTAAATCCCATTGAGCAAAATGAGGCTTACTTTTTAGTAGTCATACATAGGCTCAGAGCTCTTCCATGAGCATCTTTCACATTCTCTTCAACACACACAACTCTGCAAATGCACCCACGTGCAGGCAGGTATATTCCATGAACACATTGCAACTCCTCCACCTGTAAGAGGACAAAGGATCAAGCCAGGTGTTGTACACTAGCAGAAATGAGTGATTTCATTTTCCTTTTTGGTATATGTTGTGACTGACATGCATACACTGTCATATTGATATGAAGGGGCAGGTTCATCTGCTTTCAGCCCTAAAAGACCAGAATGATTTGATGGTATGATTGTGGTGTGTTTACTGAAACATAAATCTGATTTTCCTTTATACTCTGCTCTGTTCATCAACTTTTCACCTAAACATAAAAGGATCTTAAGAATAATTATTTGAAGCATTACTTGAGCACAGCCAGGTCAAGCAGTGACCCAGGGATCCACATTGATCAGAGGGTCTACCTCTGATTGACCTCTGGACCCTCATTATAGTGGCAGTGGAAATGCTCAAAGTACCACCAAAAGGATGGTGGAGAGTGTCACAGGGCCCCCAATGCAGAAGCCAGCTCTACACAGTACTTATGTTTATGGAATTTTCTATAGAGGCCAAAAGGAACATATCCAAAAGGTTTCATTAACTTCATTTATGCCTGCCTGATTCAAACTGCTGGTTCTTACTTTGTAGGGCTGCATTCCTAACCACACTTTCTTGAGAGTAAGTGCTATTGAGCACAATGGGACTTACTTTTGTGTAGACATGCTTAGGATTAAACTGTAAACATTGTATCTATCTACCCTACAATCCAGACTAACTACGGGACCACGTAAGAGAAATTTACATCGATGTAGTTAAGGCACCACCTAGGGAAAACCTACGGGAAATTCATATTGCAATCCAGAGTAAATTCTTATGTTGGAGCAAGGACTCCCCGTAGTTACTCTGGATTGTGCCCTCCATCTGTCTACAGCATTTATATACTGCTTTTCAACTAAAAAGTTCACGAAGTGGTTTACAAGAAAATGAAAAAATTAATAGCTAATGGGTCCCTGTCCCAAAAGGACTCACAATCTGTGGCATCCAAACTTTTTAGGGCCCCAGAGCAGTTTATTTTTAGTTATTTTAACCTGTTACTCAGTGTGTGTGTGTGTGTGTGTGTGTGTGTGTGTGTGTGTGTGTGTGTGTGTGTGAATGTTGGTTTTATTGTACATTTAGATTGGCTTAATACTACATTGTTGTCCTAGGACAGATAACATCGAAGAATAGGATATAGATTTCTCAATAGATAAGAACACAATCCGAACTTGTGAATAGGCAGGGCTGGAGTGCCGACGCTGTATGCAGCACAAGTTTGGGGCTGACTATGGCTCAGCCTGAGGCAAGGAGAAACCTTTTTCCTTACTCTAGTGAGAGCTGGAGTGGCCCTAATGGATTTGCTAGGATCTGCCCAAGGGCTGGTTTGGACTGTGTTCGAAGTCTCTATAGCTGCATGTGTACACTACTAACCTTTATCCTTTTTGAAGCCATTAAAGTCTCATTCTGTTCCGCCAAGATTCCTGGGACCTGTAGCTTGGTGAAGTTGCTAAGAATACTTTTAATTCACTGAATCACTGTTCACAGGGTTCCCTGGAGAGGAGTAATGAAAGTAGTTAAGGCTGTCGTATAGCTATGCTCTAGGAGTTGCATCAAAGACAAAAAAGGCACCCCTTCCTCACATATAACAGGTTGATTTGTGGAGCTGAAATGTTATTCCATGAAAAAAGGCAAAGTTGCTGGCAGTGAGGGAATGCCATCTGGGCTGACACAGATTTCGATGTCTGCCTGCAGGTGGTTGCTGTCAGGAACTATGCACGGGCAACAATGTGATCATAATATAGACAAGTCACCTTGCGGAGATATGCACATGAATGAAGATTGCTTTAGTGCAAAAGTTGGCAAAGGCTGTGAAGGAGGGGAAAAAAATGGAAATGAAGATAAAAATGGATCAGGAACTTCTGAGAAGAATGGAACTGTATGGTGTCAAGATGATATTCATTTACTAATTAGAACAGACCGACAAATTACATTTAGACAAGCTACAAATTGTGAAGGAAGAGAATAGCATTCATCCATGTTTGTTAATGAAATAGATCAGTGTTTCTCAATCAGTGGGATGGGTACCACCAATGGTACTTGAAGCGGTGTCTAGTAGTACTCACAGGACCGTCATCAAGTCAAGTCTGTCATCAAGTTGCAAGATCAGGAACTTGATGTAATAGACAGTTGTAGAAGTCTTGGTTTATGTGCCCTTTTCAGTCAGTTGGGGAAGGCCCACCCTTCCCCAACTGCATGGAGGACACATGCATGACTCAGGTGCAAGAGCTCATGCGCCCTGCACTGTCAGCTGGGCAGGAGAGCCCAACGGGCTCCAGAGTGTCCCTCAGCATTCCCTGAATTTATCCAAGCTCAAAAAGTGGAGCGGCAGTTTCAAGATTCTCAACATAAAACAGTGACACATGGCATGTTGCGGTTGGCTATCTCTGCTGCTGTCTGTAAATGCTTATAAATAGCAGTTTAAAAAAATATTGAGACTTAGTAAGGCAGGTGGAGGAAGGTCAATCTTCAGGAAAAAAATATGGATACATTTGTGTGCATATGCTTTATGAAATGCAGTGTACAAACAAAATTCATGTGAAGGTTTATAGAGAACATATGCTCTGTGTGTCTATCTGTAATTTCAACCTTATGAGTGGTACAGTATTAGGCCTTATGTTCTGGCAAATCCAATGCTGTGATACCCTCTGGAGGCAAATGAATGGAAGTGACACCTGTATGGGCTTGGTTATGCTCCTTTCCCACAGCACAAAAAATAGCACAGATAGAGTATGATTTCCACCACCACCCTCCTCCTTTTGAACTAGATTTCTGGGTTTTCCTAATCTTAAAAAACCAATAGAAAGAGGTTGGGATTCATGTAATCATGTCCTTTGTCATTCCCTGTCCTGTTATAAAATAGAAAAACACACTAATACTGTATATTTCTTTCACTTTCTTTTAAATTTTAGTTACATACCAGTAATTTAGGCTGCTATCCTAAAGACACTTTCCTGAGAGTATGTTCCACTGAACACAATTGGGCTTACATTTGAGGAGACACGGTTAGGATTGCACTGATAGTTAGGATTGTGCTCTTAGGCTGCAATCCTAAAGACACTTTCCTGGGAGTAAGACCCATTGAACACAGTGGGGCTTGCTTCTGAGTAAATATGGTTAGGATTGTGCTCTTAATCTCCCTTTTACAGGGATTTGTTGGTAGAGCATGCCATTTATAATTCTATATCATGCAGAAGTGGCCTTTTAGCTAGTAGTCACTCTATAAGAGGATGGAAAGTGGATCTTAATGAGTACCAGTTCTGGTCACGTGAACTGAAACCCTCTTCTATTAGATCAGAAAAACTAAGTGTCCTCAGATATCTAGACCTAAATGTTGGGGTGGGAATACTACCCAACGGGCATCATTTCTGGTGATGTGGGAGAGATGGATGAGTATACACCTAATTCCATAAATGCTAGTTCCTATGTAGTGTTGAGACAGTAGCACTCTGTCATAAGAGATTCTTTTCTATTTACTATTTCTGTGCATGTTTAAAATATTAAAATATTTTAAAATATTGCTCTTGTTCTTGGAAGTCCAGATAGAAAAGAAACTCTGACCAGGGTCCGATTACAGTAGGTAGAGCACTTCTTTTGGGTTTTTCTTCATAGTTGCCGAAGAGGCAAGCCATTATTGAATTTTTAAAAGAGAATGGCTTTGGCAGTGTCCTGCCCTTCGCTACCCCTCGCCAAGGATACTTCAATCTCAGACTCACTGACCCTTTCGTCCTCCATTCTGAGCAGCCCCACCGGCCCGCCAAGGATGAGTCCAAACAGGTAAGTGGCACAAGTTCTTTTATGTAAGAAATATGTGGTATATCATTTAACACGTACACAGCAAAGAACACAGGAGGCACGGGCTTGGTTGCAAGGTGGGGGTTGGGAAAAGTCCATCCTCTCCTCCCTCAGCACGTTAAAGTCCTATTCCCCAAGTCCTCAGGTAGGTTGCCTCACCTCCTTTTTAGGGTCAAGTCTTTCTCTCAGTTTGGTAACTCTCACTTTTCTCTCCACAGGTGATTCCTTCCTCTTTTCCCTCTCTCTCAGGATCTCCAGGTAAGTTGGTATTTCATATACCGCAACAAGAACAGGTAAGTCCAACTATCAACATCAACCAACAATTAACTTCGAGTTTCTCTGTTTGCAGGTCCGGATGCGGTGCTCCTACTCTGCTGGACAGCGACTGGCGCTGGCTTGTCCTCCATCCTACTTCCCCTCTCCAGCTACTTCCGCTTCCCCTTCCCGCCAGCCTATATATACATCTCCCACCTCCCGCCCTCGGGATCCTCTCCTGATCCACCTCAGGGCCCCGAGTGAGCAGGAAGTCCCAGGATTGGGTCGATCAGTCATGGGATGTCCGGGGTAGACCCCCGTCCGCCCCGTGCAATACAAACGTAGCAAGTCCCAGTAAGAATCGGATCAATACACTCCATCCTCTTTGGTAGACTCTAACACCCGGTCCCAAGGAGGTCTAGGCCTCACTTCCTGGGCCCACATGCTGTCTCCGCCTCCTTCAGCTCCACCACAGGCAGTAAGAAGAATTACTACAATTAAGGGTTCAGTCCTAACCATGTATACTCAAAAGTATCCCCTACTGTGTTCAGTGGGTCTTACCCCCAGAAAAGTGTCTTTAGAATTGCAACCTAAATCACTTGGATGCACATATCACTTAAAATACAAGATAGTGTTGCCTAGTTTTTTATTTTACCGTAAGTTTGTGGCACTTCCAAAGTAATACATAAATGTCAAGGACATGAAAAATCTGAGTTCTTTCATTCCCAATAAAGTACTACATTATTCCATCCAATGCATGTTAAGCTTTTGTTACAAAATTGGGCCATAAGGAATCTTTGGTGTGGGCCCAGCAGGAAACCTCTTTGATTTTTCTCAGCATCTCATATGATGCGGTACTTTAATACAGCATCCATTGAGATTCCCTCTCAACAGGCTAAATGGTAAGACCACGTGATAAGCTTCTTTAATTTTTAGCCATGTCTCCTAGTATTAGGATAAATCCTCAAGAAACTTCATACCCTTCTTGCTTATTTTAAATCCAATTGTCACATCATGGATTCCTACTTGTCTGGCACAGAATTTTTTTCATTACCTAAACTTCACAAAACTCTAGCTTGGCAAGAATGAAAAGCATCTTCCGTGACAAGATCGGTATATGCAATAGCCATGGCTTTTAGCCTCTTTAAGACTGTAATCTAGAAGACCTCAGGATAAGAAAGGCAGTCCCTACAATCCAGAGTAACTACAAGAGCATGTAAGAAACCTTTACGTTGATGTAGTTACGGTACCACCTAGTGAAAACCTATGGGAAATTCATATTGCAGTCCAGAGTAAATTGTTCTTATGTCGGAGCAAGGACTCCCCGTAGTTACTCTGGATTGCGCCCTAAGTGAGAGAACTAGGGAAGCAGGTTCTTTTATTTTAAGTAGAGGTTTCTGAGAATAGCTAAATCCATATAATTTCAGAGAGGTTTTTGAATAGTCCTACAACTAGAGACAAGCCTCAGATAAGTAATACGTATTTTATGTTTCTCAATCTAAGCTTTTCTGCGCTCGGCCCTTTGATTCAATAGGCAATAAACAGATGAGTTATTGGTAAACATTTGCTGTACTCGCATGTCCAGTTATCCTTTCAAATATCTTTCTACATAAAAGCCTTAACCTGTGTGTAAGGGTGTCCGCATCTGGCCAACGTTCCGTTTCAATCAAGAAGGAGATGCAACTGTCAACATTCTGTCAACTGATAACAAGCCAGACTGAGGAGGAATGGAGGGCAGTTGAGGAGAGACATTGAGGAGAGAGGTGGCAAAAGGGCAGTTGAGATGCTGGAAAGGGGGTGGTTGTTTTTACCAATGAATGTTGTTATATTATACCTGCCACAAGCGATGGCTGCAGGCTGTTGCTAGTGTCTGAAGAATTCAACAAAGGAAAACCAAATGGTGATGGAAGTAGGAAGTTTGGGCAGTGGAGAAACTTTCCTGGGTACCCACCACTTTTCTAACAAAATGGCCTCCTCAAAGCCTCTTTATGTTACATAGCTGGAAATGTTTTCCCTCCCTCCAATATGCTGTAACTTCGGAAATTACTGGAGACCCCGCTGAAACCTGGGCACCTGGAGATTATTGCTGGTTCTTGGAAACTCCAGCTAGAAAGTTGTCACCCTCATGGGGTATGTGCATGGTGTGTGTGCAGGGCAGGGTGACCATATGACCAAAAAAACCCAGATTTGTCTGGAGCTTTAGCCTCCTGTCTGGGTGTCCTACATTTTGGCTTCATTGTCCTACATTTTAGCTTTATTTTGAAACTTTGTGATAGTGCACAATATACCATCATGCCATATGTAGTTGGATTCATATTGAAGAGCAGAATCCAATGCAAAAATCAGTCTGGAGATATCTCCTTCCTATCAAAAGTTAGGGTCAAAAAACCAGAAAACAAAAACAAAAAATACATTTTTTGGCAATTTTTTCAGCAGGTAGGAATTTTGGCCTGGGATTAGGAATTTTGGCCTTAGGGTTCAGGAATTTTGGGTTTGGCATCTGGTCACCCTGGTGCAGGGAGCGGGGACGTTCAGAGGTGAAAATAAGAGAGAGCCTGGGATGTGAATGGTGTCCCAAAAGAGGGGCAGCCAACTGGCATCCACCCTTCCCTCCTGCACTCTGCTACCATAGATAGTATATGGTCTCATGATACCATATGGTTGAGACTCATATGACTTCTCCAGATATCAGCCTTGGATGGGCCAATGCACATAGTGTAGGCCATTGGCATGTACCTGACAAGATCCTACCTGGTGCATTGCCCTGAAGGATATAACCAAGGTTTTCTCTTTTCTGTAAATCTAGTTGTTGGCTGGTGTCCTCCTTGCCCCCTTTCCCATAGATTTATCTGAAGACCATGCCTGCTTTTCTATGAGACCTTGCTTATACCATTGGTTGTGTCCATAACCATGGATGCCTTTGGCCTCACCTTGGGCCATGGAGACAACAAGGTCTGAAGGGAATATAGATTACCATATCTCCTGTTCATTCTTTGGTTATATGCCTTTCCTTTTTCTCCACGCAGGTTAATGATATGATATGCATTTTATTGCTTTGTATAACAAAAGGGGTGCACTCTTCTGTATCAAGATTGGTGGATGTTATCATCACACCTGTGACCGTTAAAAGTGTTTGGAGGCTGTCATTTAAAGACTTGTACGAGAGCTCCTGAGGCACCCAATCCACAAGGTCTCATTTTGTAGCTTATGTCTTATAATTAGCAGGCTGTGAAAGGCGCATCAGATAAAGTTGTCAATCCTACTGACAGTTGCAACCGTCCCACCGCTTGCCTTTTGCTTCCCCCTCCCTATAGTTAGAAGTAGCACAACCTTCCCATGTTTGATTCCCCCCCCCCCACAGCTAAACATATACCAGTAGCCGTTTTTTTTTTAAAGTGGCTTGTGATTTTGTTTAGCACAAGACCTGCTTGTTGGGGTGGGGGGGGGTGAGAGCTACAGAAACAGCATCCTAATACAGTTGACAAGGTTTTTTATTTTCATGATTACTTCTCAGGCTTTTTTTGCTTCCCTTTTTCCTTTTTTCCCTCCTTTCGTCTTTTTTTTGCCTGCAGGCAAAGGTTGGCATACATGTCAAGAGAATGTTCTCCAGCTGGGGCCTGCAGAACAGATAATTGTATATACCCGAGTGCTCCTGGGACCTTACACAGACTATTATGGTAATCTTGGAGACTGCTGTCCTTTCCTTCCCACAGCTGGGCCGCCTCTCTGATTGTAAGTATTGAAGCAATATGTTTTGCAAATTATACATTGGGAACAACAGGGACCCAGTAAAGTGAGCCAGGAAGAGAAACATTGCAAAGCGATTTCATTTAATATTATATTTTCTTTGTCAAGCACAAGAAAAAAAATTAAAGCTTTAATTTTTTAATTAAATGAAGATCATATATTGGAGAACCACAAACACTATAATCATTTTAAAAAAATTAAACCATTATGCTGACTTTATTGGGTCAGAGCTTTAAGGAAATACTGTTATAGGGAAATTTCATGCTATCCCGGTGAATAGAACCAGATTCAGATTACACAATAGCTTTTATTACAGATTTTCCAAAACCCTTTTGAGTCCAATGAAGTGGGATTAGCCAAAAAACACACACACAAAAACACCACAAACCACCCTGCACCTAAAAATATAATTTTAATTAGTGCTAATGGGATCTCGTCATGGTCCAGCTGTTTCATACAGGATGCAAATCTGTGCTCCTTTATTAGCAAAGCAACCTGAAAAACAATGTCACATCTGATTTTTCACCATTACTTAGCAATGTATATTGAAGAACAATGGCTAGGCAATGTGATTAGTGCTGACCTGACACCATGCTCCTAATTATTACTTCTTTTTGTTTGTTCTGAAAAAAGAAAACGCTGGTCTGGCTTGAAACTTTTTTCAATGTATTTTTAACTCAATAAATAAATATTTCATTTGGGTTGTCCACTGTCCTCAGCAATGTTAATTCAGACAAGGATGTTTTTTGCTCAGGTCGTTTGAGAGAAGATGCTGTGTGTAAATCTGACAATAAAGGCCCTCCTGTGGATCATCATCTGGGACCCTGAAGAGGTCAGACAGGAACTGTCTATATTTACTATATTTACTGATATTTACTATATCAGAGATGTCTCTGGAGAGTAAGGTGCCAGAGGAACTGCAGGAGAGCAGCCAAACTTATACGATACCTAACAGGCGATGGGCAAGTCATGTGACATGAACTACTTTTTCCCAGTTCTAACCACAAGGCAGGCAGTTCAGGACTGCTTCTTGGAAAAACAAAAGAGACAGAATCAAGGCATGCACTTGATCCACTGCCGAACTGTCCTCACCGTCAGGAATTTTTTCTTGATATCCAACCAGAATCTCCTTCCTTGCAGTTTGTACCCATTGGTTCTAGTTCTGCCTTCAGAGGCAGCAAAGAACAAATGAGCCCCTTCCTCCCTATGACAGCCCTTCAGGTATCTGAAGAGGGCAATCAGGTCTCCTCTCAGCCTCCTCTTCTCCAGGCTGAACATCCCAAGTTCCCCCAACCTTTCCTCGTAGGGCTTCCCTTCCATCCCACTGCCCATTCTTGTCGCTCTCCTCTGGACTTGCTCCAGTTTGGCTGCGTCTTTCTTAATGTGAGGTGCCCAGAACTGAACACAGTACCCAAGGTGAGGTCTGACCAATGCAGAGTAAAGAGGAACTAGAACTTCTCGTGATTTGGAAGCTAATGCAGCCTAAAATGGCATTTGCCTTCTTTGCAGACACATCACATTGCTGACTCATGTTCAGCTTGTGATCCACGGTGACCCCAAGATCCTGCTCACATGTTGTGCTGCCAAGCCAAGTATCCCCCATTTTATACCTGTGTTTTTGGTTTTCATTGACTGAGTGCAGAATTTTGTACTTCTTCCTGTTGAAATTCATTCTGTTTGTTACAGCCCAGTATTCCAGTTTGTCCAGATCCTCCTGAAGCCTTTCCCATAGAAGGGTATAGTCACAAGACAGTAGAGGTTTGTGGTGGAAGTTTTCCTTCTCCAGACAACCCACGTTCTGTGGGATTTTGGACAGGTTTAGTCTGGCTCCTCAACAAAGGCTTGTCTGGCATGGGAATCCCTGCCAGTAGCTATGCTACAGCCAGCATAGCCCTTTGTATCACTGGAGCACACAATCCCACCACCACAAAAAGTAGTGTAAATCGGTGGGCTTTTTGAGTTATGTAAATAAACGTCAGAAGATAATTCACAATTTAATAACATATGGGTGCAATCGTAACCTAGGCCAGCGCAACTCATCGGTCTTCCCATTTCTGTGGTGATGTAGGTAGGCAAGCACATGTCTATGCACTGGCCTAACCCTCCCTAGGAGTGGCGCAGAAGTGTCTTGCGGCGCTTTGGACTTATGCCAGGGCTTAGGCCAGCCTAACTGGAGGTTAGGATTGCAGCCTAAATGAACTGTTCATTGTAAGAAGGAAACACAGTCATTTTTTAATGTCCATTTTCTTTTCTTACTGGTATAACATAAAGGTAATGGTATCCCCTGCTAGTCATGACCAACGACAAAATGTCCCTCAATAAATAAAATTGCTCTTGCAGCAGTGCAACATTAATATTAATTCTTATCATTGAGTACTCAAATAAAATGTTAGGGAATTAATACATGGATTGATATTTGCAGTATTAAAAATGCACAAATCTGGAGAGCAATCCTATTCTCCACTTGTAGATTATTTTCTGCTGAAGTTTGGCTCATTCATTCTACAGAATGACAGCCCAATTTTACCCCTGATGGCACTTCCAGGTGTAACAGCACCAAAATGGCGACTGTGTATCTAGCGACCCCATTAGGACCGTGGCCTCTCCATGGCTGCTGGAAGTCTCCTCAGGAGCAGTGACACTCATCCCTTCTCTTCCCCTAGAAGAAAGCCCCAGGCTTTCCTGTAGGGCTTCTCAAGTCTGCATCGACCATTTGCTGCTGTAGATGAGAGAACCTCTGCATCAGGATTTACATGGGGGATAGGATCCAGACTTTGACATGGGGGATCCAAGGGAGTAGAGTTCTGCCAGTCCCACCTTCCACCTGAGCTGGTTCCTCCCCTTCCCCAGAATGCCTCCCACACCCTGTAAATCTGCACCACCTGGTGGGAGAACTTACTGATGCCAGCAATGCCGAGTAATGCTGAGAGTCATCACTGGAAGCCCCTCCTCTCCAGGTGTTGCAGATGTGCCACATGGCCTAGCACCAGTGCTGATCTGGAGGCCCATAGGATTGGGTCCTGACATGGTAGAATGCTGAGGTATAATGGACTGAACCATTTCAGAAAGCAGGGAAGCAGAATTACAAGTTTAAAACACCTCTTTACATTAAAAAACATCTTGCCAATAGAAACTAATACTACAAGTAAAAACTGAACTAGAATCATTATTCCTGATGTGCTAGCTTTCTTTTCGCAGCAAATTTTTTTTATGTGAGAATACGTTGGTAGTATTTTAAAATATTCAGTGAACGTTCCTCTTTCGTCCTCGACAGGAATACTAAGGAGTAATATGCCATCATGTGGTGTACTTTAATTGGAGTAAGCTAAATTTAAAGTAACCATAAATGTAGACTTTCCATTCATGCACAAAAGCACAGTATTGTACCTTGGACACCTGACAGTATCTCTGAATTAAATATAAGCAGTTGTAGAAAATTTTGCAACTCAATTTTGTACTCAATTATTTTTATATCCCGTAGCCCAATTGAGATGTCTTGCATGAACCATTGTTGTACATTTATTTTTAATAACTTTATTCCTTCACTCTGTGTTCTCTTAAAAGGTTTTGCCGTGTATAACAGTGGTTGCATGCTGATATATTTATCAAGTGTGTAATTTAGCTGGGGTCAGACTCTAGAACTTCAGCTTGTTGCCCATAGGGTTTTGTTTGGTTAAAACATATTATGCTTTCTATGTAACAGAGTGTTAAGACCTTATAGAGCTGCAGTGAATCTCAAATCAGATAGGTAAATTCACATTGAGTGCCTAGGAACAGAACAGAACTGCTGTCTTCACTGCAAATGTTTACCATGCCATGACATGCCCTGGGAATCCCGAAAACTTTACTGTTGTTATTATTAAGTCTCATTATTTTACAGTAATTTATTTACATACTCCTTTTTCAATTGAAAAAATTAACAAAGAGGTATTCATTCCAAAATAAATGACAGGAAGATTATCTTTCCTCAAAAGCTTACAACCAGGATGATATAGTGATTAGCTAAGATGGCATAGTGGTTAGGGAGTTAAACTGAGATTTGAATCCTCCCTCAGCCATGAAGACTCCCAGAAATTGTTAACAACTCATAGTTTCTTGTTTCATCTGAACCAAATGATTATCCTGTCCTCAAACAGTAAGGAGAGAACTGTGGTTATATTTTATTTAATGTGCTGTGTGTCATTTCGTAGGTGCTCTAGAACACCTTTGTCATGGGATTCCATCTCTTCTAGCACCTCAACAATCTGCCACTTCAAATGTCTTTCCCATCACATTCCCATCACATTTGCATCTTTCCCATCACATTCTGCCACATGTGTACATCAGCCATAGCCTAAAGGGAAGAAAATGGCACAGGTAGGATGTCAGGGAGAATGAAAAAGAACAGTTGACAGCCTATTATTTTATAGATGTGCTATATCCTGTATCCTTTAGACCCAATTACTAGCTCAGCAGTACTCAATCTCATTTCCTCACCTGAAGCATGTTTTTTCCCCTGCTTGTCCTTCAGGGCAAATTATCAGAGGCATGCTTTCCCGTTGGCACAGAAAAAGGATTTACAACATTTGGGCTAATATACATGATGGTAGCAGTTTTGCTGCCGGCGATGAGAAATGTAGTACAATTTGGAGTATACGTCAAGATCCCAGCCTTCCTAGTAAAGTAGATATAGGATTTCTCTGTATTCCAGGGAGAGATGCAAACAACGGCCTTTATAAGATCAGCACTGGAATTTATAAATGCAATTGCAAGAAATGTAGCAATAAGAATGGTTAAAACAAAGCCTGAGAAATATTAATTAACTAGTGAAAAGCATACCCGCGTTGCGGGAGTAACATTTCCCCTTACGCCATCCCTGCACGGCGCAACTTCCACCCATGCGCAACTTTCCCCAATGCTCAACTTCCCCCATGCGCAACATCCACTATGTGCATCAGTCCCCCATGTGCATCAGTCCCCCATGCACAACTTTCCCCAATGCGCAACTTTCCCCCATGAGCATCATCCCCCATGCGCATCATCCCCCGTGCGCAACATCCCCCCGTGCGCATCATCCCCCGTGTGCATCATCCCCCTATGTGCAACTATCCCCATGCGCAACTTCCCCATCTACAACTTTCCCCCATGCACATCATACCCCATGCGCAACTTCCCTCCATGCACAACTTTCCCGCAGGCGCAACCTTCCTGCAGCCTCAACATTCCTCATGCGCAACTTTCCCCCATGCGCAACTTCCCCCCATACGCAACTTTCCCCATGTGAATCATCCCTCCATGCGCATCATCCCCCCATGCGCAACTTTCCCCATGCGCAACTTTCCCCCATGCACAACTTCCCCCATGCGCATCATCCCCATGCGCATCATCCCCCATGCACAACTTTCCACCCATGCACAACTTTCTGCCCATGTGCAACATCCCCCATGCGCAACTTTCCCCCATGCACAACTTTCCCCCATGCGCATCATCCCCATGCGCATCATCCCCCATGCACAACTTTCCACCCATGCACAACTTTCTGCCCATGTGCAACATCCCCCATGTGCAACTTTCCCCCGTGCACAACTTCCCCCGTGCGCAACTTTCTTCCATACATATCATCCCCATGTGCATCATCCCCCATGCGCATCATCCCCCATGTGCAACTTCCCCCCATGCGCAACTTTCCACCCGTGCGCAACTTTCCCCCGTGCGCAACTTCCCCCCATGCGCAACTCCCCCCCCCGCACGCACATCCTCCCCAGTGCAACCTATTCCTCTTAATCCCACACAGCACCAGGCACCGATTACCAAATTGGCTTGGTCAGTCTCCCATGTTAAGTATAGGACAGAAACACGTTGCTCCCTTTTCAGCCCCTGAAGGGTTAATTTCTCCAGATGGTTCTTGGTGGGAGTTCAGGTGACAGAAGGAACTCCCAGAATTCCATGCTTCAGGCCCAGCAGTTGGGGCGGAATGTTGATGAGTCAGCAATTCTCAGTGCAAAGTATAATGAGGAAAACGCGTTGAACCCCTTTTCACCCCCTTCCCGTTGGAATTTCCGAAAACCGGTTCTTAGTGCACCCCTCCCTCACGGAAAGAACACCGACCCCAGATTTCATGCTTCTAGGCCCAGCAGTTTTGACAGGGCGGTGATGAGTGAGTGAGTGAGTGAGTGAGTCAGTCAGTCAGTCAGTCAGTCAGTCAGTGACTTTTCTCTTTTATATATATAGATTTGTGAAGGAGGGAAGCATTTTGAATTTCAGATAAAGCAGACATAGTACTGATAATGAACAGTCCATCGTAAGTAACGCTGCTGTTACTGCTCACTCTGCCGAAGACCTTCATGGAGGTCTTATGGACCGTTATGGACTGTTTTAGCAAAGCCTGCCAAGACTTTGGACTAACAATCAGCTTAAAGAAAACACAAGTCATGGTTCAGGATGTGGATTCACCTCCCTGTATTACAATATCTGAACATGAACTGGAGGTAGTCCATAACTTTGTGTACCTCGGCTCAACTATCTCCAACACTCTCTCTTTAGATACCGAGCTGAAATATAATGCCTAGATACCTGAAAGATTGTCTCTCCCCTGAAATCTTGGCTGACATGGACATGGACCTCCCAAAAGCCTACCATATTATTAAGACCAAACTATGGGAGCAAGAAACTGGAACCCTTTTAGCCAATCTCAACCTGACTTGCTCTCCCTCCTCTTTTGGGTTGTCTCCCTCACTGGGTCGTCCAGCAAACTACTTTCTCCATTTGACTGACCCCAGGAAAAGGAGGGCCTTCCTGCTTGCATGTTTAAACATCTTCTCATCAGCTTACCACCTTGGAAGATATTCCAAATAGGCCCAACGGAACAGATTATGTTTATTTTGCTCCAGACACTATAGCCCATATTTTACTTCGATGCCCTGCCCACCGCGTACTCAGATCTTCCCTTCTTGACCCCTTTCTTCTCACTCTTCCTTCTTCTCTTATTGACCCCCTCCCAATCCTCCTTAGTGATTTCTCCCCTTCTATCACATATCTTGTGGCGGAATTTCTGTTAGCAGTTTCCACGAGCAGTCATAACTCTCATCCCTTTTCTATCCGGTTTTAGATTTTGTTATCCCTGTCTATTGTATTGTTTACTACCAGTCACCTTGTATTTTAAAATGCCAATAAAGGTTATGTAATGTAATGTGATACCGAGCTGAATAAACGTATCGGTAAAGCGGCGACAACGTTTTCTAGACTTACAAAGAGAGTATGGCTTAATAAGAAGCTGACGGAACAAAGATTCAGATCTATAGAGCCTGTATCCTGGCCTTCTTCAATTCAAAGAGACACTCATTTGGCAAGCTGAGACAAAGAGGCAGTCCCAGTATTAAATCTGGGGGCTGGGCAGGGGATTGACTATATCTGCCCTTGGTGTGGAAGGGATTGCAACTCTCAAATTGGCCTGTTTAGTCATAAAAGACGCTGTTTTAGTACCTCTACTTCTGAGCACGATACCATAGTCTTTCAAGACTGAAGGATGCCAATGATCCAATCATGCTTCAAGTCCTTTGTAACCTATGATAGACTTTTCCTCCATAAATCTGTCCAATCCTCTTTTAAAGGCATGTAGGTCAGACAGGTTCAATCAACACATCTTGTTGCAATGTGTTGTAGGAGTAGAGGGAGTCTGTGAGCCTCCAGGACCTTCCAAGAGGATTCAGGACCCCCAGTACTCCCTTTAAATGGCACATTTTCAGTTCCCCTGGTGGGTTGTGACCCACCAGTTTGGGAACTGCTGTGGAAAATTAAAACCACATTGGGAGTGCTTTTGGGAACAGAAAGGCATAGTATTTTTTAATTTACACACACACACACACACGAAACTCTGCTAGACACATTAGGCTATAAGGTGGTGTCTGGCCCACAACCACCCAGCAAGCTACATGCCTGAGAAGGGTCTTAAACCCTGATTTCCCTCTAGCCACTATATTGTCTCAATGAGCTAGAGCAATTTATCCTTTTATGTGCCTCCTGTATGTTTTCAGTCTATGCACTGTACAGACAGAAGTTTCTTATATACCATGTGCCACTCAATGAGCAAAGAAACGTAGATGTAAGATTGCTTATGCTTTCAATTCAGATTCTGCCAGACACAGCGCAGCCCAGCACTCATTATTCAGAACAAAGTTATTAAAGTGCCTTTGCAAATCAGTTCACTTTTGCAATGACCTTTATGAGCTGCTTTCTTTTACAATGTAAATGATACAAAATTCTGTTTTCAGTTGTCAGTATTCAGCTGAAGAATGATTTTTCCCCACACTGTATGTCAAGAATCCATGAATTCCTAAAGAGATTATCATCTTTAATTGTTATAACAATCAGTACATGTGAATGCAACACTCAACACAAATTCATCTCTTATAGGTAAAATTCACTCTATGCATGGCATCAGAATTTAACTGTTCATTGGAAAACGTCAGTTTCCAGACCCACAGACGTATAAAATAGCAGGGCAGCATGTTGGCAGAGTAAAGGCCATACTATCAATAAAGGAGCTCCATTTAAGGTTCCAGTGTTCAAGACTGCTGTCTTTTTCTGGTGCAGCCTTTCGTTATACTGTTGTGGTGTAAGACATCAGCTGCATCATTGTTAAGATTAGGTTTCAAAGACAGTGTAATAGAATCGTAAGGTTGGAATGAGCTAAAACCTAATTGAGTTGAGTCTCCTGTAATAAGAAATGGCAGACATTCTGCTGACCTCCCCAGGAAAAACATACGCAGTGCAGAATTCCCTATGCCATACTCAGAAAAAAGTGCATTCCCAACATTCATCATGGAAATTTGCAACAGTGGTGTCACTCAGGGTTCAGGCTGCACTGGGTGACACACATGAGCCTGTAGGTGACAGCACCATTGCTGGTCAATTTTTTTAAAATCTTAGTATTTTTGAATAATACCATCATGTTTTATTTCAATCAATGTGTGATTTCATGTAAAATGCAATGAAACAAACCTTGTTGCAATCTCTTTATTCTATCAAAATACATAGCCAAAAAATCAGTGGGGGAATGTGGCAATGGAACATCATCATATACACCACCGGAGACATTGCCCCACTCACCGCATGGGAGGAGGTCCATCATAGGAGTGGCATGCTGACCCCTTGTACTGTTTGACAGCGGCATAGCTAGGTCATCGGACACTTGGGGCCCATAAATTTCTTGACATCCCCATCTGACAAAATTATTTAATTAATTATTATCAGTTTTAATTACTTCATCAAATATTAATATTTTTGACATCCCAATACAACACTCCCATCTGACCAAATTATTTAATTATTATTAGTTTAATTACTTAATAAAATACTAATATTTTCATATTTGTATACCATTCTTCCTCTGAGGAGCTCAGGTCTTTACAACAACCCGGTGAGGTAGGTGAGGATGAGAGACAGTAAAAGTCATGACATTAAATAAATAATTATGGCCAGGAAATAAATGCTGTGAATATTTCCTCACAAGCAATAGGCAAATGTCAGTACCCTCCCCTGATATCGCTCCTGTGCACATAGTACTCAGTGATATACAGTCTCAGCATCTGGAGCCCACCTGTACTTGCCTGGAAGAAGCCATCTAGATTCCAGAAGACGGAATGGGAGCCCAGGTCTACCTGGCATGTTGATCTGGTGTCTGAGTCTCGACCAGAGCCCAGATCTACCAAGGTGACCATATAGAGCACTTCTGGAGCACTGGCTGAGCTATACTTTTCCTGGATAAGGATAATTCTTGGATACTTGCTTTCTTATGAGCCTGACCTAAACTGGAGGCCAGGCATGGTTACTTACTCAAAAGTAAACCCGGCTGTTCAGTTTACCTCTACTTTCCATAGAGGTTAATGCAGAGAAGCTTGTACTCTGGAGTTGGGACTTCCTTCTGGGGTGATTGGTGGGGCTACAATCATTGGATCAGAACCTGCTTTCTCTTAGCCTGATCCAACGTAAGTCCAACTACTCGCAAGTAAAGGCATGATATGGCTCCCTTTCAAAGTACGGAGTCAATGTAATTCAAACAGAGTTTTTAAAGAGTTTGTAATTAAAACAGTTGTTGATAACTGATCAGCATAATTGCTGATTGTTCTACTTACTCTGTGTGCTCATATTTGGGAAAGGAGGCTTAGCAGTCCAGTCTTATCCCTAGGACTACCAAACGGGACAATTTTGACCCGCCAGGTCAAAATGTGTTTTTTTCTGGAATTTATTATTATTACCTGACAAGACTTTCTGACTTTTTTGTGCTATTCAGACAGTTACAATTCCAAAAGCGTTAAACTTTTGAATATAAAATTTTTCGGCAAATTCCAATTTATTCATAGGATACCAATCGGGTCCAATTTGACCCATGTTGCCTTTCACTTGTTATTCAATATTTTGCTAGCTAAAATTATACTAAAAATCATTATACTGATTATAATCACAATTATACTAAAACATGACACAACATTTATCCATTATATGTACATTATATGAACATTGTATGTACCTAACTATCGTACAGTTGGACTCATGTTGCCTTTTATTGGTTATTCAATATTTTGCTAGCTAAAATTATACTAAAAATCATTATACTGATTATAATCACAATTATACTAAAACATGACACAACATTTATTCATTATATGTACATTATATGAACACTGTATGTACGGGTCAATTTTGACCTGTACGGTCTTAGGTGTGAAAAAACAATCCCGGTAGTCCTATTAAAATTAAGCATGATAATTTAGAAGTAACTGCACCTGATTTTAGCGGAACTTACTTCCAAGTAAGCATGCATAAGGTCCAGCCTAAGTTCTTTCAAGTCAGATGTGTACTTGATAGATAGATAGATAGATAGATAGATAGATAGATAGATAGATAGATAGATAGATAGATAGATAGATAGATAGATAGATAAGCAAGCCATGCTCAGCTAAACGTAGCGCTGACAATATTTTTAACATTTCTTCTTGACTTTCTACATGTAGTTTTACACACAAATTGTACAGGAATTTCATACAAGAGAGCTAACATTTGAATTTTTATCAGTGAGACCATTTTGCTTTTTAAAAGATCCAGTTATGTTTCATGAAGTGTTTGGCTGCTGTGACGACAACATTATTGATTTTCTTTGGTGTTAAAAATACTTCCAGCAAATGTCACCTGCATAGGTCATTGTGAATGGATCAAATGGCGTGTCTGGGTATTTGCATGTATGTGGATGGGTGTGTGTGTGTGGGGGGGGGGGGTGTCAGTTTAATCCTGTGATCATCACTGGTTTAACATTCATAAAGAGTGTGTTTTGGAATACAGATAATTTTAATTTTAAAAATAAGTAATGCAGTGTTTATGATTGTTTATGAAGTGCAATATATATAACTGTTTTTAGCTTTTTTTGTCAAGTCCTACATTTTTCTTTGATGTCCTACATTTATTTTGAAGGGAGGAACGTTTTCAGCAATGGGGTCATGAGCCTCTGGCCCATTGGAATCTGTTGGAGCATGTGCTAACCTGTGACCAGTGGCATAGCTATGGGGCTCAGTGGGTAGCAAATGTATTGGAAAACAAGCTTTGCCCCCAAATCCAGAGTAACTACGGGACCACGTAAGAGACATTACGTGCACCCGGAGTGACTGCACCACCCAGTGAAAACTTATGGGAAATTCATATTGGTATCCAGAGTAAATTGTTCTTACACCAGAGCAAGGACTCCTCGTAGTTACTCTGGATTTTTCCCTTAGGGAATTAACAAGCTGTGGGTGTTACCAGTGGCCAAAATTTTGAACACCTTGATATGCATAAATAATACCATAATAATGTTATACATAATTGGAAAGGTAATTATAGGGTGAAATCCAGAGTAACGACCGGAAGTTCTTGCTCCAGTGTAAGAACAATTTACTCTGGATTGCAATATGAATTTCCCATAGGTTTTTACTAGGTGGTGCAGTAACTATGGGTGCATGTAATGTCTCTTACGTGCTCACGTAGTTACTCTGGATTGTAGGGTAATACTAAATGCAGTGAAACAAACTACTTTCGAGAGATGGCGCAGCACAATCTCAGGATTGTGCTCCCAAAGTGGTTTGTCTCTTGCACTAGCCCAAGAGATCACAAATATTCAATAAAGCACATTTACACCTTCTCTTGAAGCTCCAAGCCTGCAGTGTGAGTCCAGCCTCTGTGAATCTTCAATCCTGGGCAAGATATTAGAACAAATCATAAAACACACAATTTGTGCACATCTAGACAAGTACTCAGTGATCAAAAGAACCCAGCATGGATTTACCAAAAATAAATCTTGCCAGACAAATCTGATCTCCTTTTTTGATTGGGATACAAGCTTACTGGACAATGGCAATGCTGTGGATGTCATTTATCTTGACTTCAGCAAAGCATTTGACAAGGTCCCACATGACATCTTAAGAGGACTGTAGCTTCCAAGTCACAAGAAGTTCTAGTTCCTCTTTACTCTGCATTGGTAAGACCTCACCTTGAGTACTGTGTTCAGTTCTGGGCACCTCACTTTAAGAAAGATGCAGCCAAACTGGAGCAAGTCCAGAGGAGAGCAACAAGAATGATCAGTGGGATGGAAGGGAAGCCCTACGAGGAAAGATTGGGGGAACTGGGGATGTTCAGCCTAGAGAAAAGGTGGCTGAGGGGAGACATGATTGCCCTCTTCAGATACCTGGGCTGTCATAGGGAGGAAGGGGCTCATTTGTACATAGCTGCCTCTGAAGGCAGAACTAGAATCAATGGGTACAAACTTCAAGAGAGGAGATTCCGGTTGGATATCCAGAAAAAATTCCTGATGGTGAGGGCGGTTCAGCAGTGGAACAGATTGCCAAAGGAGGTCGTGGACTCTCCCTCACTGGGGGTCTTCAAGCAGAGGCTTGATGAGCATCTGTCAGGGATGATCTCGGAGGATTTCCTGATGCAGGCAGGGGGTTGGACTAGATGACCTACTAGGTCCCTTTCAGCTCTAGGATTCTATGATTCTAAGATTTGAAGGGGTGGTGGAAAGGACAAGGATGATCATCTGTCCTCTTTTTCCAAGACATGTCTGCTTTTTTAGCCTTGTGTCTGGAAAAAATTCATGGTTCTCCTGTTCCTTGTGATCTGGCAGAATGTTGGCTTCTTTTGTTTCATAAATTATATGTAATATAAATTACATCTAATAGTTTTAAATTAAATCTTACCCCCAGTTAGGCCACCAAAAGTCCCCTTCTGGGATGGGGAATGTCACAGAAATGCCTTAAGGCACTTCTGTGCCCCTTCTGACTGGGGCGGGAGGGGGTTAGGCCAGTGCACAGTCATTGAACAAGAAGACAGGTGAACAAGAAGACGGGTGAGTTGTGCTGTCCTATACTGGGTTAGGTTAGGATCACACCTATAGACAAAATGTACACTATGTATACCAACCAAATTATATGCATATATGAGCAAACCGACACCATTGCAATAACTCAGTATGCTCCCTTCTTTTAGATATGCCATGGGATTGGCACAGAAGCTGCCCTCCTGTGAAGGCTCTTCACATCATCAGAGAGTGGAGTGGCCAGTTGACTTATTTTGTACAATTAATCTATATTCCTCAGCCAAGATAATTCTCTTATGAAATTTTCATGGGTAAATCAGGGATATATGGAGTTTCCACATATATATGGATAAAGCACAGTATGGCAAGTATGGTTCATCAGGACATTATTTTACAGAGCATTTTACATTATTTTACAAATATAAGAGCAAGAGGACGGTTACCTAAAGTGCCTATTATTCTCAGAACTGTAATATGTATAATAGGAGGATGAGATTCATGCCTTTTGACTTATTAAATTATGTGTTATGAAATACCATGTGCACAAATAAAAATTGAATGTTTTGCCAATATTAATCCTCTTACCAATGGTCCCGACAAAGAATTCTCTACCATGGACAGGTCCAGCTCCTTAGGGAAGTAAAAGAAGTCAATGATTTACAGATAAATCCACCCAGTATATACATCATTCCTGTTCCATACATCAATGTCTCAGGTGGCAGCTTGCTTTGCTAAGTAATTCTGTAGTGGGAGATTTCAGCACAGTCTGAGATGTTAACACCCCAAACCAAAATGTAAGCACTTTGACTTAGAGCACCATTCAGAACAAGTTCAGCCTGCTCTGCCCTAACTGCTCTCTCTTAACTATTCTGTATCCAGAGCAGAAAGTTATGCTGCATCCAGAGAGTCAAGAAGCCTGGGCTGCCCTAACTGCTCCATAGCATGCTAAATAATTGACACACGAGGAGGTCTTGCTCCTGAGGAGACACCCATCAGATCACACTGAACAAGGAACAGCTGTGGTGCCTAAAGTGGTGACCACAACTCTGTGCATCACCCTTGGGATGCGCGCACCCAAGTTGGTGCTTGCACAGTTGTTTCTGAAGCCAATTGGCTTCAGAGGAGACTGTGCAGGAGTCAGAGTTGGTGCCTGTGCAGTACTCTTTCTGAAGCCATTCGGCTACCACTCCACCTCCTGAGTGAGGCCGAATGGCCATGCAGAGGCGCAGACTTCCTCCGCTCTAAGGAAGTCTCCTCTGAAGCTGAAGCTGTTCAGCATGCTCAGTGTGTTTCTGCGCAGTGCACCTCAGCTGGCCGTTCAGGCCAGCTCCGAGGACAAGTGGCAGCTTTCTGGCTGCTGCTCCGCCTTGGACCTTGGACCTTGCTGACACCCAGGGCCTGCCAAAGGACTGTCAAACTCCTCCGGCACATCACCCCATACAGAGCGCGTCACCCAATGCAGCCCGCACCAGCTGCACCAGTCTGGTGACGCCACTGGGTGCCTGCCTTGTATGGAGTCCCTGATGAGATGCCAGTACATTCTACAGTGAATACAAGGGGCTTCTTGGAGTGGCCTGCTGTATTCTGAGGTTCATGGGCAGCTGTAGTTGTTTCATATCCTAAGGTTGAGAGGCAAGGGTTGCAGCTAGGCTGGCCAAGGTTTTTGGTCAACACTGCCATTCTTGCTTGGGCCTTATCATGGACCTCTATGGGTCTACTCATTACTATACCTGCTCCTGAGGTGGTATATCTCTGAGGAGCTGGAAGAGGGCATTTCTGCCTTGGAAATAGGCTCTGGATACAGAGTCACTGCTCTGCCCTAAGCAATGCTAAACATGCCCTCAACATGCCTCAACTGCCTAGGGCAAAGCAGCTAGGGCAGAGCAGGTCCACCTCTCTTAGGGCACCCTATGTTGCCTTGCTCTGCCCTAAGCTTTTTCCAGAGTAACTGGGTGGAGCATCTTGCAGTTGCTCCACCCTAGTGGAAGATAGGGCAACCCAAGGGCTCTTATGTGGACAGATTAGTTGCTTTGGATTGTGCTGCCAGATAAACTCTTATCATTTGTTAGCAATCCTATATGGCAATGGTTCCCAAACTGTGATCCATGGCTCCCTAGAGTACCATGCAAACTAGCTAGGAGAGCCCTGGAATCCACATGAAAAAGGTGCCATAGGTGTATAGGATGGCAGCACTCATAGGAAAAAAGAGCAGGATTTTGGCTGAAGGGTTCCAAGATGAATCTGGTGGAAATGGCATATTAGTCCTCAGAGGTGTTACTAGGGTTCATGTCAACCAGTGCAGGAGGGCCATACATTAGGGTGGGGGCAACAATATGAATGGTGGGCGTGGTTATGTGCCATTGCCCTGCCTCCACTGGTTTTTTTTAGCCATAAATTTAATAAAGTGGTTTGTTTCACTGCTTTCTGCTGTAAACTGCACATTCAAAGGTGTATAATACGATGGGATTATTTCTACAAACCATGATTTCAGCCATTTGGTTCAGGTGCTGCCACCCCTTTAAGGGTGCCTCCTTTCTAATGCCCTGGTAATGCCCCTGATTGGGACCACTTTGGAAGTCTTGTCCTCTCCTGGACTGACCTTCCACTCCAGCCAAGGCATGCCTGTTTACTCACCAGTTACCACAGCTGTGCAGTTCACATCCATTTTCAATGAATTTCAATGCAATCATCAGGAACCTCCTTCTGGGGTGATTTGTGGGGGCTGCGTTCATTGGATCAAGACAATTCTGGTGTCCTTAGATTCCTCTCAGCATGCCCTTTCCAATGAACTATGGCATGCTTGCCTACTCTCGAGTAAAGTCACTTTCACTTTCCATAGATTTCAATGCAGATCTTAAATTTTTAGTTTTCTGGCCATAACCTTTGATAGGAAGGTGCTGTTTCAAAACAGATTTTTGCATTGGATTCTGCTCTTCAATACGAATCTGAATACGAATACATGGTATAAGACATGATGGGGTTTGATGCTCCATCATGAAGTTGCAACTTTTAGGTCTCCCAGTGCACCATTTTTAGGTCCCAGTGGTCCCCCAGTGCCCTTGGGCATGTCACCTGGTGCAGACCACACCACCTGCACTACCTTGGTGACGCCACTACCAGTCCTATATTTTCCATTTCAAATTTTGCTGCCCAGGGTGACCATATTTCCTCATTTTCCAGGATATATCCTCTTTTATAGTCTTGCATCCTGGAAAAGAACTTCATTGTCCTCATTTTCTTTGTGAGCACACATCATGTAGCTTTTTTGTAAATAATAAATTATATGTAATAAATCAATAAATTTTATGGAATAATTTTCAATTTAATAATAGCATACTTTTAAATTAACTACATGAACACAATATATCTGAGTGTTTTTAGCTTTTATTTTGTCATATTCTCCATTTTTATTGGGTATCCTAAATAGAGCACAGTCTTAACCATGTCTACTCAAAAGTTAGCATGATTGTGTTCAATGGGTCTTACTCCCAGGAAAGTATCTTTAGGATTGCCGCCATAATCTCTTTTGTGGTTATGACATCTGGTCACTGTGTCCCTGCCCTTTTCCTTCCTCTAGATGTGTGGCAGCTACAAAACTGTTGTAGATCCAAGGAGAATCATTCTGAATGAGAGGCCTATTGCAGTCTTAACCCCTAGTTAAGCCAGCCTAACCCCAGCACTAGTCCCATGCTGAACAGAGTGTCATAAACTGCGTCATTCCTGGGGGAGTATTAGGCCAGTGCACAGACATGTGCTTGTCTCCCGATGTCACCACGGGAATGGGAAGATTGATGAGTTATGCTGGCCTAGGTTAGGATTGTATGCTTACGGAGGAGTAAGGGGAAAAAAATTCTTCCAATGCCTCTTAATCCACCCCCTCCTTCTGGACATACTGTGCACTTTTTGTGTGCAGCTGCCTTGGTGGGGAAGAATAAAGATAGGATTGGGCTCTTAATGTAACATGAGTTACATATTGTCTCTCAGACAATGGCCCTAGACATTTACAGCTGCCTTTCAGCAAATTCTGTTCTCTGATCTTGATCCTTCTTCTTGGCAAAGGTCATTTGAAAAAAAAAAGTTTCAAAGCAGTAGATGAGTGCGCCTCCTGATATCTCTGCTCCTGCTATAGAAGTCACTCCTTGCCTGAAGCCCTTGTCTATACCATCATTCCAGCAAAACTTTTATGTTCTACAGCAGGGGCCTCCAAACTTTCAACTTCAGGTCTCCTGAACCTTTAACAATTGTGTAGAGGAGGAGATTTCTGCAGTTGCCACTTGTGATCTGTGAAATGAAAAGCTGCACCTGCTAAAATTTTCTCCTCTGCACAATTATTAAAAGTCCTGGAGCCCTGAAGTTGAAAGTTTGGAGACCCCTGTTCTAAAGATTTTTCTAATCATACTACGTGAGTTTCGTGATCCTGCTGCTTGGAAGAATCATATCTTTTTTTGGTGCCATCTCAGTGTGATCATAGGTCTTCTTGTTCTAGGACATGTCCTTTATTTAGCCTTGTGTCCTCAAAAAGATCTTCATTCTCCCCCTCTTGTGTAGTGATGTTTCCCATTCCTCCCCCCCTTTTTGGTGCTGGTGGTGGTATTTTTGGACCTCCCCTTAATAAACTCTTGTTAATTCTTATAAGTTACCTGCTTGTTACTTTCTGACCAGAACTAAGACCTATTGCCCTGTTAGATTGGCCAGTGTTTATGCTTCACCGGGCAAGTGTGGTTGCAGCCAGGATAGTTGACTTTCAAATTGCTATTTAGTATCAGGTTTTGGAGATAAGGGAACAGCAGTAAGATCTTCTGGATCATCACCTAGCTGAAGAAGGGCACTCCAATAAGCCTTTTTCTTGCTCCTGGTAACATCCACCTGGTTCTGTCAACATCTGTCTAACAGCTGGCTCTGAGCTACCCAAAGGACATCTGAGAGCACATCAGATGATGAGTTGCTCAAGCTAGGTGCCTTGTTTCTTCCCCATTACCATTATAAGGCTTCAACAATCACAACTTGAAGTCACTAGGAGATCATCTTGGGAATCTTATGTAAACTGGGTTGTGTAGATTGAATTTCATCAAGCATGAAAAATGGACTCTGAGCACAATCCTAACCAGGTCTCCTCAAAAGTAAGACCCATTGTGTTCAGTGGGTCTTACTCCCAGGAGAGTGTCTTTTCATAAAGTGTCTTTATGTAGCCAACGAAGCAGTGATCCAACAGAGCCAAACTGATGAACTGATGAAGCCCGTCTCAACCACACGGGCTGCTGCATTCTGGACTATTTGGGAGTTTCTGGACCATCTTCAGAGGCAGCCCCATGTAGAGCACATTGCAGTAGTCCAAGCTCGATGTCACTAGGGCATGAGTCACCATGGCCAGATCTGAGTGACTCAGGTATGGTTGCTGCTGGCGGATCAGCCGAAGCTGAGCAAAGACTTCCTGGCCACAGCCAATAACTGGGACTCTAGGAACAGCTGCGAATCCAATAGAACACCCAAGCTGCAGACCTGCTCCTTCAGAGGGAGTCAATCCATCTAGAATAGGACCATATTCCAATATGCGACAACTTCCGGACCAGGAGACCCTCTGTCTTATCAGGATTTAATCTCAGCTTGTTCACCCCCACTGCCTCCAGACAGCAATTCATGACCTCAACTGCCTCCTTGGACTTAGGAGGAAAGGAGAGATAGAGCTGGGTGTCATCAGCGTACTGATGACACGTCACCCCAAACCTCCAGGTGACCTCTCCCAGTGGCTTCATGTAGATGTTAAATAAAGCAGGCCTCCGTCAGTCTTGAAAAACTATGGTATCGTGCTCGGCGCTGCATACATTGCATGCGAAGCACAAAATCCTGGGTTGGATCATTATAGAGGATAGGCTGTTACCCAAGCAGCAAATCCCCCCTCTCCACGCCACTGAATTAGTCCAATGGAAAGGCAGAGCCGATACGATTGGATCCAGCTGGCGTCGCAGAGCTGGGCTAAGGGCAGGAGCTCACCCTGTCTTGTGGGGCTGACCCAGGTCTTGAACCCTGGCCTGCTGGTTAACAGGCACAGCACCTTAACCGAAATAGCATTGTTACTATAAGTAACAAATGCCTCCCATAACACTGCTTATATAAGAATTAAGTTCTTGTGGTCTTACATTATGTTGAGTTATGAGTATCGGCACCTTCTTTCCCCAGAAAAAAAGCACTGAGATAGACAGAAGTGTTTCATATAGCCTTCAACTTTCTGATAACATATTTCATGCAGGGCAAGAGGTATTAATGTATTCTATTAAACATTTGATGGGGAGATTAAATTACATCCTTATTTTTGAAAACAGTGAAAAATTTCTATGGCTATTTTGCTTGAGTTTTAAAGTGCCCTGCTCTGTGTTTGCCAAACTGATCGAAACTGTACTTTTTGAAATTCAACTCCCATTGAATTAATGGGGTTTTGCTCCCTAGTAGGTATGCTTAGTGTACTAAAGCAATCATTGGTCTTGTTCAGATGGTGTTCATCACCAAGGTTGCAATCCTAACCTTGGTTGGCACAAATCACAACTAGGTTGGTCATCCCATTCCTGTGGTGATGAAGGAGTCAAATGCATGTCTGCGCACTGGTCTAACCCTCCCCCCAGGAGTGGCGCAGAAATGTCTTAGGGCGCAATCCAGAGTAACTATGTGGAGTCCTTGCTCCGGTGTAAGAACAATTTGCTCTGGATTGCAATATGAATTTCCCATAGGTTTTCACTAGGTAGTGCAGTAACTAAGGGTACATGTAATGCCTCTTACGTGCTCCCGTAGTTACTCTGGATTGTAGGGTTAATGCACTTTTGTGTCACTCCCAAGGCAGTACAGGACTTATGCCATTGCTTAGGCTGGACTAACTGGTGGTTTAGTATTGCAGCCCAAATCTGTAGCCATGAATGGCCCTCAAGCTCATGACTATAAGGAGTGATGAATGAATGCATCAGAGTCACCCCATATTTATTTCATCCTGTTAGACACAACCCATTGAAAAATGAGTGGAGAACCAGAAATTTTGAAAGTAATTAACTGAATTTTCAAATGGACTGAACATTGCTGCACAGTCTGAGAGGACTGTTTGATGACTGACAGCTGCTGCTGTTTTAAATATATATATCAGATATTATATCTAAAGTAATGATTCATCTTTTTTAAATAAATCAACCTTGGATATTGAGAAGTCCAGTGATAAACCTTTGTTTGGACAGCACAGGCTGCATCCCTCTCAAACCAGGCAATACTTTTGATCTTTTACAGAATGTTTTGTGCCTCTCGAAATCCAGTGCTTATTAATAATTTGTGGCTGCATGTCATCACACTTGGAGAATAGGGGCCTGCTCAGTGACCATTATTAGCACTCCCACATTTTGGAATTATCTATATTAATAAATACATTCCACGAATATGTACATGCTATTTTTTTCCTGGTGCAATATTACCCAAAGCATCTCCTCTCTCCCTGTACACAGGACCAAAAGTGCAGGCACATCATTTATTGATAAGACAAAAAGAATGTAATGAAATTATCAATGTTCTTGAATTAATTATGAACATGATTAAGAAAGCTAAAATCTCAGGAGCCAGGATCTCATTACCCATTCAGTCTTAGGGATTGCTTTCATTCAGCAGGCAAAGAGGCTTTGAGCAGCCCCACAATTGCCTCTTCTCTCCTTTTTATTTGTGGGAACACTCAAGGTTTATTTGTTTTCCTGGGTGACGCTCCTTCTTGAAAGGATGCCTCTCTGAATATAGTCTTTTATTCCACATCACATTTCTTCCTGAGCTATCAAAGAAAGCATCGATAAGGGCCTATAGGACGAGATGGCTGAGAACTGCACACCTCTTTTCTTCAAGAGGGCATCCCGGTTTGAGCTCCGAAATATCTTTACAAGGTAAGTGTGAGGATGTCGCCAAAAAAAGTTCTCCCAGATTTATGTCTGCTGCTCTGCTGCAGGACTGTCTGATTCCCATTCAGCTCCAAGCTTTAATGACATCATTATTACGCTGTCTGAACTTGATTTAACTCAGAGCCTGTTACAGATCTTCTTCACTTTGGGGAAGATCTAATCTTACGGAGATTAAAGAAAAAAATTAACAAGAAGTAATAGTGGGAAATACTTAAGATTATACATTTCCATGAACTAAATCCTGGAAATAGCAGCAGCTGCAGCTGGGATTCAATGGCTAGGATAAATGAATATCTGCAATCCAAAAGTACTAATTGAGTTATGAATTTTTTCCCCTTCTGTTTAATTGTATCAGTAGCATCTGCCACTGTTCCTCTTTTGCTGAAAGAGCTTTAAAACCACATTTTAATAGAATACCTTCTTTTCCTAGTTTTTTTTAATAAGGCCCTTATGAATTTGTTGTTGTTGCAGATTTTGGCCTGAAATGATCATCGGATGTCATATAGGAAATAAAATGAGATAATTTCCCAGTCAAAGTGAGGTTACTCTACGTCTGATTGCATGAAATCTGTGGCCGTGTGAGATTTAAATAACACCAAGTGGTTCATATTTGCTTGCTTTGCTCTGAATCAGAATTTGATCTTCAAATGCAGTTCTGTGTTAAGCACTTACGGCTTTTGAAGAGGGAAGGAATGTGAACTTTTGCAATGACAGGGGTTTAGTGGTGTCTGGTAGTTTGGAACACAGACATTGAAGCACATAGTTTGGGTCACTTATCAAGTGTTTCACGGGATGAGCGAGCATGACTGCTTGCAATTATTTTTCATGTTAACCGGTTGGTTGATAGCTTAAGTGCTCTGCTTTAGTTGAAACAGAGAGGCAAAGGAAAATGAAACCTCCCAGCTAATTTGCACAGATGGTACTTAATGGAAAGAATAATTCTTAATTCGTACTGAAGAAACAGTGTTAACATCTCCCTTGCTAAATCACAGTTTTACCAATATGAAGTTGAATCTCTAGTATAATGCAACTGTTTTACTATTGACGAGTGAAGCACTACACTGTTCTGTACACTTGTAAACATAATACAGTATCTGAAATGTGCTAAGAAAAAAATGTACAATTTCTCAATCTGAAAGCAGTTTGGAAATACCAAGTTTTGGGGTGCAGTTTCTGTAATGCTTATAATGATAAATATTTTTCCAACATGTTTCAAGCAATTTAAGATTTTGATCCACAAAAGTTAGAAATATTGGAAGAACTGTTCCATTTTTCCAAGCTTGGATAATTTGCTTTGACACTAATCATGAACATATTGATTTTAGCCATGCAGATAGGTGATTTTGCTGTTGTTGTTGAAAAAAGTTGGGTAACCTTGAAAATGATTTTTCCCATTGAAAAATGTTTTCCTCTTTAAAACACATGGTTGAAGAACTCTAGATTGTGTATATTTCAGACTTTCCTGGAATGAAATACTATGGAAGTCTTACAATTTTCTCTAAAAAATATTTTTCAAGTGAAAAGCAAGCTTGCAGCACATTCTTCTTTAGCTTTCTTCAAAGCTACTTGAAGAAAGAAAAATAGAAAAGTTAATTATTTTTGTATGCAGAGTTTTCATCAGGAATGGCATAATTTTGTTCAAGTGATAAAATCATGGGGAAAACTAATATGATATCTGCTGCATTTATTGAAGAAATACTGCATTGGTATTAGAATAGGAATGAAGGTATAGGTATATGAATAGGTATTAGAATAGGAATGGTCAAGGTATGAAGCCCTTAACAATCCTGGCTCCTACTTTTTAGAACTGTTGTGTATGTAAACCTGACAGATATTATTTCAGCAAGTTCATCAACTCAAAGCAGCATTGCATTTCTGTACCACTTTAACACTAGCACTCAGCACTAATGCAAGGGAAAAAAAGATTTAAACCATGTATGACTTTGCTATGTATAATATGATTGCTGATAAATATAATTCACAGTTGTCTTTTGAAATGAAATGCATCATTGCATTTATTATGTACTGCTTTTCTGCAAAACTAGGTAGGAAAATAAAGTATGACTTCATTTTCATGTGGGTGTATAGTTGTGAATGGGATTGTTTTGGAAAAGAAATCATATTATGATGAGTGATTCATTCAGTTTTGTCCACCCCATTCTTTGTAAAATGAAAATGGGAAAGCACATGGAAACAGGTTCAGTCCCTAAGATGGCATTTTGCACATACATGTTCAGGGGGAAGGCCCACTGAGCTCAAACATTCTTAGAAACCAGGTATATGACCAAAAGGACTAACAAAAAGGATTTTTGCCTTAGTAGGAAACCAATGTACTATGTAGTAGATTATTTTTGTCAATTATTTTTCGCTTTTATTTAAGTGTACAAAAGAACACACATAAAATGTAAAATTCCAAAATTAATGTATATGTGTAAAAAGGAAACAACAAAAATCTATGCATGATCAAACTTATTCACACATTATGCTGCTTTTGCTATTATGGCTGCAATCCTAAAGACTCCTTCCTGGGAGTAAGACCTATTGAACACAATGATACTTACTTTTGAGTAGACATGTTTAGGATTATACTCTTTATCTAAGAATGACTTCCAAATATTCTCAAATATATCCATATATAGGTGATGTCGATTTGCCAACATCTCAAATACTGGTAACTGCATCTGTCCATTGGGCATAAGTTGGTAGGCAACTTTCCGGTTCATTAATATAAGTCTGTTTACATTCTAATTGTGTCAGATCACATAAGTATATGCAGGAGCTACATGATTCTCCAAATATCATGAATGTGTAAATCCAACTAAATGGTTTGTGTGCATTTCATCTGCATGGACTAGATCAGGAACTACATGCATGGTTCAGAAGGTACCTCTAATTGTAGATGCCCACACCGCAATGCTCTTATGAGTGCATTAATATGCACACCCCCCACCTCTCTGTAGTGCAACTTGTCTCATCTAAATACATTTTTAAAGCACTGCTGGGTCTGGCTCAAGGCACACATATGTTTTCAAATGGTAGAGCGTTTGGGGAATTTGCCATTTTACAGCACAGTCATGTGCATGTCTACTCAGAAGGAGATCCCATTGAGTTCAGTGGGACTTAATTCCAAGCAAGTTTGTATAGAATTGCAGCATTAATTTCACATTCTTATGTTTCTTAGCCCTAGTGGTTAGGTGATCTTTGTATTCTTACTCTTTCATATATGAACATTGGCCCAATCTGTTTAACTATGTATGATTGCTCAGGTGTTATGTGAAATTTATCTGTTGTGGTGGGATGTCCAAGGCACAGGGATATATGAAGATCACACCATTTTGTATACGCATGCACACACACACACACACACACACACACACACACACACACACACACAAATGTATAGTATATTGAATTTTTAAAAGGGAAGACAGTTGGGACAATGTCTTAGACTTTGGAATGTATTACACAAAACAGTGGAGATATTTCTGGAATGTGTTTGTGTATTCATTGATATAGTATTAACTTCAGAGGCTTTCTTGATTTCTATATTTTAATAAATAAACAGAATAAAATTCTTTATTTTAAGGTCCCTGGACTAGTTCCATTAATTCAAACTCAATCAAAATCATTTTTAGTTGAAATATCTATGGCTTGGCTTCTAAAACGCTGGCAGGGATTCTAAAGGCTGAAGTTCTTTTGAGTGGCCCTAAAGATCCTGCTGATTCAGTTCATGATGAAAACAGAGAGTCAGAGATTGTCGAGATTGAGCAACCTTTTATATTTGTGCTCTAGTAAACACTCTCCAAGATTTAAACATGAAAATAATATGGAATATTTTAATGTTTTGATGACTGTTTTTTGCCCCCTAAAAGGTAGTTTGATGGCACTGGAAATAAAATAAATCATTATAATAATACTGTAGCATCAGTGCACATATATTCATTGTTCCCTTGTTTAAGGAGATGTTTGTAGTTCCTTCTCTTCCATTGATACAGATACTGGGCTGATGTGCAGTACTGTATGACCTGAGTACTGTATACCTGTACTGTATGCCTGATCCTGAGCCCTGGTCTGCCAGGAAATATAGTGCGTAGTAATTCCTGTTGTATGCTAAATACAGAGACACCACTGTCAGAGATGTTAGTATTGCTTCAGACAACATGATAGGATTGATTTTGAATGGATGATGGATCTATTTTCTTGGTCAGTGCCAAGAATCCTGCTGGAAGATCAGTTCTGAACGGGTTAAAAAGGACCCTGTGCTTTAGACTGATTTAAATCAGTAATGGATCTTCTCATAAAGCTGCTGTTACTAGATATTACGGGGCTATCTCAGTCCTTTGATAGCACAGATAAGAAGTGCTTACCACAGAGGATGCTCCTAAAGGACATATATTGTTTCCTGTACCTCAGGGAGTAGAAAGCCATACTGCTGGATCAGGAACTTTTCCTAACAGCAAGTAAATTCAGGCTTTATCAAGTTCCAGCACAAACTGCACTCTTGTTTTATGATTCTCATTAGAGATTTAAGGACTAATTCCAGTTGTTAGTGCTTAGCAGTTTAATGTTTTCCATAGATAAGAATTAAGGTTCTTCTGGGGGATTATTTTTTATTTGCTAAAGCTTGCAGAACGCAGTCCTGGAAATGTACTTAGATATAGGAAATCTAAGTGTATTTCATCACTGTCCTAAATGTTTAGGAAGCCACAGTATAATATTTTAAATCAAATAATTCTTTTTTTCCAATTCATAAGTGTATTACTTCAGTTAAAAGGGAGGCTTTTAACATCTCAAAAGGAGCAGATTTCCTTTTTAGAAGAAGGTTGAAATGTGGCTGAGAGCAGTAAAATATGCAGGTCAAGTTTCCTTTTCCATAAAGACACCTACAAATAGTGGGGAAGGAGACTGACCTAATGCTTCATAAAACTCAGAGAGCTTCATAAAACTCAGATTTTTGTTGGATGAACAATTTATGTCAAAATGATATCAATAGGTAAGTGACATTTCATCTTTTGTCAAACATTTCTTTTTCAAAATAAGGACATAATATTGGGATTAACGTAAAATATGTGCGTGTGCACACACACACGGACATCAATACTATGGCGATCACACAAATAATGCAAAAGTAGTTGATAAATCATTTACCGTTTAATTGGTTCATTCATTTACTAATTATCATATGTCTATAATTCAATTGAACCACACGTGTTGTGTGGCATAATTCAATTGAAACCACATGTTTATGAACCACACTGTAGTTGTATTTTTTGAGATATCAAAGAAAATGTAAAATAGCATACAGTTTGACTGGTGAGCCTATGCACAATTATCTGCAAGTAAATGTTCATCGGTCTCATTGGACATAGCAGGTCTTCTAAGTAAACATGTACAGTATAGGACTGCGCTGAAAAACTCATGATGAAAAGAAATACCATTTTATATAGTTGTGGTTTCATCTCCTATTAAAAGTGAAACATCAGAACAAAAATAACTTGCATGCTTTTAACTTGATGTCCCACTGGTTTAAAATTTATCAATGCTGATTAAAATTGGATTCCACCAATCAGCGAACTAAAGCTTCACTGATCAGTGAACTAAATCAGTTCACTGAATCGGTGAACTAAAGAATCAGCTACTTTCAAAGTTTGTTGGGGTAGGTTAAGCTCTAACAGTCTGATCTAGTTGATGCCAGCTTTCAGTGTCGGGGCCAGAGAAATTTGAGTGTGCTGGGACAAACAGAGATTAAAGGGTGCAGTCCTAACCAATTTAGGCCTGTCTATCTCACCTGAAATATCTTCCCATGGTGGTGTGGGAAAGTCAGAGCACATCTGTGCCTAACCTCTGCCAAGAGTGGAGCAGAAGTGTCTTACAGGACTTTGGTAGCACCCCAGGTCAGCAAAGGACTTATGTGGGGGCTTAGGCTGGCCTAAATGGAGGTTAGGACTGCAGTCTAAATTTATAAAAACAGGAATCAGAGTTCAGGGGGATGGACGGACGGATGGATGCAGAGCATGTTTTGAAGCAGCGGGGAGAAGGTTGAGGAAGAAGATAGACCTGGCAACAGCTTCTCTCTAACCCAGTGACAACTCAGACCTAACTGCCAGTTAGGGCAGCACAAGTCCCTTATCTGGGGATGTCCCCAGTCTGGGGGTGTTGCAAAAGGTATCATGAAGCATTTCTGTGCCACTCCTGGGGGTGGAGGGAAGCATTTAGGCTAGTGTAAGGCTGCGCTCTGGACTCTCCATGCCACCACAGGAATCGGGAAACAGGTGAGTTGTGCTGACATAAGTTGATTAGGATTGCACCCTCAGTTGCACAAACTGAAGAGCAAATTTTGAGGTTGTGGTTTTATGGAATCAATTTGGACCTCAGAAGTCAGCTGCCTGACTGCTACATGTATTGGTAGGATCTATAATGTAGCCTAAGTAGTTGTGGTTGGCAAACACTGTTCAGCCAATAAGGTTTGTGATAGAGATGTGGTCTGCGTTGTGGGACAGGAAAGGCGTCAGAGACTACCCATTGAGATTCTGGTTTAATATGTATGTGCATGCATGCACGCACGCACGCACGCACACACACACACACACACACACACACGCATGTATGCAGAAATGCATACACATACATGCATGTATGCTTTTGCACATACACATATGCACATACAATGTTTGCTAAAAATTGCAGATCCATATTGAGTTTCCACACTCTTTCCAATAATTTAATTATTACTAAAGTGTGTGACAATGTGTCATCATTTCATGCATTTCAATATCCCCTATAGTGGAAACCAACTTTTTGGAATAAATTGAGCTGAAAATTTTTCCCCTCCTCATAATTTAATTTTTAAAAGGGGTTGGAACAGGCATGGAGACCAGATTTGTCAATGACTACTTGTCCAGATGACTGTCTGCTATCTCCTGGTCCAGGAGCAGTATGCATCTGAACACTGCTTGCAAGAGAACAATGGAAGGAACTGGTACCTTTCTCTCTGCTCATGGGGTTCTCAGAAGCAACTGGGAACTAAATGGTCTAGGAGATGGACCTTTGACCTGAGCTAGTGAGGATCTTCTTATGTTCTTGTGTTTTGATCAAATACTGCAGTTTCTTCAGTTGAAATTTTAAAAAGCCTTTCACCTTGGCCGGATTGGTCTACAAACACTACAATGTATAAACTGCCCAAACTTCAATTTATAAACTGCTTACTATCGTCAGAAAGTCATTTGCAAAAATATAGGAATACATGTCAACAATAGTTTCTTTTTTTGCACACCACTGAATTACTATATATTTTCAAGTCCAACCTTGTTAACCATATATATTTTTTAATGTATGGATTTGACTCAACATGAATGGCCACTGCAAATCACAATTTTGAAAACTGCTTTTCTAATAGAGAGGCAGCCATGCAAGCGATCATTCTATTCTTCCGCTGAGCCCAGCAAAGGCAAGGATCCTTTGCATTGCTAACTTCCTCTCTACAACAGTAAGAAAAGCTGTTTTTAAACAATTGTGATGGGATACACTTTTCATTTTTGTAATCTGCTTTTATTTCATTTTTTTGGTCTCAGCAGGGAGTTCCACAATCAAACCCTTTCAGATACTGAGGCTCAATCTTATTCTATTAGGAACAGTGGAGGAGCAAGAAAACTGGAAGTGGGTCTTTAAATCTATTTTTCCTTCGTTATTCAATCCACTAATTTTTTTTAATCAACAGGAGGATCCGAAATGGAACTTTAGTGGATAATGAGAGACAGCTGTATCTATTTTCTATGCTCACATCTCCTGCAGTTATCTAGTATTATAAGAATGGCTATGTTCTGTCCCAGTTGTATATGTATCTCCTATATAGACGGAATTTTCTACGAATCTTCTTTAATGGACACCTCTGTCCAGAGTCCCATGAAAAACCATGGAATTGAGATGACAGGTTATAAGTAGACAAAGATTGATCAAAAACTGGAAAGTGACAGCCATGCACATATAAATATGTTATATTAAACTGTGAATAAGTTTCTTTTGAAAAAAATGGCAACAGGAAATTTCCAACAGTTTAAAATAAAAGGAAGATTTCCTCAAGTTTACAAGAATATATTTGTGGTACAAGTATCCACCCCCACTCTTGAAATCCCCGCTTGTACGTAAAACCATGGATAACCAAGTCTGCACCTTTGAACCCTCAAATTTATCACCTTTACATCTGAACCAGTTGTGCACCTGCACACAACTTCAAAATGAAGACCACAGACCAACAAAAGCAGCTTCTGGTGTTCCTCAGGAACTTGGAAGTTATATTTAAATGCCCTTTAAGCCATTCTGAGTTCAGCGTAAGACTTCTCACTTTTGGAAAGTCCAGGTTGAGCCAAGCTTGGCTCAAAGTGGGTCCAGGGGTCCCACACTGAGCCAGATTCATGGTCAAAACATCCATGGATAAACAGACTCAATCTATAATTAAAGTACATACTGCAAATTCCCCTGAAATCATCAAGTAGAGTTATTTAATACTCATTTCAGTACTAATGCACAAATTCATATTGTGGCTGCAAACTTTCAGGTAACATGGAGCTATTCTTCATCCTAGTGGCTAGTGGTTGGAAGTTGTCCCTGTTCAGATCATGTCCCGTTGTTCAAGGTTCACTGTTTTCTTCCTCCAGTTTTAGAATTCTCACAGCCTAATATTAATCTGGAGCTTGTGGTGACAAAGCTCTGCAAGTTTCAATACCGAAATAAGTGGCAGAAGAAGAAAATGCTCTAATTAAGTAAAGTTGATTTGTGTTGTAGTCTAAATGGACTGTGACTAATGAAACGTGTGTCATGATAAGCTCCCACGTGTTAACATTTACTGCTGTGCCATTGCATGCACTACGTCTCCCTGTCTCCAGCATTCAAAACATGTACTCTATCAGTGCGTTCCAGCTTCTCCCTTCTGTTATCCTGCAGTAGAAGGAAGTGATCTCAGGTGCATACAGTCAGCAGAGCTGGTGATGAAATGCTGAACAGACATTCCACTTGCCCTCTGATTCTCGAGACTCACTCAGGCTGCTGATGAAAAAGCCACCTTTCTTAGTGTAGACAACCTAGGAAAAAATAAATCACAGTACTTATATTTCTCCCCACTCGTGATTCAGCCACCCTAAAGCCATGTCGCATGTTTTGCCATGAGCACTCGAAGGAAGGCTGTGCTCCCGTGGCAGACTCCTAAGAAGATCTATTCCTCCAGGCTTACACTTGACACAACCACTGTTTTATGTCTGAATCAAGGGAGAGCTTTTTTTTTCCTTGCTGGCAATTATTTTGCAAGTGGAATGAGAGGTGACTTGCTTCCCAGGTATTACGCTGCTTCCTTGAAAGGAAATAAATTTATTATGAAGAACTCCCGGCAGAGATCTTGGAAAACTTACTCCGAGCAGCTCGGCATCCAAAATGCTGTTCAGTCGATTTTTCCAAAGCACCCAGGTAACAGCTGGTGCAGGCCATGTGCCAAGCCTGACAGCCCATATGCTCTCTTTAGTGTGGTAATTATCTCAACTCAAAACTCTGATAACCCACCCCACAGGGTCCAGTTTCTCCAGGTTAAATTGACTCCGTGGCTTTGTTAGTAAGTTCCTTTGGCCCAGCGAGAACTTCATTGAGGGTTTAAGCATCGTGGCAGCCTCGGAAAACAAAGAGGTTTGTGAGTTCCAAGACAGGTGTCTTATTAACCCAAAGAGATTCTGGGCTTCAGTTCATTAGAGTGATACCCAGCAGCACATTGATAGTTAATGGTCTGTCACCATTTCCATTGGCTGTCCCTTTTCCATTTCTTTAGAAAGAAATGTGAGAGCCCTTCCAGTGTGTAAAATGCATTAGGTGGATTCTGAGAGCACAGTTTGGAGGAATTTCTGCTAACACTGATCACTGTGGTTTATTTGATATGATGAAGGTATTTTGGCTGAACTCCTGGTTTCATTTCAATTAACTACAAAAATTTGCTTGGTTCCATAAGCACCCTCAAAACCATATGAAGATGCCCTATGGCAAGTCAGATCCTGATCTAATTTAGCTTTGTTCTTCCTAACAGTGCAAGACTATGCATGTCTACTCAGAAGTAAATCGCATTGAGTTCAATGTGACTCCTTCCCAAATACAGGCATTCCCCCCCACTTATTGAACAGATTAGGAACAGAAGTACCGAAGTGAATCAGTTGAGAAGTTAGTACAGAAGTGAAAACTGTTGAAAAGTGGAAACCAATCTTTTTATGTTTATAAATGTTGCTTCCAATGCTTTTTCAGGTAGTAAATTGCAAACACCCTACTTATCTTGCAAACTCCTGCTGCCGCACAAAGATTTTTCATTAACTTTTTCATTAACGTATTTTCATTAACTTTTTCCAGAACGGGATTAGACTAGGAGCTAAAACATGGGGGAGGGCAATTTTGGCCTTTAGGACAGCAGAGACAGGTTGAAAGAGCTGAACATGCATTGGATGAATGAGTTTTAGGTATAATTGAATTGGCTGAAAGAATGGATCGCCAGAAAATGAACCATCAGAGAATTCACTCATAGTCAGGGCTCGCACAGCCATGAGACATATCTTTTGCCTCAGGTGGCAGGATGAGGTAGCAAGTTGGTGAGAGGTGCCCTGTAATCTGCACCTGCATACCATCTCCTCAGGGATCCGTGCAGCCCTATGAGTATCACGAGAGTGCCACAAAACATGTTTTCACCACTCTTGGAGAGGTTAGGCCCGTGCACATGATAGCGCCGGCCTTGCTATGCCACCATGGGAATGGGAGATGATTGAGTTGTGCTGGTCTAAATTGGTTAGGATTGCATCCTGGGTGTATGCAGCATGTGGGTGTATGCTCACATGCATATGTTGGTGTGCACTGGTGCGGGTAGGGGATGGGGTGACAGAATTTGGAATGGGTACCGGCAGTATGTCACCTTGGGTTGCCTCTCCTCATGACACTATCTCACTATCTCATTCAGTTATTGGCACACTGATTAGAAAGTGTGACTGATGCATAATAAAGTATGACATGTTATGCTTGGTGCTGCTGTGGTTGTTCATAACTGAAGCAAATTTCATTCAGCCCATTTCAGCATGGAGGTTGCTATAAGCTTGCCAAGGCTGTTTTTTTCTCTAGCAGCAGCCCTCCACTCTGGATGAGTGACTGTTTCTTATTTCCTTAGTTCTGGGCTTGGCTTGCCCATTAGCATCATGCGCATGAGGCAGTACTTCTGTGAAGCAGGTAGGAATTATTTGTCTTAAGCCGAGTAACACTATTGGCTCAATGGACTTCTGTTGTCTTCTCCAGGGGAGAGAGCAGTTTCCCTAGACAGAGGTTTTCCTAAGCACTTCTGCCTGAACTCTGTAACTAGAGACACCATGGATGTAACCTGATTCCTTCAGTACATAAAGCATGTGCTCTGAAATTTCAGATCTATGGCCTTCAGGAGAAGACGTAAACTGTGTGCATGGAACTCAGAACCTTTTTGGGCTGCTGCTACTGCTTCTTCTTCTTCTTCTTCTTCTTCTTCTTCTTCTTCTTCTTCTTCTTCTTCTTTACATGTCATTGAAATGAAGGGTTGCTAAATACTAATTAGTGTGCTCTGTAGCGTCAAAATTATGGAAATACTGGAAGCAGGTGAAGCAGAGAAAAGGCTCAGACCAATGCCCTGCGTCCTAACAGTTTGAACCAGGGCATGTTAAAATATTAATACAATAAGTGCAGTTGAACTTACTCAAATGAAGTGTGCATTTTATGTCTTGTTATGTCTCCATCTGTACTCTTGAAAATAGAAATTTCAGGTTACAGTGTTACTGTAGTGTCTGAGAGCTTGAGTGGTGGACAGAGTGAAGCATCAGAAGGTTGATGCTTATGAGTTGATCGGACTATTAGTCCTGAGATCAAGGTTTTATATGTCTAGGGCAGCCATTTTCAACGTGTGCTGTGTCACATTGGTGTGATCCATGGGTGTGTCACAGGAAGTTCATATATTAGCACTGCCAATGGGGGAATGTGGGCATCCAAATGGCAGCATGGTGTGCCTTGCTGAAGACCTGCTGGTCTGCCTTCATTATTTTAGTGACTTATCATTGTGTCCTGATAGACTGCAGTAGCTTAATGGTTAAAAGTGCCATGCCTGTCAATCTGAAGTTTGGCAGGTCAGTGCTTTGAGACCTGAGTACAGCAAGACGGAGTGAGCTCCTGTCCATAGGCCAGCTCCTGCCAACCTAACAGTTCAAAAGGATGCAAGTAGATAAATAGGTACAATCTTGGTGGGAAGGTAACAGCATTCCATGCGCATGCAGGCCACATGTCCATGGAGTTGTCTTTGGATAAAGCTGGCTCTATGGTTTAAGAAACGGGAATGAGCACTGCTCCCTAGAGTCTATCACAACTAGCAGGGCAACCTGCAGGGAACACCTTTATCTATATTTTAGCATATTGTTAGATGATAAAGGTTGGCAAATCACTGATCTATGGAAACTGGTGTAGGGCTGTGGATTTTGTAGTCTGCCGTATCTTGGGTGGTGACTGGGAAGGCTCCATGTGTATGCTAGCCACATGTTGGACAATACTGGCTCTAGAAACGGGGATGAGTACTGCACCCTACAGTCAGTAGCAGTATAACCTGCAGGGGACGCTTTTACCTTTAAGTTGTGCCTGCACACTATGACATGTAGGATAGTTGCAGCAGCAATGGCACAAGAGGTGGAGGCAGACACTTAGGGGGAGGAGGAGCAACAATGGTACAAGAGGTAAGGGACCAGATTTCAGTTGTTGGATGTCCAGTGGTTGGAGACTCTCTCCCCCAGCTCCTTGCATGATACTTATATGTGTGATGGAGAGCACTATTGGTACAAAAAGCTCACAAGTGCACACATATAGCCACCCTTAATTTAGAGTACACTTTACCCTGTAGTTGTGTTTTCAATTGTTATAGAAATGTTAAACAGCCTTTTCTGCAATGAACACAAAGTATGAATGGCACGTGAGCATCCTTAAATGTCCATCTAAATGCATGAAGAATGCTAAGAAATTCCCTATACTGAATCAGGCCATTGGTCCATCTATATTGTCACTGCAGTATAGTGGCTATCTAGAGTTTCAGGTAAGAATATTTTCTCTCCCATAACTGGAAATGCTGGGACATTCCTGGAACCTGCATCCAAATAGTGTGCAGTACAAGTGAGCCACAGCCCTTCCACATGGGAGACACAGGCCACCCAAGAACCAGGCACATGGATCTTATGTTTTAGAGCTGCGTGCCTGTCTGCCACTCTTTCTGTATTCAGTTTAAACATCAATGGAAAACTTGTGTTATCTATGCAAACAATGGTCATATAAAGTGTATATCTTAATCTGATTTTTTTCCTTATGTACTTGATGGTGTTCTATAGTCCACAAAATGATATGCTGAGAGTGGAGTGTGAAGGGCTCCTGGCCCGGTTCTACCCAACTTTCCAGCATCAATGGCATCAGGGTATGTGTTACATTCTGTGAGAGGGTGGATAGTTATAGAGCAGTACTCACAGTAAGGAAACATTTGTTCCTCTACCTTGGGCTACATTGGTGTTGGAAGATTGGATAAGATTGAGCCCTCTGGTTTTTCCCCATAAAGTATGGAGATGCTCTAAGAATGGTCACTGAATACACTGATCAGGTATTAGTGATCATCAACAGGGAAAAGATGATCCATCTGAACACATCCCCAGTAGTGGTTTCTTAAGCAACTGGGATAAATAGCTGGGAGGCTTGGATCAGAGCCAAACAAGGTTTGGAATTCATAATGTTTTGTAAAAGATTTTGTGTATAATCTGCATTGGGATTTCTTCCCTTCCCTCCTCAAATTAATATATCATGATTGTTTTATGTGAAAACATTCATTGTCTCTTGATTTCAAAAAGACCTAACACTTGGCACAGTTTGAGAATAGTATCACTTCTGTTTAAGTCCACAAGAGTATGCTCTTCTACTTTTTTTTTAGAGTCAGATCTTGAGTGCTGATCATGGGTGAAGCAATTTCTTTTCATATAAATCATATGGGCCAAAAGAATTAAAGACCAGATGCCATTTGGATGGTATTAAAACTGTGTCCTTGTTTAAGCAAATATCCTCAAAGGGACCTTACAGCTCAGTTGTCATCTACAGGTAGTCACACTTTTAATGTCATTATTTATATGATGTCATGAGTTGTCACCAAATTTATTGACTGGTACATTATTCTTTGCAAATAATTTCTAGGCTAGCTCTAGTCTTATAATTAAAATTATGAGGCACTGAATCATTTATGAATTTTTAAATCACATTTTGAATATAAGTGTATCATTCAACGAGAATTAAATTCATCACTGTCCATTGGTTGTATGAAAGATGAAAAATTATCCACCAGTAGAAAAATCAATTCTACCCCTACATTATATTATATTATTTTATTATTATCATATTACATTATAGTATTGTAGTCTTTTTTCTAGGCAGTTCTATTTAGAATTAAGTGGTCAGGACTAGTGGTCTAGAGGTGATGAAGCAGGCATGGGACATGCAAAGGGTGGCTCAGTGCATGGTTCCTTCAGTCACCTGATCCCTGCAGAGATAGCAGATTAAGTAATACCTTCAGCTATGAAGCAGGTCCCTACTCTGGGAAGTTGTCCTGCCAATGTGAAGAATAAGGTCCCTAAACCCTAATGGTTGCTTTTTAAACACATTCCCTTTCCACAGAAAAGAGAATATTGCTTTATATGTAAAGGTATGATACACTTGGTACAACTGATGGATCTATACTTGGGCCAGATTTGGAATTAACAAAGAGCCACAGTATCGACATGCTGAGTTAATCTATGAACAAGCACTCTGGATATTATTTTTTAAGTTAAAAATACTTTTTAGAAGAAATAGGTAGAGTGAAATTGGAGATGAAAGATATTAGAATTTAATAATGCATTTTGAAATATTGAATGAAGTTTGTTTATTTACTTCAAGTATTTTTACCTTGACTTTATGTTATTGAGCAGCTGGAGATCTCATCAAGATTACTTTCCCCTCCCAGCCTCTTTTCCACCTTTTCCCATCCTTATGCCAGTCAGTGTTAAACTTCCACTGCCCATGGCTACTGATGTGGATTGCACATTCTTTCCCACTGGCACTGCCTACTCCCAAGTCATCACAAATGTGTTTTGTAGCTTGTATGTGACAGCTAACTACGGGTGTACTAGAAACCCATAAGATGGGCCATAACTCTTCCAATTTTGGACAAGAATATTATAGTCATCCAGGTAAAAACTTTTTTACTCTTATCCAAACTGCAACAGAAGGTCCAAAGGCTTATACAAATTTCCACAGGCAGATTTCCAACCTTTCCTATGTTCCTAAAAACCAGGGTGACCAGATAGCATAACCACCAAAGAGGACAAAGATTCCCACATTGTAGGACATCAAAAAAATATAAGACATGAAGACATGACAAAATAAAAGCTAGAAACTCTCATATAGATTGTTTTCATGTGGTTAATTTGAACACTATATTTTTTATTATTATATTCACAGTGCAAGCCTAGTCATGTCTACTTAGAAGTAAGTCCCAATGTGTTCAATAGTACTAACTACCAGGAAAGTGTGGTAAGGATCGCAGCCATAAAATGATAACATATACTCTACTACATAGTGGGTGTTTCTCTTTTATTTAGCAGGGGAAGAGTAACTGGCTCTCCCCTTCCCAGCAATTTCTGTTCTAGGTACTTCTGCTGGTGTTCTTTTGCATTTTAGATTGTGAGCCCTTTTGATACAGGGACCAATTAGCTATTAATTCGCTATTAATTTTTTTCATTTTCTTTATAAACCACTTTTATAAACTTTTTAGTTGAAAAGTGAACTTTTTAGTTGAAAAGTGGAATATAAAAATGTAGATAGATAGGTAGATAGGTAGAGAGAGAGAGAGAGTTTCTTAATTACAGGAAGGCTACATGCTGTCTGCCCGCAAAGAAGGACCATGAAGTTTTTTTCCAGGACACAAGACTAAAAAAGAGGACATGTCCTGGAAAATGAGAAAATATGGTCACCATACTAGAAACTTTCTCCTACAAGGAAGGGACCCTTGTCTTGTAAAGCAGCTACTTCTGCAACTCGCTGGAGTTGGCACACAGAGTTGTTTGGAACCTGGCCTAAAAGCCTTCTTTCATACTGCTCTTTTGTGAGTATGGTTGTTGCTTTTGTTTGTATTGCCTTTGAACTTTCTTCTGGGTTGACAAAGCTTAGATAATTTACCAGTGGCCATAGGGTCCTATTGTGTGCTCAAACATCCCTGTAATGTCACTACATAAAAGGGAAAAGAGGTTTCAATGTGTCCAACAGGAATTTTAACTTTTCCGTTCACAAATAAGTTGTTTGAGAATGCATGCCAAGTATGGATACTCGCAAGAAACCTCAGCTCATGGCTGGTTCATCCATCCTGGGATCAGCATTGGGATTAGCTCTGTTAGCATGGCATGTTTTGCTTTCAAACTCCCAAGTAGGCAATTCCTCCCCCCCCCCCCCCACAATATTCCAGCAAGCCTGCCTGCCATTAACGTCTAACTTTTCTTCGAATACCCAGAAGCCTGCGCTCTGATTATTTTTGAATGCTTACTTGCGCTTTGCAATCAATGGAAAATGTTCTTTGGCACCAGGTCTTCGGTGTGCATCTTAAAAGAAGACACTAGAGGCTTCCCAATACCCTTTCTGGCAGGACTCCTTTTTGCGCTGAAAGATTTTATTAGGCTGAAAAGTATAATGTTCATGAAGTCACACAACTGGAGAGTAGTCGAAAAGAAGTGCATTTGCTACAACCTCTCCATCCTCCCCTCCCCCGTGGGGGCTCTCCAGTATCATTTCAAAGAGGAGGTGGTGATGTGGTATTCCTTGGAGTGCTGTTGAAAGTCAGGAGGAGCAATATTTAAGCACATGGTCGGGCAGCCGCATTTGAAATCCATGCCTCCCCTTTCTGGTGTACTGATGTGCCTTTAGGGGATGCTTGCCTGTTTGTAGTTTGTTTTCTTTTGTTTAAGGTTTCAGCTAGTGCATTGACTAATGATTATATAGCAGTAAACTCTCGTCCCTGCTAAATTCAGAGGTAATGCCTCAAAAGCATTTTTCCCCTGTGTGACATAAAACCATAAAAGAACGAGACAAACCCCTTTGAGTAAGAATCATCCTTTGTTTAAAGAAAGAAAAGGCATCCTCTTGATGCCCAGGAGTGGGTGTTGAATTCAAATCAAAGATAAAGCTAATTGATAAAAAAAATAAGAATAAAAGGCACACAAGCTGATCCTTTGGCAGCAGAGTCAGGTTCACATTAACAGAGTGCACCAACATTAATTGTGCTCTTTTAGTCTTACAAGACTAAAAAAATGCTGCTTGTGAATTTGATTTTCATCTCACTGATGCTTGTATAAACCTAGACTGATGCTACGGACAAAAACAAAAAATTGGGAAAAAAACTGGGAAAATGGACTGTCTTGCACAGAGGCTGAATATAATTAAACACCTTTCTTTCATTATGAGTTTCTAACATGCATTTCTACTCACATTAATGTACGATGTATACTATGATAGTTTCCTGCATTTAAAAAAATACACATTTCTATAATAATCCTAACCACACTTACCCGGGACTAAGTATTATTGAACACAATGGGACTTACTTCTGAGTCGACATGCTTAGGATTGCACTATAAGTCATATTTTACCAGTTAGGTAAAGTCATAAAAAGCTTCAAAAGCATAAAAAGCTTCACTTTGCCATAAAAGGGCCACTTGCAAAATAATACAGTTTGGATATGATTATGATGATGCACTTGCTTTTGGTTCAAAAAAGCATATTGTAGGTATGTCTTCATGGAGTATATGTTAACCTACTATTTCAAAACGATAGGGCAAAGGGCAATTATGCCCAACCTGTTTTGGTTTTGAACTTTTCCTAGAACATTTTTCCATTTGTGTGTCTACAAAATTAAGAGTATAGGCAATTTATAAGAATAAAAAAGCTATGAAATGTACTGTTTTTGGTTCACAGGATAATAACAATATAACTGAACTTTACTATAGCAGAAGACATTATTATAGCAAAGCATTTTTAAGCCACTTCTTCTGTTGGGCCTCATGTGTACTTTTTCCAAAGTGAAATGTGTATGGAAGAGCACATTATATATATATATATATATATATATATATATATATATATATATATATAATATAATATTATTATATAAGCAGGCATCCCCTGCTTATTGGATGGGTTAGGAACCTGAGCACTGTCCCAAAGTGAAAACCATTGAAAAGTGGAAAACAATATTTTTTTTGTTTATAAATGTTGTTTCCAATGCTTTCTTTTAGCTAGCAAATTGCAAATGCCCCCCTTTTCTTTCAAATTCGTCCTGCCACACAAAGATTTCTACAAATTGATTCTCATTAACTACTTTGAGAATGAGATTGGACCAGGACTTACTGGTAATACATGGGGGAGGGCAATTTTGGCCTTTAGAACAGCAGAGAAAGGTTGAAAGAGTGGAATATGAGTTGAATGAATGAGTTCTGAATATTATTGAAAGGTGTTGAAAGACTGAAGTGTCAAAAAACAAACTGCCAGAAAGCGGGGGACACCTGTAATTTGTTCCCATGCTATTTTGCTGTGGTGGCGCAAGTGGCTAAGACGCTGTGCCTGTTAACCAGCAGGCCAGGGTTCAATTCCTGGGTCGGCCCCACAAGACAGGGTGAGCTCCTGTCCTTAGCCCAGCTCTGCGATGCAGCTGGATCCAATCGTATTGGCTCTGCCTTTCCATTGGACTATTTCAGTGGCATGGAGAGGGGGGATTTGCTGCTTGGGTAACAGCCTATCCTCCATATCAATCTAACCCAGGCTTTTGTGCTTCGCATGCAGTGTATGCAGCGCTGAGCATGATACCATAGTCTCTCAAGACTGACGGAGGCCTGCTTTTTTTAAAATTTTGCCCAAGTTGCTTTTTAACAAAATTCGGAAAGCAGAATATAAAGTATTAAAAGAAATAACAGGCATGTCTACCCTTATGTGAGATAAGATAGCTACTAAAGTCCTTTGCAGTGGTGTACCAAAATGATATATTGGTGCAAACAGATCTACACTGGTGGGCCAGAATAGGGCCCACAAGTGTTGACCAGTCAGCAGTACAACACTTAAGCTGATCAGATGGTCAGGTGTTGCCAGGACAAAGGACAAACATAAGGGACCAGTGGTGGGCTCCAGCAGGTTCGCACCTACCCCATAGAACCGGTTGTTAACGAGAGATAGTACATATAAAGTTTAAAAATAGCCATTTAAAAGTGGCTTCCAGGTGGGCATAGAACCGGTTGTTAATTTCTTTGAATCCCGTCACTGGATGGGACCATCTGGCAGCCACTTTTAAATGGCTATTTTTAAACTTTATATGTCCTATCTCTAGTTAAAAACCAGTTCTATAGAGTAGGTGTGAACCTGCCAGAGCCCACCACTGGATGGGACCATGGGTGGGGAACAGCAACATAGGCTGGAAGGTTCAGATTTTGATCATGAGCTCATAATGCTACCAACACAATACTACCCTGAGAAAAAGGCAGATACTTGCATTAGATCCTATGCTGCATTCCAAATGACTGCCCACCAGTCTAGTATCTTCTGTGCTGCCAGCCAGATCAGAGGATAGGAGTCGAACTGGTTCAGCTGCTCCACATAGCCTAGAACCAGGAATATATGAAACCCATCCATGAAATATTTCATATTTTAAGAGGAGCTGAATGGGAAACATCATTTTCTCTCTCCCCCCTTCCATATTTATTGCACAGTGGACACTTTGGTGATACAAAACTTGCTGAAAAATGCTGTACACCAACCACAAACAGCCAAGGTTAAGATGGGCCAGTTAGGAAGGATATATACTATACAGTGGTACCTTGGTTTACAAGAACAATTTATTCCAGAAGCATGTTGTAATCCAAAACCTTTGCATATCAAAGTTAATTTCCCCAGAGGAAATAATGGAAACTCAGGCAATTTGGCCACTTCTGGAAGTGGTCTAAGTCTAAACAGAATGGAACAGCCAGAGATCTCCCCCTTTGTGGCGCAGATGATGACACAAGTCAACAAAAGGATTTGTGCCAGCCTAAGTGCAATCTAGGATTGTACTGTGAGTGTAACCAAGCTCTTAGAAATCAATAAAACCTTGGTTTATGATCATAATTCATTCCAGATGCATGCTTGAAATCCAAAATACTTGTATATCAAAGTGAATTTTCCCATAAGAAATAATGGAAACACAATTTTTTCCACAGTCCAAAAATATTCATATAAAAATGATTACAATACTATAATGTTATACAAAATATAAAATAGAAAGAAAAATAAAACAAATTAACCTGCAGTTAGTCTTTCAGGTCTCTTAGGCTGCAATCTGCTCACTTACACAGGCGTAAGCCCCACTGATTACAGTAGGACTTACTTTAGAGTAGACATGCAAGGCTATGGGCAAAATCCAGAGTAACTTATGGGGAATCCTTGCTCCCCTAAGTTGTAAGAACAACTTACTCTGGATTCCAATATGAATTTCCCAAAGGTTTTCACTAGGTGGTGCAGTAACTATGGGCTCACATAAAGTTTGTAACGTGCTCCCATAGTTACTCTGGATTTGGGGGTACGTCTCTCAAGCTCCTTTCCATTGCCCCTTATACAGGAGAGTGCCCCAATGATTATAACAGGGCTTTCTTTTCAGTAGACATGCAAGGCTAGGGGTGCAATCCAGAGTAACTATGTGCAGTCCTTGCTCCGGTGTAAGAACAATGTGCTCTGGGTTGCAATATGAATTTCCCATAGGTTTTCACTAGGTGGTGCAGTAACTACGGGTACACGTAGTGTCTCTTATGTGCTCCCATAGTTACTCTGGATTGTAGGATAAGTCTCTTAGAGCACATCCTAACCATGTCTACTCAAAAGTAAGCCCATTGTGTTCAATGGATCTTACTCCCAGGCGTGTTTAAGACTGCAGCCTTAGGCTGTTTTCCATAGCTCCCCCCTTTACAAATGTCCCCCCAATTGACTGTAATAGGTTTATATGCATAGGCCGGTCTCTCAGGAGAGGCTGAGGTAGGTACTGGCAGAATGCTAAAACCAGCCATTTTCCACATGGGACTATTTTTATCACTTGTTTATCAAGACATTGCTTTTATATCAAGTCAAAATTTATTAGAAATATTTGCTTGTCTTGAAAAATGCTCTTAATCCAAGGTTTTACTGTATGGATAAACTCAGATGTATTTTACTGTATGGATAAACTCAGATGTGATAAAATACTCTGCTTCACAAACACCCACCAGGAGCCTAAACTACACTGGCAACTGGGCTGTCAGGACAAACCACATAGGCAAGTGAGGCAGCAATTCTATCCACACTTTCTTGGGAGTAGGCTCTGTGGACTATAATGGGACTTATTTTTGAGTAGGCAGGTGTAGGATTGGGCTGTGAGAGACTCAAGAAATGCCCACACTCTGAAATATTCTCCTTCCCTTCACTTTGAGCTTCTCATGATAGGAAGAACACTACAACAGCTATGACCACTCAGTGGCACAAATGTGCTGGTCAAAGACCGTAATAAAGGTCTTTATTAAGACCTTTAATTAAGACCAAAGACCGTAATAAACGTATTATTATTAAATCCAATAATAATAATAATAATAATAACTAGGCATTTATATACCGCTTTTCTGGACATTTTGGATTGCTCCTCAGTCTTTAATCAAAGCGGTTTACAAGGTCACATGTTGGTAGATCAAGGCTGGGAGGGAGGATAGAATCCTGTAGGAGCCTCTGCTGACCCCATCCTTCTCCTGTGATAATTGGGCTCATTCATATCTTGAAAATATTATCAGTATTTCTGCATTTATCCTTCTGTTATTTGCACCTAGTGAGTTTCGGTCACCACCTGCTTAACGGCATAACATCCAGCTTAATGACATCACTTCCGGCACTCAGCAGGTGCCATGAATGCTATTTGGCCCTCTGCATGAAATGATCTTGGCACCCCTGCACTAGAACCAAATAAATAATAATAATGATACAGAAAGGATTAGGACACAAACGGGAGAGACAGGATGTTCTAGTTAGCTTAAATAAAATGCCGTATATTGATTCTTACTGTATGTTCAGGCCGTTTGACTTGTAGTTGCAGACCATAGTCTTTTGCAGATGGTTTTTGGACTGATTCCATCTTGGCTGTAGGTGGTAGATGGGAAATGGCAGGAATCCTGCTTTCTTGTTCCTGCCTGCCTGCTGTTCTCCTTCTACCACATCGACAGCCAAGAATCCTTTGTCTCCATTACCTCTTAAGTGAACTTTAAGCTGCATGGGAGAAAAAGAGAGATGTCAAGCAACACTGCAAGAACAGAACAGTGGGGTAAGAATACAGTATTCTTTGGTACCCTGCTTGTACAGAATTATATGCAGGTGGACCAAAATGCCTGGAAATCTATGGTGTTGAAAGATTTAACCTGAACATAATTGGTACAAAATGTGTCCTAACAGGCAACCAGAAAGAGAAAATGAATTTTCCATTTAATTTGGAATACTTCAATGGAAAGATGATGGGATCTTAAACTGCTGGTTCTGCATCAAAATCGTAGCATGCACTCCACAACCTGCTGAAGTCGGTGGGAATCCACTATAAACCCCAACAGCCACTTCACACATGCATCTATAGCAATAGCTGATTACTCAGATAAAGAAGTTAACAGAATTCTTCAGAAAGGTGCTTGAGGTGATGAGTTCAGATCTGTCTGGTGTTTGTTCTGGGTCCCTCCATTCACACATTTTATCTGCCACAGTGCTGATAAACACACATGTGTAAACCAATCCTCAATCACTTCCCCCCCCCCAAATGTTTGTCTTGTCAACAAATTTGGTACAGAGCACTTCAGCAAATATACAAAGGAATTATAAAAAATATTAATATTTAATAAAAATTAAAATTATTTTATATAAGTAAAGTTCTCAGCACATAATTGCCTTCTGAGGAATACATGCATTAGGAAAACGTAACCATTAAGTTTCAAGCCAGTACAATAACCTCTTCTGCGCAAGTAGTTATTCAGTAGTCGTAGCTTTGCTTTGTTTTTCCATTGATTTAGCTTCTATTTACTTTCCAGCATGTCATGAATTGTATACTATCCTAAAACTCTTTCTCTTTTTTTAAACTTAGTAGTTACTTTTAAATTGGTGCCATTCAGGCAGATATAAGTTAATCTGAGCCTTAAATCTGCAGCTCTCAGCTTTATGTACTGCAGTTCCAGCATAGGCTGTAAAGCTCTCGATAAGAACAGCAGGGAGCAAGGTGCAGGTCCCTCTACGATAACCTCCTGACTCCGACATTATAGGTCTTTCTCTTGGAATTGAGTTCTACATCTTACTCGATTGGTTATTGTCATGGATGAGTAATGGATGCACCCCATGCTCTCCCATGGTACTAGAGCCAGTCCATCAGGCCATCAAAGAGGCACAGCTGTGTGCCGCAGGGGCAGCCAGATAAAAAGGGAGCTGTTAAGGTACAAGGACCACCAGTGAGGGGATAGAATAGCTACGACTGTACTGAATAACTACTTGCGCAGAAGAGCTTCTTGTACTGGCTTGAAACTTCATTAATCAAACTGCTTCATGCCTCTCCAGTCTGTGTTTAGATAATGCAGTACAAACTAGAAGAATAAAGAGACCATTTTAAAATTAAAAATAAAAGGCAATGTCTTTCTTTGAACTGTTTAAAATAGTAAGTAAGTATGCAAAACATTAAATGTACACCAGTTTACAAAAAAGGAAAAAATTGGCTAAAATAAAACATGGCATATTTTATTCCACCATCCTATCAGTTAAAGGTGCAGTCCTAACCAGTGATGGGATTCAAAGAAATTAACAACCGGTTCGATGCCCATTTGGCAGCCACTTTTAAATGGCTATTTTTAAACTTTATATGTCCTATCTCTTGTTAACAACCAGTTCTATAGAGTAGGTGCGAACCTGCTGGAGCTCACCACTGGTCCTAACCAATTTTCCATTTCTGAGGTAGATGCAATGCATCTCCAAAGTAAGTGAATAAAGATTTCCTTACCTTGAGGTGACATGTGTGACTGCTCTCCCCAATTGTAGGATGAACCAGCTATGCCACTGTTAAAACATTGGTTAGGATTGTGCCCTTAGTTCTTTAACAAATACTGGTAGCTAGAAGGATATTTAAGGTTTTAAAAACAGCATATTGGATAGATAGAGGCATAAAAATGGACTCCTTAGCAGCATCATAAGCAGTGAAAAGCTGTCATTTCCCTTCCTTTCCAAGTAAAAAAGTTTCTATTACAGTTTTTCTTTGGCAGCCCAATTCTATTTGGCGTGGCTGCCCACTGAATCTACTCAAACCTGCGCTCAGTAAGTGTGCAATCCTAACTTAGGCCAGCACAACTCATTAATCTTCCCATTTCTGTGGTGATGTAGGGAGGTCAGTGCATGTCTGTGCACCAGCCTATCCTCTAGGAATGGCACAGAAGTGTCTTATGGCACTTTTGTGATATCCCCAGGTCAGCACAGAATTTATGCCGGGGCTTAGGCTGGCCTAACTCAAGGTTTTCTAAAACTGGCTTCATCTGAGAGCAGAATCCGTCCAGGTATTTCCTAATGTACAGACAAAGCATGAATATGATGCTGTTAGACTTAGACAAGGAGAAAAGATTTGCGGTGCAATCCCAACTGATTTAGGCTGGCACAACTCACCCATTCCCCATTCTCGTGGTGTTGTGGGGTGGCTGAACCTCTCCAGGAGTGGCACAGAAGTGCCTTGTAGCACTTTTGTGACACCCCCAGGACCAGCACTTGTGGAGGGACTTGTGCCGGGACTTATGGTGGCCTAACTAGGGATAGGATAGCAGCCTTGGACTCCTGTATAGTCTGTCTTTTTAGCCAGGGTTACCAGACGCCAAACTGGAAATTCCTGCACAGCAACCCCAAAATTCCTGATTTAAGGCCAAAATTCCTCTCAGTCCAGCCAAAATTCCTGAGAAAATTCCTGTAATTAAAAAAAATTGTCCAAAAATGTAGGACGAAATGTAGGACATGTTAAAATAAGCTTAAAATACTGGTATTACTTTCCTGTACTTAATTCCAACACTATGTTACCTTTTTAAGGTAATAGACTCACACACCCTGAGGGGGAGGAGCAGTGGGTGCATTCAGGGGTGGCTGGTGGAGGGTTTCTCTGGGGTGGGGAACATAGGTGAGTGGGAGGTTTCTGGGGGGAGGGGGTGAATGTAGAGCTGGTGGGGGTTTTCTTTGGGGTACTGGGCACAGGCAGGGCCAGGAGAGTTGGTGGGGGTGGCTACAGGATAGTGGGTGCTACAGGCAGCAGGGGAGGCTGGTGGGGGCTTACTTTTGAGTAGGAATGGTCAGGATTGTTTTCTAAGGCTGCCAGTATGAAGATCCCTCCCTGGGAGTAAGACCCATTAACTACAGAGGGGCTTACTTTTGAGTAGACATGGTCAGGAGTGTTTTTTAGGGCTGCAATCCTGAAGATCCCTCTCTGGGAGTAAGACCCATTAACAGCAGAGGGGCTTACTTTTGAGTAGACATGGTCAGGAGTGTTTTCTAAGGCTGGAATCAGTAGGGAGGAGGCAAAGTGGCAGCATCCAGGAGGCAGTGAGGACTGGAGATGCTGATCCAGAGGGAGGCAGTGAGGAGGAGGAGCGTCCTTCTCCCGCTCGCTCTTTCTCCGGATCAGCACCAGACACAGCTGGGGCTGCAGGCACAATGAAGAGAAGCAGCCACAGCTGCAGCGCGCCAAATTTAAATGGCCGCTGGCAGCAGGAGCCTCTTTTTCCGGAGCCCGGAGGTGGAGCTTGCTGGTCCGGAGGCGGAGCTTGTTTTCAGGAGGGCTCCTGGGAATTCCGGGGATATGGCAACCCTGTTGTTAGCCCAGTTTGTGACTTAGCATTGCTTGAAGAGCTCTGGGTTGGAAACCTGGCACCAATCATCAGGTGTGCATCTTCTGTGCATGTTTCTTCTCTCGACCTCCCGAGAAGAGCAGATACTGTGGCTCCAAACCACAGCAAGAAGAAAAGGCATGCATGCATATCCGCAGAGCATGTTAAAACTGGTGTATATATTGCAATCATGATTTCACTGTTCCATATTTGTGGCTCCCACTTACCGTTTACCAGCAGACTTTTTGCATTATCTGTTCCTGGATAGGATTTTGAAATGATTTCTGTGAAGCATGGGACCTGCAGAAATAATTTCCCGTGGCCTGATGCTGTCACAGCTTATAATTGTCCCTTTATGTACAGTGTTGGTATGCCAGTACACTGTGAGTGTGCCAGAACACCACTGTTTTGAGATGACACAGATTAGAGTAGACCCACTGGGGCTGCTGCGGTGTTAACCAAAGTAAGGGGGAAAGTTTCCCTTTGTCCTGGTCTGGTGCAGCAGCCACTCCAAACTTGAGCTGTATGCAACACAGGAATTCCAGCCTGCATGTTGCAGAACAAATTAGGACTGTGTGGTTGATTTTCTGCCTGAATTCCCTACAGAGTCTCCCCCCAACTGCAAAGAACAGAAAGGGGGAGCTGATCTCCACAACTCACCTGCTAGAGATCACTCTTGCTGTTGGCGTCTCCCTTTCTAGATCTCAGGAATAATAGTATAGATATAGGCTAAGCTGGTTGTAGATCTGCTGGACACAGCATTCCATATGCTTTCAGTGTCCATCAACTTCCATATGGGGAGCGCAGGAAGGCGCAGTATTCCAGGATGTGAGCATCCTGGAAATGAATCAGAGCAGTGTCCCCCTTCCTCTTCACCCATGAATTCTTCTCATTCAATGAAGTTATAAATGTAGCTTTTAAAAAATTCTTACATCCAAAAAATGTTGTTGCCCATAGTGGTACACATTTAAATGTCAGTCCTTGCATTATTTTCAACCACCACCCAAAGACTATAAAAAGACCAAGAATGTAACCATGATGCTTTATATACAACGACAATGAATGTTTGAAGTTTGCTTCCCCCTGCACTAGAAGTCGAGTGTTTTTGTCTGGCTTGCTGCAAAGAAAAAAAGTTCTCCGTTGGACATAAGATATAAGGGGATATATTTCTGCCTAGCAATCTCAGGCTTCTGCGTTCCCTGAAGTGTATCCCCATCTGCTTTTGGGAGCTCTCATTGCAATATGCAGTGATTGCAGGATAAGCACACCATTTTCCTGTCAATACTTTCCTATTAGCCTCCTGGATCCATACATCATCGTCTTGCTGGCCTGCAGTTTGCTTATCTTTGTCTCCGAGGCTGCCTTTGATTTATCTAACGCCCAGGTTAATGAGGCATGGAGCCCAGGGTGGCTCCAAGGATAATGCACTCTTGTATAAAAATGCTTAAGGAAGGGATCAAGTGATAATCCATTCTAGACTAAAAGGCCTCGCTCTTCAACAAATGTTGTATTTCTTAATCACTAAACTAAGACTATAATAGCAGCCCCTTAAGCCATCGTCATTCATAAAAACGATGTCCATGGTTGCTTCAAAATTTGAGGAAAGGGAAGAGGGCATGGCAATTTCAGCTTAAAAAAATATTTAAAAAGAGGATAATCTCTTAAGAACAGTTATCATCATTATATGACAGCATTCTTATGCAAAAATAAGTTAGCTTTAATATTTAATTTACAGTAATAGTTTTTTATTCCCTCCCTGGGACCTGTGTTTTTCTAAAGACAATAATAACAGAAGCTACAATGGGACTGTGGCAAGGATAAATCAAGCTCGCTATTTCAATAGAGGAGGTAATTACAAAGTGTATATATTGCAAAATGTAGCAAGTGGTTAGAGGTTGTTTAATTAACATAAAAATTTCAATATCAGCAGCAAGTGTTGTGTGTCGGTTTCACACGAAAGCACGGTTAAAAATGCATCTTCAAATAGCTACACCTGTCTCTACCCAGCTAGTTTGCAGGGCTAATACAGACTTACATTCCACTTTGGCTTTATAATTTAAAATGGAGTCCAGGTTGTTGTAAGTTGTGAGTTCTATTTGCTGAGCTCTTCCCTAGAATAAATCTGCTTTCCTTGGTCTCCCTTTATCCTTTAGATTTTGGACCTCCTAAAAGATTTGGATGGAAAAATAGCAGTTCTATTAGGAAACCTCCTCCTCCTCCTCCTCCTCCTCCTCTCTCTCTCTCTCTCTCTCTCTCTCTCTCACACACACACACACACACACACACACACACACACACACACACACACACACACACCACTACCTCTAAATATTTTGCTTAGTTTCTACAATATCATGCGTGACTGCTTTTACTACTCATGGTACATTACAGCCCCAATGGGCTTGACCCAGGTAATAAAGTCCCTTGCTGGTCACTAACCTACATTATTGAGATCCAGTTCAGATTTTAATGATGTGACATTGTTACGAATTGTTATTGAGATGTAAATGATCTTCCCATAGGTTATTTAAGGCACATGGGGTGTCCCTAGGTTCAAGCGAGAATGAGCTATTGATTATCTCGGCAATTAAGAAAAAATATATTTGTACGAGCATTTGTATTCGGGTTTTTAAAAAAGAAGACAACACGGTGATCCAAGAAACCAAACTATACAGATTCATTCAGTGTCATGACAGCTTTTTATGTGTATGCACGGCTGAGCTTGGATCTGCTTCTCTCACCAACAATTTTATTATTTCATTGGAGTTTAAAACTCACCCTTGTACCAAGACATACAGAATAGTACACACGGTTCCCACTTTTTATCTTCACAACAGTCCTCTGAGGAAGATTGGAATAGTATGCAGCATATTCTCCATTGGCATCCTGAGCTGGCAGGGGTATGATTGAGTTTTAAGTCATCCCTATGCACAGTTATAGGTTTTTATTTTCTACTTTTTGCCATGAGGTCATTTGAAGTTCTTGTTCTTTGTTCCCCTATTATATAATCTCAGTTCTTTGCCAGCCTGAAAATGTAATGGCATCAGTTTAATTGTACTAGAACAAAAATGATTTGCTCCACCTTCCTCTTCATATTTAAGGGAAGCAATGAGTACATGGAGGAGAGCAGTCTCTTTCTTGTTTCCTTTCTCCATTTTTCTGTTTCCACAATTTAATCATCATCTTTCATTTATACAGTTAGTTTTTCCTATGCATGTGTTGTGTTTTTCAACCCTTATCTATGCTTCAAATAAACTTGCAAACATAAATGAGTGGCAGTCATGTAGGAGAGAGTTTTTAATTACTTAATACAGATTCCAAAAAAGGCATAAGCTTCAATAAATGAAATGCACATATCCTTTCAATGATAGATAGATAGATAGATAGATAGATAGATAGATAGATAGATAGATAGATAGATAGATAGATAGATAGATAGATCATCTTCCACTGACACATCTTTGTTTTACAAATTACATTTTGCAAAATGTTTTTTAAAAAATAGAGAAACTGTATGAACAAAATATATAACTAATGAACAAAATAAAGAAAAAGTTTGAATACTTTCTAAACACTGACATTTGAATCATGAGTAGCAAAAAGCACTGTGTTAAAGCACCATGTTAGGGAAAAATCCTTGGGAAAATTAGGGGCGCAATCCAGAGTAACTACAGGGAGACCTTGCTCCAGTGTAACAACAATTTGCTCTGGTTTGCAATATGAATTTCCCATAGGTTTTCACTAGGTGATGCAGTAACTATGGGTACACGTAATGTCTCTTACGTGCTCCCGTAGTTACTCTAGATTGTAGAGCTGGGCTAAGGACAGGAGCTCACCCTGTCTTGTGGGGCCAACCTGGAATCGAACCCTGGCCTGCTGGTTAACAGGCACAGTGTCTTAGCCACTTGCACCACCCACAGCCCTTAATTAATCACAGTGGGCTGTGGGTGGTGCAAGCGGTAAAGACGCTGTGTCTGTTAACCAGCAGGCCAGGGTTCGATTCCCGGGTCGGCCCCACAAGACAGGGTGAGCTCCTATCCTTAGCCCAGCTCTGCAACGCCAATCGTATTGGCTCTGCCTTTCCATTGGACTAATTCAGTGGCGTGGAGAGGGGGGATTTGCTGCTTGGGTAACAGCCTATCCTCCATAAAAATCCAACCCAGGCTTTCGTGCTTTGCATGCAGCATATGCAGCGCCAAGCATGATACCATAGTCTTTCAAGACTGACGGAGGCCTGCTATTAAAACAAATGCACAAATATTGCAATGACCCAGATCACAAGTGACCAGGACTTTGGGAGGGGGTCTGCAGCAGGATGCAGGTCCAGAGATTGTGGGGGATCAAGGCATTGAGGAGCCATAGGAACTGAAGCTGAGCCGCCCCACACCTATGGAAATATATTTTCCAGAATCAGATTCCTTGAAAGTGTTAGACATTGACTTAGTAGTGACCTCTTCTTCTTAACTGACTGTTCACCAGCCCAGGAAACAAAACTCACTGGAGGAACCTCATGGGATGAGCTCATGGAACCTCCAGAACCTCATGGAAACAGCTTCTGTGAATTTGGGGAGAGGGGGGCATAGGTCATTAAAAATTACGGTCTGAGACATGTAACCATTGTCACCTGAACCTGGACACTTGCCCCAGTGTTCTGCAGATACTGTTATACGCCTTTCCCAACAACATCATTATGGGAGGGGAAATATCTCTAAGGCAGTGGTACTCAAAGTGGGGATCAGTACCCTCAGTTCACTTTAAGGGGGACAGGGAAAGGGGAAAACAGTGATGTGATCACCTGGATTTTGCCCTGGTGGTAAGGCAGGGCTCTTTTTAGAACTAACCTGAGACAGAGCCAGAGGTAGGGGTTACAGAGAGTCATGCCCTGCTTGATTTTCTCATCCCTGCTTGTCACCGTGACAAGTCTCTTTTTTCTAGCCAGTAATAATGTATGGTTTTCTTGCAGCCACCATTCTTTAGAACCCGTCTTTTAGCTGGGAATCAGCGCACTGTATGAAATACGGATGTCCTGTTCTCCTCCCTGCTCCTGGCAGGTGTATGCTAGACACTGACTGCTAAATACTTTGTAATTAGTATGCCTGGGAGCAATCACTGTCATCCTACATCTGTAACGGGAGCGAGGGCACTGTTAGCATGACTCTGTTCATTTCTCTAATGTCCCAAGCCTATAGACCTATACAAGGCAGCCTGAAGGATCAGCGTTTGATGCGTGAACCACAGGCAGACCTCCGAAATGTATCTCATTATATTCGTATCTGACTGCACTCTTATAGCCAGATGTATTATTCATAGGCAGAGGGCGGAGGGAATTGCTATTCAAGGCTAGGATAATCCTACATATATTGTCAGCCATAAAGTTCAGTAACTATTTGTCTAGGTCTTTTTAACCTGCAATAAATAGCTGTATATTGGGATCTGTTTCTCAGATTACAGTGTGGATTCCTACTGGTCTAGTTCATAATCTTGACCAGTGTTTCCCAAACTTTTGGACACCAGGACACACTTTTAAAATTACACTCTAGTTGACCTACCATAGTTTACTAAACTTATAACCAGAAAAAATATCCTCAAACATTTAGCTCCCCACATGTACACACACTTGCATACTACAGGGAGCTGAGCTATTTGCAGGGTAATATGTCTAAGTAGCTGATTTCTGAATAGTCAGGGCTTAAAGCAGTTACTAAGCTGATGTTTCCATCATAATTTGGCCACCCATCAAAAATCATATCATAACCCATCAGTGGGTCCTAATCCACAGTTTGGGTTCTAGGTGTTCCTATGTGATTGTTTCCAGGTGTAAGCAGGTCTGGTGCTGGAAGCACCTCATGCCTAGGTGCAATTTTTATGAACCATTTCCTCCACATGGAAATTGTACTATCCATTGCCTCTGACTTTTTTGTTAGGCTACCATAATCATACACATTGCAGGAAGGTCAGGAAGAGAGAGGACTATACGTCTGAACATGGTACTTCTAGACCATCTGCTCACAGCATGGAATTCAGAGAAAGAAATCTCTTTGTTTTTCTTTTTAAAATGTTATCCCAAGCTATCATTTTATTTATGTTTCCTCTATGCAGAAATCTTCTATGAACCAACACAACAAATAGGTCACCTTTTAAGGGCCCTTCCATAGAAGATTTGATCAGAATTGGCGGGGGGGGGGGGGGGGATGATAGTCTGAATTTTGTGAACATAATCTGTATCTAGATGCCCAGAACAGGAAGCTACATAGAGGACCCCACACAAAAGGTGCCAGGTTTTGACCTACCTCACCAGCATTGGTCAACTCTGAACAGGATCCATACACAGCATGGTGTCTCCCAGGACTCACTGTTTAAGTGGGGTCTTGTATCTACCCCTCAGTGTGACTGTAGTGCTCCTCGACAAAATATTCATCACATTGTGTCCCAGTATCCACTGAGAGCTTACACTGGCCTAATGTGGGATTTTTTTTCAGTACAGATCACTCTGTCATTGCATGGCTGGGTAGACTGGACATTAACATTTGATTTATCACAAAAAAAGCAGGCTTCCGTCAGTCTTGAAAGACTATGGTATTGTGCTCGGCGCTGCATACACTGCATGCAAAGCACGAAAGCCAGGGTTGGATTGTTATGGAGGATGGGCTGTTACCCAAGCAGCAAATCCCCCCTCTCCACGCCACTGAATTAGTCCAATGGAAAGGCAGAGCCGATATGATGGATCCAGACTGGCGTTGCAGAGCTGGGCTAAGGACAGGAGCTCACCCTGTCTCGTGGGGCCGACCCGGGAATCGAACCCTGGCCTGCTGGTTAACAGGCACAGCGTCTTTACCGCTTGCACCACCCACAGCTTGATTTATCACAAGTCCATACACTAAATAAACAAACTCAAACATACTTGAGTATGATTTCCCAGCACAGATTACATGGATTGTACATCAGAAGTGAAGTTTGCAAATATTGTCATTAACTGTTCCTTTAAAATAGGGGTGGGCAAACATTTTGGCAGGAGGGTCACATTGTTAGGGGCTGGGAAAAAAATTAATTTGCATTTAAAATTTGAATGCATTTACATAAATGAATACATTGGAGATGGAACTTATATGAATGAATGAATTTTACTGAGCTTATTTATAAAATACATGAGAACTATAAAACCGGAACCTAAAACCACATGATAACTTTGAACTGTTTGCCTTTTGCAGAATTAAAACATACAGACCGGTCCAGAAACAGATGGAGATATAAGTTGTTCGGAGGTGATGGGAGATTTTAAAGTAATGCTCAGGGAAAAGCGGAAAACACATGCAGAAATGAACTGATGCACTTGGGACAATTATGGCTGTCAAAACCGGCAGTCATGGGCTGCTCCAACAGTCTCCAAAGGACCAGACTCATTGGAGACTGAGGACTCCTTGCTGGTAGAATTAGGAGTCTCCTAGGGCTGCAAATGACCCCCAGGCCAGGGTTAACATATCCTTGTGTTAAAATATATTTCCCCCTTCCTTTTTAACTGTTGATCACATGTATTTTAAGGTTAGAACTGGCAAATAAATAAATAATTTTTTTAAAAAAATTTGATACAAACTTTCTATCTAGTATGAACCAATATATTCTGTACTGCATCCCGTTTCACTATTCCTTATTGACAATGTAGCGCTTCTCTTCCCAGCTCACATTTTCATCTGTTTCCTAACTCAATATTTGTCTAAGTTCATCTTTTTTTAATCCTCTTTCACTTCGTCTTTTCCTTTAGTGTTCCTTTCTTCTTTGCTTGAACTCCTGCTTTTAAACCGTCTTTAATTCCTCACACTTTGTGCTCAGGGGAGTCCCTGCACTTTAAGAACACTTGACATTCAGGAAAATACACTGTATATATATATTTTTTCTTTAAAAAAATCAATGGCGACACAATATTTACAGCCTAAAGGCCAAACATTTGGTGTTTCTTTATAAAGAATAGTGCTCAGAGAATGGCTGTGTGCTACTAAACTGCAGACATCAAAGAATGATAATAACACAGTTTAAAACTCAATGGGTTTGAATGGGTTCCAACACCTTCGAGTAACGCAGAGTTCTTTTATGGCTCTTCTAATAGAGAAATGGATAAAAGCAACCACATTTTTTGTGAGACTAGCAAACAGACATTACTGTCTGGTATCAAATTCAACTGCTTTGTTGCATGCAACTTCTAGAATAAAGAGAATGAGATGAGTGTGGTGGGTTAAACAAGTCACAGTACTTCCTATCACCATTATGATTGTCCTTTGAAAATTGACAGTTTTCTAGTTTCTCAGTCCTTTACTGAGTCCTTTAATAGCCCTATGAACTATGGAACTATGGGCACAATCCAGAGTAACTATGGGGAGTCCTTGCTCCAGTGTAAGAACAATTTACTCTGGATTGCAATATGAATTTCCCATAGGTTTTCACTAGGTGGTGTTGTAACTACATGTCTCTTACGTGCTCCCATAGTTACTCTGGATTGTAGGGTATATTGTATGAGCCACTCTAGGTTCTGCACTGAGTAGAGAAATCCATGTCCTGTGATGCAATTTACATATCATTTGGGATCTGAGACCATGGTGGAATTTCCCAGCTCACAATTAATGTCAATTCTGTCCACTAGTGTCAACCAGGGTGACCATATATAATGAAGGACAGAGTGCCTGTACAATTAATCATTGCACAGAAGAGGGAAATTAGGCAGGTTTAGCTCAAAGTTGAAGGGTTTAAATAGCAATTTTAATTGCTAAATTCCCTCCTCTATGCAATGGAAAATTTTAAATGCTAAATTCCATCTTCTATGCAATTCATCCCTATTCACTCCTATGCAGTTCACCCCTATTCATCCATTTCCAGTTACTTCTGAACAGCTAGGTTGGCAGGAGCTGAGCAGGAGACAGGAGCTCACTCCAACTTCAGGTCAACAAGCACAGCATCATTAAGAATTGAGCCACTGTCACCCTTCCTACATATTCATAAATGTGTCCCCCATGGGTTGCCCTGCTAGACGTGACAGACTCTAGGGTGTGGTGCTCATCCCCATTTCTAAGCAGAAGAACCAGCATTGTCCGCAGACACTTCTTTGGTCATGCGGCCAGCCTGACTAAATGCCAAAGTGCACTAACGCTGTAACCTTCCCAGCAAGGTGGTTCCTATTTATCTACTTGCATTTACAAGCTTTCAAACTGATAGGTTGGCAGCAGTTGGGCAATTGACAGGCGCTCACTCCGTCTTGCAGTACTCGAGTCTCGAACTGCTGACCTTCTGATCTTCAGGTTGACAAGCACAACACCTTTAACCACTGAGTCTCTGCAGCCCTATCTGAATAATTATAACTGAACATATAATAGTACTATATAATAAAATATCTATATTCATAAGGCGCTTAATTTTCCAGACAGTGGTTTAGGCATCAGAAGTCTTCTTTCTTATACAAACAGACCCTCACACTGGAGTTCAGATGCCATAATAGTTTGGTAGTTCAGGTGGTGGAAGGAATTTCACAGCTTTGCTCAAACAGAATAAAGGTAAGACATACAAAATCCAAGATGGAGATTATGTATAACTCCATAGATGTATACGGGGAACAATCCTAACCAATTGTGGCCAGCACGACTCACCAGTCTCGCTGTTTTCATGGTGGAATGGCAGAAGTGTCTCATGGCATTTTTGTGACACCCCTCCCAGGCCAGCATGGGAGTTGTGCCAGGACTTAGGTTGGTTTAACTGGGGTTTAAGATTGACTGATAAGACTGATAGGGGGATGTGAGGGTGATCTGGCTGCGACATCTGTCATCCCATTGATTGCTAGGGTTGATTTGGCTGATCTGGCTGGCTAGGCGGGTGTCCCCTTCCTCCCTCACTGCTCCATGTGCGTCCCTCCCGAAGCTGTGCGCTCGGTGGAAGAGGACGATCATCCCAGATAGAAGGAGTGTACCATTCTTCTAGCTGTTATTTTTTAATCATTAGGGTATATGGTACCCTAATCTAGCTGTTATTTTTTAATCATTAGGGTATACGGTAGCTGCGCTCCCCTGCTAGAACCTCCAAACAAGCTCAAGGTCCACTTGTAGGAGAATGCAGGATAAGACTGATAGGACATAATCCTATCCAATCCAATCCTATCCTATTCAATCCAATATCAATCCTATCCTATCCAATCCAATAAGACTGATAGGGCATAATCCTATCCAACTTTTCAGGCTGAATGCAGCCCCAAGGTAAGTGAACAAATGTTTTCTTACTTTGAGGAGGCCTCTATAATTGCCCCCACCTCACCACAGGATGCAATGCACACCCTACTGGCACTCTGTTCTTACAACCTGAAAAATATTTTTAATTTTCTTTGTCAGTGGAACCGTGGAAAATTTTTTTATCACACTTGACTAACATTTGAGGCTATGGAAGAGAGTTTAAAGCTTTAATTGCTTTGTAACTTGAGACTAATAGTTGGATAGATCTGTTGTAAACAACAAGTCTACAGGAAACATTGATTCCCATGTTGATCCTATGGATAATTCTGAAGTGTACCCATCTCTGAAAACATTTAGCATGAAGTCCTCAGTCTCCTTTCCTAGAATCCCCATGAAACTTACTTCTGGGAAGATATGCCTAGGATTGTACTGTCCTATATTCAGAAATGTGGCCTTGATGTACATCCAAACTTGTGATTTTGCATAAACTGCTACAAAAAATATCCATTACCCACCCACTTGCCTGTAACTTATCTATACAAATGTAATGCATAAAATCTGATTATTGCTATCACCCCACATTGGATAAATAGTCAGTACTCTGTATTGCAAGGAAGACGTCATATGAGTTAAATACGCTTCTACTGGAATATTTTATCCTTTGTGTCTTAATTTTGGTTGGCGAGTTTAAAAAAAACACAAGAGAAAAAGGACTGCTAGGCATTTATTTCCTCATTAGAAAATGTATTAAACATCCAGGGAATTCAGTGTCATTCGGCCTCTCTTCGTTTGACCTCTCTTCGTTATTAGTTGCTCTTTAGTAAATCAGCAGAAAGAGATAGGTTGGTAATGACTATTACCAAGCTAATAATAATTGTAAGGGCAAAAACATGGCTATTGATGTTTCAGACATAATTTCATATGTGATGGTCCTCAGCCTCTGATCTAGCTGTTATTTTTTAATCATTAGGTTTAGTTAGTTTGTTTCATTATTAGGTGTGAACTCTCTTTGACCTGTCATTTGCTTTAAGCCAGTCTGCTTGTTCTAGGTGGTTAAACAGGAGATCCATTTGATGTTGCAAAGGGGTGGACTCCGATACTGTGACTTGGTTTATATTGGTCCAAAAAAGGTTAAAATAATGACAGCAGAATCTTTGGGAGGATACATTGACACCGCTCTATATTATCCTTACCCAGAACACACCAGATCCTATCCCAATTTTTGACTCAGACTTATTCCAGTTAAGCTGGTATGAATCTAGGGAGATCCACTTACAACCAGGTGAGCTATTTTTACTTACCTCTTTTAGGTTATCTGGTCACACACAGACACCCCCACACACACACCATAATATGCATAAAACATTGCACCATAACTATAGAGCAACACATATACCATCAGTCGTGGGTTGGCAGATGATTGGATTGAGCTGGGAGAGTTACGTCAAGACATGTCAGGAACATCCCCAAATGTGATATCGAGTGTGACCTCAAATAACCTCAAAGGACCTTTCTGATATTTTCCTACACATACTTGTGTATGTGCTGCTACATGTAGCTGACAGCTTGAGAAACAGAAATGGGAACACAATTCAGTGATTCGGACTTCAGTCACGAAAATGGGCATTTTTGCTGATTGTTAGTGCAATTCTAATCCCTTGTTAAGCTGGCACAAGACCTGGCATGTTCAGTACTGGCCTGGAGGTGTCACAAAAGTGGTTGTGTCACAAGGCACTTCTGTACTTCTTTCCTGCGGGGGAGCGTTAGGCCACTGCATTGACATGCACCAGCCTTCCCATGCCACTGCAGGAATGGGAAGATGGTGGGTTGTGTTGGCCTAAATTGGTTAGCATTGCACCATCATTGACTCACAAGTTGCATGTGTGGAAGACTTGGAAAAACACTGATGAATCAAGGTCCCCTGACTCAGCACTCACTCCTACACATGCAGATTTGAGTCTGTCTGTGTCTGGGTGTGCTTGCCTACTATTTTCACAGCATGAAAACCCTTGTGGGACCATTATTCTGACCAGGCAAGCAGCAGGGACATTCTAGCTGGGAAGAGTTAATGTTTACTTTTGATTCCATAGACTGCGAGGTGGGACCAGACTGTAAATCTTACCCATTTCTGTTAGGAATGAACGAATGGGACAAGACAGCAGGGAAGTGTTTAAAAGTGAACTCTCTCTCTCTCTCTCTCTCTCTCTCTCTCTCTCTCTCTCTCTCTCTCTCTCTGCATGGTAGATAGAAATCCTGGATTTTTTTTACAGCTGCCTTTTATTGGGTGAGGGACTTGACACAAGTCCTTTAGAGTCACAAAGTGGCACTTCAACAACTGGGAAAATGCCCATTTTCACTCATTTTTTACTTTAGACTTGACCTTTCAAGCCCCTCTGGATTTGCTCAAGACCCTGAGGAACTCCTACGTGAAGCCAGTAGGCTTTTTGGCTTGATGGCCTACATGTTGTTGAACATGGCTGGGGCCATTCCTCAGTGGGACAGCACCTGCTTTGCATATAAAAGGTCCCAGGTTCAATCACCATGTAGGGCTAGAAACTCCATGAAGCTACTATGAATCAGTCAATCCATCTTAATACTGAGCGATACAAACCAATGATCCAACTTGAGCTTGTGTAAGCTCATGGATGCTAAACCACTAGCTTGCTGCTGGCCTGGAAGTAAAAAACCAGTATTGGCAGGCCACAGTTCATGCATTGTGGGATGCCCTCAGCTTGAGGGATAAGTGAAGGTCTGCTGTTCTGAATGAAATCTGTATGTGTGATGACAGCCCAGGGAGAACTCTCCTTGTTGCCCGCCCGCATGCAATTAACAAGTTGTATCAACGAATATATACCATTGAGCACTTCAGGTTAAATATAATACACTCATCATTCACATATACATACACTCGCAATAACGGGGGGGGGGGAACCTCTCTGCCTCTTAATGAGTGGTGTTGCTTATATGAAATGACCCCTGCTTTCCTAAACACACAGCAATCTAATTTGAACCTGTGTGCCAATTACAGGTCTCTGCGGAGCACTTTACTGTGAAACAATCAAGTCACAATAGGATTAGAATGGCATTGCAGGGAGACCACAAGGGAAGGCCGAGTGCGAGCATAACTGCAGTCTGGTTCCTTTATACTGTCTGTAAGCAGCATTGATGGCTACCTCAGTACCACCTTGCTATTGTTTCGATAAATCTTCCATAGGAACAATGCAAAATGAATAGACGATAAGTTTTCATGCATCAACTGCAGGGCCATATACATGGAAGGCAGTGGCCAGCCAACATTGGTCTTTACCTTTCATTACCATTGACTGTCCCTTCATGCATAATAATTAAAGAGAAAGAAAGGATGTGAAAATGAGAGCACAATTTTTTGTTATTACTTGTCTACTCAGAAGTTAGTTCTGAGTAGGTCTTCAATAAGATTTATTCTTAGGAAATTAGGCATAAGATTGTAGTGGGAATCAGAAAGTCTTTTTCCACACCTCCATAATCTTGTGCAAAGTTGAACATTGATTTTTTTTTCCCCATGGAGCAAATACACGTGAGTGTGAAGCAGAGGGAAATTGGAACTTCAAGACAACAGGAGAGGAAAGCTAATGGCAAAAGAGCTCAGGTGCTTCCTTTGCATTTTGCTGAAAGCAAAAGACCTCAAATCACAAAGAAGCAGCAGGCTCAGTGGGAGGAAAAATGAGAAATGTGCCTAGAGACATGAGTGACTATGTAAAGGTGCAATCCAGAGTAACTACAGGGAGTCCTTGCTCCGGTGTAAGAACAATTTGCTCTGGATTGCAATATGAATTTCCCATAGGTTTTTCACTAGGTGGTGCAGTAACTACGGGTACACGTAATGTCTCTTATGTGCTCCCGTAGTTACTCTGGATTGTAGGGCTAGTTGGAGGGTGTCAATTTGGTTTCATACAGTTGGCTAAATAGCTTTTTTGTGGTGCCTGCTGAGGGTCAGAATTGATGTCAGTAAGCAGGTAATGACCCCCTCGTGTTGCAATGGCATCACTACAGGGTGCGGGCAACACTGGGTGCCATGCACCAGGTTTTGTGACATCACTACTGGACAAAATTTTTAAAATCTTGATACTTTTGAGCAATACTATCACATTATATATGATTATATATGTAATTTCATATGGAATGCAGCACACAGCGTGCTGTCTCATGTGCTCCCTGATCTTGTGTGCACCTGGTGGTCTATTGTGGGATATAGGAAACTGAGCTAGATGGCTCTTATTGCATTCTTATATGCTCATATAAGTGTGTAGCCTGCATCAAAACTGCAGCAGGGACATACAGTGGCGCCCCACGTAAGAAATTTAATTCATTCCGGAGGCATGTTTGTTACATGAAATATTCTTTACGTGAAGCGGATTTTCCCATAGGAAATAATGGAAACTCAGACGATTGGTTCCACAACCCAAAAAATATTCATATAAAAATATTAACTAGATGTAAAAATGATAACAAAACACTGGAATTGAATTCAAAACATGCATTCAATGTGCATGATCCTGTGAAGCCTACTTAGGCTGCAATCCTAAAGACACTTTCCTGGGATTAGTCTACAGTATTTAACACAATGGAGCTTACTTCTGGGTAGACATGATTAGGAGGCTACAATCAAAGACACTTCACTAAGAGTAAGACCCATTTAACACAGTGGGGCTTACTTCTGGGTGGAAATGGTTAGGAGGCTGCAATCAAAGACACTTTCAAAGTGTCTCCCCACCTTCTCCTTCTCTTCATCCTGAGCCTCTCTCCCCCCTGCTCCCTTCCGGCTAACCCTGAACTGCTTCCCTCTCCTCCACTGCTGTTCTCTCCTTCTGCCCAGCAGACACCCAGCTGCAGGAGGAACAGCATGGACGTGTTGCTTTCGCTATGGGCAGGTGCACTAGGCAGCCTTGACGCTTTTTAAAAGGGCTGTCAGCTAGTGCATCTGCCCCAACTGCCGAGTGTGTTTGTTACACACTCACAAGCATAGTTTGTGACGTGAAGCAGTATCCTGGATAAATTTTTGTTTGTTATGTCGAATGTACCTTACATGAGGCTCTTGTAATGTGAGGCACCACAGTAGTTCTAAAGCACCCAACCTCCTGCTGTTGTTTTGTCACTCTCTTGAAATGAGTGACTTTTAAAAAATTGCTACCCCTAATATGGACAAATTGTGTAACTGTGTACATGTCTAGTTTGGCCCTAGATGGCTCACATATGCAATCCTGGCTGCTTGGGATACCTTTTGTTGCTGGTAATATCACCATTTTCAAAGACTGAAGGAATCAGCCTCAATTTTTGTTGCTCAGATCAAGGTTTTACCGTTATTTCTATTTCCCTTTTTGAAAACTATAATACAGAGGTACCTAGGTTTATGTGCATAATTTGTAGCAATTTATGAGCATGCTTGTAATCCAAAATGCTTGTATATCAAAGCAAATTTTCCCCTTAAGAAATAATGAAAACTCAATTTGTTCCACAACCCAAAAAACATTCATATAAAAATGATTACAGTACTGTAATATAATACAAATAATAAAGAAAACACAAAATATATAGAAAAATAAAGCAAATTAATCTGCACTTAGGTCTCTCAAGCATCAATCTGCCCCCCACAGGAGTGAGCCCCACTGATTATATTAGGGCTTAGTTTAGAGTAGACATGCACGGCTAGATCATTGCCATTGCAAGGCTTTCCATTGCCCCCCTTACATAGTTGTGAGCCCCAATGACTGTAATAGGCTTACTTCAGAGTAGACATGCATTAACTGGTCTCTCAGGAGAGGCTGAGGAAGTAATGGCAGTGTCGAAACCATCCATATCCTGGCCGGAATTTTATTTTATTTTTGCTTGTATTGCAAGATATTGTTTTAATTGCAAGACAAAATTTATTAGAAATTTTTACTTGTCTTGCAAAACACTATCAATACAAGTTACTCTCAATCCAAAGTTTTACTGTATTATAATCTGAGAAAGTGTCCAGTCCAGGGAAAAGAAATCAGAATAAAACTACTCATAAGTGTTCTTGCTCACTTGAGTATCCATGGACTATGAATATTTGATCTCTTAATTGTGGCGGTACTCTTAATGACATTTTAAAATCTCTGATTTTATTAAGTTTCATCTTAATAATTTAATTAAGTAAAAACCAAGATAAGAGGTTTAGTAGTGTGCATTTTGAAATTAATGAGCTGAGTGCCAGAGGATGAACTGTATATTACAGGCGAGAAGTGCACATACAACTCTCATTAATGTAATCGAGCTTTGGTGTAAGTGCATTTGATAATCCTACTGTGTGCAGTATTTATATCTCCTTTACAAAGAGCAATCAGAAAGCTTGAAATAATGAAGGCATAGTTCATAGCTGTCAGCAGAGCAAAAACATAATTGTTTTTAATAAGCAATTCAGAGATTAAAGAAATATAAGGTTCTCAAAGTTTTGAAGTAATTTTTATTGTTAATTAAAAGGAGGTACTTGGTTGTGCAGTCTGTTTCAGATCCTCGCAGGCTTGTCCTCAAAGCATTCCACCCCATGGAGGCCACATGAAAGGAAGCAGGACTCGCATTAGTGTTGAAGGCAGTGATTATTAGATCATCAAAATCAAGCTGGATGACTCCCAGATTTTTGTGAATATTTTGACACCACAATTTCTGCTGTATTTGAAAACATACTTTAATTGAATAAGAGCACAATCCTAACCATGTCTACTAAGATGTAAGCCCCATTGTGTCCAATGGGTCTTACTCTCAGGAAAGTGTCTTTAGGATAGCAGCCGAAGTCACATTCAATCATAATCATGCAAAGGCCAAAATAAATTAACTATCCAAAAATGAATTACAGATCCAAAATCAATAAAATTGAAAAAATTACATTAGTACCCTGCTTAATGAATGCCCCTCATAACAAGTGCTGCACTTAATGAGCACTCTCTTATGTGTGACATCTGCCTTGCTTAGCAAGGCAGATTCGCATAACGAGCGCTTGCCAGCTGCCCTTTAAGCTTTAAAAGGCAGCCAGCAAGCGCTCGTTAATAGCCCCTCCCCGTCTCCTGCCTCCACTTCCCTGCTTCCCCACCGCTTCCTTGCCCACCCCCCGGGCCCAGAGAAGCAGCAGGGAGGCAGGAGAGCCCCAGAGGAGGTGCTGGGGGCAAGCGATCCACTTGCCCACAGCACCTCTTTTCCTCCTCCTGCCTCCCCACCACTTCTCTGGCCCTGCAGGGGAGCCCCTTGTGAGGACATGTCCTGGGAAGATCTCTTCATGGTCCTCCTTTTCCTTGTAGGCAAGCACCTTTTTTAAAGCTACAAGCTGCTTGAAGTGGCGGGGAGGCAGGAGAGCCCCAGAGGAGGTGCTGTGGGTGAGCGATCCAGTCACCCACAGCACCTCCTCTCCTCATCCTGCCTCCCTGCTGATTCTCTGGCCCCGCGTGATAGGTGCTTGCCTATAAGGAAAAGGAGGACCATGAAGAGATCTTCCCAGGACATGTCCTCACAAGGCTAATAAAGAGGTCCTCCTTTTCCTTGTAGGCAAGCACCTTTTTAAAGCTACAAGCTGCTTGTTTACAAGGAAAAGGGGTGCAATGAAGATCTCTTTCCAGGGCACAAGGCATGCCTACTCAGAAGTAACATCCCCAAAAGCAGGCCAATGCAAGTGTCATTATACAGGTTCGTTGTTCCAGCTGCTAAAAAAGACACCAGTGACTCTTCAGTTGAAAATTAGTCAACCTTCTATTTTCTGTTTTATTGTACATACAGTTAATAACAGTGTTTTATAACAGTTAATTGTTTTATTTTACAGTGTTTTGAATTCAATTCCAGTATTTTGTCATCATTTTTATATAGTTAATATTTTTATATGTATATTTTTGGGGTTGTGGAACCAATCGTCTGAGTTTCCATTGTTTCCAATGGGAATATCCACTTCACTTAAAGAGCGTTTCACTTAAAGAGCATGCCTCCAGAACGAATTAAGCTCTTCTAAGTGAGGCGCCACTGTCTTTTCAAGGGGTTTATTTCCCCCTCAAAATATAAGATGTCCCCACAGGTTGTCCTACAAGTCTTGACTGATTCTAAAGGTGGTGCTCATCCCTTTTACAAGTCCAATGAGCCAGCATTTTCTGAAGATGACTCTATGGTTTCATGGCTGGCATGACTGAATGCCAAAGGTGCACAGAATGCTGTTACCTTTCCACCAAGCGACAACTATTAGAAGTGACAACTATTAAAAAAGCATTTACATACTTTTGAACTGCTAGGTACACAGGAGTTGAGCACGTCACAGGAGCTCACTCCGTCATATGGTACTCCAGTCTCAAATCTGCCAGTCTTCAGATTACAAGCACAGGGTCTTTAACCAGTGAGCCACCACAGACCTTTCTCAAAGTTTAGCTGTTTATAAAAATAAACAAACTGATTAATACTAGTGTGTATCCATATCTGGGCCACTCCACATCCAGTAAAGTATTGCTTTATTGTTCTAGGAGTAATTTTCAAACTTTTTTCATCTCATGGCACACTAACAAAATGCTAAAACTATGAGGATACACCATTAGATATTTTTGACAATTGACCAGGTACATAATGCTGCTATTGTGGGTCGGACAGTGGTTCACATTCCCCAAAGACTCTAAATGTTGAACCTTGTCATCTACGTTGTTTAGTTCCAGGAACCTCTGTGGATACCTATTGTTGTGTTATGCAAAAGCAATTGTTTTCCATATTTACAAGGCAGGTAATACATCAATATGTATCAATTTCCCTTTCAATAGTTGGTTTGGACAGTGGGAGAGAGTGTTGACTATTGCACGGATGTACAGCTGGTATCTGTAATCTCAATACATTCTATGAGTATTTATCTTAAGATCTTCCACCAAGCCACCAAGACCCCGAGTAGTGCAAGTCAGAGTAAGCTCCCATTACTTGCCCAGCTCCTGTCCTATAAGATGAATCCAGGCACAGTTCTTTCACAATGCATAACAGCACTCAAAACATCTGCAATGGTCCAAAAAGCAGATAGTTTCATGCTTGGTAGTAAATAGTTAAAAGTGATACAATTTCACACCATAACAATGCAGAGTATGGTTAGCATAGTATGGGGATGGGGAAGAGCTGAAACTGCAGATCCCATATCCGTGGATTCACTTATTAGTGGATAAGTGCACCTCCTCTGGACATGAGGCGCTCCCCTTGTCACAAGAGGATGTTCCCTGATATTTATGTTTTCAGTTAACTGTCAGGGGGAGGTCTGGAACAGAACCCCTATGGATACCGGGGCATGTGTGTCTAACATAAATACTGCCAAATTCAGGCCTTTATAAATTTGTATAGTTCTAGATTTTTGTACCAGAGTAAATTTTTACAGCTGAGTGATAAAATCTTGCGTTTAAAAAAAAATCGGGGTTATATTGGAAAACACTGACAGATCTTTAACTATAGTGGCGTGAATGGTGTTCCTATAATGAGCAAAACCATTGCTTGGAATCAGTACAGCTCTTCTCTTCTCTGGGCTTCTACCATCCAACCCCCCGGAGTACCATTTGAGACAATGATGAACTATGGTCCCAATTCCCTTATTAGCTGTAAGCCCTAAAAATTATATGTGCAATTAAAAGGCAAAATGCTGATATTACTCATAAGAAGCCCTTTGTACATTAGCAAGGTACAAAAGTCTGCTGACACTTTGCAACAGAGATCGTCAGCATGGTGGAAGATTAATAGAGCCTCATAAATTTGCAGGGTGAATATAGGAAATAGGGGCAGAATAAGCATGTTGTGTTAGAGATAAATAAAGGGCACAGCCGTCATGACAAAACATTTAACAAGAACTACAGTCCTTTTCTTTTAGGCAATTTGCTTGGCTAGCATGATCCTGTTTTATAGATCTACTTTGCGGCCATTCCAGCTAATCTTATAACGGCCAGACTACAGTAGCAAAGAACAGCACGAGGAACAGGCTTTTTCCTGAAAATGATAGGAAAGATAATTGTGAGGGCTCCTGTAGAATTGTAGAATCACCAGAAAATTGTATGCTCCAATTTTGCAGGAGCATAGAAAAGGCCACAGAGCATTGCAGTAGGTACCCGATTTTTGGTAACCTCAACTTTCAATGTTTAAAATGCTTCCTGGCATTTCTGGTTGCAGCGATACATGAAAAACTGTGCGGGCAAGGCTTGAGAGCTTTCAAACATCAGAGGACATGTGCTGATGAAGAGTATAGTGATATTAGAATTTCAGGGAGCAATCCTGGGTACTGGATCCAAGCGTCTGCTGGGCAGCAGCAAGGAGCATCCTCTGGCCACTCTAGTCTGCTTAGACATGGGCCCACCTCTGGAGTTGTCCTTAATCTGGGCAGACCAATTGGGATTGTTGCAATCCTACTACACAGGAGGGAGAAAAGCCTCCTTTCCCCTATGGTAGGATGGCAGCAGTCACAATTCTTGTGCTGGATACAGCGCAGGCTAAGCCTGCCTGCCTGTTCCAGTACAAGTTTAGATTGTGATGTTTGTATCTGTGCGGGATTTGCTCCACCCCAGGAGCAGAAGCAGAATAAATAAGGTATAATAAATAAGGTATAAATAAATAGTAATTGTTGCAGAATGTTGGATGAAAGTGTGTTCTGTTTGCAAGTTGCCATATTTAGGCGTTTTTAGGGAATTTTCATCATCTTGGTATAGAACCTATGGCAGTAATCCTATATGCATTTAACCTGTTAGTAAATCCCATTGAAGACAGTGCTATTAACTTCTGAGTAAACACATATAGGCTTGTGCAATCTATTTTGATTGCACATACAGACAAATCAGGTGCTAACACTCATGCTCCCAACATGTTTCAATATGAATCTTTATCAAGCAAACAATGACTTTGGGCTAAATCCACAGCAGTTACGGGTCCATGCAGTTATATCACCCTTTAGTGTTATCTTATGGAAAGTCATCTTAACTGCTCTGGAGCAAAGGGCTTAATTTCACATTAGGTTATGGGCAATAATAAGACATCTACATTGCAATGACTTCTAAAAAATGGAAACTTTTAATGAACTGGTTTATTTATTCTCTTGATAAAGATTCATATCAAAACACATTGGAAGCATCAAACATGTACTTTATGCTTTTTTGTTACTTCATAGCTCCCCTGATTCTCTCTTTGTTAGCTAATATAGACAGTCTTGATTGGTAGCTCATCCTCAGAAAGTAGATCTTTTCCAGATCTTTCCATTTTTCATAGATTAATCTCTCAGAGTTGCCACTCCCCATCTGATAGGCTTCAAATTAATGGAATAGCCATGACCCCGAAGGATTATTTCTCTTATTTATTTAAAGCACCAAACTGTTCAGTCAACAATTTACATCAGATCAGTAAAAGACTTCATTATAACAGAATGGGCATGCGCTGTTTGTGTGAACAGATCATGGGTGGGGAGATTGTGCCTCATAAGTTTAGTGTTCTCCTCATAAGGCAATTGGTGGATCTGTGTCTTGTGAGAATAACAATTCAAAGTTAAAACCATGCGTGTTTTGTAAATGAATAGAACAGTTATTTTCAGTCATGTGCCATGGCACACTGGTGTGCCACAGATAGTCCTCAGGTGTGCCACAGGAATTTGTCAAGTGTGCCATGGAAATTATGTCAGGTGTGCCACCGGAATTTGGGGAGGGACATTTATTAATAGGAAAACTTGGGGATTTGAACAGCTTGGTGGTAAAAACAACTGATGGTGTGCCATGAGATGAAAATGCACCATGCCATCTTCCTACACATTGAAAATCACTGGAATAGATCAAGATTTGTGTGAGATGACGATCCCAACATCTCTTCAAGGTGGATATCTATCTATCTATCTATCTATCTATCTATCTATCTATCTATCTATCTATCTATCTATCTATCTATCTATCTATAGTATTTATATACCGCTTTTCAACTGGATACAGTGTATCTGAATACACATAGCATCATGGCATTTCTTCATTTGCACGTTCCTCAGGATATAGCATTTGCAAGCTTTTTCCAAGAATAACAGAAGTTACAAAAGCAGGGAGCGCAAGCCATTGGTGTTTCATTTTTTTCCTGTTAACCACATAATGTCCAACAGACCTCTCTATTCAAGGAAACACAGGTGTATCATAGAAGTCCTATGTCCTATTCACCGCACAAGCTCCATGTTATTGTGACACAAGAACACATCTACCACATTTCAGTATGTTTTCAGACATAAAGTGCTCGTGTGAGAAGTGGGAGCTCTTTCTGAAGGATTTGCTTCTGTATCAAATATTACATTCTCTGGATTCCATTTATTTCATTTTTTCCAAGTTGATGGACTGAAAGCAGGTTATAAATTTATATAAATAAAAACAATGCCCACAAAATAACAGATATTTTATAACACGGACTGAAAAAGTCATTTGGCTTCAAATGGCCTTTTGGAAAAAGGGAGTTTGGAATAGTGAGTTAAACTAGGTGTGTTAGCAAGTTAAATTAGAGTTGTTAAACAGTGGTGGGCTTCAGGGAGTTCTTACAGGTTCTATAGAACCCTTTGCTAATGAGCACCTGGTTCTGAGAACCAGTTACTAATGAGACATAGAACTTGTTAATTTATTTGAATATTACCACTGGTGTTGGCTATAAGGCCCATGGGCTGAATGCAATCCACCACCCCCCGAACCTATTTATCTGGTTCCCCTTGATAATTGGATTTTCCCACCTTGATAATTAGGTTCTCTCATATTTTGAAGATATGAACAAGATTTGCATATTTTCTGTTTTGTCATTTGAGGCTAATGAATTTCTGTGTGAGAACAAAGTGCTTATTTATAGCCATCATCAGATTCATGATGTCACTTAATGTTTAATGATGTCACTTCTGGCCCTCACAAGGCACATTGAATGAAAATGTTGGCCCTCTTGTATTAATTGTGTTTGACAATCCTGAGGTAAACCATGAAGTGTGTACCAGAACATTGAAACCACCACAGAAAGTTTTACTTGGTGCCAAAGGGTGCAGTCCTAACCAATTTAGATCAGCATTAAATCACATGACAAATCTTCCAGTGGTGGTGTGGGGATGTCGGCATACGCTTGTATACTGGCCTAACCCCCCAGGAATGGGGAAGAAGTAACTTACAGCACTTTTGTGACAACCCTCAGGTCAGCACAGGACTTATGCCGGGGTTTATGCTGGCCTAACTGGAGCTTAGGACTGCAGCCAAACAGAAGTAGATGATTGCTTTACAATGCCATTTTAAATGGCAAGGGTAGGTCCATACGTTGCAAAATACCTCAACAATCTAAGACTGCAATCCTATCTACACTTACCTGGGAGTAAGTTCCACTGATTATTATGGGACTTGCTTCTGAGTAGATGTGTAAAGGATTGGGCTCTATGAAAATCTTCCTAAGGTAGAAAACTAGCACAATGTGGAATAGATGAGAGAACGTAATGAGACGGTGCATTTAAGACATTGCCTGAAATGATACCACCCAAAAGCAGACACGGGACCACTATTCCTCTCTACCTCTAGAGAGAATTTTTGTTGCTCAGTCGTTAAGTTGGGTCCGACTCTTTGTGACCCCATGGACTGCACCATGCCAGTCTTCCTATATTGCATTAGTTCCCAATGTTTTTCCAAATTAGAAGTGAATTGGAGAAGGTAAAATAATCTAGAGTCAGACCATGACCTCTTTCATGTAATAATATGTATTTTAGCTTCACGGAGGAAGCTACACATTATTTGATGCATGATAATCACATTAGTTTCCATTTAATTCACATCCATTTGTCACCATGTTCACAAATCCTCGCACGTTACCACAGTTGGCCTCCAGACTTTTGTCCAATTTCTTTACCCAACAGGATGTAAGCAGGCAAGAGGAACAGTGACAATATTTATGAAGTGCTTTTAAAAGTCCACTTTAAAACACACCTTGTTCTCTGACTCCTGAAGAACCTGTTTTGTTCAAGCCGCCTCCTAAACTTGTACTTACCGTTATTTGTCAACTGTAAGCATTCTTTAAAAGGCTTTTTAAATTTATGAACTAAATAATGTACCCCTACTTGGGGAATTGGCGCACCATAGACTTATTGCAAGTGACATTAAAGAAGAACTATAACCATTTACATTTTTAAATAAGGCTGTTATGCTAAATATAATCAGAGCATGTGTTGATCTTCTTGTTCTAAATACAGGCAAAAAAATACAACATGGCACTTTATCTGTCGGAGACAGAATGCTTTCCCTCCAAAGAATGGAAGGTACTCAAGTTTTAAAGTCCTTGTAGGCTTGACTCTACTAAATCTGTAGCACCTCTCAGGCGCATTTCAATAAACATACAACTCCCTTCACCCCAACTCCGTTGAGATGCCAAAAAGAGGTTCTGCAATGGTATTGGTATGGCAAGGCAATTATAGCCCAATTCTATTCTTCCCTAAAATCCTGGGCTGCAACAGTGCCAAAATGGCAACCAATATATCCTAAGTGCCAGATCTCCTCAGCGTAAAGGAAGAAACATTTCCTTGTGCAACACCTAGGCAGCCCTAAGGTCTTCTGCAGCTTTTTTAGCCTTGTGTCCTGGACAAAATCTTCACTACGTGCAAGCAGCATGTAGCCTTCTTGTAATTAATCAAATATATGAAAATGAATAATATGTAATAATTTAAATTTAATAATAAGTAATGTAAGTGTTTAAATTAATCACACGCAATAGTGTTTTTAGCTTTTATTTTGTAATGTCCTACATTTTTCTTGGTGTACTACATTTTGTGAGGGTCCTTGTCCTCTCTTTGGTTACCCTGTTCTCCTCTGATCTGTTCCAGCTATTACAGAATCAAGGAGACCTGTATCTGGTTTCCTGGTACAGGAGTGGGGTCAGCATAGCCTGCCTCTATTTCTGCTCCATCCAACACCTGCGTCTCCCCTCTCCCTGTACTCTCCCATCCACATTCATGCCATCCATGATGCATGATCTCCCATCCAGGAACATGCCCCCGTTCCTGTCCTTCCCTTGCCTCCAAAGTCTTGCTGCCAGCTGCTGGCTGGCCTTACTGCCAGGACCTCTCAATGGCATCTGGGCATTGAGGCCCAGCACCAATTGATGCTGGGCTCAGTGTTGGTGGTGCATCAGTTCCACTGGTGCAAAAGCAACATATATACCTCCAAGTTCTGCTCCAACTTTGGGACCTAAGCCTCCAAATTCTGCTCCAATTTTGAGAATCTTATGAACTTCTAAATCATCCTCATAAAAGGAACTAAGATTTCAACAAGAAATATGGTTTTGATAGCCTGGACTGGTGCTTCTCAACTGAAAAGTGTTGAAGACTTTGCAGGAACAGGAGATCAGGTGGAGCTAATAATACTTTATCTTTGGATTCCAAGGGTGGCTTCACTCAGGATCCCAATCTTGCCCTCAGTTCATAGCTCAGTGAAGACACTGGCTTATAAATAACTTCTGTTTATTGAGAACAGTTCACATAAGTAACAATTAGGATCATGCTGTACTACCTCCCTTCCTGTCCAGGACCAAAAGCAGTGTGGGAACTCCGCCCAAGAGGACTGAAACACCACAAGCAGGAGAGGAGAGCCAGACTGTTTCATCACAATCAGGAGTCGTCTCATTAGCAGTATTACAGAGTGCTTAATCTTTCCATGTCCCAATTTCCCCTATTAACATCAGTTGTTTTGTACATCAGCTAGGAGAAGGGGATGGTGTCAAGGATTATGATATATTTAAGATCTACAGTGGTACCTCACTTAACAAGCACCTCGCTTAACAAACATTTCACTTAACAAGCAAAAATTTCCAAGAAATCTTGCTTCACATAAAAACTTCCACTTCACTTAACAAGCAAGCGCACTATGGGCACGCGTGCTATGCAGCCCTAACTCTCTGCATGCAGGCTCTTTAAAAGGGCTGCCAGCCAGCGCTGCTGCCTCTAACTGCCCCCAAGTGCCCCACTGACCACCTTGAACCTCCAGCAGCAGCCCATGTAAGCCTCCCAGGAAAGTGTCTTGGATTGCAGTCTCCTAACTATGTCTACTCAGAAGTAAGCCCCATTGTGTTAAATGGGGCTTACTCCCAGGAAAGTGTCTTTGATTGCAGTCTCTTAATTATGTCTACTCAGAAATAAGCCCCATTGTATTAAATGGGTCTTACTCCCAGGAAAGTGTCTTTAGGATTGCAGCCTAAGTAGACTTCATAGGATCATGCACATTGAACGCATGTCTTGAATTCAATTCCAGTGTTCTGTCATCATTTTTACATCCAGTTAATATTTTTATATGAATATTTTGGGAGTTGTGGAACCAATTGTCTGAGTTTCCATTATTTCCTATGGGAAAATCCACTTCACTTAAAGAGTGTTTCAGTTAAAGACCATGCTTCTGGAACGAATTAAGCTCTTTATGTGAGGCACCACTGTATTTCAATATTAACAATAGATTATATTGATAGCAGAAATCAATGAGATTTTTTCCAGAGTAAGGACTATAGGATTGACTATAGGTTTGGTCTATCATACAATAGGCTTCATCTTTTTTGAAGAGTCACTCTCTTGAAACGAAAGAAGAAAGTTTAAGCTTGCCTTCAATTTATTTATTTTTTCATTCTTTTTGGGAGCGAGTCTGCCAACATTAAGCAACATTACAATGCAATCCTATGCATGTTTTCTTCTGGGAGACAACACCACTGAACTAAATTTGACTCACTTGCTGAGTAAATTTAGGATTGTGCTATTAGCCTCATAGGTTTCAGAAAGACCACACCACTCAACAAGACTTAAAATTGCTGAACCTACATTGGGTTATGTTCATAGCTCTATGTATCATAAATACCTGATACACTGAGGGGTAAGCAACATTTAACATTAAATGAGTAGTTTGGCTTATAAAAAGTATTTGATTTTTTGAGCTTAAATGGCAAATAAGGCAATTATGGGCTGATTTGAGCTGTGGTATATGGGGGCATATAACCCTTTCCTTCTGCATCCTAATTCCAACACAATTCTGAAGAAAACCTGTAGAAATTTTCTAACAGCTTTGGGACTGCATTATTATCAGACAGGATTATCATTGGGGAAAGGACTCTCTCTCTCTCTCTCTCTCTCTCTCTCTCTCTCTCTCTCACACACACACACACACACACACACACACACACACACACACAAACACACACACTCACTCACTCTCTCTCTCTCTCTCTCGCACACACACACTCACCCTCTCTCTCTCTCACACACACACACACAGGATTCAGACATAAAATCAGGATACACACTATCTTTATGGTTGGTTGCTATTTAACTTTGGATGCAAAAGTTAATACTTGAAATAGACTTTGTAGAGCCAAACCCACTAATGTGCCTTCACGTTAGTTCAGCATTTCTTGATACTTCTTCAATATATTTGCCATTGCCATGTCTTCAGAGTTACCACCAGAAGTAATTGGTAACGACATCATTGCCAGTAACTTTTGGGTTTGGAGACAGTGACAGTAACTTCCAAGGTCAATATGAAGCTTAGGCTGGGCAAGCAGGTAAGGTGTGTTTTGTTTTGTGCTTCAAAAAATTGTACTAGAGCCTTGCCAGCCAGCTCTATTGCCATGGAAGGTATTTTCATGATCTCATTGCCAGGCAGTTGGTGCTATACATTCCACCCAATACTGTCTAATTCACCCCTGGTAATATGTGTCCTATCATTTGTGAGCCACTGCATTCAGTTGGTCTTCTGGCATAGCTTGGTATGGTGCTAGTGAGTTTAATTTTCAGAATGGCCTCTGAGTATCAAGGGATCCAAGTAGCATGTTTTCATCCATTTGAATCCCCAGGACAGGTCAGAACGAATATTTTCTCTGACATTCTTTTTAACGTCAGAAAGACCAGAGTGAAGGATGCTCACCATATTGCAAATTATGGTGCAGTATGATATGATGCACACTTCACCAACCCTAACTCTCATTTTCCTTGCGCTCCTTCGAGGCCCACTGTCCATTGTTCAGTTGTCACTGCTTCATCTGTGGATTGCATAGTGAGTCTCTTACATTTTTTTTATTTCAACTTTTACATTTCCACTCACAAATAAAAGGTTTCTATAAAACCAATCTCGCTTACTCTCAGCTGCCCACTCCCTCATGGCTGATAAAAAGGTAATTGACTTCTTTGTACTCACTTAGCTGGTTTCCCCTTGCCTTTAATGGGATTACACAAGGGACAAATATAGATCCACTGTGTTTTATGTTAGAAACCAGAAATATTTGATCACAACGCTCTTCTGTATATAGCCCAGAGCAGATTTGGCATTTAGAAGGGACTGCATTCATAGATTACATATAGGATTGCCTTATAGTCAGGCCATTGGTCCATATAGGTCAGTATTTTCTCATCAACTAATGGAAGTTATCCAGAACTTCCAGCAGGAGCCTTTTCCAGTGCAGGGATTGAATCTGCCTCTTCTGCAGCTCTGCCACTAAGCATGGCTCCCTACCTGTTCCCATGCCATTATAAAGGTGTTTCAGCCTTATTTTAGGCATTTGATAAAAATACTTTTGCTGCCTTTGTGTGCTTGTTCAGTGGTATGACCATTACTCTGTGATGAGCATTATGAATACTGTGTCTCGAAGGATGCAGCTGCACGAAGGAAGGACATCTGATGGTACAAATCCCTGGTTAAATTTATCATTTATAAGAACTCTTGTGAACAGGATCCCTCAGAACAGGGTGACCATACAGAATGAAGGACAGAGTGCCTTTGCTTTTAACCATTGCATAGAAGAGAGAATTGAGGCAGGTGTTGCTTTTTAAACCCTTCTACAATGCGCTGGTCCTGCCTCAATTCCTTCTTCTATGCAATGGTTAAAGACAGAGGCACTCTGCCCTCCATTCTATATGGTCATCCTCCCTTAGAAAGTGTGCTTCATCCTGATGGTCCCTGGGGAATTTATGGACACAAGAGGAAATGCACCAGTTACTTCTTATAACTACATCTCTGGACACCCTTTTAGTGATTTTTTTATCTTATAAATGTCTAAGCTGGCCTTGTCATGCTTGAAATCTACAGGGAACATCAATTTCCAGCCCAATTTTACAAGCTCCCAAGCACAATTGTGTTTTTTTTTTTTTGGGGGGGGGGGGGGGTTGGGGGTAGGTGTGTGGGTGGATGGGCAGGAGAAAGCTAAAGGACTAAACTAATATAATCTCATTGATATTTGTGCTGTCCTATCGTTTCCTATTTTCTTGATGCATTTGAAGCCCTGGCTGTTCCTATACAAATCTTTTCTGGCTACACAGTAACCTAAATTTTGTCATGTTAAAGCTTCATAAGGTAGGTAGGACTTCATAAACTTCAGGCAGGGCTGTGGATGGCGCAAGTGGTTAAGACACTGTGGGCAAAATCCAGAGTAACTACGGGAAGTCCTTGCTCCGGTGTAAGAACAACTTCCTCTGGATTCCAATATGTATTTCCCATAGGTTTTCACTAGGTGGTGCAGTGACTACAGGTGCACACAAAATCACTTACATGCTCCCATAGTTACTCTGGATTTGGGGACTAGCCTATTAACCAGAACACCAGGGTTCGAGACCCAGGTCCCCACAAGACAGGGTGAGCTCCTGTCCTTAGCCCAGCTCTGTGATGCAGCTGGAACCAATCGTATAGGCTCTGCCATTCCATTGGACTATTTCAGTGGCACGGAGAGGGGGGATTTGCTGCTTGGGTTACAGCCTATACTCCACATCAATCTACCCAGGCCTTTGTGCTTTGCATACAGCATCGAGCACAATACCATAGTCTTTCAAGACTGATGGATGCCAATACAAAGCTTCATAAGCAATGCCAATGACTCATTCTTGTGCAAGTGCCTGTTGCCAGATTTCACACTGTGCAATGAGTTTAATTGTCTACTAACAACACAGCGATTCTTTCACACGTGCATTTGCTCTAGATGTTAAATGGTCCTTATGATTTGGTGTGACTGCAGGAGATGATTTGGAGTAAATGAGACAAGAATACAGATATTGCCTCATAAGAGTCATTGATGTGACACCAATGATGTGACAATTTCTGCTCTTGTGTGAATATGCTTCTGATTCACCAAAAGCATTTTACAGGATTTGGTAGGGCTGCCAATATTTTCAGAGCAGGGTTTGTGTTTACTATAAGGACACATATAAGCCAAAATTTGGGCAAATTTGAGTGACAAATCTAAGTTATGCCACACTAAAGTTATGGACCCCAATCAAGTTCTTTAGCAATTATTATATATTTATTATTATTATTACATAGACATCATTCTGGCTTTTTGAAAAAGAGTTTTGTGGTTCTTTGGTATTTTAAATAATTTCAAGCACAAATGGTAGCAGAATTTTGTTTTGTTTATTAATGTACCCCATAACATCATAGGTGGGCTGATGCCGGTTCTGACCGGTTCTGTAGAAGTGGTTGTTAATTAGGGGCTGAGCGAACCGGTTGTTAATTGGGGGCCATCATCTTTGAATTGCATGTAAGTGTGTTTGCATTTCTCTTAAAGGGCCTCTGGAAGCTCTCCTCCCTCCTCCTCCTCCTCCTCCCCCCTCCCCTTCTGAGCCTCCCTCCCCTTCTCTCCCCCCCTCCTTCCCTCCCTAAGGTTATTTTTAATTTTAAAATACAAACAGTCTGTTCCTTTTGCCATTGCAGCACCTTCAGACTCTGACAGCTGAACTGGGGGGTGTTTGGATCACTGTTAGTTCCATGCTTTAAAGTCAGGGTTAGAAATTCTTAATGCCCCAAACCTTTGAATGAGGCTATTCAGGAATCCTGACTTTGCTAAATACCTTATTTTGATTAAAAACCTTATTTCTAGCAAGTTTTCAGAAGTTATTTCCTGGTGCAGTTTGCAAAGCATGCTGGGTACTCACATGCAAATGAGCAGCCTCTCTGCAGATGCTTTTTTTTGAATCAGGCATTTGATGGGCAGCTTTACTAAGAGGTCCTTGGGAGGGAATAGAGAGGCCGGCATACAAACCTCTGGGAGGCTGAGGTGAGTAATAGCAGCAAGCCTTCCTGCCTGCCTCCCTCCTTCCCTGGTTGCCTTTGCAGCCCAGTACTAGGCATGGAGAACTACTTAGTACTACCCAGTACTACTCAGGAGTAAGCCACACTGTATAGTAGAGGACTGCAGCCTGTGGCCACAATCCTAGCCACACTTTCCTGGGAGCAATTCCCATTGACTATCATGGGATTTCCTTCTGAGTAGCATAGGATTTAAGGCTACTTTCCCATCCACACTTTCCTGAGAGTAAGCCCACTGACTATAATGGGACTTACTTCTGAGGAGATTGGCAGAGGATTGGATCTCTCCCTCCAGCCCAGTCTACTTTCCTGAGAGTAAGCTCACTGTCTATAATGGGATTTTCTACTGAGTAGACATGATTAGGACTGGGCTCTGAGGCTGCAATCATATCCACACTTACATGGGAGTAAGCCCCACTGACTAGAATGAGAGTTACTTCTAAGTAAGCCTGCATAGGATTGGACTGTAAGGCTAAAATCCTGACCACACAGTTTTGGGAGTAAGCCCCATTGACTTGAATGGTACTTACTTCTGAGTAAACACTGTTAGGATTGGGCTCAGGCTGCAATCCTATCCACACTGTAGACCTTTTGCTCCCCCTCCCCCAGAGATCTCCCCACCTCATCCTGCCCCTCTGAGAAATCTCTCTACCTGAGATTGTGGGCAGGAAGTATGGGGGGTACCTGAAGAAATAGCCCCAGTTCCCATCCTGCACCTCCCAGGAGCCCACTCCACTGCCTACTCTGAAGTAAATCCTATCCTAGTCCTATCCTAGTCAATGGAGCTTACTCCCAGGTAGGTGTGGATAGGATGGCAGCATCAGAGCCCAATTTTTTGCATGCCTCCTCAGAAGCAAGTACTGAGTGACCATATGTCCTCCTTTCCCAGGACAGGTCCTCTTTTTACTCCTCCTTTTCCTTATGAGCAGGCAACATGGAGTCTTCTTATTATCCATACTTTTTTCCAGGACCACAATAAATCTTCATTGTCCTCCTTTTCCTTATAAGCAGGCAGCATGCAGTTCCCATCCTGCACCCCCAGGAGCCCAGTCCACTGCCTACTCTGAAGTAAATCCTATTAAAGTCAGTAGGTTTTACTCCCCTGTGAGCATAGGAGTGTAGCCTCAAAGCCCAATCACTGTCTACTCAGAAGTAAGTTCCATTATAATAGTGAAGCTTACTCCCTGGAAAGAAGCTGGTTTCTAAGAGCTTGTAATCCTATGCCTGACTACTCAAAAGTTAATCCCATTTCAATCTATGAAGCTTACTCCCAGGAAAGTGTGCAGAGGAGTGCAGCATTAGAGCCCAATCCTATTCTTGGCTACTCAGAAGTAAGTCCCATTAGAGTCTGTGGAGCTTACTCTCAGGAAAGGGAATAGGATTGGAGCCAGAGGCTGGTTACTAAGAGCTCAGTCCTTTGCTTTACTGCTCAGAAGTCCTATTATATTCAATGAAGCTTACTTACAGGAAAGTGTGGACAGGATTGTAGCCTTAAGTAGGGGCTTAGAGGCAAACCTCAGCCTGCAGAGGGGACACCACAGACTCTGGTCCTAAACTGTAGATCAGTGTTTCTCAACCAGTGGTATGAGCACCACCAGTGGAACTTGTGGTAGTGTCTGCTGTATTAGGCACCTGGATGCAAGTGTCATATGTGCTCCCTGAGGCAGCTGGTGGGCTGCTGTGTGATTCAGGAGCTGTACTAGATGGGTCTTTGGTGTGATCCAGTGGAGGCTTTTCTTATGCTTTTATGTTCTTAATTGTGGCACACATTCCCCCTCAGAGCACAACAAGGCATAATGCCTAGGAATAAATTACACAGAACCCAGGGGCTTAGTACTGATTGATGCCGTCACAAGTGATACAATTTTTTTGGTAAACTAAGGGTTAAGGTGGCATGCCCTCCCCCGCCCTGCCCCCTGACCCTGGCCCCGCCCCCTGACTCAGCCTGGCCCCGCCCACTTCCGGAGAACCGGTTGTTAGGGCAGGCTGGGCCCACCACTGCATAACATGACTGATATGAGAATGGTGCTTTTAAATTAGATAATCTCTCTCTCTCTCTCTCTCTCTCTCTCTCTCTCTCTCTCTCTCTCTCTCTCTCTCACACACACACACACACACACACACACACACACAAACCACTCTGTTATGAACAGAGGCAGATTTTGACTAATAGCAAAATCTTCAACAGAACAGCTAATCACTTTTTTAAAAAAGCTCCTCCTTCGAAAAAGCCAGTGAAGATCTCATAATTATTTTTCTACACCCTTAATTTTTATACATCTATATACTTTTAACGGACATTTAAAAATACTAGCCCTATAATCCAGAGTAACTACAGGAGCATGTAAGAGACATTATGTGCACCCATAGTTACTGCACCACCTAGTGAAAACCTATGGGAAATTCATATTGCAGTCCAGAGTAAATTGTTCTTACACTGGAGCAAGGACCCCCTGTAGTTACTCTGGATTGCGCCTGCTACATCTCTGTAGCTCTGAGGCCAACTGAATTAAGGCTCCATCTCAGGAGACTGGAATAGATTTTTTGCCAAATGCAACAAGTTGCTTGGTAAGCTTTATAGCAGTTACACAGACAACTGACACCGAGCCTTTAGCAGCCTTGGGTTCATGAGAATCAGTAGCCTTTTGTGTAGTGATGGATCTTTCATTCAATAACCTAAAGTGCTCACTAAGCACTAAATCCAAGACTCTCAAAGGCAAGCTTCCCTAAGGAGATAACTGGCAATTTCTAGGTAAGGTACCAATTGTTCCATATGATGGCCAGAAAGGTCAGTTTTCTTGCTATTATATCCATAATGTTCCACAGGATTAACTCTAGGATTAACTGTTATTTGAAGCCTTGTTCCCGATGGGTATTAGCACACCAGTCTCTTTAAGGAAGACTCCTTGCAGAGGTTCATGGCTGGGTAGTGTTGTCCCTCCTGGAACAAAGTGTCAAGGTAAGCAGGAGTTAAGTCCCTGTGCAAGTTCAGCAGCAGGGCAAGGATCAGGCCTAGATACTTGCTCCTCACTCTTGAGAAAAACGGCAGCAAATACAAAAATATAGTAATATAGTAATAAAAATACTAGCAAGCCAGCAGCAGGGTGTGGAGGATCCAATGTTTCGCCTCAAGTGCCAACATATGATTATATGCCTCTGGAGCTTAAATTGCTGGTGTGCCCTCAGTGCAAGGAGCTCCAAGAACTCAAGAATGTGTCTGCTCCTGGTTGCAGATCTGGCGAAGCAGAGGCAGGGAAAGATGGATCATGGTGAGACTTCTGAGGATAGGCAGGCATCAAGTGAGCAGCTTCTGAGCTGCCAGGGTAGGAAGACTCATGGATGAAGGAGATGAAGAAGAGGAAAACAACCTCCAAGGGAGATCCCTTCTTCAGAAGATACAGATTGATACAGGTTACAGTCCTGTAAGGACCCAGCTTTCCAGTGCTAATGCAATCACAGAGAGCTCCAATGTAAAGGGAACAATGTTCCCTTACCTTAAGGTGACCTCTGTGACTACCTCCACCACCATAAGACGCAGGATACATCCCAATGGCACAACTAGAAAGTGCTGATTGTCCCCTAAATTAGACAACACTTTAATAAAAAAATTATCATATATGATGTGGATCATCACATTATAATATTAAAATATTAATAGCTTATCTAATGCACTCCTCCCAAACCTTAAGGTTATTTCTGTTGATTCCAGTGGGATAACTGCTTATTTCATGAGCATTTGTCTGTCTGGCCGCTTTTCCTTGGAGAATTAAATGATGCTCACTGGTCTAGCAGGAATCACTCAATCCACCCCCATTTGATCGGCTGGCTACTGGACAGGGCATAGAATGAGTGCTGCCATCTGTCTTTATTTTGCCTTAGTTGTACTCATGATGAATTGGGGAGAGAACACATTTTCTCATCTTAAGGAGCACCATTATGATATCATTTAAAAAGCTCTGCAACATATGCCCTCATACTCAAGGCAATGGGAAGGTCTTTCCTGAGTCATTGACTTTATGAAATCTGATGCTAAATTGTTCATTCTAAAACCCAGTTCTTCCTAATGGAGCCAAAGCATGCTCTCCGTCTAGCAGAAAGAAATCTGCCTCTCAGTATTCTCTTCCATAAACCTTGGTGGTGAATATTCTGCAGCTGTTTCCTTGCTGGGCAATATTCAGTCAATATTCACTTTGAAAATGAAAGGATCCTCAGCAACTTAAAGGATACACAATTCTCACATGTGTAAGTTTGTGGACTGTGCAGAATGAACGGATTGTTTCTTTAGATGCCTTGGAATTTTCACTTATGCTGACATATAAGCTATGTTTGAAAAAGAAACATTTCACACTGAAAACAGGCTGACTAAAATGAAAATGAATGTTTGAAAATCCAGCACATTTTCAGTGGTGGGACTGGGAACTGACCTCAGAATTCAGTGGTTTTGATCAGTTCTACACCTGACATAAATACATATAAAATTTACTGATTTCTCTTAAATGTCTTCACACAGATAGCCCTTTCTATTTCTCAATGGCAAGAAAGGGGCAAAGTTAAGCTGGTCTAAGCTCTGGCATAAGTCCTATGCTGACCCCAAAAGTCCTATGCTGGGGTGTCACAAAAGTGCCATAAATCACTTCTGTACCACTCCTGGGAGGTTGTTAGGCTAGTGCACAGACATGCGCCTGCCTCCCTAAATCACCACTGAAACAGGAAGATCAATGAGTTGTGCCAGCCTAGGTTAGGATTGCATCCTAAGACAACAGAATGGAGCAAATCAGTCTAATTCTGTTCTTCCCCACTTTCACTTTACATTTTGAGTGGACTTTCTAGAGACTGCTGCATCATCATGGGGTCTCTGAGAAACACTGTTGGTAGATGGCAAAGGCAGGGGGAAAAGGCAATTAAGAACAGATGTGTTCAACTGAGATCTATCCTCTATGGCTACTTAAAAGTGGGTACAAGGGTTTCAGGATGGACTCTTGTCCAGTATCCATACAGCAGATTTCTAGTGCTGCCCATTTTAGGAAAGAGGCCTGTCCCCACTACCTCCAACTTATTTCACCTGAGAATAAGGGCAGTAGTACTTGGGCATACTTTTTTCCTAGTTTCCTCTCGGCCGTGGATGTTGAGCTTGGAAGACAAGAGATTATATATGAGAAGATGGAAGAGTTGAAAACCAGAGCATAATCCTAACCAACTTTCTAGCACTGCCATTTCTTAGTTTGGTAAGAAATACTAAGTTCTTTCTTACCCATCAGTTTGGGAAAGAAATGGGAAACAATAAACAGTAACAGAATCACGTCTACTGCCTCCAAGTGATTAAGAAGCTCTCAGGACCATCAGGATCCACATCTCCGGACCATCTAAACAGAAAGTCCCAAACATGAGGAAAAAAGGCAAAAAATAGGGGAAGAGTGATTTTTATCACCCACCATGATCACAAATCCCTAAGGTTAATCATAACAGCACACAGAAAGACAAAAAAGATATTATCTGAAAAGACGGTTGAAGAGTCTGTGTTGTACAACTGCCACCTCATGTTTGAATTAGTATAATTTAAGCAGTAATTAAAATTTGATAAATTAATGTAGCCCAGAGAACTCAATGAGCTCTCTGGAAACTAGCTAATTTATCTAAGCTGAAAGGTTGTCATTGCATCTGCAATAATGTGAAGGCCTCAAGGGATGGCTAAGCTCTCAGCTTAGATTCCATCTTTAGATCAGTGTATACTCTCCCCTTTTTTTATCTTGAAACTAAAAAGGTCATATTACTATATCTAGCTATTGCTCACATCATTTTTTTCTCCAAAAGGAAAAAAATACTGAGCGATATCAAATGAACCTCTTAAATACTTTTTGACAGACTAACAGCAGGCAGCTTGTTGACCTTTCACCTCTTATTGATTTGCCTTTCAGCCATTATTCTTTGGTGATTTCTACTTTTCCTGCCTGCCCTTTAACTGAAGGGAAACACTATCATTTCCTCCTTGCATCATCATCATCATCATCTGTGGCAGTAATGATCAGGGAAGAACACATGGTGAAAAAATGTCAATGCCTTCCTACTTCTATGGCATTTGACACTTTTTAAATAATTTTTTTTTTCTAAATCCACCTCTTCATTGCCCCAAAGACACCCGAGGTAGACAACAAAACATGACCGCATTAGAACAATAGCAAGACAACATATAAACAGCAGAGAACCAGATAAAATCTAGTTCAAATGCTCCATTTAAATACAAAAGGACATCCATACATAGTGAGGCAGTATGCAATAAAACAGCCAAAGCAATTTGATGTGCCACATTTGCAAGACACAGCACTGAGAGGTGTACTGATACACATGGCTATTCAAGGCCATGCTCTATATTGATACTGATTAAATGAACGCAACATTTGTAAGGCAGTGTAGAGAAAGATTAGGATGTTTTCAAAATGGCCAAAGAAAAGCTAGCTAGAAGCTTCCTTGGACGCTTAGCAGCAGTAGGCCTGGTGTAAGTTGTATGATTACAGTTCTCATTCATTCCATTTTTATCTCACGCTTGTTACAAAACCTCAGAGCAGCATATGTGGATCATTTTTAGATTGTGAGCACGTTTGGGATAGGGACCCATTAGCTATTAAATTTTCATTTTCTTGTAAACCACTTTGTAAACTTTTTAGTTGAAAAGTGATAGATAGATAGATAGATAGATAGATAGATAGATAGATAGATAGATAGATAGATAGATAGATAGATAATCACCTTGTTTAACATCACTACAACCCTGTGATATACATTTGTCTGGGTGTGACATGATCTCCTCCTTAAAGAAGTTATGAACTTCTTATGAACTTCTGCATCCTGTGGAGACCCCCTAATGTGGCCCGCAGGAAGCTGCCACTCACAATGAGCCTCTGGCCTGTTGGAACTCATGCTGGCCTGTGGGCATTATTTTACCACCCCTCCCCTCAAATTGCTTCTGAACAACCAAAGCTCCATATATTTTTGGCTTGGTCTGTATATTTTTAAAAACACAAATGCCACAAATGTGACAATGTCAAAACAGGACAAAGTTAACACTAAAGTGCTCATATATGTACAAGTGCTGCAGATGATAATGGCCAACCCAGTCCTCAACAGTTACTCGGTAGTAGTGCCCAGGGAAATCAATGGGATTATCCATCTGCAAGTGATTTTATCTCAATGGCAGTAGTGAGTTCTATTGCCTCGATTTCCCTCAGCTTTGCCAATCCTTTTAAAACATATATTGTTGTTTTCAAATAGCCTGCTACAATGACCTGAGAAGATCTCTATATTTTGTGTTGGAAGATACAAATTTGATGAAGGACTCTGGACATTTGGGTGACCCACACCTTTCTGTGCAGTTCTGTTCCCTGAGCCAGGATTGCTCTAATTGCCATTCATTGTGTTGGTCAGAGAATAGGAATATCATGTTTTGTAGCAACCAAAGGGACAGATCTGTTTACTTGGTAGCATTAATTGATCATGCAGAATTCACTATGATATGGGATCATGGAACAATTTCTCCTATTGATGAGATGATAATGGAGGCTGAAGTTTAAACCTTCCTTTTATGCTGCCTTTGTATTGGTATGGGTAGGACCTTGTTCTTGACATGACAGGACAAAAACAGCCTTCCCACATCAATGCTCAATGCTCACCTCCGGAGGGGCTATGAGATCAATAGAGGTCAAGGATATCCGTCCTTGGTCTCTTCCAAGCTCTGAGTGAACTCTAAGTTTTTTTTTTAAGTTACATATGATTTCTTGGAAAAACTGGAAGTCTCATTTTTAGGGCACAATCCAGAGTAACTATGGGAGCACGTAAGAGACATTACATGCACCCGTAGTTATTGCACCACCTAGTGAAAACCTATGGAAAATTCATATTGCAATCCAGAGTAACTTGTTCTTACTCCGGAGCAAGGACTCCCCATAGTTACTCTGGATTTCACCCTATATCTATATGTATAAAAGAGAAAAGTCACTCACTGACTCACTAACTCATCACCGACCTGCCCAAACTGCTGGGCCTAGAAGTGTGAAATTTGTTCCTTCCGTGACTGAGGGGTGCACAAAGAACCGGTTTTCGGAAATTCCAACCGGAAGGGGGTGAAAAGGGGCGCAACGCATTTTCCTCCCTATACTTTGCATTGGAGAATTGATGACTCATCAACTTTCCGCCCCAACTGCTGGGCCTGAAGCATGGAATTCTGGGAGGGATCCTTCTGTCACCTGAACTCCCACCAAGAACCCATCTGGAGAAATTTAACCCTTCAGGGGCTGAAAAGGGGGCAAAGTGTTTTTGTCCTATACTTAACATGGAAGATTGACCAACAACCAGCCAATTGGGTGCACGATACCTGGTGCACTGGGGGATGTTGTTCAGAGGAAGAGGTTGCACTGGCGAGGATGCTGTGCATGGGGGGAAGTTGCGCATGGAGGAAAGTTGCGCATGGAGGAAAGTTGCGCATGGGAGGATGATGCACATGGGGAAGTTGTGCATGGGAGGATGATGCGCAGTGGCGGAAAGTTGCGCATGGGGGAATGATGCGCATGGGGGGAATGATGCGCATGGGGGGAAGTTGCACATGAGGGGATGATGCGCATGGGTGGAAGTTGCGCATGGGTGGAAGTTGCGCATGGGTGGAAGTTGCACAAGGGGCAATGATGCGCATGGGGGGAAGTTGCGCATGGGGAAAAGTTGCGCATGGGGGAAAGTTGCGCATGGGGAAAGTTGCGCATCGGCGAATGATGGGCATGGGGGAAAGTTGCGCATGAGGGGAAGTTGCACATAAGGGGATGATGCGCATGGGGGATGATGTGCATGGGGGGATGATGAGCATGGGGGGATGATGCGCATGGGGGAAGTGGCACATGGGGTGTTTCTGCACCATGGGGGGATGGCATAGGGGAAAATGTTACACCCCCAACGTGGGTACGCTTTTTGCTAGTGTCTTATAAGGCCTTAGGATGCCATATAACTATAAAGCATTGAAAATGTCACTTGTGGAAACTAGATATAATTTCAGCTGCTGAGCTCAATCTGTGCCTGACAGAGGCTAGAGAGAGAGATGTCCTTGGCTTCCGCTGGGCTCAAAGTTCTTACCAACTCTAAGGATACATGTGCACTTATATCCATCATTATGGCTATCCATGGGGAGTTCCAGAATGGAATCCCATAGGGATGGGGGCATCTCTGTTGTATCATTTTTAGTGAGGGGTATAATGAAATAGGGTGGATTAGTAATGGCAAATGGTTGAAAAACACTTACTGTTCCATGTATGCAAAAAGTTGTATGCTGCATCACAGTAGGGTGCCACAATTTAATGGAAAGATTATTCACTGGACAGCAACCTTCTTTTCTCCCTCCCCACCTTTTCCTGTTTCCAAAACATAGCATTAGTGAAATGTCAGTTTGTGTTAAGATCAGCTGTGGCCTTTGCCACATACAATCTCTCAAGCTTCTGCTCAAAGATAGCAGAGCACCACCGAGTTTCGGCTCCAGAGATCGATCCGCATTCATGTCTGATATTAACTTACAACATGGAGGCCAGCGTGGATGTGAAGGAGGTGGGTTGGAATGGTGTTTACGCATTGAACCTTGAGGTATGACTTTACTGAATGGCTGAGATGCTTTCAATTGCTGAAATGAATGCAGTTGGGGTTCCCTGTTCTTTTTTTCCCCCTCTTTAGGGTATGCAGTGATAAGAGCAGCCCTCGGAGGAGTTGAATGTCTGAGTGATCTAAACCCAGGGCAGTCAAGCTGAAGAGGATGTGTGCACTAACCTGTTTGCACTGAATAGTCTCCATAAATAATTTACAGCCATGACTGCTCTCTATTATTACAAAAATACCAGATTGCATTTTGACACTTGCATCCCACTTGTAAGTCAATAGATACATTCTGCCCAGCAATTGCAGACCACATGCTCAGTCAGCCATGCGTGTTTTGCAACAATGCAATCTCCCGTTCCAAAACCGCATGGAGGAAAGCATTTGAATAAGCTCTAAACAAATTGCATCCATTTCACAAGCGTATTGGTCCTTATTAGGCTTGTATATTTCCTCCCCCCTCCTTTAGCTTTCATCCTTTCAGTTCTTATGATGTTTCATTGAAGGGACTTATTTTGCTGTCACCATGTGTCTCGTTGTTCAATCAATGGTGCCACCAAGGAAAAGTGGATTTTAAAAATAATAATAATAATAATTTCAAAGGATGTGGCTGACAATTCACCTCCTGATTTCCTTTCAAGCTTTTCTGAGTCATCAACAAAATATTTCATTACAGATTGTTTTAGGCTGAAAGGATGTCATCATCATGGCTTTCCCCAATGTCTGAAAGACTGCACTGTTAACACCTAAATAATTTTAAATCAATTTATTTTCAGAAATTACATAAGGCAGTGGTTCCCAAACAGTGAGTCCATGGCTTGCCAGTGGGTCAAGACCCAATTTTTGATGAGCTGAGAAATTGTAGAATTGAGGATTGCAGCCTCAGTTAACTTTTCCTGTTACATACCTAAGAATGAACACCAACATGATGGGTATTGAATATGCATGTAGTAAGCAGCACATTACTTGCCACTTCCTCTGTAGTGGTTCAGAAGTTAAGACGCCATACCAATCAACTGGCAGGCCACGGCTTAAGACACAGGTGCTACAAGGCGGAGTGAGCTCCCATCACTTGTCCAGCTCCTGCCAACCTAGCCGTTCAAAAGCATGTAAATACAAATAGAAAAATGGGTACCACCTAAATGGGAAGGCAACAGCATTCCATACGCCTCGGCATACAGTCATGCTGGCTACATGACGACAAAAATGTCTTTGGATGGCTGTCTCTTCAACTTAGAAATGGGAATGAGCACCACTCCTTAAAGTCAGTCACAACTAGTAGAGTAACCTGTGGGGGACACCTTTACCTTTACTTTAAGTAGCATAGAAAGACCTGTCAGATGAATCAGTTGTGTCTATAATGAAAGGAAGTCTATAAACAAAGCTGGAAAAATGCAACTTGTCCTTGTTCTTAAAAAGTGAAATGGCTCTGTCCCCCAACAAGAAAACATGTACAGTACAAGTGCTAGTGTTGTTGTATACCATCTTTATTATCGATCGATAGCAAAGTTGTAGGGCACTCTTTGATTAGGCACATTTATAGGCGACCGGGGACCACATGTATATTTAATAAGAGTTTCCATTATCAGAACACATGCTAGGGGGGAATATAATAACATTGTTTTCTACTTTCTCAACACTCACACAAATGGTAATCATGTTTTAAGGCTTAAATGATGTCTTTATTGCAGAAATAAACTAGGACTGAGGACGTGTGATCTGAAACAGAATAAACTTTTTGAGAAACCCGTGGGTTACCTTTTTGGTGTCTCATGCATCACATATTGTTTTTGAAATATTCTCATTCTCAAGTGATGAATGGGAACAACAACAGAAACAATCCTTGAAAATTAGCTACACACCCAGTTCCACTAAAATCAACATTTATAGCCCAGATGCTACAGATGTGGCTAGTGGAAAAATCCAAAGATTTAAATATTATTTTTAAGCCTAAAAAACGTCAGTTGGCTAACTATTGGGCTAACATCAATTGGCCACCTAACTATTGCCAAATCCTAACAGGATTTGCCACCTAACTATTCCTGTAAATCAACTCTCCTAGGTGCTGTCTGAGTCGAGTCTGCCTAATCGAGTCTGACTACATTGAACACAGATATCTACAATTTGATGCCAAATCTTTGCCACAGGAAAATCTCTTTCAGATCGTGTTCAGCTTCTTGTGAAACCATAGTTCAACTTCTGTTGCTCTCCTGTTCAGGCCAACTAGACCCTTTGGGATGCTGAACAAGACCTGAAAGAGATTTTCCTGTGGCAAAAAATCTCATGTCCCTTATCTCATCTGAAAACGTTTATTGGAAAAAGAACTTTTTTGATTTTAATTTCTAACTGTGCCAGTACTAATAGGGTATGAACAAATAGCTAAAAATCCAATGCATGAAATTTGCTATTTTTCTCATTTTCCTGGTAAATTGCTGAGTTACAAAGGTTGCAATATTGTAGAATAGACTGGAATTAATTTAGTGGCCTTGATTTTCATGGACATCAGAGATGGATCTCGGAGAGCACAATTCTAACTATGTCTACTCAACAGTAAGCCCCATTGTGTTCAATGGGTCTTACTCCCAAGAAAGTGTCTTTAGGATCACAGCCTTAAGCTGACAAGGGTCCCAACCTACTTAGGAGAATAGAATCTGAGAGGAGATGGCAGCCGCCTAGAGAATGTGTGATGGATAACTAATGGGGCAACCTATTTGTCATCAATCTTTAAAGGAAAACGATATTTATCAGCAGGTAAAGGAGAGCTTACATCAGCAAAAGTTACCACAGAAGAAAGCAAGAGCAAATGATCCAGTCTAGTTTGTAATCTACTTCACAAGGGTCTTTAAAATTCACAAGGGTTTTTTAAAAAAAAATTAAGTCAATTTTAAACCTTTGCAGAATTTTCTTCCAAGACATTATTAAAGCAATAACAACAAATATTGTTGCTTTGTTACTGCATTTCTCACTAATGCAAAATAGTTTTCCTAGCTCTCAGATAAAAATGAAAAATACTGGTAAAATTTAGCATGTATGATAACTCAATGTTATATCTTTTCTCAAAGAAACCTCATATGTTTACTTTCATTTTTTACTTCTCTGCTCATAGACCTCTTAGATAATAAAAGTACTCTTTATTATTAAAGCACTGAATATATTATTAAGAATACAATCTAATACACACAGTCTTATTAAATAGACATTCCTCGGTAATGGGCAACTGGAACAGGCTAGTTGGCTTAGCATGTGCTCTTTCCAGCACAAGTTTTGGAACTGCTGTCACACTACCATGGGGTAGGGCCCCTCTCATCAAGTATAGATAGTGCTCTGGAAATGTTGTTGTATGTATGGACCTCTAACCTGGAATTGTTATCAACCCTGTTGGGAAAAGGTGGATTAAAACTTTCTTTTGCCCAGACTCACCAAATGCCAATTGGATAGTCAGGTTCATAGGGCCTTTTATTCTCATGTTCCTCCACTATCTCAATGTACCCAGCAGGGTTGATGGGCAATACTTTGCATCAACAAGACAAACAAGCCTTGCCATCATATTTTCGTGGACATTTTAGTTCTTTAATTCACTTTGTTCCCATCAACTATTTAAAGTGATTTCTACACAGTGTGTTTATTTGAATGTTAATGAAACTGCACATATTCCCATAGTGATCTGTAGCACTCAAAGAAGCAGAGTTAGCGTCCCTAACACTCTGTAGTTGGGTGAGCAAGAAAATACCCTCTGCACTGCGGGAAGATTGCCAATTGCTATGCAATAGCCCTAAGAGTGCTTTTAATTCCTGGCAAAGCACGAGAATAAAAAACGAACACCAAATAAGATGACAAGCCATTTCCATGCATCATCATAATCTCTGCTAAGTGGCCAAGAAAGCAAATAATCAAAGCCTCTTGAAACTAGTCACACCGGATGCTCTTCCTTCAGTGGTCTGCTGTTATATCTAGGAATGCAAGATTTTATTTCTTGGCCAAACAGGCTTGATGGCTTTTAAAGACTTGAGAAGACATGGTGAAGGACTATTAGCAATTAGTCATGCTAGCTCAATATACTACATGTTCAAAGGAATATCTCTTCTGATTATTCAATTCCAGGGGCAAGTGTAAAGACATTGTGTTTATCAACCTGAAAGTCAGCAGTTGGGTGGTTTGAGACTTGAGTACCGCATGATGGAGTGAGGTTCTGCTACTTGCCCAGTTCCTGCCAACCTGCCAGTTCATAGCATGTAAATATAAATAGATGAATAGATTTAATTTTGTTGGGAAGGTAGCAGCAATCTGTGCACCTTTGGCATTTAGTCCTGCCAGCTTCATGACCGTGGAGACATCTGACAATGCTGGCTCTTTGGATTTGTAACAGGATGAACACTACCGTTAGTCATGACTATCAGGGCCACCTGCAGGGGGCACTTTTACCTTTTAAGGGCAAGCAATTGATACTCCTCTTCACCATTGCCCTAATTCTACATTTCCTATAATTCTCTTGTATGCGATCAATACAGAGTCAGCTTGGGTGGAATCTAGCTTTGAGCATGAAAGAAAATTTTATGTCCTTAATCATGACAGATCCAATTAAAGCAATGGAAAAGAATTTCTTTCCAGTGAAGAGTTAAAATCACAGTGAAGGGCAAATTATTTCAGTAAGACTTTCTCTGAGGTGAGCAGATTTTGGTTCAGCTTTGCAAGTCCTATAAACAGTTAGCATAAGATTTCTGGACATCTGCAGTCGTGTGCCAAATGTCCCCTTTTACTTGGTGATATACCGATCTCTGTTCTCTCCCCACTTCTGAATTGAAAAAGAGGAGGATGGAAAGAGAAGTTGTGGAGGAAAGGAAAACAGTGAGCTAAGGGATTGGAATATTCTAGTATACCACTCTACTGTCCTCCATGTTCCTTTTTCCTCCATCTCTTCATTTTTTTTTCAATCCGGGGGAAAGGAGGGGAGGGGAGGTGGAGTGGAGGGGAGGGGAGCAAATGAATGGAGGTGGATTCTCCTGCAAAACTGCTGCTTGAGCCAACCATCTCAATTAGTCAGATCACGCTTATTTTAATCTAGGTGATATGGATTCTATGGGGGCATCACTAGGGTGTGTGGCCCACAACAGGTGACATGCTGGGAGAGTGATGCACACTGGAGGACCCCAAAAATGCAATTTTGCAATGGGGTTTTGAAAACCCCACGTCATGTCATTTACCATTGGATTTGTATGAAGAGCAGACTCCAATGCGAAAATCTGTTTTGATATAGCACCTTCCTATCAAATGTTATGCCCAAAAAAGAACTAAAAAACTAAAATATGCATTGAACTCTATGGAAAGTGAAAATTTGTAGAAAGAGAAAGGTTGTAGAAATAATCCCATCATGTTATATACTGTTGGATGTGTAATTTACAGCAGAACGCAGTGAAACAATGAAATATATTTATTCCATTAAAGTTGTGGCTAAAAAGCAAGTTTAGGTAGGGCAATGACACATAACCAGGCCCATCTTTCGGGTAGTTGCTCCACCCACTGCATGGGAGTGATCAGTGGTGGGCTCCAGCAGGTTCGCACCTACTCTATAGAACTGGTTGTTAACGAGAGATAGGACATATAAAGTTAAAAAAATATCCATTTAAAAGTGGCTGTCAGATGGACAGAGAACCGGTTGTTAATTTATTTGATGCCCATCACTGGGAGTGATGCACTGTTCTCCCACACTAGGTGATACAAACCCTAGTGATGCTCCTGGGATTCTCTGAAAATTAAATTAAATTGTCATTCTCATGTAGGATGTCAAACTTTTGATGACCCTGTTTCACTTTTGACCTAGGTAGGCCTTGTTCAGTTGATCCTGCCTCTCTCTCTCTCTCTCTCTCTCTCTCTCTCTCTCTCTCTCATTGTCTGCATTATTTGTCTTTAGTTTCATCGATATGATGAAGACTAATAAAAATCTAAACCCTGTTATTTGTGCCAGCAATTATATCCCAAAGGTCAGGGCATAATAAAACCCTTTAGACAAGACTCTATGCTTCTTTGCACAGAAAAGTAAAAGAAAATATTTCCTACATTTTAAAATCAGAATATTCTTTCCCCTTCCTCTCTGAACACAGCATTTAAGGCTAGCATCCCAAATATATAATTAGGTGTAAGCAGATTTTATTCTGTTGACTTAAAAAAAAAATTAACATTGCTTATAAAAATCCTCCCAGAAACCGCTCGTTTTAATAATCAGTCAGCATTTTTTATTGTATGATAATCCTTAATTGATTGACGTTTAATCACAGTCTTTGTATTTTACTATCGCACGTCTCATAAGAGGCAAATTTCTCTTTACTGTAGTTTAACAGCTGATGAAAAAGATTTAAGGAAACCTATAAACTTAAGATTGGTTAATGGTCCCTTATAAAAGAATATTACACTTTGAGGATCCATTGCACAGATGTGATACTCAATTGTAGAAATGTGCATGGGGTTTATTAAATTACAGCACAAATCTTCAGCCTCTTGAATTATTGTTCATGTTGGTATTGTTAGGCAAATGGGGAGACACATTATTGCTTCCAGTTGTTCACATTACTGTGGTATAATACAGGCAGAGACAGCTGGCACATTTGCTCCAGGCAAATGTGAAGCTACAGCAGCTGCAGAATTCTGGGCCCCTAGCGAAGGTCCAGTACCGCTGAGTCAGTGCTGGGTGGTTCATCAAAAGATGTCCAGAAATTAAAAGTAATTACTACCTCCTCTTGCAAGTTAACCAACAGTCATTTGTTTAGCTCTAGACTCAATCTGCCACATTTTCATATAGATAAAAACTTTTTTTTAAGCATACATCTTAAAACTACAAAAAATTGATTAGCATCTAAAAAAACAATGCAAATGGCATAATGAAAGCCAAAGTGTTATACTATACAATGGCAAAGTTCTGTATTCCACTCCACATATTTCAGATATTTAACTAGGTGTAGTAATACTAAGGGTGCAATCCAGAGTAACTATGGGGAGTCCTTGCTCCATCGTAAGAACAATTTACTCTGGATTGCAGTATGAATTCCTCATAGGTTTTCACTAGGTGGTGCCATAACCACATCGATATAAATGTCTCTTTCGTGCTCCCGTAGTTACTCTGGATTGTAGGATTAGTTAAAAGTGAATACCTATAGCAAAACGTTTAGTATGGAGCAATGCATGGTGAGCTAGTAGAGATGGAACCACCTGATCCATATAAAAAAGTTTGGTGAATGACTATTTTGCATCTTGAAGTTTATTTAGGCATATTTGGTCTAATTAGTGCTCATCATATTTCCTCAATTGTTGAATAGGCTCTTCCACTCGTACATATCATTGTTTTGTGGTCCACTTTCAGTTATAACTTTTCAAATTAAAAAAAACTTTTAAAGCAGCATTTCCAGTATTTAAATATTTAAATTTCCAGTATTTAAAGCTGTGAAACCAGTAGAGTCACATGACGGGCTGAGGGGGTTGTCAGCCCTGGGTTCCAGAGGGAAAGGGCAACAAATTGCCACACATGCCCCCAAATTTACCCAGGAATAAGTCTAATTTTATAAGTTATGCAAAGAAATAATCAATATCTCTATTCTATCAAAAGTTATAGCCAAAAAACTAGCAGGGGCAGGGTAATAGAATAGTGCATCGCCATAACCAGCACCTGGGAGCGCTGCCATATCTACTGCATAGGAGCAGTTGTTATTTCCCAGGATTTCCCAGGTGATATGAAGGTTGAAGGGTGGTGACCCGGCCAAGGTCATGACCCAGCAAGGACAGTCCCTCTTTCCAGCATCGGGCTGGTGCAAGCTGGTGACACTCTGCACATGTGCTGCCCTTCCTGGAACATGTGCAAAGGGTCCCAAAGCCTGGGGAGGCACAAAGGAGGCTGGCATATGCACAGAGGTTGCAACGGGCCTCAGGACTCTCTGCACACATGCCAGGGGGGCTAGTGTATGCGCAGTCTGTCTAGAGGCTGAGGCCGGCCTTTGGACCCTCTACACATGCACCAGGGAGACTGGCATGTGTGCAGTTGGTCCTGAGGCCAGTGTCATGCCAGCAGCCCTCTGCGCATGTGCCAGGGAGGCTGGCACATGCACACAAGGTCCTGGCTGTGGAGAATCGGGCAGAGCAATAGGAGGGCTTTATCCCAGATTGCCATCCTCTTGACTTTCCCGGTTGTGGAGTTGCAACTTGCATCAAACCTAACCATGTAGGATCCCTGCTCTTGATGATGCCACTGCCAAGAATAGCTGTCTTCTTATTAGCTCTTTCTCCTAATTAGCTCTTTCTCCTTATTAGCTCTTTCTGGCCTCCTGTTGAGGCCAGAAAATAGCAAGAAGATTGCTTGTGTAAGCTTGTGCATGTTGTCTTCATGCTTCCTAGACTTACATCAGTTCTTACAGTTGCGGCTATCTTAACCTGAATACTTGGGAGTAAGCCCCATTCACTAAAATGGGGCTGAAGTCTGAGTATTGTGCTCAAAGTCACTTTAAGAGAAATCTCACACGCCCGCTAGCAAGTCTCCAAATTAGTCCATCCTTTCAGTGGAAGCTTCTGCATAAGCAGGTGATGTTTTATTCACTTTCAGGATGGTTCCAGTTTCATTTACAAAACATCTACACATACTCCTCGCTAGTTAGTGTGAGGTTAGTTAGTTAGTTAGAGTGGGATTGGACAATTTGGTGAATTTTTTCTTACTGTGTTGAAAAGAGATCTCAGCAGAATACTGATTGTGTATGTTTTTTGAAGGATCAGCAATTAAGTTTAATTAAAAATGTACCAAAGAAATATATGCGTTCACTAGGCTATAGGAAGCACTATGCAAAAAAAAAAAAACCCCCACAAAAATCATCTAAAAGACTGAACTGCTAATTCTCCACTCTCACCATCTCCACCTCCGTATCTATATTGTACTGACTTTCACAGTCACAACTAACTGAACACTCGGTTGTACATTTAAGTCAAAATAATAAAACAACAATTTTTTGGGAAGTGGGGAGAGAGACCATTCAAAATCCCTGCTTAGGTCACTAAACAGTGTTTAACCAATTGTTAATTGTATAGTATCACTCACCCTACACTACCTCAGAGGGATATTATTCTGAGGATAAAATGAGATAACATCATGTATTTGCCCTGAGCTTCGTGAAGGCAGCGTAGGATACAAAGAGGGATAAACACAATTTAAACAAGTGTTGTAATAAAGCCATGTGTGGAAGTTTTCCCTGGAGTATTGGTTTTCCTTAATCTCTACAAAGAACACTCCATTAATACAGAAATTAAGCACGGGTGCTTTTATTATTGTGAAAGAATCACTCTCTCCCTGCCCCTGGCTCTTTTCAGAAGCTTATGACTATAATCTTAGATCAGGGTGACCAGATGCCAAACCCAGAATTCCCCCCAGTCCCCCAAAATTCCTGTCATCCAAGCCAAAATTCCTACCCAGGTTTAAAAAATGTAGGACAAATGTAGGACATGTTACAATAAAGCTAAAAACACTCATATTGCATTCCTGTTCTTAATTTTTGAACAAATCTCATTTCAATAGACCAACCTACCAAAAAGGCACATTTAAGTGATCCGGGCAGGCTTGCAGAGGCTTGGCCTTTCAGCCTCCTTTCACAATTCAAGCTCCACTGACCATAATGCTTTTGAATGGACACAATTGGGCTTGGAGACTTAACACTTAAAGAGCCCAGAGTTGTCCCACCATCCCTACCCTGAGATGGTTGCCAACTTTACACCCAGTCCCGGCTCCTCTGCTTTGAGAATAGCTGGATGAAAGGCCCCAAACATCAACAGCTCAAACTCTTGTTGTGATTTTTTGTGCAAAGTACGTATATATTGGTGGATCCATCTACAAAGGCATAGGAGCAGGGGAAACTGGGGTTCCTCTGGTCAGTTGGCAACCCTTTCTTCCGCCCTTTCTCTCCAAAGTCAAACACTGCAAGGTTTTCAGAGCAGCAGCAGCAGCTCCACTTGCAAGGCTGCCTGCTTGCTCTGCTCTGCTCTCCTCTCAAGTAGCCTCAGCTCCCTCCTTCCTTCCTTTGCACAGCAAGCAGAGTTTCCTCCCCCAGATCTCTGCAGGGACTGGGAGCCACTGCCAGGCACAGCCATTTTCCCAGCCATTTGGTAATGGCTGCTTAGCGGCCCACTTAGAGGTCTACTTGCAAAATGGGAATCTGGCACAATGCATGCTGAGAGATGTCATTCTTCCACTGATGGCTTGGAAAGGGGCTTTAGCATGGGTAGGAAGGAGAAAGACTACAATTCCTTTCCCAATTGCCCCATAATTGGGGCAAAAAAGCATTTTTTAAGGTGACACATTTCCTATATTTAGCAAAGAAATGCAATCCCCCCACACAGCATCATTTTTTGTGTCCGTTTGCCCGTTTGTTCTGGTTTTAAAGACTGCAAACCATTTGAGTACAGGGACCGATTTATTTAGCTATGCTAAATTTCTTGGTTGAAAGGGGGTTTCAAAATAATTTGCTGTGCATTACTTTCTTGAAAAGGGAAATCAAAATATTCCTAAGACGAATTAAAAGGGGCCTGACTCCCAAGTACATCTGATAGTACAAATCCCTGGTTAGGTTTATCACTTATATATAACCAGGATATAACCTGGTTAGGTTTATATCACTTATAAACTCTTGTGAACAGGAGCCCTTAGAACAGGGTGACCATATAGAATGGAGGATGGAGTGCCTCTGCCTTTAACCATTGCATAAAAGAGGGAATTGAAGCAGGTTCTGCTGTTTAAACCCTTCAGTGATGAACTAAACCTGCCTCAATTCCTTCTTCTATGTAATGGTTAAAGGTACAGGCACTTTGTCCTCCATTCTGTACGGTCACTCTGAGCTGTACAGGCTTAAACTGCTTAAACCAGGAGTGGTCAAGCTTTCAACATTAGGCCTCCTGGACCTTTAACAATTGTTTAGAAGAGATAATTTCAGCAGGAAGAAAATATCTCCTCTATGCAATTGTTAAAAATCCCGGAACCCTAAAGTTGAAAACCTTAAGTTCAACTTAAAGTTGAACCCTAAAGTTTAGGAACCCTAAAGTTGAAAGGTTGGCCACCTCTGGCTTAAAAGTTCTTCAGTTATAATGAACTGCACAACCATGGCACTCCCTTTCGGCAATTTATCTTTTTCTTTTGGCATGTCTTTTGCTCTGATTTCAGTGCAATTAGAGTGCCATCCCTCCAGTTGCACTGGAAGCAACTTTGCAGGTCTCCTTCATCGTCAAGCTCGGTGTCATCCTTTCCGCTGTAAGAAAACTTTCAACTGAAGATGAAGAGAGACAAAGAGCCGGACTATTCCACTCCTGCTTGGCATGCCTTCTGCTCCAGCAGGTGCATGCTAAATTGCCTTTGACTTAACACCAGGAAATCAGATTGCTAATTGGATGCAAATGTGAGGGATTTCTCTCATTTGAGACCTGAATTGCAACACTTTACATCCCTTTAGGCAAGACGTCACCTCTTTCCTATCCCAAAGCAACAGCGCTACCACTTGAACTAGAGGAGAATTTCCCTCAGCTAACATAAGAAGTACTTAGTGAATATCCTGTTTCCAGGCTGTAAGCCACCAGAGGAGAAAATCTTTATAGTCCCTCGGTGATTTAGAAGCAGTATAATTATTGGGTTCTTTATTTTGCTCTTTTCATTTATTTTTAATTTTATGTGTATTGGTTTCAATAAAAACAGGAATTTATCTCATTGTTTTCCTCCTCCAAACAACGCATGGGGCACAGGCTTTTGAGAAGGTGAAAGCAATCACGGGGTTTGAACAGCTCAATGTGAGATGCCATCTGGGAGCTTCTCTCTGGAGCTCAGGAAGAAAGAGGGGAGATACAGTTAGCCCCCCTTTTTCAGATGTTTGATTAAAACACACACCTAGCTCCCAGTCGGATCCTTCAGATGAGGAAACAGCTCCTTAGACTATTGCAGTTCACTCGTCTGTGTTCATATAAACTATCTGTGTTTGAGGAAAATTCAATAAAAAGAACTACTGACTCTAATCGTCCTTTTCTACCTACCAGTTCTTTTCAGACCCACTTCAGTATCTGATTTTTTATGGGTTCAATAGATCCTCCAATGAAAACACAGCGGATGGAAAAGATCAGATAGTTCAGAAGCTATTTAAAAATCAGATCTCTTTCAACTGCCCTGCAAAGAGCAGAGCTCTTATAGTTTGCAAGTTTACATCTCTATAGGGAAATACTGTCAACGTTTGAGCATCTTAATTCTGGTGGTGTTTTTCTCCCCAAGTCCGACAGTGACAGGGAGAGGGGGCATGCGAAGGCTGGGTTAAATCAAGAGTTGAGGCTATTCATTAGGGCTGCCTCATTACAAGAATTGGATTATTATTATTATTATTATTATTATTATTATTATTATTATTATTATTATTATTATTATTATTATTATTATTATTACTATTATTATCCATAAATACACAGCGAACAATTTCGTGCTGGTTTCATTCACATCACCAGTCGGACCCTTCCCAAGAGTCTAGGACTGTGTGATGTAGCGGCATATAATTCATGCTGATCCCAGAAGAGCAGCTTTCTGCTGTTGGCAGAGTGGTATTTTGTCAATGCCAATAGTTTTCAGGTGCCTGCCAAGGTCTTTGGGCACTGCACCCAGTGTGCCAATTACCACTGGAACCACCTGCACTGGCTTACACCAGATACACTGTAATTCGATTCTTAGGTCTTGATAGCGGGAGAGCTTTTCCAGTTGTTTTTCTTCAATTCTGCTGTCACCTGGTATGGCAATGTCAACAAGCCACACCTGACTGCTTTCTATGATGGTGATATCTGGAGTATTGTGTTCCAAGACCTTGTCCGTTTGTATCCTGAAGTCCCACTGAAGCTTGAGCTGCTCATTTGCAACCACCTTTTCAGGCTTGTGGTCCCACCAGTTTTTTGCCACTGGCATATGATACTTTTGGCATAGATTCCAGTGGACATCTGGGCAACAGATTGTGCCTCAGTTTGTAGTCAGTCTGCGCGATCTTCTTGCAGCCACTTAGAATGTGGTCGATGGTTTCATCCACTTCTTTGCAGAGCCGGCATTTTGGGTCATTGGCTGATTTTTCAATTCTGACCTTGATGGCATTTGTCCTGATTGCCTGTTCTTGGGCAGCAAGTATCAGGCCTTCCGTCTCCTTCTTCAGTGTTCCACTCGTGAGCCACATTATTATTATTACTACTACTACTACTACTACTACTACTACTACTACTACTACTACTACTACTACTACTAGGTACTATTTCACAGTCTCCAGATGTTTGACTGGAATTGGCTCTATTGTGATTCGGTTCCTATCCAAGGAACTAGGAATAACGAAGGTATCATCTGAATATGTGTGAAGTTCCCATGAAAACTGTTTTTTGTAACTGGGCAGTTGTGAACTTCTGAAGGGACATTATGTTTAAATGTTCCTGGAGACTTAATGGAATCACTCCAAGAGCACCTATTTTTATTGGAATCACAGTGGCTTTCTTTTCCCAGATTCTCTGAATTTCTATCTGTAGGTCCTTATACTGCGTGATCTTCTCATGTTCTTTCTCTTGAAGCCGATGATCTCTGGGTATTGAAGTGTTGCAGTGTCAATTAACCAGACCTGTTTTTCCTCAGCCTCGGTGATGTCTGGTGTATTATGTTCCAAGTGGCGATTGTTTTGAATATGGAAGTCCCACAGGATTTTGGCCTGTTCATTTTTCTTTTTCTGTTCATTGGCCTTTTCTGGTTTGTGATCCCACAACAAACTTAGTTGTGACTAGGTTGTATTTTTGGCACAGATTCCAATGTATCATGGCAGCCACTTTGTTGTGTCTTTCCAGATAGTCCGCTTGGGCGATCTTTCTGCAGCCACAGTTGATGTGTTCCACTGTTTCTTCGGCCTCCTTGCACAGCTGGCACTTGCTATCTTTCCGGCTCTATTATTATTATTATTAGTAGTAGTAGTAGTAGTAGTAGTAGTAGTAGTAGTAGTAGTAGTAGTATTTGCAAGGAAGGAAACAAAAATATTTTTTCTTGAGCAACTTTTTAAAAATTCTCTTAAAGCTAAATGGGTCTTACTAGAATGTCATTGAAAAGTAGTTCCCAGTGCTAAAGTGACTCTAACCCTACAATCCAGAGTAACTACTGGAGCACGTAAGAGACATTACGTGTACTCGTAGTTACTGCATCACCTAGTGAAAAGCTATGGGAAATTCACATTGCAATCCAGAGCAAACTGTTCTTACACCGGAGCAAGGACTCCCTGTAGTTATTCTGGATTGTGCCCATAGTAACACATCTCTTGGTCCATCTGTTAAGTGATACTATTTACTGTTATTTAACTGTTAACATCTCTATTCTGTTTCGGAAGAATTTGTCAGCACTTCTCCATGGAGGGGGCAGATACTTCTTTTTTTTGGTAGAAAAGCATCCTTTACACTGGGGCAACTAAAACATCAGTAAAAAAGGCTAATCTGGAGCCTTGTTCAGACAACACAATGCATCATTTGCATGGACAATGCATACATGCATTATGGAAGATAGATGAGTTGTTGTCGTTCCCCCCATACTCATACCTGCAATGCGTCTACATATGTGCACAATATTTCACTCAGTTTGGAATGATAAACAAGCAAGGGTGGTGTAGTGGTATCACTGGAGGGGGAAATGGTATCACTGGAGGCGGAGTTTGTGGACACCCACCTGCACTGGGTAACACCAATAGGGGGCACACCATGAAAGCCAAGAATAGGCAGGTGAAGGACCTATCACACCCCAAGTCCATTGAGTTTCCTTGTGGTGGAACATCCCTTCCTCATCTCAAAGGATGTCTGTGCACTGCAGGGATGCGGCCTGACTGATACTGGAGGAATTCCACAGAGGTGACACCTTGATTTACCACCCTGGGTGACACACATCCTAGTCACACCACTGGGGTGGAGTGCTGTCTAGAATAATAGTTCAGCCCACTGCACATGTGCATGTGAACATAAGTCTGGGAGAGGGCACAGTGTGCTGCTTTTCACCATTTTCTCATTAATGGTATGTATAAAAGGTATGCCCCATACACTGAGTAGGGTTAAATCTCCCTGACAAAATAGCTTTCAACAGGCAGATAATTTTTAATAGTTTATGAGAGTTATGATATGAGTATCCAATCCTGTGATTCTGATTACTTATATAGGAATTAATGGATATTCAGAATGTCCTTACTGTAATGTGAAATGTATTGTCCATTAAACAAATGCATATTTACATGTATTCCTAAAAGTTATGTTAGCATTGGAAAAAAAGTTATTAAAGTGGAAAATTTAACAATGAAAAAGAGGTTTTTCAACAGCTGTGATATGAGGAAGGAATTATGTGTCATCCACTTTTTGTCATGCGCAAAATTAATTAGACCAGTGGGGTATTCATCAAACTTCAAAGTTATACAAAATTTTATTCCAGACGCCTTTTAAAATAACTGAAAACTCTAGAACATGAGAACTATTAGTTATTTGCTATTGCCATGTATCTATCTATCTACAGTATTTATATACCGCTTTTCAACTAACAAGTTCACAAAGCAGTTTACAAAGAAAATAGAAAAATAATAATAGCTAATTAAAAGCTAATGGGTCCCAGTCCCAAAAGGGCTCACAATCTAAAATGCAAAAAACACCAGCAGAAGCCACTTGAACAGACACTGCTGGGGTGTGTAGGGCCAGTTACTCTCCCCCTGCTAAATAAAAGAGGAACACCCACTTGAAAGAGTGCCTCTTGCTCAGTTAGCAGGGGTTATTAGCTATTGATGACACAATAATTCCTGTGCTGCTTTTTTATTGAATTGGGAATAAAACAACACAATTTATTTACATTTGGGAGACTGCAGAATTCAAAGTAAGGTTTCTTTCACACTTTGGTTTACCCCAGGTAGTGTCTACTGCTCAAGGTTTGCTCAATGGCAAACAACCTTTTCTCCAGGACAGTTCCCATACGGTACTTAATCTCTGGAAGTTACAGTTAGGTTCTAATTTATATCAAAAAGGCGTTTCTTCAAATTACAGTGAAGATGATATCATCACTGAGCAATGAGAATAATAGTTATTCTTATTAACATGTAACAACTCCATGAATTATTAGACTGGCAAAAAAAATTGTATTAAGGGTTGTGGGAAAAAAAGTTTGGGAAATACAGTGTTAAAGCAACAGAGTCATTGCTGATTATGCTTCATGTCCTTCTCAATCTACAGTTGCAGTTACTTTACAAAACTTAGAGCACAGTACTAACCACGTTTTCTCAAATAAAAGCCCCATTGTGTTCAATGGGGAAAGTATCTTTAGGATTGCAGCCTTAAGCATTCTTTACTCTATGCTGTTCGTGTAAACATTTTCATTAAACATTAGGCAAACTGCTCCTTTGCATATTTACTCTGAAGCATGTCCCACTAAGGGTGCAATCCAGAGTAACTACGGTGAGTTCTTGCTCTGACGTAAGAACAATTTACTCTGGATTGCAAGATGAATTTCCCATAGGTTTTCACTAGCTGGTGCCATAACTACGTTGACATAAATGTCTCTTATGTGCTCCCGTAGTTACTCTGGATTGTAGGGTAAGTTTCAAGAAATTTTGTCTCAAAATACATGTGCAGAAAGTTGTACGCTACAGCCTTGAATTTTTTTCTTTATGGAAAGAGATACATCGGAGGCACACTGAGTTTCCAAAAGGCCCAATCCATAGAGAGTTCATATTATGCTATACCCCTGGACAAAATGTATGTACCTATGAACACATAGCTCTCAAAATTCCTGCTGGCTTCAATGGCTAAAATAGCTTACTGAATCCAAATTACAGAATCCAAGATCCAGGGAAAAAAATCCAAAAAAAAGATGTTTTTCCAAGGAAAATATACTATCACTGTATCGTCATTATTAGATTAGAAGGAACTGAAATAGCTAATTCTCAGATTCTTGGTTGTTTTTTAAATACAAATGTTCACTACATTCACTTTTTCACTGAAGGCATATTTTGTATTAGTGAAAATTAAGGGTGACTGTTCAAGGAAATAGAGAACTTCAAACAATGCACAGGAATCAATTATAAAATGAGAGCCTTCAAATCGTCTCCTTGCAAAATAAAGTTGTTTTATCCATGGTGCTGACAGATTTCAATCAATGCAGAAATTATGCCACCTTCTGGCAAATAGTTAAATTGACAATCCCTGGTACTGCTTTTAATATCACTGAGATTGTTTGAAATGAACTCAGTGATTTCATATGGTACCTTTTCATATTGGTAAGAATTATAGAGAAACAAATAAGTGCCCAAAACAACATGTTTAAAAAAACTTTGAGAACCTGCTACCACCGAAAGAATGAAGAGCACAGATTCATTTTTGTGTGTGAAACACAGCCTTTTAATGACATTTTGGTGGGATCACAGACATGTATGGAAACCAAAATGTAGCAAAGACAGGAGCTCGTTTGTTTTTATCCTTTCAATAAAGTGTATGTATTGTGTTAGACTTTGTTTTGAATACAATGCAATACAAACCCCTAAACAGATCCCACTGATTTACGCTAATTTCCCAAGAGATTCTTAACAAAAATTCTTAATGAAAAAGAGATTCTTAACAAAAATTCTAAGACTGTAAGTGAATGGTAATGTAAATCTCAATTTTATTTTAACAAATATGATGAACAGATTTACCCCCCCCCCCCCCAGAAAACCTCCAGATTTATCTTTGTTGGACTACATAAGGAGCTTTCTGCAAGCATGTTACTTTTTGGATAAGGCTGTCATAATCCATCAGATGCAAACTCTTTAATGTTCATCTGGAAATGGATACTGGCTAGCCGCACTATTGACGTCAGTGGGGTAATAATTTGTATGCACATCATCATCCATATTCTAGAACAACTATCCAACGTCAATATAATTTTGATGGGTGATTAGATTTGGATTAGGACATACATTGGACAGTTTAAAAAATTAATTTAAATTAATTTTTTTTAATTTAAGGTTTTATTAAAAATTTTCCTCTACAGTTAATCACTCTGGTAAGTTTGGAAAGAAGTTGGAGAAAAAATAGAACAAAGACCTGGAGTCAGTTTCTTTGCTGAAAGAGACCAAGGTCCAGCAGGAGAAAATCCAAGAAGATGCTGTACAAATTTCCCCCTCCCAACAGAAAAATCCCATCAAGCCAGAGTCATTCTTAAAAAGAACTAATCATTGGGAAGGAGAAAAAGCAAGTGACTGGATTGGTCCTCTTTCAGTTTATTCATGGATTTTATCTTCCCCGTGAATAGATGGTTGGTACAATTTAAATATCCTTAACAGCTGCTGGAGGAAGATTTTAAATTCCAGAAAATGCAAATGCAGAACCTGTTTATACTTGTGTTTTCTGTTGTTGGATCATGATATGGAATTTTCAGTGTATCTGCTGGGATTGCAAGCTTTAATTGTACTGTATAACAATCCATTTTTGTCCTGCATTATTAGAAAACGAAGAAGCAAATGGGCTTTCTTTCCAATGAGTGGCACTCTTTATTATGTTGTAAATTACCTCTCACCTCATTCAGTATATTCATCTTCCTGCCTTTCATAACTGAACTCAAGGTACTGTTGACCTCATGTGGTTCCCCATCCAGACACTGACTCTCCTAAGCAGTTCCTTGATCTGTTAGCTCTCATATACTATTAGCATATATTTATGTATAGCCTATTCACTATAATTTTTTGTGATTAAAAAGCAGAATATCAATAAATGAAAAGTCTTATTTGTTGATTGTTTAATATTTCACCCTTTTCTGCATATGGCTAAATGCCTAGAATTCACAGTGTGTTTCTATGATCATGTCTTTTAAAATGCTGTAGGTATTGCTTCCATTCCAATAATCTACATTCTGAATAAATTATAATATAGCTAAACTCTAATCAGAATCATTACCTTATGGATACAGTCAACTGGGAACATCTCCTGTCATGAAGATGAAAGGGAGTTCCATATATAAAAATTCTGTATGAAAATGAAAATATCATAATGTAAATAGTGCAGTTCCTTTGTACAGGCCCCATTGAATGGATGAGGCTCTTGCTCCCATACAGTTCCCATTAATTCTGAAATGCCCTATTGATACAATTCTCCTATTTGCCTGTTGATACAATCTGAAATGCCTTGTTGATACAATCCTCCTACTAGATTTGTGAAGCTATTGTACATCACTGTACACATGCAGAAGGTTCCAGGTTCAACCACAAGGAGGGCTGGGAAAATCCCCTATATGTGATTTTTAAGAGTTTCTGCCAGCCAGTGTTGGTAATACACTCTCAGAGTCAGAGATAGTGAAGGTCTAAGAGGCAGCTCCTTATGAGTGATGTCCAGAGTGTTTTTGTATATTCCAGTGGGGCATGAGCAATGGTAGCTTCCAACCAATGATGCCATATCCCCTAATTCTCCACTATAATTTAGATTGTGAGTCCTTTTGGGACCTATTAGCGATTAATTTTTTAAATTTTCTTAGTAAACCTCTTTGTGAACTTTTTAGTTGAAAAGCAATGTATCAATACTGCAAATTAGAGCAGACATAGACAGACATGCTGTCTGTGGGAGGGTGTTTGTAAGAAACAGTCCTGTGGGTGCCAATCCACATAACTGTTTCAAATCTGACACAAATTTAACTTCTTGGTTAATGTCTCACAGCGCAGTCCTAACTTTTTAATCCTAATCCTAAATTCTAGAACAGGTACTGAGCTACCGCAGAGAAGGAGAGGCTTGTCTCCTTACCTATGTTTGGGCTGCTCCCAACTGCCCGGGAAGCAGGGTTTGCCTGTCTCTCTCTCACACACATAGTCACATACAAAACATACACCCCTGAAATACACACACATAAAAATAACAGCAGCAGCAGCAGCATGCAGAGAAGAAAATCAGCAGTGGGATTTTTTAAATGGGGGCAAATCGACTCAAGTGGTTTTAACTCGTGGAGGGGTGACAAGTACAGTATAGAAGAGTACGAATACAACTTTTTTACACACCAATTTCAGGGTGATCATATGATCAGATTTTTTTCCAGATTTGTCCTATTTTTTAGCCTTCTGTTCGGGTGTCCTCCAAAACAGCTTCATTGTCCTCCATTTTGGCTTCATTTTGGAACTTTGCAATGGTCATAGATTATTGGATTTGTATTGAAGAGCAGAATCCAATGCAAAAATTGGTTTTGAAATATCTATCTATCTACAGTATTTATATACCGCTTTTCAACTGAAAAGTTCACAAAGCAGTTTACAAGAAAATAAAAAATTAATAGCTAATTAATAGCTAATGGGTCCCTGTCCCAAAAGGGCTCACAATCTGAAATGCAAAAAGAACACCAGCAGAAGCCACTAGAGCAGACACTGCTGGGGTGTGTAGGGCCAGTTACACTTCCCCTGCTAAATAAAAGAGGAACACCCACTTGAAAGAGTGTCTCTTGCCCAGTTAGCAGGGGCAAGTTAGCATATCTCCTTCCTATCAAACGTTATGGCCAAAAAACTAAAAATAAAAAAATATGCATTGAACTCTATGGGAAAGTGAAAGTGCCCAATATTGCAGCTTTACATGTGAGTTGGCAAATGTGCCATTGTCTGCCAGAAAGGCCAGGCTGAGAGGAATCCAAGACCTTGTCCTCCTTTTGAGGTTCGGGCATCTGGTCATCCTGACCCAATTTTTTAAACACAGATTTGACTCAACACAAATTTGACTCAAACTTCAAACAAGAAGGAAGATGCTGATCCCCGGAGAAGAGGAAAAAAATGCTTCCCTTCAAAACCACAATTTTAAAAATAGCTTTTCTTACTGCTGCAGAGATGCACTTGTCAGACAGCAGGGTCCTTTGCATTTCCAATTGCTGTCTGCCTCTGTACAACAGGAAGAAAAGCTGTTTTTAAACCATAGTAAAGGGACAAATCTTTTTTAAATTTTTGAACTGCTTTTTTAACACTTTATTTGTATCAGCAGGGAATCCCAGAACCAAAATCCTGCAGTTATTGAGGTACAACCTTATTCCATCATTAGGAACGCAGGAGCAAGAAACTGAAAGTGGGTCTTTAAGGTTGCAGTCCTAACCTCCACTAAGGCCATCATAAAGCCACACAGAAGTCCTGTGCTGGCATGGGGTTGTCACAGAAGTGCTATAAGGCCCTTCTGCCCCACTTCTGGAGGGAAGGTTTAGGCCACTACCCAGGCATATGTCAATCTCCCAACACTAAAACAGGAAAATCATCCAGGTAAATTAGGCTGGCTTAAATTTGTTAAAATTGTGCCCGTACCCTACAATCCAGAGTAACTACGGGAGCACATAAGAGACATTTATGTTGACGTAGTTATGGCACCACCTAGTGAAAACCTATGGGAAATTCATATTGCAATCCAGAGTAAATTGTTCTTACGTCAGAGCAAGGACGCCCCGTAATTGCTCTGGATTGCGCCCCAAGTCTATTTGTCCCACATTTTTATTCATGGATTTTTGTTATCCATTGGGGGGAGGGTTCCAGAACCGAACCCGAGTGGGTAACAAGGGAAAACATGTCTAATTGTTGGATAATTAAGGCAGCCTCTTTGTCAGTGGTTTTCCCAAAATACTTTTCGAGATTTTGATCCTTTATTTTCATGCAATTCCATTTCCTTACCACCCAGCAGAAAGAAAAATCAGTGGTCTGAATTGTTGGCCCTCTCATCTACCTAATTATTTTCAATTATTTTTTTTCACATTATCATCTCTGATCATTTATTTTTTATGCTTAGCTACTCTAATTAGGTTAAAAGCCTCTAGTTGTAAGTAGTATTTATATCATAGTGTTTTAAAGTTATCTTATGTAGACAATGAAGCACAATTCTTTATAAATTATTAGGGTATGTTTTAAAGAGGCTTAGCCAGAAGAAATACAAAAGAATAATATTAGACATTTGTATTTTTAAAAAAGAAATCTGTTAAAAAATAACCAGCTAGATCACTGTATGTACCCAGTAGGGGACAAATGAGTAGAAATTAACTGTAAGTTGAAAATAGGAAAGAGCCTTTTTTTAGTTAAAGTATATATTAAGTGAGGGGTTTCCAAACTTTTCGGCATTTTGTGACTGCAAACCTGAGATTAAATAGGCTGAAAATCACTGATTTAGGGCACAATCCTAACCATGTTTACTCAACAGTAAGCCCCATTGTGTTCAGTGGTTCTTACTGCCAGGAAAGTGTCTTTAGGATTGCAGCATTAGACATTTTTGTATATGTACTCGACCCCATATGCACAGTCCCAGTATATTCCTACAGGCATCTTTCCCCCCATCATTCCTATATGAACACACACATTTTCCAAAAGGAGAGGAGGTACAGGAGTATTTTGGGGGATTGTGTTCACATACTGGCTAACAGGACAGAGGGTCCTGTTCTGATTTTGTGGAAGAAAATTATGGCAACCCCACATAGACTGATGGGCTCCTTTCACTACTACTAGTTAGTACTAGTACTAGTTGGTAGTATCTCCATGGATGAATCAGAAGCATAAGCAGAGGGAAAGGTGTGCTACAGGAAGGATCCTCTGTGAGAACAGATTGCTCAGAATGTGGCATGTTACTCCTGTGTATCATACACGATACATGAAGATGGTCTTGGACATTGGAAGAGATCATTAAGACCAGGTTGTCTGATCTATTGCACACTTTGTTCATAAAGGCTTCACTACAGGATAATAAAGTATAACCAGTGGGTGGGGTCCAGCTGGTTCGCACCTACTCTATAGAACTGGTTGTTAACAAGAGATAGGACATATAAAGTTTAAAAATAGCCATTTAAAAGTGGTTGCCAGATGGGCATAGAACCGGTTGTTAATTTCTTTGAATCCCATCACTGAGTATAACACGTCACCTCCTGAAAAATCTCTTTGAAAAATAGGTTGAATCATTTAGAGGACAAACTCGACATGCAAAAAGCCCCTGAAAAAAGTAAATTCATGTAGAATTCAACAGAGAAGCAAACTGGTCTGTACAAGAGAATGTTTTTTATCCTAAACTGTTCATGAACATCTGCCAAAGCTATTCTCTGAACTTCATAGTGCTTGAAAGGGAGGGCTCCGAATTAGTTGACCGGGTGTACACATGCATGCAAACGCACAAAAATATCTTTTGGACACCAAAGCAGCCACAGCAAAATGAAAACCCTAATTTTGTGACTGCAAAGTTGGCAGTTTGCTTTTGCCCACATTCTTAAGCAGTTTTAAGTCCTGATTATTTCTCCCTTGTTTGTGTTTTCTTGAGAAGTAATTGCGCATCTGAAAGAGTTGTTTTTAAATAATTCATGCATATCACCAATTGGAGAGAAGCAGCAATCCTATCCAGGAACCCAGTGAAGTGCGATGTTTCAAAAAAGGCATCAAAACCCCTTGGAATGCCCTCTTTTGTTCCGGGAGCATTTAATTAGGCCTGCCTGATGATCGGGTTGATTTTCACTCTTTCAAGAGAGCTTTTGACCTGGTGTTGTGATAAAACACACAGAACTGGAGCTTCAAAATGGGTACCAAACACATTTGTAAACAAGCTTCTTTTGAGCGCTGGAAAAAGAAAAACCAAAGGGAGAAAAAAAGCACACCCTGTAATCCCGCTGGTGAAACTCATGCATTTATAATTGTTTTGTTTTTTTCATATTCCTGCATCCCCTTTTAGCACTACCAATTACACAGATCAGTTATGTGACATGTTTTAATGTAGGCAATGGAATGCCCAGAAGACCTTAACTGCGAGAGCTTCCCCAAGTTTGGAGGGGCTCCCACTCAGACAATTAATTGAACTAATTCAAACAGTGCCTTTCTAAAGTTTATGGCTTCTGGAATTATTCCTGTGCTTACAGAAGCATTTTAAAGATTACATCCCCAAAACTTCAAAATCAATTATTTTACTGTAGAAGCAAATCTCTTGTTTTAAAGTAGTCTTTGTGCTGACTATCATTTTTTCTTAATATAAGCATTTTTTTAACAGAAACTAATTAGTAACTTATGCCCTAGAGTAAAGTGTCTTTTGGTTTGCCCTCTTATGGGGTGGAAGAGTGGAAGGGGGTGGGAGTGGAAGATAAGATTCATCAAATTACAGTATTTATACTGAAGAAAATGTATCTCAATATGTGATGTGAAGCAAATGGATCTCATAATGTGATGACTTTAGATCAAGTGTTTTTGAGTATAACTCTACATGAAAATTGTGTATTTTTAACTGTATTGATAAAATTTAAAGAGAGACACGTGCTGTCCAGAGGATATAGAGGAGGGATCTAAGAGCTTCAATTTTTGGAAACAGAGGGTGCAATCTTAACCAAGTTAGGCCAGCACAACTTATCCATTTCCCTGTCCCTGCAGTGGAATGGCACATATCTGTGCACTGGCCTAACCACCCAGGAGTTGCACAGAAGTGCCTTATGGCACTTTTGTGACACCCCCAGGTCAACATAGGACTTTTGCCGGGGCTTAGGCCAGTCTAATTGGAGATTAGGATTGCTCTGCCAAATTTAGAAAAGGGTCAAGATACATGTAGCTTACAAGTTTAAAAAACAATACAAAATATACAAGAGGAAAACAAAATACACTACAAATAAAAAAACAAACAAGGGAAGTAGCTAAGTCTGCTTGGTGTACTAGCTAGAGTTGGTGAAAGGAGCTCCTTACAACATCCAACCCCTGAGCGTCCAAGTTCATCCACATCCCGGGCCATCCTCAAGCACGTCCCCCTCCCTGCCCAGCTGCAAACCTGGTCTTTCAAGAGGACTACAACACGATCCAGTACCGCAGTGGATCCCAAATTGTGACTGCAATCCCAATCCCCAGTAAAGATGGCACAAGTCCCAGAATAAGTCCCATACTGGCCTGGGGTTTTGCAAAAGTGCCATTAGGCACTTCAGCGCCACTCCTTGGGGGATTAGGCGCGTACACAGATATGCACAAGCCTCCCTACACCACCATGAAAATGGGGAACAGATGAAATGTGATGCCTAAATTGGTTAGGATTGCACCCTGTGTGTCATAGCACCTTGGCGCATCACAGTGAATTCACAGGAGTGTGTGGAATGTCCCCAGCAGCCCTTTTTCCTGGCTCACTGGGCCAAGATCTCATGAACTTTTTGTGCGTTTGCATGATAAACATGCAAAATCATGTGTGATGGTGTTCCCATAGCAGGGCACCATAGAAAAGGGATTTTGTGACTGCAGTAAGTTTGACAATCGCAATACAGGTTCATAATCCAATTCCCAGTTTGCAGCTCTGTGCACTAATAGTATCTCTAGTTTTCTTCACATTTAATTTCAGGTTGTTAGCCCTCATCCAGACCAGCGCTGGCACCAATTTACAATTTCTACAGCCTCCTTACCCGGCCCTCCCTGTCATGTATATCTCAGGGTCTCTTTACAATATTGGAAGCAGAGTGGCCACAATTGACATTTGTGAAGCAAAAAAATCCATCTGGCTCCTTAAATGCTGTCATACCTCCTTTGTTTCTCCCAAGTCTCCATTGAGAAGATGTTTGTCACTTAATTGCTGCTGTGGATCACAGATGATGGTTTATAGGTTTAGGCAAATTGCAGGCAGCACTTTGTTAACAAACGGAAGAGCACAATGATACTTCATAATTATCCTATAGAGCTCAATTGGCCCTTAACAGCACCTGCATATACAACATCAGGGAGCCTTGGTTCAGCGCAAAAGCTCCTTCTTGTTAATTAACCTGTGTGCACTTGTTACAAATGAAACCTATTTGTTTCCACTTAATATATTTGCAGCTAGTTTAAATATTCATTTATTACTCCACTTGTTAAGGGAGGAGAAATAAGGATCTTTGTGTGATCGGGTTCCGAAGCAGCAAACAGACTCATACGTCTGCTGGACAGTGTTTAGTCTTCCCTTTTCTCCAGAAGTTCCCAAAATTGGGGGAATAGATGACAACTAAACTTATCAGGAAGTGCATGGGAGTCAGAGGCTGGAACAACATGTTTGGCAGGCATCACATGTTTAGGAAGTCCAACTGTGCTTCTTCTCATCAATGCAACTCTGTGTGTGAAGTGAAAAGTAGTGAATGGCCACCAGCCCATCTTGGGCTCAGCTCATCCTGGCTGCCCTATCTAAATGACTGAAGCCATAATTGTATGAACACTTTCCTAGGACTAATCTCCAACCCATCCACCCCCCCCCACACACACATACACACATATATAATGGGACTTCTGTGTATTGCCAAAGTTGTGCTCCACTATTTAATTGCACCTCATTTTCTGACTGTCTTTGCATTTCTGACTCTCTCTCTCTCTGAAGCTATTTAAAACAGGGAGGTTTAGTAGTTCTAAATAACAGATTTTCTAAGAAAAAGTAACATTTTGAAATGCACGTTATTTAATTTTGCCCATTTAAAGTTAGATTGATTTTTTTTCAAAAATATACCCTTAATAAATACTTGAAAAATGGTAACTTAATAGTAAAGAGAAAAATGAATTTGCCTCTATGAATTCTTATATTGGAAACAGAGAAAGAATCTGCAGGCTCTAACTGACACAGACTCCAGTCCTAATCTCCAGTTAGACAGGGGTAAGTCCTCTCCTTGATCTGGTGTGTCACAAAAGTGAGGTAAGGCGCTTCTGTCCCACTCCTAAGGGGGTTAGGCCAGAACTCAGGCATACACTGACATCCCCACACCACTACAGGAAGCTATGCCAAGTGAGTTAGGCTGGCCTAAATTGGTTAGGATTGTGCCCTTAATAAAGTTGCCATTGGATCTGGAGACCAATATTCCCCTAAAGATGAATCCAGAGTTAAAAATTGTGATTTATCCAAACTGTGATTTAACTGAATTTTATTAAATCAGTTGTGATTTATCCTGTCTGAGCTGATGGGACTGATTTCAGGGGTTGTATAGGAGTCCCCCCACATAATTTTGCTTGGGAAATTCATACTGAGGCTCCTGGGGTTGGAATAGCTTAGGATTTCATGGCTGCCATGACAGTCATGGGACCTAGTGTTTACAGCTATGCAGGAAGGCAGTGATCTGGATGTGCAAGAGATTGTGATTACTCCATGGTCAAGATCACTTCCTGATAAAGTTTAGGCTTGTTGCGGCTGCCTTCCCCTGCAGAAGTGGGGGACCTCATTGTATGGTCCACCCCTGGAGACTAATGGATCCTGAAGGTTTCCTGAGGATTCTGATGGATTTCCCAGCTGCAGGGCCCTGACTGACCTATGTAATCTGCGGCCTGATTGACCTGTATTAATATCTATGTGGGCTACCCTTGAAAACAGTTTGGAAATTGCAATTAGTACAAAATGCAGCATATATTTTATTACTAGTGTGATTTACTCGTCGTTGCAGGAGTAGTTTCAAGAAAATTTGTGGGCCTCAGGCATGGCTAGGCACTGATGGCACTAGCATTGGGAGGCAAGCAATGGTTGGCACTGGGCACTGCTTGGCAATGATAGGCACTGGAAGGTGCCAGGGGGCAGTGGTGGGCAGCAGCAAGCACTGGTGGGCATCCCTGCTGGGCATTGGCAGCACCAGTCACCACCTTGCAGCAAACCACCTGCAGGCACCACTAGGCATAGGTGGGTTAATATATTATAATGTACCTGTTTCCCCCAGGTAAATCAGGGGACACCTGATAACTATAATATAAACCCCTCTACATGTTTTTAAAAATGTTTAAGCTTGAATTAGGTTCACTTTTCACTTGAACCTCTTTTCATCATTACTGTATATAAACTCTTTATTATTATACTGCATTTGACTAATTTATACAGCAGTCCCTGCCTAATGATAGGCAAAAGCAGTTGTGGAATTCAAATATATTAACAACAGGTTCTATGTCCTAATAACCTAAATTAACAACAGGTTCTATGTCCCATTAGTAACTGGTTCTCAGAACCAGGCGCTCATTAGCAAAGGGTTCTACAGAACCTGTGAGAACCCCCTGAAGCCCACCACTGGAAAGGATGCACTAAACATAACTTCATGATAGCTGCTGTATGAATTTGAATAGCTTCCACCAATCCTCGAACAAGTGTGAATTTACTCCACTATAACTGCACCCAGAGACTATACCATTACACAATCTGTATCCATAAACTGCTGTAAAGTCCAGCAAAATGTAATATTAATGCATTAATTCCACTGCAAACCAGTTATTGCAACAGTGATTGCTTGCTGTTTAAAATACACTCAGCTATTGATGCAGGTAACGGTCCCACAGCAACTAATCAATTACTTTGATTCTTCTGTTTTAAAATTGGTCCAATAATGCATTTTAAAATAGGTCAATACTGCCTGCTACATGGAATAGTGTGTCTAATTTGTTTCAATTCATCATGATCATGTATTTTAGACAAGCATATTTAACATTTCAACTTGCCACTGGGAATTAACTGTAGTGTACACAGTAATATTGTTTGTGTGTGTGTTTTGCAATATATTTTGAAAGGGACATGTAGTGCTGAGAGTGCAATACTAAGTATACTTACTGGGGAGTAAGCCTTACTTCCCTCAGTTGTTTATTTTTATATAAATGTGCACAGGAGAAGCTCTGAAATGCCCTTGTGTTCCGTGCCTGTGGGAATTCAGCTTCATCTGATATATTACCTAGAGAAAATGTATTTGTTTTCAGATTTAATATCCAACTTTTCCTTAATATGGACCAACACAGCACACGCACCATATTATATACAACACAATATATACAGTACAAACAATAAACCACATTTAAGGGCCTAATCCAAGATGATCTGGCAACATGCAGTATAGGGGTGCAGAAATGGGAACTGCCATATTCTGCTGGACCAGAGCAGCAGCCTGAGGACTCTTTAAGAACTTCTAGTTAGTTTCCTTACCCATATAGAACCTGGAAGCCTGGAAGATAATGGTCTATAGATGTGGATCCCAGGGCCAGTTTTTGGATCTTCTCTAGGTGAGTGGTCACTCCAGCATTCAAAAACTTGGGCCACAATTCCTTAGCAGTTACAGTCGTACATGCACCATGTCCACTAGTATCTTACTCAGGCTCTACTAGCTTTAATCTTTCATTATTTTGTATGTGGAGAGCAAGGGAGAGGTAATGGCTGCGCCATCTGCATGTTATAGAGAAAGCGCCAAAAAGAGGATGCTTTGCTCATTTGCATTTCTGAGGCTACTGCTGGTTTAAAACTTGTATACATTCTTTGATACGAGGCACCCCTTTAAAAATATCTATTTAACCTCATTTCTTCCCCCATCTTTCTATCCAAAAGGCTCCCTGGAGGCTTAAACAAAATATTGAAATGCAATCACACCCATTAAAAACACCCAATTGAAGCCTCCAAATTAAAACCACCAATCAAAAACCTATAGAAATAGAAGGCAATACATGCAAGTGGAACAGAGTAACAACAACAGCAATTGGCCAGCTTCTTTATGGAGTAAAAATACTTTTTATTCCAGCTTCATAGAAGCTAAGAGAATGACAGTTTAGTCAGCTTTCTTGGGCAAGGAATTCCAAAGTTAAGGAGCCACTACCAAAAGGGCTCCAATTTAGGGTTGCCATAATTCTCTCCATAAAATCGGGACAGGACCATCTGCCCCATTTGCCAGTATGTGAACACAATACCCAAAAATCGGGATTGTCCCTGTTTTTCAGGATATGTGGCAACCCTACCCGAATTGTAAATAAAATACATAAATAAATAAATAATTGTACTAATCCCCTGAACATAAGTATGCTTTTATTCTTTGTGACAAGCAACTCTCCCTACTCACCCCCAACTGAATTCAACCAATAATGACAAAACGAAAGCAATTAATATTTCAGCATTTATAATCTGTACTTTTCATATGTACAGATTCAACCTTGTTATACACAGATTTTTTATACATGGATTTGACTCAGTATGAACGGCCGCTGCAAATCACAGTTTTTAAAACTGCTTTTCTTCTGTTGTAGCAATCATTCCATTCTTCAGCAGAGCTAGGAAAATGTCTTTTACACTTTTAATTGCTGACTGTCTCTCTACAACAGGAAGAAAAGCTGTTTTTAAACAATTGCAAAGGGACACACAATTTTTTAAACACATTTTTGTTTGCATCAGTGGAGAGTCCCAAAATCAAACCGCTGTAAGTACTGAATCTTATTCCATTTGGAGCAACGGAAAAGAAACCTGGGAGTGGGTTTTTAAATTTATTTTTCCACTGCTTTTTGTATGCATGGGACACTCCTGAACAGAACCCCAGTAGATAATAAGCAACACTTGTAATTCTGTATAGGACATACAAATCTAACTGAGGATCACTGCATCTTTTTTTTAACCCTTTGGAGAGTTCAGTTGGAGCACTTTCTGTTTGACTTGTCATACGGTCAATTTAACACCAGTAAGCACCTTACAACTGGAGGTTCATCTCCCTCAATTTGTTCAATGGCTAATTATAAAGGTTCAGGAAAGGATTGACAAGCACTTCTGTCAATGGCCCCTTGAGGAACAAGTGTCTTTCCTAAACACAGGATGCAAATTAAACAATGGCTATATAATAAGCTGCAGGATGCTGGTAGGTAATGGGGAAAAAATACATCTTGCTCCGATACAAAAATCCACACGAAATGAGCTCTTTTTATGTGTGTCAACATAGCCCTTGTGTAACTCTTCATGAATTCCAAATCTGTTGTTAAGATAACACTCTTAGACCAGACTAGATTCTAACAAGCTAAATAAAGTGTCCCTTATTCATTTGATCTGGATACGATAATTTCCCATTTCCCTGCCATGCTGTGACAATATCAATAAAGATTCCTAGTGCTGTCTATGCAGGCAACATAGACAGCCTCCAAATTAGAAGGCATTAAGGAATGTGCTAGGACGTAGAACAAGAGCGCAAGGAGTGTTTTATTTAAAGGACAAATGGAAGCTGTCTGTTCACAAATCTCACCCACAGCCACCAAGTTCCTCCTGTGGAAGAGCTGAATATATACTTCACCCCCTTGCTAGATCTCCAGGATGAATACTCCACAAACTGGACTTACTTTGATTTGGTCGGGTTGCTGCGCTTTTTAATGAAATCGAATGAGAGAAGGGAAAACAAAACAAAAAGATCCTTGCTTTTGTTGCAATGATTTCCTTTCAAGCCCAGGCCTCTGCTACACTCAGAGCAGTGTTTGCATCATTATGTAAGACATTTGCAAATATGTATGATGTGTTCCCCAATGGGAAAACTCAGGTTTGTCTAATGTATTCATGAAAGATGAATTAACAGTGCTTTAGGTGTGATAAAGAGATTCATTGCACAGTCTATTATAAATGCTGATATTAAAAGGCATGTACATCTGATAGGAAACTGAATATTTATTTCTCTGTTGTTATAATCTACCTAATATTTATTTGTGGAAGCATCTTCTCATATATTATTATTAGTAGTAGTATTACTATTACTAATAGAAATAATACTATTAATATTGCTACTACAACTACTACTACTACTACTACTACTACTACTAGTAGTAGTAGTAGTAGTAGTAGTAGTACAGGTCCAACCTTGTTATACACCAATTTTTGGTACACTGATTTGACTCAACACAAATGGCCACTGCAAATCACAGTTCAAAAAACTTGCTTTTCTACTGTTGTAGATAGATAGTCGTGCAAGCAGTAATTCCATTTTTCAATCTTGAATCAAACCCTTCCAAATATTGAGGCAGTATCTTATTTAATTAGGTGCAACAGAGGAGCGTGAAACCTGAAAGTGGGTCTTTAAACCTATTTTTCCATTGTTTTCTTTATACACTGATTTTTTAAATCCAAGTGAGCTTTCAGAACAGAACCTAATCTCCATTTAGGCCAGCCTACTCCCCACCATAAGTCCTGTGCTGACCTGGGGGTGTCACAAAAGTGCTGTAAGACACTTGTGCCCCACTCCTGGGGGGTAGGGCCAATGCACAGGCATACTCTGACCTCCCCACACCATCACGGAAAGAAAAAGCCAGATGAGTTAGGCCAGCCTAAATTTCTTAGGATTTCCAGATAGGCCAGCCTAGCTGTGCCCGAAAAGTCGTGGGCCGATGTAAGTCCACTTAGGCTGGCCCAAGACAGATGGATCTGCACCGGCCTAGCAGTGTCAGCCTAGGTGCTCAGCAGGGGCATAGTGAGGGCATGTTGAGCATGTTAGGCTCAGAACAGTGCTGTTAGGCTGTGTCCAGAGCCTCTTTCCAGTACAGACATGCCACCTCCCAGCCCCTCTGACTCGGCCACCTCAGGAGCAGGCATAAATCTGAGAAGACCCATAGGGGTCCATGATAAGCCAGAGTAAAAATGTAAGCAAAATTAAACGTTCTGAGTCTTAGACAGACCTAAGCACCACTCCTGCCTCTCAACCTCAGGATATGGCACAATTCCCATAGCCCAGTGAGCATGCTGCCCTTGTGCTGCTGCCTCTTCAGCACAGTTCGGCCAGCCTAGAGCCCTGTGGATTTGGCATGTCAGCTCAGAATATGGCCTACCTTATGCCAGTTTAGCTGGGTCATTCTCTCTAGCCTAAGTCAGGATTGCACCCATAGTCATGGAGGCCTCCTCAAGGTTAAGGAATATTTGTTCCCTTATCACAGAGCTGTATTGTCCTTATCACAGTGCTGGAAAGTTGGTTAGGATAGCTTCAAACTTTGCTCAAAGTTCATACATCTTTAGTCCAAAGAGTGTCATGTTGCACAACTGGGAGAGATTCTTGGCCTGTGGGCCTTGGAGTGCTAAAACCAAACTAGCTTGGGCTTACTGGAGCAGTGGTCTAACAGTTTTGCTGGTTTTTACTTTTATTTTTTAAAACTTTTTTAACTTTTATTTGGTTATTCCTCCCCTGCAAGAGGGAGCTCAAGGCGGCTGACATCAGGGAATAAAACATCATTAAAATAGATCATAAATAAAGATTAAAACACCATTAAAATATAATTAAAATACAATTAAATTGAATAAAAACATGCAGACTAAAAATATTTGTTAAAAACAGTAAAAACAATAAAACAACTGTCCCCCCACCTCTGCCCCATTTAAAATGCTTTTTTAAAATTCATATTTTAACGTTCATATTAAGACACATCAAGCATATTTTTTTAATGTTCATATTAAGACACATCAAGCATACGGGAAGAGATTTTTTTCCCCTGTTCTGGGAAGCAGGCAGTTAACCAAGGTATAGCATCTCAGATTTTTCAGACCAGCAGGATTAACCACAGCAAAGAATTAATCAACATATTTTCCATGGTTTTCCAATTAAAACCAAGGATCAGCCCAACTTATGTAAAGTCAGCATATTTATATCATGATTGATCAAAGAACACTGGTTTGCTCACCAGAAATAAGACACAGTTAGCTTTACAAACTAGTTATAAGAATCACTATTTGGATTTCAGCCAATTTCTTTCTCCTGAAGTCAATGGGATACAGTCCGATTAAATCTAACTTCTTTGCCTTAACTGCATTAGATGAAATGTTTTGTCTAATTAAGGTGACGTTATTGTCAATATTTGTTTGCACTGCACCCCCTTTTGCATGCCCTATTGCAGGGTGACCATACAGAATGGAGGACAGAGTGCCTCTCCCTTTAAGACTTGCATAAAAGAAGGAATTTAGACAGGTTTAGCTCAATATAGGAAGGTTTAAAAAGCAGCACCTACCTAAATTCACTCTGCTATACAAAGCTTTAAGGTAGAGGCGCTCTGTCCTCCATTCTATATGGTCACCCTGTTTATGAGGGCCTGTGCTCAGTGCATTTGGAACTATCCTAGAAGAGTTTCTGCTATATTTGATGACTCAAAGCCATCTCTGGACTGAGAGGAGTTTATGCTCTCATTTTGCTAACCTAGCTGTTAAAATCCCCCCCAAAAACCCCACAAGCAGCACTTGCATATTCAAGATGCAAAGGCTATGGATTTCAAAGTGGCGAGTCAACTGCATGAAACCCTTAGATGACCAACCAAATTTATTGCCCGGCAATTATAATTTATGCAAATTAGGCTATTTTTAGATGGTCATCTAATTAAACAGGTATCTCACCTTGCAATAGTCAAATCCAGAGTAGGCTCAGAATTATTCCAGTAAAACCCATAGTGAACCAATAAAACCCCAATGGGAACCAACCTATTGTTTAAAAAAAACTGTGGGTAAGAAACCCTACTGCAAACCATCCAGTGGCCTACTTCTCAATTCTTCAGTTTCAGTGGAACAATTTCTACTTCAATAGTATCTAAAGAGAACTACCATCAGTAATTATCTGCTTGCTCCTTAAATGAAAATAATTATTGTGAGGACTGCTTCTAAGTTCCTATCCTTTTTCAAAGAGTAAAATAAAACCTGTTTAATTGGGAAGGCATCAGTATCTTCTAAATGTATTACTAAATGTATTTCCTCCATCCTCCCTTTCTCCATCCTCCCTTTCAGTACACACTGGTGCACTCACAAAGCAAATCATATCTCCAAATTTTCTCACAACACTTCATATGCCTGTTGTATAATTCTATACATCATGCAAACCAGCCCTAGGTGCATACAAAGAGTCAGTATGAAACAAGCATTGACTGACTTGCATTTGTGTTACCTCCTTATGTTCTTGCACTTAGATCAGTGGCATAAATATTTTGCACATGGCCTTCATCACCCAAGGATTTGGAAACATGCCCCAGGTTCTTGGGTACCATGAACATTGCAGTATTGATTCAAGGATGTAAAACAGACAAAACTGCCAGATGCATAAATCTTCTATTAAAAATGAATACTAAACATTCTCAAGATTGCTTTATAATACAGCGTTAATGTGTTTTTAGAATGTCATTGTCTCGCCTATTCATTTTAAATTTTAAGCATAACAGCACTCACTTCATTTTTTCCCCTCTCCCTTGAATATGAACCACGCTGTTATTAAAGAATTGAAGTTTTTTGGTGAATGAAGCAGTCCAACTGCTTTTCATGACAAAGCTGGTAATTAGAAGACCAATTTAATGGTGAATCAGGCAGAAATATTCAAACCATGACAAATGACTTTAATAATGCCGCTTGCAAAGCTTGAACAGAAATAAATTTCACTTCCAAAACTCTTGCGCTTTTCTCCCCCTGCCTGCCTGGAAGATAAAACTGTCCAGGAGGTGTTTTGCTTCTTCTATACAGTAACGCTTTTACTAGATTTTAAGTGGGCCAAATAGCTTGCAAATGCAAAAGCATCATTCAAGACCCCATGATTTTTTTTTCCTGAAGGTAAACTGCATTGCATTGCCCACCTAAGTTAACAAGATTTATTCCTTTTTTCCTGTCTTCTGCATAGCCACTACAAGAGTGTTTTATCATTATAACCATGACTGGCAGTGTAAGGAAGATGCGACACCGGCCTGCGAATTGAAAGGTAATTTCCATGTTTGTCATAAGTTTGTTAGGACCACATGCATTCCATGGTGTTGAAAAATTTGGTTATTCTGTCCATGCTGGGGCTTCGTAATTGGATAGTAAGAATGTTCAAAGACTAATTTAGTGAATTGCACAATATTTTAAATGGAATTATGCAGGTTTATGAGTCCTTGGAGGACTGAGCGAGCAACCTCCTGAGAATAGCTGTTTATCAGTAAATGATATTAACAGCTCTCACCTACCCTTTGTCTTCATTAAATTGCTGCTCTTCCAATTGAGGGTCACATCTGAGGCCTGCTTTGCTAATTTGTCATTATTGTCTTGCTCATTGGAGCATAAAGTTGATACAGCAAAGGTTGCATAGTTTATACACTATGTGCAAAGCTGAGTTTTTTATTGTTATTATTACTGTTATTAACTAGTCCAATCCTTCTTTGTATAGGAATGGGCCACAAAGCTGCAATGTGTTACTTTCCAGCTTTTGCTAAAACTACATGTGTTCTTTAAGAGTTTGCCAAGACATATTAGTGCTTATGTCAGTTAAGACTGTTACAATAAGCTTCCCTTTTACTTCTGATACTTCAATCCTGTTCACACTTACCTGGAAGTAAGTCTCATTAAACTTCATGGGACTTACTTCTGAGAAGACAAACAATGCCTGCATTGTGGGCAAAGAGGCACCTTTCAAAATACAGTGTTTTCTTCTTATATTTAGCAGGGGAGAGCAACTATCTCCTTCTACACCTTAACATAACACCTTTAACAGTGGCTGTTGCTGATGTCTTTTTTTATATATTTTTTAGATTGCGAGCCCATTGGGGACAAGGAACTATTGACTAAGGGTGCAATCCTAAAAACACTTTCCTGGGAGTAAGACCCATTGGAGGCAATGGGACGTACTTTTGAGCAGACATGGTTAGGCTTGTGCTCTAATTTATTTTACTGTGTAAACCACTCTGTGACCTACTCCTGCTGAAAAATGATATAAATTATACACTATATGTAATTGTCACCTATTCAGGTTGGAATATCCTTACTCCACTGTCCACTGTTGGAATATCCTTACTCCAAGATTGCATGCCACTGTCCTTCACTGCAAGAAAAGTAGGTTTTAAGGCTTACTGCCTTGCCTATGAACAGGGCATGGTACACACCTTTTTCACTAGCCTGATTTCACGTCTGCACTCATTAAGGGAGGTCAGAAAATTAGGGGGTTGATTTAGGTACTTTGAGAACTTGGGGCATTTCTGGCTGGGCTGTACTACTTCAGACTGAAGCTAAGAGAATCCATGGAATAAATGCTGTGATTTATGACAGTAGTGAGTAGCAGAGGGAACAACAAATTTAGGGTGTCCACACTCCAAAGGGATGTCCCTGACATGTGAGCAGGGATGACATGAAAGAGATGTCAGCAGGATGTCCCTGACATTTTCCCAGTTGCTACCATCTTGGATCACACAAGGTTGTGTGAGAACTTGTATTATTATCTCAAGCTCTTGCATGATCCAATATGGCAGCTCCTGTTAAAAGGATACCATGGAAGAAAGCATCCCGGATGTCAGTAATTTGGGGATCTGCTACAGTAGAGAATTTAACTTGGAAACCTGGATTCAAAGTCACCAGCTGTTCCAGATTATTCAATTTATGGGGCTTAAACAAGTCACCAGCTCTTGGTTTCAGCTTCTTCCTGTAAAACAGACACACCTGTATCTTTCCATAACATTCCTATAAAGGTTTAGGAAAGAGAAAAATAACAATTAGAAGAAATTGAAAGGATGTTGTATCAACTCTATATTATAGGACAGAATGAATCATTCATCTCAACCTAAGCAACATCATCTACATCTACACAACTGTTCAGAGAACTCAGAGCAATTCTTGTAAGGTCTGATCTGTAACATAGCCAAATGTGATTGAAGAGTCCTACAGTAATAGACTTTAGACTACATGTGGTTATTTAGATGCCATATTTAGATTCTCTTCAAGATTGAAAAATACTACATGCAAGTATAAAGCTAGCAAAGCAGGGACTTGATTAAGTGATAGCTTATCTTGGTTTTCAAATTTATTTTAGGGCATGGTGCATTTAAAGTAGCATCCCCACCCCTACAGTCTGAAATTGCATGGTTCAGTCTAGCACTTCATTTTATTGCATGTAGACACCAAATCAGTTATCTTATTGTCCAAGTATTTGGGGGTTAGACACAGTGGTGGGTTCCAGCAGGTTCGCACCTACTCCATAGAACCGATTGCTAATGAGAGAGAGGACATATAAAGTTTTAAAATAGCCATTTAAAAGTGCCTGCCAGATGGGCATAGAATCAGTTGTTAATTTCTTTGAATCCCATCACTGGGTAGACATGGACATTAACACACTTTATGCAGGTTTGGAAACCCAGAGCATCTTGCCTTTATCTTTGCTAATTATCAAGAAATGCCCATTAGTGGTCGGAACCAAAGAAATACCTTTTCAAGAACAGAGGAGACACCATAAGGAATCCAAGAGCCGTTGTACTGATTTTGAACTTGATGCAATGTTACAACTACAAACCAAAATATTCCCCAAGACTGGAAAAAGAAGCTAGTGTGTTCGGTGCTGATCAAGGACAGCTGCCTATGCCCCTATTGTGAGTCTCTTATCCAGACAACCTTGCTTAGTAAAATTGGACAATTTATCACTCTACTGCCTGGAGCAGTTTGCGCTATGAACAAGTGATTAGTTTCCAGCTTTGATACAGCTCTGAAAAGGTAGTACTCCAAATAAGAAGGTCAGCCCAGAGCTTAAAACTGTGGTCCGCAAGGCTTGAGGGATTAATAATGGGATCGAGGACCCTGTGTCTCTGTGGTTCATGGGAAGCTCCCCTATCAGAAGCACCTGAGAGCTATTAGCATGTGACATATGTTCACTGATCTCCAGGAAGTTAGGATAGTCGGTGTCAACGAAGTTTCCAATGAGTGACAAAGTGGTGAGGAAAAGAATTTCCTCTGAGCAGTCAGAATATAACTGAATCCTGGTTAGCAATTCAGCTACTAAAAATGTCTGAATTTTACTGGAAGTTTTCATCTAGTGGGATCTCTTAAGTGACTAGGGAGAAATGTCAGAAAATTCTGGATACATTGATGCTACTACTACGAGGGCCATTCAAAAAGTTTTGCCTCCACCTCTGTAACTGCTTTATTAACAGAACAAAATGAAATATTTTACATTGACAAGTAACTTTGAAATGTCTGCCTTTGAAAGGGGTACGTTGTTTTTCGATATAGTCACCACTGGCGGCAATGCACTTCTGCCATCGATACACTAATTGTTGCAAGCCGTCACAGAAGAATGAGGCGGGCCGTTGATGACACCAAGAACGCACCACATGGGTGACTTGTTCTTTGAACAAAAAGCGCATGCCCTTCAGATGTTCCTTCAGCTTTGGGAATAGCCAAAAGTCACAAGGCGCTAAGTCTAGGCTATAAAGTGGGTGAGGCAAAACATCTGTGAAACCCATTTTCTGCAATGCCACATTTGTCTCCCGACTTGTGTGAGGGCAAGCATTGTCGTGTTGATTCACACTGATGTTCTTGAATGTGGCACAAGTGTCTACTCACAATGCTACGTGCAGACAACGCTCGTCTGCGACGAGTCCGTCCTCAAAAAAAGGCAATCAGTCAACACACCCTCACACAAGTCGGGAGACAACTGTGGCGTTGCAGAAAATGGGTTTCACAGATGTTTTGCCTTATAGCCTGGCCCACCTTATAGCCTGGACTTAGAGCCTTGTGACTTTTGGCTATTCCCAAAGCTGAAGGAACATCTTAAGGGCACGTGCTTTTTGTCCAAAGAACAAGCCACCCAAGTGGTGCGTTCTTGGTGTCATCAACAGTGTCAGCAATATGTTCTTGGTGTCATCAACATTATTCCAGCACTCTTGCACCCTCATTGGCTTTCAGTTGGCTTATGGGTCCAACTCAAAGTATTATTATTGACCTTTAAAACTTTGAATGGCTTCTGTCAAGAGAATTGAAATAATCTCCTGCTATAGGAACCTACAAGCACTCAGACAGTCACAAGAGGCTCTCATCCATATCTCCCTATCATCTAACATGGAGTAGGTTGCCACATATGGGAGAATCCCAATTTTTACAGATTTCCACAAAGCTAGGGAATTCCCTTTTCTGGACGACATGCCTCCCTTTAGACCTTCCGGCCAGTGATAAATGACTTAGAATAGGGTTGCTATATGTTTCATGAAATCAGAACTGTCCCATTTTGGGGTATTGCATTCACATACTGACAAGTCTGACAGGGGTTCCTGTCCTGGTTTTGTGGAAGAGAATTATGGCAATCATACTTAGGAAATACATTGGAAATACATCAGCTTAGCTGCCTACTCCATACTGCTGTCTGTTTGTTGAATTATGATTTATCACATGCTAAACGTTCTCAAGTGCATCACTACTAACCACAGTCTGTCCCACACACAAAGCAGGTTAAAGAGAAGACATTCTAGGAAGGTCTCCACCTTCCTCTTGCTTTTCCATCTTCCTCTTCCTTTCCTTACAACATATAGTGTTCGTTCCTATGTCTTTTGTCCCCCGCTTCAGGAGCTTTCTTTTTTTTTAGCATGGAAGATGTCCAGACACTACACAATTCCGTGGCCTCCACCCAGGTTTAGCAGTCTCTTCCCCGATATTATTCCTTGCCTTATACAGTCCATCAGCCCATCCATCCTCCACTCCCAGAGTCCACAGATATGGGGGCAGGAAAGTATTTCCCACATATATAAGATCAGTTTTTCTCATCCTCAGAACTCCTACTGGATTGAAATTTGTGAGGCCCATGAAGCAACAGCAAATTCATCAAGGAAGAATCTTCTCACATAACCCAAAAAAACTCCCATTTATGATAGCAGACAGGATGACCAGATGTGCAAACCTCAAAAGGAGGATAAGGTCTTGAATTCCTCTCAGTCTGGCCTTTCTAGCAGACAATGGCACGTTTGCCTACTCACAAGTAATTGGGCACTTTCACTTTCCCATAGAGATCAATGCATATTTTTTATTTTTAGATTTTTGGCCATGACTTTGGTAGGAAGGAGATATTTCAAAACCGATTTTTGCCTTGGATTCTGCTCTTCAATACGAATCCAACGACATATGACCTGATGGGCTCACCTTTGCAAAGTTCCAAAATGAAGCCAAAATGGGGGACAATTAATCCCTTTTGGAGGGCACCCAGACAGGAGGCTAAAAAAGAGGACAAATCCAGAAATTTCTGGTTGTATGGTTATCCTGACAGCAGAGCTATCAAAAATTGGGGTGTGGGGGGGGGATGGGAGGGAGACAAAAAGCCTTGCATCAGACTTAATTTTGACAAAAAATGGATAAAGTCATCAGAATCTTTTCAGTGCATGAAATATCTTACCTGTCAGGTATCATTTAGTTGTTGTTTTACTCTTCAACCAGCAGCTCATCTTCTGTCTCACTTTATTCAGGGTATAGCTGATATAATTAAGAGATTGACATAGAAATCTGAGAGGAAAATATCCCTATTAACATTATTCTGCAGCTTTGCAACCTCTAATAATCCTATATTTAGTTTCATTGAGGAAAGAAGTTTTTACTGGATTTTGCTCTCCTTTTTTTTAGCAAAGAAAAGATTTTAGCCTCTCAAATATCCAATAAATTGCTAAATCAAGGCAATTTATGATCTTCCATGTATCTCTGCAAAGAAAATTCTCCCTGCAGGTAGACTTAGTGTGTCTAAGATTCAAAGTTATTAGAGGCAATTTTGTGAAAGGGATCATTAATTATAGCCCATGAAAGTTTAATAGGCAGCTTCTTTCTGCCGCAACCAAGATCAAAGTAGCTGCCATATGTTGACCCAGCAAGCGTGTTAACGTACTTGCACCATCCTTGGGGATCAGTCTTCCTCCATCCTCCCTTACTGGGCTACAATTATAAGACCAATTTGTTTGAGAAAGATTCCTTCTTCCCACAAAGTGTTTCACATACCATTTTCCATGACCAAAAACAAAACCCAGAGCAAGTGTTCTGTGGTGGTTAAAATGGTGACAGAGGTGGGAGGATAGCAAATCTGGCCCAGGATTCGGCAAGATTGGTGTCAGCAGCATGCACCAAATCCCGAGCCCCTTTCTGGGTCAATCTGCCTTCACAGAGAAACACAGACTGGTACCAGTGACTGCACCAGCAGGATGCAATGGATTGTGCCAATGATCTAGGTCGAACTGGGCTGCTCATCAGTGATGGGATTCAAAGAAATTAACAGCCGGTTCTATGCCCCTCTGGCAACCACTTTTAAATGGCTATTTTTAAACTTTATACAGTGGTACCTTGAATAAAGAGCGTCTTGAATAAAGAGCGTTTTGTATAAAGAGCAAAATTTTCTCAGAAATTTTGACTTGCTTAAAGAGTGCTGTCTTGAATAAAGAGCACTTCTGAGGAAGTTTGGAACAGGCTTCCATAGCAAGGGAACTCACAGGCGGGACAAGGAGACTAGCTTGAGCTACAGTGGGGCCCTGAGCAAAGTTTGGAATAGGCTTCCATTGCCAGGGAACTCATCCGGGGGGAGCAACCTGAGTCAGGTCTGTATGTGGGATCTGTGTGTGGCAGTGTGGAAGCTGTGCCTTATCAGTGTTCTAGTGCTGCTCCCCATCAGCAGCTTGGGAATGTTTAAGTTGCACAAAAAGACAATAGATTCCATTGAGCCAATGTATAGCAGTGACTCCATTAGTGATTGTGAAAGTCATCCCCTCTCTGTAACCCTCACACCAGCCATGAAGGTTTTCAAAGGTACAGTACAGTTCAGTACTGTACAGTATTTTCTTTATTGCATTGTTGTGTGTTACTGTATATTACAGTGCTTTGTACAATGTTATATTGCAGTGTTTTGTAATCATTTTTATAAACAGTTAATATTTTTATATGAATATTTTTTGGGTTTGAGTTTCCATTATTTCCTATGGGAATTGTCTGAGTTTCCATTATTTCCTATGGGAAAATCTGCTTCACTTAAAGAGAGTTTCACTTAAAGAGCATGCCTCCAGAACGAATTAAGCTCTTTAAGTGAGGCGCCACTGTATGTCCTATCTCTCGTTAACAACCGGTTCTATAGAGTAGGTGCAAACCTGCAGGAGCATCCTCATCCTTTCTAAATTCTAAGAGTCTCATCCTTTCTTAATTCTAACCAAAATATTGATGCGGATGAGATTCCGCTTCATCCTGCAGTGGATTTTTGACATCTGGAGGTAAGGGAAATCTTGGGGTAAGGGAACATTTGTTCCCTGGTCCTAGGATAATGCATGCTGGCCTGCCACATCTATTCATCATATCTGTATGATTGATAATACTGACACAAGTTTGTATGAACCTGAGATGAAGGACCAATACTCAGAAGAATTTGGATTGGGTTGATGCCATTACCTTCATACATGTCTCAGTATTGATCTGTCCCCTCCTGACTCCTATCACCTTTCCAGTCTGCCCTCTTCTAACCCAGTTTGTCTGCCTCTCACCTCTCCTCTGGATGGTAGAACCAGTGGCTTGGTGCTCACAGTAGTGGCCAAGCTGCTCACTTTGGCGAGCTGCCTTTGTTTAATATTATGAAGTTTGTTCACCAGGAAGGCTCATCTTGGATCTTCTCCACCTAGTTAGATGTTTATTTCAAAGAACATTTAAAGACTCTATGGACAAAATCCAGAGTAACTACAGGGAGTCCTTGCTCCGGTGTAAGAACAAGTTACTCTTGGTTGCAATATGAATTTCCCATAGGTTTTGACCAGGTGGTGCAGTAACTACGGGTACACATAAAGTCTGTTACGTGATACCGTAGTTACTCTGGATTTGGGGGTATTTGGGGATATACTCAGTTTATGTGTAGTTTTGATCATTTATGCACAACTATGCAGACTAGAACAATTGTGTAAGAAATTTGCTTATGACTCAGGCTACAAGCCTAATCCCCAGTTAGGCTGGCCTTAATTTGGGGCTAAGACTGTAATTCTATCCACACTTACCTGGGAGCAAGCCGCATTTATTATAATGTGATTTACTGCTGAGTGAACATACTTAGGATTGGGTTCAGTGGTGGGCTTCAGGGGGTTCTCACAGGTTCTATAGAAACTTTTGCTAATGAGTATCTGATTCAAGAACAGATCACTAATGGGACATAGAACCCGTTTTTAATTTAGGTTATTAGGACATAGAACCTGTTGTTAATTTATATGAATCCCACCACTGATTGGGTTGTAAGTCTCGTGCTTGCCTGGGAATACTGCAAAATGCAGCAAAGCACTTTTGCACCATTCCTGGGGTAGCATGTGCCAACCTCCCCACACCACCATGAAAAAAGACAGATCAGCTGTGCTGGCCTAAATTGGTTAGGATTGCACCCTCAGTTCCATTGAAATAAATAAGACTTGAATTAGTCACGACTGACAAGCTCCATTTGTTTTATTAACGAGTGTTTATTAATGATGAATTTTCTTGGATATCACCCAATATAAATACTTAAGATTCAAAAAGTATGTGACTATGGATGATAATTATGTGAGTGGGAGGGAGTTGAACTAAGACCTGGAAGATCCACGTATTAGAAATCCCTCCTTAGCCATGAAGCTTTCTGAGTGATCTTGGGCCAGTCACTCGCTCTTAGCCTCACCTACCTTGCAGAGGACAAGAGGAGGAGTGAAACCAAAGCTTTGTAAGTCACTTTGGCATTTGGGTTGTCATGGGAAAAATGGAGTATAAATCCCTTAAAACAAAATACTGTACCCTTATATCTATGTATAAGATTATTTGCTACATCCCCTTTTTGCAATGCAAGAGTTTATAAAAGCATGTTTTTTCCCTCTGTCCTGCGTATTGGGAAAACTTTTCCAAGATCTCTCTTTTGCCAGTTGTCAGCTACAGATTATCACTCCGGCACTGCTCACATCTAGGTTTAACCACTTGTATTCTTTTTTAACAGATATGGCTTCCTCTTTAATATATACACTACAGTATTGAGTTGCTTCCATTTAGTACAGGTTCTGAAAGATCAGCCCCTAGCGTTTGATCAGCAGGTGCTTCTGCTGAGCTAGCCGTAACCGCATCCTCCAGAGTATTGTTCATCTCCCTCCAAATGGAATAATTAGGACTCTTTGGACCAATACGACAAATTGGCTGCCATTAACAGTGCTCAAGACTCTGTGCTGCTGCATAGACACTGCTTTATGTGTTTCCCCCATGCTGAAAACAGAGCATCTCCTCCTCATTGCCTTGCTTCTCAGCCCCCTACTTCCTGCATGGCCTTCTCTTGAACTTTTGACATTCATTAATGTCAGCCTAAGGTCATTCGTATTGGTCTGCCCATCTATATCTGCGCACACACTCAAGACTGCTTAATGAGGATTATTTACTCCTTGACATACTTTGATCACTCTTTTGCTTAATGAGGGATGGTTACAGGGTGTCTTTCCCCCACTCCTTCCATGCGCATTCCATGCACATAGAACTGCATCGCTAATGAATATTAAGTGCTTGTCCCAAATTGGAAAGCTGCCACGATACCTCATTTTGCAAGCTAAAGAGTGTAATCTTGGAAACGCCACATCCAAATTTGTTACTGAAGACTGAACTTCCTTTCTTCAGATGGTTGGGACAATTAAGGAACCTGGAAGTGTTCTTGTGATAGTCCATGAAATTTATGATAGATAACAAGACCTACAGATTGTTTTATTTTCTTCTACCTTTAATGTATTCATTCATTTTGTAAAGGGCTGCTATAAATGCGATCAACTCACAGGAATCATGTATTCTCCGGTTATTAATCTAATGGCAATATCAGGATATTGTTGCCATTAGCAGAACCATTATTTATAATCACTGGTTTCCTAGCAGCTTAAATACTTCCTTCAGGGTCTCCTTCCAACAACCTATCCTTAACACCATATTGTCCGGGATGAGGATGCTTTAATGCAATGCTGCAAGAGCACAAAAACATGGGACAATGTGATAAGACATTGCAAAATTCAGCTGTCTGACAAACTCAGCATTCATTTAAAAGAAAAAAAGGTGAGTTTCTAGTCCTTATGGCTATAAAGACATGCTTGAAAGAGCTGGGGCAATGTCTGATAAAACTGCAATGGAGGAAGAGCCGAATACCATTTCCCATTGTTGGGCACAGCGTATTAGTTTACTTGCCCCTCCCTTAACTAACTAGGAATAAATTATGCAAAATAACCAAAATCCCAGAATAAATTATGTAAAGTAAAATAAATTATGCAGAGTTGCTTTCATATAGACTGCAGGCAGAATGCTATTTATTTTTTTAAAGTATGGATTCCACACGGTCCCGTATTAGAAAAAACAGAACAGCCTGGCAAAAAATCTGTTTCATAGATTCAGCTCTCTGTCTCAAATATAAGGATATTAATACTGATGAAACCAAGGTGATCGTCTGTCCTCTTTTTCCAGAACACATCTTGGATTTTAGCCTTGTGGCCTGGAAAAACCTTCAGTATCTTCCTTTTTTTGTGAGTGGGCAACATATAGCCTTTTTGTAATTAATAAACTATATGTAATAGTTTTTAATTTAATAGTAAATAACATAGGGTGCAATCCTAACCTAGCCTGGCTTAACTCATCAGTCTTCCAATTCCCATGATGTTGTAGGGAAACAAGTGCATGTCTGTGGACTGGCCTTACCTTTATCCAGGAGTGGTGCAGAAGTGTCTTACAAAACTTTTGTGACACCCAGGGGCATCACTACGGTTTTTGTCACCTGGTGCATGAGGCCAGTGCGTCACCCCCATACAACAATATGAATGGTGGGCATGGTTATGTGCCACTGCACTGCCTCCTTAGATTTTTAGCCACACATTTTAATACAGTAAAGATATTCCAAAGTGGTTTGTTTCAATGCATTGTGCTGTAAATTACACAACCAAAGGTGTATAGTATGATGGGATTATTTCTACAAACCATGATTTTAGATAATTTGGAGACTAGTGATGTCGCTCCCCTCAAGGCTACCATCTTTCTGACACCCTAGTGATATCCCTGATCAGGACTATTTTGAAAGCCTTGCACTCCGCTGGATTGACCTTCCACTTCAGCCAAAGCATGCTTGCTTACTTGCGAGTAAACACAGCTGTGCAGTTCACATCCATTTTCAATGCATTTCAATGCAATCATTAGGGACCTCCTTCTGGGGTGATTTGTAGGAGCTGTGTTCATTGGATCAGGAAAATTCTGGTGTCCTTGGATTCTTCTTAGTCTGCCCTTGCCAACTATGGCACATTTGCCTACTTGCAAGTAAAGATGCGATATGGGTCACTTTCACTTTCCATATAGTTCAATCCATATTTTAGTTTTTTTAGTCTTTTTGCCATAATGTTTGATAACGTAAATTGATTTTTGCATTCCTCTTCAATACAAATCAAAACAGTATAGGACATGATGGGGTTTTCCACAACATTGAAAAGTTGCATTTTTTTTGTTCCCCCAGTGCATATGACTCACCTTGGGCACATCACTTGGTGGAGACCGCCCACCCGCACCACCCTAGCAATGCCCCTGGTGACACCCTAGGTCAGCACAGAACTTATGCTAGCCAAACTGGATATCAGGATTGCAGCCTAAGTGTTTTAATTAACCACATGAAAGAATATACAGGGTGACTGAAAAGTAACTTCCTATATTGTAATTTATAAGTATTTTAAAATAGGAAGTTACTTTTCAATCACCCTGTATATGAGTGTTTTAATGTCTTACATCTTTCTTGACTGTCCTACACTTTGGGCAGGCCTTGTCCTCTTCTGTGGTTAACTTAACCATATGGTCATCCTGGATGAAACATACAATAATCAAAGCCCATTTGAAGAAAGATCACTTGTCCTTTAAATGTATGAAATGTTTGCTGTTCAACTCTCTCTCTCTCTCTCTCTCTCTCTCTCTCTCTCTCATGTTGCAATTTTTATACCATGCCTGCTTATCTCAAGAAGTTTGTCACAACAAACCTAACTCACACTGACACTTTTTTGGCTTCTCATTAGTAGCAAAGATGCATTCAGATTTTGCAAATGATTAGCATTCAGAGAGGCAAAAAAAAAAACTTGACCAGTTTAGGCTGCAATCCTAACTAATTTAGGCCAGCATAAATCTCTTGCTCTCCATTCCCATGTTAGTGTGGCAAAGTGTGCACATGTTTCTGCCCTTGTCTATTCTCCCCCCAGAATGGTGCAGAAATAGCTTGTGACCCTTTTACAATACCCCCATACCAGCACAAGACTTGTGCCAGGACTTAACTGGAGTTTAGGATTGCAGCCCATCTTTCCCTCTGGATGGGAGGGATAGACCAAGCTTTCAGTAAATTTCACAGTAGTAGAAAGTACATGAGGAGGGAAAGAGAAGCAACTCCAAGCCTTTCCCCACTGTATTATTGTAGTACTTCCAAATGGATAATGGCTGTTTAATGGATTTGGATGCAAGTGGATTTGATCTGTTAAACAGACCAAAAGGCCACTACACATCTGTCAACACGTAGTTTATTTAGGGGATGATTTAGCCTATCATGAACACAGTGCTATACATGGAGACCTTCCAACAAAACTTATTTGACCTCTGTCAGGGCATGTGCACCACATGGTCAAGACCATTATCAGGACCCAGAAGCTTACATCCAAAACTCCTTTGGATAACAATGCAAGATACTCAAGCTAAAGGGCCAGGAACTGCCAAACTGAAGCTTAATCCTGATGCCACCCTACTCTCACCCCCCACTACGTTGTGAAAGAACAATATAGCGCTACTTACATGCTCTTTCCAATGAGATCCACTTGACAAAACTAGGAGTGAAGTGATGCTGATATTGCCTAGACCTTAGTAATATATTTTCTGTTTAATGTGAACACATGGCAAGAAAGGAGCCAAGGAAGTGGCTGCTTCCCCAGCTCCCTCACTAAAAAAAATGTGCAGGCAGCAGATACCCCTACATCTTGTCCTTTAAAGAGGCCATGGGAGGAGGGAATGATGTGATTGTGCAATCATTTCAAATGATCTTTACATGTGCTACTTTTTTGCTTGATGTATCCATGACCCAATCCTTTGGCTCTTGCTGATTCTTGCTTCTGCCCCCCCCCCCACACTTTGAAATCTCTTTCCCACCTCTCCCCTGACATCAGAGATGGCATATGGGGTCCACAGAATACCTTAACACTATCAACGTCCTTCATTCTCAAACATGAATTCTCCAAAGGACCCATTGACAGAGGACCCATGCACTTCCATGGGATCAATGCCAGGGAAGTGTTCTGAGGATCGTGCAAGCCATCTGCAATGCCTCAGGAAGTAGAGATACATAATTCAAGGGCAGCATCTGTTGCTCCGCAAACACATGTTTAACTTTAAACTGAGAAGTAAATACTTCCCTTTTTTATGTAGGAGGATTATTACTTTTCTCATTTCAAAAGTCCCAAGTGACATCACAAATAAAATTAGAAATGCTGTAAAAATCCAGCAAAACATTTGCAAATCCTACATGAGTCTTCCTTTGCCTCTAGGCCTGGAAACAGCTACCATCACCCATCTCAGGGCCCTTATTCCTTGCCCCCTTTTTTGTCTTGAATGCAAAGTGGTACTGTATTATTGGCATCTGTCAGGCCAGACACACATACACACATTTAGATACATGTACGTGTTTCCTATATCATCTTTGTGATGATCCCAAACTAGCAAATATTGTTTGTAATGTTAACATTTTATACACAATCCTGACCATGTCTACTCAAAAGTAAGCCGCATAATCCGCATTGTGTTCATTGGGTCTTAGTCCCAGGAAAGTATATTTAGGATGGCAGCCTTAGTGAATGAATGACTCTAGTCAGAAACAAATCATTTGGGAACATTTGTATAGAATCCAAAACCTAAATCAAAACTGTTATTGAAGCCAAGCTGAAAGATAGTAGCAAGGTATAGTGGGTAAGAGAAGGGGAAGCCTGGGTTTGTTGATACCATAGGCAGGGCTACTCAAACTCGGGGTGGGGGCAGACTGAGGGGGTTCAAAAACCCAACAATGAAACAATGAAAAGAAAAAGCAGCAAATAAAATCTAGCTTATAAACTAAGGGCAAAATCCAGAGTAACTTCATGGAGTCCTTGCTCCGTTATAAGAACAACTTACTCTGGATTGCAATATGAATTTCCCATAGGTTTTCACTAGGTGGTGCAGTAACTACAGGTGCAAGTAAAGTCTCTTACGTGCTCCCGTAGTTACTCTGGATTTGGGGGTAAGTAACTTTCAGTTGCCTGTGTTGTCATGCACTGTCCTCCATGGAAAGTCAGTATCATATAATGGAGAATGACAGGTTCCAGAATAGAGAGATCCTGAACAGAGAGGTTCAAATCTTTACCTGGCCATGAAATTCACTGATAGTGCAATTCTAAACATGCTTACTCAGTAATATTGAGAAGTATCCCTCATTATGTTAATGGGACATACCTCAAGTAAGTGTGCATAGAATTTCATTGTGAGTTGACTAGTTGCAATCTCTGAGACTACTTTACTTCTAGAGTAAGCTGTGAGGATAAAACAGGGATAGCTTCCTGAATTCCTTGGAGGAAGGGTGGGATATAAACATGATTAATAAATAATATTATGTTTTGCAAGCTCAACAAGCCAACAAAATTGCTGAACAAACTCCACGCACCACACACTTGGACAGCAAATGGAATAAAGGAGGATATATTCTGATTGGCTGAAGCAAAAACAGTTTGCTTAAATCTTGCCGTTCAGCTAAATATATGCATGCTGTCAAATGTCCCCATTTTGTTATATTTACAGCATCTTAAAGAATCATTTGGCCAATACATTTTTACAGTATAAAAATCCACTTACTGAACTACACAATTTGTGAGGAAACAAATCAAAGCAATTGGAAATAAAACAAATCAAGTCATTGTTCTCAAGGGGGCTTGGAAATGCAAACCCCGGGAAGCATCAAAGGGGTTGAAACTACAAATATATTAATGAAATAAAAACAGCTCTAGCATATATGTAGATGAGGATGTACGTAGACACATCCTTTCATATGATTAGTTGTGGAGAGGGGTACAGCCGAAGAGACAAAAGGTAAATATACAGTATGAGGGGGGAAAATAATTAGGAATAAGGTAGCGAGTGGAAATGTAAAATTCAGGCAAAATTAGCATGAGCCCCTGAGATACTTATTAAGCCATCAGTGGGAAACTAGATGATGATGTCACGTCTAAGTACAGGAGAGGAGACACACGTAGACTTGGATGAGATCCAGTTGGTGCTGTAGATTTATGTAGTTAATTTTGTCCCCTGACTGCATTCAGATGAACAGTTCTCCTTGACATACACCAGGAAAATTGCTGCATTATAGCTGTGTTAATGGTAATCAGCATGCTAATGAGCACCAGAAGGTTGTTACAGAAAAAGGAAGGTTCAAAGACATAGAACCTAGAGAAGAAAAAGAGCAAATTCTTTGGGGAATGCGAGCGTCTTGTTTGCAGGTCATACATTATTTGTTTTGGTCATTGCAGAGCAGAAGATGCTTAATTTAAGGACAGAGAAAGATGAAGCTGCCTGAATGGGAGAGGTTGCATTATTTAATTAAATATGGAGAGGAGAAGCAAAGTACCAGCAACTAAAGAGTGCTCTGACCCTTGACATCTGGGATTGGAAGCTTATTTTGGATTTCCCCCTTTGCATTTATTCTATTCTTGTACAGTTCTCATACATCACAAAAGCTTTTGCCACATGGATTTCTCCATTCGATAATAGATACTCAAGTGTCTTGTCCTTTGGAGAGTTTATATGGTCTTAATTTAACGTATTTGAAACAGGAATTCGGGTAGGATGACCCTGCTGGGTAGTTTGCTGCATCACTCTTTCCAAGGAAGGAATTGCTACCTGGTATTCTGCTGCCTATAGCTTTTATGACTAAAGATGGCCAGGTGGTGGTAATGCAACTACCAAATGAACTGGGGGCCAGGGTGACCATACAGAATGGAGGACAATGTGCCTCTACCTTTAAGCATTGCACAGATGAGGAAATTGAGGCAAGTGCTGCTCTTTAAACCCTTTTATGATAAGCTAAACTTGCCTAAATTCCCTCTTCTGTGCAATGCTTAAAGGTAGAGGCACTATCTCCTCCATTCTATATGGTCACCTTGCTGGGGGCACAAGGGGCCAATATGGTTCCAGATTGATCTATACATTGCTAACTCTGGCATGGCTGCTCAGTCTGATATTTTAGGCTGTCTGTCCTCACTTGCCTTTCTGTGTGTTTGTTTTCAGGCTTGAGGAAAGGCTTTGTCAGTGCCGGCACCCTGTCTTTGGTTCTCTCTCCCAAAAGGAGTCTACTCACTGATTACATTGACAGATTTCAGTTTAAGTTTAGCCTAAATTTAATTTAAAATGATTAAATCTAAACTTAAATAAATTTTTATGGAACTTCTATAAAAGAAAGGTCTGTTGGATTCCTGCTTGGTTCCCTGATCTAGAGAAACCCCACCCCATGCTATGCAGAATACAGACTTCTGTTATAGAGAATAATTGTTTTCCTTAGATAAGAAGTTTGTGCACAAAAGCTGTTGTGATGGAAGTTCATCCCCAGGATCAGATCTACAGGACACCGCTTTCTTGTGTGGCCAATTACTCCCATAGGTCTCTCCTGTCACTAGATGGACAAATGCTTGTGCTTCTATGCATTTTGAAGCACTAGTGGTTTACTGTTCCGTACATGGGGTCCACTCTAGATTAGAAAGTTTATTTCTTGAATTTAAAGAACAATGCAAGGTAAGAAACCAGACAAATAAAAACCTTATTTGAGAGCTATAGCAATAATAGTACTTCACAGTAAGACGACACATCTGAAACTAAGGGCGATGCTTCATTAACAATCAAGGAAACTGGTGCATCAAATGACTTTCCCTGGGGAATGAAGAGAGCAGTGAACAGAAACACAGAAAATTTAAAAAAAGAACAAAGTTCAAGCCCACCCCTTCTTTTGAAGTACACCTTATTTGAGTATTAGGTTGCCTTATGGGTTTCAATGGCCACCATCAAGAGAATGTACTAGGCCATGCCAGGCCCCCCATTGAGTTTTTTGCTTTGTGATTCAGCTTTCAACATAAGGTTGCTTTTGAAACTCAGGATGGGGTCCAAAGCAGCTTGCAATGCAGCAGTTGATAAAGCTGCAGTTGACAGAAGGAAAAAAACAAGGAAGAAGAACATTTTTTTAAAAGAAGCAAACTAGAAAATCACTTGAGTATATTTTTTATGTATTGAATATATATAGTTGATTGGTTAAGACCCTGTGGGCCTAGAATTACAGCATTTGCCTGCTGTTACTCAATTCCAGTTTGAGTCAATAAATGCTGTTGTATCTATGCTGGTCTGCTTCTTGCCTACTGAAACCCACTACAGTGGCGACAAAGGTGGGATGCTGCAGAGGAGAGAGCTGAAATCACTGGGTGTCAGACCAGGTAAAGAGCCCTGGTGGGACCACACTCTTTACCTGCCTGCCAGTAAGACACACTGGAGGCACAGACGCACCTGAAGGATCTGTCCCTAGGACTCCTAAGTACAGCCCAGCTCCAACCAAAGCAGTACAGGCATTAACCAGCACCACAGGGGCCTTCACAACATGGCTCAACTGGGAAGGGTCAAGAAGTTTGATATTACTCACCCGGAACAGTGGAGCTCATACTTCTCCCAAGTAGACAACTATCTCCGGGCTAACCAGGTCACAGATGACTGCATGAAGGCAGCAACCATAGAGTAATTATAGGAAGTCCTTCCTCCAGTGTAAGAACAAGTTACTCTGGATTGCAATATGAATTTCCCATAGGTTTTCACTAGGAGGTGCAGTAACTATGGGTGCACATATTGTCTCTTACGTGCTCCCATAATTACTCTGGATTTGAGGGTATGTGTCTATGGACAAGCCACGTTTGATATAACTGAAAACTTGATAGCACCGGCAAACATAGAGACCGTGGCCTGTGCAGACCTCAAGAAAAAATGAGGGGATCATTTTGAGCCTAAACCAGGGATGGGCCTGGCCCAACCTAACAACCAGTTCGCCGGAAGTAGGTGGGCCAGGCGGGGGTCGGGGGCAGGGTCTCTGTACTCATCTCATTAAGTCAGAGGACCACGAGAAGGCCTCTTTAAGTGCCAGAGTCTATCACTTAGCACTCTGCACCTGCTCAGAGGCGTGGAGATGCAAGTTGAAGTTGACTTTGTACCACTTCCTGGTTCCACTCAGTCAAAGTTCCACACTTGCTCCCCGCAAAGGGTCCGTTGTTTGGGGTTACCTTAAGTAGTAACACAACCACAGTCTTATAGGATAGAAATCAAATTTATTGTAAAGCCAAATCATCACACAAGTAAGGTAAAAAGCAATAGCACATGAAAATCTCATGGTACTGAAAAACAACAAAGAACTTCCTCCTGCCCTTCTACTTAGTTCCCTAATTAAGCAGCAACACAAAACACAGCATCAGTGTGGGCTTACATCAGGCTTAATGCCAGTGGTGGTCAGTTCCATCGGCTCCATCCTGCTCTCCCAGAGGCTTCTGTTTTTCTTCCAGCTCCACACAAAGGAATCACACACCACCTGGCCTGAGCCCTCAGGTAATTCTTGTACAAATTTCAGGACACTTAGGTGTCAATCAAAAGTCTGACCAGTAAGAAGGATTTCAAAGGTGTGTTACTCCACCCCTTGGGTGTCCACCCAGCCCGCCCAGCTGTGTGGAACCGTTGAAAATCTTCCATGCCTAGAAGCTTCTGACCCTTTCCTGTCCTTTCTAGAACAATCAGACCAGATGAACCCAGTTGTAGCTAATGGCCCATTGGGAGATCATCTGCATATCTCCTCTCAGGAAGTCATCTCTTGGCACCTCTTTGTCTTTCTTCCATTTCCATTTCAGTCTGAAACCATTTCAGACTATAATATGATGTATTATGTATATACATGTTAATCATTCTAGCCCAGGCATGGATGCCCAAGACAGCGGGGTTGGGGGCGGGCCAGGAGGCTGCGGTGTGGGTGGGCAGGGAGAGGGGCAGGGCAAGGGGCGGCCCCAACCCTAGCGTCCTGCGCTTGCATCAGGGCACCACTTGCATACTGCGTACTGCGCTTGCATCAGGACGCCACTGTTCAGGACGCCACTTCGCCTGCACTGATCTTGGCAGAGGCGTAGTCGCATCCTGAACAGGATGTGACTGTGCTTGCGTCAATCTTGACACAGGCGGAGTCACGTCCTCTTCAGGACACAACTCCGCCTGCGTCACGATTAACACAAGTGCAGCGGTGGGCCCCAAGGGCGAATCGGTTTGCCCTTTATTTGACCCGCCATTAGCAACCGGATCGCTAGCGGCAGGCCAAAATTAACAACCGGTTCTGTAGAACCGGTGCGAACCGGCGTGGGCCCACCTTTGGCCTAAACTCTCAGTCATCGTTTGGCGCTATGCATTTGAGCAATGTGAACAGAGATCCAGGGAATCTGCAGCAGAGTTTGTAGCAGCCCTTCACCAAGCTTCAAGCCAATGTGAGTTCCCTGATCTGGAAGACTGTCTCAGAGACAGGCTCGTTTGCATCCTGCGTAACAGTGAATTACAGCAGTGCCTATTTGCATGGAGAAACTAACTTTCCAAGGTGCGTTGGAGGAAGTCATGGTGGATCCATGGTGGCCATGCAGACTCTCCGGCCAACAAAAACATACCTCAGACCCCCAGCGATCCTCCAAGAGATTGCAGAAGGCTTGGGGGAGGTCAGTGAGAGGAAAGAAATTGATCACTTGCGGAGCAGGACCCACCTTCAAAATGTAGGCCACCCAAGAAAAGTGTAGAACATAACAAAATAAAAGCTCAAAACCCTTATGTGTATTGTTTCATGTGCTTAATTTAAAAAAATATATTACCAAATCTTACATTTAAAATTATTACATATACAATTTATTCCATATCATTTATTGATTCCAAGCAGGCGATAAGCTGCCTGCTCATGAGGAAAAGGAGGACAATGACAATTTTTTTCCAGGATACATGGATAAAAAGAGGATGTGTCCCGGAGAAAGAGGATATCTGATTAAAAATAACTAAATAAAAATAGCCTTAAACACACACCCCCAAAGCATTAAAACCCCAGATGGATAAGGACAGGAAATTAGGCTTGGGGAGAGGGGGAAGAGGAGTTTGGACTATTTTTACAAACAATAAAAAAATTCACATTATCTGTAGAGCCAGTTTCTATCATTTTCAGTGTTGGGGGGCTGCCTTCTGAAGCACTTGTAAGCTCCCGGTACCTGGGACAGGGGCCAACTAGAAGCCTTGCACCCCCTGGACTGACCTCCCACACCAGCCAAAGTATTTGCTTACTCACGAGTAAATGCAGCTGTGCAGTGACGAGAGAACTTCCTTCTGGGGTGATTTTTGTGGCTGCGCTCATTGGATCAAGACCCTTATGGTGTCTTTGGATTCATCTCAGCCTGCCCTTTCCACTGGAGTATGCATGTTTTCCTACTCGTGAGTAAAGCCACAATATAAATTACTTTCATTTTCCCATGTATTTTCTATGCATACTTTTGTTTTTCAGTTTGGGGGGCCATAACATTTGATAGGAATAAGCTATTTCAAAACAGATTGCTGCATTGGATTAAGCTCTTCAAGATGAATCCCATGACATGATGGGGTAGTGCACACCACTGCAAAGTTGATTTTTTGTGGTCTCCCATGACCAAGACGGTGGTCCCTCAGCCTTTGTGACCCCCTTCCCATAGGGGTTCTGCGATCCCCACTGCATAAGACAGACAGACTGACTGACTGACTGGTTGGTTGGTTGTTTGGGAAGGGACATCATTGCAAGGATGTACACTGTGTGGTGACATAATTGCCCCCTCATTGTCCATGTAAAATCATCATGGCTGCCCTGCTCTCTTTACACCTGAGGAGGTTCTCTTTCCACCTGCTTTCTCATGTGTAAGGCGAGACTCCATTAGTGTAAGTAGGAGGGCAGCTGTAGTGTTTTTCCATCATCTACACTGAGGTGATTCTGACTTACCTACAGTTCTGGCACTGCACATCCCTGCATTACTGTCCATAGCGTATATACCAGTGGTCATGATGGTATTTGGTAAATTTACCATTTGGTAAATTTACCATGATGGAGGGGTAAATTACTCCAAACTGGGTAAAAATGAAATTCCTGGGGGTAATGGAACAATATAGGGGAAGCAGGGGGGAGGTTGGGAAGGGATGGATGCAGGGTTTGGTGGGGGTAACATCGGCATATCAAGGGGGTAACGTCTGCATATCTACATATATTTTGGGGTTAAAGTTCCCTGACCCCTGGTATATACTGTACTCACTCTCTTATTGTCCCTGTATGTGGTTCAATCAGAGAGCACATCCACTGATCAGATTCCCTTTTCTTGAATCACACCACTGGACTGTCATTGATATCTAAGGATGGCTCTCCAGGGTCTCAAGTGAAAGTACTGTATTTTCCAATCATGTTTTTTTCAGAACCATTTGCTGTACATGTTGAGCCAGAGACCTTTTTGTATGTGTAAGAATGTGCTTGAGCACTGAACTATAGACACTCCCAAAGAAAATGGTGTATACTATGAACAACTCTTCCTCTCTCATCCCACCTTTGACTCCTTCCAAAACCTAATTAAAATTACCATCCATCTCCAACCTAACATGAATCGTCAGAAGAGAATATGACTGAAAATATTTCTTATCTTACATTTTACCATGTCTTACCAAAAAATGCTCACTATATAAAGAAAAAGCATATTTACATCAGACAATGAATAAAATTGTTTCTAAATGCCTAGGAAGAGTAAAATGTCCTAGTTTACTGGAAACCAAGAAAATGAAGTTTAGCCACAAGCATTTCCCCCCTCCTCCTTATTCTTTCTTGGTGGGGAAATGGAGTATAATGCCCTTAGGTTTTCTCCACTATATATGCAGATGTGGAAAAGAAATGAGCTACGAATTGCACAGGTTCGGGGACTGATAAAATTAAAATGGTTACAGATAATTTGTTGATCATCTTTACATAGTTTTTACATACTAGAAGCATCACCCCCAAAATCTGATAATTTAACATAATATAATTCAATAAAATATTGTTTGAGTAAGAAGGAAATTCTATAGAAAGGAGAATATTGGATAAAACATTGCTCATGGTACTGTTTTAATTCTGAAATATCTTGCTAAGAGGGTTTATTTAAATAAGGGCTCCCAAAGATGAGCATTGCAGGGGGAAAAATTCTTACAGGATGATTTATAGAAAAATTATATGAAGTGAATGAAGGACAGAAAATTTTTATTAGAAAAGGCTCCCATTTCCACAAAATATAAATTATACCTTTTTAGAGAATATATTGAGTTTTATTAATATTCTGAAGACAGCCTGCAGTGTTACTTTCCACACCCACCTATAAGACTTTCATTATTATGTACAAGGTGTATTTACCCTTTAACCAAATAGTTTAAGAAGACTTTGATGCAACCTTGATGGAAGTTTATGAACTCCTAATACATTCCTAATCATTCTCCCGCTCATACACCATGCAAAAATATTCACCTAATCTGTAAATAACATAATTTGCAAAATACTGTATAGTTGTGCATTTATTGGCCAGGCTGCTAAGAGACCCCATACTTGAGGTATTCTCTGCCTGTAGGGACTAACCTGGAGGGACTTTTGATTAGTCCTCCCTTCTTCAGCTTCTCTTGATACATTAGAAGCTACTTTAAAAGGTTCTCCCAACCTCTCAAGAACAGCTTGAAGGGCGCAACAGGTGAGAAAGAAGGGTTTTGAAAGTCCTGATGTCCACATAGAGGACTATGTAAGTCCTTTCTGATCTCTATTACATCCATGGTGTTTTTATTGTGCCAGTACAGTAAAATCGTGGATTGATAATAACTTGTGTTTGCAAGTTACTATCGTTTTGCAAGTCAAGCAAACATTTCTGATAAATTTTGAGTTGCAATACCAGTGATACCTTGTAAAATAAGCCAAAAATGTCCTGACCAGCAACTTCTCAGCCTCTCCTGAAAGACCAGCCTATGTATGTCTACTCTGAAGTAAGCCTAATACAGATAATGGGGCTCACTCCTGTGTAAGAGAGGCAATGGAAAGAAGCCTGAGAGACCTAGCCTTGCATGTCTACTTGAAAGTAAGCCCTTTTATAATCAGTAAGGCTCACTCCTGCATAAGAAGGGCAGATTTCAGAGACCTGGGAGACTATGGGCACAATCCAGAGTAACTAAGGGAGCAGGTAAGAGACTTTACGTGCATCCATAGTTACTGCACGATCTAGTGAAAACCTATGGGAAATTCATGCCTTGGTCACCTTGGTGGATGACCTACGCCGGGGAATGGACAGCGGGAGTGCGTCCCTGCTGATCCTGCTGGATCTATCAGCGGCCTTCGACACCATTGACCATGGTGTCCTTCTTGGTTGGCTGGCCGGGTTGGGGATTGGAGGCACTGTTTTGCAGTGGTTCCGCTCCTTCCTGGCTGACCGGTCCCAGAAGGTGGTGCTGGGGGATGCTTGCTCGGCACCCTGGCCTCTTCGGTGCGGGGTACCACAAGGTTCCATTCTATCCCCCATGCTATTTAACATCTACATGAAGCTGCTGGGAGAGGTATTCCGGAGGTTTGGAGTGAGGTGTCATCAGTACGTCGATGACACCCAGCTCTATCTCTCCTTTCCTCCTGAGTCCAAGGAGGCGGTGGAAGTCCTGAATCGTTGTCTGGAGGCAGTGGGGGACTGGATGAGGGTGAACAAGCTGAGATTAAATCTTGATAAGACAGAGGTTCTTCTGGTCCGGAAGTCCTTGACTCGGGTATTGGAATATCATCCTGTTCTGGATGGGGTTGCACTCCCTCTGAAGGAGCAGGTTCACAGCTTGGGGGTTCTCCTGGATTCGCAGCTGCTCCTTGAGTCCCAGGTAGCGGCTGTGGCCAGGGGAGGCTGTGGCTTTGCTCAGCTTTGGCTGATCACCAGCTGTAACCATACCTGAGTTGCTCGGATCTGGCCACGATGACCCATGCCCTAGTGACATCAAGACAGGATTACTGTAATGCGCTCTACGTGGGGCTGCCTCTGAAGACTGTCCAGAAGCTTCAACTAGTTCAGAATGTGGCGGCCCTTGTGGTTGCTGGGGCTCGTCGGTTTGACTCTGTCGGACCACTGCTTCAGCTACTACACTGGCTGCCCATTCGTTTCCGGGCTGAATTCGAAGTGCTGGTCCTGACCTTTAAAGCCCTAAACGGCTCGGGTCCAGGGTATCTGAGGGACCGCCTTCTTCCCTATAATCCGACCCATCACCTAAGGTCGTCTGAGGGGGTCCTACTGACTGTGCCGCCACTAAGGGATGTGAGAGGTGTGGTGGCCAGAGATAGGGCCTTCTTGGTGGTGGCACCCCGGCTTTGGAACTCCCTCCCCATAGAACTGAGGAAAGCTCCCTCAATACAGAGCTTCAGGTGGAGCCTTAAAACTTTTTATTTCAAAAAAGCTTTTTAATGGGGGCAGAGGTTGGGGGGCTTTTGTTTTTATCATTTTTTGTTTTATCGTTTTTAGTCTATGTTTTTAGCTTTAATCTAATTGTATTTTAACTACATTTTAATGTGTTTTAATCTAATTTATTAGATTAGAATCTATTTATTAGATTAGAATCTAGAATTTATTAGATTAGAATCTAATTTAATCTCTATTTATTACCGTAATTAATTTAATCTCTATTTATTACCGTATCTAATTTTAGTGGTGTTTTATTGTTTTTTAATTGTTGTTTGGCCGCCTTGAGTTTCCCCTTGTGGGGGAAGAAAGGCGGGATACAAATTGCTTAAATAAATAAACATATTGCTTAAATAACTTGCAATTCAGAGAAACTTGTTCTTACTCCAGAGCAAGGACTCCCCGTAATTACTCTGGATTTCTCCCTATGGCTACAATCCTAAAAACACATTCCTAGGAGTAAGACCCATATAGCACAATGGGGCTTACGTTTGAGTAGATATGGTTAGGACTGTGCTCTAAGTGCAGGTTAATTTGTTTTATTTTTCTTTATATTTTGTATATATTACAGTATTGTAATCATTTTTATATGAAAATTTTTGGGCTGTGGAACAAACTGTCCGAGTCAGTGGCATCGCTAATAATCATGTAGCCCTGGGCAAAGCTTAAAATGTTGCCCTGGAAGTGATGTCACATCCAGAAGTTGATGTCATCCCCAGATATTTTTTAAAAGAAAACTGGGGAAAAACCTTTCTCCTCCTCAGCAGTTTGCCACCCGTTTGCTCTGCTAGTAGTAGAGCTAAAGTACCTATGTGCTGTCTGGAATCGAAGAAGATTTTGTTGCCACTCTATCCATGCAACAACAAAATGAAATTTAATTAATTAGAAAAATGAAAATTGTGGTCCTTTTTGGTGAAGGAAACTGTCCTGGGGCAAAGAGGAATAGCTATTCTTTATCTGCTAAATATAAGAGGAGCACCACTTAGAAGGGCCTCTTATCTAGTTAACAGGGTGACTATATTATGATAAATGTACAGTGGTGCCTCACATAACAAGTTTAATTCATTCTGGAAGCATGTTTGTTATGTGAAGCGGATTTTCCCATAAGAAATAATGGAAACTCAGACAATTGGTTCCACAACCCCAAAACTATTCATATAAAAATATTAACTGGATGTACGTAAAAATGATGACAAAACACTGGAATTGAATTCAAAACATGCATTCAATGTGCATGATCCTATGAAGTCTACTTAGGCTGCAATCCTAAAGACACTTTCATGGGAGTAAGACCCATTGAACACAATGGGGCTTACTTCTGGGTAGACATGATTAGGAGGCTGCAACCAAAGACACTTTCAATGTGTCTCCCCACTTTCTCCTTCTGTTCATCCTGCGCCTCTCTCTCACCTGCTCCCTTCTGACTAGCCCTGAGCTGCTTTCCTCTTCTCCACTGCTGTTCTCTCCCTCTGCCCAGCGGATGCCCGGCCACAGGAGGAACAGCGCAGAAGTGTTGCTTTCACTATGGCAGCCCTGACACTTTTTAAAAGTGCTCCCAGCCAGCATGTCTGCCCCAACTGCCAACGAGTGGGCTTGTTAAGTGGAGCAACACTTGTTATGTGAGGCAGAACCCTAGAGAAATTTTTGCTTGTTATGTGGATCACTTGTTAAGCGAGGCACTTGTTAAGCGAGGTACCACTGTATATGGAAATGAGAGCTGATTCATATTAATAACTTATTATTTCCATACAGTATCAGAATTGCATCTCATTGGCTCTCAAAGCAATCAGTATCATGAGAAATTTGAGTTAAAATCCACTTTTTGTTCCATAGGATTTTGTGTTTTCATTTTCTGGTTAATTGACCATACCTTTGATAGAGTATAGATATAGGTTTGTTTCATTGCATTTGCATTAAATTACCTTTCCAACAATATATAACGTGATGGCATTATCATTCATACATACCCCGTTTTTCATCATTTTAGCCACTAGTGTCAAGCACATCTTGTAGCCCCCCCCCCCCCCCCGCTAAAGTTTGTAACCAGGTGCAACTGCACCCCCCTTAGCTATGTCAATGGTCCGAATTTCTATTATTTCTTATGGAAAAATTCACTTTGAAATACAAGCATTTTGGATTACAACTATGCCTCTGGAATGAATTATGATCATAAACCAAGGTACCACTTTATTGATTTCTAAGAGCTTTGTTACACTCACAATACTATCCTAGATTGCACTTAGGCTGGCACAAAACCCTTATGTTGGCTTGTAATCTGTGCCACAAAGGGGGAGATCTGTTCCATTCTGTTCAAACTTAGACCACCTCAAGATGTGGCCTAAGTCTCAGTAAATCCATTGTGAGCCTCCACTTGCCCACAATAGTGCAAAAGCAGTTCCAATATTTGTGCTGGATACAGTGCAGCTAGGATAGTGAAGGACGGGTGATCATATATGACAACCACAAAAGAGGGCAAGGCCGCCCCAAAATGTAGGACACCCAAGAAAAATGTATGACATGACAAAATAAAAGGTGAAAGTGGTCAAGACAGGCAGTGAACAAGAGGGGTAAGTCAGTCCAGTGAACAAGAGGTTGAGATCTCATACCCATCCGAAGGGCCAATCGCTATTACTTCAGTTGTGAGTGCCAGCAAGGAGGGCAAGGACCCCATGAGGGGTCAGTATATCTGGGACTCAACTTTACTCAACTGGGACTAAGTATATCTGGGACTGAACTTTACTAGTTTACTAGTTTACAACTTTAGTACTATAAGAAGAGATGTTTATTAAGGTGCTTTTCTAGTGTTTCATAACCTCTTCTTCCACAATGTTGAAGCAAAATCATAACAAATAACATCACTTAAACTCATTCAGCCGTGTTGTACAAGAACCAACTCTTTGCTATACCAGTTGTTCATTGAAAAATAGCGTGGAGGATAGGCCTCTAGGGGCTGCTGCAATACAAATAATAAATAATTTTAATAACCACAGGATCATGATAACCCATAAACCATATGGATCTGAATATATTTAAACATCCTGCCTTCAGATTCTCCCTGACCTAAGCCAGTTTTTTGGGACATAAATAAATCAGGATCTTTGGATTTCTCCTGGTTACAGGATATTGAAATAAAAATAATTTTATAACCTTTGATTGTAAGATGTGATAAGCTAATCTTTAATTAGCAATTCTTGTATGTTAGCATTGTTTGTTCACAAATGTAGATCAACATTTGAAGCATTGTCAAAGAAAAAATGGAGAAAAGGAGAGTAAAGGAATCCAAAACAATCACAATATCCTACCTATGTATGCCCCTTATAAAAACATTTGGTTTCTTATCATTACAAATATAATATGTAGCCTGATTCTGTGCCTTTTTACTTAAAAATAAGTCCCATCAAACCTGGTGCTACTCTTGATAAAACAAAATATTTGATTCTTGGTACTTGGTACTTATTACAAACAGACATGCTGAGAGAATAGATGAATACCATAGACATGCCAACAGAATCAATAAAGCCATTTTTATATAGCTTTATTTTTAAAGTCATGTCCTGCTGATGCAGGACACTTTGGAGGAGGATATCAAAGATTTCAGGGTTTCAGATAAGCACATGCTTTCATTGTCTTGTGTTCAATGAGGCTTACTCCCAGGAAAGTGTCTTTGATGCAGCCTCCTAACCATATCTACTCAGAAGTAAGACCCATTGTGTTAAATAGGTCTTACTCCCAAGAAAGTGTCTTTAGGATTGCAGCCTAAGTAGACTTCATAGGATCATGCATATTCTGCATCCAGGAAGAAGTCTGGAGTACTGTACCACTTTCTCCCCACCACCACCGCCTGGATGGACTCCCCCTGATGGAAACCCTTCCTCATTAAGGTTCCTTCTTTAAAGCTGCTGAAAAAGACACCAGTGACTCTTTAGGTGAAAATTAGTCATCCTTTTGTTTTACTGTACATACAGTAAATAACTGTTGTATTACAGTAATTGTGTTCTGTATTATATTATAGTGTTTTGAATTCAAATCCAGTGTTTTGTCATCATTTTTACATACAGTTAATATTTTTATATGAATTTTTTTGGGGTTGTGGAATCAATTGTCTGAGTTTCCATTATTTCCTATGGGAAAATACGCTTCATGTAAAGAGCGTTTCACATAACAAGCATATCTCCAGAATGAATTAAACCTGTTCCATGAGGCCCCACTATATATTTTTCTTTATTTTCATGTTTTTATACGGCCCTTCATCCAAGCAGTAGTAAACATAGTCCTTCCTTCCTTTTGTCTGCACAACCCTGTGATGCAGGTGAGGCTAAAACAAAGTTACTAGCCCAAGGTCGCCCAGGAAGCTTTGTGCTTAGCAGGGATTTGAAACTATTCCAGGTCTAATTCCAATTCCTGAACCACTACTCCACCTTGGCCACCTACACCACCTACACAACAACACATAGAAGAAAAGGCATATGAAAATAAGAAAAATAATATATTAAAAATACATTAAAACACTGCCAAACTGGTATCAGTTCTTCAGAAGATTTTAGTACATATTCTCAATGTAATAAATTATGACTAACATTTGTTTGATGCTATACCGATACCTACTGATCTACTTTTGAGAACTATATTTAAATCCATCAGTGTCAGTTTTTAGCAGTATCAGTATTTTAAAGTGAACATTTTGTATCTATTCTCTCTTATGGCAATACGCTTTGATGCAAAACCTGATACTTAACACTTACCTTGCCTTTCAGTACCTATTATTTGAAGCTCAAATTGTTACCAAAAAGGGCTTTAAAATGAGTTAGTGGAAGAAGCAAGTGCGCTATGGAGATGCGTGATATGCAGCCTTGATGCTCCGCATGGAGGCTCATTAAAAGGGCTGCCAGCCAGTGCTGCTGCCTCTAACTGCCCCCAACCTGGGGGCAGTTGCCTGGAGGTGCCAGAGGCAGCTGCCCCTAACTGCCCCCACCGACCACCTTGAACCTCCAGCAGCAGCCTAGGTAAGCCTCCCAGGAAAGTGTCTTTGATTGCAGTCTTGTAACTATGTCTACTCAGAAGTAAGCCCCATTGTGTTCAATGGGGCTTACTCCCAGGAAAGTGTCTTTGATTGCAGCCTCTTAACCATGTCTACCCAGAAATAAGCCCCATTGTGTTAAATGGGGCTTACTCCCAGGAAAGTGTCTTTAGGATTGTAGCCTAAGTAGACTTCATGGGATCATGCACATTGAATGCATGTTTTGAATTCAATTCCAGTGTTTTGTCATCATTTTTACATCTCGTTAAGATTTTTATATGAATATTTTGGGGGCTGAGGAACCAATTGTCTGAGTTTCCCATTATTTCCAATGGAAAAATCCGCTTCACTTAAAGAGTGTTTCACTTAAAGAGCATGCCTCCGGAACGAATTATGTGAGACACCACTGTATATATACAGTATCATACAGTGTACATACAGTGTCATACAGAGGGGATACCCTCATTAGAAAGAGAACAACTTAGGAAACTTATCACAAAGAAACAGACTTTATTATTATAAGGCATAAAGTAAAATTACTTACATTCAATACCATGAAATGAAGTATACCTGTTCCTTGAATTTGTGTGTACTGAAGGAAAAAGGAGGGAGGTCAAGTTAGCTGGAGATGAAGGAGAGGGGAATATTTTGGGAAGGAAAAGTGCGAAAAGGTAAGGGGGAGGGGATTCAACAGCACCAGATTAGCTACCTGATCATGCAATCTGGTCCATGACACCAAGAGGAACAGGATGCAGGATCTTTTTATACCTTGGATTATCATTTGATGATGACCTGGAACCAACTGGGGATGGACCCAACTTGGAGAGGGCACGAATGGGAAAGGCTGATCAGCCACATGGCTTGTTGATACCTGAACAGGATCAGGACAGAATGGGGACACTGGAAGGAGGTAAGAGGCCATAAGGCAAAAGGGTGTCTCTTTTGAATGACTTGACATGAACAGGGAGATTAAGGAGGCAGGAAACAGGGGAGTTAACAATGGAGAATGGAATGCAGGATGAATTTGGTATAGGCCAGAAAGGTTGTTTTGGGAAATGGGGTGGGGGAATGAAGGACTTTGCACATCAGCAGACCTCCTTCAGTCTTGAAAGACTATGCTATCATGCTCAGCATTGCGTACGCTGCATGCGAAGCACGAAAGCCTGGGTTGGATTGTTATGGAGGATAGGCTGTTACCCAAGCAGCAAATCCCCCCTCTCCACACCACTGAATTAGTCCAATGGAAAGGCAGAACCAATACAATTGGGTCCAGCTGGCGTCGCAGAGCTGGGCTAAGGACAGGAGCTCACCCTGTCTTGTGGGGCCAACCTGGGTCTCGAACCCTGGCCTGCTGGTTCAGATTCATAATATACTAATTAATAAATTTAATTTAATGAATTTGAGTATCAAGAGAAAGCAATTTTTTTACAGCAAAACCTTATGCATGTCTTCTAATTAGTAAGCTCCACTGAGTTCAAGGGTAAAGTGTTTGTAGGATTGTAGCTTTAGGGTGCAATCCTAATGGATTTTTATTTCAATGACAACACTGATGGGTGTGTAACTCTATTACTATAGAGTTTTTACTATACTCTACTTTACTCTATTACTATAGAGTTTTATATTTTACTATAGAGTAAAATAACAAAAGACACACATTGCAGTCCCGTTGTAAATGAATAGGGATTGCCTCCCTCAAGGCAACCATGATATGGCAGATTGAGGGGACCATGATAAACAGAGGGATCTTCGTGGGCCATCCTCTTAATCCACAATAGCAATGACAATGGTAGTGACCCAGGTACCAAACAAAGAGGCTAGGGGACACCATGATGGACTATGAGGAGTAACCTGGCGCAATCACTGTTTGTCCCGCTCTAACAGGCAACCAAGTGCATGAAACTTGTAAAGCAACAATTTAACATTTGCTGGTGCTAACAGTCTCCACTGTATGTAGAACAGAAGCATGTTGACCAATGGACTCCAAATCCCAGCTTGAGGACCAGATGCGCCCCCCCACCCCAACCAGCATGTATTTGGCCTGTAGCGAGACTCTACATGCAGCCACACTGCCTTAGGGGGTTTTCTGAGGGTCAGGGATGTGTTTCCTTCAGTGTGCTGGTTACTCCAGGAAGGAGGTGGTGGAAAGAGGATTAGACTGAGTGTACGCTTTATTTTGTGCTGTATGTTGGTGCTTGGAGAAATCCTGCAAATTTGAGCCCATTTGTACGTTTATTCATTCATCTAAGTTCCATCTCTAGGGCATTTATTTAAGTTTTATATTGAATATTTTTCTTGACCTTGAAACTGTGCCAGCTATTTGATGCAACCCTCTGGCTGAAAGGTTTAGAGACCTCTGATGTAGACAAATGACCTAACCAAGAAAGATGTGGTTCACTACTGACTTGGCGGCCCACCTCATCAGTGGCTGAACGCAGTTGTTTTTCAGGAGGTGATGCTTCCCCACTGTCTTCAAGGGGAGCCCCAAACAGAGCATGTCACATTAATCAATCCACTTTTCTTTCATGAAGCTTTAAAACCAAAATATTCCAGAGCTGGTATTAAACCCAACTGCATTTAAATTCTTAGAAATATTCATTTTTAACATCCTTTTCTCTTGTCTGACATTCTTGTAGCATGTTACCACAATGCATAAATATTTCAGAAACCAGCAATATCCTATCTTTAAAAACATGTAAAGATCTTAAAATAAGAGCGACTTCTGCCAGAAATGTTTCCAAGTTCAAAAATTAGAACTGCTGCACTGGTCTGGACAGTGCTCATGAGTTGCTGTGATTTATTCCTTTCTTTGTTGGTCCTTCTAGCAAAGTATAATTCTTTTTTTCTCCTTCTTTTTCTCTTTTGCCCCCTGTCTTCTATATTTTATTTCATGTGTCTGTTGAGGCAATGAAAGATAAAGCTATCTGCTTTTTCTTGTAGTAAAGAACTGTATGGAATCAGTTCACCTGTCTGTCACTCCTCATTAAATTCTTACCCTCTTCATTCACATTCTGATCTTTGCAAATGAACATTTGCTTAATAAATGTTTCCAAGACTAACAGTGCAGAGTGAAAATCCCACACAGCAGTAAATTATTAACTCAGTCACAGGGGGAGCGCCATATATGACTTTTCAGAATGAGTTATTATGTGGATCATCATGTAATTATGAATTTTTCAAGCCATGATAGAGGAAAATTGAATATTTAATATTTTATGGACATATTCTGCATTGAGGATATCTTTCAAAATTTTATGATAATTTTGGAGTGAGCGCAAAGCAGAACAAAAGTTACAAAATAATTACAACATGGGAATATTTAATCACGATGGACAGTCTTGGCTATTTCTCAAACTGCAAAGAAGAATCAAGGTTGTGAACTTTTAATCATGAGCCATTCGGATGGAAAAAGAAAAATCTGTGTATGAAAATTAATTTATAAGGATGTGTTGATTGGTTAAGAAATCAGACTTTTTAAATTGTAACAAAGGCACAGTGGTATGGTATCATATAACAAGACAACAGCTTGTCAATCTGTCTTAAATTACCTTAGAAAATCCATCAAGAAGGAGGTGATTTTCAGGAAGGCAAACTGTAAAATCTATTTTGGAAACCAGGACATGGTAAAGAAGAGTTGAGTTGGAAATAGCTTCATTTTGAAGATAATGTTGCTACAACAATAAAAATTTTGATGATGGCTGGAAACAATAGCTACTGTTGGTGCATAATATTCTATACCCCACCTGTAGAACTTCTTTGATTTGTGTATAGAAGGTCCTTCAATTTTAGCAAAATTTGTTTATTGGAACTCAGACTATTATCAAATAGTTTATATTAGTTTGGAAAAGGATTAACAAATTCATGGAGGAAAGGTTCCGGATGTAAATAGCTCAGGGATAGAGAAGCCAAGTCCTGCTGGTTGCGTCTGTCCAACCCTGTCCTCCATCATGCCAAAGCCTGCATCTGTTCTATACCACTGAGGAACATGTCAAATGCTATTGTAGGTGGTTGTTCAGGAAGCCTATGAGAGATTCGTGAAAAATATAGGCCCATTGATGGCCAATGGGTCTCCTCAGACCTGTGCCTGATGTGTAGCTGGTACAGGTCTGAGGAGAGCTAGACAACAGGGCCGGCCAAAATAAGGTAGGGGAGGTAAGATGCAGTATGCATTACTCCTGCTGGGTCCATTGCCTTCCTCCCCAACATACTTTCATATCCTCTTCCTCTCCATCCACTGCCCATCCCTACCATCGATGTACATCATTTTTAAGTGTGGCTGGATACTCCAGAAGCATATGCATGGTGGTGAACCTTTTTTTTCTTTTTTCTTTTTTCTTTTTTGCTGGCAACACTGACAGAGACCTTCCACTGATGAAAAGCTAGGTCTATCAGTATAGGATTGGGGTGAATAACAATCAACATTATACAGTATAAAAGCACAAAGGAAATATTCATACAACACAGCCAAAGCCCAAGTGCAGCCCAGGCTGAACCTGAGATCCAGATCAATAAAGTCAGTACAGGCAGAACATCAGGTTCAGAACAGTGATCAAAGGGGCAAGTTTGGCAAAGAGGCAAAGAAGAGTAGTTTCCAAAAGACACGTCCAGATGATGGTAAAGCACGGGTGGTTCTATGGCTACTCTGGCCACGAGTTGCTCAAACTGAGGTGCATGGTCTGAAGCAATTGTTGTGCTGGGCAAGCCAACCCCTTAATAGTTTTCCAACTAATCATAACCTTGTTTTTTCATAAGTTTGCCCAATTAATTTCAAAACCAAACATGTACTTTGTACAATGTACCATGTTTCCCATAACTAGGACTGTCATGTGCAGTTAAAAATCCATGTGATAATTAGAGCGATCCTTAGAACAAAAGGATCATTTGGAATGTGATAGGGAACTGGTTTAAAATGTGCGGTTCTCTGTTCCTCAGCATCCAGACCAGCATTGTCAAATTCATTGCTCAGAACTACCCAAGCATGATCACACCGATTTCAGCCCTAGTCTAGAAATTCATCACTTAATTAACAATATCAATATTTTAAACATCTTGTATAAAGCCACAATAAGAGGGTCTGCCATGTGACCCAGCCAGGATTAATTCACACTTGGCAGAATCATTGGCAATTGTCCTTCATTCTAGTGCCTTACAACAGCACAATTTGCATGAATTAATATACTCCAATTCAAGTCCTGACATCTCTCGTTACTTAATTATGAAATGTCTTTAGCACTCTGGACATTACAAGGACAGTCTGATTGGCCATGACTGATACCATCAGTCCTTCAGTGACAGCTAGTATGTGCAAATGTATGCTTAGCCTCTCCCATTGCCTCCCCCTATTCCTTTCTCATGAATTCATTTTATTATAGCAATGATATACTGTGGGATTTGCATTTCTTGGGAATTATTGCTTCTCTCAAGTGGCTGAAGTGAATTAGCTTTCCAGCCTCATGCTTTGCAATGTTCTTCAAGTCCAGTCCTAATTGCTTCACAAGCATCTGGAATATGAGCCTTACCATGTCCTTGTTTCCAACTCTTCAGTCCACGATGCTGAGAAAAAGAGAGATACTGTCAAGGATCTGTATTCAGTTTATCTCAAAGGATGGGCAATTGAAGTTGATGCGCTGGGTATGCATGGCATGCACTGAGTGCACATATAATTTCAACACATTAATTTATAAACATTAATTGTTCAACATATATTGTACACTGTAATGGACATACTTACAGGTCTCTTGATAATTCAGAAGCAACGGCTGCTTTGATTTGAAGGTGGCAGGGCTTTTCTTCAACTGTATGAGATGACATTCCACATTACAAAAGAGGTGCCACCAAGGCCCTTGCCCCAATCCGGGAGAATGGTGTGGGTTTTTAAAGTGAAATGCTATGCTGATTACTTCTGAAAGCTTAAAAGGAATCACTCTCATAATGTAACCTTTGAGTCTCAAGATGAAAGGATGAAGAGAAACCCTAATGCTAATTTCTGAATTGAGGTGGAGGACAGAAATTACTGAAGGATCAAAACAGGTTCATGCTTCTTTATAGCTCTGTTTTCAAATTCTGTAACCATCAGGGATCCCTTTCCATATCAATTTGGATATGGACAGCACTTTCTGGAGGATTCTGGCAAACATAATTCATATCAGCAAATCCACTGAGAACATAAGACATAAAACCCATGGACCAGAAGTTGCCCCCATTTATCTGGCTCCCATTATAATTGGGCTCTCTCAAAATAATGAATAAGAATTGTCCATTTTATCTTCTGTGGTTTGCAGGTAATGAGTTTTAATGGGAGAACAAAGTGCTTATTTTAGAGAACTTTTTAGTGGAAAAGCGGTATGTAAATACTGTAGATAATTTGTGCCTATCATCTGCTTAAAGATGTCACTTCCGGCTTAATAATGTCACTTGCAGCCCTCAGCAGGTGCCACAAATGCTATGTGGCCCATTATTTGTAAAGGGTTTTACAAACCTGACTTAGGCCACAATAACTTAGGCCAACATAACTCCTGTGCTGACCTGGGGGTATCACAATAGAGCCGCAAGGCATGTCTGCCTCACTTGTGGCATATGCCCGCCTTCCCACACCACCACGGTAAGAAATGCCAGGTGAGTTAGGCTGGCCTAAACTGGTTTGGACTGTGCCCTTAGAGCCCAATCCTGTCCATCACCCCAATTGATGCAGTGGTACCAAAAGCTACTGCTGCATTCTGTGCTCCTGGTTGTGCGTACCTATGGGAGAGTGAAAGTGGAGGTGGTGCAGCCCGATCGCCCATTCCTGGATCACGCCTTAAGGAAGTGCTGCTTCCTGATAAGAGCTACAGGCGCCTGCGCAGCCACACTATTGAAGGAAGTGGCTGTCCAGTCAGCCATTACTAAGCCTTGCTGACGCAGGGCAGCCGCTAACCTCCCACTAGGCACCAGCAGCCTCCCACGTATGCCCAGTCCTATCCATGTCTACTCAGAAGTAAACCTATTAAGTCAATGGAACTTACTCCAGAGTCAGGGGATCCTTGCCTATGCAGCCCAGTCCTACCCATGTCTATTCAGAAGAAAGTCCATTAAGGCCCATATCCTAAAGTCAAATTAAGCCCTTTGCTCCAGAGCAGTTAAGGTGACTTTCCATTAGATAACACTAGAGGGTGACATAACTGCGTGTACCCGTAACTGCTCTGGATTTTGCCCTAAGTCAATGAAGCTTACTCTTGAGTCAGGGAGAGTCCTTCCCTATGCTGCCCAGTCCTTTCCTACTTACCTCTCCCACCTCCCTTTCTCCTCAAGTGCATGTGTTTTGTTGCTGCAAACTGCTTTGAGGGCATCTTTCACTTTTCTGACTGTTGTGCATTTCAACAAGCTATGATGGGGCATAGGTTGGCATAAGATGGCTAACATTATAAAATCTCTAAACAAATCTATGGTTCAATACTGAGATTACTGTATACAATTCTGGATGCCATACTTCAGAAAGGATATTCTAAAGCTTCAGACAGCAACCAGAAAGATCACAGTCATAGTAGTGGCCATTAGCTTGGATGACAGGGAGTGGACAAATTCATGAAAGAATGATCAATCAATATCTGTGAGTAATGATAACTATCTATGCTCTATCTTTGGTTTAGCATCAGTTGGCCTTTGGCCTGATCCAGCAGAATTTTTCTTCTGTTCATATGTCCAGAAAGCATATGCTGGAACAAATACCCTGCAGCTGCACATTGTGGGGGGAAAGTTAGAACTGGGTGGCAAACTCTTTTATAGGTAAGTGTGTCTGTCATTAGCAGTCTTCTAAACTAAGGGAATCCTAAAAGGCTTCCAAAGAACCTCACTGTTTTCCAGAACACAGCTTGAAAGTGGTTGTTTTATAATAATAAACTTCTTATACTGGGATCCATTTTGTAATACTATTTAGGAACTGAATTTCTTTCTTTCTTTCTTTCTTTCTTTCTTTCTTTCTTTCTTTCTTTCTTTCTTTCTTTCTTTCTTTCTTTCTTTCTTTCAGGATTTGTTTATCCATTATCTTTGGTATCCCCAGTTGTCAAAAAACAGATTCCCCACAGATACCAAGCAAGCCCTTCCAGTATTGTATTTTTCAGTTATTTCTAACGTTCCCATTAGTCCTTATGGGGTTCCTCCTACCTGAGCTAAGTGTTATTTTCCGGGCATATTGATTACCTAGCATTGGGGCAGTAGTCTTTCATACAATAGGATCTAGAGTCCATTGACTCTGCCTAATTCCTCTCACATCCCACCTACCTCTTGCCCATATCCTGCTCTCCTCCCTTCTTTTGGCCTCTGTGCTACCAGAGTTGCATCAGTGTCCAGTTTGTTCCCAGTTTACTAATGTGCAGACTTTTCTTGCCATTGTGCTGATACCCTTTGGACGAGGAACTTCTGTGCTGATGGTGCTGTTGTTGTGGAATGGGATGTTGCACTGTTATATCTTAATGATTGGGTTAGGCCTTGACTATGCAAATCTAACTCCAGTTAGTCCTGGCACAAGTCCTGTGCTGGCCTGGGGGTGTCGCAGAAGTGCTGTAAGACACTTCCGTGCCACTCCTGGATGGGTTAGATCAGTGCACAGACATGTGCCAAGGCCTGCATCACTTCCAAGAACAGAGAAACGAGTGAGTTGTACTGGTGTAAATTGGTTAAGATTCCACCCTGCGGTTTGTTTCACAATATCTTGGGCATTTTCTTTCCCTTCTTCCCCGAGACTTCCAGAATGAAGTTCAAATCACATAATTCTTAGCCAGAGCAGCTTCAGTGTACTCAAGAGACGTAGAAGGCAGTATGATTATGATCTTTGTCCCATTCTTCTTCTCTGGAAAATCAAAAAAAGCCGCCTAGGTCAAGGCCCAAACATGCTCAAAGATGGATGTTTTAGGGCGCATTCTTCACACAGCATTATACGAGTGCTATCAGGCTCGGTCAGGGCCTTGGCTTTAATTATAAATGTGTCTTAGGAAATGCCCCCGAATCCTCTGCAATTCCATGATAGGTACCCTGGGGTTCTAAGGCACTGTTAGCAGCTGGTACAGGGTGGAAAGGGTTCCCCAAACACGGACAGTTTGAAAAACCACTCTCATGAGGGAAACAACTAGCAGAATGTTGTTTTTTATTCCTGTCCATCAACAATTTCCATGCCTAGTCTCAGAAGTCAGCCAGCCAATCAGCCACAGCCTCCGCTTGCTGCACTCTCTAAGCTACTAACAGCCTTCCAACCAACTCATGCGCTCCTTCAATGCATCATTTACGAATCACCACATAACCTGAAGGGACACTCTCTTTTATAGTCCCTGGCATAGGAGCTGTTAAAGTTCGAAAGGCCTGTAGCTAAAGTTACCTTGGCCAGGAATGAACAAGCTAAACTTCTTAATTTTATATGATATGAAATGTCACCGTTATGAATAAATGACAAAACCTAAAACTCCCCATGGTTCCAAGTCACTCAGCTTTCCATGGTGCAAGACACAATAATGCCAGAGCCTGTGGATTTTTAAATGCCCTAAAATAGGTGAGCATAAATAAGGGGGACCTTTGATTATTTGATTTTATGGTCCAGTGTGGATAAGAAAGTGGCACAGATATCCTAATAAATACTGAAATAATGCATGATAATAAATTAATTACAATTACTTTATATTAGAGAAATAAAGTACACATTATATTCATCCCTCATTCCCCTCTCTCCATTGCATGCATGCAGGCATGCAAGCTAGCATGTTTATATGCATGTATGCATACAGTCCCAGGTACATTGTGACTGATGAACAAATGTGGCAATTTAATTATAATTAAATGACAGGAAAAGGTAGGATGATAGTAGCCATTCTGAAAAAAGGTTTGACAAATCTGAATGCATAAAATTCCTGGAAGTGAGCAGCTATTGTCAAGGATATTCAGCCATATTAAAAAACCTCAAAACTGCAGCAGCAGCACCCATCTGTTTGGACAGCCATGACTGGCTTAGAAGAGCAGTCTGAGTTTGCAGTGGGATACAGCCAAAGTATACTAAGTCTTTGTGTATGCTAGAGAGCAAAGAGGGACTACTGGTGGGATCCTTTGGACAGCAGATACAACTAAAACCATGTTTATGAATATAGATCTTGACCTTAAACAAGTCATCCCTAAATCATTGGGATTGTCAAAATATTACTGGGCAAGCCATTAAAGATAGAGAATGCTCCTTGGTGCTTCTGTGCTCTTTTCTCCATCTCACTCCTATTTGTCCCAAGCTGCTAGGTTCAGAGAGAGAGAGAGAGAGAGAGAGAGAGAGAGAGAGAGAGAGATGCATCCTACAAATTGGACCTGTCTGATCCTTGGGGTGAGGGTGGATTTTCAAATGCCTGAACAATTTGTGGCATATGTCTGGAAGACCCAGAAAGGAAAGATAGCCAGCAGTTGAATCTCCTATTGAAAGCAAAGTGAAACAAACACAAATGGAAATCAAGGAATCAAGAAAGTTATTGGCTGCAACATGAATGTGATTTGAATGAACAAAGTATTTAATAAGAAAATGAATGTAATCACTAGTTAGGAATTTTTTTCATAAATCTAGCATCATAAGAGACATCAGAATGTCTTCCTCCTTCGTAATTGCCCATGGGGAAGGCAAAGCAAGCTTGCCTTACTCACAAGGAAGCTTCACAAGAAGCTGTGTCTTTCACAAACATGCAGGATATGCACTATGCGCAAATGGGGATTGTATACATTCTGTTTAGGGATGCCATAACTCTCTTCCACAAAATCGGGACGGGACTCTGTTCCATTTGACAGCTTGTGACCCTGTTTTTTGGGACACATGGCAAACCTATTTCTATCCCACACTTGACTGTGACCAATAGTTTTCTGTTGGCAAACGTCAAGCCCTCCACTTCTCGCTAATAATTTACACCTGTGATAAATTCTTATTTGTAGGAACAAAGTAAAGAAAACATTGCAGAAGAAGAAATACAACTGGAGAGAGAGTTCCAGTGCAAGACTTGACAGTGGATATGTAATGACCTGACAATAACATTATCTCTCCCAACAAGTGAATTCCACAAAAAATTCCTGAAACATAGACATTGAGTGGCTTCTCAGGTGAGTTCTATTAACTGGGAGTTTGAGAGGCCTGGCCGAGTCCTACACTTTAATGTGTAAATTGTCATCAATTTTTAATCTGGTCATGTTGATAGCATGATTAAATGAAAAAAGTTCACAGAACACTGTTTCCTTCCCACTAAAGTGGTAGCTATTTATCTACTTGCATTTACATACTTTTCAAATTGCTAGATTGGCAGTAGCTGAGCAAGTCATGGAAGCTCACTCTGTTGTGCTGTATCCTAGTCTCAAACCACCAACCTGCCAAACTTCAAGTTGACAAGCACAGCATCTTTAACCACCAAGCCACCACACCTCTGAGACAATACAGTTCCCTATTACCATGGTTCTGATCCTGCCATTCGCAGTACTCCACAAAATTTTAAATGTGAGAAAACAGAATACTTTAGTCATAACAAATTATGACCGTTTAAACAGCCAAATGTCAATCAAGCAACCACTGATATACCATTTGCACCTCTTCAAAAAGTGTTTTGTGTGTGTGTGTTTCAAATGCAAGAGCCTTAGGACACATATCAGAGCTGGCTTCAGAGGGTGGGCCAACCTAGCCACATACTGGGGACCCATGTTTGCCTTAGAGCCCCAGGCATTCTGCTTTACCCCTTCATTGGTTCCTTCGGTTCAAAGTTCACTAAAGATAAAAGTTTCCACTCAACTAGAGATTTTTCTAAACTGAACTTTGAGACTGCTTCAACTCCCATGGCATTCAAGGGGATTTTCCTATGAACCTTTCTAAGGCCTTTCAAAAATCCCTCTTCTCTGCAAGGGGGAGAGAGGAGAAACAAATTGACTGGCCAGATTTCCCTTCACTTCCTTCACACAAGTCAGTCTGGCCATTTTAATACATGGAAGCATCCTTATTTGGAAGCTGTATTCCTCAGGTAGGCATGTCCCTGTATCCACTGGGTACCATTATGGAACCACCACCCAACAATTACATAAAACAGCAAATACAGATGAATGCTTTCTCCCTGAAGCTGAGGGAACCTATGGAAGGACCCTGTGAATCCAATTTATGGGTAATCTGAATTCACGGATATATGATCCATGATCATGAGGACATCCATATATACCTTATGCTGCAGCCAAATAGATGGCTGTTGCATAATGCAACTTGCATTCGTGCTTTGTTTATGGCCTTCTCAGAAGTCTCTAAATTACAAGTGTTGTAAACTGAATTCTGGACTGGATGTGCCTTATTCCAATTCAGTTGTGCCTTACCACCATTCACAGAACTTCTAGGTGAGGGAATAACTGATAACCACAGTTAGAGACCATCAGATGGCTACCCAAACTAGAGTTGGGACTGTATTTTTCACAGAGTTTGTGTTAACACATTCCTCCTGTGTACCAATATACACAACAGACAGCAGTAGTGAAAATAAATTAATTTATTTTTAATAATAATAAGTGCTCATTTCCATGAGACCAGCTAGCAGGTGCTGCTCGTATGAACCAATCTCCTGCCTTTCTTACAAGAATTATATTAATATTTCATTTTTCAGACTTCCCACCCATATACTTCCATTGTCAGATTCAATCCTTATGCTTCTTGCTTGGAACATCTGTTCAGCAGTTTCACTTACAAGTCCACTGTCATCTCCTGTCACTGAATCTCATCCAAAGAGGCTCAATGGATTTCTTGCTTTGATTTGCAAAGTCTGATATATTAGAAAGCTTTGATAGATACAGTGATATATTTTATACATACACTTTGACATATGTGAGTTCAATTACAAAATCCATGCATCAGGTTATTGGACATGTGTCCTTTTACCACCCAGTAATCAATCATGGATTACGAGGCATTTATAAGAATATCTCATAATGTATGGAAGAGAAAAATTGACATAGACACACATAAATGAAAGACTGTACAAGGCTTTGGAATATAACATCCAGGGGTTGGCTGATCATCAAGAATTTGGTTTAAACTTATACAATTTTTACATGCAGAATTGTCCTGAGTTCCAGAGAGGTAGTTGTGTTCATCAATAGCTATTATTATACTTGTAAATAGTAGGTAAAATATTTCATTTTTATAGATAAATGTACTTTCCAGAAAAAAATGACAATTTTTTAAAAGACCTAGATTCAAAATTTTTAAAAGACCTAGATTCAGACCTAGACTCAAGCATTATTGTACTTTTCATAACTGAATCACTTCTGTCAGAACACACACACACACACAACACACACACACACTTGCTGCTTTTATTGCTGTGAGTGGCCATCTTATGTTTTATGATATATATTATTTTTAAATTTTTCTGAGTTGTTAGTCACCTAGATTTTATTGAGAAAAGGCAGTGCATAATTTTTGAAAATAAATTAAAAAATAACTGCGACTGCTTAATCATTTTAATGCTGACATTGCCTGTCTACTTACAGCCTTCAAGAACTAGATTCAGAATGTAAATATCAGAATGTAAATATTACCCACACGAGGGTAAGTATTCTCTGGGCCAACTTAACATGAAGAAACAATCAGCAAAGGAAAAATAGAAACAATCCTAGGACTACAATCCTAATCCTCAATTAGGCCAGCATAAGCCCCAGCACAAGTTGGTCTGGGGGTGTCACAAAAGTGCTATAAGGTACTTCTGCGCCACTCCTGGGGCACATGCAGGCCAGTGCACAGATATGCACGTGTGTCCCTACATCACCATGAGAATAGGAAGATGGATGAGTTGTGCTGGCCTAGGTTAGGATTGCACCCTAAGTTACAGTCCAGTGGTAAACGTACTACAGAGGGGCTTAGAAGATAGGCCAGAGGTGTATTTCAAGGGGTCTGCATAACTGCCCTTCAGACATCATCCTAAATATGGAGGAAACACTGGTGGCTTTGCTTCCCTGTTCCTTCTCCTTCAAGGGGGCCTCCATCCAACAAAAATAATCTCACTGAGTGCTCCAACCTCCAGGCAGAACCTGGCCTTTCTCATGAGCAGCACAAGGCAGCAGAGGCATAGCTAGGTGATCTGGCACCTGGGGCCCATAAATTTTTTTACACCCCTTATGACAAAGTTATTTAATTAATTATTATCAGTATCAATTATTTAATAAAATATTAATATTTTATTTTTATACCACCCTTTTATATCACCATTCAGGGGTGGTGTACATAGTTCCTCCCCTTTTTTGTCCTTACTACAACCCTGTGAGGTAGGTGAGGTTGAGCGGTAGTAATGATAGACAATAATAATAATTGGCCAGAAAATATATGCAGTGAATAGTTCCTCACAAGCAGTGGGTGAATGTCAGTACTTTCCCCTGCTATCACTCCCGTGCACATAGTACTCAGTGATATTCTGCCCCAGCAACTGGAGCCCAGATCTTCTTGCCTAGAAGAGGAAAAGGAGGACAGTGTAGATTTTTTCTGAGGTCACAAGGCTCAAAAAGAGGACATGTCCTGGACTAACAGGACATGTGGTCATCCTCCACCAAATAAATTCTGTCTTATAGCCTGCCTGCAACAACACCCTCTACAAATACAAAAAAAAAATGAATAAACTTTTCAGCCCTCCCATTACCACTCAAGCCTTTTGGCAGTGAGTCTTCCTTCTAGAGTACTGGCTGAACTCCACTTTTGCTGAATCAGGGAGGACTTGCATTCCTCTGGAGGCCAGGCATGGGTGCTTACTTGCGTATAACCACGGCTGTGCAGTTTACTTCCACTCTCCATAGTGGTCAAAGCACCCTTCTGGGGTGAACGGTGGAACTGAATTGTGGGGTGAATTGGATCAGGACCTGCTTCCTCTTAGCCAGATCTAAGGTAAGCTGGCGTACTCACAAGTAAAGGCACAATATGGCTCCATCTCAATTTATACAGAGTCAATGCAATTAAAAGAGACATTTTCTGGGGTGATTTTAGGGGCTGGATATATTGATTCAGCTTGCCCTTTCCGATGGACTATGGCATAGTCACCTACTTGCACATAAAGCTGTGATGTGGGGCACTTTCATTTCCCTATAGAGCACAATGCATATTTTTTTTCATTTTTAGTTTTTTGGCAATAACTTTTGATAGGAATGAGATATTGAAAAACGAATTTTTGCATTGGATTCTTCTCTTCAATATGAATCCAACAGGATTGCTTGCACCATTCCTTCATGCTGTTATTTTGTTGGTTACCCTGCTATGGGTGGTACCAGCGGTGGAGTGCCCCCTCTAGCTCTGCCACGGCAAGGCAGTCTGCTCTAGGTTCTCCCAAAGGATGAAGTGCTGATGGCTTTGTGCCCTCTGTTCCTTCTCCTGTACAGACTCCCCTGAAATTGTTGTGACAGCTGCTGGGTCAGTGGGTTATGCTCTGGGTAGGACAAATCATAATTGATCTATCACAGTATCCCTATGAACAATTACACATACAGAATGAGTTGCATGTCCACAAGTTCAATCTGGTCCAAACTGCAAATCAGAGGTAGATTTACAAATTTCCTCATGTTGTAACCATCTATGGTTAGCAAAAAATATTCCTACGGCCATTGAAATGCCCAACTTGTATGGAGGCAAATAAACCAAGCAGTGTACCATAAATCTCTATTGATGTCTCCTCTGATGGAAACCAGGACCCATGTAGTGCTGTCCCACCGCAACTTCTCACCACCCAGAGCAATGGGGCATGAGCAAGTGTCTGTATTAAATATGTGGCTCTTTTCTGTTCAGCAGAATAGCCAGGGCAACCTCAAGACGTGTAGGTTGGATGCTGTAGACAGCCAAAGGCATCACATCTCCCAGACCTTTCTTACCATCCGTAGCTGGAAAGCCTGAGAAAGAGACCATTAGAATACCCTTTCAAAGAAAGAACCTCTAACAAACTTGGAGCGTCACTCAGAGAAATAAATGTATCTCTTTGCTATGAACTTCGGATGATACCATATGAAAGATGATCAATGTTTTATAAATAGTTAATGCCATGGCCAAAACCCTACTGCCACAGAAGAGACGGATGCAGAACACTTGTATGACATATTACTTCTTAGCCAATCAGAATGGAATATGTAAATCACCTTAAATGACTTGTATTGCCATACATAAACCATTCTCTGTCTTATGACTGGTGGCAACACCTCTCCTGTCAAACCTGGAAATATTCCCAATCTGGAAATTAACTCTGATGAGATGGAGTACCGTTCAATAAACACTAACATTGGGGCAATGTCAGTAAAGCCAAACAGACTATCCAGTCTCTTTTTAATTGCATGTCTAAAGGCTATTGCTTTTGTCCAGCAAAGGAAATTGGTAACGCAAATTAAAAAATCATATTTGTTCCACAAATAGTCCTAGGGCGCAATCCAGAGTAACTACGGGGAGACCTTGTAAAATTGTAAAACAATTTGCTCTGGATTGCAATATGAATTTCCCATAGGTTTTCACTAGGTGGTGCAGTAACTACAGGTGCACGTAATGTCTCTTATGTGCTCCTGTAGTTACTCTGGATTGTAGGGTTATTCTGTTCTCTGTTTGAGCCAGTGGGAGTCTTTCACATCCAGAATCGAGGCAATGATCAGCATGTCAGATAATGTGATGCGGAAAAGGATGATTATTATTAACATTACTTATATGCCACTTTTAAAAAGTTCAAAAGTTTGTTTTTTTTTAAGTAAAGAAATCAAATAAAAAAATCAAAGAAAAAAGATGTCCCTGTCTCAAAAAAGCTCTCGATCGAAAAAGAATTATTATAAAAGAAAAGAAACTCTTTAGAAATGTAAACAGCCCAACAAGTTTAGTGGGTGGGAGATGGTTGACAAGGTCCAGACCTTCTCCACTCCCATCATCCCCACCACACACACACACACACACACAAACACAACCTTAGGACTATCTCAATCCCCAAATAGAAGGATTGGCCTAACCCCACTTCCCTCTGCCTGCCTCAGGCAGAATGGGATGGTGAGATAGAGGTGATATGGACAGCTTTTTCCACCCATCCCCAATCCTCCTGTCTACCACTGGAACTACTGATTGTGGTGGGATGGGGGGGGGGTGAAATAAAATATAACCCAGTGCTGCTTTCCCAGCCCTGGTTGTTCCCCAACCAGGCCTTAAGAAACAAGCAGGAGGGATTTCTGCTTTGCCAAGCCGTTCTGTCAATCATCCTTTCTGAATCAGACTCCTAAGGGAAAGAAGGCTCAGTTCATATACTCCATGTGAACTCTTCAGAAACTCATCATGAACATGGCTCCCGCTGCAGTATCTGTGAGGCTGAATTATTGTGGAGAGAAGTCATCATTGCCTCAAAGTGTGGCGATTTACTTTTTACCATAAGAATGACTAACAGCCACACATTCGTATAGAAAGAAGATACAGGTCAGAATACAGTCAAGGATTCCGTTATGTAAGATGATCAGGCACTCCAGTTTGCCCTGCACAGCCTAGATTAAAGTGTGTTGTCCAGGCACCCACTCTGGTTTCCCCAAAACAAATACTAATTAGTTGTGCACAGAATTAAGAATTAATTAGAATTCTTACCCTACAATCCAGAGTAAATATGGAGTATATAATGGGAGCCCATTATATAAAAGAGACATTTTATATAAAGAGACATATATATAAAGAGACATTTACATTGACGTAGTTACTGCACCACCTAGTGAAAACCTATGAGAAATTTATATTGCAATCCAGAGTAAATTGTTCTTACATCGGAGCAAAGACTCCCCATACTTACTCTGGATTGCGCCCTTAATCCTATTTCTTTTTCTGTTGTGTCTTCAGTCTGATTGGTCTTATCACACTGGTATCTGGCACATTGCTTTCTCCGTCTTCATAAAGGTAATTCATCTAGTCATTTATTAAAAATTTTAGGTTGGTTAAGTTTGTCCATCTTAACTGGAGGATTTCCCCAAAAGTATTTGAATTTGTTTAAAACATGAATATATATTAAGAATATTTGCTTATGATTTTTTTAAAATTTTCAGATAGTCAATATGAAGTACAATATAAAGAAAAAGACAAATTTGTCAGAAAATCAATATTTTAAAAATTCTAATTCTAATTAGTTAATTAACTTTCTGCACTCCCTTTCTCAAAAGTGTTCGGTTCTGGGCAATAATGAGAAAATAACTTTTCATTAGAGGCATAGTTAAACCTGTTTCCTATCTTTAGTAATGTACAGAACCCCAAAACAAAAATTACTTCTATTGACATTGCCTCATATCAAGTTCTATTACTTGGGCATTGTAGAAGGTGACAACATGTTGGAAGAGTGGAGCAAATTTTGGGTGCTGGTGTCGTGTGCGTGTCTACACACACATTTATTAACTGCTAGGAAATTCTTTACATTTGCTAATTATTTTCATGTTTCAAAAAGAAATTGATTCATTTTTCATTTACTCCCATTGCAGGTGATTTATCTTGACTGTTGTATGACCGCCAGCAGAAAAAAATAGGAGAGTCAGCCTGGCATTCGCTTTAGTTGAGACAAAAACTCATGCGAACAGACTTGAGAGTTTGGTTGGTTCTTTATATTACAGAGCAGTTTATGAGTTGCTTCCAATACGCAAGTCATTAACAAATACTAATTAGTTGTGCAATTGGAGCAGAAGGCATCACGTCCCAACCCCCTCCTGCACCACCTATTTTCTGTACGCAAATCAGACAGAAACAAATGTTTGGCCCCAGCTGGGTAACACGTCCCATTTCAAATTCTTTGCCTCTTCTTTGTTCTTTGATGTTCTGCAAATGAGCTTTAGAACTCCACTCTTCACACAATTCAATTTTACAAGCCCATTATCTGAGATATAATGTGGAGGTTAAATATATCAGGGCAGCCATTATGTGAAAATAATTAACAGTAATGAATAATGCACTAATTCCACTGATGAGAGATGGTTATATGTATAATGAAGTGTTGGGGCAGCCCTGACAAATGAAATTAAAATATTTAAACACTGTTTTATGATATTACTTTGCTCATATAATTTCCTTTACCTACAATGAGCCCCTTCGATTATCGTCATTATCTTGACAGCTCGGAAGGATGAAATAGTGCAGGTTAATGCGACAGCGATTAGTCACCGGGAAAATCCATCACCGAGAGCAGAACCAGAGTGAGAGAAAGGTCTTGATACTTTCTTGTTTCAAACATGAGAAGAATGATATCATCAACATCACTTCAATATTAAATGGGTGGAATTATCTTGTCACTCATTTACAGCCACTGAAGAACTACCTATTTGTACCTGTGAGGGAAAGGTCAGCCATTCTTAATCATCCATAAAAAACAAGCTGATGGATTCCCACTATCAATAACACTGACAGAGAAAGCGCCAGGATACCAACTGGAACATTTGAAGGGGAAGCTCAAAGGCCACGGTCTTCGGCGCAATTACGAGGACAGTCGTTCCACTGATATCACAGATGTTGTCGTCTCAAAAGATTTTATATGTTCAAGTCAGATGGTCTTTCCTGCTTCAGTTTTTTCTTTAAAATTGTTGTCTCATCTGGAAAACCTTCCACAAAATCTCACAATTCAACACGGTTTCAACCAGTTTCGAAAAAAGCTTATTTGAAACAAATATTAAGAGTCAGACTTCAAACCATGAGCAAGTCAAGCTTGACTTAGTGTTTGTGGTGCCCCTTTTACAAGAAAGGAGCAAAGCCTTTACAGTAGTGGCCAACTTACCACTGACATATTCGTTTTGAATATGTCAGACATAGGGCAAAATCCAGAGTAACTACGGGGAATCCTTGCTCCGGTGTAAGAACAATGTACTCTGGATTGCAATATGAATATCCCATAGGTTTTCACTAGGTGGTGCAGTAACTACAGGTGCATGCAATGTCTCTTACATGCTCACATAGTTGCTCTGGATTGTAGGAATATTCAATATGGAAGCACAGTCAAACATTAGATTAACCACCTCCACACTGTTATGAGATAGTGCAGCTACAAACACAGCAATGGGATTCTGCTCATCAGTATAAGCTCGGGAATCAGGTAATGGATATTGTAAGGCCCTGAATACTTTAATATACCTCCATGGAAATAAGCAGATGATTTGCCCTCAGTATTGGCAAGCTGCATCTTTATTAGGAACAAGCTACCAGATCTCAGGAGGACTATCTTTTGGAGGGTAATCTCCGGCTCTCTGGGCACACAGGCAGCCATTCATTTAATAGCCTTCTTGTGGCTTTTGGCTCAAAGTATACCCCACTCTACAATGTTCAAACTTTTAGTCATCAGTTTTAAACATCAGCTCAATACAAAATGCACTTCAACACAACTTTCCTGGTAAGTTTTCTTTTGATGCATACTAATTTTTATCTTGCACACCTTTGTGTAGTTAATCCAATATTATTTGGTACAACTTTTTCAGGCAAAAGCACTGCACGTTGCACATGTTGTCTTGTTGCTCTTTTTGTTCACTTGCAGTTGTTTTGCAATTGCATATTACATAGTTTTATTTTAAATGCAAATGCTATGCAAGTTGAGTGTATGCTCAACTTAAGGAAGCTTGAATAAGAGCCCATGTGGCACACATGTTCTGGAGCGTGTCCGATAAGAGCATGTCCGATAATTGTTAGGTGATCCCTCACTCCTATGTTAGCCATAAAAAATACAGAGTAGACCAGGCAGCTTTAAATTGGTGTCCGTTGAGCTAGAGTGAGGTTGTCTGATATGCTTCATTGTGGTCACCATCATAATGGTCAACTGCTCACGTTGGGATTATGGAAGATGAGTGGCCAAACATTCTTGCTGCTGCTGATCCTTATCATGATCAACAGTTGTGGTTCTTTTTTTGATTTTACCAGCTTGTAACCTGTTTTTTCAATCCTGGTCCATATGCAATGACTCAACAATTGGCAGGAAACCATATTTGACAGCCAGTAATGTATTTTACTTACAGCCCAATCCTGAGCTCTGCATGCCGGACATGGCCTGACAAGGAGTTCTCCAATTCTATGTCAGCTCAAGTGCACCGCAGAATTGAGTAATCCCATTTCAGAGCTAGTTTCCTTACCCAGAGGAAAGAGATGAATGTCGCTTTCTCCCATGGTGACTGTCTAGGGAGTGCTGGATGCCACAGCAGCTATTTTGGTGCTCCGATAGCTCCTCATGCTACGCACCTCAAGGTTGGACCACCTGTAATTTCATTGGAACATCCTGATCTTTCTCTCATGGGCCAAAATCAACATGGAGGGGTTGATATTGAAATGGAGTTGTGAGAAGCATTGCTCATAGGGGTCTTGTGGGGAAAATGGTGGCTGCCAGGCTGTACCTACCAAGGATAGCTCCACTGTGGCCACTGATAAACTTCCCATTTTGTGTACCTTCCCAAACCTAAACCTTCCCAAATATCCCCATGATTGCCACTTGAGACTGTGGGGACTAGGTTGACTAGGTTTGTTATGTTCCCCCGCCAAGGTGGAGATTAAAGAGGTCAGAAGTATTAATTATATTTTTCTTTCCACAGAGCATGGATGTGAAGTCTCCACCAGTGGATCATGACTTAATTTTTGGTGAATTGAAAAAAACTGACAATCTGGTAGCTGACAAGAAAAATATACTGAGCTTAAGGAAACAAAAAGGAGTAGCATGTTTGTATGTACTCATTAAGAAGGCAGCTGTGCCATTGCCCATGTCAGAGGCTGAAAGGAATGCAATGCCACTAAAATGGCCCTGATTTGATAAATGAAGTTCGAGAATGAAGTTCCTCCCCTCCAAGCAGACAAAAAAAGTATATTGAGTCCCCTGGAAAGTGAAACTGAGCCACATGAGTGCATTTATTCAGAAGTAGGTGGAAGTGCCTCAACTTTTCTCAAATGCCAGATATGGTCTCAATCTGATGAAGGTAGAGCTCTACCACCACTCCAGAAGGTGATCCCCTCCACCATATCAAAAAATAAATAAAATAAAATAAGATGTTTGAGTGGTTTTTTAAAGTGCCATAAAGTTAAGATGGGTTCCAATAGACTGTTATTTTAAAACATGGGTTCCAAAACGAAAAGGTTTGGGAGTCACTGGTATAGCCAATCTACATTATCCGACAAATCATTTGATATATATTTTGCTCGATGGTACTACTTCAAGCTGCAATGGGGGATCATATTGTTATGCCTGGGTAGAATTGGCACATGAACAGGCAAAAGAAATTAGAACACAACAAGCTAAGCAGCCACACCTGTATGTAGAAAGGTGTTAGCCTGTAGCACAGGTGTGAGCATTACATGATCTAAGATGTGATTGGTCATGGATGTATAGTAAAGTGTTGGTTCAGTGCAATGTGTTTGGGAGGCCATATCTGAAGGTATGTGGGAGGTTTTGATGCTCAATGCTCAACCGTTATTTCCCCCCCCCCCAAAAAAAAAAAAAAACCATGGTGTAGCCACATTTTATTTGTATATACAGATTCTGATATGGGGAAATACTGAAATATGATTGCCACTTGAGACTGTGGGGACTAGGTTGACTAGGTTTGTTATGTTCCCCCGCCAAGGTGGAGATTAAAGAGGTCAGAAGTTTTAATTATATTTTTCTTTCCACAGAGCATGGATGTGAAGTCTCCACCAGTGGATCATGACTTAATTTTTGGTGAATTGAAAAAAACTGACAATCTGGTAGCTGACAAGAAAAATATACTGAGCTTAAGGAAACAAAAAGGAAACAGTTCTGACCATAAGTGGTACAGTCAAGCAAGAACTGTGCCTTAAGACTCTGCTGGTCTTAGACTCTGGCTTAGTATTTAGCTCAGCAGTGAATAGTCTAATTGGGCTTGACTGTACCACCTCTAATTAACCTCTTGAATGTACAGGAGGTTCTTCATGCCATGAAAACAGTAAGAAAGCACCCTGTAAACACAAGCAGATGTGACTTGGTGACTTAAATAGGAGACTCAAATCAATGGGGCCCTGACTCAAGTGTTTTTTTGAGAGTCTTGACATGCACAACTTGCAAGTCAGTGAGTCAGCAAAAAATGCAAATTTTCAGTCTGAGTCATTCAGTTCCCATTCTCAACATTGGTATTTTGATATATATCAGAATATTCTTACTTCAATCAAGTTTTTGCTGCAAAAGACATAATTAGTGCCCACATTGTTTTTATTTAGATATGTCTTCTCTCAGATCATTCCTGTTATAAAAATGCCTTTAAACCAAAAAAGGATATCACAGACTGCAATCCTTTGCACCTAGGAGAAAGCCCCATTGATTGTAGTGGAATTTACTTCTGAGGCATGTATTGGATTGGGCTGACAAGACGTACCAGACATGCACCACTGGTATTGTCAGCACCACTTTCCTAAAGTACAATTTCACAGTTCTGGAAATGTGGGAATAAAAGGAACCAAGAAGGAGAGGCTAATTATGCAGCCATTTTCCCACTAAAATTACACCTTCCCTTTTGGTCAGGTGAGAGTCTAACCCTACAATCCAGAGTAACTATGGGAGCATGTAAGAGACATTCACGTTGACATAGTTATGGCACCACCTAGTGCAGTGATTCTCAATCTTCCTAATGCAGTGACCCCTTTATAAGTTCCTTATGTTGTGGGGACCCCCAACCATAACATTATTTTCATTGCTACTTTATAACTGTAATTTTGCTACTATTATAAATCGTAATGTAAATATCCGATATGCAGGATGTATTTTCATTGTTACAAATGAAATGTGTGTTCTATACACACATTGAACACAATGGGATTTATTTCATGCATAGGATTGGGCCCTGAAGCTGCAATCCTATCCATATTTACATGGGAGTAAAGGCCACCCTGACTATAATGGGATTTATTTCAGAGTAGGCATGCATAGGATTGGGCCCTGACCTGGCCCCCTGCACCAGGGGTCTTTAGGCGACGCCCAGGAAAGCTCTAGGTGACCCCCAAAGGGGTCCCAACCCCCACTTTGAGAAACACTGACCTAGTGAAAACCTATGGGAAATTCATATTGCAATCCAGAGTAAATTGTTCTTTCATCGGAGCAAGGACTCCCTGTAGTTACTCTGGATAATGCCGTAAGAGATGTATGCAGTTGGTCTTGCTGATTTAGAGCACAAGCCTAACCAAATCTACTCAAAAGTAAGCCCCATTGTGTTCAATTGGTCTTACTCCTAAGAAAGTGTCATTAGAATTGCAGTCCTCGTCACTCAATATGATCTGCAGCAAGATACGATTATACAAATGTGATCTGCAGCAAAATATCTGCATTATAAAAGTATAATAGTGGAATCTGCCCTCCTACAATGTGTTCATGTAGTTTTTGACACTTGTCAACACAAGTTTCCACTTATTCCACACAGACACCATACCAATATCAATGAATGGCAGCTGATCTGCTATTTAGTTCAGTCATTCATTTCACCCATATATAATCATGAGAAATATACTATACAAATCCACCCTTAAATGAAGCAGGATGGATGCTATTTTTTCAAGTAATATGATCTGAGAGTTTGCTCAGTTTTGGGTTTTATTTTCATTATTAGTAAATATAAACAAATACAATTCACTTCACTTACTGTATAACAAATGGAATGTTGTGGAATAAATCTAACATTAAAAAATCATTTCTGGCAAATTACTCCAATAAAATCAATTACTATCAAGATCAGAATGAGAAACAAATAAATTACAAGCTATTGATGTGTTGGAGTGATTGTAACTGTCACTGTAAAAAGTATGAAAGAGACATCGGGAAATATTTTTAAAACTTCTTAACTCAGGAATGACAATTTGGGTTTGGAATTCTTTCTTTCGAAACATGAACAAACTTGTATCAATTTATTTTAAATTACACAGGTATGTCTTTTATTCCAATTTGTCCCATCTATCCTATTGTAACCCAAGACTATTATATGAGTAAGAAATAATTGTTTTAAATATCTGAAAATCATAAACCATTTATAATTTTAAAAGATGTAAAGCTGTAAGCTGGTTAACGAAATATATTTGTGAATATACCAGCAGAACTTAGGGCATAGTCCAGAGTAACTACAGGAGCACGTAAGAGACATTACGTGCACCCATAGTTACTGCACCATCTGGTGAAAACCTATGGAAAATTCATATTGGAATCCAGAGTAACTTGTTTTTACTCCAAAGCAAGGACTCCCCGTAGTTACTCTGGATTTCGCCCTAAGTTAACATTATTTTGTTTGCGGAAGCAGAGACATTTTACTGCCTGCTCATTTGCAAGTACTGTATGTTTTTCCTTTGGAGACTCAAACTAAGCTTACTTGAAACGTGAAGGATGTCCAGACATTCCTCTCAAATATGTCTTTGTATCTCAAAACAACAGTTTGACCCAGAGAACAGATCTGAGAAACCAGGGCAAGCTCTTCTGTTTCCTGACATCTTGACAGGAGGCTAATACAAAGACTGGGCAAAGAGGTAAGAGGGTTTCAGACAAAAATTGGGGGGCTGGATCTAAGAAGATAGGACAAGAGCATCTCATACCTGTTGGGGCCAGGAAATGATGTAATCAAGCAGGTGATGACTAGAAATAAGCATTTTTTCACCCTTAGGAATTCAATGAGTTGCAAATAAGAGAAGAGAAAATGAACAGATCTTGATCATATTTTCAAATATGATCATATTTCAAATCCTGATCTTACCATAATTGGGCTCTCCCAACATCACCCTTTAGCAGCACCACTTCTGCCAGTGTGACACTTCAATAGTGTCACAACTGAAGCAGCCAATGTTTGTACTGGGGGAACCCAACTATCACACAAACTGGATAAAGAGCTTCCATGGGCTGCATTCAGTGGTGGGCCTCAGGGGATTCTCACAGGTTCTATAGAACTCTTTGCTAATGAGCACCTGGTTCTGAGAACCGTTAATAATGGGACATAGAACCTGTTGTTAATTTAGGTTATTAGGACATAGAACCTGTTGTTAATTTATTTGAATCCCACCACTGGCCACATTCATCCCTTGAGATTAGGGTTGCCATAATTCTCTCCCACAAAATCAGGATAGGACCCTCTATACCATTTGCCAGTATGTGAACACAATCTCCCCAAATCAGGATTGTCCCTCTTTTTTCAGGACATATGGCAACCTTACTCGGGCTTCAAGTTTGACACCCCTGGGACAGGGCGTCAACTACTTCTTCTTCTCTCATTGAAGCAACTTCTCATTGAAGATGAGGGCAACAGAAGGAGGCCCAGTAATTCACAGTTGCAGAAGTACCCCATTGGTGAAAATATAAATTGAATTTGTTTTATGCCTAATGCGATTATTTGTTCCGCTTGTACTGTAGGCAAGTTATTATAAAGAAATGATTGTTATTGATTCCACACTCACAGCAACACAAACGTTTTCCAATATGTCTAATCCATATTACTGGATTGTGTAGATTTCTCAGGAGTCATATGGAATATTTGTTACCAGGAAGAGGAAGATAAGCTGTGCAAGTACCAGAGCAACTGCGACATCTGAAGGCAGGGATGCAGGCACCACAGAAACCTCCCAAGTCTTTAAATGCGATGGACCACATGCAAATATCTCTGTTCCAAAGGCACTTTTCTAAACACATATTTGCATGACACCGTGGCTTTCGGAGGCAACCTTGTGTGGAGGGATCTCTCTCTCTCTCTCTCTCTCTCTCTCTCGTAACTAAATGTGACATTTCATTAGATCATCTGCTTAGAACTGTTTTCATCCCAAGATGGAGAGATCCGCCCAAGCCACAGAATATCTGCTGCAGCCATTACCTTGATTAAGGAACAAAATGTTAAAAGCAAATTACTGGGAAAGTATGAAACAATTTGCCCTTAATGTTTCAAGTCATATCTGTAAAAAATATGACTTAAATATAGTTTTATTAATAATACATATTTTAATTAAACGGCTAGAGGTGCATCTAGCAGGAAAAAATTGAATCTTCACCGGGTTTCACATATGGGTATGATTCATGGGCAGTAAATATGCAAAGCATTATGCCCATAAGGCAATCAAACCGAAAAGCTGATATGCATGTTTTTAGTGAAAAGAATGAAGTTTGGGGCAGGGAGAGAGGATAAAAATAAAGATTGCTGGATCAGGAAATGCTCCAAACTTAACTATGCCGTTTTAGAAGACGCCGTTGTCCCCCATCCGATGCAAAAAGCTTGGCTGCTGTTAACATTTGCCTGCTCTTGAACAAGCATTTGTTATTGCTTCCATTACTCTCATTGCATAAGGCTCTCCTGTGTCTGTACATATGTAAGAGAACAATAACACAGAAATGAGCCATAAAACCCTAGGACAAGATTTATCACGTCACCATCGCCCAGCACCAAATGCTTCTGCTGCACACTGTTCGGAGACATGAAGCGCTCCATGATCTGCTGATTTGTGGATGCCGTTTCTCCTTGGTTACTTGGAAGCTCTTGATATAAACATAAAAGAGGAAAAGTAACTTCACTGCCCTGTCCCATTTTTCTCCCATCATCTTTCCACAAATAACCGCCATTATCCTTAGAACAACAAATAATTCAGGGGTTGTTATTTTCCTGAGGGTGGCCAGAAAAAACAAACATCAAGTGTTTATAGTTTAACAATCCAATCCAATGTATGTTTATTCAGAAGTAAGACTCACTAACCCCCTTCTATCTAAGAGTACATAGGATTGCAGCCAAAGGCTTTCCTGGGAGCCAGTCCTGTTGAGCATAATGGGATTTACAGATGAGTAGGCATGCACAGAATTGCACTGTGAGTTGCCTAATAAATATCTGCAGTAATTCAGCAGCCTTGATATGTGGACGTTAGTCAGATGGTTTATTGGAAAGAACAAAAAACTCCCACAGCAGTAGAAATGGTTGTTAACTGTTGAATTAAAGTTATTAAGTTAAATTATAAAATTAAATTAAATTATTAAATTAAATTAAATTAAAAAGTTTAATTCAAGTTGAGTTGATTACAAGTGATGACTTGCACATGTGAATGGGATTTTTATTATTATTACTACTACGACTACTACTACTACTACTACTACAGGTAGGGAATCACACATCCAGCATCCTCAAAACATTGGTTTCAGGATACTACTTTTTGAATGCTCCCATTCATCATTTCAGTAGTTAGCTATCAGACAGTAATCAAGTGGAAAGTAATCAAATGAGGTCCCTGTAAAGGTGAATGGTGTGAATGGTGTAACGGGGATGAGCACCTCTCCCCTTACAACTAAAGAACTAAAAATCTACTACTCTCCCCACTGCGTAACAAAGGTTTCAGAAGAAACCAGTAGGTTTTTTTTAATGTATAGACTGTGAGCTCACACTAGTGAGGTGTGGGCATACTCTATTCAGATCAAATTGCAATGAAACTGGTCCAGTTTATTTCCTTGTCTAAAATGGGAAACATATTTTTTTTCAAATTATTTTGATGCATTTCCATGCTCCCAAATGCCTTCTCTGACACTGTCATGTGTATATCTCAAAAATAGACATCTCCTCCTTCCCTTCTGGTCCCTAAATGTGGTAAGCAAGTACAAGAAATGAGGGATTCTTGCTCTCTCACCAATGTCCAGGCATCCTGCAAAGGCCCCAAAAATAAAAATAAAATGTCCAGGCGGTGTATGAGGAGTGGAAGGGACTTGTTCAAACATTTCCTCTTTCCTTTCCTCTCCAATGTGTCAAGAGTAACTATGGTGGCTTTGGGGGTAAGTAGTCTTCCCAATGGCTGATGCATATCAGGAAAGGTGACAAAAATCAGTCACCTGAAAGATGTCAATAAACAAGATGAAGATAGACAAGATAGAAGATTCTCTCATCATTCAGCCACATTTACATAAACAGAAGGAAAAAGTACTTGTAAACGAAATGCAGACAAGACTGAAGATAGACAATAAATTTAGGGGTTCTCAAATTACTATGATGATCCCGAACTACAATTAGAGGAATGTTTTATGACCACCTTATCTTTCATTCCTCATATCAATGGTATGAGTGCATGTGAATGCATCAATGGTCCATATTCATGGTGTGAATGCAGTGGTGAATGCATCAATGGTCCATTTGCATCAACACTGAAATGAACAGTTGATCCTTCATATCCCAAACTGAAGCATGGCGTGGCTGAGTATTTCACTCTGAATTTCAGAGTAGACATTGTGTCCTTTAGTGTGGACACAAACAAAAGAAAATTATAGACACTTCTAAAGTGATCATTTTGAATGGGAGTAACGTTTGATTTTGGGGCACAGGTGAACTTTTAGTTCAGTACTGTGTAAAACAAACTTTATTAAATTAATTATCAAAAATCATCAGTACTTCATTCAGTGATGTATAAAGGTCATTTGTCATTCAGAACCGATCAAACTATATGGTCACCTCACTGGGTTTCCACTGCTGATTTTTTTTTAGAAATCAACCCTAGCTCTTAAGGAGACCTGAGTACATCATGTAAATGGAATCTCTTTTCAGAGAGATTGTTGCTAGATATTTGGCACCTAAAAACAATGCAAGTAGAGGAGACTTTAGCAGTATGCTTCTGTGTTTCTCACCATGATCACTGTGTCCAAGATTTAGTGCAGAATAGACACATGGATGCCTGAGGACAATTTCGTGTTTTATCCTTCCTATCACAACAAATCCCAGGAAGCTTTACACCTGGGGTGTCCAACTCATTTCATAAAGAGGGTCAAAGTTAGCATTCATAGTACCTATAGAGGGCCGGAAGTGTCGTCATTAAGCATAATATGAAATCATTACGCAGATGATGGTCAGAAACAAGCACTTGGAAACACATTAGCTGCAAATGACAGAAGAGAAAAAGTGACAGAAGTGACATTTTTATGATATGAGAGTCCGCAATTATCATACTTCGAGATCTTAATTGTATCAGGCCCCAGATAAATTGATTCTATGGGCCTTATGGTTGTCACCCCTGCTATACACTGTTTCATCCGCAGGAAAGGAAACAGTGATAATAACAAAAGTGAAAATATAAATGTGTGATCAGAATGAATGCCTTAATGTGTTCCAGGAGAAACAAAAAAAGTGTGCTCATAAACACACACACACACACACACACGCCAGCTCTGGGACACAGCCCAGAGACATGTCCATCCACCTTTTGTTTAGATATGCTTTGTGGAAGTTGCAGAAAGTTCCCACTAGATGGAAATCAACTTCATGTGGTTCCATAATACCAATTTCATGGAAACAATTTCATTTACAGATACTTTTTCCTTCTGTTTATGTAAATGTGGCTGAATGATGAGGGAATGGAAGCATACATTTGGGCCCCAACGACCGGAAAAAAAACCTAGCAACTTGTCAGTCTATGGACTGAAAAACCTCACAGCACACACAGCACAATCCAGAGCAACTAATCTGTCCACATAAGAGCCCTTGGGTTGCCCTATCTATCACTAGGCTGGAGCAACTGCAAGATGCTCCAGCCCAGTTACTCTGGAAGAGTGTTAGGGCAGAGCAAGGCAACATAGGGTGCCCTAAGAGAGGTGGACCTGCTCTGCCCCAGCTGCTCTGCCCTAGGCAGTTCAGGAAAGGCAAGTTGAGGGCAAGTTTAGCAATGCCTACGGCAGAGCAGTTACTCTGTATCCAGAGCCTTTTTCCAAGGCAGAAATGCCCTCTTCCAGCCCCCAGAGTTATACCACCTCAGGAGCAGGTATAGTAATGAGAAGACCCATAGGGGTCCATGATGAGGCCTGAGTAAGAATGGCAGTGTTGACCAAAAGTCTGAGTTCTTGGCCAGCCTAGCTGCAACCCCTGCCTCTCAACCTCAGGATATGGCACAACTATGGCAGCCCACTAACCTCAGGATACAGCAGGCCACCCCAAGCATCCATCTTGCACTAGAAGAACTGCAGCTGTAACTGGTTGTCAGGAACTGCTGGGCTTCCTTATAATGTAGGCACCACAGCTGTTCCTTGTTCAGATTGATCTGAGGGGTGTCTCCTCAGGAGCAAGTCCTCCCCATGTGTCAATTACTTAGCATGCTCTGGAGCAGTTAGGGCAGCCCAGGCTTCCTGACTCTGGATGCAGCATAACTTTATGTTCTGGATACAGAATAGTTAGGAGAGAGCAGTTAGGGCAGAGCAGGCTGAACTTGCTCTGGATTGCACCCAAAGTATTTTTTCTGTTCAGTAAGTGCCCCTCAATTTGGGCCTTTAAGCATCTTCATGTCAACAAGGTGATTTGGATCATGCACCTGAACTTGTGTGTTTGTGTGTGTTGGTGGTTGCGCACATTTGTGTGTGTTTGTGTGTGTGTGTGTGAGAGAGAGAGAGAGATTACGGGTGCAATCCAAAGTAACCACGGGGAGTCCTTGCTTTGGTGTAAAAACAATTTACTCTGGATTGCAATATGAATTTCCCATAGGTTTTCATGAGGTGGTGCAGTAACTACGAGTACACGTAATATCTCTTACGTGCTACCGTAGTTACTCTGGATTGTAGGGTACATCTCTGTCTTGTCCTCAACCCCAATCCAAATCAACCATCACACAACTACTGCTGAAAAAGAAAACAACAGTCTCACCATTTTCTATCTGTGCCCTGTGTCATCCATGTAAGAAAACATGTCACCCCTCGCAGATGTCACTGATCCAATTCAAGATAAGTTGGACGGGAGAATGGATATCTAAAGCCTGTGCTTCTTTTGTGATTTGAATACAGGGGAACATCTGCATGAGAGAGTTGTATGAAAGTGTGTACCATCTAGCTTGGTCTCTATCAAGCTTGGGTAGTGAGAAGCAAAAGAGAAGCAGCACCCACAAAAGGAGTTAACACCCAATATACAAAGTGGGACGAAAGTAGGCTTACACTTAGTAGGTATGCATTTACATTTTTTAAAAAACTATTTTTTACATTTATATGTACTTGTTACAATCTTATTTGTTCAACACAGTTTATGTACATTCAGTAGTGGGATTCAAATAAATTAACAACAGGTTTTATGTCCCATTAGTAACTGGTTCTCAGAACCAGGCGCTCATTAGCAAAGGATTCTGTAGAACCTGTGAGAACCCCCTGAAGCCCATTATTGTGTACATTTCCAAAACATAGATAAGGGATATAGAATACTGGTTTGGAATTATTGTTTAGAAAAATTAGATCTAAAATGTCAAACCAATAGCGTAACAACTGTAAGACTACTTTTGGCCAACTCTGTAAACATCTTCTCCCCAAAGTGGTCCCCTTGCCCTGCATTTCCATGAGTACAGCTGAAAGACAAGATACACCTTACACTTGGCTGTCCAGTTTTGATGGATTGTCCTTAGGTCCCGGCTTCCCCCCGTCCCCAAACATTTCCCAAGTTTTTGGTGTTGTGTGTTAGCCCTGAAGTAGGGACTTTAGATGCACACTATGGTTGAAATCCAGAGTAACTACGGGGAGTCCTTGTTTCAGTGTAAAAACAATTTACTCTGGATTGCAATATGAATTTCCCATAGGTTTTCACTAGGTGGTGCAGTAACTATGGGTGCACATAATGTCTCTTACATGCTCCCGTAGTTACTCTGGATTGTAGGCCCTATGTTGGGGGGAGGACCAATCAATACTCCCTTTAGCAGAAACCAGCTGAGTACTGCTCTGGAATCATCAAATTTACAGCAAGTTTACAGGCAGCTTATTAACTACCCAAATCAAGCGCATGCTTTAAATAATGCATAGCAATCTGATCAAGATGAGCAGGTTTGTGAATAGGCGCCATTTGTTTGCTTCATGGAAAAATTGGGTTCCATCAACTTAATGTCTTTTCCACCCCATCTAAATTTAATACGTGTTTAATTTCAAAGTGAATTGTGATCAATGTGTCCAAATGACTTTTAAATGTTTAGATATGACTCTCTCAGTATTCTTTTAAAAAAAACTCATTGGAAGTTCTAGAGTGCATTTAATGTGGAAAAGCTACTGTTCAGTCCCTGGATGGAAAATGGCACAAATTAGTCAAGGTGTCATAGCTGCAGATTCTGTAAAACAGAAGGGAAGACCTCTGTTTTGCTGCACGTCCTTATTCTTTCTTCATCAGCCTTTAAAACAGATATATTGTTAATTCTTGTATATCATTTCCACTTTACTCTGCATTTGCCTTATTGAATGACTTTGTGTCTCAATAGATAGTTTAGATTTTTTAATATTGTTATGTCGAGAGATAAACACTTTGGTACATATTGGAGAGTAATAAATTCTGTGGAACATTGATAAACTAACGCAATTACCAGCAAGGTCACAGAGTCAGCTAATTTAGAAATATCAGTACTAAGATTTTGAGTGGTCCCCTGGAGAACCGTGTCCACTTTATTAAAGCAGGAGGGTGAGGGAAAATGGTACATTGATCTTTTGATCTAATTGTGGAACTCAGCCATGCCTTGTTTGGCCAAAAGTGCTTTGTAAGCAAGAGGAACCACAGCTCAGCTAATTGAGGAACATCCCTTACAAGCTAAAGGGATTGTGGGAAATAAAAACAAATGGCAGGTGATGCCATTTTACGGGGTTCGTTATCAATGGAAAGTATAACTACCGTCCCGTTAATCTCTGCTGTGCAGAAAACATAAAAGATCGTCACTCCTCAAAAAATTTTCAATAATGTTATTGCTTTTACAATTTCTATAAGCATCAAAGGCCCCAAACCATTTATTGTGGAAAGAATGACTAAAGGTGCAATCCTATCTATGTTTACTCAGAAATAAGCCCCATTGTGACCAATGGATCTTACTCCCAGGAAAGAGTACTTAGAATTGCAGCCTAAGAGGATTGCAGCATTTTCTTCAAGTATCCGGTTTAGTTTGCAGCGCCAACATCCATGTGATTTTCATGAATAGAGTATGATAGTTTGACCGCTAATTTACACTGTACAAACTCCCTCCCTCTCCCAAAAGCATTCAGCCATTGGCATTGAACCCAAACCTATGCATGTCTATTCAGAAGTCCCATTATAGTCAATGGGGCTTAATCCCTGTTAATTATGGTTAGGGCCCTTAGGGCCCAATACTATCCAACTTTCCAGCTCCTATGCAGCTGTGCCAACAGGTCATGCACTACATCTTGCAATGGGGGAGCAGTTCATGGTAAGGGAAGTTTTACATTTTGGCAGGAGGACCACATCATCTCTCTGCTGTGTCAGGGCCAGGAAAAAAAAATAATTTACATTTCAAATTTGAATAAATTTACATAAATTGATTAGAAATGGAACTTATATGAATGTACAGTATTAATTTTATAATACTTTATAATAATAATAATACCCATGTGAACAATAATACGAGCACATAGAACCACATGAGAACGGTTTGCCACACACCTCTTGCACAGTGAAAGCATACAGACTAACCCTAAAATCCAGAGTAACTACGGGAGCACGTAAGAGACATTTGTGTTGACGTAGTTACAGCACCACCTAGTGAAAACATATGGGAAATTCATATAGCAATCCAGAGTAAATTGTTCTTACATCAGAGCAAGGACTCAAGAGCAAGTTACTCTGGATTGCGCCCTAAGCCGAAAACATATGGAGTGCAATCCTATGCATGTCTACTCAAAAGTAAGTCCTATTGTATTCAGTGGGGCCTACTCCCAGGAAACTGTGTTTAGGACTCCAGCTGTGGAGACATAAATTGTTCTGATGCAATGGGGGTTAAAATGGGGATGCAATGGGGATGCCCAGGGAAACAGAAAACACATGGAGATGCACTGATGCACTTGGGAGAATTATGGACGTCACAACTGACAGCCACAGACCAACACAGGCTCCAACCATGTCCAATGGGCCAGAGGCTCATTGAATGGTGAAGGTTTCCTGCAGGCTGAATTGGGGATCCCATCAAAGATGAAAATAGCACTCATGCCAGAGGTTACCCACCCCGATCTAGCTTACAACATAGCAAAAGCAGGTAGACCTTGGCTCCACATCAGGAAGCCTGGTGGACCTAGGCTGTCACCATATCGCTTGCCTTGTTGTATCCTGCTCCCCTTTAGGCAGAGGCCCCTCAAAAACTTCATAACCCCTGATAAAAATTCATTTTAAAACTCCAGCATAAGGCACACTGTGCTATCAAAGCTGCGTTCCAGTGTAATGGGGTACAGTTTTATAAGGAAAGATTTAAACTGGAAAACTGGAATACGAATTTATTCCTTCGCACTATGGCTCTGAATCAAACTGCCCTTCCAATTAATTCTAGAAAGACTTTGGGACCTCCACTTCACATTTGATCCAGAGACACAGGAAAATGCTGGACACTGAGAAATAATCTTCTGTCACAAGTCCAGTTTCTTTCCTTTTTCACTGTCATAGAATAGAAACATTTAGTATTGAAAGCAAATCTAATGTCCGGCTGCCAGCCTTTCCTTAGCTGCTCACTGAGGACCAGCTCAGTGGGTTCAACAGTCCCTCAGAGGTTCATCCCACATGGTCCACTGAACACCATCACTAAACAACTGGGTTTAAGCAATTCAAGCTCATAAATGTAAGCTTCTCTGGGGGATTCAGTAATGGGATAGGGAACATTTTACCTCCTTGTCATTGACTTTGATCTGGCCCTCATAATGAGATGTCATTGCCCCCTAAAGCCTAGTTAGCAGCGTAGCTGATAGGCAGCGCTGAAATCAGAACCATACTTCAGAACAGGTAGCAGTTGAATTGTAGAGTCAGACTCTAGGCTGCAATCCTAATCTCCAGTTAGGGCGGTATAAGCCCAGGTATAAATCCTGTGCTGACCTGGGGGGATGTCACAAAAGTCCCATAAGATATTTCTGCCCCACTCTTGGGGGAGGAGATTAGACCAATGCACAGGCATACACTGACCTCCCTACACCATCATGGGAAAGATATGCCAAGTGAGTTAGGCCAGCCTAAATTGGTTATGACTGCACCCTAAATCCTTTTGCTGTCACTGATTGGCAGCCCAATCCCGAGTTGCCCAAAACATCTGCTGTGGTTTCTTGTGGGCTAATAGACTGCCATGGCAGCTACCTGATGCTTCCTCAGGAGAAAGGGATGCTTGTCCCCTTCCCCCTCCCCACATCAGCAGTGTAGCCTCCATTTCTTCACAAGTTCTCAAGCTGGTGCAGAAAAAGTCTTTCCATGTAAGAGCCTTCATGGGAAAAAGAGCCTTTATTGAGGTTTTGGATCCTGTGGAGTCCCACCACAGAAGCTGTGGAGCTCCACCAATCCCACCACTCTACCTCCAGCAGCAGCAGCTCCATGACCCTCATTCTAGAACATCTCGGTTCACCTTCTCCCTTTTGCTCATGTCTATGAACTGGATCTCTTCCATGCAACTCTTTTTCATTAAGCCACCCAGAGACAACCATGCATATACAGTGTAACCATTGACATGAGTGAACATCCATGGCTGTGGCTCCATGCAAATTTTTCTGCTGAACTGCCTCCTTTCAGGCTCCCTCATGAAATGCTTTTTTGTCCTTACAAAATTTACAAATAAAGCCCCAATTTACATTTGTTAATTAGAATGATTTATTCTAAATGGGTTAATTACCGCCAAATTTACATTTTAAGTGATTAGTTTTACAAGATTTGCAGGCTTCCAGTTCTAAATGCTGATAGTCTCATTAGGATTTCAAGCACTCTCCCATATGGGAGGTGCAGCAATTAATCTATTAAACCCCACTGAGACATCCAGTTGAGATAGTTCTGTATGCAGCCTGAGCTGGAGCAGGCAAAAGCATTCATACCCCACCAGGGGCCACTCTTTGTGCCCATATTTCAAGCACCAGTTTCTTCCTATACCTTTACACTTTGTACATTGAAAGCTGGATAGTTTGTTTAGCATTATGGCTAATAATTATGGCTCACACATCGGAATGCCCAGATCATATCATCGTATCATATATCATATCATCTTATAAATTATCATCATCTGAGTGAACAGACCCCAGCTGCTCTCTTACATGCAGAAGGCTGGCAGGCAGAGACCCCTACAGAGGGAACAGGAACCCCAAGAAACTTCCTAATGGGAGATCTCTCTCAAATAAGAGGTGGTGCCATTGGAAAGGTGGCAAGTCACATAAACACCTAATGGGAGAGACAGAGTAAGGTTACCAATTCCCCACTCCTTAGGTGTGGGCATTAGGAAGACATAGCAAGCCTTTTGGGACAGGTGTCTATCTTCTTGCAGGGAGGGAAGAACAAATCAGATGGGATGAGAGTTTAAGGTAAAAAAGAAAAGTACCAAAAAAGGTACTAGCAGGATCACTCACTCACTCATTGGCATCCTTCAGTCTCGAAAGACTATGGTATCGTGCTCTGATTGGAGGTCCTGAAACAACATCTAGTGTGGCTAAAAAGGCAATCCCTTCCACACTGAGGACAAATAAATTCCTTCCCCTGCCCAGGTCCCAGGTTTTAGGAACCTGCTTTTGGGTCTGTCTCTTTGCTTCAGCCTGCCGAACAAGTGTCTCTTCCAGTTGGAGAAGGCCATGCTGGGTCTTTTGCCTCTACACTGAACGGTCAGAGGTCAAGGTTTCCCAGCTGTTGATGTCCATTCCCAAGGCCTTTAGATCCCTCCTGCAGATGTCTTTGTATCGCAGCTGTGGTCTCCCTCTAGGGCGCTTACCCTGCACTAATTCTCCATATAGGAGATCTTTTGGAATCCGACCATCAGCCGTTCTCACGACATGCCCAAGCCAGCGTAGACGCTGCTGTTTCAGAAGTGTGAACATGCTAGAGATTCCAGCATGTTCCAAGACAGCATCGTTTGAAACCTGTCACGTCAGGTGATGCCAAGAATATGTCGGAGACAGCGCATATGGAAGGTGTTCAGCTTTCTCTCCTGCCATGCATAAAGGGTCCAAGACTCGCTGCAGTACAAGAGTGTGCTCAGGACGCAGGCTTTGCTAAAGGCTTTGGCAGGCTTTGCTAAAACGGTCCAGACAAGCGTAAAAACTGATATGACCTGTTGCTTGCTTTTAAGAATGCTCAATAGACACCTTTCCAGGGTGACCATATGACCGTATTTTTCAGGCTTGTCCTCTTTTTTAACTTCCTGACCTGGTGTCCTCCAAAAGGGCTTCATTGTCCTCTATTTTGGCTTCATTTTGGAACTTTGCAATGGTGTGCAGTACTCCATCATGTCATGTGTTATTGGATTCATATTGAAGAGCAGAATCCAATGCAAAAATTGATTTTGAAATATCTCCTTCCTATCAAAAGCTATGACCAAAAAACTAAAACTAAAAAATATGCATTGAGTTCTATGTGAAAGTGAAAGTGCCCAATATCACGGCTTTACTTGTGAGTAGGCAAACGTGCCATTGTCCACCAGAAAGGCCAGGCTGAGAGGAATCCAAGACCTTGTCCTCCATTTGAGGTTTGGGCATCTGGTCACTGTGCTTTACACGTCTCTATCCAATGCTCCGCAAAACTTCAAAGACATTATATTTAAATAGAGTTACCAGATGCAAAGTGAGGCAGAGTGTCTTTACCTTTAATCATGGTATAGAAGAGGGAATTTTGGCAGATGCAGCACATCCCAGAAAAGTTTAAAAAGTTGCATTTGAAACTACTTATGCATTTGAGCATAAGTAAAGGGTAATATAGGTGCAACCTTGTTATACACAGATTTTTTTATACAGGGTTTGACTCAACATGAGTGGCCAATGGAAATCAGTTTTTAAAACTGCTATTCTACTGTTGTAGAGAGATAGTCATGTAAGCAATCATTCCATTCGTTGGGGACCTTTGCATTTCTAATTGTTGACTGTTTCTCTACAACAGTAAGAAAAGCTGTTTTTAAAGGACACATTTTTTAAAAAAAGAAACTGCATTTATTTAACATATCTTTTGGTATTAGCCAGAATCAAACCCTTACAGTTATTGAGGCAGAACCTTATTCCGTTAGATGTAACGGAGAAGCAAGAAATCTGGAAGTAGGTCTTTAAGTGGGTTTATCCACCAAAAGTTCCAGAACGGAATAGAACCCTAGTGGATAGATAATGAGGGACACCTGTACGTCTGTTTCATACACTGTGATTTTAGCATCATTGTAGTGTTGTTCTATCTCATGTCAAGTTGTCTGTTAAGAAAGTGGAGCCGTCATCACTTTGTGACTTATGCCATTATGATGTGACCCAAAGAGCAAGGAGATGTGACCTCCATCGACACCACACTCATTACCATTCTGTACTTCCAGGTGGGACAGAATGCATTCTCTGTCATCTCATGGCATTTTTTACAGGGATTATTTTGTAATTTGCCTGTATAATTTGGTGCAAATAATCATTTGGCTGATGAAAGAAAATAGACTACCGACTTCATTAAACAGTAAACAATGAGGTAAGGGAGGGGGAAGCCCATGATTTCATCTAGAATTAATTCTCATCATTACTTGCTTGGATAAAAATGGAGATCTTAAAGTGTTAGAAATTGCTGCCTAGGGGGAGGTTGGGTTGGGTTAATCATTTAATATATTTTTTTTCCTCTGGAGGGAATTTGAAATTACAATAATTTTAATCTATGTTTCTGCCTCTATGGCTAGAATAGTAAATAATAATGTAATATTTCAAATTAGTTCTTACTACACCAATTGATGCAGAGACTAGATTTTGTTCTGTGTACAGTTAGACATAGTAAGACTTCAAAATTTGGACATTGCTTACATATACAATCCTCTTGTGTTTCTTGTATTCTGTTTGACTTTAAAGTGTATAAAGATATTTTTGAGCCAAGAAAGTTAAGAAGTTCTGGATACAGATCTTCATCTGGATACAGATTTACATTGCGCCTTCTAAAAATAAATGTAATACAGAATAATATAGTGGACATTTATGAATGTGCACATTTAGTCCTATTCATGGGATGTGCTCTTGAAATTTTTAAAAAATTCTGGTACCCAAGTAGATGAAATTTGAGAGCTGGGTTGGGGTGCATCCTGATGCGATGGCCAATCATTTCTGACAGGCCTGGGAGTTGAGGTAGGGAAGAGTTTTCACAATTTCTTATATATACTGTATATATAGAGTCATGGGACCCCCTTGAGAGGTTGCAACTTTATTTCACCGAGATGGGGGAGGTCATGAAAGGATGAACACCTCCATTTTGAGATCTGGCGCTGGGCACTGCCATTTTGCAATGGGGCACTCAGGCTGCAACCCATACTTTCCTGGGAGTAAGCCTCATTGAACACAATGGGACTTACTTCCAATAAGACATGGAGGAGCTCTGCCATCAGTGATATCATTTCCAGTTTGATGTCACTTATGGCCATAACATCACTTCTGGTGGGTCCCAGACAGATTGTTATTCTTAGTCCCAGGCTGAAATGCTAGAGAATCACTGGAGAATGAACTGAACTCAAAATAGCTGGACGGGTTCAAGGTTTTAGAGATTCTCCTGTGCCTAAATGGGAGAAGCTGCTAGAATATTTTTAATTTAAAAAATTATTCGAGCTACTCCTGTGAATAATGGTGAAACATGTTCATCAGTAATGGTATTATGTGTTCATCTCAAACCATCTGCATAATTTTAGAAACTATTTCCCAATCTTTTACATGTGCATTTCTGGATGAAATAACAAAGGAAAGGGAAGAATGATCCTGAATGATCATTTGCTGTGCAAAAGATATGTTTTATCTTATTTGTGTAATGAAATGAAAAAAATCCCCTAAATTTAATCAGTAGTTGTGTATTACCAAAACAGGTTGAGCTAATATGTAGAGTAATACAAGGCTTGGACATTTTTCATTAACAAACACCTAGGTCTAAAACTCCAGGAAATTTAAAAGGTAAGAACTTATCTTTCATTTGCGAGGATGGGTTTTTGCTTCTATAAAGCTGATGCCAAAAGTAGATTGAGATCCCTCGAGAGGATGGTGGGAGAAGTCTCCCAGCTCTTCTTTTGAAATCAATCTAAAAATATTTAGCATTGTGTAAATCCCATAATAGCCGTATGCATCTTTGTTAGCTCTTGCCAATATTAAAAGGATTTACGCAGAAGTCAGGCCTCCGTAAACTATATTTGTCACAAACATCATCATCATTATTCAATTATTGCCAGGTCAGAAAATTCATCAGGCCACTAAGCAAGAAGCATTGCAGTGCATTACTCAAGTAATCTTGTTTAAACCGAATTTCCACAACCCCACTGTCATTTTAGCACTTCTTAAAATATAAAACTCAAGGGCTTCTTCCACTTCAAAAAGCCTCATTTCATATATTTCAGAAATGGTTGCTTTAACACATTTCCAATGTATTTTCATGAATATTTTATTCCAGAAAGCTACAAATCCACTTCAAGTCACAAACAATAAAACTGTGCAGTTAGGCTGTTCAGAATACACCACCTATTTTCAGTCATTACCCAAATACATGGGAATCAGTCTCAATCATATGAGACACATTGACAAAAGGTAACCCTACCATGAGGAAACTGAGGTAGGCTGCCTCAGGGTGGGGGTGTATGCGAGATTTTGAACGCCACTGAGGACAATAGAGTCAGATGTGACCCTCACATGCTTCGTGAAAATGCAATTGCACTGTGCACTTATGAAACTCTTGTTTATTTCAACACAAGAACTATTTCCTAGACTGTACCAGTGTTTAAAAAGATATAGAAGCTACCTTTCAGAGTGAGTTCTCAAACCATAGCTATGGGCGCAATCCAGAGTAACTACTGGGAGTCCTTGCTCCGACGTAAGAACAATGTACTCTGGATTGCAATATGAATTTCCCATAGGTTTTCACTAGGTGGTGCTGTAATTACGTGGATGTAAATGTCTCTTAAATGCTCCCATAGTTACTCTGGATTGTACGGCATGAAAGAATATAGAATATAGTTTTATGGAATTGTGTGCAATTTAGGGTTGCCGTAATTCTCTTCCACAAAACTGTAATTCTCTTCCACAAAACCTGTCAAACTTGCCGGTTTTCCAGTCATATGGCAGCCTTACAGTTCAAAGTCCAATCAGTTCAAAATAGACTTTGAGTTTTCGCCTCAAACTTATTTCAACAGATCCATTTCTTTCATCGCTACGATCAGGAAAGCTGGGCTCTCACCAATTTCAAGTATCTTCCTTCACACCCCAAGACATTTTCTCATACCCCTTTTTATGGCATTCATATCGCTGATTCATTTTGTTCTAGGCAACAATAAATTTTCTCACCATAAATATGAAGAATAAATCAAAGCCCATCTGAAAGAGTACTTGTCAATCTGCAAGCCATATATGCTTCATATTTGCATACAGTTCAAGATATATGGTGGCCAAAATCAGTAGTGATGTGATGTTGAAAAATATATGGAACAAAATGCAAGCACTAATATTTTCTATAAAGCAGGCTATACAATTTGTTGTCTTTATGAAACTTTTAGCTTCTATTTTATGGACATTTTGGTGTATAAAACTTAATCCTGACTGGGATTTTCTCCTGGGAAAATACTGTATTACATCCAAAGACATGCCTTGTGTTTCTAGATGACTGTATATTTTCATGTTCAATGATAGCACAGATTCAAACTGATGCCTCCCCGTGTTTCAATCAATTTTTTATGCAATAGGATTAACTGAAATTGGAACTATGCATTCTACAACAGACATGGATGGGTGTGTAAAATCTAGGTGCTAATGAGATGGGAAGCAGTAATGGGAAGATCTAATGGGGGGGGGGTGTTCACCTTCTCCTATCCTTCACACGTCCGGAAAACCTGGCTAGGGAAAAATATTGCTGGGAAATTTTGCTCCCCACATATTTTCAGCTGTTTGGCAATGTATAGAGTTCCCAGAACATGTTCTACTGGTGAACATTCAGCTTTAATTATCTGTACCTGCCCATGTACAATATCACTGTATTGTACCTGTCCATGTGCATAAAACTGAATGTCCTTCTTCCTGTCAACATCAATCTAGTTTTTTCAAGCACTAAGGCTGCAATCCTAAAGACACATTCCTGGGAGTAAGACTCATCGAACACAATGGATCTTACTTTTGAGTAGACATGGTTAGGATTGTGCTCTCTGCTTGCCTCCATACTTGCATGCTTATAGTGACCTATAAAAAGAAGAATGTTTTTAACCCCATAAGGATCTAAACTACGTTAATTGCCACACCAGGGTGGAAAGAGATGAACAGATACTGTAATTGAATCTGCTGTTACTGGATACACAGATTTGGAGTCCTGTCTGTATTATTTTGATCATAACATAATGTTAGCCCCTGGATATACACAATAGGGAAAGAAGGCTGACATTTTCTTGGGACTGAGTGCCATTTTTAAAAATTGACGAATATTAATTTGTGGCATCTTATTTTGAGTGTATCACTCTAAATGTGAATCAAAATCAATTTGATGGCAGAAAGTAATGAAAAGGAAATTCTACCTCTGTGAAGTTGCTTACAGGATGGATCCACTTGGGTGTTATTAGAGTCAAATTTCATATATGAATTGAATTGATTTGCAGTGGAATTTTTTTTACAACCAATTGATTTTAATCTCTTTAACTGAGTTAGATGTTATGAATATGTATGGCTGCAAGAACTGAGGATGCCAGTTCAAAATAATGCCATCAATGGTAATTTAGTTTTTCATTTGTTGTATGAGAAGAGGAATGAAAAAGCAGAGATTTTAGTTAACACCACTGAGGAATTTTGAGCAATGTACCCTCTCTCTTTCTATGCAAGATGTAGACTGGTGGAGATCAAGAAAATCACACACATGAGGGCTTTACAGCATCTTTTCCACTGGTAATCTCCCCACATAACACACAACCTTTCCTGAAAAGGGACCTTTAAAAGTCATGGGTTTCACGGAACTGCAGTCTCTTAGGAAAGAGAATTACCATCAGAACTGAAAACAAATATCCAACCATGAAAGCATTTCACACACATGGGCAAGTCTTACTGGAACACAGTCTCTTAAAGGTAACACCTCGACAGTTGCCCTGCTAGCTATGTCCAGCCATAGGGTGCGGTACTCATCTCCATTTTGTGGCCAAAGTGCCAACATTATCTGAAGATGTCTCCATGGTCATATGGCCGGCATGGCACATGGAACACCACTTACTTAAAGAAAGTGTATGCATACACATACAAACAGTGGCATCACTCATGGAGTGTGGACCACACTGGGTGACACCAAAGTGTCACCAAAATGCTCTGATTTCTTGCTCCCAGGTGAACGAATTGGACTGATCAGGTGTGATCTAGGTTTTGGTTAAGGTGAATTCCCAGTGATTTGACATTGTTACAGAACTTCGATTTACACTGAAATTCCAAGGCCATATGCAAAATATGACCCAAGAGCTCTAGATAGACTGGAGAAGAATCTGACTGTCTGCTTTCTGGGTCAGCCTCAGCAGATACAGATCAGTGTCTTGGGAAGATTGGAAGTTTTTCTTTATATATGAAAATGATAATTTCAGCAGACTGTAGTTTGCTTGGGGCCAGTGAACTGGGACTTCTTTTCTTAGTATTAACTGCCCTACATTGCAACAGTCATACTAGAACAGGGGTGTCCAAACTTTTTGACAGAAGGGCCACATCATCTTTCTGATTTGCGTGTCAAATTTGAATAAATTCACATAAATTTATATATTAGAGACAGAAGATATGTATGAATGAATTCAAATCAGTTTATTAATATTTTTATATTAATACTTATCAGTTTATTAATAACACAGAGTGGGTGATTTTCAAACCAGTACATATGTACTTTCATACACAGTCAGAGAGATGAGGTGCATGCAACCTCCCCAGTCCTCAGAATGTATTCTGGGGGTTCAGGGATCACAGCATCCTTCACTGCCAGAGGTTTACAGTGCTTGCCCAAGGGTTGGATAGACAGGGCTTGCTGCAGATCACATCTGGCCCTGGGGCCAGGGTTTGAGCACCCTGTACTAAAACATCCAAACTCTTAATCAAACCAGAATTAAACTTTGTGGGGGTTTGTCAGAACATGGTTATTGGGCTAAATAGATTCTTGGTCTATGTATACTGATCCTGCATGGCGGAAGAATTTATTGGTACAGTAGTACCTTGCGTAAAGTTTGCCTTGGGTAAAGTATGTTCCAGGTAATGAACTTACCACTAAGTGGCACCCCTGCCTTGGGTAAAGAACCTGCTGTGGGTAACGAACGCTGGCAAGTAGCTCTTTAAATTTTAAAGTGTTGCTAGCCAGCGCTCCTAAGTTGGCCTTGCCCCCATAGTCTCAGTAAATCAAGTTGCAGGGATTGCTGGCAGCAGGGGAGGACCGGGGTGGGGGGGCAGGCAGCATGGGGAGCCAGGGCAGGCAGCAGGGACAGGCATGGAGGGGCAGCTGATTCACCTGGATAGGTACCTGAGCCCTTCACAGCTTCCCTCTGCAGTCTCTTTCCCTTCTCTTCCCCTTCTTCCTCCCTCTAGCTACATCACCAGCTCCCTCCTGTGCCCCCTCTAGCTACACCACCAGGCTTGGGGGATCCCCCTGGGATGGGAATCCCAGCTCCCTCCTGTGCCCCCTCTAGCTACACCACCAGGCTTGGGGGATCCTAGCTCTCTCCTTTCTAGGACATGTCCTCACCAGGCTAATAAAGAGGACCTGTCCTGGGAAGATCTCTTCATTTTCCTTCTTTCCCTTGTAGCTAAGCATGTCCTAGGCTAGGCACAAGGGAAAGGAGGACAGTGGAAATCTCTTTCCAGGACACAAGGCATTTCTACTCAGAAGTAAGCCCCATTGTGTTAAATGGGTCCTACTTCTAGGAAAGTGTCTTTAGGATTGCAGCCTAGGTTGATTTCACAGGATCATGAGCATTACCTCCCTTCCATGCAGGGGATCCCCAGTCTAGAGGGCATATATTAGGTCCTGACTCTGAGAGCACAATCCTAACCATGTTCTCTCAGAAGTCAGCCCCATTGTGTTAAAAGAAGCATTGTGTTAAGTAAGCCCCACTGAGTCCAGAGTCTGTTTTATTTACATACAGTAAATAACAGTGTTTTATTATAGTTAATTGTGTTATATTACAGTGTTTTGAATACAATTCCAGTGTTTTGTCATCATTTTTACATAGTTAATATTTTTATATGAATATTTTTTGGGTTGTGGAACCAATCGTTTGAGTTTTCATTATTTCCTATGGAAAATCCGCTTCACGTAAAGAACGTTTCACGTAACAGACATGCCTCTGGAACGAATTAAATTTGTTACGTGAGGCACCATTGTATTCCCTTACTGAATTACACAGCTAATTTTGACATGGTTCATCAAGGGTGGAACAATTGCTTCGATGCCACTTCACTTTCTGTTCTGCTTGTTAGTGGCTGTTATTAGCTGCATCCAGAAGAGATCCTGAGATCCAGAAGAACGGAAAGAGATTTCTACTCTTTTGCACTGAGTGCTTGTGGAAGTATTCTGGTACCTTTTCGTTGTTCCCCTTGGTTTGGCCAAAACTCCCCTATTCCCACCCTTTACATTTCATCTTTAATACCATGCCTGTTTGGAGAAAGGATGGCTTGTTTGACATCCATACTGGGTTCTTTGCTTCAACTCCAGAAGCCAGGCTATGACTTTTCTTAAAGTTTGAAAAGAAAAAATCTCATCAACTTTTATTGTTGTAAATCCAAGATTTAGGTCATTCTTTTTATGTTTTAAAAAAGGGAGGATGAAGTTTTTTTAATCTTACTAGCAGAGAATCTGGATTTTTATTTTTCTTATTTTTTACGCCAATCAGACATTTCTATAGGCTTGTGGATATCAAGCATACAAATTAAATATATTAGGGGGGAACAATTGGTGAGGAGGATTTTTTTCCATTGCCAAGTTTAGTCCAATGGGATTAGAAACCGCTGAGATATTAAACCTTGAAAAGGGGGATTTATAATAGAAAAAGCTGACAGAACTTTAATTATAGCCACTAGCTGTTCAGCATACTTCAATGCACAATGTTTTCATAAGGGCATTCTCAAAAACCAGGAAAGAGAGAAAGAGAGGTTACTGATTAAAATACACTGGCAGCACAAGAAGCATCTAAACTTTCAAATTGGTTCATCTAACTGGAGATCAAAGGCTAAACATCTACGTTTTTACAGAACTGATCAAGACCTAATAAAGGACTGGTCATATCATTCAAAATCATATGCAGATCTGGACACTCATCCCAAGATGCCTCTTGTCCAGGATCAATGGCTGAAGAAGACCAGTTTCCCTTGTGATGCTTTCAGTAACAGGACCATTGCATCTGGACAACTTGTGTCCCAGTCACATGGAGATTGCATCCCTTCTTTTTGTGTCTCAGACATTTGAGGCCCAATATATGTACAATTTTGGGTTGTGGAATGAATCATCTGAGTTTCCATTATTTCTTATGGAAAAATTTGCTTTGATATACAAGTGTTTTGTAAACCAAGGTACCGCATATAATTTGCTTTGTATACAAGTGTTTTGTAAACCAAGGTACCGCATAAAAATACAAGATATGTATTTTTTAAAAAAGTTCTTACTTTGAACACTGGAACCTGGGTATCTCTTCTGTACCCTAGGTGCAGAAGTGCCTTTTGTGATACTTCAAGGCTAGCAAGGGACTTGTGCCATGACTTATGCTGGCCTAACCAGGAGTTAGGATTCTGATGTCATTCATTCATTCATTCATTCATTCATTCATTCATTCAATGAAAGCATATGATATTATTTAAAGAATAAGAAAAATAACAGCTTGATGGAATAAGTGATTTGCTGATAAATGTAAAGAAGTGAGGTGCCAATACACACAGATTTGGTGCAGAAGAATCCTTCCTTGTACAGTGGTGCCTCACATAAAGAGCTTAATTCTTCCGGAGGCATGCTCTTTAAGTGAAACGCTCTTTAAGTGAAGCAGATTTTTCCATTGGAAATAATGGAAACTCAGACAATTGGTTCCACAAATCCAAAAATATTCATATAAAAATATTAACTGGATGTAAAAATGATGACAAAACACTGTAATTGAATTCAAAACATGCATTCAGTGTGCATGATCCTATGAAGTCTACTTAGGCTGCAATCCTAACGACATTCTCCTGGGAGTAAGCCCCATTTAACACAATGGGGCTTACTTCTGAGTAGACATAGTTACGAGACTTCAATCAAGGACACTTTCCTGGGAGGCTTACCTGGGTTGCTGCTGGAGGTTCAAGGTGGACAGTGGGGGCAGTTAGGGGCAGCTGCCTCTGGCACCCCCAGGCAACTGCCCCCAACTTGGGGGCAGTTAGAGGCAGCAGTGCTGGCCAGCAGCCCTTTTAAAGAGCCTCCATGCGAATTGTCAGGGCTGCATAGCATGTGTGCCCATAGCGCATTTGCTTGTTAAGTGAAGTGGAACTTGTTGTGTGAAGCAAGATTTCTTGAAAATTTTTGCTTGTTATGTGAAACGTTTGTTAAGTGAGGCGCTTGTTAAGTGAGTTACCACTGTAGTTTAATCTAAAGGTTAAATCTTTTCTCTCTCACCCCATGACTTTTACAGGTTGCAGACAATCACAACTACAAGAGGCAACACACTTGGGTTACAACACAATGTTTAAAGCAGTAAAAATTGTTCTTAATTCCCATTGATTCACTTTGCATATATCAAATAACATTTTACGATGGGCTGTTGTGCTGATGTCGGTACAAGAAAGGCACTAAGCACAATGTATAGGCCATGCCAAGTGATTTATTGAACTGACTGGTTAGTATTAAAAAAATAGCAAAGGACTAATCTGATTTATGGTTCTAATTTTGTTTGGTCGCAACATTACTTGCCTCTTTTGTAGAATGGAAGAATTACCATGAACGATAAACTTCAAGGAATCATTACCTCTGGCATTTGTAAGTGTGCTTAAGTTGCATACTTAATTACGGAAAACAAAGATACATCACGGGCACACATTTTCATTGTTTTACTGTATTCCTTATAAGCATGGGGTTTAGATAGCATTAAAATAGTAATATATAAGGCAGCAATGTTTAGTCAATTGATCAAGTTAAATGATCAAATTCCTTTTGATCAAATTAAAAAGGCACCTTGATTAATTTGGCAGAGATTGAAAGAAAAAAAGTTAAAATTAAAACATTTGCAGAAGTGTGTGTGTGTGTGTGTGTGTGTGTGTGTGTGTGTGTGTGATAGTTTCTAAGCTGAGGTTCAGGTTCTTTAGCTCAATTACAGAGTTACGACACCAACATCATGATTTATTTAAAACACAGATGGGGTGATGATACAGAACAGTGCAGCAACTTAGCAACTCTAGAGGTTGTTCATTCACCTGCTTCCCTGTACTTCTGTACCTACTGGGTGTCCTTTCCCAGATACCCATGGTTACCAAAACCTGTAAACAAAGGTTGGACAATCATATCCACAGTTTGGGGTCATAGAAGACCTCCAAATGCAGTATATTCTGATCATGATTTGAGGTGTTCTTGAGTTCAAGGAGGTCACACACAGACTTAGGGCACAGCCCTAACCATGTGTACTCAAAAGAAAGCCCCATTGTGTTCAGTGTGTCTTACTCCCAGGAAAGTGTCTTTAGGATTGTATCTTTACTGTGCTTCAGAAAACCTTCCCGATCCTCATAAACCTCATAAACTCATAAACATCATAAACTCATAAACCAGAAGACCTTCCCGATTCCGATCCTTCATGAAACGAAAAGTGAATATCAGAAGGCTCTGGCAGGCCTTCTGAGGCATGTGACATCCTTGTACTTCAAATGGCCTCTCTCACAACACATTCATGAGGTATATGGTCCAATCTTCCTATTGTGTCTGGGAGAGTATAGTGTTGGGTCAAATTTGCAGATAAGATGGATCAACCTGTACATTCTCCTCTTGCAGGAATATACTGGGCTCTGCCCTTAACAGTTTTGGGTTCTGTCCGTCTCCCTATCAAAGTGCCAAAATGTTGAAAGCAAAATTTGACAACCCTGGAAAAGACTTTGGCATACAGTATGTTTTAAATCTTTTATTAAAATATATATATCTCTTTGCATTCACTGAGGAGCTTAGCCCCCATAATTGATATGTAATGCCTCTCTGGTCAGCCTTATTAAGATTCATACTGTAAGACATAAAAGGTAAAATACAAAAAAAGGAAATATATTGACATATCAACATCTATTATTCAGATCCATAAAGTGTGGTCTATCTGTTGATCTGAAGAGATACAGATAAGTTCAGGAAGATGTCCATAAAAAATAACCACAGCTAAACCCATGGAGACAAATGCAAATAATTTGAAAAATATGAAATACGTTCGCATTTCTCTTATGTAACGAACAATTGTTTGGGACTTCTGTTATTTTATTAAAGTAATGTATTTATTGAAATATGTTATACCTAGCAGGACATATTTCATATAGCTGTGGGGATGTTAAGATCTAATTTGGCAGATGGATGAATTAAAAGAAAGCAGAGCCATAAATATATACCTACGCCCAACCACACCCACTTCAAAACTCAGGTCCTTTCTAAACTTCTCCAGTGTCATCTAACTGGGGTTATATATATGATTTCAGCAATTTTCAACCTTTTTCATTACACATAAAAATAGCATTAAAAGAGTCAAGTTTTTGACAATTGATAAGGCACATATCACTGTCAGTGGGGAGTTTGCAATCCCAATGGCCATTCTAATAATGACCCTTCCCAGGATGACCATATGTCATAACTGAAAAAGAGGACAAGGCCCTTCAAAATGTAGGAAAAATGTAGGACATGACAAAATAAAAACTTTAACCAGCTGTTGTTATTATTAATTTGATTTATATCCTGCCTTTCTTCCTAAAGGAAGTATGCCCAAGGTGGCTAACAGCATTTAACAACAGAATAAAATAAAGTTAAAAACTAGATAAAAACAGTAAAACACAATTAAAACTACTGTATATAAAAACAATAAAAACCCAGGTAAAAAACAGGCTGACTGCAGTAATGAGAACCTTAAATACCTAAGAAGAGACCTCATAAGGCTGTCTGAATGAAAGAGTCTTCAGGCCCACCGGAAGGACAACAGAGAGGAAGCTTTCCTTAAGTCTGTGGGGAGGGATTTCCATTATGTGGGTGCCACCACAGAGATGGCCCTGTTTCTGGCTGCCATCCCTCTTGCTTCTTTCAAGGGATGACTTCATAGAGTGGACCAGATTGTATGGAAGAAGGTAGTCTCTTGGTTATCCATTCAAGAACTGTGGTGGACAAATCAATCTTACCCTGATTCTGAGAGCCAGAGTAAAGCCATGTTCAACTCAGAGTGAACTGTTTGCAAGGATTATGGGATAGCAGATTATAGGATTAAGAACCAGTTCTGTGAGAAAGTAGGGAGTGAAACTGAACAACAATAAGCTAAGTGCTTTCATCTGTAGACATTCTAGGATCAAGGACACTTCTTGATATCTGGTCAGCTTATCAGAAACAGGCCCCAGCCATAAACCCTAGTGGTACAATTCATACCTGTACTGCATGAGATTGAACTGACTGCTTTATGGACTGCTATAGTAAGTTTGGGAACAATAGACCAGCTTCTTAGCAGGAAAGAAAGATTTTGTTATATGTTATTTAGAGTCAAAGTTAGACTAGGAACTTAGCTTTATTATTTTTATGGAACTTGTGATGTTACCACTGTGCCTTATTCTTTCTTTAATAAACTGCTTTGATTAATGCTGAATCAGTTACTACTCAATCAGAATGGACCTAAGGGGAATGTGCCACCACATAAACACTAAGACTGGAAACCTGCTGCAGTATCAGAGGTCTTCCAAAAATAACCAGGGCTCAGCAAGAGCCACTTTTTCCCCCTTAAATGAAATCCTTGGTGTGCTGACTGTGGGACTCCTCCATAACAATCTAACCCAGGCTTTCATGCTTCACATGCAGTGTATGCAGCGCCGAGCACTATACCATAGTCTTTCAAGGTCTTTCAAGGAGTCTTTCAAGTCTTTCAAGGAGGCCTGGTGTGCTGACAGGTTGAGCTTGTGTAGTCAAAACATGGGATTCAGTCATGCATGCCTTATTTCACCTTTTTACCCCAAAAGGCTTACAATCAGAAAGAAAGCATAGTTAAATAATAAAATCAGTTTTTCAATGCGCTTTCTAAAATTAAGAAACCATAGCAAGCTCACTCCTCTTGTTGTGCACATTACCATTACCCCAGACAGACGCAAATAAAGAGCCGGACACAAGTGTTGGATTGAGGGCCACTTTTATTAACTATTTAAACATAAAATTAAACAGGGACTGCTCTAACAATAGTCGTGCGGTCTACGGGGATGCAGCTCTCCGCATAGTTCCCCATGCAAATGTTAAAGAGGGGTAAAGGGCGATTCCCAGCCTGGCTCAGCGCATTCCTTGAACAGAGTTCAAGGATGCCCGTCTTTGCCAAACCGAAGGTCAAGGTAGCCAGATGCGCAGCCACCAGTTGTCTGGTCAGACACTGCGCCTAAGTTTCCCATCCAGGTAAGGGGGCTTGTCAGACCTTCCCCCCGGAGCCGGATCAGCATCACAGGGAGGCTTCCTCACTCCCAAACCCTTGCTACCTAAGGCTGCACACCAATGGCCTATCCTGCCTATCCGCACGACTCCTGCCAAAGTGACCAGGTTTTTTAAAATAACCAGTTGGATTTAACTCTCTCCCCTTGTACAGCTCAGGGCAGGCAAAAAAGAATGCCACCAAAGGCCAATCAAGTGGCATCCAAAAAATTCCTACCCGGCCCCAAAGCGACCAGCTAATCCAGAGCTGCACTACAGGAAGGGAGGGTGGGGGATGCTTGCCAGAGCCCGACTGCAATCCCCCGGCAAAATGCGCCTGGGAAAGGTCGGGCTCCGCCCCTTCCAGCCCTGCTGCAGCCAATGGCTGCAGTGCATTTTGCCCAGGCTCGGCATAGCGTCTGCAGAGGGGCAAAGGAAGCCCGCGCTGGAGGCGTGCAGGCTTCATTCTCTTCTCCAATATAAACAAAAGAAGGATGCCTTCAATGCGTCACCAAAAGTGGCAACTTTAGTGCTGACCCTGCTGATAATATGGAGAACGAAGTGTGCTGCATATCCAGCAGAATCGGGACAGAAAAACCTAAGAATCTCTCACTCCAAACACTAGCCACCCACCATTGAAAGAAAGGGAAAGGAAAACAGTATGTGCAGGATCTGTTTTCCGCATCACTATCTAAACTGCATTTGCTGACATCACAAACAGTTCCAATAATAGGTTTTGTTATTTTGAACAGAACAGTTCCCACCGGGTCGGACCAAAGATCAATCTAATCCAATATTCTTTTTTCTTGCAATGTACAATCAGCTGCTTTTGAGAAGCCCGGAGATAAAGGTATCACCTGTCCAGAAGTTGCTTCCCAGCAAACTGCATTCTGTTTCATCCTGCCTTTAGACCTGGAGGTGTACAGTCCTCACATCAAGTAGCCATTGAAAGAATTTGTTTAATCCCCTTTTAAAACCATCTAGGCTGGTGGCCATAATCACACATTTTGGCAACACTTTCCATTAAAACCTATCCTGAGAGAAAGTAGATTCTTCCGTACCGCTGCACAGTATCTTCTAATCCAGTTACTATATTCACTCAAATATAACGCTCACCTTTTTCAGCTGAATTCAGTCTTCAAAATCAAGGTGTGCATTATATTTGATGTTAATTAGAATTGAGTGAATACAGTATTTCAATTATAAGTATAGGATGCGCATTATAGTCAATGGCACATTATATTTGAGTAAATATAGTATTTTCAACCACTGTTGAAAATAGTGTGCTGTGCAAGGTCTGCAGGTGTGCTTAGGAATTTGGGGAGGGTCCAGGGTGACCATAAGTTCTCTTTTTCCAGGACAGGTCCTCTTTTTAAGTTGTTCCTGGAAAAGAACTTCAATGTCATCCTTTTCCTTGTGACCAGGCAGCAGGTAATTGATAAATTTTATGTAATCAATTATATGTGTGGCTCCATCTTGTTATACATGGATTTTTTATACACAGATAAGACTCAACACAAATGGCCACTGCAAACCACAGTTTAAAAATCTCAGAAGGAATTAACATATCAAACAAGAAGTGCAGTGAATGTGTATGTGTGTGTGTGAGTGAGGAATGAATTGTCATTCACAACGAAAGTGAGAGAGTGTGTGTGAGTGTGTGAGTGAGAGTGAAAGAGTGAGAGTGTGAGGGTGAGAGACTGAGGAATGGATTGTCATTCACACAGAGAGACAGTGTGAGTTGAGAAAGAGATTGTGGATGAGAGTGTGAGAGAGTGAGGAATGAATTGTTATTCACAGTGTGAGAGTGAGAAAGAGTGATTGTGTGTGATTGAGAGAGTGTGAGTGAGAGAGTGTATGAGTGAGAGAGAGAGGAATGAATTGTCATTCACAGCGTGAGAGAGTATGTGTGTGAGAGAGTGTGTGAGAGAGGAATGAATTGTCATTCACAGAGTATGTGAGTGAGAGTGAATGTGAAAGAGTAAGAGTGTGTGTGAGAGTGTGTGTGTGAGAGGAATGAATTGTCATTCACAGAGAGAGTGTGTGTGAGTGAGAGAGTGTGTGAGGGATGAATTGTCATTCACAGTGTGAGAGTGAGAGAGTGAGTTGAGAAAGAGAGAGATTGTAAGAGTGAGTGTGAGAGAGAGAGGAATGAATTGTCATTCAAAGAGTGAGTGTGAGAGTGAGTGTGAGAGAGAGTGAGGAATGAATTGTCATTCACAATTTGAAAAGAAAAACAACCCTTATTTTCTCCCTCATACGCTCTTGTAAAAAGAGTCCATTCTGCACGCTACAACCCTGTCAGTTTGAAGGCCACTGAATCAAGATTTCTCAGTGGACATTGTCCAGAAGTGATGGGAATTCCTGGCCTCCTGCCTACCACTCACTTAAATAATTTAAAACAAACTTCATATCAGCTTCAGCATTTTAAAATATATTTGTTTGCTTGCAGGAGGACAGATGTAACAACGGCGTTTTTCGTTCCAAACCATCTGCTCTTTTTATGCTGCAGCAAAAGAAAGCCTCAAAAGAAAGTCAGTGACTGTTGATCACTGGAGCAAGTGCTCCAGTGCCTGTGAGTCAATCAGTGATCATCACTCAGTGCCTGTGAGTTTTTAATGATTGCCCCACTATAAACTGGCCAGATGGGCATGTGGATACAAGAGAACCAGTGGACTTTATATATCTGGACTTAACAGAAAGCATTTGATATGGTCCCTCACCAAAGTCTTCTGAGGAAACCCCATAGTCAGGGAATTAGTGGGCATGTCCACTCATGGATCGGGAACTCGTTGAGGGCCAGGACACAAAGAGTGGATGTCAAGGGGTAATTTTCCCACTGGAGAGATGTGAAAAGTGGTGTGCCCCAAGGCTCTGTCCTGGAATCTGTGGTTTTCATAGACCTGTTCACAAATGACCTAGAAACAGGGTTAAGCAGCAAAGGTAGCCAAGTTCACAGATGACTCCAAACTATTCTGAGTCATGAAGACCAGGAGAGACTGTGAAGAAGAGTGATGTGATGTGATGTGATGAAGACCAGTGAGTGATGAAGACCAGAAGAGACTCCAGAGGGATCTCTGTATTGAAAGAATGGGCAACAAAGTGGCAGATGCATTTTAACATAAGTAAATATAAAGTTATGCACACTGGAGCAAAGAATCCTAACTTTACATATAGGTTAATGGGCTCTGAGTTATCTGTGACAGAGCAGGAGAGAGATCTAGGAAACCCATTATGGAGTTTTCCCCTAGAAATTAGAAATCCCTACTCAAAGCAACTGAAGCTTTATGACATCACCACATATTGTGGCAAGGAGTTCCACAAACTAATTACATGCTGGGTAAAGACCCCTGAGGTTGTTGGTTCACCACTGTGGGAAGATTTATACTGGAATGAATGGGCCTTTTGGCCTGAATTTGTATGGCTTTTTCTTATGTTACTTTAGCTCTGGTTAAATGATTTTCATGCCCTTTGAAATCAACATCAAAACTGTATTGTTTAGCCAAAAGGCTTAGCGTGACATTAAAATGCATGCTTTCTCCAAAGATTATGGAATCCCTCCTTTCTGTCAGTGGACCAGGAGTGATTCATATTGATGCACAAGAACAAAATAACCAGCAACATATATTAATTCTTCTCGCTAAACTTTGAAGGTACTCTCTGGTCTGATCCAACTTTCCAGTGCTGATGCCACCATGCGAAACTGTGCAATGATGGTTGAGTGGGGCAGTTATGGTGGCAATCTCAATGTAAGGGCACATTTGTTCCCTTACCTTGAGGCTGTGTTGCTTCTGAATCATGCCTGGAAAGTTGGGTAAAATTGGGCCCTTAACTGAATTAATACAAATTGGATTAAACCCATTGGTTTTAACAAATTGGATTTGAATCTTGCATTCACAGATTTAACTCATACAAAGCAGTAGGCAAACTGTAGGAAACATTTCAAACTATGGACCACAGAGGCTCCTCCTCAAAATCTTAGAAGAAGCCAACAGTCACCTTTTTGATAATACAGAAATTTCAATTCCATACTTTCCCCACCCACCAGAATGCATTAATACGCTTTGCAAATTGATTGGAAATCAACTAGCAAGTAAGTTTGAGGTAATTAGCAGGGTGATTTTAACATAAATTGGATGGATGGGAAAACCTATTCAATTAAACACCTGTTTGGAGCACCAAGTTTATCCTCGTTGATTAATGAGCCTGCAAGACTAAGTAACCTCCCAGGAAAACAATGTCTTATCCATTGAGTAGTGAACTGTCAAGGAGGGACTCAAGAGCACTGTGTATTCCCACATGATTTATGGAAAGCTTTCCTAGTGATCGAGCCACCCAGTATAGAAACATTTGACAAGAGTTAACATGCAAGCAGCACAACCTTGAAAACAGAAGCAGGCTGGAGAATATTATTAGGACCATCTGATTATGCACATCTTAGATCTTTCTCCACGTTGCCCTTTTTCCAGAGGTGTCATCATGCCCTCAGACATGGTAAATACCAACATTGTCCCGATCCAGACAATCTTGATCCTGATCCTTCTGCTGGGTCAATGGATTTGAACTAAGGCTGCCCTGGATAATACAAGTAACATAATCATTGGAGAAGGAATGATGACTCATTGTTAGAATCTGTCCATTAGTATATTTGTATTTGCCATATAATGTGTTAACACCATCTGAGAACAACATTAATCCAGATGAAGTTTCTTTCTGATGTTGGTTTAACTTTATTTCTCTTTCCTTTGAATGATTTAAATGATTATTGGAAATTTATCATTTACAAATACAAGCAGCAGGTAACATTACATGATTGATAGAAGAGAACATGATTCCCTTTTTTCTTCCACTTTCCTTTACCCCAACTGCCGCCCTTTAGGCTGTTAGAAGTTTGAAAAATACAGTCAGCCATGCAAAATGTTTCTCTGTCATATCATATTTATTATTGTATGAATTATAAATGATTGTTGAATAAACCAAAATTGATACAAATCGAATTTTAAATATATTAATCAAGATGTATTGTGAGGCCCATTTCAGATTTCCCAGCGAATGTTTACCTAAACATCTTCCAAATGATGAAGCAGAGAAGAAAAGGTGGTACCTTGTGACCCTTCAACCAGAACACAGCATACAAACAGCATGATGGATCTCCCAGTCTTGCTGCATGCCTTGGAAAGCAAAATAGAGGGTTAAGTATGAAGAGGGGGAGTTGCACCTTGTAAGTCACAATACACAGCTAGTTAGGGCTGTGGGTGGCGCAAGTGGTCAAGACACTGTGCCTGTTAACTGGAAGGCCAGGGTTTGAGACCCGGGTCCCCACAAGACAGGGTGAGCTCCTATCCTTAGCCCAGCTATGCGACTCAGCTGGAACCAATCGTATCGGCTCTGCTGTTCCATTGGACCATTTCAGTGGCATGAAGAGGGGGGGTTTGCTGCTTGGGTAATAGCCTATCCTCCATATTAATTTACCCAGGCCTTTGTGCTTCTCATGCAGCGTCGAGCACAATACCATAGTCTTTTGAGACTGATGATACCAATACTTAGCTATAAAGCCGTCTCTATTCATATCTATCTGCGGCAGATATACAGTATTCCTGCTGCTATCATGGATACCGGAATCCACAGATGGTAACAAACCCTACAACAAGGAGTTCACAAATTCCTCCCCATCACACAAATGACTTCTTTGATTACAGCCCTCTTTCCACTATATCCTCTGTGTTTGTGGCCTGTAAATGCTAACAAGAACTGATAACAAGAGGCGGATTGGAGGGCTGAAAACAATGCGTTACTGCTCCCTGTTAGCTCTTCCTGAGTCCTGTTAGCATTTGCAGTCAGTGAAGAGAAAGAGAGATGGAGGCGACTGCAAACAGGATAGAGAAAAACATATGTATACTCAAATATAAGCCTAGTTTTTCAGCACATTTTTTATGCTGAAAAAGCCCCCCCCCCCCTTCGGCTTACACTTACACTTACACTTGTCATAAGATGGGCAAAGAAGTGGATTTCTGCACAAGCAGCTCAGCTTAGGTCAGCCTTTTTTAAAAGCAGGAAAGGCTGCTTTGCTTCCTTCTTTAAAAAAAAGTCAGCAGATTGATCCCTCTCCTCCCTGCATGTAGGAACTTGATGGCTCACCACATTGGCTGTTTCCTCCTCATTAAAACAGCAGTAGCTGCTCCATTTCCCACCCTAGGCTTATACTTGAGTTAATAAGTTTTCCCAGGTTTTTTTTTTTTTTTAAATTAGGTGGCTTATACTCGGGTCGGGTTATACTTGAGTATATACGGTAAGTCATTTGCACAATAGGGAAGAATTTGTGAACCATAGATAACTAAAATGCAGATAAAGGACCCACGGATATGGTGGGATGCATTTGGTGAGTCACAAGCTATTCACACCTGAGGTATAGAAATGAAGAAGTAGGCAGCTTGTTATACTTGAGCTGTGTTTTCCACAGAATCCATGGATTTTAATTGTTGATCGCTGGGTAGCGTAGGTGGCTCCCCCATAGCTTACCCTGCTAGTCATTATCGACTGTAGGGAGTGGTGCCCATCCCCGTTCTGAGTCAGTGTTGTTTGAAGATGCCTCCGTGGTCATGTAGCCAGCATGACTATAGGCTGAGGTGCACGGAACGCTATTATCTTCCCACCAAGATGGTACTAGGCATCCCTACTGAACAGTGGACATCCCTACAAGGCACCATCGGGAACCACTGGAAAATGGGCACCACTGGGCAACAGCTAGCACTACCAGGCACCAGTGGGCAGCAGGCACCATTGCGTTGTGGGCATCACTAGGCATACTACCAGGCACCACCACTGGGCACCACTGGCCATCTGTACTGGGCACTAGCAGGCAGAGGACAGCACTTGGCACCAGAAAAGCATACCAGGCACCAGCAGGCACCACTGGGCACCATCAGATAGTGGACACAGCACCACCAGACACCAGGCATCCCTACCAGGTACCTCTACAGGTACTAGGCACTTCTACAAGGCACCAGGTATTCCTGCTGGGCACCAAGCATGGGACACTAGACACTGGGTGCCAGTCACCATGCATCCCTTCTGGGCACTGGGCCCCAGGAACCATCAAGCAGCAGCAGGCACCAACTCTGGGCACCAACTCAGTTCTTAGTGGGTCCATACATGACAGAAGGAATATGCTTCCCAAATTTCATGCTTCTTGGTCCAGGGGTTGGGGCTGGGTGTTGATCAGTCAGTCTTCAATGTTAAGTAAAAGGGAAGAAAATATGTTGCACTTCTTTTCACCCCCTTTGGGGTTAAATTTCTAGAAATCAGTCCTAGTTTGTTCCGACATCACAGAAGGAATACTCTCCCCAAATTTCATGCTTCTAGGTCTGGGCATTGATGAGTGAGTGAGGCTGCAATCCTAAACACTTTCCCAAGAGTAAGACCCATTGAACACAATGAGCTTACTTTTGAGTAGACATGGTTAGGATTGTGCTCTGAGTGAGTGACTGACTAAAGACTCACTGACTGACTGAAGAGAACTTCAGTCAGTCAGTGACTCTTCAGTCACTGATTTTATACACAGATTTTTTTAAATTTAAAACTATTAAATATAATTTATTGCATATACTGTAATTTATTAATTACAAGAAAGCTATCTGCTGCCTGCTCACAAGGAAAAAATGAAAAATGATGCAGATAAAAATATCAAAACAGCATAAAACATAAGAAGGTTTGATATAAAACTTCCAGGCTTGTGTACGAGGCTCATACAATTAAAACCAATGGAAAATGCAATAGGAATATAAAATCAGTGCAAAAACTCCAGCCATAAATTCATATAATCAGTTCAACAGCAGAGCCACACAAATTGCTAAACTCAACTATAAAACAAACTGGGGACACCTGGGAAAATATTCCCTTCCAGACTCTTGGCCGTGGTTCCCAAGACATCAAAGTTGGTGCCAAGCAAGCTTCTATTGCAGTGGTAGTGTGGTGAATGTTCTATACAACTGATAAGGCCCTCTCCCCATCATACTATCTTAACTTGAATGGGCAGCCTGTAATGAAGAGCAAAGACTTTATTTGCTGCATCATTTTTGCTGTATTTTTAAATTAATTAATTAACTCATTAAATGAGTTAATGGTTTTTATTTATATGGTTTGCATTTTTTTTATTTTAGTTGCATACCATCTGGAACATAGAAAAGGCAGTAAATAAATAAATCAGTTGGCCAATTAGGGTGCAGTTCTAACTTAGGCTGGCACAACTCATTGGTCTTCCCAATGATGTAGGGATGCAAGCGCATGTCTGTGCGCTGGCTTAATCCTTCCCCAGGACTGCCCCAGAAGTGCCTTACAGCACTTCTGTGACACCTCCAGCCCAGCACAGGACTTGGGCTGTAGTTTAGGCTGGCCTAACTGAGGCTTAGAATTGAGGCCTAAATGTATTAATTAATTAATTTACCTGTTGCCATCTGGTATTCTCTTCCATCCCACTAACGCTTCCTCCAAAATGATTATCAGGAAAGTGTGATGGCTGATCACATTTGGGGAAGGAGACGCTTCTCTACAGGATCATTGATTCAAGACAGGCCTTTAGGTACCAATTCTTCTTGATCTCAAGTTTTTTAAATTTTAGAAGGGGTATCAGAAATGATCTTCTCTCATATGAACTTGTCCATAAATATAAGCTGAAAAAGATTCATAGAAAAGATATAAAAATATAAACAACCTACAAAAAATATAAACAATCTACAAAAACAGGGAAAAGACATTTCACTTGTGTTAGTCACCCCTTTGTCCTCAGCTCCTATCATAGAAACATAGAATCATAGAGTTGGAAGGGACCTAGTAGGTCATCTAGTCCAACCCCCTGCCTGCAGCAGGAAATCCCCCTAGAGCATCCCCAACAGGTGCTCATCGAGCCTCTGCTTGAAGATCCCCAGTGAGGGAGAGTCCACCACCTCCCTTGGCAATCTGTTCTGTATGTGTAGTACTGTATGTGTAGATTTGACAGGATGATGGAACTATCTGTCTAACAAAGACCTTAGAATAGTATCATAGTATATTGGAAAAAGTATGGTACTCAAGCTGCTTTGGCTTCATCCCAGCACTACCAGTAATATGGGAGAGGCTCTTTCTCATTACAGTTGCAGCTCATCTAGGTAAATTAATAATTTTGTATTTTGTGTTCTGATCCCACACACAGTGCTATTAACTCTCTCTCTCTCTCTCTCTCTCTCTCTCTCTCTCTCTCTCTCTCTCTGACAAAAAAAAATATATTTAACTGTGGATGTATTAGGGAATATGGGGAAAAGAAAACTGATATTGTATCCCCATAGAAATAAAATCAGTTCCACAAAGCCCCTGCCTCGAAAGAGAGGGGGGGGGAGAGAGAGAGAGGGAGAGGGAGAGGGAGAGAGAGAGAGAGAGAGAGAGAGAAAGAAAGAAAGAAAGAAAGAAAGAAAGAAAGAAAGAAAGAAAGAAAGAAAGAAAGAAAGAAAGAAAGAAAGAAAAAGTACAAACAGTATTCTTAATTCAGTCTGGACTATCATTTATACCATTTTTCTTCACAGTGCGTAGAAACGCACTCAGTCAGTAAACAAGCAATATTTTCTCTCATATACTTGTTTACTGTGAGAGTGGGATGTCTGCCGACCAGGGGGTGGCAAAAAGCCATTAAAAATGAATCTGGCACCTCAGAAGAAGCTTATAGTGTATATCGTTTGTGTATTTCATCCTTTTATGGTTCAGCCATGAGAGATTTGGTCCCCTTTAGAGGTTTTTGTTCTTCTCTTTTCATTGTTTGGATTCAACCCTGATGGAATTACAGCTGCAGATCAGCAAACAGCGATCTGGAGGGAACATTCAAAATTGGGTGTGCTGTTTCTCCCCCCTTTCTATTGCAGATCTTTTTAAAAGTCACTTGTGGCATTGTTGAGAACGCATTTTTAAGTCTTGACTAGATATAAATAAGAGCTTGATGACACTTGCTGTGTAGTCATGTGTAATGGAAGCCCAGCAATTCTGTCTACATTGCAAAAGGAAGGCAGGGAAAAATGAGAACAACAAGGTGGTCATGGGTTGGGAGTTTCATTTGATCACTTTGCCCCTACAAGTCCCCCTAATTGTGTTACTCTCTCCTGGGGGTTCAAACTTGTGCTTATGGAAACCTCAGAGGTGGATATACAGTGATGCCTCACGTAACAAATTTAATTCGTTCTTGAGGCATGTTTGTTATGTGAAACATTCTTTACGTGAAGCGGATTTTCCCATAGGAAATAATGGAAACTCAGACGATTGGTTCCACAACCCCAAAAATGTTCATATAAAAATATTAACTGGATGTAAAAATGATGACAGAACACTGAGATTGAATTCAAAACATGCATTCAATGTGCATGATCTTATGAAGTCTACTTAGGCTGCAGTCCTAAAGACACTTTCCTGCGAGTAAGACCCATTCAACACAATGGGGCTTACCTCCGGGTAGACATGGTTAGGAGGCTGCAATCCAAGACACCTTCAAAATGTCTCCCCACTTTCTCCTTCTCTCCATCCTGAGCCTCTCTCTCCCCTGCTCCCTTCTGGCTAGCCCTGAGCTGCTTCCCTCTTCTCCACTGTTCTTCTCTCCCTCTGCCCAGCGGACGCCCAGCCACAAGAGGAACAGCGTGGAAGTGTTGCTTTCACTATGGGCAGGTGTGCTAGGCAGCCCTGACACTTTTTAAACAGGCTGCCGGCCAGTGCGTCTGCCCCAACTGCCAACAAATGTGTTCTTTACGTGAAGCACAGTTTGTTACGTGAAGCAGAATCCTAGAGAAATTTTTGTTTGTTACGTGAAACATACTTTACGTGAGGCGTTTTTTACGTGAGGCGCCACTGTAGTTGGAGTGGCAAAAAAAATGAAAATAAGAGAAAGGTCCTGTATGTGAAACAAACTGGGATGGCTGCCTCAGGTGGCTGATTAGAAACCCTGCCTCTGTCTGCCATCCACCATCTTGGAATCTGGCACAGCACTTTCCAGGGAGTAAGTCTCATTGAACACAATGGGACTTACTTCTGAGAAGACATGGAGGTGCTCTGGCATCACAGTGATGTCATATCCTGGTTAATTTGACTCAGGTCCCAGATTTTTAAGTCTGAAAGGGGTCCCAGGATGAAATGCCAGAGCACCACTATGTTAGAAACAAGACCATGCAATCAAAAGTTGTTCTCATTTCCCCATCTTTATAAATGGCTAACAAAAATCTTGTCTTCATAACAGGTAGAGGGGCTTATATATTGTGAGGACCCTGCATGGTTACTATATACAGTACAGTGGCGCCTTACTTAAAGAGCTTAATTTGTTCCGGAAACACTCTTTAAGTGGAGCAGATTTTCCCATAGGAAATAATGGAAACTCAGACGATTGGTTCCACAACCCAAAAAATATTCATATAAAAATATTGTTTATAAAAATGATTACAAAATACTGCAATATAACACTGTACAAAGCACTGTAAGATACAGTAACACACAACACTGCAATAAAGAAAATACTGTACAGTACTGAACTGTACTGTACCTTTGAAAACCTTCATGGCTGGTGTGAGGGTTACAGAGAGGGAATGACTTTGGCTGTAATCCTAAAGACACTTTCCTGGGAGTAAGACCCATTGGACACAATGGGGCTTACATCTGAGTAGACATGGTTAGGATTGTGCTCTTTCGCAATCACTAATGGAGTCACTGCTATCCATTGGCTCAATGGAATCTATTGTCTTTTTGTGCAACTTTAACATTCCCAAGCTGCTGATGGGGAGCAGCACTAGAACATTGATAAGGCACACCTTCCACGCTGCCACCCACAGATCCCACATACAGACCTGACTCAGGCTGCTCCCCCCGGATGTCCCATGAGTTCCCTGGCAATGGAAGCCTATCCCAAACTTTGCCCAGGGCCCCACTGTAGCTCAAGCTAGTCTCCTCGCCCCGCCTGTGAGTTCCCTTGCCATGGAAGCCTGTTACAAACTTCCTCAGAAGTGCTCTTTATTCAAGACAGTGCTCTTTAAGCAAGTCAAAATTTCTGAGAAAATTTTGCTCTTTATTCAAGATGCTCTTTATTCCAGATACCACTGTATATTGGAACTACCCCCAGGACCTCTAACAGGATGAAGGCAGAAGGCAGAAACATAACAGTGTGGTGATAGTTGTTTTTAAACACACATTCATTGAAGCCCAAAGTAAGCTGTTTCACTACATGAGGAAGATCTGCCTTGACAGGATGATGTCAAGGAGGAGCTGAAAGCAGGATGATGAAAGCAGGAGCTGAACCAGTGGTGGGATTCAAATAAATTCACAACAGGTTCTATGTCCTAATAACCTAAATTAATGTCCTATGTCCTAATAACCTAAATTAAATAAATTAACAACAGGTTCTATGTCCTAATAACCTAAATTAACAACAGGTTCTATGTCCCATTAGTAACGGTTCTCAGAACCAGGCACTCATTAGCAAAGGGTTCTATAGAATCTGTGGGAACCCCCTGAAGCCCACCACTGAAGTCTGCTGAAGAGGGAATTCATGTGCCATCACAACAGTGTACCCAAGAGCAGATCTTTACCTACCTACAGATCTCATTCACAGAAATGAGAGATAGTGAGGGATACATTTGAGGTTCTGGTCCCAATTCTTATCAAGCCTTATTCAGCCATGTGATGGGTTCTGCCTTTTTAGTCAAGTGACATTCAGTTATCATGTGGAGGAAGAGCAGAGTTGTGCCAACTAGATTCTGCCCACAAGGCCTGGAATGGCACAAGGGAGGCAGGTGACAATGGAGTGAACTGTTCATGTCTGTTAAAGGGGAGGTTGATGGTGGCAGCCCAATCCATATCCTACCCCCCTTTCTGGGCCTGATCCTCAATATGGATCAACACAAACTTGTATCAACAATATCAGTCTCGGGTCCAACTGAACCCATTAAATTGCTGGGACCTACACCAGGGCAAGAGACAAACATTTATTTACCTTCAGAGGATCTCAAGCATCCAAAAATACTCCACAGGAGGCAGCACAATCCAAACAGGCACCACTAGTTGGAGGCGTAGAATTGGGTTGTATGTTTTTAAAGGGTACATGAAAACCAAAAGTCTGAGGAAGACTTCTCTACGTAATATGTAAACACTTTGATTTGCCTTTTACTTCCCAAACACAAAACAGTGTCAACATCCTTGGGGAAACCAACTAATGTGGAAAGAGTAACAGATTTTCTTTCGTCGACTAACCCAAATACACACATTTTAATCTGCCATTTCTGCCTTCCATAATGCAATTCCAGGCTTCCAACGCTGTGGCACTGTCAGTAAAAATTAATTTTAAGAGTGGCACACAACAGCAATTCGGGCCTTTTGCCTTAATTTACTTCTCCACTAAGAGCGGAGATCAGATGTAGCACCGCAGAGGAAAAGGATGGACGGCTGTATGCTATATTGTAGGAGACGACAGTGCTAAATTAATCATGCCCTATCTGGAATTTGCAATTCTTTCAGAGATGCTCAAGATAGTATAAAAAATTTAGTACTTAACAGTGAAAGCAGGCAGGAGATTGCAAAGCAGAAAGCTTCAGAGGGCACTTTAAATGTGAAAGATGCATTACAGTTTCTCACACATGAACACAAAATCTACTCTTACTAAAAATATAATAAAATAAAGAGTGGTGTCCAGCTGATGCAACTGGGAAGGGACTTCTTTCCTAAACAGATGTACCAAGTACAACTGACATTCCCTCCAGTTTACTAAGGGATAATATTGGATGCAGAGAAGAACTTCACAGAAACAATGAGAATTTAGAAATGGTACTTTCAGAAAGGGAGTAAGTATAATTTCTATGGCATGGGCAACATACAGAACACTATACCTATTTTCAGCTTGTTTAGCCTTCCAACAGCTGTATATGACCAAGCCAAATTAGCCCAACAAATAGAGCTGAAGATCTACAAGGAGTTCTGAACAGGGTGATGATGTGTCATAACCAAAAAAGAGGACTAGGACATCCCAAAATATAGGATGTGACAAAATAAAAGCCATCCACATTCATATGGATGAATGTTTCTATAACACCCGGTTTTATTGTTGTTTTCTAATTACCTTTAATGTGATGTGAATCTCTTGGCATTGCATCCCCCCATCCCATTTACTATTATAGAGTTGGTTTTATCAATGCAATGGCATAGCTAATGATCATGTACCTCAGTGCAAAGCTCAAAATGTTGCCCTGGAAGTGATGTCACAACCAGAATGGACATCATCCCCAGGTATTTTTTCAAAAGAAAATTGGGGAAAAACCTGCCTCCTCCTTCTCAGAGTTTACCACTCATTTATTCAGATTTTGTTGCCCCCACCCACTCTGCAACATCAAAATCAAATTTAATTAGGGAAAAAAAAAATAAATTATTCCCTTATTGGTTAGGGAAACTGTGCTGGGGCAAAGAGGAATGGTTATTGCCTATAAGAGAAGCATCACTTAGAAGTGCCCGTACACCCAGTTAGCATGGGTAACTGTATTGTGATATAGGTATATGGAAATGAGAACTGATTCATATTAACACTTTATTAGTTCCATACAGTATCATAATTACATTTCATTGGCTCTCAGAGCAATTAGTATTATTGGAAAGTTGAGTTAAGAAAATCCACTTTTTGTTCCATCAGTTTTTGTGTTTTCATTTTCCGGTTAATTGGCCATACCTTTTGAAAGAATATCGTTATTCCAATGCAGCTTGTTTCACTGCATTTTGCATACAATTACCTTTCCAATGATTTATAACATGATGGTATTCTCATTCATACAAACCTGTTTTTCACACTTTAAGTCACTAGTGTCAAGCTCAGCTTATAACCCCCATAAAGCTTGTAGCTCGGTGCAACTGCACCTCCTGCACCTCTAGCTATGCCACTGTATCAATGCATTCACTGTGTTGTGCTACCTGGTCTTTCAGTATTTTACTGCTTGCTCACAAATGACAACCCTTCTGAAGACGAAGGAATGACGTGTAAGTTATCCCCATTAGTTGCTCACTGCTGATCGTCAACTGCCATTTGAATTCATCAGTGCATGCTTGGCTGCAGCAATAAACAGAGAGGAGTCACAAATGTGCAGGTTTGTACTCCTCATGTACAATTGTCTTCTCTGCAAGGGTTTTCAGATCAGAGCCAGAATTCCGCAATGCTGCACGGCTCGAGGCCACAGCCTTACCTTTCTGTTGGAAAACAAACAGGCAAGCGAGAACATCTTTTTTGTGGCCTCTAAAAGAGATTTGCAACATCATCCCCCTTACACCCTGCAAGTAGTAATGAAAGTAACCGGCATCAATCTAGAAATAATGTTGCAAAGCTGGCATTGTGTTTTGTTGTGGTTTTTATAATGAACACAAAGGCTGCAATCCTGGGCAGCGGCACATCGTTTGGTGGGGTGAGCACATCACGCTCCTGGGACACATATCTGCATTTGTGCGTTTGTGTGCATGTGCAGTTCAGAGACGCCAGTATGCATTCCTCTGCACGCACCAATGTGCACTCCTCTGAAGGAGGGGCTGGTTGCTTTCTCAGAGGAGCGCTGACGCCAGCCAGCGCACACTCCTCTGAGGGAGAAGCTGTTCGTAAGTGTCAAACTCCTTCAGCATGTCACCCCCCCCCCCCCCGAGGTGCATCACTTTGTGCGCCATGCACCAGTTGCACTACCCCAGCGATGCCCCTGTTCCTAGGAATAAGCCCCATTGAACACAGTGGGACTTAACTTCTGAGTAGATGTGTTTAGGACTGAGCTAAAATTTTTCATTGTTCTTCCAAAAACACAACATCTGGCTGTGAGAATCAAGACAAATATTTGCCTTCAACATCTTGACCAGTTTAAAGTTTGAAGGCTGTAATGGCTGCTTTGCATGGCAAATATTTGTTATATCCCACCACACAGCTTTCTGCTGGTGAGCACTTGAAGAGGAGATATTGGTTGCAAACACACAACAGATACTCCAGGGAATTGCTACCATTGGTGGTTCCTCAGCATGTGATCATAGACTAGTGACATAAGACATTTTGGCATCTCAAGTGAAAAATTCAGTTTCCCTCCCCCATGTGCATTCTTCCCCTATTCCAATCGTTCCCAAAAATTTTTGACTGGGCTCCTTTGATCTACTGGGCGACTGGTCCTGGCTTCCCATTAAGGCTACATAGAATACATAGGACATCTAGTTTTCCATAAAGATGCTATGGGTCCCCTGTGAACTACAGCTCACAGGTCTGAACTACTGAGTGAGGTACAGCACATTGAAAAGATTTGCTGAAGAAGGAAACATGAACCCGAAATATGCTCTCAAGCTCCCTAACCATGGATAAGCAAACTGGGATTGTTATATCTGCATCAAGCCTATAAATTCTCTCACATTCCAGCTACCCAGAAAATTATTTGTGCAGACTTGTTGGATAAGTTAATTATTGCTACTGTGCCATTGTTTACAGCCTCAAACGAGATGTGTTTTGCAGTTGATATAATGATCCAAATGTGTATATTTGTCATTAAAATGCTTTTCTCCTTTCCTAGTTCTTCCTAGTTCTGAATTTTATAATTCCACTGATACTCAGAAAGTTGTGAAACCCATTACCAAAGTAAAACAGGAAGCACACCAACAACTGCCAAATAGCTGGGATCCAAAAAGAATATTATGCTGCAACAGTTAATACTTAATTGAGGAAGTAGCACCAACTGGTGCAGATACTGACAAAATTGATATTACTGGAGGTTACGCTAACTGCTAATGCACACTCTCCAGAGCCGACTAAGCAATACAATAGGAAGTGTATTTAACACTGCAAAGTGCTTCTTACAATTTAAAGGGAAAAAAAATATTCATTTCAAACAAGGCACATTTTCATATCCCCTACTGAGTCTCTGTGTACACCCCATGCGTTTCGGTTTTGGCTTTTAGGCAAAGCTGCTTTTGATCTGCAGCTGCTGACACATTTCTAGAAATGTTTATGTGGCTTTTCATATTTTACATTCTCTGTTTTGTGCAGAGTATTCCTTGGTGTGAAAGCGAATGAAGCAGCCTTCGGCCACTGTGAAATCTGTGTGAACTCTGTGTGCCTGCTGGAGACCTATGATGGTCATTACGGTGAAGGCTTATTGACTACCAAAAAATCCCCCAACATTTCTGCCAACGTCTAGCGTGTTCAGCCAGATTACCATGATTTCTTATGGAGGAGCTAAGCTTCAAGATTCCATTCATGATGTGTATTTCCGTTAGGGGTAAGAGAGTTAATGAAGCATAGTGGCTAATCTAAGATGGGAAGCACAGTCTTAACTTGCATTGAAATTGAAGTTTTTCCCCTCCTCCCCATGCTAAAGCACCTTTCCAAGCCATATGTGGAAGAACTACATCTCTCAGCAGGCATCACACCAGATCCTCATTTTGCAACCTGCTTCCTAGATGCCCAAGTAGGCCTCTAAACGGGCATCTAAGTAGCCATTCCCAAATGGCTGGGAAAATGGCTGTGCCTAGCAGTGGCTCCTAGTCCCTGCAGAGAAAAAGATCTAGGGAGGAGGAAACTCTCCTTGCTGAGCAACGTAAGGATGGAGGGAGCTCAGCTGAGGCTGCTGGAGAGGAGAGCAGAGCAGGGGAAGGAGGGAGCCTTGCAAGTGGAGCTGCTGCTGCTCTGAAACTTTGCAGTGAGTTTGGGTTGGAGGAAAAGGGGAGATGAAGAATTTTTTTAAGCAGGGTTGCCAACTGACCAGAGAAATCCCAGACACCCCTGTTCCTATGCCTTTGTAGATGGATTCACCAATACATATTTTGCACAAAAAATTCACAAGAGCTTGAATTGTTCAGGTTGGGGCCTTTCATCCGGGTATTCTAAAGGCGGAGGAGCAGGGGCTGGGTGTAAAGTTGGCAACCTTCTCAGGGTAGGGATGGTAAACCCAATTGTGTCCACTCAAAAACATTATAGTCAATGGAGCTTATATTGCGTAAGGGGGCAAAGGAAAGAAGGCTGAAAGACAAGCCTCTGCATGCCTGCCTGAGAAAGCCCGGATTAAACATGTGCCTTTTCGATTGGTGTCTGGTCTATTGCAATGAGAGTTATGCAAAAATTAAGTACAGGTGTAGGCGGCCTGGACGGACTCAATGCACATTCAGGATTGCACCTTAAGCAGTAAATCAGATTTATCTGATTCAAGTCTCACTTCTACCATAGTCTCACAAGCTGCCCTTAGGTTACAAATCTCTTGAATTTCATGTTTGTGGTCATGTAAAATTAAGACAAAGCAATCTGAGAGTGGGGGTCCTAAATTAACTCCCTTAGCATGGACAATTACTGGGCAGGGTTTGTTTATTTATTTATTTATTTATTTATTTATTTATTTTAAAAAAATTATGTCCCACCTTTCTCGGGCCGTTAGCCCGACTCAAGGCGGCTGACATAAAACATAATTAAAAACATAAATAGAACAATTCAATAAAAACAATTAAAAACATACAAGCTGATGATTCTGAAACCTTTATTGGCATACAAAAAAACATACAAGCTAAAAAACAATAAAACAACAGCCTCATAGTTCCTTCTCTGTCTATTTAAGGTAGCCTGAGAGAATTTCATTTCTTATTTATTTTATTTATTTCCTAATTTATACCCCACCTTTCCTCCCCTACAAGAGGGAGCCCAAGGCAGCTAACATAAGAGAAGAATAAAACACCATTAAAATAATAATAAATAGAAGTTAAAACATAATTAAAATACACTTAAAATACAATTAGATTTAAAATTGAAACGATTAAAACAGACTAAAAACTTTGTTAAAACAATAATATATAAAAACACAATAAAACTACCCCCCCCCAACCCCTGCCCCATTTAAAAGCTTTTTTTAAAATGAAAGGTTTTTAGGCTCCACCTGAGGCTCTGTATTGAGGGGGCTTTCCTCAGTTCTATGGGGAGGGAGTTCCACAGCCAGGGTGCCACCACCGGGAAGGCCCTATCTCTGGCCGCCACACCTCTCACGTCTCTTAGTCTTTTGTAGGAATAGTGAAGAAAACCTACCCAAGCCCATCAGAAATGTGATAGGGATAGAAACGTGCCTACATCTCAGTGCTTCTCTTCTGGATTTAGAGATACAAGGTGAGATTTTTCTCAACCTGCTGCAAATCTCCATGCTGCAAACTTCATCTGTTTCTGAAACTCCTTCACTGGTGTCAATTGCTGGTAGAGTGAAAATATTGTGTGCTGTTCCCTTTGAACCTAGCAAGGAGAAGCAGACAGAAGTGGAGGGCAGAAAGAGAGCATGGACACTGAAGGAAGAAAAAAGGAGAGCTGAATGATGAGAGGGCAGACAGATTTGAGGGGTAAAAGAAGAAATAAAGAGGGAAGTTCAAAGAGAAGAGTTACTACACAGAGATAAGCAAAATGAACAGAAAATTAGAGGGTAGTTGAAGAATCAAAATACAGAGAGAACTCTGGGGTTGGAAAAGAGATAAAAGAAGGAGATAAAGGATATAAAGGAGGTATAAAGATATATGTGGGGTAGGGAAGCTGATAGTGTGGCACCCATGGTGTGTAAGGAGATTTTTATAAAGCAGGGGTGTCCAAACTTTTTGACAGGAGGGCCACATCATCTTTATGACATTGTGTCAGGGGCCAGAAAAATTAGGGGTGTCAAACATAAAGCTCAGAGGCCTAATGCAGCCCTAGGAAGCTATCTATCCAACCCCCAGCCCCATTATAATTGAACTCCCCCTCTTTGATAATTACTCATTTTCAAATCTTGAAAATATGAACAAAATTTGCACATTTTCCCTTCTATCATTTGCAGCTACCGAGGCTGCAGTCCCAACTCCCAGTTAACCAACGCAAGTCTTGGCACAAGTCCTGGGCTGGCCTAGTCTTAAAAGTGCTGTGAGGCATTTCTGCACCACCCCTGGGGGGTTCGGCCAATGCACAGACATGCGCCAGCCTCCAAACACCACTTAAGGAATGGGGAGATTGGTAAGTTGTGCGGGCCTACACTGATTAGGATTGCACCCTGAGTTTCTATATGAGAACAAAGTCCTTATTTCCAGCCATCAACTGCTTACGGTAATTATGTCACTTTCTGCTTAATTATGTCACTTCTGGTTCACTTTAGTGATAATAAATGCTAACTTCAGCTTTTTGCATGAAACCAGTTCAGATATGCATGATCCCTGGTTCAGATTTTTCATTCCTCTGAATCTCCACAATGGTTGTATTTTTATTTTGGTGTTATTATTTATAGTTTTGTATTATATTTGAATTTTTATGTTTTATTGTTGCACATTTTTTAAATGTTTCAAGCACTCTTGGAGGCAGAACAGCTTAGAATCTAAAAGCTTAGATAGGCAGACAGACTCATTCATTCATTTCTGTTTCACAAGGTGCTTAAATGTGCACATATAAGTAACCTGACTACTTGGAAAATGTTTTAAAATATTAAATAATCCATCCAAATATAAATATAACAGGTACAGTCCAAATAAAATATGCTAAGATTTGTACTTTACAGGGAAAAATACCTTAGCCTAGACAAGTGATACTCAAAGGAGGGGAATGACCACAGATCAGAGGGGTCATGAGAGGACGGGATCCACCACCTTGGAATCTTGTACTGGGCTATCCTGGGAGTAAGGGTGCAATCCTAAGAAATTTACAGTGGCCTACCTGAGCCAGTGGTGGGCACCAGCAGGTTCGCACCTACTCTATAGAGCTGGTTGTTAACATGTGATAGGACTTATAAAGTTTACAAATAGCCATTTAAAAGTGGCTGCCAGATGGGCATAAAACCAGTTGTTAATTTTTTTGAATCCCATCACTGCCCTCCTCACCTGGCCTATCTTTCCATGATGATGTGGGGAGGTCAGCACGTGCTTCTCCATTGGCCTAACCGCACACCACTCCCCAGAGTGGGACAAAGGTATCTTACTGCACTTTTGTGACACCACAGGTCAGCACAGGACTTAAGGATTTTGAGTTCTGCACTTGCCTTATAACTTTCATTATTCCATGTATTTTTTATTTTATTCTATGTTCTCCCCCCAATAGTTTGCTTTGTTTCCTTTGTTGTTGTTTTGTTCTGTTTTTGAAAAAAATTATTAAAATAAAAAATACATTTTTTCAAAAAGGGCTTAGGCTGGCCTAAGTAGAGGTTAGGACTGCAGCCTTACAGTGCAATCCTAAACATGTCTACTCAGAAGTGTCCCATTGTGTTCAATAGTACTTATTCCCAGGAAAGTGTGGTTAGGATTGCAGCCAAAGGGTGAAATCCTGAAGTGCACTTGGGCCAGCCTATCCAGCACTGATAGGAAAGGACCATCACAGGTTACAAGCCATGAGGGGTGTGTGTAGACATGCACAACCTCAAAATGCCAGGTGCATTTTGGATGCAAGTGTCATATGTGCTCTCTGAGGCATCTGGTGGGCCGCAGTGAGAAACAGGAAGTTGGACTAGATGGGCTTTTGGCCTGATCTAGTAGAGGCTCTTATGTTCTTATGAACAACCCTAAACATGTACTGGTGTGAGTAGACAGGGCTCGTTCCTTGTGATTGGAAATCCTGCGTTTGACGAGCAACTAACTGTTAGGAACGGTCCCTTCATGCAAGTAAGTGTACACGTGTGGGGTTATTTAATATAGTAAGCAGGGAGGCATGCAGGTTAGGGGCTACCATGAAGCCCACCCATCACATTTATTCATTCCAAGCATATTTAATATCTGGAAAGGACTCGTAACAATCTTGAACAAGGAATTTTGTGCACTGATCAAAGTTCACTGATAAGACTGAGAGTTGTCTTCTTCTTGTTCTGTTCCTGACTTTTCCATCAGCACTATTTTCTTTTCATACCATTTTTCCATTTGTGAAAATGGTATGAACTGTACTGCAGACTAATACTGTTGGAGAAGGTTGTTTGCAGAACTTTTTAAACATTGTTCTCCAATGCATTTTCTCCCAATAGATTTTTAAAAACTTGGTATTTTAATTGCTGATTTTATTGAATCCTTATTCACAATCTAAATGTGTTATTCATGATGCAAAACTTAATTAGATACTAAGTAAATGGTTCATTAAATAAATCTTATTCTGATTGTTCTGGGAAATGCCAACCATAAACATTGTCTCTGGAAATGTGGCTTATTTAGGGTGAAGAGAATGTGCCAATACAGTCCGGATCGATGCAATTAGGCATAAAGATGGCTTGATCATTCCTGCAAGTTATTCCTGCAAGAAAAAAAAATGATTGTACTTGGATTTTCCAACTGGAAGATCATTATTTCTAGAAAAGCTAAATTATGACTCACCATGAAAATATATTTTGAAAAAGCTAAGTTCAAATCAGGAGTGAGTCCAAGAGTTTTCACCATAATTATATTCATGGGCTACAATACATGGAGTTTGTTAACACCACATCATTGGGAATTGGTTCCAAAAAGATATGAGCTGGGAACAACAGCAGCATCCACAACAACAAATGTACATTGTGTGTATATATCTATGGCTCTGTTCACTAACAAGAGGCTTTTTAATTATACATGGGCTTCCACAAACAAGTTAGTTCGGATAGTGTTCAATTCACTAAGGCCTCTTTCCCTACACTCGGGACTCCTGGTTCTAAGCCGTTTTGCCGCTATTGAAACAGCTGTGCAATTTCTGATTTGGTCATGGATAGTTTTAATGGCTGCATAAAATGAAGAAAAGAAGAGAGGGATTATTACCATGCCAGCTTCGAACAGAAAGCCAGCCAAGCTCAGTGTATATAATGTGCTGGATAAAGAATCCAGTCCGACCAGCACCTGACAATTATTGTTATGATTTTGGTCCCAAAGTGGTGACAGGGAGACAGCCAAGTGATGATACTGAAGGACAGTGAAAGAAGAAACATGGGTGCTGGGAAACAGAAATTCATAGAATTAAACAGAAAGATTAAAACGGACATAATAGAACAGAAATTGTATTCTTGATAGCTATTTTCTTTTCTATATGCTGGTCTATGATCCAGAGAGGTGTGTGGTTGAGATCATCTACTCCTCCACGGCTATGAGCGAGGACTCAGTCATATCCAGTTTTCCAGAGCTGATGCAGCCATACCCACGAGAGCGCACTGTATCCTGCAGTTCAGGGCAGTAATGGTGTTTTGCTCAAGTTAAGGGTTTGCTCTAGTTAAGCCCTTATCTCAGGGCCGCATTACAACTGAATCAGTGCTGGAAAGTTGGATAGGATCATGCCCATAGTCTTCCATTCCAACTCCTTGGTGCCTGGCATCAGAGATCTCCTGACCTCTGTCCTTGTATCAGCCTTGGTCATCAGATAATATTCCACCTGTCACGGAACACCCCAGCTCCCAGAGCAATAATTCTCTATACTGGTACCTGAATAGCTTTATTCTATGGACAGGGCAACCCTCTTAATCACTACGTGACTTCCAGCAGGGGTTTGTTTTACATGTCTCTGCAATACAGATCTTATAGACATCTCCACAGATCTGCAAGACATCTCCACTTCAAAGCTTGGCACCACCAATATCCTACCTCAAGCATTTCAGTCTATCAATCAACACTATTTATATATCACTTTTCAACAAAAAGTTCAGAAAGCAGGTTACATTTCCCACTAATCCCTCAGAGAAGACAATGAGCACAAGCCTAACCATGTCTACTCAAAAGTAAGTCCCATTGTGTTCAATGGTTTTACTCCCAGGAAAGTGTGTTTAGGATTGCAGCCAAAATCTTTGATAGCCCCCAAAGCATCAGCCTTGCTAATTTGCAGTTTCATGGGTGAAAAACTAATAAAAGGAAACTTTTTGGGTGGGAAATTGCATGTGGGCTAATTACCTTCCCCCTCCCTTGGGTCCCATTCAAAACACTGAAAACCCCTGTAACTGTTTTTATGTGAAATAAAATGCAGTACATTTCTGGACTGCTATAGAAAACTCCTCTATGCAGTGGTGGGCTTCAGGGGGTTCTCATAGGTTCTATACAACACTTTGCTAATGAGCGCCTGGTTCTGAGAACCAGTTACTAATGGGACATAGAACCTGTTGTTAATTTAGGTTATTAGGACATAGAACCTGTTATTAATTTATTTGAATCCCACCATTGCCTCTATAGCATGTGTTTACATGAACATTTGGTTCAACTCTTGAGAAAAGGATGATGTGACAGTTTTCTACCCATTAATTAGGCAGTGCTTAAATGTTATGTTGTATTTTTACAGATGTAATGCCCCCTTCAGTTTTTCGTCTAGGACTAACAAAGCCTAAATGCAACCGCCAGTCATTATTGGTGCCAAACAATCCAAACATGAACTTAGAACCAGCCTCTTGGTCCTATATTTCATGGGACCTCAAGTTTCAGACCTGCTCCTTCTAATTCAAATTCTACCTAGTGAGCATCTGTTTTTGTTATAAACAATTAACTGTACTGGGTAAATCTATCACGCGCACTTTTTTTTTTTGCTTAGTCCTTGCTCCGGTGTAAGAACAACTTACTCTGGATTCCAATATGAATTTCCCACAGGTATTCACTAGGTGGAGCAGTAACTACAGGTGCACATAAAGTCTCTTAGAGCACAATCCTAACCATGTCTACTCGAAAGTAAGCCCCATTGTGTTCAATGTGTCTTACTCTTAGGAAAGTGTCTTTAGGATTGTAGCCTTACATGCTCTTGTAGTTACTCTGGATTTGGGGGTTAGGAAGACTGCCACAGGATGATTGACAAACCTGGGAAAGGGCACCATGGCTCTGCCATGAATAAACCCCTGGATTGCAGTGAATTGTTGCAGCTCCTACCTGGGTTGAAATTCACTGTTCTAACTCATTGATTAGTTTTCTTATGGAATAATTGCATGCCTGGTGTGCATATATGAACATAGCTTACAACCCAATCCTATCCTTTTCCTGCCATAGCATATAGCCATACCAAAAGAGACCACACTTCATGCAAGGTTGTGGAGGTCCAGGAGGCATGGGGGGAATTGAAAATGTTTTTTATTGCCACTTAAAATGAGGTCCTCCTCACTATCTGTGGTGATGGCCCAAAAGAGCATGACTCCTTGCACTTGCAGAGAAGCTTGTAAGGATCAGCTGTAAAGCATCAACCAACACTGAAATACTACTTCCAGCAATGGAGCTGCATGTTAGAATTGGGCTATTGATGAAGTAAATAGATGGCTAGTTATAGCCCTGGAGGTAGAAGCCACATTATATTACATAACGAAAAACACTTCCTCTTGCTTTCCTGGTTAGGGTTGCCAGATTTCAGTTTTCAGAGAGCCACCCTTGGTCCCCTAGGAGAACTTCCTAATCTGCTTACCACCTACGCTCCTCCTTTTTGTAATGAGTGTATGTTGCTCACACACTGTTCCATGTTCTTCAACTGGTACAAAAAAAGTTGGTGTGGCACTTTTTCAGGCCAGGGGGTGATCCACAAAACAGTTGGCAGCTGTATGTCATTACCAGGCCTCAAGCTTACTTCTCAAGTTTTGAGATGCTTCTGATCACCTACTTTTGTTCTTAATTCTATTTTGCAAATAGCCACAACCATTTCTAAGAAAATTGGGTTAAGAAAATAGGATGCCCATGACTGCATGGCTTCCTCATATTTCACCCCTTGAGGCAGTTCTAGGAGCAGAGGAGGCCCCACCAACATAGGTGGAGGCCCAATGGTGGACACTGGTCCACCTCACACTCGGAGTGAGCTCTGTCTTATTCTTTAGTACAGTACAGGGGTTTCCAAACCTTTCTGCCAGATGGCCACACCAATATCTGGCACAGGGTAAAGGGCCAGAAAAATTAATTTTAAACATAAATTTACATAAATATATTAAAGATTGAACAGAAATAAAGCACCCTCAAATGGACTCCTATCCCCCCACCCCACAAGTAGCTTATTTACATGGAGAGGAGTATATACATCAGAAGCAGCATATCACAGCAAATGCCTAGGGTGAAAAAATGTGTACTTCTGGGTGTTTTTTTTTCAGAAAAAGAAGTTTTTTTAGAGGAACCATATGGGAACAGAGGCTTGCAGCAGGCATTCTGAACCCCTGCTTTAGTAAATACTGAATGTGAAAAAGATGCTTCTGCAGGATGCAAACCTTGGCTTTTGGCAATCTTGTGAAAGTCACTTGTGTATCTCTGTTGGATCACAGCAAATGTCCTTATAGGGCCATGGAAACTGGCCCTGGAAAATGTTGCAGCACAAGTGAGCAATGATGGGGTGGGATGCTAAGAAGGAATGCTGAGACATCAGCCAGAAAATTGTCGGGGAGCGATAGTGGTGGAAAGAGAATCTACCCAAATGTGTAAGGGAGTCTGCAGTGGCTCTTTTTAATATCTTTCCTTGGCCCCGCTTCCCCTGCATAACCCTACCCAACGAGCTAGGAAGCACTTGCAACACGCAGGCAAAGCCGTTGCTGCGGTCTCCTGTGTGCATTGTTTCAGATGCGCTTGGCTAGAGCTGCTCTTAAAAATGTTTATATTTTATTCAGAAAGCTTAATTGGGAGGTTTTTACAGCTCCTGATTAAACTGTGTATAACAAAAGGAAAAGTTAAAAAAAAAACTGCTGGCAAATTGCTGCTGGCAAATGATATGAAAACAGCCAACCTCGCGCCCCCTCCCCAGTTCCAAAATAAAGTTTGCTTTTAAAAAGAGAGAGATGCAATAAACAGTTTTCAGATTGACTGCATTTTGGTAAACGCTTTTGCTTTATTTTATTTCTCTAAATATCTGTGATCTGAAATCTTTATCTGAAATCTTTATTTCTATACATATCTACGATGGAGTTGTCTTTTAACAAACACCTCAGTGGGTTTTCAAGTTGGCTTAAGGACAGCACAAATTGGAGAAAAAAATAAAAATAAAAAGCCTTAGCCAGGCATCATACAGGGCTTGGATGCAGTCCAGAAACTGACAGGAAGTGAGAACGTACTATTTGGCCCATGGTTGTTGTGCTTGTGAAGCCCTGCCCTTCCTATAAGGATCATTCTTCCCATTTTTCAATGGATGTTGCCGCTTATAGGTGCAGTCCTAACCTAGACCACCACAATTTATCGGACTTCCTTTTCCTGTGGTGATGTAGGGAGGCAAGTGCATCTCCTAATCCTCACCCAGGAGTGACATAGACAGGGTGACCAGATGCCAAACCCAAAATTCCTGAACCCCAAGACCTAAATTCCTACCCCCAGGCCAAAATTCCTATCCCTCCAAGCCAAATTTCCTACCTGCTTAAAAAATTGCCAAAAATGTATTTTTTGTTTTTATGTTTTTGTTTGTTTGTTTGTTTTTTGGCCGTAACTTTTGATAGGAATGAGATATCTCAAAACTGATTTTTGCAATGGATTCTGCTCTTCAATATGAATCCAACAACATATGACATGATAGTATACTGCGCACCACAGCAAAGTTCAAAAATGAAGCCAAAATGTAGGACACCTGGACCGGAGGCTAAAAATCCAGACAAATCCAGGTTTTTTTGGTCCTTTGATCATCCTGGACATAGAAGTGTCTTACGGCACTTTTGTGACACCCACAGTGATATTGAAGAACAGGTCCAAAAACGCAGGATAAGGTGGTTTGGGTATGTTTGCTGAATGGACACCTACAGGCTACCATAATGGTGGGAATAATCAACTGACTGGAAAGTCCAATGTGCAGAGCCAAAGAAAAGTTCAGCAAAAGAAGTTCCATAAAGACACAGTGACTGAACTGACCAGGCCAAACAAATTGCCATGGACCACAATCAGTGGAAATCAATTGTCAGTGAGTCACAAAATCCACCAGCACCTACAGCAGTGTACTGGCTGAGAAGAAAACCAACTCCACTGGCTGCCAGATCAGGAATTAAGTAAAGTACTTGCTTACTGGAAGTAATTGTTCTTGAGATGATAAAGCTAAGTATTTTTAGAGGCAGCTTAAAATAAAATTCTAATTAGTAACCATTCTCTCTCAAATAAAAGATTCATTAGTACTAAGTCTTTGAGTCAAACTAAGGAATGCATTTTATCTCTGCTTGGCTTCTAACTACAAAGATTAATAATGAAAATTAATGTTTTTGGCTCAATTGTTAGAATCTGCAGTTCACCCGGTTGACAGTTTAGATGGCATTTTTATTTCTAATGTGTCTATTTTCAGGGACTATCAGTTTCTAATGTGTTCTTCCTACAGAGTGGACAAATGTTTTGGTTTGAACTATTACTGTACTGCAAACTCCATCTGATGACTGTACCAGTGGTAAAGGCCTCACTTGGGAGAAAATTCATATGAAAATCTCTCAGATTGTGTGTCCGTCCATCATTTTCGAAGAGGACCTCGGCATCTAACATGGGCCAGTTGTAGGCCGTCCACAGTGTGTCTGCAGGTGGCTGATAAGGCTGGTGCAGGCACTGAATGTTCTGCCACATTTCAAGCAGACATGTGTGGGCACCACTGCTTCAGTATTTGCAGCTCTGGCTTTGTGATGTGCTCACTTCTCATGTGACATGGTTGTCCTTCTGGATTCATGTCTGGCAGCCATGTGGAACAGCATGTGCCATGTCGATCAGGCTTGTTCCAGGATTTCCCAGAAGGTGATGTCAATATCCAGGGACTTAAGAGAGGCTTTCAGTGTGTCTTTGTATTGCTTCTTTTGTCCCCCATGATTTACTTGAAACAGCTCACCATAGAAGAGCTGCTTGGGAATGGGATGGTCTGGCATCCTGACATCATGGCCTACCCAGCGCATCTGGACTTTCATCAGCAGGATCTGAACTGACAATAGGCCTCTTCTAGAAAGGACTTCTGTATCTGGTGTCTTGTCTTTTCACTGGATCCTTAGAAGTCTGCAGAGCCAAGTCATGTGGAAGTGGTTCAATTGCCTAGCATGCCTCCTGTATACAGTCCAAGTCTCACTGGCATACATCAGGGTACAAAGCACTACCGCCCAGTAGACTTTGAGCTTTGTAGCAAGGCTTATTCCACAGCGTCCCACACGTTGGTCCACAGTCTGCCAGCACCCACCCTTGCTTAATGCCATATATGATGGGAAAGACCTCTAAAGCTTCTCCGTCATTCAGAACACGAGCTGCCATGCCGTCATGGAACTGACGTACCATCAGAATAAAACATCAGAAGTCACTTGAATGCTTCAAGTTTTGTGTTCTTCCTACAATCTGAAAAAAATGATCATGTCAACTCTCAGTTATTTTGTCAATCAATAATAATGTTTTAATCAATCAAAAATATATGGAAAGTTTGCTAGCTAGCTCTTACCTTATTACACCTTTTCTTTTGTGGTTTTTTGTGTCACTATTGGTCCCTGTAACACTGTAACCTTTTGAATTACACTATAAATAATTGAATGAAATAAAAATTAAATGTAAGAAATTTGTAGTATGTACTATACCAGCTCAGACTGCAAATGAAGATTCACACCCTTATGCAAAATACCTGCAGGTAGAAAACCAACACAGCAAGGAGGTTTTTTCCCCACTCTACCTGCACAAGATTTGCCCCCAAATCCAGAGTAACTACGGGATAATGTAAGAGACTTTACGTGCACCCGTAGTCACTGCACCACCTAGTGAAAACTTAAGGGAAATTCATATTGGAATCCAGAGTAAGTTGTTCTTACACCGGAGCAAGGACTCCCCGTAGTTACTCTGGATTTTGCCCTTACCCAATATATCCACATTCACCTACAGTCATGTACAGATCGAACACTCTGTCAATTACACATTATTTCTGTTTTACATACAGAGGGTTAGGGTCAAGAGTCAGTGGAATCCCCCATATATACCGGGTGGAGTTTGCTGCAGGCAAAGGGAGTGATGATATATGGAAAGTTATTTTTTCCTGGAGCATTTATACTAAACTATGCACTGTACATAAATCAAAATAAAGACATAGATCCTGCCTTCAGGTTTACAAATGAAAAGGCAATACACACAGGGGGAGTAGAGAGGAGGGAAGAAGTGATTGAGATCTCTGTGAAGACACTAGAAGGAAAAGGTGAGTTTTCTGGCAGGCATTAAATTTCTCTTGGAACCTAGGTGAACAGGATGTAGGGCTCAATCCAGCTTTGATCCAGCTTAGGGCTCAGTTTACCAGCTTTGATGTAGCCACAATGCAGCCTTGTGGTGTGGGAACATGTATTCCCATCCCTTAAGAAGGCCCCAATGATTGCTCCTCCACCACTGCACCAGAACCTGAAAATTGGATAGGATTGAGCCCATAGTTGTTGACAGTGACCAAGCACATATTATCCTTTCCTTTGAAAGTAGATTGTTCTCTTAAAGGCTCTTCTCTATGAATAGGATTTTCTTCTTAACTTTTATTCCCTTATTGCACCCCAGTCATCCGTACACATAAACGGATGCAGATTTAGAAAAAGCCTCAGCTTTTTGCATTTGTTCAACAGTGCTGAATGCAGAATTAGGACTTCATCCATTTAAGTAATCAACAGTGGAACTGAATCCAAATCTTTTACATTCATAAATATTTAGGCACTTTAAAAAATCCAAAAATTGTAAGCCAAAACATGCCAATGTTCATAACCTCCCCTCTCTCTCTCTCTCTCTCTCTCTCTCTCACACACACACACACACACACACACACACACAGAGAGAGAGAGAGAGAGAGAGAGAGAGAGAGAGAGAGAGAGAGAGAGAGAGAGAGAATAGCAATTATGAGAAAAAAATTAAAATTTTTTCTAGTGTTTTCAGCCCAGTTTTAAGGCTGGGGAGAATTTCAGAAGTTCCTATGTTATTAAAAACAAGTTTTGTCACATCCTCTCTTAACACTTCTGACATCTGACAGCAGTGAAGAGTAGAAAGTAAACAATGGACTTTCAAAACTTTTATACCTCATTCACACTCATTCTTAATACATTTTAAGAATGCAGCAGGTTATGATAAATCTGTAGGCAATGCAGCAGGATAGAAAAATCTGGCTTGCTGCCAAATCAAGCTTTGCATTTGGTCCAATCTGAACATAAACAATAGCCTGATTCTTTCTAAGGAAGGCTAAACATACATATTCAACAAGTAATCAATGCATATACAAAGACATATCTTAGCATCCTTTTTCCTTGAGAACTCATTTCTGTATTCCTGAGGAGGGGGCATTATTCCCAATTTATACATAGGATCTCTTATCTCGATTGGTGAGTGTTTTCTTTAGGATAGTGATTTCCAAGCTTTCTTGTCTCATAAAATAAACCTTTTATTTTAAAAAAGCGTTTTAAACAGGCCAGAGGGTGGGGGGCAGTGTTTTAGTGTTTTATTTATTGTTTTAACATATGTCTTTTAGCTTGTTTTTAATTGTTCTTAGTCTTTATTATTCTAATTGTATTTTAATGATGTTTTAATTTGTATTTATTAGCAATTTTAATGGTGTTTTATTCTTTAATGTTAGCCGCCTTGGGCTCCCTCTTATGGGGGAGGAATGGCGGGGTATAAATTGAGTAAATAAATAAATAAAATAAATGGCACACCAGCAAGGTACACCATCAATCTTTTGACAATTGACAAAACAACACCACCACATTGTTCACATTGGGCTCAGATCCCCTTAAAGTTCATAAATGACCTTCCCCCATTATAGCAGGTACCACCAGGTAGCGGACACCATTGGACACCAAGTTGGTTCTTGGAGGATCCTTACATCACAGAAGGATACACTTCCCAAATTTCATGGTTCTAGGTCCGGGGGTTTGGGCTGGGCATTGATTGGTCAGTGATTCTTCAATGTTAAGTACCTATATAGGGACAAAAACACACTGTGCTCCTTTTCACCCCCTTCTGGTTTGAATTTCTCAAAATCAGTTCTTAGTGGGTGCCTATGTGATGGAAGAAATACCCTCTCGAAATTTTATGCTTCTAGATCTAGTGGTTTTGGCAGTCAGTCAGTGAGTCAGACAGTTAGTGAATCAGTCACTGATTCTTTGATTTTATATGTATAGAAGATTAATAGTCCCTGTGTAATTTCCAGTAATTTTCTTTGCTTACATTCAGTCTTAATAAAAGGAACATAGGATAGTATCCAAAGATGTTCAGGTCACATGTTCTGTGTAATGTTCTGTGTAATGTTGTATGTAATATGGACTGATGAGATTGTTTATGTTACAATCCACTTCCATTTTTGTATAAATTTGAATAATTTTAACATGATTGCCCAATTCACATGATAAACTTGCAGAGTGAAAGCTGGTTTCAGTTTTTCTGCCACTGACAGAGTCTTACAACCTTTCTCAGCAGATTTATTTCAGTGTAAACTTTCATGGATTAGAGTTCACAAGAAGGACTAGAACAGGGGTATCCAAACTTTTTGGCACGAGGGCCACATCATCTGAGACTGTGTCAGGGCCAGAATAATGATTTGCATTTCAAATTTGAATAAATTTACATAAATTTAAATATAAGGTTTATTAAATTCATTGCAAGGCTTGTAAGCGGGCCAGAAGGTGGAGTATTGCTGTGGGCCACATTGAGGCTTACTGGACCAATGTTCATCTAGCTCATAATAATAATACTATAAGCCTACTTTCTCTGTATCTTACAGATTTGTTATGGGCATCATTCCATTTATGCTACCCAAGGGCAAGATACTAATGTAACGATAATCTTGATAGGCATTTTTGTAACAACATTGTAGTTCTTTTTTGATACTGGCAATGTACAGTTGCTTCTAAGAGTCAATCTTTGATGCAGAATGTGTGTGATCTTTGACGTTTTAATCAGCTTACCTTTTCAGTAGCACATTTGAATCCTGAGATGAAATGCCACATTTCATTTAACAATTTTAACAATTTTAACTTTTTCTCTCTTTTGGAACCTCCCAATTCCCCCAAATATTACTTCACACCTTATGGCTGCCAACCCATTTTTGGCAACGAGTTGCATCTTGCAAATGTTTGGTTACCAAAATGCAGTCAAACAATAATTAGATAAGGATAATATACATCAATACTATAAAGTTACAAAGAACCATCTCCCCAGTAATTGGTCTTGACCAATGTAAATAATGCCCGTCCTTTTTATTTACATTTGGTTTCCCCCATAAACTGCCTACTGCGATGCATGGAAGTAAGAGACCAGCAAAAAACTGAATCCCCATCTATCAGTATTAATCTCACACTTTACAGAGGCGCCATCCATTTATCTTTCCGACACAAATTAGAAATTCAAGAGTTTTAACAAATGAGCCTGCAAATGTAAACTTATTAGGCCATATATTTTTACTACACACTGTGCAGTGCCCTCCACAAAGCTGTCCCTTCAGAGAGTGTTTTTCTATTTTGTGTTATTGATGGCAGCTAACTAATCACATTTTTAATGTTGTCTTTGGGGAGGGCTGTTTGAGTGCCTGGGCAAACTCAACTACCCAGAATAAATCTACCTTATTAAATGGTTGAAATTATGTGTCTTTTACGATAAAGAAACTCTCGAGCATTGTTACATTTGCTAACCTGCTTCTTCTCCCCCCAGAAATCAAAGAGACTTGGATTAATTAAAATAATACATCAAAACTGGGGATTGTACAGAACATGTCTGGGTATGAGGGAGCAGACAAGAAAAATTGGCTAATTGGTCTCTTTATCCCTACTCACATGCCACCTCCATTGAAATAGCTGTAAGACTTTCTTCCACAGCTAGCCTCGCCAAACTGTTTCCAGCCAGGAGCAGGTCAGTGAAGACTTTGCTGAAACAGTTGATCCAGCCAAGCTGTTTAACACCAACATCTATCTGTCTGTTCCACCAAATCCGTCTAACCAAAGCTACTTATCAAGAATATCTAGGATTGCAAATGTGCACCTGAATTAATATCAAACCCCAGATTTAATGCAGTATAATACGTAAAAGGATATTTCCATAGAGGACACATCTTGGGCCTAGCACACCTGCAACTAGCTATTTCAAAGTTTTCACGGAAAACAAATCAGTAGATAAGAGCATAGGTGCAATTTAACCATTATTCTCCAACCTCAAAGAAGCTTGTAAACTATGGTTATATAAATAGGGCTTCATGAATGCTCAGCTTCATCAAGGGCACAATCCTATCCAATTTACTAGTGCTGATGCAATTCCAAGGTAAGGGAACATCTGCCGACCACCAAAGGATGCAGTGCAGGACCTGTAGGCACAGCTGCATTAGCACCAGGATGTTGGACAGGACTGGGCCCTAAGATCCCAGCAAAGCCATGACAGTAAAGCTAGAAGAAAACCAACCTATTTACAGTGGAGACATATACTAAAGCCATGCTCTCCAAACCCCAGTCCACTGTGTTCCAAGATTTTTCCTTCTGGGTACAGCATGGCTGTGATGAAGCTTGTTTCACACCTCAGCCGCAGTTCATTGCACCCAGTCTTTACACTGTGTCATGTGAGACAGCCAAGCCCTCTCTGCCTATTACCCCAGAAGGCTCTGTGCCCCACTTTCCTGGGGGAAGTGGCAGCCAATGTGTAAAAATTGGGTGCAATAAGCAGCAACAACAGTGTGTTGCAGCAAGCCTTTACCAATACCATTTCCAGAAGGATTTGAGGTCCCTGTTCTAAGAGTGTTATGGTGAAATTTAGCAGGGCTTCCTTGATGAGAAAAACCAAAAGATTCATATAATCTTCCCTGAGATTTTACCCCAAAATGAATTTTCCTTTTAACTGCACAGCTAAAAAAACAAGGCTGGGTATCAGTCAATAGATCAGTCAATCCAAAGTTTATATAACACTTTTCAATCAAAAGTTCACAAAGCAGTTTACAGAAAAAATGAAACAAAGTAAGACTTAACAGGCCCAATTACCAATTAACAAGAAGAGAAGCACTATGTCTTCCATTACTGCATCCATAGGTAGAACCAGCTTTTGAAAATACAGGGAAGTCAGGACTAGGCAAGGGAGAATCATGGAATACTATGCAAATACTATACCTCAAACCTTTAGCACTGAGACCCACTTATAGAAATGAGAATACTATGCCTGTCCAGTGTAGCTTTGCATGCACTTCTCATGCAACAGCTCTCATAAAAGTGTTCCAAGGTACCTCACGATGGCCTAGCATTAATTGGTGCCAGCACCGAGAGGCTTGTGTGGCATGAGAGGTGCTGGCCTCTCATGTTGGCCTGAGAGGAAGCAGTCGCTAGACTGGATAAGTACAGTGCCTGGTGGTGGGGAAGGCAGCGGGAGAATGGAACAGGGGTAAGGGTGAGGTGAAGGAGAGGGCTTTATCTTCTGGGTGAAAGTGAGGGCTCAGGGTATGAGAATGGTGGAAGAAGTTGCCACTGCATCCTTTTCTCCCTCCCACACCTGAAAGCTCTTATACGGAGCTGGTGCAGATCCAAATAGTCCTATAAGGGCTTCCTGGTCCTGACATGGGGTAAGGGAATCAATGTTCCCTTACCCTGAGGAAACCACCAACTGACTACTGGGTCCTGGCTAGTAGTGGTATCATCCCCACCCCTGTGCATATCACCATGTGGTCTACACACACCAGCACACCACTTGAGATGCCACTGCCTCCCTGTTTTCTTCTGTCACATGAAGATTGGCTGGCAGCTGGTGGCTTTTGTTTGGGGACTGGATGGAATAAGTGGCAGTTAGTCCCTGCAGCCAAATTTCACTGTGTCCAGCTTCTCTTGCTTGCAGCGACAAGCTGGCAGTTCATTGACCCATGTCAGGAAGGGTTTTCCAACTGGCAGTTGGTTCAGCCTAACATGCCAACAGCAAGACCCTTATCCCCTCATCCTCACTTGCTGCCAGTTAGAGGGTAGTTGATGACAAGTATCAGATGAAGGGAAAAAGATTCGGTGGCAGTTGTGCCGAGGAGGCTTCACTACCTTGCCTCCTGGTTCAGCAATGACAGGACAACTGGTATGAAAAATGCTTGTGTATATGGCCCTATACATGGCCCTAAGAATCCTCTTCACAGACCAATCAATGCGAAAATGTTCCCGGAGGCTATGAATTCTAAATTGCTCTCAGCAAAATACCTCAAATATTTCATTCTTCACTTTTAAGCCAGAATAAAGACTTTTACTCAAGTATCTCCAATGCAATTTCTAAGCAACGGCTCAAGAACAATCAATCAGACAATCAATCAACCAACAGTATTTATATGCTACTTTTCAACCAAAAATTCACAAAACTGTTTACAGAGAAAATGAAATAACTAAAGGCTCCATGTTCCAGAAGAGTTCACAATCTAGAAAGATGCAAAAGAAATTTAATAGAATATGGAATATCACTTTAGAATACACTATTCCATTAGTTGTGATCCTGAAATTACTGAATAAAAACTAACCGTAGCTCAATGTTTCTCAAACTGTGGATTATGACCTACCTAGTGATTCTATCAGCCAATTTCAGGAAAGTCCTCATTCATTCTAAAGCAGGCCTCCGTCAGTCTTGAAAGACTATGGTATCGTGCTTGGCGCTGCATACGCTGCATGCAAAGCACGAAAGCCTGGGTTAGATTGTTATGGAGGATAGGCTGTTACCCAAGCAGCAAATCCCCCCTCTCTACGCCACTGAATTAGTCCAATGGAAAGGCAAAGCCAGTACGATTGGATCCAGCTGGCGTCGCAGAGCTGGGCTAAGGACAGGAGCTCACCCTGCCTTGTGAGGCCGACCCAGGTCTCGAACCCTGGCGTGCTGGTTAACAGGCACAGTGTCTTAACTGCTTGCACCTGGATGCTACCATATTATGTGACGGCATTTAGGGAAATGTGACAGATAACCTGAACTTTTAACAGGTATATGCTTTTCACAATGATAGTAAATGGGACTTCTAAATTAAGATGGGATTTCTGTGGATAAGACTGCAGCCTAGAATTGTTAACATATTTCCTGGTTGATGATGTCTCCAGTCATGTCTCCATGTTTCCATGTTTGTCTCCATGTTTCCAGTCATGACATCACTTCCAATGGGTCCTGACAAATTCTCATTCTAAAAAACGGGTTCCAGTCCTAAATGTTTGAGATTCACTCTTGTAGTTCATCTGCTCATTTTTTCCTTATTCTCTTCAAAATGTTTTCTCCACCTTACCTGGAATAAGAAACAAATTGTACCTAGTTGGGGAAGTCAAGCAGACAAACAGTAAAAGATCATCCTTTTCTTGCAAACACTTTCAACAGAATTATACACAGCAACCTCTGGGACCAGTGTGTATTTTCTTCATCCCTCCCTTTCAAAGATATCTTGTTAGTTGTTGTGCCCACTATATATAATATTATGCAGAACAGTCAAATAAAAACATGTCACTTTCCCCAATGCGTTCTTGAGGGGCAGTTCTTTAATTGAGTGCCTAACACAGCCTGACCAATGACATCTGTTCCATATAATCTCATTATTCTTAATGTTGGACAAAATGATGTAATTACTCTAGGAGCTTTTATTACTTGGTGAAAGGGCTTGTTAAATCATTTTAACCAATGATCTGCAGAAATGCTAATTGCCCTTTTTATAGCTCCCTTCCCAGCAGCAAATACAAACACAGGGAAAGAAGATCTAGATTCTCATCTTTAAATATCAGACAATATAATAGGATTTTTTAAAACCTGCCAAGAAAATGCAGGGATTCAGCCGACAAATGTCTGACACAAGCCTGCAGTGGGTCTTGAACTGGTAACCTGTGAGATCTCAAGTGAAAGATCTCAAGAGGGTGTTCAGCCTGTGCATTGACATTACCACTATGATCACATTCTGTTGAAAGGAAGATACTGCAGTTTGATAAATCACAAAACAATCAGAATCTGGAGAAGGCAATGCAGTACTGGACTCACTTTCCCCAGAACAGCTTTCAATAATGCACGTTCATTAGTCTGTACAATTATTTTATCTATCTGTCTGTCTGTCTGATGGTAAAGCAAATCACCCAGGTGGCTTACAAAGCTTTTATCTTCACAACAACCCTGAGAGGTTGGAGAGGTTGAGAGGTAGGTGAGGTTGAGAGTGACTGATTGACCCAAGCTCCTTAGGTCAAGTTCCTTGACCTAAGTCTTCTTCACCCTTCCCTCAAGCGACAGAAGAACCTGATACTAGGTCAAGTTGCAAGTAACATGCAACAAGTTGAAAATTCATAAAATGACACATATGCCAAACTGACATGTCAAAGAGACATCAAAGAAATTGAGTAAGTCCCCCTACTGGTGGGGATTGTGATGATCTCCGTTCCCCCCTGCTCGTCCTGACCCTCTCTCTGTGACAAGGTTTCAGATAAACCTTGGTATTTAGATAAAGATTTAGGGAAGGAAACCTCGGTGTCTGCATCACTGTCAACTTCCAACATCTTGAAGACTCTAAGGAAAGCACACACAGGTTAGTATGAAACACAGGATCACTTTACTGCATGTTGAGGCACAAAAGCTTAGCGGTTTCTCAAGGCACTTCTTTGTTACAGGTACAACTCAATTAGAGCACGCAGGCTCCTTCAACCAGGTAAGTCAAACAGATGAGTCCAACAAGTAGGTCCAACAGGTAAGTTCAACAACCCAGCAAATTGTCTCTTTTTCAAAGGAGGGGAAAGAACAGCTTCCTAACAGCCTTCCTACACATTGCAGATGTATCTGTGGCCAGCGACAGCGCTCCCAGGTCCAGGGCTTTGCCTTCCTCTGCAGCTCCAGACTCTGCCTCCTCTCTCTTCCAAGGCAGCATCTCTAACTGACTTTCCCGCTCGCCCTCATTGCTCAAATCTCCCGCCTGGTCCGCCCTCCCCCAATAGTCAGGCATGCTTCAAGGGAGGATCCTCACTCCTCATGCTTCAAGGGAGGATCCTCACACCTGGGGGATGGACCCACCATAATCCCTCCCTTCCGTCTGAAGTTCCCTCGCCCCCTGTTGCGCAGTTCCACTAAGTCCTTTAGAGACCACACTTCAAGAAAAAGATCCATATCAAGGTCAGGAAAAAGATCCACATCAAGGTGGGGGGTATCTGGGTCACCGGCTCACGAATAAGTTTTCCCCCATATACACCCCCATGGGCCCCACATTGTACTTTTCGTAGTCCTCCCACGTAATATCACCACAGGGACAAAAACCCATGCCCACAACTACTGTTTAATGCTGCAATCCTAAAAACCCTTTCCTGGGAGTAAGACCCATTGAACACAATGGGGCTTACTTTTGAGTATACCTGGTTAGGATTGTGCTCTTAGTCAAATAGTTCACATGCTGCCACTCATCAAACTCAACTTTGACCATTAAAATAAAATTTTAAATTTGAAGCTCTCATTCAGAAGAGTGGGCATCCTAAGTTTCCCCTACAATATCTAGCATCATCAGGGAGAATTCTTGGAGATATCACTGAGAAAACATCTTACAAAAGAACAAATAATTTAGTATTCTTAAGATTCCACAGTGTGTGCACAATGGGAAAAAACAGAGTGAAGTTTTTTGCCCCCTTCTCATAAGGTTAAACAGAGATGTGGGCAACACAGAAGGGGCAAGATGAAGTACCTCTTTGTATAGTTAATAATCTATGAACCTCATTACCTCATTATCATAAGTTCTGGTGATGGCTTAGAATCTAAGCCTTAGATGCTTTTGAAAGGGGATTATACAAATTCATGGAAGACCAGTCTGGGAAAGGCTATATGCTATCTCCAATCCAAAGCAACGTGACTCTGAATACCAATAAAGACACATGTTTCTCCTGCCCTTGGTCTCCTGCTATTGGAGTACCTAGAGTAGCAATGTCATAATTCTCTTCCACAAAACCAGGACAGGGCCCCCATCAAACTTGCCAGTATGTGAATGTAATCCCTGAAAACCGGGACTGACCTGGGTTTCTGGGACATATGGCAACCCTAACCTACCCTTCAATCCAGAGTAATTATGGGTGCACGTAAGAGACATTGGCTGCAATCCTAAAGACATTTTCCTGGGAGTAAGAGCCATTGAACACAATAGGGCTTAGATTTGAGTAGACATGGTTAGGATTGTGCTCATTACGTGTACCCATAGTTACTGCACCACCTAGTGAAAACCTATGGGAAATTTATATTGCAATCCAGAGCAAATTGTTCTTACACCGGAGCAAGGACTCCCCGTAGTTACTCTGGATTGCACCCTTAGAAGCATCTGGTTGGCCACAGTGAAATACATGATGGACCTTTGGCCTGATCATGTTGGGGTCTTCTGATATTTAAATGAGTGCTATCAACCTTGCTATGCTAGGTTTTACAGTATGGGTTTGGTTTGGTATTTAGATAAAGAAGCATTCTAATTTGCAATATCCAATCTTCTGCATGTGATATTGAAGTTCTGAACAAGTGCCAAATGGAGCTGGAGCAGTGGCATAGCTAAAGGGCATGCAGGGAGCGCAGCTCCTCCAGGCTACAAGCTTTGGGGTGGCTACAAGCTGAGCTTGACACTAGTGACTAAAGTTTTGAAAAACAGGGTATGTATGAATGAGAATATCATCATTCTATACATCTTTGGAGAGATAATTGTATGCAGAATGCAATGAAACAAGCCGCATTGGAATATCTATATTCTATCAAAAGTTATGGCCAATTAACCAGAAAATGAAACACAAAAGCCTTTGGAACAAAAGTGGATTTTCTTAACTCAAACTTTCCCATGGAGCCAATGAGATGTTATTCTGATACTGTATGGAACTAATAAGGTGTTAATATGAATCAGCTCTCAGTATATATATCATATTTATCCCTGCTGAGTATACAATGGTGCTCCTCTTCTGTTTAGCAGGGAAAGAAGAACCATTCCTCTTTGCCCCAGCACAGTTTCCGTAAACAATAAGGAACACAATTTTCTCTTTTTTTTACTTAATTAAATTTGATTTTGTTGTTTCAAGCCACGGGGAATGCACAAAATCTTCAACTGCAGATAGCAAATAGGTGCTTCAGCTATGCCACTAGCATAGCTATGCCGGGTATTTTAAAAAATACCCAGGGATGACATCATTTCCGGTTGTGACATCACTTCTGAGGCAACATTCTGAGCTTTGCACTGGACTACATGAACATTAGCTATGCCGCTGAGTGGGAGTATGTGAGTATAGGATTTGACGTTGAAGTGCAAAACCATACTTTTTTGTGATTGTATATGTTTCATTCAAGAGTTAGCATACATGTAATGTGTGTGTCCAATTTCCACCCTCTGCAGTTGCAGTCACCATCACCACATGGAATACCATTTTGGAGCATACCTCCAGGCTCAGAAATTGTTTTGGAGACGCACTGAGTGCTGAAACGGGAAAGAGACAGAAGAGCTGCATTTTACAAGAACTCTGCTTCCAGTTTTCTGAAATATTTTTATCCTGCCTTTTGACTCCATAGTGGAACCCTCAAGGCAGCAAACCACTGCAAAGGACATGTTAAGCATAACAAGAGATAATAAAGTTCTTCGACACCAAGCCAATATCTCCTGTGCTGTGCTGCTTCAAAGTAAAAAGCTCAAGATCGCTGAAGTTATCACAAAGAGCTGTGCAAAAGTGTGCCACAAACCAACTTCTTATTTGCCAAATGGATTTTCAACAAAGCACATTGCGTATGCCTGTAGCGAAACCCAAATGTGAGTGGATGCTTGGCACTTCCAATAGACAGAGAGAGCAAGCAAGGGGGAGATTGGTTATTTGCCGAGGTAGACAAGGGACATTGAGAAAAATCCCTGTGTAATACACAGAGGTACTAATGGAAGCAAAGGAAAGAACTGCTGTTAATCAAATGTCAATAGATGTCTAATAGAAGGATAAGAGGAAGCTGTATGTCAGAGACCTGAGGGAACAGCACAAAACAGTTTCCTACTAATATTTGTTCAAAAATTAAATGGATTGTTAGACTTTGCACATCTCTTGTGTCAGCTTTGTACAAACATTCCATCAAGCAATTTCACAACCTGGGCAAAAAGGGAAAAAAGAAGATATAATAAAATCCTGTAAGAACGAGGAATTATAAGTTTCCCAAAATCATATTTTCAATTAAAGAATTAAGGTATGCCAAATTCTTACCTTACCTTACCAAATTCTTGACCTTTCTAGATGGGAAGGTAAAGAGATGGATGTGTGATGTAGATGATTTCATCTTAGTGTCTCTAAAGAACTATAGAAGTTAAAACTTTTTTTGTGGCAGATGCTGGTACTAAAATTAGAGTTTGGTGAAGTAGAAAAATCTCACTTCAGATTATCCTGAAAAATATCTGTATTTCACACCTCACCATAAATAGCTTAGAGAAAAATTGGATAACTTTCTCCACAATTCTGAAACACAAAACACAAGTTACCACTTCCAAAATACCTTCCCCACCATTTTTCCCCAAACATAACCTTTTATCTTTTCTTACAATAGAAGTAAATTTACTGCCACTGACCAGAGAGATAGAAAGAAGGGGGATGGAAAACGTTTTGGGGACCACCATTTTAAAAAGCAGGAAAGGAAACGACACAAGGAATAGTGAATTGTTTCAAGGAATAGTGAATTGTTGTGTTGTTGTTTTTAAAATTTTTCCTCCTTACTTTTGCTTTCAGTACACAAAAGCAGTAAAGGGGAAGCCAAGTTAGCTTTTTGGGCTTGTTATCTCCTGCCATTGCTTCAAAGCTGGCAGGGAGGAATAAACTTTAATAAACCACCCTAGACCTAAGTGGCCTCCAGTTCATTGCCACAAGAGTTCTGCATGTAAAGAGAAGAGCTGTCTGCTTGGAAGAAGAGAGATCTATTGGAGAAAGCACTGTTTTTTGAAAGTAAAAGGGAATTCATCCATGGTTCTTGGTGATGTTAGCCTGGTATGGTTGCGCTGTCATGTCCTCACCCTTAGTCTTGCCTATGGTGTCCTTGCTTGTGCCAATCTTGATTACAAATCTGTGTTGTTGTGAGGACACTCCACCACCTATTGAACATCCTGGTGTCAGTGACAAGTCGAATGCTATGGCCAGTACTGAAAGTAGCTTCCTGTATAGCAAAGCTAAGGAACTTCCTATGAGAAGGTCTGATTGAGATGTGCAGGTTGTCCTCCAGCTCCTGTAGATCTATCTATTGATGGCCAGGAAGCAGCCCTTTCCAATTGCCATCAGAGCTCAGTAGCTCCATCTTGAATTATTGTTTCTTCAGCCACCCATTCAACCACTTTAGATCCAATATTTCCCAGAAATCCCTTTTCTTCTTAGCAATAATGAAATGAGAATACAGGTGGTGCCTAGTTATCCCACAAGGGATCCATTCTCAGATACAGAAAAAACAAAAGTGGATTTTGCCCATAAGGATTTATGCAACTTCAAAAAAATCTTCCCGAAGGGGATCCTGATATTCTGCTTGCCCTTTCTCCAATCAAAAAACTCTTATGTGCTTTTCACAAGGTAGTTTGGCCAGTCAATGGCCTTGTTAACATTATAAAGTCTTGGTATGGACCCTGGTTGTACCAAGAGGAAAGAACTTTCCACATGCTCAAGACTGAGCCAACCTTGAATCACTGAAGAAAGACTGAGTTTTTCTGACATCAATCAATCAATGAATCAATCAATCAATCACTCTATCATATTTATACACTACTTCTTCGGTTGTCTCTTATACTGTTACCAATGTTCAAATTGAATGCTCTTTCCATTAAGGGTCAGTTGGCCCCAGTCTGTCCTCTGTCAGGTGTTGTGAGAAAATGAAGGTGTTTTTGTTAAGCTTTTGTGGGGTAGGGGAGGCTATCAGTTGGGTAGAAATGTGTGAGTTTTCAGTTATGGACCATGGTTTTAATGTAGCTGCCTTATTTTGTTATGTTATTTATTATTCATATGGCACCATCTGTGTACATGTTTTTGCATAAATGTTTTAATTGATTGTAAGCATCATTGGGGTCACCTCTGCAAAAAAAGATGGAACAAACATCTTTTAAGTCAAATAAAATTCTAATAAATGAGGCCCTGCCCAAAGCTCTAAAACAGGTTGTAAAACTTTGGCTTTTAAGGGCTGGAAGTGATGATATTAAGAAGGAAGTAATGCAATTAATGAGGTCATGACCAGTTATAAGCACACTTTTCTCATTTGGTAAATGATGAGGAAAATATGCAATTTTATCATATTTTCAAGATATGAAAAGCAATTTATTCTGCCATGACATCTCAGCATAGCTCAGCAGTTGATGGTGGGGTTGAGATAGCCATGGGACTAAAAAAGAGCTCCTTCGGGCCGCATTTTAGACACCCCTTTTCCACAACCTAAGTAAATGCAATGCAATAAGAAAAATATTAAAGTTAGAGAACATCAAGCATACTTAATGCACCAAGAGCATCATCACCTATAACCAGTGGTGGGATTCAAATAAATTAACAACAGGTTCTATGTCCTAATAACCTAAATTAACAACAGGTTCTATGTCCCATTAGTAACCAGTTCTAAGAACCAGGCGCTCATTAGCAAAGGGTTCTACAGAACCTGAAACCCACTACTGCTCATAACCCTCCTGTGGGTGTCCCCATAGTCTTGTAATGAAGGCATGTGATGAATGGGGACAAGGCCTTCACTGTGGTGGCACTTCAGTTATGGAATTTTTTTCCAAGGGAGTCTCTCCTGCCACCTACATTTTTTATTATACTACCTAAAGCCGTTTTATGTTTGCAGGCCTTTTAACACAGCAGCTTGAATTTTTGAAAAGATTGTTGTGTTATAACAACTTTGTTGAGAACCTGTGACATAAATGTATCTTCTGCATGAACCAGTCTTTGAATCAGCAATTGTAGGGCAGTCTAATCAGTGGTGGGCTCCAGCAGGTTTGCACCTACTCTATAGAACCGGTTGTTAACAAGAGATGGGACATACAAAGTTTAAAAATAGCCATTTAAAAGTGGCTACCAGATGGGCATGGAACCGGTTGTTAATTTCTTTGAATCCCATCACTGAGTCTAATATATCGGTATATATTAGACTCTTCTGTTATACACTCTTCTGTTTTTTTATGAAATTATAAGGTATAAATATATCAAAGACTCCTTCTGTCCATCAATTTGTGATGAAAGTCACAAACCATATGAAAAACCTAAGTTGGTATTCCCCTGAAACAGAGCAGATTGAATTTTTAGGATTGTTTATAAGTTGACCGCGACATAATGAAATTACAAAATGTTCTTAAGAGCCAACCATGCCACTAAAAAAGCAGTTTCATTTGCTAAGGCTCCCTTTACCAAATGTCCTGTGAAGGATCAGGGATCAGTGTGGTGGATGTGTGTCCTTTGGACTGTTAAGATCATAGCACATCAGTAATAATGGAATTTCTTACAGTGAAGGAAAACGTACAAGGCTCAATTGAATATTCTTAAAATGCACTGTGCTTATGTAGAACAAGTAAGCTTAGACAGGGTGAGGTCACTAAAGGGGCAGGATTCCTGTAAGAAATAGAATGAAAATGCAGTGTATTGTCAAAAATGCGCATGGGAAAAAATAGTATTTTTATAAAGATACAGGCCATCTGTGATCTAATTTTAAAAATCACTTCCAGGAATTGAAGTGATTCAACGGAAACTTTTACCATTTGGGAAAGAACAAAGAAACTCAGGCCATTTTGGAAACAGAGACCAGATATCCAAAATATGTTTACAGCATTTATATAGCAGTAAGATATCCAAGAACATAAATCTATAAAATGCAAAGCCATCATGTTCAAACTCTGAATAGAAATATTCACACAATAGTAGTAACTTATGCCACAGCATCATAAACATCACAATCTATAAAAAGCCTAGCCCGGCATACGACTGCAGAATCAATTTGGGTGGGGGGTTGCAGTGGCAGTTGTCTTACCAGGATTTTAATTATGTGTTTGTTTGCCATGGTGGCCTAATTTAGTCAAGTAGATGAGCCAACATTAAAAGCTGGTAGGAGAGGTAAGTAATCCCCAGGGCAGGCAGCTTGTGCAGAAAGTTTAAAAGGTACACGTACTGTAGCATCCAGCCACTGTGCATTTGAGAAGGGGGTCTGCATGATAAACAGTGAAAAGCCGGCAAATCAAATTTTTCACAATTAGTTGAACAACAACTGTGACAGGTTCAGCGCTTAGCGTTTTCATTTGTGTGCTCAAATTTGGTTATCTGTCCTCTTTTATGCAAATGCAATGTGACAGGAGAAGCTGGGAGCACTCAAGCAGGCCGATCACTCACAACAGGAGCTGGAGCCATACAGCTGAGAGGCCTGGATTAAATGGACTGAGAGCTGATGGAGAACTGACAAGGAGATGTGCCGGGAATCTTGTGAACTGAACTTTGCAAGGAAGCTATCCAAGATCCGACATTGCAATCTTCCAAGGCGAATTCCAGTTTGTCAAGGCAAGACAGGCAGTGCTGAATACCAGTTAGGTGTAAACTTAATTAAACCCAATGCATTTGCCCTCCATTGGGAAAGCAACTATGTGATGAAGATTGTAATAATTGGGTTATGCATCTCTTTATGAGAGTATCCCTACAATCCAGAGTAACTACAGGATCACGTAAGAGACATTTATGTTGACATAGCTATGACACCAGGAAAACCTGTGAGAAATTCATATTACAATCCAGAGTAAATTGTTCTTACGTCGGAGCAAGGACTCCCCATAGTTGCTGTGGATTGCACCCTATGTGACTTGTTTGGGAATGATGCTTGAAGGAGCAAAAAACAGAACAGAACACAGCCAGAGAAGGAAAGAAAAACATGCTTTATCAAGAATTATCTTCTATCTACATAAAAGCCTTGTCCTGTGCAAGGGGTGTCCACACATTGTGTCCAGTGATGGGCTTCAAAGAAATTAAGAACCGGTTCTCTGTCCATCTGGCAGCCACTTTTAAATGGCTATTTTTAAACTTTATATGTACTATCTCTTGTTAAGAACCGGTTCTACAGAGTAGGTGTGAACCTGCTGGTGCCCACCACTGATTGTGTCCATCAAGCAGGCTGAGGGTTCTATTCCCATGTGTCACTGTGACACATGTCTGTCACTAGAATAGGCCTGGCTGAGTACAGGCTAGGGGCACAAACAAGGAGTACCATTGAGAAGAAGCAAAAGGGAAATCAAGATGCTGGAAAGTGGGTATGGGTGGTTTTTTTTAAAACTGATGAATGTTATAACTCCACAAGCGCCCACTGTGGCCTGGTACCAGTTCTACATAAATGCCTTAACCTGTGTGTTAGGGTGCCTGCATCTTCTGGCCAACACTCCATGTCAATCAAGCAGGCTGAAGAGAGACACCTTCTGAGGGCTCTATTCCCACATACTTCTGGAGAATAATAATAATAATAATAATAATAATAATAATAATAATAATAATAATAATAATAATACCACCGCTCTTCTGGGATGAGCACGAATTATACGCCGCTACATCACACAGTCCTAGACTCTTGGGAAGGGTCGGACTGGTGATGTGAATGAAACCAGCATGAAATTGTTCGCTATGTATTTATGATGATGAGGAGGAGGAGGAGGGGGAGAAGAAGAAGAAGAAGAAGGAGAAGGAGAAGGAAGGCCTGATACTTGCTGCCCAAGAACAGGCAATCAGGACAAATGCCATCAAGGTCAGAATTGAAAAATCAGCCAATGACCCAAAATGCCAGCTCTGCAAAGAAGTGGATGAAACCATTGACCACATTCTGAGTGGCTGCAAGAAGATCGCACAGACTGACTACAAACTGAGGCACAATCTGTTGCCCAGATGATCCACTGGAATATATGCCAAAAGTATCATCTGCCAGTGGCAAAAAACTGGTGGGACCACAAGCCTGAAAAAGTGGTTGCAAATGAGCAGGTCAAGCTTCAGTGGGACTTAAGGATACAGACGGACAAGGTCTTGGAACACAATACTCCAGATATCACCATCATAGAAAGCAGTAAGGTGTGGCTTGTTGACATCACCATACCAGGTAACAGCAGAACTGAGGAGAAACCATAGGAAAAGATCTCCCGCTACCAAGACCTAAGAATCGAATTACAGTGTATCTGGTCTAAGCCAGTGCAGGTGGTTCCAGTGGTAATTGGCACACTGGGTGCAGTGCCCAAAGACCTTGGCAGGCACCTGAAAACTATTGGCGTTGACAAAATATCACTTTGCCAACTGCAGAAAGCCGCTCTTCTGGGATCAGCACGAATTATACGCTGTTACATCACACAGTCCTAGACTCTTGGGAAGGGTCCGACTGGTGATGTGAATGAAACCAGCACGAAATTGTTTGCTGTGCATTTATGTTTGATTTTCAATAATAATAATAATAATAATAATAATAATAATAATAATAATAATAATAATAATAATAATAATAATAATAAAAAAAAAAACTGGTGGGACTACAAGCATGAAAAAGTGGTCACAAATGAGCAGGTCTTGGAACACAATACACCAGATATCACCATCATGGAAAGCAGTAAGGTGTGGCTTGTTGACATCGCCATACCAGGTGACAACAGAATTGAGGAAACAAGTGGAAAATATCTCCTGCTACCAAAATCTAAGAATTGAATTACAGCGAATCTGGTATAAGCCAGTGCAGGTGGTTCCAGTGATAATTGGCACACTGGGTGCAGTGCTGAAAGACCTTGGCAGGCACCTGAAAACTACTGGCATTGACAAAATATCACTCTGCCAACTGCAAAAAGCCGCTCTTCTGGGATCAGCATGCATTATACGCTGCTACATCACACAATCCTAGACTCTTGGTAAATGTCTGGTGATGTGACTAGACTCTTGGTAAGTGACTGGTGATGTGAATGAAACCAGCATGAAGTTGTTTGCTGCGTATTTCTGTTTGATTTTCAATAATAATAATAATAATAATAATAATAATAATAATAATAATAATAATAATAATAATAATAATAATAATAATAATAATAAAACCTCTATGGGAATAATAGAGATAATACAATGTTTCAACTTGTGTCATCATGTAGAGACATAAAGTTGAAACATTGTATTATCTCTTTTATGCCAATAAAGGTTTTATTACTAGTACTACTACTTCTGGAGAAGCAAAGAAGGATGAGGAGAGGCAACTCAACATTTCATTTCCATTTTGACCACCTCTGGGAAAGACAGTAGGCCAGGCTGAGGAGAGGGTAACGGCAATCGAGGAGAGAAGTGACAAAAGGGCAGCTGAGATGCTGTAAAATGGGATTATTTTTTTTAAACTGATGAATCTTATTACACTTTACCTCTGTAACTGACAGCTATGAGCTGTTACTAGTTGGACTATAATTTTTAAAAAACAATACACCTTATGTTCAACACATGCCATCTATTTTTATATAATGCTTCAGTTGGTGAAAGAAACAGCCAATAAATCCTATGACATGCCAAAGGATACAATTATGCCGACTGATTGAGCAGGAAAGACAGCCATACTCTCTACACATGTATTTTTAGTAGTTTAATCCTGTTACGTATTGCAGGTTTCACAGCAAACTGAAACTTTCTAAAAGAAGGTTTATATTTCGGTTTCACAGAGAAGGAGACGTACTAGAGATAGAAGAACTATAGCTCAAACAAGTACATGTTTGTTAATAGCAAATTCCCTCAGAGCACCATCTTGGCCAGCTGAATGAGGAAAGACTTTAATTCCACTATTCACAAAAAAAGTCACGATAAAAGGTCATAGCCTTCCAAAGAAACAAGATATTTTAAAAATATGAGGCTGGCCAGGGGAGTCAAAAGAGCTTCTTTAGATATGCCCAAAGGAACGAGAGGGGAGGGGGTGGGGCTGCTCCTGGACAAAGATGGACAGCAGGTGTCTGGAAACCAGGAGAAGGCAGAGCTGCTCAACTCCTACTTTGCATCTGTCTATTCTCAGAAGGAGGGCTGTGCAAATGGGGGTGCAGGATCATTGGCTCATGCGGGGATGTGCTTGCATCCCCATAATGGAACAGGAAAGAGGTAATGGAAACATGAATGGTGCAGAACAGCAGATTATGATTGACAGAATTGGTTCGAAACCACTTAACTGGCCTAAATGAATTCAAGTCATTTGGACCGGATGAGCTGCATCCTCGAGTTCTTAAGGAACTTGCAGGTGTCCTTGCAGAGCCTCTGTCGATCATCTTTGAGAAGTCCTGGTGGAGTGGAGAAGTGCCACTGGACTGGAAGAGGGTGAATGTAGTCCCAATCTTTAAGAAGGGGAAAAAGAAGACCTGGAAAACTATAGACGAGTCGGTTTCCCTTCAATCCCGGGGAAGATATTAGAACAAATCATAAAACACACAATTTGTGCACATCTAAACAAGTCCTTGGTGATCAAAAAAACCGAGCATGGATTTACCAAGAATAAATCTTGCCAGACAAATCTGATCTTTTTTGATCAGGTTACGAGCTTACTGGACAGTGGCAATGCTGTGGATGTCATTTATCTTGACTTCAGCAAACCATTTGACAAGGTCCCACATGACATCTTAATTGGGAAGTTGGAAAAATATGGGCTAGACAAGGCAATTGTTAGGTGGATCTGCAACTGGCTCAATGGCCACACTGAAAGGGTTTTGGTAAATGGTTCTGCATCAACCTGGAGGTTGGTTTTGAGTGGGGTACTCCAGGGCTCTGTCTTGGGCCCGGTTCTCTTTAACATTTTCATCAATGACTTGGAGGAAGGGATACGGGGGAGCCTGATCAAATTTGCAGATGACACCAAGCTGGGAGGAGTAGCAAACACAACAGAAGACAGGAGAAATCTCCAGGAGGATCTGGATAAACTGGAATCCTGGGCTGTAACAAATAGAATGAATATCAACAGGGAGAAGTGCAAGGTTCTGCACTTGGGCAATAAAAACCAAAAACACAGGCATAAAATGGGGGATACTTGGCTTTGCAGCACAACATGTGAGCAGGATCTTGGAGTCGCTGTGGATCACAAGCTGAACACGAGTCAGCAGTGTGATGTATCTGCAAAGAAGGCAAATGCCATTTTAGGCTGCATTAAGAGGACTGTAGCTTCCAAGTCATGAGAAGTTAGTTCCTCTTTATTCTGCATTGGTTAGACTTCACCTTGAATACTGTGTTCAGTTCTGGGCACCTCATATTAAGAAAGATGCAGCCAAACTGGAGCAAGTCCAGAGGAGAGCGACAAGAATGATCAGTGGGATGGAAGGGAAGCCCTACGAGGAAAGGTTGGGGGAACTTGGGATGTTCAGCCTGGAGAAGAGGAGGCTGAGGGGAGACATGATTGCTCTCTTCAGATACCTGAAGGGCTGTCATAGGGAGGAAGGGGCTCATTTGTTCATCGCTGCTTCTGAAAGCAGAACTAGAACCAATGGGTACAAACTACAAGAAAGGAGATTCCGGTTGGATATCCAGAAAAAATTCCTGACGGTGAGGACAGTTCGGCAGTGGAACAGATTGCCAAGGGTTGTGGTGGACTCTCCCTCACTGGGGGTCTTCAAGCAGAGTCTTGACAAGCACCTGTCAGGGATTCGTTTTGACATAACGTGGACACAAGAAAAAGAGCAAATAATTTTTTTTAAAAAAATATTGTTTATTTGGAAATACGTGTGAAAATCAAGTTCCCTATAAAAATGAAATTACAGAGGATAAATTTCTTGAAGAGATCGAAACACTGCAACTGAGGAGAAAGCACCCCCAAAGCTCTCAAATTACCTTCATGTAATTCGGAAGTCTCCAAACCTTTCAGGCAGAGGGCACGTCAAATATCTGGCACAATGTAAAGGGCCAGAAAAAACACTTTAAATATAAAATTTAAATAAATACATTAGCAATTCAACAGAAATAAAGCATACCCTCAAATGGACTCCAGTTTTTCCACCCTATAAGTAGCTCACTTCCATATACAGGAGTAAATCCATCAGAACATATACATCACAGCATACAACTAGAGTGCAAAATAGCATTTTTGGTTTTTTTCTGAAAAACCAAGAAGAAATGTTTTTAGGGTCCTCCCTGGTTCTTAGGATACATCCCAGTTGCATTTGATTGAGCAGGCCAGAGGCCCACAGGGCCCAGAGGCTTTGCTGCAGGCTGCATCTGACCAGGGTTTGGAGACCCTCTGATGTGATTAAAAATAAGGATTTTAACTGGAAATTTCCATGTCTAAACAACACATTAGCCCTGCACCACATTGGCCTTCTCTGATTTAAACAAAGGAGACTCTCTTTAAGCTGTATCCTTGGAAGTTTGGAATCCCTCACGGTTGACCTTTCATTAGCTGATGAAGACCTTCTCTTTCTGTCAGGCTGTATAGCCTGATTACAGACTGTTCCTGTTCTGCTCATTACTTGTTTTATTGTACAATGTTTTGAGTAGATTTTATGGATTATGTTAAAATGTTTTATTATCTGCACTTCCTTGATAGCTGAAATGCAGGATACCTTTCTATATGAATGAACAAATAAGAGCAAATTAAATCTGAATATTAAACCAGAGCTTTTATATGTATCAAGTAGGTATCACCCTTTCTTTTGCACAAAACTGAAACTCTCTCACTCACTGACTCATCAATGCCCAACCAAAACTGATGGACATAGAAGTGTGAAATTTGGGGAGGGTGTTCCTTCTGTGATGAAGGCACCCACTAAGAACTGGTTTTCGGAAATTCCAACTGGAAGGAGGTGAAAAGGGGCACGATGCATTTTATAAAACTATAATCTCCATGGTCATCACTGACTCATCAACGCCCAGCCAAAACCACTGGGCCAAAAAGCATAATTTTTTTTTGGGGGGGGGGGTGCGCCTTCCATGACAGAGGCACCCACTGAGAATCAGTTTTTGGAAATTCCAACTGGAAGGGGGTGCAAAGCATTTTCCTTCCTATACTTTGGATTGAAGAATTGCTGACTAAGGGACGTTCTGCCCCAACCCCTGTACCTAGAAGCATGAATTTTGGGGAGGGTGTTCCTTATGTGACATCAACACCCACCAAGAACTGTTGGAACCTGGTCACGGAGCCCGTTGCTTCGCAGCCACGCCTGTGAGGTGGGGGGTGGCGATTCCCAATTGGTCCGCCACTGGTCCTTGCAAGGCTGGGGCTCTGATGAAGGAGTGCCTGCCTTGCCCTCCAGAGGAAGGGCCTACCAACCAGGCTAGTGCAGGGTCAGACATGGCCCTGGGCTGGGAGGTCAGCCAACCCTAATCCTTCCTGCCTGCCTGGGAAGAGGGAGGGTAAGGATCGAGAGGGTGCAGAGGGGCTGAGAGGGAAGGCTAGGAGAGAGAAAAGGAGAAACTAGATGGGCTCTAGGGAGCCCAGCAAAGCTCGACCTGCCTCTGAGGGAGCCAGAGCCAGACTGGAAGGGGTTGTCCCCTTTCAGGGGTGGCCCTGCCTGCCTGATAGGCAGAGGCAACCCCACACTGTTCTAGAATGCCCCCCTTTTCCAAACTCCTGGGAATGATGCTGCACATGGGGACGATGCGCAATCAAGGGTATTGTGCAATGGAGGGATGGTATATGGGAGTATTTTACTCCTGCAACGCAGGCACATTTCACTAGTTATAATAGAATAATTATTATTATCTCTCAAATAATTCTTTTATAATAAAAGAATTAAGTGATATTTACTGATATTAAAAATTGCTTTCAGATAATATTGTTTTCCAATCAAATACAACATTCCTACACCTGCTTTTGGGCCGTGGCCACAGTACTAGCCATGCAACATTATCAGCTTTTTTAAAAGTTAGCCAGGGTAGGAAGGCAGGTGAGAATACATGTACCTTCCTGCCTCTAAATCAGCTGGGAGTTGCTTTTTCAGTTACTGCCCTGAACGGTCTCCATGTGTACAAAAATCTATTGAATTTAATATTTTAAAATCTAGTATTGTGAGCTGATCAACCAGCACTACAGCAACATCTAAATATAAAAGAACAGATACTTTATTTTAAAAGGCACAGGGAGGCACTTGTATTCTTCCAGTTAACTAGGATAATGAATATTCTGGGGAAAAAACTGCATTCAAATTTGGGGAAGCAACCCCAAACAAATAACGTTATATACAAATTGGGTAAAATCACCAATTCATTTATATCACAAAAACACTTTTAAAAATGATAGCAGTACATTTTATGCACAGATTTACACCATCACCAGTTTTCAGAGCTCACAAAGCAGAGAGAAAATGTAGAAATGTATGAAAATGTGTAGAGAAAATGAATCAGTTCATGGTTCTTGAAAACAGCAGCAAGATTTCCAGACAGTGTCAGATTACTTCAAGATCAATACATTTGGTTCTTGGACACCAAGATGCTTTCTCAATGTACTGCTCTCCGATGTTAACAGAAAACGGAATCTGACTCTAGATTGCCAACTCTTAACCAATACAAAGATTTTCAGAAATTCATCATTCAATGCAAAATAATCAGACACTACATATTTTCAGGTGGTAAGAAATTCGAGAATAGGATTAATCTTGTGATTTGTGTTCTAGGGAGAAAGAAGAAAGAATTATTGATAATCTTGGAACAAATTGGAATAATCTGTGGAACAATTTCCACAGTGTACACATAATTAAACATGGAAAAAATAGAAAGCGGTTGTAAAGTCAAGGAAAGACCCAGAAATGGATGAAGGCAGCAACACAATTAACTGTTACATCCAGAAGGAAGCAGATTGAATTTCAAGTTAGAGGCAATACCAAAACACAGAATGGTAATATGTGAATAACTCCCTTTTCCCGTCACTTGGCAAGAATCTACCCTCCGACCACTGTTTATGACAAATCCTAGCTTGCACAAACGGGCAATTTGTGACCGAGAACTGGAGCTGGAAACCAGGGTTTCATCCTGGGTTTCCAAATCTAACTTGTAGGACCCTAGCAAAATGCAATTTGCTAGTTCAAATATGCAGACCAAGAAGGGAAGAAAATGCAATATATGAGAAGAGGGAGATCAAAATGTATTTATGTAGCACCAAACCATGGTTTGTCTTTACATCTGAATTGGGCTTTTAAGACTGCAAATTCTATACTGTATACTCTTTCCTAGGAGTAAGCCTCGCTGCATACAACTGGGTTTACTTCTAGGTAGATATGCACAGAATTGTGCTATAACTTAATCAGAATACAGTTGCACTGCTTTTAAGTTACTGGGCCAATTAAGTCAACTGGACTGAGCACTACTCTACTTCTATTAAGTAGGCTACTGGGAACAATGAAAACCATTTCCAATATCTTAACATACAGAAAGTGTTTTCAAATGTGGTCTTTGAAAGAAAATTGCATAAAATTAGAACAAGAGCTTTTTAAAGGCATTCACAACATTATGAATACATAGCTTATCTTTATTGCTGAATCCTGGCACACCTATTATTCTGTTATGATTAGGAATGAAAATGGAGAAAAGGACAAGACGAGAATACTTTTAATTTTTCTATTTTTTATTTTAATTGTTTACTTGTTTGATTTTTCAATTGTTGTTATAAGTTGATAGTTCTTATTATTTTGTCCTTTTCAAATTCAAAATGATTTACTTTATTCCAACATAACCCCAAAACGCTCATATGCATTCAGTGATGATGGGCAATTTAGAGCACAATCCTGAGATCATACTGCCAGTCTTCTGCTGACACTGAAGGCGCAATCCTAACCAACTTTCCAGCACAAAGGTAAGGGCAGTGCAACTCTAAGATGAGAAAACAAACACTGCCTGACCGTGAAGAGGATTTCACGACTGCCCTCACCCTCAGGTTGCAACATATGCACCACTGGCACTGTTATGCCAGTGATGGAAAGTTGGTTTGGATTGTGCTCTAAGTACTGCACACATGCTATAAAGCTGGGTTAATGCTGGTGAAACATCAATGCTCTGCAGCTTCACAGTTGTCTGGACTGCTGGATGGCAGAGAGGTGAATGGGAATGTGAGGAGTGGACAGGAGATGATGTAGGGTGGGTAGGTGTAGGTAGGGTGAGGATGTTGAGGAAGGTGGGGACAATCCAAACTATGGGAAGACGTAAGAGGCACTGCCTCTGGATTGCTCTATGCATTTCCCATAGGTTTCCCATAGGTGGCACCGTAACGTCGGTGTAAAAGGTCCCGTAGTTATTCTGGATTGTAGCGTAGGACATGGCTGGGGGAGGCAGTGGGGCAGGAAGCTCAGCTGCACTGGATCCAGAGCTTCTGTGTTGGACTTCATACCCAACATGGAGGCTCTTGATTCTATGACAACTCAAAGGTTGCCACAGAATGGTAACCCTATTATGGGACTACATCCCTTATCTGGGAGAAAGGAACACACAGGAGCTGCTGGCAATTGCTGGCAGGATACCATGACAGTAATTTTGGCACTGTGGTAGTCCTAGCACTCAAGGAAGCTTAGGATTGGGTTACCTATCTTCTAGGCTGCTTAACAAATGTAACAAGGGGAGAAGAATTCCTACACCACCTTTCAGGTGATGGGAAGCATTGCAAGTTCACAACTGTTGTCTAGAGAATTACCCAAACATGATCTGCTATTGTCAGGAAGGATCTGCTGTCCAATCAGCAACTAGGACTTGCTTTACACCTTTGCTCCCAGGTCCTAGAAGATAAAAGAATGGGGAGGGTTCCCCCTTACAATGCAAAAAAAAAATGATTGCCATATAGAGTCAGCAGAATTTTCACCTAGGTAACTGTTTCATCAGGATTTAAAGGAACTATTCCATTTTCTACCAAGAATTTAAAACTTCCTCGTGGCTCATGCGAAAACTGTAAAAATATTTTTGTGCTTTATAACTATCAAACATTTGAAACAACTGGTTAGCTGGGAAGAGATATTGTGATGACCCAGAAATTATATCAGAACCATATCAGCAAGAGTAACTGAAAAAAATAGAGCTCTCTCAGGTAGTCATTAAATAGTGGTGGAATTTCTCTCCCTGTAAAAACATTTCCCCCCTTTTATTTACTGTGATTCTTTTATGTTACTCACTGCCTTCAACAGTTACACATACTAAGGACAGATGATGCAGTGTAAGCAAGGATACTAGAACACACTAATAAGAATTACTGATTCCTTCCAAAATGACTTCCTACTCCTGTGGTACTCAAAGTGAGGGTCGGGAGCCTCTTGGAAAGTCACAACCTTGGTAAGAGGAGGTTGCGAGAGGTGGAATCCACCATCTTGGTATCTGGCAGTAGGCTTTCCAGGGAGTAAGTCTCATTGAACACAATGGGACTTGCTTCCAAGTAAACATGGAAGAGCTCTGGCATCATAGTGATGTCACACCCCAGTAAGTTTGACAGGGGATCCCAGACAGATTTTAAGTTTGAAAGGGGTCCTGGAGTTGAAATGCCTATCACTGCCCTGTTCAACTAATTCATTCTCCAAAAAGAAGTTCAACACCTAGCAAGGTTAGAATGCTCCATTAAGCAAAATATCAGTGTAGTCTTCACTGACAAATCCAAGTAGGCTTAACTTTTAACTTTAATGAAATCAGTTTTTAGATGAGATCATGTAAGAATGTGGTTAATGTTTGCATAGATGCATAAACAAGACCTTAGATCACAAAGATCCAAAAGAGGGGAAAATGCCTGAAGATGAACTGATAAATGCAAGACAATGGAAGTGTTCTCACTGATGTAGATGGAGTGCCCTCTAGCCTTCAACCGTGTTATCAACCTCATTTCAGTATAGCCTTCAGTGATGTTATCAGAATCAGAACTGATAAGTATTGCTTTTAATTTAATAATTAGGAAATGTTCTAATGTTGCAAATACCTGCAAAGAATGGAAGTTTTCAAAACCTTTTGGGTCTCTTCTATATCCTTAAAACAGAACAGGGGTCTCCAAACTTTTAACTTCAGGGCTCCTCGACCTTTAAAGAAGGGAATTTCATATACAAAATGTCAATAAAGAAAACCACACAAACAGAAAAAAATAGATATTAATATTAATGTTAGAATTCAGTATTCAGATTCAGCAGCATCAAAGTAACTAATTATAATTATCAGATTCATGTTAAGCATAATTTTAAATGACATTATATTGGGTTGAACCCAAAGAAAGTGAATCTCGAAATAGTGGTTAGTAAGAAATCATTTCCTTTATACACAACCTACTGAATCTGGACACTATTAAATCACACAGTATTGAATCAGACAATACCATGTTGTCCAATTCAATAATGTTTATTATTGTCAATAATTGTCCAAGTCAATAATGTTTATAATACCATTTTGTCAAAGCCAAGTCAACATGGCTTACCATACTTGTCTTATAACTAACTACAGTGGTACCTCGCTTAACAAGTGCCTCATTTAACAAGTATTTCACATAACAAGCAAAAATTTCCAAGAAATCTTGCTTCACATAACAAGTTCCGTTTCACTTAACAATCAAGCGTGCTATGGACACGCGTACTATGCAGCACTGATGCTCCGCATGGAGGCTCTTTAAAAGGGCTGCCGGCCAGTGCTGCTGCCTCTAACTGCCCCCATCAACCACCTTGAACCTCCAGCAGCAGCCCAGGTAAGCCTCTTAGGAAAGTGTTTTTGATTGCAGCCTCCTAACCATGTCTACCCAGAAGTAAGCCCCATTGTGTTAAATGGGGCTTACTCCAGAAAAGTGTCTTTAGGATTGCAGCCTAAGTAGACTTCATAGGATCATGCACACTGAATGCATGTTTTGAATTCAATTCCAGTGTTTACAGAATTCAATCAGTGTTTTGTCATCATTTTTACATATAGTTAATATTTTTATATGAATATTTGGGGGGTTGTGGAACCAACTGTCTGAGTTTCCATTATTTCCTATTTCACTTAAAGAGTGTTTCACTTAAAGAGCATGCCTCCGGAATGAATTAAGCTCTTTATGTTTTTATTTAACACTAGGATTTCTAGTGTCTTTATTTAACACTAGGATTTCTAGTAACTTTCACATGAACGTCTGGTGGAAGAATTGGAATCAACTTACTATCACAGTTAACTCTACATACAGTGTACAGTGTGTACAACATAATATTAAACAGTAAGTTGTGATTGTTAGCTATGCAGGGTTCCCCCACAGAGCTTATCAAAAATTCAACTATTAATGGCTTTAAATATTACCTTTTCTCCCTTCTTTCTGGAAAAGATGGGCCTACCATCTCCATGTTCAAAGAATCATCAACTGCACAGCTTTGGGGAAAAAAATACCAAACTCTTAAGAGAGGCTGAAAACAAGCAATGCATTAAAAAAAGTCAATATTTCTTCAAGCTACAAATAATTCAGCAGAACATACTAGCAGAAAGAATTCAAAAGGAAAACAATACTAAATAAAATAATGCAGGCAAGAAAAGAATACAAACATGCAAGGTGGAATACAGTGGTGCCTCACATAACAAATTTAATTCATTCCAGAGGCATGCTTGTTTATGAAACGCACTTTATGTGAAGTGGATTTTCCCATAGGAAGTAATGGAAACTCAGACGACTGGTTCCACAACCCAAAAAATATTCATATAAAAATATTAACTGGTTGTAAAAATCATGACAAAACACTGGAATTGCATTCAAAACATGCATTCAGTGTGCATAATCTTATGAAGTCTACTTAGGCTGCAATCCTAAAGACACTTTCCTAGGATTAAGCCCCATTTAACATAACGGGACTTACTTTTGGATAGACATAGTTAGGAGGCTGCAATCCAAGAAACTTTCAAAGTGTCTCCCCACTTTCTCCTTCTTTTCATCCTGAGCATCTCTCTCCCCTGCTCCTTTCTGGCTAGCCCTGAGCTGCTTCCCTCTTCTCCACTGCTCTTCTCTCCCTCGGCCCAGCTGACTCCCAGCCACAGAAGGAACAGCGCAGAAGTGTTGCTTTCGCTATGGGCAGGTGCTCTAGGCAGCCCTGATGCTTTCTAAAAGGGCTGCCGGCCAGCGCATCTGCCCCGTCTGCCAACAAGGGTGCTAGTTATATGAAGCAACACTTGTTATGTGAGGCAGAATCATAGAGAAATTTTTGTTTGTTAGACATTACATCACTTTTTTTATAAAGGAAAAGTTCATGCTCAATTTTTAAAATGTATACTATGCCTAGAAACTGCAAAAGGCAAAACGAATTAGTTTTCCCAAGATCTGGAGAAAAATACTTGTCTCAGAATTAGATTCATAACTTTTTAACCAGGACTTTAAACGGTGACCATCAATTTGAAGCATTTAAATTCTATAATTCGTGGGTACAGGCACTAACCAGGGTTAACGGCAGATTTTTTTTTTTCCTGTTAAAATTAACATGACATAATTTCATCCATTAAAACAGCTAGACAGGAAAACATCTCTTTCTCAATTTGTACAATGGGATAATTTTTCATGGATATGTCATATCTCAGTTAAGATGAACTTGCTTAAACTCTTATTTTTATTACTAGCAGAAATGTGCCGGTGTTGTGGGAGTATAATATCCCCCTGAGCACCATCCACCCTGTGTCCCATCCCCCCTGCACATCATCCCACATGTGCATCGTCCCCCATGCACAACATCCCCCATGTGCATCAACCCCAAATGCGCAACGTCCCCCCAGGCACATCCTCTGACCCATTGCACAACATCCCTCCATGTGCATCCATCCCTATTAGCATGATCCCATGCGCAACATCCCCCATGTGCATCATCTAACCCATTGCGCAACATCTCCCCACGCGCATCATCCGCCCCATTAGCATGACCCTCCCATGCGCATCCACCCTCCCATGCACAACACCCCCCATGCACACCACTCCATGTGTACCAGCATCAACCTCCCATGTGCATCCACTCCCTATGTGCACTACTCCATGTGCACCACTCCCTTGCTGCACCAGCATCAACTTCCCATGTGCATTCACCCCCAGGTGCAACATTCCCCCATGTGCATCACCTCCCCCAGTACCCCCTCCCTCCCAGTGCATCAGGCACCATGCACCAAATTGGTTGGATGTTGATCAGTCAGTCTTCAATTTTAAGTATAGAACAAAAACATGTTGTACCCCTTTTCAGCCCCATAAGGTTTAAATTTCTCAACATTGGTTCTTGGTGGGTGTTGATGTCACAGAAGGAACACCCTCCTCAAATATCATGCTCCTTGGTCCAGCGGTTTGGGCAGAGTGTCCCTCAGTCAGGGATTCTTCAATGTAAAGTATAGGGAAGGAAAATGCATTGCGCCCCTATTCACCCACTTCCAGTTGGAATATCTGAGAACTGGTTCTTAGTGGCTGCTTCCATCATGGAAGGAACACCCTCCCCAAATTTCACACTTCTAGGCCTACTGGTTTTAACAGGGTGTCGATGAGGGAGTGAGTGAGTGAGTCACTTTTCAATTTTAAATATATAGACAACTCAGTAATATGAAGCTTGCACATTTAGACAACATACAAGTTGTGATCACTAAGTATCAGGGCAATAAAAAGAAAACTACGACACATAACAATTTGACATTTAATCTCCTTTTAAGTAGTCCCTATTGGAAGCCATACACTTAATCCAGCACTGTTTCCATTGATGGAAGCATTCCTGGAACTTGTTTTCTGGGATAATCAGCAGCTGCCTCATCGCATTCACTTGGAGTTCCTCAACATCCTGAAATCTTCATCCTTTCAAGTGGGATTTGATTTTTGGAAAGAGAAAAACATCACAAGGGGTAAGATCTGAGGAATATGGTGGATGATGGACCTGGGAGATGGTGTGCTTGGCCAAAAACTGCTCCACAAGCTGCACTGAATGGGTGTGTTGTCATGGTGCAATTGCCACTCCCTGGACGCATGCAATTCTGGCCTTTTCTGACAAATAGCATCCCGCAAACGCCACAACACATCACAGTTGTACTGTCTAACCATGTGGAGCATACTCATGATGAACAATTCCCTTGTAGTTGAAGAAAACGGTCAACAGTGTCTTCACATTGCTTCAACTCATTTGTGCTTTTCGGTCTCAGAGAGTTTGGGGTCTTCCACAGCGAAGACTGAGCCTTGGTTTCGGGGTCATAGACCCACAATTCACCATCCGTTATGACCGTTTTCAAAAAGTTTTCATCGTTCTCAACACAATCAAGGATATCTTGCACAATTGAAACCAGAGTTTCTTTTTGCTCAGCTGAAAGCAGTTTTGGCACAAACGTGGCAGACATGCTTCTCATACCCAAATCTTCAGTGAGAATGGACTGAACTGAACTTTAACTAATCTGCACACCCTCCAATAACTCACGGATGGTGATTTGACAATTTCCCGTCATAGCTGCACACACATCTATGATGTTTTTCTGAGTCCTGCTGCCTGTGGGTCTCCCAGAAGGTGCATTATTGCAACATTTTGTCAGCCAACCTGGAAACATCTGAACCACTTGTACACTCATATGAGGCTCATACACTCCTCTCCATACACTCTCTGCAACTTTGCGTAGGTCTCTGCGCAGGTATTACCAAGCTTTTGGCAAAATTTGACACAGATTCTCTGCTCAACTTTCTCTGTCATGGTCAATGTGACGACAGCACACTACACACATTCCTTCCAAGCACTTCTGTAAAGAGAGGAAGTGAGCTAAGACCTTAAAACTTAGTGTGCATGCACGGTTGTGGTCAAGGTCAATCTGTGCCAGATGGCTTCATTCTGCTTATTTTAGCTCCTTTACTATGGCATCAGTCCTGATACGTATTGATCACACCTCATAAGTGGAATGTAATGATATAAGTCTGTAAGATAAGTAACCTTTGACTAAGGATATGATGGTTTCATACCAATAAATAATGAGGGTATCCCCTGCTTTTCAATACTGTTTTTGAATGATCCACTCTTTTTCCCTCAGGGCAGAAAGCATGTGTGCTTATGCATGCATGTGGAAGGGAAATATTTTTTATGTCGGTTCTTTTTTAGCAGCAATGAGAAGTGTCCTATAGGGCTTGATTCAAATCTAGAATCACTGCCTTCTGACTCTACTTGAAAATGAAGCATAATGGAACCACTTTCCAAATCGCTGAGACATCCTTTTGCTTTTCAATAGGACTTGAGTAGAATCACATACCCAACCCATCAAAAATGACATTACAACTCCACACAGAGAAACAGGGCTGCTGCCAGCACTTGCAACTTCCCTTTCAAGTCTTCCCACTGTCCACACCCACCCCAATGATTGGCAGCAGCACAGAACTAGCTGACCCCTTCACTTCCCCACCCCACACCTTCCCCACACCAGCAGTTGTGAAGGAAATCTCCCTTCACTCATCAGGTGTGGGGAGCCTGATCCAAGTTCCTCCATATTACAGAGCCTCCTAAAATCTGGGTCCGATCACAATTTTCACTCCCTCTGTAATATGGAGCTGGCACTAGGCTCCCTGCACTGCTGGGACGATGCAACAGGCTGGGATGAGTCCAGGGAAGCTCCTGCAGTCCTCCTTTGCAATGTGATCATGATAATCACATCACTGTTTTCCCCTTCCCTGATCCTTAAGAGGGCACAGCCCAGGTCTATCTGCCTGGGGCGTCATCATGTCCCAGTTTGAGAATCACAGCCCTATCAAATTAGTGGAGGATGTTTGTAAAGTAAAAATTAGTACAGATGTCCATCGCCCCCAATATCTGGCACCTGCAGATTCAGCTGCTTGTGTTTCTCTGTGTCCCCCTGCAACCATTACTTTTGTTTTCTTCTTACTGATGGTACTAAGAAAAACATGTCTCTTCCTTTAACACAGGGGTGACCAAACCCCGGCTCAGTGGCCAGTTGCAGTGCTTGGCAAGCCTTAATGTGGCCCCCCGGCAGAACCCCTCTATCCAGCCCTTGGGCAAGCCTTGTAATCCACTCCCATAGATTTTTATATGCAAATTTATGTAAATATAATGAAATTTGAAATGTAAATTAGTTTTCTGGTCCCTGACACAGTGTCAGAGAGATAATGTGGCACTCCTGCCAAAAACTTTGGAGGTCCCTGCTATAACAGAATCCTGTTAAGAAGTCAAACTGATAGAAAAGCAAGCATACAGGCAGCCTAAATGCTAAGAGACACAGGAAGAACATTAACAGGAAGCTTCCCAAAGGAAGATTTGACTAATGATTCCTGTATGAATAATAATGAACTATTAATACAGTTTAAGAATGAAAAAAGTTAAATGGCAGGACTGATAGCAAAAGATGTGCAACATGCAGTCTTTTTAGTACAAGAAAATTTTACTCTAAAACTAAGGTTGTTATCCTCATACTTTGCGGAAAACGTTTGTGAATGTTAAGTATTAGCCATCTGAAAACTTTATAAGACTTTCAAGGTGTACAGTTAGTATCTTTACAATCTTGAGCTAGATAAGTGTCATGTTTTAATTATTTCTGTCTAGCAGCATTCTCGAGTTTGCACGGTTTCTATGCCACTTTATCATTAGGTCAAATTGTTATGAAATGAAACGTGCACATCACATCAACAGTTTCCATTTCCCCTTGTTTTGAGGGTAATCATGAGCCGTTTTTTTAAAGTGACATTTAGTTAGTCATACATACCCAGCTGAGCTATTTCCAGATACTGTGGTATAGGGTACCAGCTGCTGTAGTGAGACCACCAGAATTCTCCATCATTGCTTAAAAGAGCCCAAAATTTATCTTTGTGGTTCAAGGTATCACCGTTCTAGGTTACCTGAAGAATAGAAAGAGATATTTTCTGAGATGATCCAATATAGGCAATCCTTAAAGCTAAATTCATTTATTACTTTTTTCAACAATGTACTGATCCAGAACTAAATCAGGAAACTAAACATGACCTGAACACAGGTAACCATTTACTACATAGTTACTAGGTGCAAACAGCCATTTGATAAACCACTTTTATCCGCCATTTGCAGATGTCCGCCATTTGCCATTTTTGCAGTCATCTGCAATGTCCTATAGTGAGAAAAATGTTACCATACTGCTCACTTTTCTAAATTTCTCTTTTTAGAAATAAGGCAAACTTATCCTGGCTTTTGGAAGGATGACAAAATGTGTAAACTGATACTTTTATCTGGTGTTCTGGATAGTGGTGTAGTGGTAATTTTTGAAGTTATTACACACATGTATTCCGCATAGCCATGCTTCTCTGAAACTGTGCAAAACCAAAATCAACTTTAAATGTCTCCAGCTATTTCTACTATGAATATTAGACTTAGAGCACAATCCGAACCATGTCTACTCAAAAGTAAGTCCCATTGTGTTGAGTGGATCTTACTCCCAGGAAAGTGTCTTTAGCATTGCAGCCTTAATTCATTTCATCCCAAACTCATGAAATCAGTTACAACAGTTCGACATAAAAATATACACATTGAAGAGGGGATTTTAAAATTCCCAAATAGCAAAATAATAGCTTACTCATGTTAACTCAAAACTAAGCCCGTTGTATTCAACAGGACCTTTTCTAAGGTTTCAGCAACATGCGTTATATACTGCCTCCCTTTGGAAAGTCAACAGCCTAGAATTAACATGCTTTGGGGCACATTTTTCATTTTGTTCATGATGATCTTGTCTGGTGATCCACCTCAGCTAAGGACCTTTGAAAACAGTTCCCAAGACAGACCTTGAGCTCTCCCTGTTCCTGCTGTAGAAGTTAAAGTGCTGCACTTCTTTTCCCTACATTTGACCATATTTCCATCTACATGCATTGTTCACTGATTTCCTATATTCTTCTGTTGTCATTGAGAAGAAAGTATCAATATTAGCTATCACTGTCCATAGTTTCGAAGTGGACTGTAAATGCCAAATGTAAACAGCTTATGCCCAAAGGGCTCTTCCTTTGATATTACAAGCTTTAGCCTCTACTGTGTATCAGTCTATACTGAAGCATTTTCTTTAGGCAGTGTATCCTCTGAGCAGACATGCTCAGGATCGCACTGTTAATATATTTTGTTTAATTTGGTTAAGATTTAAAATGCTTAAATACCTATGAAATTTTAAACCTGACTTTAAGCCTTACAATGCTATCATTATAGCTATTTTTCAATAATCAACATATCTTTTTTTAACTGAACTCCAGATGGCATGCACAACCTATCAAAGCACTGTCCAGACTTGCTTAAGCTTCAGGAAGGTTGCAGCATCATGTACTTTCAGACCCCAAGCCTGAACCTTGAAGAAACATTTATCATTATTCCAATTATTTTAAGACCCTTAAAGTTCAGGCTGGCATTCAAATATTTTGGATAACAATGATTCCAAAGTTTTAGTATGTCTTTCCAATTAAGGGCACTTGGCTAGCCTATCTGGCATTGGGCTGGCTTAATAAATAGACCAGCCTAGACCAGATAGAACAGCCTAGCTGCACCAGAACATGCTTAGGCATGTTTTATTATATCCAGCTGCAAATAGCTGTTTTTGTTGTTTCTTCAAATGCTAGATATCATACCGATAAACAAAAACCAGTCAAAAAGCATATGAGCAAAATAGGCACATCAAAGTACAGGTCCAACCTTGTTATACACAGATTTGACTCAACACAAATGGCCACTACTTACCACAGTTCTGCAAATTACAGTTCTACTGTTGTAGTAGAAGAGCAAGAAAATGATGGATTCCTTACCATGAATCCCAAGTTCCAGGAGAAGGAGTGATGTCATTCATGAGAATGGGACGTCCCGCTTGCCGAGCCTAGGCTAGCCAAGGGGGACGTCCCATTCTCATGAATGACATCACTACCTCTCTCTGGGAACCTGAAAGTGGGTCTTTAAACCTTTTTTCTATTGTTTTCTTTATACACAATTTTTTTTAATCTATGGGAGGTTCCAGAACAGAACCCTAGTGGATAACAAGGGACACTTGTATGATATGAAAATGAAACTGGGCAGCTTGTTCTTTGCCGTCTTGGATGGAACAATTGAGGTTATCTTATCTCAGGCAATTAATTTAATTGCCCCAACAACGTCCACTGGAAGGATGCCATCACCAAAAATTTAATCCCTCTGCTCCCAACCCTTAAGGTGTCCATGCAAAAACAAGTACCCTTTTGAGAGGAAGCAGAACGCAAAATTCTTCCAACTTTAACTGGACCATTTTACTAGTGACATCCTCTGAACAAGGTATGACTGATCTATGAAGTTAGGAGCCCAGTGCAGTGTTACAAATTCTAATAGACCCTGCCTTATGTAGTGATTGCTTAACCCATCTGTATGGAATTGCCCTTCTCCTTCAGGGAACAAACTGACCTCCTCCTCCCTCTCAGAACAGACCACATCAGTACCTTTCAACGTCACCATTTGTAAAGTGACTGGAACAGATCCCAGAATGTTCACATCCACCCATTGTTCCCTGCCTGCATCTATTAGACAATAAATCATTTTAGAAGAGATTCTTGATTCTTTGTACAATTTTAAGTGCCCAATAAATAAGTGATACTTACTGGTTTTTCAACTCATTGAGGCTTCACTCGATTGAGAAACAAATCTTCCTCAGTTTCCCAAATGCAAGAGTAAGTTGTCACATTCTTGGAGCCAGAATTTTCACTTCATAGCTACAACTTGTGGCTTCAAAGCCTTTTTTAATTGTTCATGAAAATGAAGGACGAAATAGTGATTCAGCTCTTTTTTTGAGTATGGGGGGTGGGGGGTCACCACTTGGAATGGTCTCATTCTTTTTTTAAAAAAATTTTCTTTTCTATCATGGGCCATAGTATAACTTCGTTATTGCTTTTTTTCTTTTCTTTTTTTAAGACCATTCCATTTCTTTATTTTTTTTAAACATCTTAAAGTGATAAGGAGATATATGCAAAGCAGTCATACACTGTATCATTAAAACTCATACGTAAAATACGTACACAAATCCAACAAAAGGCTAGTACATAGTAAAGCCTAAGCATACTACTATGCAATATTATGAATACATAACTTCAGTTTAGTACTGTTATCTATCATTTCTGAAAACATTCACAAAGATCTTAAATGCAAATTTTCATTCCGGACTTGGAATAAAACAAAAACAATTCTCCGTTTTATATCAACTCTTGGTCATTTTTGGTTGTGTGACCAATACTTTTAAATTACAAAGAACCCAAGAATTCTGTAATGTTTCAGTAGAAGTAATAAAAACATTGCATATGTTCCTAATATGATGTCTATAGCAATCATTTACAGAAATGTAAATGCAAATTGTTCAATCAGTCAAAATACAAGATCAAGTCAGCTGCTCATATCTATCGGAAATCCAAGTTCACCACTTCCACTTTGACATATTTGTGCTCCTTGTAGCACAAATACGCCAAAGTACATTAGGAAATGCTAATGCAACACAGGTACAGTTCTAATATTGTCAGTGATCAGCTGAATCATCTTCTCCAGGAACGAGATTCATTATCGTCGTCATCTTCATCATCATCTTGAAGCAATGAGTCATCTACCAAAGATTCTTCCTGAAACTAAAAAGGAAATGCCTCATAAGAGACTGCTTGAAAAGCTAGGTAGCTATCACAATACAAACAAAAAGGCATGGTTTTGTGGCATCTTTCAAATTGCAAGTAAATTATCACTAGCACTTGAAGACTGATGAAGGTGAAAAAAAAGCTATAAAAATACAGCTCCAATCAACAGTATCTATTTCATTCTCTAAAGTCAACAAAAAAGGAAGTTCTCTACAGATCAAGAGATCTGCATATCTTCCTTCAGTGCAGTTACTTTCAGTTGTTTTGCTGCCACATGCCATAATACAATATCTATAGGTAGTATATAGAACTGAAGAGTCACTGACTGTCTGACTGACTGACTGATCAACGCCCATCAACCATGGGACCTAGAAGCATGAAAGTTGGGGAGGGTGTTCCTTCCGTGATGGAGGCACCAAGAACCAGTTTTTGGAAATCCAAGCTGGACGGGGGTAAAAAGGGGCGCAATATGTTTTCATACCTATGATGACAGAACACTGGGATTGAATTCAAAACATGCATTCAATGTGCATGATCTTATGAAGTCTACTTAGGCTGCAGTCCTAAAGACACTTTCCTGGGAGTAAGACCCATTGAACACAATGGGGCTTACTTCTGGGTAGACATGGTTAGGAGGCTGCAATCCAAGACACCTTCAAAGTGTTTCCCCACTTTCTCCTTCTCTCCATTCTGAGCATCTCTCTCCCCTGCTCCCTTCTGGCTGGCCCTGAGCTGCTTCCCTCTTCTCCACTGCTCTTCACTCCCTCTGCCCAGTGGACACCCAGCCACAGGAGGAACAGCATGGAAGTGCTGCTTTCACTGTGGGCAGGTGCGCTAGGCAGCCCTGACGCTTTTTAAACTGGCTGTCGGCCAGCGCGTCTGCCCCAACTACCAATGAATGTGTTCTTTACGTGAAGCATGTGAAGCAGAATCCTAGAGAAATTTTGGTTTGTTATATGAAACATACTTTACGTGAGGCACAACTGTATTCTTGAAATTTTACTCCTGCAACACGGGTACATTTCACTAGAAATTTATAAAAAGCAATCTGAGATTCTTTTTAACAATGGCTTGCTATACAAGTGACCAAATAGTTGGCAATCAAGTGAACACAAATCTCAACACTTTGTTTTTGCTAAATAATACCATCTATAACATGATTACATCTTGCAGAATACCTTTAGATTGCTACAAAAAGTTTTAAATAGTGTGCAATCTATTAAAACCTCAGCTGTCCCCCTCTCTACTGAAGTATCCCTAATCATAAAATGGATCTTCGGTCATAAGTAATGTACTTTCTGCAATTAACAGACTACAAGTACAGAACTCAGGATAATCAATTCTGAATGAGAAGTTACAAAAGTAATTTTCATAAATGAAATATGCATCTTCTAGAAGGTGCTTACACAAAGGTCAGAGCAAAAGACTGTAAATAACAAAAAATGTCCTGACACTGGAACAGAACTCTGACAAAATTTATGGTAAAAGCAATGTAGGTTCTTACTCATAATTTACTCTACAGCTGATACATCTAGGACCTAGTGATTACAAATATTCTATTTCAATACTCCTGGGTACCTATGCTTGAAGCAGTAGTGAACATTTCTCCTAGGAAAAGCTGACATTTAGGAAATGCAAAATGCTTGAGGGAACTTTGATTGGAAATCCATTATGTATGGGAATTTATTGAAGAGAAAACTAGTTCACTAATAGCGGAAGAGAACATAAATTAATGCAACCTGGTTAAACAAACCAGAGAAAGCCCAAAACACGTAAAATGGAAAGAGTGGGTATAAGTAACTGAGCATCATTTAAAATATCAGTTGTAAAATTATTTTGAATAAACAGGTTTTGTGATAACTATAAGAAATCTGAATGCACAGCTTCAGAGAAAGCATTCCAATTATCACAAGAGTATTTAAACACATTGTGGTAAGGATCTGCTCAGTGGAACAGATTGCCAAGGGAGGTGGTGGACTTTCCCTCACTGGGGGTCTTCAAGCAGAGGCTTGATGAGCATCTGTCAGGGATGATGTAGGAGGATTTCCTGCTGCAGGCAGGGGGTTGGACTAGATGACCTACTAGGTCCCTTTCAACTCTAGGATTCTATGATTCTATGAGATAGACAAAAATAAATTTTACCCTACCATCCAAGACTTAAGAAGTAAGTGAAGATCTGCATTTCAAAACATTTCAGTTAGTCTTGTGTGTTTGTGATTAATTGTGATGAGTTGTCTAGTCTGTCTCCTGGCCTTCTGTGTTCCCTTATTTCCCAGAGGCATCCCTTAGGTGGATGGGTAGGTGGGTGGGAACTTACTTGGAGCAGTTTGATGATATGGAAGCTCAGAGGTGATGTAATCACGTCACCCCAATCCTTCTGGGCTATCACATTACTTTAAATCACACAACCAGATTAACCTTTCCTTCAAAAACTGTTTATAAAACCCCCCTACATAACTCAGGTGGACCAAGTTAAAATCCTGTGAGCAGATTGGATGCAAAAAACATGAGCAGTCAACTCCACCATGGGTTATGTTCTAAGGAGTATTATTGACACAATTTTTAGTAAATGTTTATAAGGGTTCCTGCTGAATTTTCTATCATTAAAATTCACTTGAGAGGAAGGCAAGAGATGCAAACACCATGGTGCTATGGAATGACTGAAGCAGCTAAAATCTAGGAGAAGGATTTGAAACGCTAGACTAGACAATGCCTACTTTTTGTTTGTTTTCTATTATTTCATCTCTTTTTGAGAGAAAAATTCACAAACTTACTTCTTCTTCTTCTGGTTCTGTCTCCTCTGTTTCCACTGCTGACATATTTGTGACCGGTTTGTTCCAAGCCAACTTCAGATCTTGTCCTTTGAATCGAGCTCCAAGAACAGCAGCCTAAATGGAACAATAATATTTTCCATGAAACTTCCTTTAGAAAGAAAATGTTTTTATTTATTTAAACCTTAAAGGAATAAATTCAAGAGTACACATATGCCAAAGGGGACTCTAGGACCCTTCTGTCCTATGCAATTAAAAAGCATTACCATGCCCAAGGTGAGAATAGATAAGTCCGAAAAAAGATAAACATAGAAAACATTTACTAATATAAATACGTACTATGTAAAGAAAAGTATGGGCTATGATCAGCAGCTCAAGAACAGACAATGGAGTCATGATTCAAAATGCTGTGCAATTACCTCTACTCATCCAGATATAGTTCCACACATTTGTCTGTGTGTCCAAAGCGTCCTTTGGATTTGTGTTTCTAGTATAGCTTTTATCATGGCACACAGCGTCACATATGGAACTGAAGGGACAATTCCACACCAGTATGTGAAATGGGATGGGGGATACCTGCTGCTTAAAGTTAAAAATCTCACTGAGTACACTCAACTAAACATTTCATAAAGTTTACAAACAAGCTCAGACGTTTGTTTTTATATTTAGGATGTGTCCATATATCAAAAGATGTCCATAACTAGCTAACTAACTATCTACAGTATATTTATATACTTTTTCAACTAAAAAGTTCAAAAAGTTCAAAAATTAATAGCTAATTAATAGCTAATGGCTTCCTTTCCCAAAAAGGCTCACAATCTAAAATGCAAAAGAACACCAGCAGAACCACTAGACCAGACATTGCTTGGGGGTGTAGGGCCAGTTACTATCCCCCTGCTAAGAGGTACTTGAAAAAGTACCTCTTTCATGAGGTACTTGAATGAGTGCCTCTTGCCCAGTTAGCAGGAGTCCATGTTATACATGTTTAAAACATGTTTACAATATAAATGTTTAAGACATATGTCCTTATACAATTATGGCACACCATATACCATGATGAAACAAAGAAAAATGAAATTAAGCACCAATTTATTTCAAGATGCAGGTAAGATGCTAGAGTGACCAGATAATCCAGCGTAACTACAGGAAGACGTAAGAGGCACTTATTCTGGATTGCTCTATGCATTTTCCATAGGTGGCACTATAACTATGTCGGTGTAAAAGGTCCCGTAGTTACTCTGAATTGAAGCCTGAGTTAAGTTACTAAACAATCTTCTCAACTGTGTTTTGCTTTTGAAATATTGATACTTTTTAATACTCATATATTATTACTACTACCCCAAACAAGGTATCCTGAAAATAATTTTATGTTTTTTTTTAAAGTAAACTTAGGGCAAAATCCAGAGTAACTACAAGGAGTCCTTGCTCCGGTGTTAAGAACAACTTACTCTGGATTCCAATATGAATTTCCCATAGGTTTTCACTAGGTGGTGCAGTAACTACGGGTGCATGTAAAGTCTTTTACCTGCTCCCGCAGTTACTTTGGATTTGGGGGTTAGGGCATTAATCCTAACCAACTTTCCAGCACTGGGATAGCTGTGGCAATGTGGCATGTGTTGATTCCTATAATTGAGAAGTCACAAAGGCCTCCTTAAGGTAAGGCAATGTATGTTCCCTTACCTTAGAGTTGCATTGCCCTTATCTCAGTGCTGGAAAGTTGGTTTGGATTGTGCTGTTAGCTTATTCTGTTGGAAAATGTTCCATTTTCTTCAAAGGCTTGATAATTTAAATGTTAGAAAAAATTTAACCTATGGGATATTCATGCCTTCTTAAGTACCAGAAGCATTAAGTGGCTGCTTTGGAAATAGTATGTTCAAATTAAAGTAACATGAACTAGTATAAATCAGTGTTAGCAACATTCCGAAATAACTGCCACGGTCACAAAAGATTTATAGCACAATCTGAAAGTACAGCATAATGTGAAATGTGGAAACAATTACATGTTCAATGACATCTGAACATGAATTGTGTGATATTGAAGTCCCCAGGTATAAATTTTAAATCTGTACATATAAATTTATGATAAATTTTATAAGATTCCATGCCTGTTAAAATGCAGCGCAGAAGGGTGAATTTTTTGTCCATGGTCTCATCACAAAGTCATTCAACTAGACTTTTAAAAAAATACTTCTAATATGACATTTGGGTTCAGAAACAACTCCTAATCTTGGAAAAAAATTACCTCAACATAAAAATGCAACATTTTATGACTAGGGAATCCCTTCCCTTTCTCCCTCCCAGGCTAAAATGTACATGATGACCATAAAATTTAAACGCTTTTCATTCAAGGCAGTAAAATATTAGCTCCATTCCTTTGAAGAAAGCTTTTTACAAAGCTGTTAACTGCTTTTGAGATGAATTTTTACTGCCAATTATTGCTTAAATTTGATTTACTAACAAGTTAAAAACTTACAGATTTCTTGATTTATGTATACAAAGTTTTTTTTTTAAATTTCAAGTTTCTAATTTTTGAAAAATGCACACATACACTGTATAATAATCTTATATTTAAAAAGTGAGAAACTTGTACCAAAAACATTCTCACTATGCATGAAACATTTGTCTGTTATTCAATTAACTGTGTACACACCGGAACCTTTCACACACATCCACCTTTTTGTTTCATTTTGGGGTTATTTCAAAATTAAGCAGTTCTCCAGATAATTATGCAAATTTGTTTCACCCATTACTTGTGAAACATTGGTAAAAGCTATGACATTTTCAGAGATTTTAATTTATGAACCAAAAACATTAACCAAATGTTCTGAAAACATTGTTTTCAAAACAGTGTTTCGTTTATGAAAAAATCAAAAACAAAACAAAATACTAAGGAATCCATTCCTTCGCTATTTTCTAAAATTGATAACTTTCATAATGTGCATTTCGAGCTGCTGCTTAGTCTTTAATTAAAATAGAGAACTAAGGCACAGAAATCTCCAAAAGCTTAAGAACAGAAACATATGTTCAGAAAGCACCAAGAAAACATCTACAGAAATGTTACAACTAATTTTCCAAAATATTTTCCTTGCATGTCTCCCCACATCAAATATTAGGTTACAATGCACTGATATGCAAAATAGATTTATTCATACATATTTTATAATAGTCTGACTACTGTATTTAAATCAATAATCAAAACTAAATAAAATTGATGTTGAATTAAGCAACAATCGTATGAATACAACTTCATTAAACACAGAAACTCTGATACAGAATAATAGTTAAATTCAGTTAAATCTCCTAGCATTATTATTGCTGTTGTTGTAATTGTTAACTTTATGTATATCATGCCTTATTCCATGAAAAGACTCAAGGCAGCTTACAATAATAAAAAAATCAACTAAAACATCATATAAAATCAAGGTTAAAGCCAGTTTGAAAAGAAAGAAGAATATACTTACTGCTTCAGCTTCAGCTCTGGTCTTGAAAGTAATCACTGCATGGAGAGATGAGTCATCTATCTGGTAGTCTTCAATGTCACCATATTGCTTTTTAAGGAGGAGGAAAGTAATCAACTAGCTGAAATATTTTTTCCCATGCAAATGCAGGTCTTATGGCACAAAGTCTGTAACAGCTTGGTATGAATATTATCTAATGACCCCTTATTACAACACTTGTGGGACTATCACCACCCCAGGCAATAAACAAAGCTCAAAAATGACTCAAGTAAAACTGAAGAATTTGCCACTTTGGTATCAAAGAAGATAGATCTTTTATTTCCCAAAGATCACAACAGTTATATAGCTTTTGTAGCCTTTTGTTTTTTTGCAGGAACTAGGTTTCAAAGATGACCAAGAACTATGTTTGATCAAGTCCTTTTGATCAAACACAAAATTACATTCAGAGGTACTTTTCTCCAGTGGATCTCATGTTGGGTCAGTCCTACAAGTGGGTAGCTCCTCCTCCTCTCAGGTAGGCAGGTCAAACAAAGTCTTCCTGAAAGGGAGGGGCTGCCTGAACATCCCAGTTTGACCTTGCCTCATGTAGGAAACAGGTCAGAGTTGGATCAGCCCCCCTACTTGGAAAACTAAGGATCTCCACTCTAATTTTGCCTTTTAAAATTATTTTTCCCAGTTTGGATTGGGGCCCTCTGTTTCACAGACGATAGTAAATCTACTATATTCAAGAAGATTTGTGTATGCATCCAAACATGCTGCAATTGTTTCTTGCAAAAAGCTCATTCTCACCTGCACAAACTTACACATTTACCCTTACACTGGATTCTAGAAGCAAGACAAAGGTTTGCCACCATTAGAATTCCTCCCAGATGTGTCACAGATGCACATCATACATGCACAGCTATGACATACTTAAAACAATCATGAACACACTTTATGCAAAAATGAGATTATCCAAAGGGCGACAGAGATAATTCATGGGTACATTTTGCATGACCAGTTTTCTGATAAAGCCAATGAACAGCTTCAGAGCAGAAATGCCATGGAAAGCTTCAGAGCAGAATCAGTTACAGATTTAAAAACAGCCTCCACTCATTTTCAGTCATCCCACCTCTGTAAAAGTCTTTCAAATAACAGGCCGGCCCCTTTCAAATAACCAAAAAGCAAGGGTAGGAGCTAGGTGAAGTCTAACTAGCCTTCTTTTCGAGTGCACCTTTCATAAGCTGTGAATGGTCTCCTGAGACTCAGCACCTCATTGAGACTAAGTGCCTTGGTAAGCAAGTTAAACACCTGTATGAGTTCAGCAGCAGGGCAAGGTAGCCATGGTCCCAAACAATGTTCTTCACTTCCCTTAAGAAGAGATGCAGCAAATACCAAATAAAGCATTACAAGTTAGACAGCCAGCAAAAGTGTGGAGACTATCCAGTGTTTTGTATTGTGTTTTATGTGTATGTCTATATGCTTCTGAAGTCTGGCGCATAAGACATGGGAGTACCTCAGATCAAGGCGCGCCAGGGACTTAGGAATGAGTCCCGAAGCTTTGTTCCAGACCTGGAGAAGAAGACACAAGGAAAGGGGGAATGTAGTGAAACTTCTAGAAATGTGCAGGTGCTGACCCAGGCTGATCCTCAGCAGCTGGAGTACAAAGTATCAGGGCTGAAGGATGTCATTCTGAAGATGGGTGATGGGCCCATATCCAGTTGCTTTAAGGATACGCCTCAGTGGAGGGGGGATTCTGATAGTAGGTGATTCAACTGTCTGGAACATAGAGGGGAGGGTCTATGATGAATGTTAAGTACTGCAAGGTGACTTGCCTGCCTAGGACAAATGCTGCAGTCGTACCTCATGTAGACAGGCTGATACAGTACTGGGAAGGCAGGCAAAGGTTGTGGTGCATGTTGGTACCAGTGACATGGGAAAATATAGCTGCAAGGTGCTAGAGGCCAAATTTTGGCTGCTGGGTAGGAAACTCAAAGCCAGGACCCAAATCTCAGAAGTGCTACATTTTCCACGCACAGGGCCAGTTAAGGCAGGAAGAGCTAAGGGGTCTCAATGCATGGATAAGACAGTGGTGTCAGAAGGAAGAGTTTAGATTTGTTAGGCAATGGGGAAAATTTTGGGACAAGCTGGGCAGGCTTCACTTAAACCAAAAACGGAACCAAACTCCTGGTGCATAACATTAAAAAGGTGGAGGCAGCTATTGAAATGAACCACGTGCCAAAGCTGACAGGGACCAACTGGCATCCTGGTGGTTTAGGACTTTCATCCCTATGGGATGAGGATGGCAAGGTTAGAGAATAAGAAAATGAGAAAGTAGGAATTAGGACTGGAAGCGTGATAGTACATGGCAGTCAGCTCAGCAAAATGAAAAGCAGTGGGGACAGTCACAAATAAGCAACTCTTCTTGGAGAACCCTGTACAACAAGGGTCCAAACCCATAATTGGCATCTTCCTGGCGTGAACTGAGACATATGCACAGACCCACCTGCCGGTCAATGGAAAAACTTTTTTCCAAGGAACCAGGCTGGAGTCCTCCACAGTGTGAGGATCCCTGCTGTATACCAGTGGTATTCGCACATTTCAGTTCAGGACCCCCTTTCTGACCTGGACCCCCTTGAGGTAATGTCATGGCTGGAAGTGTCATTAAAAGCGCCTAGTGCCAAATTCCAAGATGGCTGCATCCAGCTTTTCACAACCCTGAAATGAAGTAACAACCCCCCCAAAGGGGGGTTCCAATCCCCACTTTGAAGACCACTGCTGTAAACACATAGCTTTAAGCAAATGTCTGAAGTCTCTGAGCATAGATGGGAGAAATGGAATGCTTGTGGGACAAGGAACGTTGATATACAGAAGTGAGTCCTGGAGGAATGGAGAGAGGCAGTTGAATACAGTAATCCTAGACTATAAATTATATAGGGAGAGATAGGGAAGGGCATGTTGGAAATGGGATGGTCATCAATATTAAAGAAGGGATAAGAGCTGAAATTAATAATAATAATAATAATAATAATAATAATAATAATAATAATAACTAGGCATTTATATTGAAAGCAGGATTAAATTGATTAAATTGAAAGCAGGATTGACACCACCATAAAATCACTGTGGATAAAACTGCCAGACTCAAGCAGTGATAAAAGCGGGTATGTGCTATCATCCTCAGGAGCAAAAACTTGAAAGGGATCTTGAAATGAGAAAAAAATATCAGGAAGTGTCAAAAAGGGATAGGGTTGTAAGAATGGGGGAGGGGACTTCAATTCTCAGATCAACTGGGTCAATTTGTGCTCCAGTCATGAAAGAGAGACCAGATTTCTTAACATGACTGTGACAGCAACTAGTCCTGGAGACCACCAGAAGACAGGTGACTGCATTTAATACTGTATGATATTCAGGACCTGCTTAGGATCTGTGACTTAAGCAGGACCTGTGACCAAGTCACAGGATCTGTGATAAGGGCAAAATCCAGAGCAGTTAAGGGTCCACACAGTTGTCACCCTCTAGTGTTATGGAAAGTCACCACAACTGCTCCAGACCAAAGGGCTTAATTTGACTTTAGGATATGGACCCATGTCATTAGGGAATAGTGACCATGCCTATTTCGACCTGTTTTGCCATATGTATTGGGGGAAGAGTGCCAAACAAATTTGAAAACAAAAACCCTCATCTACCAAAGGGCAGACGTCCCTCAAGTGAGGAGGCTAGTTAGAAAGAAATTGCAAAGCTCAACTAAGTGCAGCACGGCTAATGAGCAAAGTTAAAGAAACGGTAAATAGCAAGGAAGCTCCCTTTCATAAATGGAAGTCTTGTCCAAATGAGAATAAAAAAGAACATAAACTTTGGCCAAAAAAAAGTAAGCCAGTGATCAAGGAGGCGAAAAAAGTCAGGGAGGAAAAGGAAAAATAAAAGGAGACTTGGAGATGGCAGAGAAATTAAATGAGGTATTTTCTTCTGTCTTCACTGCAGAAGATCTTGGGCATATATCACTATCTATGTGTTCCCTCTAGACAGGAATTAAATGAGGCAGAGGTTTATAAGTCTGATGTTTGCACTGGAGTGCAAGGGCTAAGGTGCCAGATGCAGGGAACTGGCAGCAAGTTGCAAATATCTTATTGTCTTGTGTGCTTCCTAAGGTACCTGGTGGACAGCTGTGAGATATAGGAGACTGAACTAGAGGGTGCTGAGCCTGTTCTTGTGCCCTTATGTTTATGGTCATGCCTATCAAGACATGACCCACTGAAATCAGAACAGCAAAACCTCAACGTACCGCAAAATGAGGAAGGAGATCTTCTCGATCATTCTCTGTAAAAGCAGAGATTTCAAGTGCCCTGGGTCGGTGATCCACCACAGCATGAATAGGAACACCTCTTCCTCGACCCCGGCCTCGTGCTCCCCTGCCTCTACCACGTGACACACCCCGACCTCGAGCATGAACTCCTCTTCCACGTCCTGAAGAAAGAATTCCTCGTTTTGCAGCCTAACAAACAAAAACAAAATAATCCAGAATTAGTAGTGTTCTTTAGAATACTCAAAATGCTTCACATTTTAATCTTGTAGTTCTTACAACCACTCTGTAAGGTCAGTCATTATTATACTGCCACTGGGTAGGGCAGTGAGTAAGACTTGTGAATTCTATCTAGTGAATTCATGATTGAGATAAGATATGAAACAGTGCAATCCTAATCTCTGGTTATGCCAAGTCCTGTGTTGGCCTGCAGGTGTTGCAAAAGTGCCATAAGGGACTGTGCCACTAGTGGAATGGGGGGGGGGGGGTTAGACCAGTGTACAGACTGTGGCATGGGGAGATGGGGGAGTTGTGCTGGCCTAAATCGGTTAGGACTGCACCCCAATTCATATCTCAGTCACTACCACGACATTCACATTGTGAAGAATGAGCCCAGAATTCCTTAACCTCAAAGGCTGTGCCTAGTGAATCCATCTTTTGTCTCCTTATTTATCAGTCTTCATTTTGTTTTAAGTCTGGTTCACATGTGCCCCATTTAGGGAATATCGTGTGCTTGGTCTTAATTCAATGTGCACTCTCATGCCAAGTATATGTTGTATTATGACAGGTACATGATAGGCAGAACTATATACACAAAAAAGTATGTGAAGCTTTAACGCTTATATTCAGCTAACTCATTTGTTTCAATGAGAAACTTTTCTTACTGTTTTTTCCCTATATTTATGGGACAACAGACTCAAGAGGTGTTTCCCATAAGTAAAATAGTTTTATAGCCCATGTCTTACTGAACTCAATTGGCTTACTTCTAAATAATTTCTAAGTAAAACATAGTTTTTAATATTTCATAGTTTTACACATTTTTACATTCGACGAGCACCTGTCGGGGATACTCTAGGGAGATTTCCTGCTGCAGGCAGGGGATTGGACTAGATGACCTACTAGGTCCCTTCCAACTCTATGATTCTATGATATTTCTAAGTAAAACATAGTTTTTAAATATCTATCATATGTAAATGTGGTGCTTGTAGGACACTTAACAGGAAAAAATATCAATATATTAAGCTTATAGTAATGTCATTTCAAAGAAACTTGACTTTCTTTTGGATGGAAAATTAAAAAATGCCTTAGTGCAGATAAAATTAGGAATAAGAAAAGGCCAATTTTTAACTTTTTCGTTTAAAGAGATGAAGGCAAATAATTTGGAAGGAATGTTTTTTCTGATGTATAATTACATAATTCTATGATTATCATTAACCCATTGTGGTTAATATGTGCTGAGTTTCAATGTTTCATACGCCTTTAAAGGCAGTGTCTCTGGAAAAAAGTGTTTCAATAATGAAGAGCCAGCTTCAAACACCAACAGCACCATCTGTGGGACAAACTTTTAAAATGCATGTTTCTCAAAGTAATATCAGATGATGTGCTGTTCACAGCAAGACCATCCAAGAACTGGTAAATAAAAGAGCATTGTACTTTAAGATAAGGGATCCAGTCCTATGCGAGTCCTATGCAATTATAGATCCAGTCCTATAATCCTACTTCTTATTACAACTAGACAAACAAAAGGCATATACAATTATGCAACGAAGACCATAAAAGCTGAAATATACCGGTACTTACTTCAAGCTGCAGTTCAGTATACTTTCTTCTTAGTTCAGTTACTTCTTCACCAGCCTGCATCTTCTTGTGCAAATCCAGCTCTGTGTCCAGTAGTTCTTTCTGCATCTAAGGAGTTAATGAAGCAATTTAGTATCATTTCTTGAGATGGAACTCATGACATTAGACAAATAGATCCTATTGGAAAATTTCAAAACTGTTAAGTTGAAAGGAACAGATCCAAGAAACTAAAATAAACATGAAGGTATATTTCCAGCTAGACAAAAGAGCTTTCCTTGCTTACATGGTGGGAAAATAAGATTCAATATCTGATTTTGAGCCCTGGGGAGGAAATTAATAACCAGGAGGATGTAGTGGTCACTTTTTCACAATACAACTACCATTTATCCCCACATCCTCAAAAGACAAAATATTGGTGTAAGAGTACATGTCAGAAAGTGGTATGACAAATCATGACTTGATAAATTATAGTAACTAGTATAGAATATGAAGTGTAGGATCTGGATGGAGGTAGACCCCTCTAAGTCATACAGGTCTGTGACTTTAGGCAAGCACATACAGTGTGACTTTACACATAAAGTCACATACAGTGTGACTTTAGGCAAGCAACTATCGCTATACAAAGAGGACTGCAAATAAAAATAAATTTAAAAAAGAGGGATAATCCCATATTTATCAGTGGTACTCAAAAGTGGGGGTAGGGACCCCCTTAGGAGGTCACGACCTTGGATCACTCAGGTCATGAGCAAGTGGAATCCACCATCTTGGAATCTGGCATTGGACTTTCCTTGGAGTAAGTCTCTCTGAACACAATGAAACTTACTTCCTAGTAGACATGGCGGAGCTCTGGCATCACAGTGATGTCACATCCTGGTAAGTTTTGACAGGGGGTCCTAAACAAAATTTTAAGTTTGAAAGGGGTCCCAGGCTGAAATGCCCAAGTATCACTAATATATACTGTATATTGCCTTGATGACTTTAGACAGTAGGCAAGATAACAATGCTATAGTTGGCACCAATGGAGTCTGCCTTAGCAACCTTATAAGAACAAAAATTAACAACCTTATAAGAACAAAGTGAGAACAAAATTAAAGAAAAATATGTCTGGATTGGCAGATAACAAAATGTGAATTACCTGCATCTTGGTTTTCACATTTTTCAGTGGTGTACTTGTTGAGGTGGAAACACCTTTCAGTTCATCCTTTAACTTAGTGATGCTGTTAGTCAAAGTTTCTAGAGTTTTCATGATCTCAGCTTTGTCCTCAGCCTTCATACTTTTATTCTTTTCCAGCTTTGAAATTAGCATCTATTAAAATTACAAACGTTTTTACAGGAATCCTACTGTATATTAAGAGTAATGTTTTTTATGCCCTAATATTAGTTCCAGGTATGTTAAGTGCACAGAATTGTTTTAACACTGAAGTTAAAATATATCCTCCCTTCCCTGACTATAAGGAAAAGCTGCCAAATTTTCATAGATATTAGCACCCAACATATTTCAAGTGAAAATAACTACAGTAGGGAAGGACAGGCAGAGATAACAGTTATGTCCTGTGTCTGTATTACATCATCATTATGGTACACTCCCCTCCCCTGAAAAAAGGGATCTATACGATCTATAACTACTAGAAAATCCAACTATTTATTTTAGAAAGTTTTTGTGAAGTTTGAAATTGTGGCCTCTCAAACAACTGAAAAAGAATGGCTAAGAGAAAACCACAGCAGACTTGCATGTGTTTGATCCAGTCTAGTAACTGTCACTATAATCTAAATTGTTGTGATCATTTACTTATAATCCGAAGTATCAGAACTACAGCTCTCAAGGCCGTGATAACTGCACAGATCTGTACCTCAGAGCCAGACAAATGTAAGTCCAAAATGGGCAATTTTCTGGTTATTACCATTTTGCATGTATAATCTGATTCTATTTCAAGCTATAAGTCTGTTAAGCTTTAAGGAGAATGTTAAGGAGAATGCTCAATAGACTTAGGTTGTTATGGCTTGATGCAGAATCAGGTTATATATGCAAAACGGTAATAATCTGAAAATCGTCCATTTTGGACTGACATTCATCTGGCTCTGAGGTACAGAAATAAGACCAAAAAAGTCACTATGACAAATGGTATCAGTCGTAAAAGTGAGAATTTAATTTTGCTTTCCTCCATGTTTTTAAACACTGCTCAAAATGTCCTTCCCCTCATGTAAAATACCACTTATATATAAAATACCACTATAAAATACTGTAAAATATATGTAAAATACCACTTAAAATACCTCATGTAAAATACCCAGGATATATGAATATTTCTGCTGCTACTTTCTTTTTCTTGCCTACTGTTACTTATTAACAAGGTGTTATATGAATTCAACTGATTAGCTCAGAAAATAACTGACATAACCAGCACTGTATCTAACAGCACATCAGCATGGACTGCTTTTCAGCAATGTTCCAATCACAGAAATATGAATTACCTTTTGTGTTTCAATGTGCTTTTCTAAGATCTCTTGCTTTTTCTTCCTCACATCTTGCTGAAGTCTTAGTGCTTCCTGGAGGAAAAAAACCAAATTTTCATCTTAAAATAGGAAAAACTATACCAAAGTATTAAAACAACCAGCAACTATTTACATTTGGCCCTTATCATCTACAGATTCAGCACCTGCAGGTGACTCACTATTGGTGCTGACCTCACACATGAAAAGCCTCAGATCAGCTTTGGATGTGGCCAGAAGGCACTTATGGTCTCATCTGGAAGGTCCTTTGACAGCTTTCCTCAGACCCCAGTATCTGCAGAAATTGGTATCCACGTGAAGTCCTGCAACAGATCCCCTACAGATATTGAAGGTCCACTGTACACAAAGTTTTAGAGTTCTGATCCATTCACTTCCGTGTTCTATTTGTGAAACTATTATGCATAATGAACCAGTAATATGGAAAGAACAGACTGAAAGATCCCAAGGTCACTCTGACTTCACATCCAATATTTCCAAAGTATTAGCACCCTTAGAGGTGTGTGGTGTGTGTGTATTAATGTGTAATAGTCTAGAATAGTTTATAAAGGCTTCATAAATGGTGATTAATATGATTAATACTCAATTAATATGTTTCAAGGTTTTAGAGTGTTATGCAGTTTTTTTAAATAATTTTAATATACAACAGGCATTCTTTGTGATTTCTGTTGTTCCATTTCACATAAATTGAAGGGTCATTGAGAGGTATGGCTTCAGAATGGAAATATTTGTTTAATCCTTTGTTATCCTTAAACATGTCCAGTTACAGCTTTGATAAATAAGTATATTATATCAACAACAAGAAATTCGGGTTGGAACCGTTAACATTCAAAGTTAATCTTATGAACAGACTATTAAGAAGAAAAACAAATGGATAAAGGGGGAAAGCCATGTAGAATTATTCCGTTGGGGGGACCTAAGAAAAGGTTATCTTAGGCCTATATCCTAAAGTGAAATTAAGCCCCTTGCTATGGAGCATTTAAGTTGACTTTCCATACGATAACACTAGAGGGTAACGTAACTGCGTGGACCCGTAACTGCTATGGATTTTGCCCTTAATCCAAAAAATTTTCTTAACATTCTTTTTCTTAAAACACCGAAATATCTGCAGCATCATGGTTCTAAAGGCCTGAAGAGACACACTTCCGAAAGCAACCATTTTCAAACACTGTGCTGTAGCACACTGGCGTGCCGCAAATGATATCAGATTGTAATCCAATTTAAGGTAAGACTAAAAATATGGCAGAGTTGAACTTTTAAAAAATTAATACGAAAGGCACACTAGGAAACTAAAGAGACCTTCTTATTCGTTCCCAGTGACCTTAACAGAGAAAATCTACAAGATGTAACACAATAAACATGTGTTAACATGAATTACTATCTCCTGTCAATAATACTTGAATATTTGGTCTCTGAGAATGAACAATACAATTTTTTAATACCTTAGTGAGTTCTACTGTAAAATGGAAGTGAATTCTGCTTGTCTATGATATATTCTTATGAAAATATCACGTAAGCAAGAAGATCCTACCAAGCTATTTTATGTATTTACTGAATATTATGTTTTCTCTGTGACGGATGTGGCAAGCATGAAATTCCAAAATGTTTATGCCAATTCTTCACCAAAAAAATGAGTTAATATAAAAGGTACAAAGAATCAAATACTTTTTTGGAATCTGGTAAATATGAATCCTTTTTTAAAATAAAAAACGGTAAGATCCAAAGAAAGAGCACAATCCTAACTATGTCTACTCAAAAGTAAGTCCCATTGTATTCAGTGGGACTTACTCCCAGGAAAGTGTCTTTAGGATTGCAGCCAAAGTTACACAATATAGGTGAGACTTGCAAGTCCATGGATCTGGCTCTATGTTGCTCCTCTAGACCTGGACTCAAGGCACTGAACAAGACGTGACCCATCTGAGCCCAGTTGGTGTACTAGAGGTGTCCAGAGGGATGTCTGGAGACTGCAGATGTGGTGTGTATTTGCCCCCTTACTCTTTGAGTTTCAGAATGACTGTTTAGCCCCCCCCCACCCCAAATGTTACTACAGCAGTTTACAGAGGGAAACTGGAAGTGACATTTTTATGCCATAAAAGGCATTCTGAATGCCTCTAGGAAGCCACTAGAGGAGGTAAATTGCAGATTTGATTATCCACAATTTTCAGTATCCACAAGGGATCTGAGAATGGATCTCCCACGTAAGAGGTGTACCTAGGCAAAATGGCACCTGCAGCAAGGACTGAAATTCCTAATAATAATAAACTTTATTTCTATCCCGCATTTCTACCAGAGGGACCTGAAACCCAACTTTTAGCTAATGTTCCAAGTCAATAATATCAAACTAATATAATATCAAATAACATCAAACTACAAGTCAACTTTTCATGAAACTTTGGTGAGTTTGCACAAACTATTTGCAGTTCCTTTTCTACCCCTTGGGGATATCAACCCTTCCAGGGCCACAACCAAGTAAGTTTCATGCTTGTCAATGGGACCTACCATCAAGCTAATCTGAAGTTACACATCCACACACACAGGATCTAATCATTTCAAGCCTGGAAAGGGGGGGGCAAGCGAGACCTGAAGTTACACAGGCATCTGCCCCCCACCAGGGAACACCCTCCGCCCAGAAACAACAGCAAGCACAACTCATTGACCTGCACTACAACTCCCTGCACCAGCCTTCCCTCCTCACCAGGTGCCACATATATGCTTTACAGCATGTTTGCTATTCCCCAGGGTCAGCATAAAGGACTTCCACTGGCCCAAACAGCCAGTCTGAATTGAACAGTCATTGTAGTCAACAGTACTGATCATCCCACCCTTGTAAAAGGATCAGCTTGAACCTTATACCTTCTAAACAAGTTGATTTACAGACCACTTTCATGCAATAAAAGCAAAATTTCAAAATGTCAGAATCCTACATATGAAAATCTACACGCATAGATTGCATATTCAGCTACACCTTCCCATTAATGCCCTTAGGCTATCCAAGAAATCTACCACACTATTGAGCACAGTTGTGCAGAATATTTACTTATAAATTGATACGTTTTCACTCAATGAAAAATGCAACAAAAATGGCATTCCAAACTGAATGTGTGATATAGGAATATACAAGCCTGCAGCACCTTACAGAGCTTCAGTTACCCAAGGCAGAACAATATGCAAATCTCAACAGTGCTGGTTCTAATAGTGTCTCAATCTCATCAGATTCACATAAGAACGAAAATAGTTTTATCATCCCAAAATAATGCATAAAAGTAGCACCTGCTCGAAGCAGAGAATCTTAGAAAAATGGGTTTTTAGGATCATAAGACCCAATTCTTCAGAGCAAAAAAGAGGAAATATGGTCAAATCTACAAAACAAAATAAGGTACTGACAGATAATATGAAAACTAGGCTATGTCGTGATAAAAAAAAACAAAGTTATCCAAGCATCACAAACCTGTACCTCTCTAGCATAAGAAAATAAGACGAAATCTATGCTGAGATGTAAGGAAAGTATAGCCAGTATGCAAGTAGATGGATAATGTAGGATACAATCCTATCTGTAGTTAAATAAAAATTTTCAAACTGAAATAATGATAAAATTATTCTTAGAACCAGAAACAAGGATTTTGGGAAGGGTCTATCAGTTGTTGTTTTTTTTAATTCAAGCAATCAGAAAAAAATATGTACCAGAAGGAACAAATATCTAGATCAGTTACTGCTGCTTTATAAAGAAGCATAATTAAAGTTTTACCTGTTTTTTCTTCTGTGCTTCACTAGAGTCTAGCATGGAAGTGTTAACAGGCAATGTTTTCTGAGCTGCCTTCAAAGCAGCTGGATTATATACTGTTTTTGTCAAGCCAGTAGAAGTAGACAACACCTAGAAAAAAACCATTTGATTTTGCTAGTAAGCTGACTTTTTAAATAATTGATTCATAGTATATCATTCCAAGACAGATGCTTGTTGCTGTGATTGCGAAGACAGCAAGAAAAGAAACATCTGAAGTAAGAGACTTAAAAGTCCAAGTTAAACACAGGTTTGTGCCAACACTGAAGTCAACATTCCATAATATTTTATGTATAGCTTGGAGAATGATTACTGAACAGGAATCTAAGCTTTAGCAATGGACTGGTTATATCTGACAATTTGCACGCTACAGAAAAAGCCAGCAGGTACAAACACTGTTGTCAGCCAGTGCTGAACCCTGGGGTTTCCCATCCCTCACATCTCTGGTTGAAAAACATAAGTACTGGCAAGTAGCATTGTGTACAAAGTCAGGGAGTTCTATAGAGGGAACATACCCACTCACCTATATCAATTCCTAACTGCAATGGTAGATGTTTAACAATATTTCTAACAAAATGCACACTTGGCCTATGATATCAAGACAATAGCAAGCCATCAGAGTCGAAGTAGGTACAACATATCAGTTACATAAAATAAGGAATATATTTGGTGAACAGCTGAAAAAAAATGGCTAAAACAAGTCATGTAACAAAGAACAAGTGATATGTAACATGGGAAAGCAAAACCTCTACAATGTTACTAGCAAAACTGGTTTTGGGAAAAATTCCTTCCAACCCTGGAACATGATGATTTGTTCCAGAGTATTAAAGAAGTTGGTCTCCTGTTGTACCACTTTGCATGGTCAATCTATTGGAAATACCACCTGAACTAACTGGTGATAATGGCATCACTAGTTATATCTGGATTGGGAGACCAGATGCAAGGCTCCGGGCATTTATAAACCAGGAAAAATTGGAGGGCTGAGCACATCATCAGACACCACCTCAAGTACCACTTGTGGTATATGTATCACTCATCATGAAACTCATCACTCATCATTGTGTTAAAGCAATGAAAGAGAACAGATAACCTACACCCCTGTCCTCTGCATGTTTACTCAGAAATAAACCTCCTTATAGTCAATTTACTCTTAGGTTAAGTATAGGACTGCAGCCTTAGATATTTTTACCTAAATCTTCTAGAAAATTGTAGCATTATAGCTACAGGATATCTGTTTTTATTAAAAAAAATTTACTTTAAGTCTGAAACGCCTTCCATGGATAAACACAAAGTTCCCCAGAGTGTTGTTCAATGTAAGCTGTTAGTAAAAGGAAAATAAAAAAACCATGAAAGAATTCTTCATCAACAGCTCTCAATTGATCAAAAAATTGTTACAACGTGGTAATAAGGCTTTATATTACAGTAAAAAATATATTTTATAGGTGACTTAACACTCAAACACAACTTTTAGCAAGCTCAAATACTTGGGGAGGTCCAGTAAGGTTTTTTCTTTTTGTTTTACTTTTGCTCTGAACTGCAGACTATACGCTGCTTTGCAAGCTTCTCTGAACTTTCAAGAGATGCTTCCAATTGAGGACCACAATTCAACAAACAGAGCTCCTACACTGCATGTAGAAGGCCTCCAGTTCAATCCCTTTACATCTTATAGCTAAGGATCAAAAAGATTGACCCTCACCCCCTGGAAAGGTGATGTTAGGCCATCATAGCCAATACTGATATAGATGGATCAGAGATCTAACTCAGGACAGAGCAAGTACAAATTTTCAGATATTCCGATTTTCCTTTTTGCATGTATAATCATAAGAGTTAAGGTTAAGGGTTTAATTCACTGGAACTAGCAAAACCAGAATTTTTCCAGCTTTACATAGAGAGAAAATTAATTTGAAATGAACTGTTTGACTTTTTTGCAAATGACAACACTGGCAATATCTCCTTCAGAAGCCAGTACTTCAGAAGCCAATACTTTCCTTCTCCCCACCCAAAAATTGAAGAGGGAAACTATTAGCAGAAGATAATTTGGTATGTTACTCAGTCACAAATAACTGGATTCAGAATTCAAAATGAGATTATCTGGTACTATACTTCTAGGGAGACAACTTTTACAAAACAAGCAAAATTGTGTGTGTGTGTGTGTGTGTGTGTGTGTGTGTGTGTGTGTGTGTGTGTGTGAGAGAGAGAGAGAGAGAGAGAGAGAGAGAGCGAGAGAGAGAGAGAGAGAGAGAGAGAGAGAATGAGTATCAGAGTATGAGATGGCAAACTAAAACTGAGTTAACAGGAATGCTTTTGTGGTTTGTTGGAGTAGGTAAAAGCTTTTAAATTACTCCTTCAGAGCCATAAGAAATGCAATCTGGGCTACTGAAACCAAAGTAAAAACATATAAGACATCAATTTAAATGTTAATTTTATCCACCACTACATTGATTCTCTTCACACCTAAACACTTTGAATACTTTCAACCATAGTATTATGGACACCATCACTGAAGTCAAATGACCCCAAGATACTTCATGTGTATTGATCATCAAGACAAAGAAGGCTGCAATCAAAAGTGAATTATAAGGCGCCACACCAGCAAGTATCTGTCCCCTACTTCCTATCAGACAATTTCAGTATGCAGAACAAAATAGCTCCAGACAGGACAAGTGTTACTCTGGGACACTAACACACCAACCCTGAGGGATACAAGTCACACAGGCAAGAACTAGATAAGAGTATCACCACCAGCAAAATGCAGCATGGTCTATCCGTTGCCAAGAGCCCCTCTACAATTTCATGGAAAGGGGAAGCACAATTCCAACTGTCACTATTTTCAGTTCAAATATACATCACATGACATGCTTCCCAATTTTTTCTTACTCTGGGCAAAATCCAGAGTAACTACGTGGAGTTCTTGCTCCTGTGTAAGAACAATTTACTCTGGATTCCAATATGAATTTTCCATAGTTTCTTACGTGCTCCCATAGTTTCTCTGGATTTGGGGGTGTCACGGAACACAGGATTAAAAAGCCACTTTCACAATTCATTTAAAACAACCCACACAGGTCATAACCCACCAGTTGAAGATCAGTGGCCTAGAGCAGGATCTTTAAAATGTGAACCACTGCATCGCAATATTCCCTATCCAGGAGTGACACAGCAGCGGCCTTTACATTCTGTGCTGCAGTCTCTAAATTTTGTAGCCAATCCTGTCAGAACCTTGTACTGGGCAACTGCTTTTATTGCCCATTGCCCCAGTAGGCTTTGTGTCCTGATTTCTGGGTGGAAGCAGCTGCCCAGCACAAGGTTATTGTAGAGGTTATGTCACAGAATGGAAAGCCACTGCCTCCTGCTGCAACCAGATAGGTAACACTGTGATGCCAGATACATGAGGCACAGTTGTGGGGATACTGGCCTAATGCTCCAAGGGACAGAAATGAATTCACACCATCAATAGCATAGGCTATGATCTAATCCATAAATTTTAATCATTCTCCTAAGCCTTCTACCAAAGCTCAATCTGGTGTTGCTAAACTCAACATTGTCAAGCAAAATCCTATCCAAATGATACACCATTCTAAATCATGAAGATACAAACTTAGTAACTGAATTTTTTCCAGTTTTGCCAAGACATTTCTGCTAGGCTTAATTAGTTCCAAATATCTATTATTTTCTATTTTAAGACAGCATGGTTGTGCGTTGATATCACAGAAAAACAGGATACTAGGATCTATTGAAGTATGATTCTGTTACCACAGTTCTTCAATTGTTCATTGAACCATATTTTTCTTACCTTTTCAGTTGTGGAAGTAGGTGGTTTAGGCACAAACCCCAGTCTTTCCTTCACAGATAGTTTTGTTATACTCTAGCAGAAAAAAAGGATTAATTTAAATAATTAATTTAAATTTAATTCCTCCCGCTCTGTAAACACTGATGTTTCAAAAAAGTTATACAGTGGTATAGTGGTACCTTGGTTAATGAGTAACTTGGATTGTGAGTGTTTTGCAAGACAAGAGGAGATTTCTAAGAGGAAGACATCCAGGCTTGTGATGCCAATCTGCACACACACTGAGGCAGACACACATCTCCAGCCTGATGGTGTCTGCTGCCTCATACGATTTGTTCTGCAACACTTCAATGTGCACCAAAGGGTTGTGGAAGGAAATGTCTAAGTTTGCATTGTTTTTTTATGGGAAAACTCACTTTGATATGTGAGCATTTTGGATTACAAGCAATGGAGACTATCTCCTTCTGTAAAATTTAACTCACTCTTAAAATTAAACCTGCCTCCTATTCTTCTATAATTCAGTGGTCTCCAAACAGTGTGCCAGGAAAGGCTTCCCTGCCGAGGCATCTCCTGTTCAAGACACTGATCTTCCCAAACTGTACCCAAGCTTGCAGCATCAGCCCAAAAGTCCAGGCGCAATGGCTGAACAGCGGTAGACCCTGAAAGCAGTTGGCTGGAACACAGTTTGGGGGAGACAGACACCACAAATAGGAGGCTCTCCTGTGGAACAATAAGAACTGCTGCCCATTGCCCCAGAAGGGGAAAGATGAGATATTAGTCCAGAGTCTGGAGAGCACTTTGAAATACCATACTTTAACATTAAGATGGAAGGGAATACTGGTACTTGACAATTGTTTTTAGATGGGCATCATAAAATTCTAAACATCTTTCTTAAAAATGCAGTAACTAGTAACACACAGGGAAGAGGGAGGAATCAATGCCAACAACTGAACCAACAACTGAATATTCACTGACAAAGGCTGCAATTCTATACACATTTTCTTGTAAGTCCCATAGAACATATTGGGACTTACTTCTGAATAGACATGCTTAGGATTGCACCCAAAGTTTCTATCTAAGAGAAAACTGGAGTTTAGTTTTACAAATTATAAAAATTTGGGGAGATTACCTGAACAGCTTCTGTACTGGCACTCTGTGCTTCTGGAGGCTCAATGTTACTGGCAGGAACCGGACCTAATCGCTCTTTGACTGACTGCTTCACAACAGGTAGAATGGGCTGCTGGGGTAAAGGCTGTATTACCTTAAAAAGAAAATAAGATCGTAATGGACATACATTAACATTTCAACAATAACAGTGGTCATCAAAGTGGAGGTGACAACCCCCAGGTGGGTCATGAAGGCTGGGGGGCCGCCATCTTGTCCTCCTCCCTGCAACCCCAATAATCTCTCAAGGTCGCCAAATGCATGGGGGGGGGACATTGAATTATAACATCAATAAATGGTGAACATTTCAGTATACAGCAATAGTTCTCAAAACTGGGGTATCATGACACCCCAGCCTGAGGGTCCTGACTTCTGCCCCCATAAGTATTCCACCAGAACATTTTTGTATGATCTTTGCAAATCTGGTAGTCTTAAACTGGAATAGCCAACTATTGCACTCTTATTTCTCAAACAATGGTCCAGAGCCTACCACTACAAACTGCTGCATACAAACTCATCCACCAAAAAAGATGTTACAAAGAGTATTTATTTTTCTTGATCACTTAGAACATCTCTATCCTCTGCCCACCTTGCAAGTGAATCCTTATTTATCATATTCTGATCAACATTTAATAAGGGTAGGGGAAGTTGTGAAGTTATTCACCTTGAAACGACCATCCCTTATCTACTGGTATATAAACACAACTACAGTGCAAAAAAAGGGAATCCGTGCAAGAATGAGATTAATGGAATATTAAAGAGGTCTACCATCAGCTCTGAACTATCAGAACACAAAATGAATAAACAAAAAACCCACTGCTTAGAGTTGACCTTGATTTGTTAGTTCTTAAGTCAAATGATATTGTATTCTGGCAAAGCAGCAGCCAAAACACAAAACTCAAAAATTCCTACTTGAAACCAAAGACAATGAAGTAGATTATCCATCAGCGAGCTATTAAATTCAAACAGTTGCTGGTAATACCTAAACATATTCTATTTCCTAAAATTTATCAAAGTCAAGACCTTAAGAAAATTTGGGTAATTTATCAGAAAATTAAAAATAAATCAAAGTTCTACCTTTTGGACTGAAGTTGGCATTGGCGAAGAACTACCTTCTCTATGCCAATAGACTTTGATGAACCGATTATTTAACACTGCTTCTGTGCTTGATATTGCTTTCTTTGCCTCTTCATGGGTAGCAAATTGGATGAGGGCACCTTCTGGATCTCCCTGGTAGGCAACCTATTGTTTTTAATAAAATTAAGTATTAACATAATGATTGCTGCTATCAAATGCTCAGTAGCATAGCACATATAAGAACACATCTGTGCTACAATTTCACCATAATATCCCAGTCCTTAGTGCACAAGTTGTACTGCAAAATTTAACCCAATTCTGTATTAGTACACATTGATTTAGCAGTACTTCATTAGTGATTCAGAAGTATCACAAACCCTGACTTGTTTTTTTACCTTCTAAGCTGACTTTATGAAAAAAATATTCAAGAGTGGAGAGAAGAAATAATTGGTGAAAAGGAACAGAAATAAAGGATTCCACCTTTGCGGACAGAATAACGTTTTGTTCAAAAGATGTGCAGTGGTATTCTAAGATTAGTGCTCCTAATCATCTACCATATTTTTAACTAAACAGTGGTGCCTCACTTAAAGAACTTAATTTGTTCCGAAGGCATGCTCTTTAAGTGAAATGCTCTTTAAGTGAAGCGGATTTTCCCATAGGAAACAATGGAAACTCAGATGATTGGTTCCACAACCCCCAAAATATTCATAAAAAATTTTAACTGGATGTAAAAATGATGACAAAGCACTGGAATTGAATTCAAAACACTATAATATAATACAGACCACAATTATTGTAATAACACACTGTAATATTCTGTACAGTAAAAAAGAAAAGAAAAACCTTTATGGGCAAGGATGACTGATTTTCACTAAGAGTCACTGGTGTCTTTCTGAGCACCTTTCACAAGGAACCTCACTCTGTGAGATCTAGATAGGCCGTCTGCAACAGCAGAAGGGAAAGATCCTATGCTGTCTACTCAGAATCAAGCCCCATTAAATCCACTGGGGCTTACTCACAGGAAAGTGTGTAGACTGCATTTTGCATGCACGGCAAGATCAGAAGGGCAAGATTCTATGCTGTCTACTCAGAATCAAGCCCCATTAAATCCACTGGGGCTTACTCACAGGAAAGGAAAGGTGCAGGCAAGGAAGGTAGTGGGGGCATAGGGGTGGTTGTAATGGGGTCCAAGCAGGGGGGCTTCCTTGGAGGAAGGGGTCTGTTTGAGGTGGCTGCAGAGGGGGTGCAGGAGAGTATTTCCTCCTACCTTATGGAGGCTGCATAGGCTGGGCTGACCAAGTTCCCTGGCTGCAGGAGAAGAGCAGCCATCTTTGATTCCCTGATGAAGAGGCTTTTCAGCTCTCCCTGCTGGTCTCTTCCATGTACTGCAGGGGGGAGAAAGTCCCGCCTCACTCCCTCAGCCCAGCCAATGTTGGGGAGAGACAGGGAGAAGGACAGGGAGCCCAGCCAATGGGCACTCTTTATGCAAAAAATGCTCTTTAAGCAAAGCAAAACTACACAGAAATTTTTGCTCTTTAAATGGAACGCTCTTTATGCAAGGCACTTGTTAAGCAAGGTACCACTGTACAATGGTGAAGATTAAACATTTCCAAATCTGAAAGATGCATGTTAATTCCTGCCTAAAAATCTGTTTGCAAATTGCCTTTTTGTCTTCTCTTCCTGAATTGCTTCACTGTCGTAGTGGTAGAGTGGAAGAGAGGAAATAAATTAAGTTTTAAGAACTTGTAACAGTGCCCTTTCCTTTTAGGAAAAAATGGGGGGAAATGGAAGGCTGTGACATCAACCTAGAGAACAATGCAACCTCTCTAGTCTTGCATATCTGCATAATTAGGAAGTCCTTTGCTCTTGTATGTGGAATTAGACTTGAGAGGAAGCAAAGGAGGCAGGTGACAAGAGGCAGTCAAAAATATCACAGGTGACATGTTGAGTCTCAGCATCTGCAAGCAGGATGCATCTGCAGATTGCATCTGCAATCCAGGAACCTCTACAAATGCTGATTTTTGCCTTAAATATCCCTTTAGGGAGACGGAGGGGGTTTAAAAATAGCCTGCTTTCCCTGGCAACACAGCAGGCAGGAAGGCAATCAATCTCCCTCTCTGCAACTTAGAAGAGCTTTATTTCAGCTCAGAAACCCCTCCATTCCCCCTGCAGCAGCAAAAGAATGAAAAGTGATAATCACTTGCAAATTGCTTTGCATTCTTTTACTTCCCCAGGAGAAGGAAAGAGGCTGCTTCCTAGCTTCCCTCTCAGAGAGGGAGGGCGAGAAAGAGAAACTGATTTCCTGTCTGCATGCACATTACCATGTTAAGCAAGCTATTTTTAAGCCATTTACCACTGTCTAAAGTAGGGGTGTCAAACTCAATCACTACCTGGCTCCTGAGTTCAGCTCAGCATTGCCAGCCCAAACCAGGCTGTCAAGGAGGAGGAGGAAGGTGCTTTAACTTAATATAGACCTTATTTGAGACAATCATGTGCATTTCAAACTCTTGTGACCAACATAAAATGGCAAGGTGGACAAGATTTGGCACGTGGGTCTTGAGTTTGACACCTGTGGTCTAAAGGCACATTTAAGGGTTAAACGGCCAGCCTCATTCATATTGAGGTAAAAAAGGTTGGTGAAAAATTCACTGATAATTATAACTGTATGTCACATAACTATCCTAATTATAACTGTACTTAGGTTAAAATCAAATGATAATAGTCAAAGAATTTTCCAGATTCTTGTTTTAAACTCTTACTGAAAGGCAATTCTAAAGAAGTTCGTTTCAAGAGTACCACCTACCTGCAAATTTACTAAGTTCCCAAATTTGCTGAAGTGCTCATTAAGTTTGCTGATATTGTTAAGTTCTGGAGGAACCTTCCTCAATTCAAGTTTAGTATTTTCATTTCCAAACTGCACTTTCTTCTGGAAAGCTGGACTATTTGTTCTATTAAAGTTCTGCCTGCAAGAAAGTGATGGGCTAAAGATTATCTTAAACTAATAACAGTATGTTACTTTGCAAAGAACATCAAGACTGGGCAACAGCGACAAGATGTCTGAAACTCATTTCAGTAATTTTTAAACAGAACTGAATAATATAAAAGCACACATTGGAACAGCACAACTAACCAGGCAAATTTCAATGTATTCAATAGGTATTAAGGAAGCACAATCATTCAAAACTGATTTTTTTTGGTAAGTTCTTCTCAGGAATTGCCTCCTTGATCGGTTTTTTAAACCCACCCTTGCTTCATGTGCAGTTTGGAGATCTGACATGAAATTTTATAAAACCCTAAAAAGACAAAAAGACTGGTAAATCCTCTTTCAACAGTTTTTGAGTTAAATTACTTAGGCTGCAATCCTAACTTCCAGTTAGGCCTGCCTAAGCCTGGGTATAAGTCCTGTGCTGACCTGAAAGTGTCACAGAAATGCCATAAGACTAGGGTTGCCATTTAAACTGGGCAGGACAAAAGGAGGGGAATCCAGGACAAAGTCCCAGAGTCACCCAGAGTCAGTCCCTCACCTCTGTGCCGGCCTGATGCCGAGGGGAGGGACTACCCCCTGCAGGTGCCAACTGGTGCATGCACAGAGCCCATCCAAGGAGAGGGACCTCTGAGCTTGCACCCAGCTGGTGCACGCAGGTGTTAGTCCCTCCCTTCAACATTGCCCTGATGTTGAGGGGAAGAGACTGACTCCTGTGTGTGCAGAGGTTCCCCAGTTCTGTGTCGGGTTGACTAGCCCGGTGCAGGATTGGAGAACTATGGGCAACACTTGTCACTGCCGCAAGGTTGCTGGTTCCCGGGTTTCAGCCAGGTTATGAACCTGGAATCTAGGTACCACCCGGTTTTTTCAGGAGAAATGGAAACCCTACACAAGACACTTCTGTGCCACATGTGGGGGAGAGTTAGGCCAGTGCAGACTTCCAGTTGCCTCCCTACATCACCATAGGAATGGAAGACTGATGAGTTGTGCTGGCCTAGGTTAGGATTGCAAAATTAAAGAGCAAACCAATGCACATGTGCATTGGTGAATGAGGTTGCTAAATCTGATATTGTAAGCCGATAGTATTGGGGTCTAGCGGGAAATTTTTTTGCTGAAAATTTCAGCAGTTTCAAATTTCAAAATTTCAGCAATTTCAATGCTCAGATATTGCATATGAATAAGTCTAGATAATTTTTGCTTACTTTGTTATTTTTCAAGTTTGAAAAGTACAGTATATGCTTCCCAAAGTACAAATATACATATAAATAGACCCTTACCACTATCTATGGTAATCTACTAGATTAATTCATGCCTTCATGGTCAGCACTTTAAATGCTAGTACCAAGAATAACCCAATGTAATCAGCTAGCCCACCCAAAGCTCCCACCAATAATGCCCAAATTGTTAGTCCCCCTCAGACATGGCACAGAAGGAAGTGCTCAAGCTTCCCACTTTCTTGAGCAGCTCCTTCCTTCCTTACACAGTCCCTGTAACAAATAAGAAAATGTAAAATGCACAGTGTACACTCCCAATGCATCCGAAACTTCCTATTAGTTTAAAAGCATAGTGCAAAGGAGGTAGGGGACTGGATCACTGTTTTACAATCCACTTCCCACTTTTAGTAAGTAGAAAGCAGAAAGGTTGCCCTAATCCAAGAAAGGATGTCCAATAAAGGTGTCAGCAGACTTGGCATGAAAGGCACTACATGTCTTTATGCTGCTCCCCACAACCTGCCACTTGGTGCAAGCTGTGTTGATCATGTCATGCATGAAGTGGCCACAGCTAGCACAACTTGACTGCCTCGGAGATCTCTGTGTGTGTGCATGCGCACATCTTTATCTACATGTCACACTGAAATCAATTTCTATTTCTACAAAAGGGCTACAGTTTCTCAAGAGGATTACTGAAGTTTTATTTCTTCTAGGAAGAAATAAGCAATTACGGGAAATCAATTAAATGCATAAATTATTCAAGCAGTTTCTATAAATACAATTTAATCTCTATAAGTAAATATGCACGGATGCTAAAGTGTTGGCTATTACAGAACCCTGTAATAAGGGGAAAGAGAGGATCTTCACTGTGGATTTTACAGGGGAGGGGAAAGAGTTCTCCATAATAAAGAGGAGTTTTAAGTGGAAGAGTCTCAATGAACTGGAAAGACTTGAGTACAGAAAGAGAATATTTCAAGTGTCTTATACAGTATAGAGAATATTTCAAGTGTCTTATACAGTATAGTTAAGAAATTAACAGCTCTCATCTACTCACTTATCAAACCAGTTCTTCTTTGCTGGGACTCCGTCGCCTGCACCAATAGTTCTTTTTCGGGACTCAGAATCTACCACTATCCTCATGCTGCTTTTATTAGGAGGTTTTTCTGTGTGTGGAAGAAAGAGTATACTGATTAATTTTTAAAGGATGTTTGTCTGTGCATTTTATAGTAGGAATTTCTCTCCTTATTACCATCAGCTGACTTACTGCATTTTTGGAACAAACTAAGTGCTGCAGTTCTTCAAACCCACGGTCCCTTTGGTTTAGTACTGGTCTCGAACAGATACCAAAACCAGATGCTTCAAAAGGAAGAGCAAGAAACCCCACAGGGCAACTACAGAATACATTGCCCAGAAAGCAAAATTTCTTTTCAACTGTAGATATTTAGCAGATGGCTTATGACTTGAAGCCTGAAAGGGATTCCTTTGATATTTTCCAATATTTTTGAAAAAAAGAAAACAGACAAGAGGTGGGAGGGAGTATGAATCACAGAACCTCAGTGCAAATGTAACATTATTAATCTCACAACCATGGTTAGGGGAAAAGGTGTACTAGACAGGTTCACAAAATCCATCTCTCTTTCCTTCTTAGTACAGAAATTCCCCTTTCCCTTTTCTGACATGCAGACTTTATTTGGTTTAAACTGACATGCCACCCTTCCTCCAAGGAGTTCATGGTTCTTTCCCTTCTCACTTTATCTTCATAACCTAGTGTTGTAGGTTTGTCTGACAGATTGTGACTGCTCCGTGGTAATCTAGTGAGTTTCATGGCTGAGCGGAAATTTGACTCCTGGGCATCCCAATTCAAATCCTAAACTCTAAACCAGGGTGTCCTAACGTTTGGACCACACTACTCTTCTGACACTGTGTTGGGGGCCAGGCACAAAATAATTTACATAAATTTACAAAAATATATTTAGAACTTGAATGAATTAATTCGAATCATTTCATAAACACTTTCTATCAGAGAGGGTGGTCTTAAAACCAGTTCATAAGCATTTTCATGGGGAGGGAGGAAGTGTATGTAAGCCTTCCCAGCCCTCAGAATTACCCCCAAAGGTGCGGGAATCTGAGCTCCCCCACCTCTGCAGGATTACAGACTTGTCCAAGGGCCAAGTTGTGGGGTTTTGCTGCAGGCCGCATGCAGGCTTGCTGTGGGCCACATCTGGTCCCAGGGGTTTGGACACCCATGCTCTAAGGCAGGGGTCTCCAAACTTTCAACTTCAGGGCTCATGGACCTTTAACAAATGTGTAGAATAAGAAATTTCCACCTGTGATCTGTGAGATGAGAAGCTGCAACTGCTGAAATTCCTTCCTTTAAAGGTCCAGGAGCCCTGAGTTTGGACACCCCTGCTCTAAGCACTGGATCATGCTGGCCTTTTTTGGTGCAGTTAGACAAGCTTTTTTGCTTCTTAAACTGGCATAAGCAAGCTTACCCAATCTCTGTTAAGTAAACCAATTCCCAGCTGCTTTTATGTACAACCTACAAAGTCGACCCTCTAGCACAGTTATTTTCAACCAGTGTGCCATGGCATACTGGTGTGCTGCTGGAATTTGATGACTGACATTCATTAACAGGAAAATTGGGGGATTTGGACAGTCTGCTGTGCCTTATCAACAGTAAAAACAATTGATGGTGTGCCTTGACAATTTCAGTGCCTTGTTAAGTATGCCATGAGATGAAAAAGATTGAAAATCACTGCTTTAAGCACCCTGGAGAACTAAAACAAAGCCCCATCAGAACACCTCCGAATAGGATGAGAATGTAAATACTATTTCTAATATGAAGGAAACCTCAAAGTTAAACCACTTCACCACTTTTCCCCATCCTATCGTTAAACATCTGCAAGTCAATGAAAATGGCTATTTGATTTGGGTATGAGAGCAAATGCTCTGTGTATGCACCAGGCATATAGGCACATGAGCATTTTACAGGCTCCAAGCAATGTAATTAAACCACAATAATATGTTCAGAAGTTCCTATCCTCACAAGGTAGAATACATACCAATACGTTAACAGTAAAATAAAGTACATAAAATTTACTATAAAATGGACCATGTAAATAACATACTACAATAACGAATGTGCAAATAACCAAGCTATGAATACAACCTCTCTATGTATTACTTACCATGGGTGCACCATCTGATTTCCAGAAGAATTTTGTCAGTGAAAATCTTAAAGTTTCAGTTATGTGGAAAAATAATTTGGGACAGGTTCTTTGAGTATTATAGCTTTCTTGATTACCTACATAAGGGTGTCCAAACTTTTTCACAAGAGGGCCACATCATCTCTTCAGGGACTGGAAAAATGATTTACATTTTAAATTTGAATAAATTTACATATAAGTGTATGAGAGACAAATATGGAGGGCATTACAAGGCTTGCTCTCAAGCCGGATGGAGGGGGTCTTGCCATAGGCCACATTGATGCTCTGCAGGCCACATCTGGCCTCTGGGCTGGCATAACCCTAACCTAAATAATGAAATTTTGATAATTTTCTGAACACCATCACCATATAGTAATGGAAGTACAAGTTATCTGATCACACATTAGTTGATGTTCCCGCTCTCTGCTATGCTCTCATTCTTCTCTATATTAAATCAGATGAAGGTGACATACAATGCAAAACACCTTTTTTTGCATGTTTGTAATAAAAATTGTAATACTACATTTGTAGAGAAAAATAAAAAAGTATAAAATTTAAAGGCATTATGATTTGCAACAAGGTCAATCCAGAAACAGGCTGAGAAAGATGAGCACATGTGAACAGATATCCTCCCCTCCTTACAAAAAATAAACCTGAATATCAGCAGGAGAATCAGTGTAGGACTAGTGGTTCTCCACCCCATCCTGTGACCTTTTCCAAGTTTACTAATTTATTCACTTTGTCAAGGAGGTGCCTACAAAAATACTTTCTTGAATCTGAAAAATGGTAATGGACACACTAAGACGTACCCTACAATCCAACTACGGGAGCATGTACCTTACAGAGTAACTACGGGAGCATGTAAGAGACATTATGTGCATCCGTAGTTACTGCACCACCTAGTGAAAATCTATGGGAAATTCATATTGCAATCCAGAGTAAATTGTTCTTACAATGGAGCATGGATTCTCTGTAGTTACTCTGGATTGTGCCCATAGTCTCAGTAAACATACTTTTAAACATACTCAGTATACATACATGAGATTTACCCAAACTTTAACTCGTCAAACAGCTTATAAGTTACATAATAGGTTGTAACCTGGGTTGTTCTTCCCCTTACAAAAGTTCCGCTTGTCAAAAAAAACCCCAACATTCTTCATTTTTGCAATGTGTGCTCCTCAACACCCAAAGTGGTAAAAGAAGAAATGAAGAAGAATGTTTGCTACCCTTTGCCATCCCCCTCCTAAATTGTTCCTGAGAGTTGGGGTAAAGCTAAAGGGAGTTGCTTAGAAAAAGGGAAATTGGGAAAGCATGCTATGTGCAAGCATATCCTTGCACAACATAGAGCTTCTCTAAATGAAAAAAACTTAAGATGCAACCCATAAACAACATCCACAATAAAACAGTACCAGTCGAACAAAGAATACTACTCCAGACTATGGGCAAAATCCAGAATAACTATGGGGAGTCCTTGCTCCGGTGCACTTAATGACTCTTTCGTGCTCCCGTAGTTACCCTGGATTTGGAGGATACTAAAAAATAACAAAAGTAATAGCATTCAACGAAGCCATTAAAAGCCTCCCAATATAAAAGAACACATTTTACCCAGCTATCTATAAAGAATGAGAGGTTTCCTGGTAAGCTTCCTGGAGTAGTGCAAAGCTACCATCTCCTCAAAAACAAAGGCCCTATACGATCGCTTTGTTTTTCTTTAGTTATTGTTCAAAGACAGTATTACAAGGCAACAGAACGTAGGAACCAACAAAGCTCACCAAGATAGCAGTGAATAAATTATAGTTATCATCTTACTGTAACTTAAATCCCCAAAACAGTAACCAGTGTGAGGAATTTAGAACCGCAAATCATGAAATATTTCAAAATACCTCTTGGAGGAAGGTCCATATCGCCTGATGTGAGTCCTATCAAATTTGGTCGTTGGGCATGGACTCTGTGTCGATACATGGGTCTTGAGGTGCTAGTTATACTTGGTGCTTCAGGATTGTAGCCATCTGTGTCATATGTGTCTAGTAATTAAAAAACAAGGGTCATAAATTAGTTAATCATAAAAGCCTATAGCAGCAAGCAGAGCTATACATATCTCTTGGTGTCTATACAAAGCCAGAAGGATTTATACAAAACTGATTAAATTATTCTTCCCTAATCTGGCTGGATAAAAAAAAATCTGTTTTCAGCCCATGCAAAGTAGCCTGTCTTTTTTCCTGAATTTCAGTGGAATTTGATTTTTTTTCCTTTCTACAGATCTCCATGCCATATTTTTGAAACTCTCTTGAGTCTCAAATTTAGGCTACAATCCAGAGTAACTATGGGACCTTTTACACCAACGTAGTTATGGTGCCACCTATGGGAAATGCAGAGCAATTCAGAGTAAATATTTCTTATGTCTTCCTGTAGTTATTCTGGATTGTAGGGTTAGTTTGTTATTGGAAATGGGCTCTTTGAAGCACACACACATTTAATGCTCACAGAATTATTTCCACAGTTCTTTTTATTCTCATATTGTTGTTGTTGACCTGTTGTTGTTTTACATTATGTTAGCTATAATTCATGATCTTCCATAAAAGTTTCCACTGTATAGTGAATGTATTATAGACCAGAAGTCCACTGAATTCATAAGAACACAATACATTCTTCAGAATCTAGATAAATAAAAATTCAAGTATCTCACCTGTAAAAAGAGATGGTGGAGCAGGGGGTGGCTGGTGATGAATACCTGTTGTTACAACTGTAGGAACAGAACTGGTTGCAGAGTTTGGGGGAGCATCCATACCAGAAGGCTGCAAAGGTGGAAGTGGAGGAGGTGGTCCTGTAAAAACAAGAAATAAAGTACCAAAAATTAAGATAAAGGAGTGACAATAAAATATAATCTAAGAACTAGTCTATGAGAGTGTTTTGGGTCTTCACAAATTGACAGCAGCTCAGTTTAGTCAGGAAATTCCTTCCTCTCACCATTCACTTCCTGCTTCTAACTTAAAAGTTAAAATCTACCTTCAATGTGAAGATTTAGATCCCAACCCAATTGTTTCAGCCAACAGTTATCACATCTAACCACTAGGTAAGACATAACAGTCAGACTAAGTTGGTTCATTACGAAGTAATACAACGGCATATTTTTTATATTGTATTTTGATGCTTATATTAGTCTGCCTTTTAACATAAGCATCAAAATACAAGAAAAGTAACTTCAAAACTGTAATCACATTGTAGTAATATCACACAATTTATTTTGCCAAAGAATGCAACACAAAGCATTCAAAGTAATTATAGGATCGTGGAGAAGCGTTCCAATAACAAAACAAGTATATAGTTGCAACAACTAGACATGCTACAATAGAGTGATTCTGATGAATTCATCAGTCCCTTGCTAATATCAACTATCCTGCATTTCGCCCAAAAGAAAAATTATTAATGGCAACATCAGTGCAGAAGAAAAATATACAATACACCTACAGAAAAGAAGGTTTATAGCTAGCTCCCAGAAATTAGCCTCAAATTACATCATTCCAGTGTTAAAAAAAACTACATACACATGTAATAGCTTGATTATATACAATAAACATGTTTGGTTTACAGGTACAACCTACCTGTAACTGGTGGAAGGCTGGGTGGTAAAGGCCCTGGAGGTGGAACTGGGGGTCTGAGGTTCACCGGAGGAGGGGTCAGAATAGGTGGTGGAGGAGGAAGTCCCGGAGGAGGTGGTCCTTCAACAACTGGAGGCTGTGCTGGAAATGGCAGTATGCCTGGAAGATTCACATCTTCTACAACTACAGGATCACTTCCATGATCAAAAGGACACATATCTCCCCTCATACAGAAACCCTTTTCTGAAAGTTAAAATAAAGCATTACCAGGAATGTCAGCAATAATTTGAGCAATATATACTAACAGCTTCTCATTCAGTTTATAAGCTTATTGAACTTTGCATTTACAGCCTAAAAACTAATTCATTTGTGGGACGGCATGCTTATCTGAAATAGTATGATAAAAATATGAAATCTTGAAGATGAAATCTATGAAGAATATGAAATCTTTTAAGAATACTTATGATTGTTCAAGTACACAGTGAGCACAATCCTAACCATGACTACTCAAAAGTAAGCCCCATTGTGTTCAATAGGTCTTACTCCCAGGAAAGTGTGTTCAAGATTGCAGCCAACGTTTATTTTCACGGATGACCAATACAAACACTATGATTTGTTAAGTCTGAAGTAGGCATAGTGGATTGACGTAGAGGGTAATGGCAAACAGAAAAAAATGCACCCCATTCTAGGCTTACCATCATAGTCTCTGCAACGTTTCTTTGGCAATGGTGGTCTTCCATAGGAGTTGTGATCCAACTGCTCTTCATGAAATTCTGACCAACTTTCAGTAGTATTATTTCCATGGTGAGCAGGAGCAATAACTGTTATAGTGCTACTTAGTGTAGGGACAGGATAGTGGCCAGATGAAATGTTTGTTACAGAGGAAACTGGAGTATAGTTGTTTTCTATTGGCTCAGTTCTGTCCAAATCGTATTTTGGCTTGCCCAGATCCCTCTCTGCAAGAAAGTGTTTTAAAAAGTTAATATTAAAGAAGTCAAGAATTGTGTCAATTGACCAACTCTGTTAAAACTTACAAAGACCTCAATACACAGCTGATGAATAACCAGCAAACACAGACAAGTGATAGCTACTATAAATAACAGTAGCAAAAAATGGTTGGCTACGTATAATAAATCCCAACATTCACATGAATGCATTTGACAACAGGCCCAGTGTACTTTAGCATTCATTAAAATCTGAGGTCAAACACAATGTTCTTATCATATCCTCTCATATTATATTTGGGAAGAGATCAGAACAAATTATCAGGTTTTTTAATTTCTTCCTGATTCCCTCACCACAAATAAAAGAGGACATGTAAACACAAGGAAACAGGTCAGTCTTTCTCTTTGACAACTTATTCAATGGTGGGAAGGCATGTTTATCTGAAATACTTTGTATCAGATACAATATTTTGTATCAGATACAATGCTGATACAAAATACAAAATCCTCTAAGATTATACTAAGATACAAAATCCTCTTCTAACCACCGTGACCAAATGGAGCACAGTCAAAGGCTGCGGGGGGAAAGCCTGACCTGCCCTCAATCTTTCATAGGAGTGGAAATGTGTTCGATGCCCAGTCTGCTTTAAGAAAATTTCATATGGAATATTTGTAGAACATCATGCTCACCTCAAAAGAAAAACTCTAGTCTTCTTTGTACTTTATAGATTTATGTTCTTTTATGAACACAATGATAGTCCTGCAAAATTACATCTAAGGCAGAAAAAGCAGACTTTTCTGAACATCTGCTATGTAATATGAACTACATCTATCATTAACAAAGTATCAAACAAATTTCAAAATATATATCTTTACCAAGTATTAAATAAGAAGTCTTTCCAAGTAAAATCTGAAGGCATTTTCAGCCTAAAAAGAGTGTCATTCTCAATACCACTGATCAACAAAAAATAGACAACCATCAACTACCTCTGCTTCTTGTTCTACTCCGACTCCTGCTCCGGTCCCTATCTCGCAACCTTTCCTTGCTCCAGCTTCTGCTGCGACTCCTGCTATAGCTGCGACTGCGCCCTCTTCTTCTGTTGTACCGGTCTCTGTAAGACTCTCGTCGTGGAGGATTCCGATCATATTCTCTTTTGCGAGAGCGCTCCTCTTTTTTTCTTTCATCCCTGCTTCTAAATATTTGTGTTAATTGTTATGCAGAAATGTTTTACACTCTAAGCAGAACAGGGAGTTACAATTAACAAGGATACGATGTAATCAATGGTATCAAAAGTGGATATACTGTATTGAAATAAGTGGATACACTACAACATGCTTAACGTAAGAATGTTGTACTGTAAACCAGAATGCTGTAAACCAACTACTAACCAGCAAGCTGGACTAACTGCAAGTATAAAACAAACCATCATATTGCTACCACAGTAGTCTTCAAAAAAATCTAAGTTAGCCTTTGGGTTAGTTCAGAAGCTTGGACAGACTCTCCTGTCACCATCACCGCTACCATTACTTAAATAAGGGAACAAAATCTGCTATCTGCTATATGGATGTCTAAGCAGCCCTTGTCTTTAATACATACCACAAATGGTTCATTTGAGGTAGGTTATACAAAGGAAACTATGTGACTCTTAAAATCAAACTGCAGTATAACACTGCAGAATCCCTGCCCCCCTCGCCAATACATGAGAAGACAGGAAACTCTAGAGGGAAAAAAAGCTCATCCTTCCATCTCCCACTGAAGAAGACAAGAGAGGACTAAAGTCCCCAGGGAGTCCCAGGTTTGTATATGATTGTTCTGAGACCTGCTTGCATCCATGTAGTGGTATGATGCATGAGCAACAGCTGGAATGGTAATTCCCTTCATAGAGCTTACCCACACTTTGTGCGCCTCTACTACATATTATTATGCAAGTTCCAATTCAATTACTCTTTTAAGTCCCAATTCCAAGACAATACTATTCCAATTCATATATAAATCTCATTCTGATATAAACTGCTTGCTTGGGAAACCCATACCAGAAAACATGAAACTTAAACTGAAGCTTTCTTTCAGTAATGACCCTTTTAACCATTTTTTTCTCTCTTAACCAGCAGCATTCAGGTGACTACAGTTGATCCGACTGTAGAGTTAGATCACTATGAGTTAGATCACTATGAGAAGTGATCTCACACATAGAAGTGAACTCTAACACATAGAGTTAGATCACTATGAGAAGATTCATGATGTTCACAATTTTCTAATACAGTATTATCCTACAATCCAGAGTAACTACAGGAGCACGTAAGAGACATTTACGTCGACGTAGTTACGGCACCACCTAGTGAAAATCTATGGGAAATTCATATTACAATTCAGAGTAAATTGTTCTTATGTCAGAGCAAGGACTCCCTGTAATTACTCTGGATTGTGCCCTTATTCACACTTTTTTGGAAAACTGCACTAACAAAATGATTTAGGAGGGAACATACATGCCTTGAAGGATAAGTATAGGTGTATAGCCATTCTTTTATTTATTTTACTTTGTGAAGATGTAACTTAACAAAGAGGTAAAAAATTAAGGTCCCAATAAGTAATCATCAGTTCACAAATTCTACACAGATTCACCTATTTGTGTATTTGTACGCTAACATTACATTCAGAAGTAACTATTTGAAATTACGCTCCAATTATGCATCTGAGGTATCTCGCAACACATTTGTATGCAATAAAGAAGAATGAAATAGTTGCTGAAACTTGGAACCTGTATTATGTGGTTATTTATGGCAAAAGTGAGAATAACAGATGGTTACCGAGTTTCGCGGTACCGTGAGCTTGACTGAGGAGGACTATGATTTAGCCTTCTCGAAAACTTTTTCTCTCGCTCTTCCTCTTTAATTACCTTGAAAAAGTGGGAGAATTATTTTAATTACTACCAAAATATGTTGTTTAATTCACCAAGACTGAAATCTCTTCTCAAGCTCTTTCTCGTCTGAGGTATTGCACTTAGTCTATATATATAAAACTGAAAGTCAACACCCATGCCAAAACCGCCCATGCCAAAAACTGATTCAACACGCAGCCAAAACCGTCGGGACTAAAAATGTGAAATTTGGGGAGGGTGTTCCTTCCATGATGGAGGCACCCACTAAGAACCGGTTTTCGGAAATTCCAACCGGAAGGGGATGATAAGGGGTGCAATGCATTTTCCTCCCTATACTTTATATTGAAGAATCCCTGACTGAGGGACACTCCGCCCCAACCCCTAGCCTTAGAAGTGTGAAATTTGGGGGAAGTGTACCTTATGTAACATCAACACCCACCAAGAACCAATGTAGAGAAATTTAACCCTTAAGGGGGTGAAAAGGGGTGCAACGTGTTTTTGTCCTATACTTAAAACTGAAGACGATCAACATCCAGCCAATTTGGTGCCCAGTGCCTGATGCACTGTGAGTGATGGTGCATGTGGAGGGAGATGCTGCGCATTGGGGGATGTTGCACAATGGGGAATGGTGTATGGGTGGAGGTATTTTACTCCTGCAACACAGGTACATTTTGCTAGTAAACTGGTTTTTTTAAAAATTAACTGCATCTTTATAAAACAAATCAAGCATACCAAATCACAAAAGTCAAAGAACATGGATAAGAGACTATTACCTCTTCCTTTTTAATTTCTTTTTCTTGATGCTGAAAAAAGTCTGATTTCAAGCTTCCCGATAATGGTTGTTCCGGTGGAGGTAGATAGCTCTTTGTATTCACAGCATCAAAAAGTTTTTCGACGAATATCTGGGTCTCTAAAATATAGACCAAAGATTTTTTTTAAATTAATGCAATAGAACCAAAATGCAAAATACGTATAGCTGATACCATGTGGTACTTTATTTCATATAAATATGTTTTTCTGTAATATTTTGAACTTTGTAATGTCCAGGTGGTTCAATTAAATTCAAAATATTTAATCACAACAGAAATCCTAACAGAAATCACAACTAAAAAAAGCTTTGCATTGACATCTTACCCTTTTGAAGAAACACATCCAGCTGATCCACACACAATGCTTTCAGTTCTTTCTCACTTTTATCCTTTTTGACAAGAGCAAGGACATACTTAGCAAGAGCTGATGGATCTGCATCACATCTGTAAATGAAGACATACAAGAGTACTGTCAGTAATAGACACATTTTAAAAGTTATCCAACTAACACTAGGAAAGACTGCATGTGTGCTGCACTCTCCATGTAGTCTTTCTTCACCATGCTAATTATACTCCAACAATTTAAAAAAGACATTGCTAATAGTTAAACTATGGATTTTGCTACCCTTACTAACACACTTTTACTAGTGAAGTATCAATGGACTCGGGCCCAATCCTAACTGACTTTACATTACTGATGCAAATGCAATGCAGCCCCAAGGAAAAGGAATTCAGGTTCCTAAACCTTGAGGAGGCATCAACGACAGTCCCTCCACTTGCAGGATGCAGTGCATGCCATATCAGCAGAAATGCACCAGCACTGGAAAATTGGATGGCATTGAAACATCATTATCCTAATACAAGCCCCCCCCCCCAAACTGTTTGACAAGAGAACATCAAATAACTGTCACAGGCTAGGAGAAAAATATAAAATATAAATAAATACTTTAAAGATGGAACTTAGATGAATGTATAAATAGACTCAAATTTCCATGTTTTCTCCAAGCACCAACACACACAGCAGAAATAAAGTTCACATTTAAATGGACTCCCATTCCCTTACCCCATAAGCAGCTTACTTAAACATACAGGAGTAAATACCTTAGAACCAACACATCACATGAAACACCCAGAGTGGAAAAAAAACACCCAGAGTGGAAAAAAACACCCTTCCCAAATTTTATGCTTCTAGATCTGGTGGTTTTGGCTGGGCTTTGATGAGTCACTCAGTGAATTCGTGAGTCAACTGATTTTATATAGAGAGATGATTTTAGCACATTTAAAATGACAGGCTTGAATCCTAAGCAGCATGCATGGAAGTAAAATTCCTCACCATCTCTTTGGCTCAGCTGGCTTTTGTGACCACTGAAAATTCACACAGGGTTGGGGGACTAGGAGCGAAATCCAGAGTAACTACAGGGAGTCTTTGCTCCAGTGTAAGAACAATTTACTCTGGATTGCAACATGAATTTCCCATAGGTTTTCACTAGGTGATGCAGTAACTACAAGTGCACGTAATGTCTCTTACGTGCTCACATAGTTACTCTGGATTTGGCTGATAGTCACAAAACCCACCAATTCAGAACTGCACAACGCATAAAATTAAGGGGGGTGTTGCAAAAAGTTGCCTTTCCCCCTCATAGAAGTGAAATTTAACCCTTGGATGCCCATCCAGATCCAAAGTCCGGAAATTCAAGTTTATGCGAATTGGGCTATTTTTAGATGGGCATCTAAGGGCTATAATGCAAGCTACTAACTGCCCTAAAGTAGTTGCTCTCTCCCTAGAATTTACCACACCTGTTACTATCAAATAAAGCACTAATCTGCAACTAATCAAATAAATTCATGAATCTGCAGTATAAAAAGGAACCAGGAGTTGAAGAACAGATGCTTTGATAATACCATTATTCTGCATGAAAAGTATTAATGCTTTAAGTTTCAGTAAAATACAAGTATCAACCATGAAGTCTTGAAAGAAACATAGGGCGCAATCCAGAGTAACTACAGGGAGTCCTTGCTCCGGTGTAAGAACAATTTGCTCTGGATTGCAATATGAATTTCCCATAGGTTTTCACTAGGTGGTGCAGTAACTATGGGTGCACGTAATGTCTCTTACGTGCTCCTGTAGTTACTCTGGATTGTAGGGATATCCTCTCTATGTCCTTTAAGTTTCAAGAACACTTGACCCCGCAGTCATGAGAAGAAGCGAATGCCCATTAGTTTAAAAAGGGAAGAAAGAATACAAAAAGCATCCCACAGTACACTTTTGTGTGCATGCACATGTATGGGCTGTCTTGCTTTTTCTCATCCAAAATACTATCAATTTTTTGGGGTCCAATGATACCCAGATAAGCACAAGAGAGCACAAGAGAGCTTTGAGTCAGTATGATAAACTGATTCTGTTGAGCACTGCCCCAAGAAATGGCATAAGGAAACTGTAGACACTTGAAAGTAGGATAAGCCTTTACAATTAAAAATTAACTTTGCACCTTTTAGCCATGTTTAACTTTTAATTGTGTTTTAACTTTTGCACAATTTAATTATAATTTAACCACATCCTTCAGGAATAAACAAACCATGTACTGACATTACTTACCCCCAAATCCAGAGTAACTATGGGAGCACATAAGAGACTTTACGTGCACCCATAGTTACTGCACCACCTAGTGAAAACCTATGGAAAATTCATATTGGAATCCAGAGTAAGTTGTTCTTACACTGGAACAAGGACTCCCTGTAGTTACTCTGGATTTTGTCTTATTCAGCTCAGCATTCATACTTAGCACTGTGGTAATATTTCCCTATTCTTTTTAAAAGAAAGGGGAAAAGCAGCACCAGCTGATGTGCCTTTAAAAAAACTGCATCTGCATTGGGCATAGTCACTTGAGAGATTTTGAAATTGGAATTATCTAACTGACATACTCAATTATTTAATGAAGCTGAATTCTAAATCCTGATTCTACTCTTGGTGGCTACTATTTTCAATTGGCCGGATGCTAATATATGTAACATGTTCTCCACAATGTACCCAAAGAGAACTCAGTTCATGTTTATGGGACAGACAGGGCAATTAAGAAGCCTTTTTGTTTTTTGGAAATTAATTCATGTTTCAAGTAGATAAACAATCAGGACACAGAATAGGATAACTACCAGCTGGCAATGATTCTGGAAGGATAATCAAAACTCTAAAGATTAGCCCAGAGTTCTTTAAAGTACACCTTATATAACTCCCATTATGTACTACCTGTACTGCTCTCTTGAGATACTTTTATCTCTTCAAATGTCACAGCATTTATCCAAAAATATAAGCTTGGAGCCAAAGATGTCTTTGGGCACCCCCAGTCAAATCTTCCACATTTTTTCCCCTTTTCACAGTTCCCTACAACATATTACACTGCTTTTAAAACTTTCAGGAAAACGAAGCAATTCAATGAATGACAGTGTTTAAAGCCAAATTAAAGGAACAGCAAACTAAAATCCAAGCTTTCCCAAGGAAGTAAAACAATGTAAGATCTCAATATGAGCTGGTGAAGAGAAATGTAATATGCCTAGAACATTTCAGAGTATTGCCTTCAACAAAAACAATTCTGTCTGACTGAATTGCAGTGATAAATGGGACAGAAATCTTTGTACCCAAACTGGATAATTTACATATTTTCTCCCCAATTTCTTTCTCCACTTTGACAACTGAGGCTGTGTTTCATTTGAGGGGGTTTACCCCTTCCTATTGCCCCCTCTTTTCCCTATCTGAATGCTTTCCCCTCTCACAGCTTAAAGCACACAGTGCAAAAAGAAGAGAAAATCAGGCATGAACTAATTTTAAATTATCACCTTGGTTGATTCCCTTTTCAAAACGAATAACAGGAAACCCCAGTGAATTTAGTAAGCATAAGGAACACTTGAGATTCTAATTAGCTATGCTTCTTCTAAACTTCTTAGTTGTCTCCAAACATCCAAGTGTTCAACCAGCATTTCCCATAAACATGAAATAGCAAATAAAACAGACTTTTACAAAACTGTAACATTTCCTCTTGGCAATATTACTTAATCTGAATGGGGAGGGGGGAGAAAACTTCAGAAAATAAAACCAAAGCAACAAACTCAACTGAGATAAATGTGATTAAAAACTCCAGAGAACACAGCAACAACACTGCAAGTGTTTGCATAAATAGCATCACCAGGGACATCTACATCCTTGGATTATAAAAAATTTGAAAAGAATACAGGGCGGAGGTTGTTTGTTCAGAAAGTCAAAATCTATTCTAATTTAACCAATTGACTTAAACAGTCTGATAAGATCAGTTGGCTGATCTGATAGCATAAAAGCATGTCACAGAAGTCATGTTCATTAAACCCAACATTTTAATTGGCATATACTCATTATTGTATTTTACTTTTGTTTACAGTACATAGCAATTAAAAACATTTCTCTTGCAATTCCTTGTCTGAGCACAACCATCTGACCATCTTCCAAAGATCAGAACCTGAAACAACTATCTAAATAGAAAAATGGCAAAAATGTCTATTTTTGAATAGAAAAATGCATAAGAACTTCAAGACTGTGGATTCCTCTCCAAATTCAATTTTTCTGAGTAACATATTTAGTAGTGAAAATGTAGCTCAACATATTTAGTAGTGAAAATGATTTCACATCAATGTTTTCTTTAGCAACATATCTAACAAAAAACACATAGGCTACAATGCTGAAGACACTTTCCTGGGAGTAAGACCCACTGAACACAATAGGGCTTACTTCCGAGTAGACATGTTTAATATTGTGCTCATAGCCTTATTTTATAAGTTAGATGGTAGGATGGACTATACCACTTCAGATTGTAAACGGGAGAGAGAAGTGTAGCAGATCACAATTTTGAATGTTCCCATCTGTACAAAACATCCTATGAAAACCCTGCACCAGCAAGGAGTATGTTGGGTCAAAATCTATTCTCTCTTTCTGATGTGCAGTAATGTAACCATGGGATTTTGCCACCATATTCCACAGTGTATATAAAGAACAAACCCATGTTCTTTAAAAAAATATTCATATAAAAATATTAACTGGATGTGAAAATGATGACAAAACACTGGAATTGAATTCAAAACATGCATTCAACGTGCATGATCCTATGAAGTCTACTTAGGCTGTAATCGTAAATACAATTTCCTGGGAATAAGCCCATTCAACACAATGGGGCTTACTTCTGGGTAGACATGGTTAGGAGGCTGCAATCCAAGACACTTTCTTCTGTAATCCAAGACACTTTCCAAGTGTCTCCCCACTTTCTCCTTCTCTCCATCCTGAGCCTCTCTCTCCCCTGCTCCCTTCTGGCCAGCCCTGAGCTGCTTCCCTCTTCTCCACTGCTCTTCTCTCCCTCCGCCCACAGGAGGAACAGTGCAGAAGTGTTGTTTTCGCTATGGGTAGGCACGCTAGACAACCCTGACGCTTTCTGAAAGGGCTGCCGGCCAGCACTTCTGCCCCAACTGCCAACAAGTGTGTTTGTTAAGTGAAGCAACACTTGTTACGTGAGGCAGAATCCTAGAGAAATTTTTGCTAGTTATGTGGATCTGTTATGTGGATCTTGTTAAGCGAGGTACCACTGAAATGCTTACTTTTACTAAACATGAATACAACAGGAATGTTCATGTTGCTTCAACCTGAGGTACCAAAGTTAAAAGTTTGTTTAAAATGTGTGTTACTCCCCTCATCTAAGCACAAATTACCATCATAATTAAATTACAGCATATTTAATGGCGAGTAGGCCCATTATGAATAAAAAAACTAGTTTAGTTTCCCCCAAAGAACTAAAACTGATTCAAACCAACAACTTCTTGATTGCCTTGCATCTGACCTAAGCAAATCTCATAACAAGTTCAAAATAAATGATTCAGTAACCAAGCAATGAGCTTCCTATTGAACAATCAATATTTTATTTTCCAAGTTTTCTTTATACATTGTTGTATGTATGTACGTGTGGGCTGTGGGTGGCGCATGCGTTAAGACGCTGTGCCTGTTAACCAGCACAAGACAGGCCCCACAAGACAGGGTGAGCTCCTGTCCCTAGCCCAGCTCTGCGACGCAGCTGGATCCAATCGTATTGGCTCTGCCTTTCCATTGGACTAATTCAGTGGCGTGGAGAGGGGGGATCTGCTGCTTGGGTAACAGCCTATCCTCCATAACAATCCAACCCAGGCTTTGGTGCTTCGCATGCAGCATATGCAGCGATGAGCACGATACCATAGTCTTTCAAGACTGACAGAGGCCTGCTTATGTAAAAGATCAGAAGACGTTTCAAAAGTCAAATAAAAATTTTATATTCGTTTTAGTGCTATATAATACAGCAAACCAGAAAGCTTGATATTATTCTGCATTAACTTATTTATCTGGGGCATTTACCAACCACATTTTAAAGTTAATTCCTGGCCTAAAAATTAAAGGCAAACCAATGAACATGAAGAACTGTGCTGAATACGTATTTTTACAGGTTCTGATGTTTATACAAATGCATTCTAGACAAGTGTGTTCATGCCTTTTCTCATTCATCATGACCCTAAATATAAGCCAAATGTGAAAGAAATACTACCCAATCTCTTAATATCAGCATGTTATGCTACTGTTCCCAAGGTGGATAGATCATAAACCTGTATTACTATTACTAGCTGCAAACATATCTCTCTCAGATCCGATCTACAAATCTATTTGAAAGGAATTTCGAGTTGGCAAAGGCAGGTGAGGGTTGCTATTTCCAAATTCTCCCCTATGTAACAAATCACACATGGGGAGGGGGCCTAGCACAGTAGAGAAAGTAGTTCCAGACAAGTCTGTTGCTTTTCTTGCAAGGATTTTTCCATTCAAAAACATTATTCCTCCACCTGTGAGAAACAGAACATTTCATTCTACCCCCTCATGATTCGGCTGCCTCTTTCTGCTTACACCAGGTATCACGCTTCTGTTAAAAGATTGAAAATGGTGCTACAAGCACAACAACCACTGTTGTCCATCACAGGACCAACATGTGCCCCATGTATGAGATAAACATACCTTAATGGGAAGACACACCTGACTGTTTCACTACAATTGAGGGAAATCCATAATTGCACTATTAATAGCACTATAATTGTGACCAGAAAAAACAAATGAGAAAGAGACATTAAAATGGGCATACACACCGACAAACATATAGAGTGGTACCTTGAGTAAAGAGCAACTTGAATAAACAGCGTTTTGTGCATAGAGCAAAATTTTCTCAGAGCACTGTCTTGAGTAAAGAGCACTTCTGAGGAAGTTTGGAACAGTCTTCCATGGCAAGGAAACCCACAGACGGGACGAGGGAACTAGCTTGAGCTACAGAGGGGCCCTGGGCAAAGTTTGGAATAGGCTTCCATGGCCAAGGAACTCATGGTGGGTACAGGGGGAGCAGCCAGAGCAAGGTCTGTATGTGGGATCTGTGTGTGGCAGTGTGGAAGGTGTGCCTTATAGTTCTAGTGCTGCTCCCCATCAGCAGCTTGGGAATGTTAAAGTTGCACAAAATGACAAAGATTCAATTGAGCCAATGGATAGCAATGACTCCATTAGCGATTGTGAAAGAGCACATTCTTAACCATGTCTACTCAGACCTAAGTCCAATGGGTCTTACTCCCAGGAAAGTGTCTTTAGGATTGCAGCCAAAGTCATCCCCTTCTCTGTAACTCTCACACCAGCCATGAAGGTTTTCAAAGGTACAGTAGAGTTCAGTACTGTAGAGTATTTTCTTTATTGCAGTGTTGTGTGTTACTGTATATTAGTGTTTTGTACTGGGCTATATTACAGTGTTTTGTGATCATTTTAATAAATAGTTAATATTTTTATATGAATATTTTTTGGGTTGTGAAACCAATCATCTGAGTTTCCATTATTTCCTATGGGAAAATCTGCTTCATGTAAAGAGCCTTTCACATAACAAGCATGCTTTCGGAATGAATTAAACTTGTTACATGAGGCACCACTGTATAGGCTGCAATCCTAACCATACTTTCTTGGCAATAAATATTATTGAACATAGTGGAACTTACTTCTGAGAAGACATGCTTAGGATTGCACTGTAATTGCCATAAAATAGCATTGTTTCTTCTCACCCTGGGCTGTGCTTAGGAGAGCAATTGGAGGGAGGGGCAGAAAGACTGGGTTTCAGAGCATCACCTAGACTCAGGGGTCTCCAAACCCCAGCCCTGGGGCCAGATGCGGCCCACGGCAAGCCTCAAGATCCCTCTATCCAGCCCCTGGGCAAGCCCTGTAATCCACCCCAATGCATTCTTATATGTACATTTATGTAAATTTAGTCAAATTTGAGACGTAAATTAGTTTTTTGGGCCCCTGACATAGTGTCAGAGAACTGATGTGGCCCTCCTGCCAAAAGGTTTGGAGACTCCTGAACTAGAGGACAAGGAATTACTCCTAAGCACTTATGGTAAATAAAAAGTTCTACAAAATACATGCAACTCATTGTCTGAAAGGTAATTTTAACACAGAACAGTGTCATGCTCTATAATGGAGAGCCCTCTGACTCCATAGTGCTTCATTAAGCAGACACACTTAACAGCGTTCCTTACATTTTCAGTACAGATAGTCATCCACAGTCACACCTTCAAAATCTGATTGCTCATTCCTTTCAAGACTGTTGTTGTATTCCATTTACATAGTTTGTTTATTCTGGGTCAAACAAGTGATTTTCAACACAGAAAAACTCATGGAACTGAATGTCAAGAAATGTCAATGCCAGTCTGTCAAGAAAGCAAGCTATCTAGCAAGCAGTCACAGAGAAAGGAAGCAGACCGGCATATCAAAAAATATTCATATAAAAATATTAACTGGATGTAAAAATGATGACAAAACACTGGAATTGAACTCAAAACATGCATTCAAGGTGCTTGATCCTATGAAGTCTACTTAGGCTGCAGTCCTAAAAACACTTTCCTGGGAGTAAGACCCATTTAACACAATGGGGTTTGCTTCTGGGTAGACATGGTTAGGAGGCTGCAATCCAAGACACCTTCAAAGTGTCTCCCCACTTTCTCCTTCTCTCCATCCTGAGCCTCTCTCTCCCCTGCTCCCTTCTGGCCAGCCCTGAGCTGCTTCCCTCTTCTCCACTGCTCTTCTCTCTCTCTGCCCAGCAGATGCCCAGCCACAGGAGGAACAGCGTGGAAGTGTTGCTTTCGCTATGGGCAGGCGCACTAGCTTTTTAAAAGGGCTTTTTAAAAAGGGGGCTGGCCAGCGTGTCTGCCCCAACTGCCAATAAGTGTGTTTGTTATGTGAAGCACAGTTTGTTACGTGAAGCAGAAACGTAGAGAAATTTTTGTTTGTTATGTGGAGCATACTTTACATGATATGTTTGTAATGTGAGGTACCACTGTATATAAAACTGAAAAGCGACTGAATGATCAAAACCCAGCCAAAACTGCCAGACGTGTGCTTCTACGTGTGGAGAAGCATGAAATTTGGAGAAGGGGTTCCTTTCATGGTGGAGGCACCTACTAAGAAGTGGTTTTTGGAAATTCAAACCGGAAGGGGGTGAAAAGGGGCACAACGTGTTTTTCTCCCTATACTTTGAAAAATCCCTGACTAAGGGTCACTCTGCCCCAACCCCTGGACCTAGAAGTATGAAATTTGGGGAGTGTCAGGGTTCCCAGATGACCGGATTTCCCTGGACCAACTAGGAAAAGGGGGTCACCAGAAAGGAGGAAAAACCCCTGTTCCAGGATTTCTACAGGCCATCCAAATTTGTGGCATGTGCAGCTCTGGGATTTCCCAAAACAGGAGAAATAGGAGGGGTGGGGAGGAAGGACTAGTGCACAGGGGGCTGCACAGCCACTGTGGAGCCCACTGCGGCCTCCCCCGCAACCTTGCAGGCCAGCCCCGCTGCTTCTCTGGCCCGCCCAGGTCTCCTGCATCTCCAGCCAGCCAGGGTCTTCCACTTGCTCCAGAGAGGTGAAACCCACGTAGCCTAAGTGAGTGTGTCCATGCATGCATGGAGTGAGAGTGTACGTGTACGTGTGTGTGTGTGAGAGAGAGTGTTGGTGACTGCAGCATGCATGATGGGGGGTGTGCAGGAGTAGGTCTAGGTGCAGGTATTTGGGGGCTGGGGTTTCTGGGAGAAGACTGTGTCTGCTTTGAGCCACTTCACGTGTGCGTTGTTGGTGAAAACAGCTCTTACAAAGAGGTTTTCCATTTTAAAAGTGTTTGAATTAACTACAAGAAAGCAACTACAGGCCCTCACTGTGTCTGGAATAGGAGGCTGAGAAGGGGTATGTGTCCTGGAAATAGAGGACGGGCACTGTCCTCACCCTCACCCTGTCCAGGATAGGAGGCTGGGATGGGGTATGTGTCCTGGAAATAGAGGACGGGCCCTCAGCCTGTCCGGGAGAGCAGACTGAGAGGGGGGAGTGTCCTGGGAAGAGAGGACTGTGTCCTGGGAAGGGAGGGGGCTACTCACATGGGCTCGAGGGTCTTGCTGAGCCAGGATTTCAGAGCCTCGAAGTTTTCTATGATCATTCTGACCAGCATCCAGAGCGGCCTCAGCCCCGCCTCCCAGGAAGCAACGGCAGCGGAGGCAACGAGGGCCGCGGGGCCGAGCCAGGAGAGGGGCGGGATCAGCAGCAGCAGTCCCGGCTGTCCAGGCCCCCTCCAGGGAGAAGCGAGCCCGCCGCAGCTTCCTGGGTCCCGGCCGAGTAGAAGCGACTCCTTTCCCGGCAGAGACTCTCAGCGGGACCCTCTCCGCTCCGCCCCTCCCCCGCCCCGAGCAGCCTCGCCTCCCCCTCCGCGCAACGACTGCCACCGCCAGAGGTGCTAAGATGGCGATAACAAACTATCGCGGGGCTTGGGCTGTTCTCGCGAGGATACAACGAGATCTGGGGCCGACGTGAACATCCGCAGGCCGGGGGCGGGAGCTGAGAACGGAGGCGTCTCCGGCGTTCTAAGTGAACGTTCCAAGCCTCTTTCCCTTAAAAAGGAACTGCTAAAACTGGCTGCCATCCTATCCACACTTTCCTGGGAGTAAGCTCCATTAGTTATAATGGCACTTACTTCTGAGTAGACCAGCCTAGGAGTGGGCTCTGAGGCTGCCATCCCATCCACACTTTCCTGGGAGTAAGCTCCATTGGCTATAATGGCACTTACTTCTGAGTAGATCTGGCTAGGAGTGGGCTCTGAGGCTGCCATCCCATCCACACTTTCCTGGGAGTAAGCTCCATTGGCTATAATGGCACTTACTTCTGAGTAGACCTGGCTAGGAGTGGGCTCTGAGGCTGCCATCTCATCCACACTTTCCTGGGAGTAAACCCCATTGGCTATTATGACACTTACTTCTGGGTAGAGCTTCCTAAGAGTGGGCTCTAAGACTTCGATCCCATCCACACTTTCCTGGGAGTAAGCCCCTTTGGCTATAATGGCACTTAATGGCACTTACTTCTGAGTAGACCTGCCTAGGAGTGGGCTCTAAGACTGCGATCCAATCCATACTTTCCTGGGAGTAATCCCCATTGTCTATAATGGCACTGATTTCTGAGTAGACTTACCCACCGAGCACTGGCTCTAAGGCTGCAATCCCATCCACACTTTCCTGGGAGTAAATCCCATAGGCTATTATGACACTTACTTCTGGGTAGAGCTTCCTAGGAGTGAGCTCTAAGACTTCGATCCCATCCACACTTTCCTGGGAGTATGGCCCGCTAAGGTCAATGGGGCTAACTTCTGAGTAGACAGGGCAAGGATTGGGCCCTCAGTGCACAAACCTAAGCTTGTGCTTAGAAGTAAGTCCTATTGATCTCAATGGGCCAAACTCCCAGAAAGTGTCAATAGAAGGCTGCATTCCTATCCACACCTTGGAATAAGCACTGTTGACTATAGAGGGACATTTTCTGAATAGACATGCATAGGTTGGGTTTTCAGGCTGCAAGCCTAAGCTCACCTCCTCAGAATTATGTCCTATTGTCTTCAATGGCACTTACAGCGCAATCCTAAGCATGTCTACTCAGAAGCAAGTCCTACTGTATTCAATGGGGCCTACTCCCAGGAGTGCGTTTAGGATTGCAGACTTGCTCTCAAAAAAACTTTTCATAGGATTTCAGCTTCAGTTTCCCGTGAGGGTGGTATTTATAGATTCCTTCGTGCAAATAAAATGTAACATAAAATAAATATATTGTTTTACAAAAAGCACAGCCAGTACATGCCACCTTAGAAGAGGGGTTTTCTACTCTTGTTCCTCATTTTAGCCACCTAAAGGTGTTTTGTGCCAAGTAAGTGCCATTTTAGCCACCCAAGGAAAGGTTCCGCTGCAGTCCCTTAAAAAAAGTACAGGTATTTTTTAGGTTCCACTTCCAATGCCTTGTCCACTACCTGAGAGTAAGAACCCAGTCCTATGCATGGGTCCTCAGAAGTCCTGTTGAGGCCCCCCCCCCACCCTCCAGGAAAGCATGGATTGGATTGTAGTTTAACAGCACAATGCAATTCATACCTACTCAGAAGCAAGCTCCACTATATATGTTCAGACTGACTTCAAGCACAATCCTAACCATGTCTACTCAAAAGTAAGCTCCATTTAGTTCAATGGGTCTTACTCCCAGGAAAGTGTCTTTGCAGCCTTAGTCCCAGGAAAGTGTGCATAGGAATGTGGACCAGCATTTCTCATCACTTCTCCTCCGCTATACCACTTCACATGGTCTACCTATTCAAAATACCATCAGAAGTAACTGGCCAGGACATACATTTCCAGATACGTCTGTACTGGGACTTGGAACACAATCATATGTCTAGTCAAAAGTAAGCCCCATTGTGTTCAATGGGTCTTACTCCCAGGAAAGTGTCTTTAGGATTGCAGCCTTGATAAAAACCAGTAAAAGGCTAATGGTGGATAGATGGGATAACTTTTTCAAGCATAGAAAAGCATGCTTCAGAGCCATCTGCAGACACCACTTCAATTGCCACTGGTGGCACCTGTACCAGTGGTTGAGGAAAAACTGGCCAATATGGAAGAAACATCTACATTCATAAACAGGATAAAGACAACAACATAACAATGGAGCCAAAAGACCGTGAAGTGCAGAAGAATCATTGTGTACCCACGGGAAGTAAGAGCTATAAACACTGAAGCGGAAAGACCGGGAACTGAAAGGTACAATTTGTACCTTTATTTTTTTTTTATTTCAGTGATCTTTGGTTCCGCTGCATGTTGTTTTTCCTTCTGGGTCTGATCTGCCTTCATGGATAAGTATACTTGGAGGAAAACTTTATTTTAATATCCAAAAGATTGCAACCAAGTTGGGCAAGAACTGGTTGCTAATATCAGTCTTGCCCACATACCTATGTTTGTTTACACAGAAGTAAGTCCCAACTTTCAGATCAGGGTATATAGAATAGCAGCCCTGACTAAACTTTGTGTGCAAATCAGAAATCCATTTTATTTCTGAGTAAGCACAAATATATTTAAATCCCAAATTTTAAAAATTAGACTAATTTTTTAAGACCTTAGCAAAATTGGTCAAATGCTTTTATCATATACTGGTATATTAAAAATTTTATATATTTCACACACACACACACACACACACACATATATTCATAACCCTATGTAAACATTCAAAAAAAACTCTGTGTGTGCGTGCGTGTGTGTATACTGTAATAAATAACTGAAATCTGTTCACTCACAAATAGATATAACAAAATTAACCTGAACAACAATCAGTGCTTCTGCCCTTACTTATGTACATGAGAACTGCGGCTACAATCCTAACCATACTTTCCTGGAAATAAGCCTCATTGACTATAATGGGCTTTACTTCTGAATAGACAGGAATAGGACTGGGCTCTGCATTAAATAAGAGTTGGCTTTGTTGGTGGTGGGTATGCATATGTAGGCAGGCTGACAATGCTAAGTTTATTTTAACTTAGCTTGAACCTGTTGCAAGTTCATGACTCAGAATGCAGTTCAATATTTGGAACTCCATGGGATTTGGAGACAATTTGACCTCCCATCCTAAACAGACCATAACCTAAAGTCCTGTAGGAATTTTGTGGTGAATGACTACAATCCTAACCTCCAATTAGCTGGCACAAGCACCATGCTGGCCTGGGGGTGTCACAAAATTGCACCAGGGTTAGGCCAACGGACAGACATGCACCAGCCTCCACATGCCACTGCGGGAACAGGAAGATGGGTGAGTTGTGCTGAACTGAATTGGTTAGGATTGCACCCTATGTTTTTTCCACACATCTTAGTAGGGTATTCCTAAAGGAAGGGTATTCCTAAATCTTGGGTAGGTTTCTGGCAACCTGGATCTGAGGCAGTAATCCTATACCTACTTTCCTGAACACAAAAAGGGGGTACATGCATAGGATTAAACTGTACATTTTATAAGACGCCAAAATCAAAACGGTCTGCCAACACAAATGGTGAACAGTGGCCTTCACGGGCTGGGACATACAGTGGGTGATACTGGATGAGGAGGTAGAAGGATGGAGCTGGGTTAAGAGTGTGTTGAGGATGAGAAGGGGTGGTTATCAGTGTAGCAGCTCCACCAATCTCCATCCCCCTTTCCAGGACTTGATCCACTTAGCTGGATCAATCTGAACTTGTACTCACAAAACAGCTAGTGAAGATCTGAATAGTTCAATCCAAGCAGTAGGGGTTTAACCCCAGGCTAGAGAACAAATGTTCCTTTATCTTATTTCAGTGAGACATCTGGGTCCTGAAAACCCTTCATGGGATGCAATGTAAGACCTGTTACCTTTTGGATTACATTGGATTAAAATGTGAGACAGTGAAGTCACCGCTAACTTACATATAAAGGATGGGGCATAAAGATTTATGCAACATTTTGAAAGAGTATAAAAAATGAACAAATCTATCTAGAAAAAATTAAAAATCATATCAAACAAATGGTAGCTGTTATTGGCAATACATGCTGAAGGTAGGTTCCCAAGAGTTCTCCATCACTGTCCAGGTCACCTCAGGCAGATGGCATCAATTTCCCATTTGATCCTTTCCTTCAAATCTTCAGGGATCAAGGGCGATGTTTGAAAACCAAAGTAAAAAAAAAAAACAAAGGAAAAAGTTACAGGGAATCAACATGAAATTGGCCAGGACTAGAAATCAACGCCATTCTGCCTGAGATGACCAAAGGATGGTGGAGAACTTCCTCAAATGTCTTCAGTAATGTCTTCAGCTGCCAACAATGGCCACTATTTGATATGATTATTAAAACCCACTAAAACAAAATGTTTTTTATATTCTTTTCAGAAATATATACCGTTTTTCTAGATAGCTTCATTCATTTTTATACCTCTTCAAAATGTGGGAGATCTTTATACCCTAACCCGTATGACATATCACCTAGTCACATCTTTACACTTGGATTAGCTCACCTAGATTAAAAATTCTATAGTCTTGGAAACAGATTAGGAATCTCACCCATAAATGTGTATTAAGAGTACATCCACTCTATTGCCACTCCTTTCCTTTATCAACCTTCCCTGATAGTGAACATGCATTGAGGGGAACCCTACAATCCAGAGTAACTTCGGGAGCACTTACATGTACTCATAGTTACTGCACCACCTAGTGAAAACCTATGGGAAATTCATATTGCAATCCAGAGCAAATTGTTCTTACACCAAAGCAAGGACTCCCCGTAGTTACTCTGGATTGCACCCAAAGTCAAAGAATGGTAAACAATGCTGGTGGTTAATTGTCAGTTATGATAAGTTATAGTACGAATTGTTGTTTGTGTCTTGACGGAAAATATTTATATATATTTATATATAAAATATATATAAAATATATATTTATATATAAAATATATATTTTATATTTATATTTTAAATATAAAATTATCCACACACTTCTAACGCTATCTGTGTGTAACACATTTTTGCCTAAATTTATTATTCATTTAGTGTTTCACACCCCACCCTTCCCATGCCAAATAAATGTCCAAAGCAGCTTATAAGTTTTTACACATAAATGAGTGTGTAAATGAGTTTTTAAGAATATTTGTGAGTGTTTAAATGAGTATGAGACTACATGAGCCTAAATCAATGGTGGATAGTAACTATAGCTGCCTAATATCCATACATACACGACAGCTATATCCATATAGCTACTTGATATCCATTCCCAATTAGGATTTTTTTTTTAAAAAAAATATAAACATCATATATACATTCCTGTGCAGAAAGGAGCAATTGCTTATAACATGTAATGATTTTTGATAAAGAAAATCAGCTTCAGAAGGGGACCATTTTAATGAGAAAAGAGACAGAAGGCCTTTAGCTTTTCCATGCCAACTGTTTTCCACTTCGAGTGTCCCAGATGGTTTATCCCCTATTGGTCCCCAGATATGTGTTTGCAGGAGCAGTAATTATGATAGTTGTATTATTGTATAATACGTACATATTAATCAGTTTGTCTTATTCAGGGGTGTCTAAACTATATGGCCAAAGGGGCACATCAAATACCTGGCACAGTATTGAGGGCCGGAAAAATATTTTAAATATAAAATTTAGCTAAATTTTGACATAACAGATTTTGATAGAATTTAGATTAATGAATAAATGGGCTTAAATTTCCAGGATTTCTGCAAGCACCAACACAGCACAGAAATAAAGAAAACACTTAAATGGACCTCCATTTTACCTACTCCAGTTATGTTTGGTCAACTGGGTCAGAGACTCTTAGGGAACCAGAGGTTGGCTGTGGGCTGGTTAGAGGCTCGCAACAGGCCACATCTAGCCCACGGGCTGGGATTATTTGGAGACCCCTATTCTAATTGAATAAAACATTCAATTTCTGTAACTTGGAGGCCTTACAGATACTAGAGACATATCTGTCAGCACAAACCTATGCCTGACTACTCAAAAGGAAGGCCTATTAAGTTCAATAAAACTTACTCCCCAGTAACTGTGTATGTGATTGTAGCCTAAACTCCATGGAAGAGAAAGACAACAAAGAAAAAAGTGTAAAGACAGAAAGCACTACATACTTTGTATGGGCCTGAACTGAGGATCTCGCACTGAAATTCTCCATGTTCCTGGAATGTATCCAGATCCTTAGCAACACACTCTTAACTGTTAAACAATTGTCTGTAGAATGCTGTGACTACATGGAACTTAGTGACATAGGAAGTAGGATGTAGATCTCATGGAGTGGCTGGCGTGTGAAGACTGAGGTTCGACACCACAGTCTGAGCCAGATTCTGTGTGTCTCTGAAGTACAGAAATGGATACAAGAGGTATTTCACCATCTGGCGTGCAGTACAGACAGAATGAATATCAGGTACTGCAATTTCCATGATCTCAATAGAGAAAGAGAAAGAGAGAGAATGAGAGGAGGAGAACAGGGATCTGCTGTCAATAAAACAGTTGGCATCAACATAGTACTACTGTAGTACAGTGGGGGCTTCAGGGGGCTCTCACAGGTTCTATAGAACCCTTTGCTAATAAGTGGCTGGTTCTGAGAACCAGTTACTAATGGGACATAGAACCTGTTGTTAATTTAGGTTATTAGGATATAGAACCTGTTATTAATTTATTTGAATCCCACCACTGCTGTAGTACCACTTACACCATACTAGTATGTTTGCTGGAGATAAACTTCAGCATGGGAAAGGCAGAATTAAAAATTCTCCTCAAGTAAGTTGCTTTTGAAAAAGTTAAAGGCAGATAAGCACTCCTTCTTTGAAGTCCCAAAGCTGTACATCCCTGTGAATGCACATGTTTGAATTGTAAAAGACATGGGGGGAATCAATTTTACCTTTAAAAATTCAATTGTTTTGAATTTATCATTATCTTTTGATTTTATCACTGGCACCGTGAAAACTTTCTGCTGCACTCACTTTTTTCTCTTGCTGCCTCCTTGTTCCTTTTCTGGGGTACAGTTGTGCTATTGTATTGGCCATGTGCCTCAGGGAATAACTAGTTCAGTTCTTCCTCCACCACTAGGTAGCCTTTCAGGTAAGTCAACAATTAGGGCACAATCCAGAAGTGCACTTGAGTTACTCTATCACTGGGCTGACCCAACTGCATGATGCTCCACCCTAGTTACTCTGGAAAAGGCTTGGGGCAGCATAAGGCAACATAGGCTGCCCCAAGACAGGTGGACTTGGGCTGCCCTAGCTGGAGTAGCCTAAGTAGTCCAGGAGAGGCATGTTATGGGTATGCTTAGCAGAGCACTTACTCTGTATCCAGAGCCTGTTTCCAGGGCAGAAATGCCCTCTTCCAGCTCCTCAGAGTTATACCACCTCAGAAGCAGTTATAATAATGAGTAGTCCCATAGGGGTCAATGATAAGCCTGAGTAAGAATGGCAGTGTTGACCAAAAATCTGAGTTCTTGGTCAGCCTAGCAGCAACCCCTGCCTCTCAACTTCAGGATATGGAACAACTATGGCAGCCCACTAACCTGGGGATACAGCCGGCCACTCCAACCATCCACCCTCCACTAGAGGTACTTCTGTATTGCATTCTCATACTGCAGCTGTTACTGGTTGTCAGGAACTTCTAGGCTTCCTTCTAAGGCAGGCACCACAGTTATTACTTGTCCAGTATGATCGGGGCGGGAGGTCTCCTCAGGAGCAAGCCCTCCCCAGGTGTCACTGACTTGGTGCCTACTGAGCATGCTCTGGAGCAGTTAGGGCAGCCCAGGCTTCCTGACTCTCTGGATCCAGCATAACCCTCTGCTCTGGATAGAGAATAGTTGGGGCAGCCCAGTTAGGGCTCTCCTCACTGCTCTTACTCTGGATAGTGCCCTAAATGTAAAAAAGGAAATAGCTTAAAATAGGAAGATCTTTTTATCAGACAGCTTTAAGGATTTGGATAAGGACTATGACCATTGTGGGAGTGATTTTTGGTGAGGAAAATGATGCAAAGGGAAAATGTTGACTTTTCCATTTTCTATGGTGGGTGGCACAAGTGGCTAAGACACTGTGCCTCTTAACCAGCAGGCCAGGGTTTGAGACCTGGGTCAGCCCCACAAGACAGGGTGAGCTCCTGTCCTTAGCCCAGCTCTGTGATGCCAGCTGGATCCAATTGTATCAGCTCTGCCTTTCCATTGGACTAATTCAGTGGCGTGGAGAGGGGGGATCTGCTGCTTGGGTAACAGCCTATCCTCCATAACAATCCAACCCAGGCTTTCATGCTTCGCATGCAGCGTATGCAACGCCGAGCACGATACCACAGTCTTCCAAGACTGACGAGGGCCTGCTGCTTTTTAATTTAGATCAGACCCTGCACTGTTGCTTTTTGTCATGACAGTTTTTTTCCTTCTTAATTATGGGCTTAAATACACACACACACACACACACACACACACACACACACACAACACACACACACACAACGCCAACATGCATTAAAATGAACATGTGTTATCCTGTTTTTCTCTTTAAGTGTAATACGCATATCATGTTATTTTTAATGCATGTTGGTCTTGCGTGGGTGTTTAAGCAGGTGGATTGCTATAGTACAGACCAGAGAAGGTATCATACCAAAACAATAATGACATATTGGGGTTTTTACACTTTACCCTCTTGTGGTTCCAATCTGGATCATGTATTTCCCGAACTTTGGGTGCAGTCCTAAGAAATATAGGCCAGCCTAACTCACCTGGCCTTTTTTCCATGGTGGTGTGGGGAGGTCGGTGTATGCCTGTGCATTGGCATAACCCCACCCCCCAAGTGTGGGGCAGAATGCACATTTACTGCACATTTGTGACACCTCCAGGTCAGCACAGCACTTATGCTGGGGCTTAGGCTGCCCAAAGTTGAGGTTAGATTTGGAGCCATAGTTTATATAGTTTTAGGAGGAAAAGTCAATTGAATGGCAACTGACGTTTTCCCCCCTGGTAAACAGTGCATGGGTAGGACATGATCCTTATCAGAATCAGAGAGGGGACAAAGTGTTGATGCTGCCTAGCCCCATACATTGGGTTTGCATACTCTGTGTGCCATATCACAGAAGAACCTTAAAAATATTGGTCTAGCACAAGGGTAGGCAATCCCCAGCACTAGTAAGAGCTTGGCACTTGGAATGGTGGTTGGCGGCACACCAAGGCACCCCAGCACGCACAGCTAGATGTTGCCACTTGCCTGAAGGAAGCTGCATGTCAACCTTCGTTAGTGCACAGAATGGCACTATCTCTCCCCACCCTCACCCCTCCCTGCCAATAACAGAATGGAAGGGATGGAGAAGAGTGTTCCATCCTCAATCCTGCACTTTTCTACTCAGAAGTAAGACCTTTTGCAGTCAATGTAGCCTACTACCAAGAGCCTACTACCATTCTTAGAGCAGGGTCTCAGATGACCGGACTTTCCTGGAGAAACTAGGAAAAGGGGGGTCACCAGAAAGGAGGAAAACCCCCCTATTCCTCTGGGATTTCCCCCTGGTCATCCAAATTTATGGCGTACGCGAGGCTAAGCGAGGCTCTGGGGCTTCCCAGAGCAGGAAAAAGAGGAGGGGTGGGACCAGGAGGAAGGAGGACTCTTGCGCAGTAGCAGCAGCTACTGCTGCTTCTCAGGGGGGTGTATGGCCCCTGTGGAGCCCTCTGCACCCTGCAGCCTCATAGTCCAGCCCCAGCTCTCCCATGATGCAGCCACTCCACTCCACGCTGCCTAAGCTTCTTCTCTGGCCTACTCAGGTCTCCTGCAGCTGGCCGCGCTGCCTCTGGAGCATCTCCGGCTGGCCAGGGTCTCCTACCTGATCCAGAAAGGTGAGACCCATGCAGCCTGTGTGTGTGTGTGTGCATGCGTGGAGTGTGAGTGTGTGAGTGAGAGTGCATGCATGGAGTGTGTGTGTGTGAGTGACTGAGAGCGCAATCCAGAGTAACTACAGGGAGTCTGCTCTGGTGTAAGAACAATTTGCTCTGGATTGCAATATGAATTTCCCATAGGTTTTCACTAGGTGGTGTAGTAACTACGGGTGCACGTAATGTCTCTTATGTGCTCCTGTAGTTACTCTGGATTGTAGGGTTTGTGAGTGTGAGCATGCATGGAGTGAGAGTGTGTGTGTGAGAGTGAGTGTGTACATGCATGGGATGTGTGTGTGAGTGAGTGCATGCATGCATGAGGGTGTGAGGGAGCAGTTATGGGAGCAGGTATTTTGGGGCTGGGGTTTCTGGGAGAAGATTGTGTCTGAGTCACTTCACATGTGCATTGTTGGTGAAAACAGCTCTTACAAAGAGGTTTTCCATTTTAAGTGTTGAAATTAAGTATAGAAAAGCAATATGACTATTTTTGCTTTATTTTATCATGTCCTACATTTGTCCTACATTTTTGGGGTGTCCTACAATTTTTTTAACCAGGTAGGAATTTTGGCATACGGTACAGGAATTTTAGGGTAGTAGGGGAGAATTTTGGCTTCATCATCTCGTTACCTTGTCTTAGAGCCCAATCCTGAGAATCTTTGCTCAGAAGTAAGCCTCTTTGCAAGAGGCATGGCAAGGATAGGATCAGACTGTTCTTCAGCAACTCCAGCTCCCACAGTACCATAGCAATAGAGAAGCCCCTTAGGGGATGCTGAGGAAGCCATATGCTCGCAGGAGTTCAGAAAAGCCCTAGGAGATGGACTCTGCATATAAATTACATAAATAAAAATAAAAATATATATATTTATTATAATTTATATATACAGTGTGGTACTTTGAATAAAGAGCGTCTTGAATAAATAGCGTTTTGTATAAAGAGCAAAATTTTCTCAGAAATTTTGACTTGCTTAAAGAGCACTGTCTTGAATAAAGAGCACTTCTGAGGAAGTTTGGAACAGGCTTCAATAGCAAGGAAACTCACAGGCGGGACAAGGAGACTAGCTTGAGCTACAGTGGGGCCCTGGGCAAAGTTTGGAATAGGCTTCCATTGCCAGGGAACTCATGAGACATCCGGGAGGAGCAGCCTGAGTCAGGTCTGTATGTGGGATCTGTGTGTGGCAGTGGAAGGTGTGCCTTATCAATGTTCTAGTGCTGCTCCCCATCAGCAGCTTGGGAATGTGAACGTTGCACAAAAAGACAATAGATTCCATTGAGCCAATGGATAGCAGTGACTCCATTAGTGATTGTGAAAGTCATCCCCTCTCTGTAACCCTCACACCAGCCATGAAGGTTTTTAAAGGTACAGTACAGTTCAGTATTGTACAGTATTTTCTTTATTGAAGTGTTGTGTGTTACTGTATATTACAGTGCTTTGTACAGTGCTATATTGCTTTGTAATCATTTTTTATAAACAGTTAATATTTTTATATGAATATCTTTTGGGTTGTGGAACCAATCGTCTGAGTTTCCATTATTTCCTATGGGAAAATCTGCTTCACTTAAAGAGCATTTCACTTAAAGAGCATGCCTCCGGAACGAATTAAGCTCTTTAAGTGAGGCGCCACTGTATATATACAGGGTGTGTGTGTGTGTGTGTGATTTTATAATCATCTCAGCACACAGAATAATATTTTAACATAAGTTCGGCAGTACACTGGTCAAAGATTGCTGACTCCTGGTCTAGTACATGCATTTAAAATTGAAGTGGGGCTCAGTGTGAGGGATCTGTTCTTAGACAGGTCTGTCCTTTTGATATGGATATCAAAAATCACAAATAATGAAATCCACCATTTTGGCTCCTTTAAATCCTCAAAATTTATTTCCACTCGGTTTTCTCAAGCCCACAAAACTTCACTGGAATTTCACTGGAAGCTTTTCTGGGCCTCAGAATATAAGACCAAAAAATCACTTCTGTTTTCTTTCCAGAAACTGGAACTCTTTTTTTTTTTTTTTTTTTTTTTTGGGGGGGGGGGGGGCCTGCAGAGACCATGGCAGATGTGTGCAGCCTCTATGGGTTTCAGAAAGCCATTTGAAGGCAACCAGAGCACAGCTCTGATCACTTTCGGAGGGTTCAGATTAGGCTAAGTCTGGCTCAGTGCGGGTCCTGGGGAACCACACTGAGACAACTCCATGGATATAAAATCCACAGATAAACAGGACCCGCCTATAGTGCGTATTTTACCTGTAACCTCATTTCAACATGTATGATTTGCCATAGGAATTGTTGTAAGGATTACAACCTATGCTATTATACAGGATCAAGATAATGAACAGGAAATGCTTTAAACATTTGCAAGTGCTTTGTAAGTAGTCTACATTATTATTAAGTATCAATATGGCCTGGACAAAGCAATATAAGATAATATTGCTTTATGGGCAAAGCAATATAAGATAAACTCTACACTTATTTGTTACACTTATATCCCAACCTTTCTTCCAATTAAAGCCATTTAAAGGGGTTAAAGCCATTTAAAGCCGTTTAAAGGACCATTTAAAGGGGTTACCAGTAGTCAGCCATGCAAGCTTTGACCACACTTACAGTAGCAGCCTATCCCCCAAATCCAGAGTAACTACAGGAGCATGTAAGAGACTTTGTGTGCACCCATAGTTACTGCACCTACTAGTGAAAATCTATGGGAAATTCATATTCCCTACAATCCAGAGTAACTACGGGAGCACGTAAGAGACATTACATGTACCCGTAGTTACTGTACCATCTAATGAAAACCTATGGGAAATTCATACTGCAATCCATAGCAAATTGTTCTTACACCGGAGCAAGGACTCCCCGTAGTTACTCTGGATTGTGCCCATTGGAATCCAGAGTAAGTTGTACTTACACCGGAGCAAGGACTCCCCGTAGTTACTCTCGCTTTTACCCTTTGTGTGTCTACTGAGAAGTAAACCCCTATTATGTTCAATGAATGATCAGGGAAGTGTATATAGTATATTATTCTCTGGGAAGTGTTTATAGGATTGTAGCTCTAGATTTATAGCTCTAGATTTGACCTTGCAGCTGTTATTATGTACCCACAAACCCTTAGTTCAGATCCCAGTTTAGCAGGTTGTGTTGGTAGAGGACACTTCTTGAGGATGCGAAGGGCCAAGGTCCCACCTCTCCTCTGTTTACTTTCCTGCCTGTGGGTTTATAACTGGACAGCCAGCTTGTTCCATGAGTTTGGCTTCCTATTGTTGAATTTGGCTTCCTATTGCTGACCCTTACTATGCAGTGGAAAATTCAAGCATATCATGTCCTTGGAATGCTAATTTGGAGCAATTATGTTCTTGTTCCTTTTCCTTGTTTAATTAAGTGGAGTGCTTTATGAGTATGTTTTCAAGAACATATTCAGTACACCGGGGGTGGCCTTCACCATGATACATAACACTTTTTATGTAGAGAATCTTGAATGTGCTACTCCAACTTAACAACACTTTTAGCAATTACCATGATAACCAGAGCCTTCAGATTCAAGGGCAGAATATCTCTAAAAGGAGAAATACATAAGTGTTGCCTTTTGGGGGCTTTCCACCTGACTAAATGCTGACAAAGCCAAAAAGGTGTCTAGCACGGATCAGTTCAGCCCTGCAGGACGTCTGGTAGTCCAGACCAGACCAGTCCTGGAGGATCTGTTCCAGTTATCTCTACCACCTTCCTATCCTTAAAGATGATAGCTGAAGAGATGAAAGATCATGGTATCTCCACCTAGCAGGGCCATCTGGGCTTTGCTGATCAAATTGGCCATCTCATTTGAGGCACCCCAGGCTGTCTTGGGAAAGTAACCTGCCAATTAGTGGAATACTAATTCCTACTGACTTTCTCTCCTGTTCATCATTCTTTTCCTGCTTTTATCCTTGTTTTCCAAACACAGTAAATTAGTGAGTATAGGAATAACTGCCTTGAGTGTTTTTGTCCACTGCTGCATTAGAAACTTGAGGGCATGATGTTTAAGGAGTAACAAAGAAAAACTGTGACCTGCTTTTGTGCTTGTTTTGATATTATTTAAAGGTTTTTTTCCAAAAATGTATGGTGACTTTTTATGTGCCACTAGTGGCACTTGTGCAATGGGTTGGCCACCCCCACATTATGCTTTAACTGAGTGATTTTCAACCTTTTTCATCTCATGGTACACTGACAAGGTGCTAAAACTGTCAACACACCTTCGTTTTTTTTACTCTTGCCAAGGCACACTATGCTGCTGGGTAGGATCAATCTCCCAATTGCCCTGCAAATAAATGAATCCCACAGCACACTTGTGGACCACCATGGCACACCAGTATGTCACAGCACAGTAGTTGAAAATCACTGCCTTAACTTTTCAACAATCTTTTTGGTTGGGATGGTTATAATGGATCTGTTTTCTTCACACTTCCAGTGCATGTGCAAAATATTATTTTTTTAATATTGCTCCTGTGAGTAAAGTAAAAAGATAAAAATAAAATACACTTGATGAGGTGTGTATTAAATGTCACACAATTCGTCTTCTCTCTGAAAATACTGTACATTTGCTTTCTGATGAATACTTCAAATATTTTTTTAACCTTCAGGCCCACCAGAGGGAACTCAAACATTATTCCTTGTCCTGAGTGTACCTTATCGTTTACCATGTTGGATAGCTATAAAATTAAAATATTTTCTCCTAGGAAAGGTAACAAACTATATAATTATCATGTAAGCAGCAGCAGCATCAACAGCACTATATCTAAAAATGTTTGAAGTGTTTCAAGGGGTCTGAGCAAGGCAGGCAGAGAACTAGGGAAATATTTTATAGTGGAAGGTCAACTTCATTTAGAAAAGGCAGAGGAAAGTAGAACTGATCTGCTTCACATTTCTTCTCCCCAGATCAGCTAGGTTTTAAAAAAATACTGATATATTTAGGGAATATGCTTCATATTCCACTCCATATTAAGGGAGTGAAGTATTTTGCACAGTATTTTTTTGCAGTGGTTCCCAAGCATTTCACCGCCTTCTGTAGATGACAATCTGTTTGGGACACCTAGAAGTGGTGTCATATCCGGACGTGACATCAGACAGTGACATTGTTGTGAGCCAGACTTCCTCCATGTCTACTTGGAAGTAGGCGACAATCCTAAGAGCACTTTCCAGGGAGTAAGCCCCATTGAACACAATGGGGCTTACTTTTGAGTAGACATGGTTAGGATTGCTAACTGGGCAAGAGGCACTCTTTCAAATGGGTGTTCCCTTTTTTATTTAGCAGGGGGAGAGTAACGCCCTACAAGCCCCCAGCAATGTCTGTTCTAGTGGCTTCTGCTGGTGTTCTTTTGCATTTTAGATTGTGAGCCCTTTTGGGACAGCTATTAATTAGCTATTAATTTTTTCATTTTCTTGTAAACGACTTTGTGAACCTTAGTTGAAAAGCAGAATATAAATACTGTAGACAGACAGACAGATAGACAGTTAGGGCGCAATCCAGAATAACTATGGGGAGTCCTTGCTCTGGTGTAAGAACAATTTGCTCTGAATTGCAATATGAATTTCCCATAGGTTTTCACTAGGTGGTGCAGTAACTACGGGTACACATAATGTCTCTTACGTGTTCCTGTAGTTACTCTGGATTGTAGGCATAGATAGATAGATAGATAGATAGATAGATAGATAGATAGATAGATAGATAGATAGATAGATTGATTGATTGATTGATTGATTGATTGATTGATCGATTGTGCCCTAAGTCCCGTTGTGTTCAATGAGACCTATTTCCATGAAAATGGCATGAGTGCCCCATTACAAGATGGCGGTGCCCATCACAAGATTCCATAATGGCGGCAACCAGCTTTTTGCGACACCCCCACTTTGACAACCACTAAATTTTGCCAGTAATTATGAATGAATGAACTTTAGAGGTGATTTGTTCACAAGAGAGCATGATTGTTGTGCTCTTCTGAGGATGAGGTGGCACCGAGCAGCAAGTTGGGCCCAAAAGCCTGGAGGAGAAAAGGAACTGAAGGCCAGGCAGAGGCCTCAGGAAAAACCATGGAGTGAAGTTTAGGGAGTCATTGGCTCTTTCTGTGTGGGTTAGGGTGCAATCCTAACCTAGACTGGCACAACTCAACCGTCTTCCTGTTCCTGTGAGGCAAGCGCATGTCTGTGTACTGGCCTAACCCTCCCCCAGGACTGGCGCAGGAGCGTCTTATGGCACTTTTGTGACACCCCCAGGTCAGCACAGGACTTAAGCCAGGGCTTAGGCCGGCCTAACTGGAGATCAGACTTACAGCCTTAATCAGCCAGCATCAAGCTCATCATTTGCCAGAAATGGTGACTTACCGCTCACCGTCCATCACTTCGGGGCCCAATTCTTGACTAATGTTGAAGCCTTTAGGCCTCACTGCCTGGATTGTGCCTCTTCCTCCTGCTCCGCCACCCTCCCAGGACCTCTGGGGTCCTGTTGTTGCCTCCTTATAGTGTGGTGGCGTTAGGTGCGCTCCATGCGCACCCCCTGAGAAGCCAGCCTGAGTCACTGAGGGTGGATAGGGCTGGAACCACTGCAGGAGGATTGTGGGCCTCAGTGGTGCACTGCCAATGAGAAGCCTTGCCTTCATGCACTGAAATCTTCACCTTCTCTGTTCCTTCCTGATTGGAAAACAGTGGTGAATATTGGTGAAATTTTGGTGAAACGGTGAAATTGGTGGTTGTGAAAACACAGAGTCATACAACAAAATACAGTTATACCCAGTGATGGGATTCAAAGAAATTAACAACCGGTTCTCTGCCCATCTGGCAGCCACTTTTAAATGGCTATTTTTAAACTTTATATGTCCTATCTCTTGTTAACAGCCGGTACTATAGAGTAGGTGCGAACCTGCTGGAGCCCACCACTGGTTATACCCATGAGTGACTAACCCTACAATCCAGAGTAACTACGGGAACACATAAGAGACATTACGTGTACCCGTAGTTACTGCACTATCTAGTGAAAACATATGGTAAATTCATATTGCAATCCAGAGCAAATTGTTCTTACACCGGAACAAGGACTCACCGTAGTTACTCTGGATTGTACCCTATATGTCCTTGAGGACATATAGCCCTTTTATCATATATATATATCTATCTATCTCTCTCTCTCTCTATATATATATATATACCCATGAGTGACTATATGTCCTTTTATCAAAGTATCCTGGAAAAAAATCTTCATTGTTTTTTTTCCTTGTGAGTTGTCAGCATGTAATCTTCTTGTAATGAATAAATTAACAGTGCAATCCTGAGCATGTCTAGTAATGAGTAAGTCCCATTGTGTCCAATAATACTTTCTCCCAGGAAAGTGCGTTTACGATTGCAGCCTATATACAGTAGTTTTAAATTTAATAATAAATAATATAGGCTGCAATCCTAAACACACTTTCCTGAGAGTAAGGCTGCACAGACTTTCCTGGGAGTAAGACCCATTGAACACAATAGGGCTTACTTTTGAGAAGACATGGTTAAGATTGTGTTCTAAGTCCTAGAGAACAGAATGGGACTTAGGGCGCAATCCAGAGTAACTACGGGAAGTCCTTGCTCCGGGGTAAGAACAATTTGCTCTGGATTGCAATATGAATTTCCCATAGGTTTTCACTAGGTGGTGCAGTAACTATGAGTACACGTAAGTGCTCCCGTAGTTACTCTGGATTGTAGGGTTTGGCTACAATCCAGAGTAACTACGAGACCTTTACACCAATGTAGTTATAGTGCCACCTATGAGAAACCCATGGGAAATATATAGAGCAATCCAGAGTAAGTGACTCATGTCTTCCCGTAGTTACTCTGGATTGTAGGGTTACTTCTGAGTAGACCTGCCTAGGATTGCACCTTTCGTGTTTAAATTATTCACATGAAAGCAATATGTATGAGTGTATTTAGCTTTTATTTTGTCATGTCCTATATTTATCTTGTTTGTCCTACATTTTGGGGACCTTGTCCTCTTTTTTGGTTATTACATCTGGTCACCCTGGTTATACAGTACCTTTATTGTAAAGTTGCGGAAAAAGTTATGCTCTCCCTCCTTTCTCTCCTTTGCATTTAGAAACTGTTATTACACTATTGTTTATATTTCTGTTCTTCACTGGTCAAGTGTCATGCGCCTACAAAGTTTTATATTTAGCTTCTGCTTCCTTCTACTATCATTTGATAATTTAAAATATATTTAAAATAATAATAAATTTATTTCAAAGTGAAACAAGAACCTGACTCTTCATATTCTTCTAACAATAATTCTATAATGCTGTATGGCAGTGGTCCTTGCGCATATCAGCCCAGGACCCCTATCTGAGAATGACAATCTGTTTGGGGGACCCCGCAATGAAGTGATGTCATCAACCTGGAGTGATGTCAGGGCTGGAAGTGACATCACTGATGCCAGAGCTCCTCCATGCCTGTCATTCAATGAGACATATTTCCAGGAAAGTATGGATTGCAGCCTGAATACCCATTTCAAGATGGTGGCACCTAGCTTTTTATGAACCCCCCTGAAATGAAGTCATGACCTCCCTTAGGGATCACAAACCCCACTTTGAAAACCACTGCATCAAGCCCCAATTTTGGTCGGACACAGGTGTGCCTAACTCTGCATATGATCAAGCTGTTAATGTGTTTGTTGTTCTTTTGACTTACATCAGTTTTTGACAGTGACACCAGATGCACTTGAAGTGTCCAAACAAAGGCTTTAAGTAATGTAAGATATATATTTAGGGCAAAATCCAAAGTAACCATGGGGAGTCCTTGCTCCAGTGTAAGAACAATTTACTCTGGATTCCAATATGAATTTCCCATAGGTTTTCACTAGAAGGTGCAGTAACTATGGGTGCACGAAATGTCTCTTATGTGCTCCCGTAGTGACTCTGGATTTGGGGGTTAGTCTGCATTGAGCAGGATGCATTTCTCAGGCCATTCAAGATTTCAAGGGCCAACTAATGACAGGCAATTGTTGATTCCCTTTATTGAAAACTCAAAATCAGAACCCTTAAAATAGCACAGACGAAATATGCAGTTCACTAAAAATAGAAATTACCTCCTGATGGTAGGGTTTCTCACCAAGGAGATATTATCTATAAATACACTAAGATACATGCAGATTAGACTAATCTTGCTCAGAGCTCAGAGCTGGGGTTGCAAGCAATGGAAGGTCTCAAAAATGTCACCATGAAGTAACAGAGGCTTCATTCCTATCCATACTTTCCTGGGAGTAAGCCCCACAGACTGTTATGGGACTTACTTCTGAGTAGACATGCATAGGATTTCACTGAGAGCCTATCAAACAGTAACTGTTTATATGAAATTGACCTTGTATAGGAATTTGTTTTTGTTTGAAGGTGTTACTGCAGGTATAGCCGATTTGAAAATATGCCCCCAAATTATTATCTCACATTGCCTGCCTCTCTATATGGGTCAGAAACACTCTTCCAATTTACACTGTTACTCTATAAAATATTTTAGTGGCAACCCCATACTTTATAACATTGATATTACGCTGTTGTTTCCTGCAGCGAACATGTCACCCGTGATTCAAACGTTTTTTCATGCACGCGTATACTCATTTTTCAGTACCTGTGCACATGCATCTAGGAAACTTAGCCGAATCAAGTTGCCCACGCATAGGCCCATGTGTGCAGGATGTTGAGACATGGCGTTTGCTGCAGGAAATGCAAGCATTAATACTGATATTTTCCACCACAATTGTAATGGGGGAAGCAGCCAGAAGATGGTAATTTCTTTCTGCTGTGATTAACAATAAAGTGGCAGTCCTGCCTATATTTACCTGGCAGTAAATCACATTGGACTCAATGAAGCTTACTTCTGAGTAGGCATCCATAGAATTGTGCTGTAAAGAAAGTTTCTTCATCACATTATCTGAAGTCTGACTGTGACATCGAACATCTTTATACTAACTAGTTACATCACTGTTTGATAGCGCTCTCAGAAGATATGTGTGCTGTTTGACAAACTGTTTTCTTCAACATGCCGTATTTTGCTTTCAAGTGCTATGGCCCTCAGGCAGCTAGATGCCTCAGCTGGGGGGCAAATGCATATTTTCTTTTGAAGCATTTTCCCCCTGCATTTCTAATTCACAACAGGGTATAAAGTTATGGTATGGGAGCACTTGAAACAGCACTGATTACCATTATTCATTTCCTGCTTCGGGTCCAAAGACATGTACAAAGTGTCTCTGAATTTATTGTTGACTGGAGAAGAGAGTCATTAAGGATCAAACGATGAAAGTCTGAACTAGACTGTGCCTGAAAGTCTAATTCATTATCGGAGCTATGCATCTCTTTTTCTAATGATCTGCTTGAAAGGTGTGCTGCAGGTAAACTAAGATTGGGAAAGGATCCCATCATTGCTGGGAGCTGGCTCAGGAGCTCCACTGTAGGCAACCTTAAGTAAGCACCCAAGGCAGAATTTTCCGGGGGCTGCACTTTTGCTCATGCATTAGATCTAACCCTACAAACCAGAGTAACTAGGAGCGTGTAAGAGACATTACGTGTACCCTCAGTTACTGCACCACGTAGTGAAAACCTATGGGAAATTCATATTGCTGTCCAAAGCAAACTGTTCTTCCACCAGAGCAAGGACTCCCCGTAGTTACTCTGGATTGCTCCCTAAGTGTCATGTGCCATGTTGCTGTCTGCAGTTTAGTTGTTTTCCCAAGAGCTAGTTATTTTCAGAGTGTTCCAGTCCTGTCCCATAAGAGTTTTTCTTCAGACACAGGTACATAATAAGATAATACATTGAATACATTATTAAACATCTGGTGGTGCAAGTGGTTAAGACATTGTGCCTGTTAACCAGCAGGCCAGGGTTTGAGACCTGGGCCCCCACGAGACGAGGATTTCCTGCTACAGGCAAGGGGTTGGACTTGATGATCCACTGGGTCCCGTCCAACTCTATGAATCTTTCTGCACATCTACATGTGCAATCCTTTCATTGCAATTAGGCTGGCCTAAGCCTGCCAATTAGGCTGGCCTAAGCCCTGGGATAAGTCCTTTGCTGACCTGGGCCTGTCATAATAGTGCCATAAGGCATTTCTCCCCTACCACCACAGGAAAATATGCTGGCTGAGTTAGGCTGGCCTAAATTGGTTAGGCTTGTATCCTAAATCTGTTACCAGTATTATGGCAGCATATGATAGAAAACACTGGCAAGTATAGCATTTATGTAATGATCATTAAAAGAAGTAAAGATTGAAGACAACCCTTGAAAGAACAGCTTTGATGTTGAATCAGACAGATGTGGAACTGAGGAGCCGCCACTGTTCTGATGAAATACTGATGAAGATTCAGAGTCACGTATTTGAACACATTAGCAAATACCTGATTACAATCTGGCTAGGGTTGCTTTAGCTGGTCCAGCACATTCTGAAAGTTTTAAGTGTTTTGTACACAATGTGACAGGTGTGGGAAGATTGGGAGAAATCCTACTTCACTCTGAGGAACGCTGCCTTCCCAAACTGTTTCATGTTTTTCCAAGGAGGGCTCAAAACATACCTGTTTCATCTGGCATTTGGTTGTTGAATGGTTATGACATACTGTTTTTTATGGCATGTACACTTTCCTGCACTCTTATCTATCCCCACTAGTTTAATGAGTTCTTTTTGTCCTTGAACCTTACTCTGATTTGATTTTCATCTTTCACATATAATGCAATAATAATCATAATCATAATCATAATCATAATCTTAATGTTCTTAATTTTTGTTTTGGTTTTAATGTTTTCATATCTTGTTTTGATTTTTTTGTTATGTTATCTAATGCAGGGGTACCCAAATCCTAGCCCAGGGACCAAATGTGGCACACAGTGGGCCTCTGTGCAACCCACAGCAAGCCCCTCCATCTACCTGGTGGGCAAGCCCTGTGTAACCTTTACATAAATTTACATAAGTATATTTAGGCTGGGGAGGGTATTTTTAAGCTGGGGAAGTTGCACACACCCTCTCTGTGTATGAAGATCACCCTCTCTCTCTCTCTCTCTCTCTCTCTCTCTCTCTCTCTGTCTTTTTTAGGAATGTTTATGAACTGATTTGAATTCATTTATTCATAAGTTCTGTTTATAAAATAATCATTTTATATAAACTGATACATGAAATAATCAATTTATGTAAATTGATACAAATATATTCAAATCTGCACTGTGAATTAATTCTTTTTCTTCCTGGACCCTGAAATTGTGTAAGAAAAATGAGATGGCCCTTCTGCCAAAACTTTTGGACACCACTGTTCTAGTGCCATGTTCTTATTTTTACTGTTGTTTTATTCAGTACTTGTTATGCATATATTTTTTTAAAACACCCTTGTAAGCCACATTGGGCATTTGTGTTCCCAGGGGAAAGGTGGGTTTTAAAAAACCCTTAAATAAATAAATAAATAAATAAATAAATAAATAAATAAATAAATAAATAAATAAACTGAACATTAATCAGCAGGTGTATTTTTCTTTCAGCCTCCATCAGCAAATATATGACTATTGTATGGATGATTGATTAGGGCTACAATCCAGAGTTACTACGGCACATTTTACTCTGATGTAGTTAAGGTGCCACCTATGGTGCCACCTAAATGCATAGAGCAATCCAGAGTAAGTGCCTTTTACATCTTCCTGTAGGGTAGGCTTAGATATACTCCAGAACCTGAGCTTCCATCTCAGCCTGTCTATATGTTGTATTTTGATCATACATACTGATATATTTTGTCATACAAACTGTACTGAAAAGTAGTATGAGCATATAACAACTAAGGAAACATATTCTATAAAAGTGTTCAGGACATTGTGCAATGATAAATACTGTAGTATCTATTTCTAAGGAGATGAAGTCCAAATTAGTTCTTACAATAACCATTGTCAGCATGACACTTGAATGCTGGGCTTGCTGACAGCTTTAGTTCATTGCTAACAATGTCCTGCCATATAATGGGACTGAAAACATATTTGCAACCTGTCATTACTTGCAGGCCTTCAAGAGCTCATACTAGCATATTTGACACTTGTGTAGCTCAGTTCTGTCCCTTTCATTTTTGCTTCTCCACACTTCTCTTTTAGTCTCAGTTATCTTCTACTCTGTTAAACCTGACACTTAAAATAAATGTAGAATATATTAAAATGCAGCTTATAGATAGGAAAAATACTTTCCTCGATTTGCATGTACTGGATGTAGTTTGTCTAGGTCAGTGAAGCCCATACTTTGATCCGCCCAGGGAGAAAACACATGTAAATGAGATTCCTGAAATAGTCCTGGAGTTTCTTAACTTTCTAGGTAGATGTAGCTCACCTCCATTCCATTGATTCACGTTTCTTATCCTGGATTGTTCATAAACTCAAGTTGATTTTGGTGGATGCGGACCTCATAGCAAATTCCAGTTCTGAACATAAGCCAGTTCAACATGGGAAGCTGTCCTTGCACTTGTTTTAATATGGGCGCAATCCAGAGTAACTACAGAGAGTCCTTGCTCCGGTATAAGAACAATTTACTCTGGTTTGCAATATGAATTTCCCATAGGTTTTCACTAGGTGGTGCCATAACTACAGGTGCACGTAATGTCTATTACATGCTCCCATAGTTACTCTGGATTGTAGGGATTGTTTGCTTTTATTTGTATGCTATTTGTGTGCACATACCTATTCCCCCCCCCCACTTATTTTTCTCATATTTTTGACCTTTTTAAAACCCAGATGCTTTTGTGATGCCTCAGCATCCTATGAAACTGTGGTGTCACCGAGATGCCATGCCATTATCCTTGTCATTGTCTATTGTTTGAACATCTGTATTCCCAGCTGTCTGGTATATAAAGGAACTGCCTTCAAGCCACTTCATTAAACCCTGGTTTGTGAAAGCAGCAAATATCCATTCTCAAAAATAAAGCAAACATTCAGATGCAATGCAAAATGGAAGAACGTATACAATCCTTGTGATCCTTAAATAGTTATTATCCTATCCCTTCTCTTACTTGCTTATACGTACTTTTAAATATATATTTGTAGTTTGAATGCATTGATGTTAAATCCTCACTAAAATGGTCAGGTTTCCTTTTTGTCTTCTGATGTTGAGCATGAACATTTATTTTCCATTCCTCAGGAATGACCTTTCAAAGCCCCATTAAATGAGCATGTATGCGCAAGGGCACTTTTCTAGCTGCATAGATATGACATTTTGTTTCAAAACATGATAATATTGTAACAAACACACATGAAGAAAGCGAAGACGTAAACTGGAATATACACCATACTATATGTGTAGGGCCAACCCAGGGCAATGCATTATACAAGAAACATTTAAGGACTGCAGTGGAAATGCTCCAAAACCTTAAGATTAATGGACTGAGTCTTCAGTTGACAGCCAAAGGAGCTCTTTTTCCTGTTTATATGAGTTCAGTCTGTGTGTTTCAAGGACAGATTTGAGTGGTAATCAGATGCCTACCCAGCTGTCTACTGTCAACCAAAGAGCTCTACTAGATCGGAGGGTGTACAGTTTGCCCTTTCATGTAATCCTAGTGAGGGTATACTTGGGAGGGGATATTTTTTCCCTTAAGGAACATCCTGGATCAAGTGTTCTTTATCAGACTTTCTGTGTGATATTCTAAGGATTTTAAAATTCTGGTCATTGCGATTTTTTTAAAACAAGGTTTAAGAAGTAATATGTAATATGTATTACTTATACATATTAAGAAGTAATATGCCAAAGGTTTAACTGTATTCAGGCCCATTGAGATTATGGTAAAAAAAAAGAGAACTTTAAATTTAATTCGTTTACTGTACTGAGTAATCCTGACACTGTGGTAGATGTGATGTTAGCAGGAAAGCATTTATTTCTTAGCATTAATTAGATGATTTCTAGTTTATTAATTGTCTGACTTTTATCCAGTTAAACAGATTAATCAGTTTTTTGTCAATGGACATAAGAAAGGCAATACAATTCTAATGCTGCAACAGGCATGCTGGCTTATCCTATGCTATCTGACACACACGTTTGGGGCTGCTATCATTCTACCATGGGAAGGGAAAACTTTTCCCATTCACCAAGTATGGCAACAGCAGCCCCAATGGGTCTACTCAGTTCTGTGCCACTTCAAGGTACAGCGCAGAACTGATGAGACACAAGCAGCGAGAGGCTGCATTGTCTGCTGGATTTGGATCCAGCCCCACCTCCTGCACATGGGTACATGGGTACCCACCTCAAACTCTGCCTGCCCTCTCCACACCCTGGATCACTCCCTCCTATTTACCTATGAACTTTAGTATTAGCCATTTAATGTATTTTATTTATTTACCGAGTCCAGAACATCTTACATTAAAAACTGTAAAAGATTAATTAAAAATTAGAAATTAAAAATTGAGGTGAAATCTAAACAATACATTTCAAGACTATAACAAGATTGGATTTCACACAGAAACACTTACATTCTGTTTGGGTCCAGAAAATAGCGGTCTGAATAGCTTTTTCATTGGCATGGACCATTAAGGTTACAGCATGTCAATAAATGTTCAGGGCTCTGCAGATCCCCACACTTGCATTTTCCATCTTCTGTAACGTAGCCCCAAGTCTAAGTTTTGCTTATATGGTGACACACCTGTTCTTAATCGGTTCAGTGTTTTCCATGTTTCATATGGGAGATGGTACCTAGGCATGGGTTCTTCCCTGAAGTTGGTCCATCTTTCATTTTGGTGCAGGCTGCGCCATAATTCCACTCTGCGGGTTTCTGGAGTTGATGGAATTGGTTCTTTCGAATGTAGGAAACACTCTTGATTTCAGTCACAGGGGACAGGACATGTGCCAATACATAGGATGCCAGGGCTCTGCTTGCTGTTTATAACTTTCTTTTTCTGCCACCATTTGACTCCACAAATCTGGGGATGTAATACCCCAAACTTGATAAAGTTTATCAATTGGCATTAGTTTTAAATAACAGTTAATTGACAGCATTTGATAACTTCTGCAAATGATTGACACGCAGATACTAAATGATAAGATTTGGTATGTGCAGGTTGCAATTTGAAAGGTGTGATTTGGGAGACCACTGCACTGAATCACACAGCCTTGTGGATTAGAAATTTAATTTTCAGTGTTCCATATCTATGATATAATTAATCATTGTTTTTTCAAGCTACTATATCAGATTGTGTCCAGAGCAGAGTGACCATATGTCCTATGGTCATGTTTCCAGGACATGTTTTAGATTTTAGTATAGAGTCCTGGAAAAAAACTTCAGTGTAGTCCTCTTCCTTGTGAGCAGGCAGCATGTAGCCTTCTGTAATTATTAAATTATATGTAAGAAATGATATGTAATAGTTTTTCATTTAAAAATATAGTTTTTTAATTAATCACAGGAAAGTGATATACATGATTGTTTTTAGCTTTTGTGTTGTCATATCCGTCATTGTACTTGGGTATCCTCCATTTTGGGGGGCCTTGTCCTCTTTTTTTATTATGGCATATGGTCACCTTAGTCCAGAGCTTCCTAAAACCCCAGCTGCTTTGCACATTACCCAAAGATGAAAGTTTCAGGCAGCTGATCTAGATGTTTCCTTACCTACCCCATTACATGTCATGATGTTTCTTATATTGGATTTCTGAATACAGTTTTTCACATCAGATATTAATAAGTAAATTTTGTGAATATTATAAATATATTTGGCATACAACTAAGTACCTGTATGCCAACATTTTATAGGGGAGAATTCTGTATGGGACTTCCGTTTTTAACAGAAGCAAGGTATGAAGACTGTTGTGTCATTCCACTTTGGCCACAATCCAGAGTAACTACGGGGAGTCCTTGCTCTGGTGTAAGAACAATTTGCTCTGGATTACAATATGAATTTCCCATAGGTTTTCTCTAGGTGGTGCAGTAACTACGGGTACACATAATGTCTCTTATGTGCTCCCGTAGTTACTTTGGATTGTAGGGCTAGACTCCTAAACACACACTTTTTCTCTGCTCCTATTTTTATTTATTATATGTTTATGTTTCTTTGCTCTCAGTTACTCTCAAGTCTTTCTCACCCATCCCTCCCCTTTTCCCAATATCACTTTTTCTTTCTGTACACTCATCTGTGTTATTCTTTCATGCCACAGAGACATTGCTATCTGTTTTCCTTTTTATGTGCTTGACTGTAAGCATGTTTTCCACTCTTCCTAGGAGTTATTAAAAAATAACCTGTCAGACCTGTAAAGAACAAAATTCCCAAACACTAATTTAGTAAAGATTATTACTATTATATAAACAAACACTCACTCATTAGTGCACAGACAGGTGATATCCAGTACCAGTACACACTTAAATTTTAACTTGGCCTATAGGAAACAATGGGCTCAATCCAGAGTAACTACGGGGAGTCCTTGCTCTCACATAAGTACAATTTACTCTGGATTGCAATATGAATTTCCCATAGGTTTTCACTAGGTGGTGACAACTACATCAATGTAAATGTCTCTTATGTGCTCCCATAGTTTGTATGGAAATATCAGGTAGCATATCCAGGTATAACCTAATTATCAATGGAATTTTTTACCCGCAGTTTTTTCTCGACACAAATTATGACGGCCCATTAAATTAAAAGATAAATGTTCCTTTAGGTTTAAAAATAACCTGCTTACCATGTTGAATGCTGCAGACAGGCAATTAATCGCCCTCCCTTTCCTGGGCTTAGAAGAGCTTTGTTTACAGAAGCTTCCTTTGCCTGGAGCACAGGCCAGAATGCAAAGTTATTGGGAAGTAACGATAACTTGGCATTCTTTTGCGGTCCGGGAAGAAGTAAGGACTCTGTCTCCCAGCTGAAAAAAAGCTCATCTAAGCCCTGGACAGAAGATTGTTTGCTTTACCATGGTAATCAGGCTATTTTTAAAGGGCTGCCTAATCTTATAATTGCTTTGGTTTAATAGAAAATCCTACACACACACACACACAGGAGATTTCTACAATGGAACCCTATCCAATGCTGAGATTCAACTTGTATTTAAAAATGCAATATGCAGAATTTTGATTTTTGATGGGGAAATCAGGATGTGCAATTTTTCCACTGGGCCCTTTAATGGCAGCTTGATCTGCAGACATGAGCAAGCAATCTCCACAAACTGAAAAGCAGTCTTCACCTGTTGGTTTGGTTTTACAGATCAAGTTACTGCTGGAGGCACAAGCCAGAGCAGGCTGTGCTATTTTTTTCTGATCTGTTTGCTACTTAGAGGAAATGTAGGATGACAGGTTTTCCACAGGCTTTCCTTCCAGATCTTACAGTTTATGTGGTTCTCTATACAAAGTATAGCAAAATATATTTTTAATCCCAATTGCTCTGTATGTAGCAAATCTGTTTTCAAATTTCAAATCCAGAGTTGGAAATTTTTGGCCTGAATGGAAGGCTTATGGTGATATCTTAGTTTCCACAAACTAAGTGAAAATATCCAGAGTTTCAGATGGTTATTCAGTGATTTTCAACCAGTGTGCCATGGCACACTGGTGTGCCGCGGATAGTCTTCAGGTGTGCTGTGAGAATTTGGGGAGTGTCATTAATTAATAGGAAAATTGGGGGATTTGAACAGCCTGGTGTGCCTTGTCAAAGGTAAAAACAACTGATGGTGTGCCTTGACAATTTGAGTGCCTTGTTATCCGCCGTGAGATGAAAAAGGTTGAAAATCACTGAGTTAGGTTATCTAGGTTCCTTGATGTGATAGTTTCCAGGCATTTTTTCAACTGTTTTCATCAGTAATTAAGGATTATCTTTAGATTTGCTTTTTATTTAATAACCTCAATTTATGGTTCAACCAAATTTGAAATAAAGGTGATTATTTAAGATAACGATAAATATGGTAAACACTATATATTCTGATATATTCTCATAAAGTAAAACTAACGCCTAAGTACACATAACAACCACAGATGTTTGTAGATACTTTCAGTTGCTGGGGCATTTCCTGAGAATGACATCATCGGAGTACTGGAGTTTCACAGTGCTCTAGTACACGGGTGTCAAACTCATATGGAGGAGAAAAATTAGCATTCATGGTACCTGCTGAGGGCTGGAAGGAGCATCATTCCAGAAAGTGAGGCTGTAGTCCTAACTCCCAGTTAGATTGGCACATGTCTGAGGGTGTCGCCAAAGTGCCATAACCTGGTTCACCAAATCTCGGTTTGGCCAGTACACAGACATGTCCTGGCTTTCTTGCAACACCGTAGGAATGGGTGAGTTGTGCTGTCCTAAACTGGTTAGGCCCAAAGGTGCCATCAGGGTTTGCATCATCTGGTGTGGAGGCCAGTGTGTCTTGTGCATGTACAACCTCCTCTGTCTTGTGCATGTACAACCTCTGCACATGCACACTGCTGCTCTGAAACCTCCAGCCCTGAGTGATGAATGGGTGTTGTTGCTAGGCTGGAGTGGTCTGATGCTCACGCATGATCATTGCAAGTGTACATTAGACCTCTCTGCCTAGTGGTAGATAAGCCAGCTTGTTGCTAGGCTGAAGTGATCTGATGCACATGCGTGATCATTGCATGTGCGCAGTGGGCCTCTCCAGCCTAGTAATGGGCAAGCCTGACGTTTGCTACACTGGACAGGTCTGAGGGTGATGTGCCGGAGGGGAGGTGATGCATGGAGGGGTTGTCAAACCAACAGATCACCCCTCCGGCACCTCACCACCACTCTGGTGCCTCATCTGTTGCATCCACACCAACTGCACTCCCTGGTTAGACCAGCACCCAGGGAGTCCAGTTATCACAGGGGCTGGATATATTGCTTCTGGGGCCACCATTAAGCCAGTAGTCTACCACTACTTATAGAAGTTACATGTGAATTAGTGTCTATTGTGGCATGTAGAAATATTAACATTATTAGGTTCAAATCCTAACCAACTTTCCAGCCGTGGCATAGCTGTGCTGATGGGAATGGGCTGTATCCTGCAGGTGGGAGGGCAGTCATGGTGGTCTCCTTAAGGTAAGGGGATGTTTCTTCCCCTACTTGTCCCCTACTTGCACTGTCCTTACTTCAATCCTGCAAAGTTGGTTTGGATTGCACAACAAGTGTGGTAATGCTGCTGGTTCAAAATAGAAACCAGTTTCCAGACCAGAAAGTACAGTGGTGGCTATTTTGGCAATGAGATAGACTACCTACCAGCATACCTCTCAATATTACAGAAGTTGCTGTAGGCTGAAGCCAATAAGCCAATAATGAATGGACTTCATAACAGAATTCCCCAAATGTCACCAGACACTTGCAGCTCCACAGCATCTACTCATCAGCCTACATTTTCTATGTACTGTATTTGTTATGTTTGTGCATGCTTCTTTCACAGATTCATTCTTAGTCTTAGGCTGCAGTCTTAAAAACCCTTTCCTGGGAGTAAGACCCATTGAACACAATAGGCCTTACTTTTGAGTAGACATGGTTAGGATTGTGCTCGAAGGCAGGACTGGTGTAATGGTTTTGTGCTAAAATCCTAAACCACTTTCCTGGGAATAAGACCCACTGAGCACAATGGGTCTTACTTCTGAGTAGACATGGTTAAGATTGTGTTCTAAGTGTTGCTAAGGGTGCTTGTCTTTATTTTCCTCTGATGTGGTGGTTTGGCTCACTTGCTTGAGTTGCCTATAGTGACTTAATTTTGTGTCATTGCATGCTTTGTAACACTGTAGTATTGATTTTGTAGGTTATTGATAATGAATGGGTGATCCTGTTGAATAGCAGGGACTTCTACGGTTGTTGCCTTTTTCACTGGCTCTCCGCCTGCTCCTTTAACACGAGCAAATGAAGCATTTGCGTCAGTATTATTCCCATGACAGAAAGCATTTCAGCTGTTATAATTTCTGCATTCCTGGTGCTGTTTAAAAAATATGGAGTGAGGCCAGTATACAAAGGTACCAATTTTTTGAGTTCAACTAATTGGCCTTTGGAAACATACAACACAAACTTTTGTTTGATGATGGTGCAAAATGATTACAAAGGACTGGATCTCCATGTATCCAGTACGTAACTGAAAAACTCAACTTCTTTGTGAGTAAACAGTCTTAAGCTGCAATCCTAACCACGCTTTCCTGGGTGTACGGTAAGTACTATTGAACTTAATGGGACTTACGTTTGAATAGACGTGCTTAGGATTGCGCTGTATAATAACTAATTCCTATTTTCTAAGAGAATGAAGGCCTTATTGGTGTGGCCTTCTGTGACTATTAAAAATAATAGTTTCAAAGTTTAAGCAGTCCCCCCCTCGTCATAAACTTCTCTCAACCTTGTTAGATAAATGGAATGCCCCCACTGTCCTATCAACAAAACCTTCTAGCCTGAATCAACAACCAGCACGGAAATGTCTCTTCATATCTGAAGTGTTATGACTAAGCTATCACTAAGGCCAGCAACGTACATACAATGACTGCAATTGGAAGAAACCACACTGTATGCATTATAAATAGCTAAACAAATGTGCTTGGTAGCCTTGAACAAAGCAAATGTGTGGGACTCTGGAGTGGGTGGCAGAACTTTTTGGAGGTGATCTCCAACTTAATTTTCCAGCATCTCCTACCACATATACTCACTTCTGCATTTGTAGCTAAGTGCTTCGAAAATGGTAACTGCATGCATGAGTCAAAACTTCTGTTGCTATTGTACCTTATTCACTCCAGACAAATTATTCCCAAAAAGGGATGTGGGAGAGAAACGGGTGAACATACACTCCATACATTTAAGATGGGCAGCTACTATGTAACTACTGTATAACTACTAAGTCCAAAACTCAAACATTCTGTCAGATCATTAAAAGTTATGTTTTGTTCAAGAGCAGTATGATGTTCCGAATTATCAGCTATTCAGGACATTGGTTTATGTTTCCAATGGCAAGATCCTCCTGTGTCGTTTCTTAAAGAGGACAAAACTGATAAGGCAAGTTGATTTATTTATTTATTTATTTATTTATTTATTTATTTATTTATTTATATCCCGCCTTTCCTCACCTGCAAGAGAGAGCCCAAGGCGGCTAACAACGATCAGAATAAACACCATTAAAATGATCATAAATAAAGATTAAAACATAATTAAAATACAATTAAAATACAATTAGATTAAAATACAATAAGAACAATAAAAACAGACTAAAAACATTAGTTAAAAACAATATAAAAATAGAACAATAAAACTGCTCCCCCCAACCTCTGCCCCATTTAAAAAGCTTTTTTAAAATAAAAGGTTTTAAGGACATGAACTGTAGTCCTTTTCAACAGATGGATGGTGGCAACCAAAATGGATAGGTATATACCCTGATGAGAGAGATGCAGGGTGCAATCCTAACCAAGGTTTCAGCACTGGCATAAGGGCAATGCAGCTCCAAAACATTGCCTTACCTGGAGGAGGCTTCAGTGACTGCCCCCCATCTGCAGATTATAACATGTACTGGCATTGCTATGCTAGTGCTGGAAAGTTTGTTAGGATTGCTCCCAGAGTCTTTTTTTCCCTTTTTAACTTGTTGTCCATCTAAAAATAGCCTAATTTGCATAAATTATAATTGCCGGTTAATTGATCCAGTTGGTCATCTAAGGGTTATGCTAGGTGAGCCCAAAATTCAAGTAATGCAATGGGTACCAGATCTCAGTGTACTATATAGAATACAAATGAATACAGAACCTAATCAAAGAAATATAATATCCATTCAATGTGGGACAACTTTTGACTAGGAACAACTGAGGATGAACAACCATTGCTAAAGCATGATGTAAAAGATAGCTAAAGAGGGACAATGACTTTCTTAGAGAGCCAGTCAATCCCAAGATTGATAGATGCCAAGTGCCACCATATCAGATTTGCTTAATGGACTCCAATTTGGCAGCTCTGAAGTCTTCCTTTTTTCTGTTAGACTAAAGAAATATGATCTGTTACAGACTGTCCTGAAAGACTAAAATACTCCCTACTGATTTATGCTGGGATGCAAATGATGTCAATGCATCCTTGGTCTTAATGGGCTTCATTTAGTCAATAGCAGTCATGGGAGAGGCCTGATCTATTTGGGATCATGGCATGAGAAAGGAGGACATTAACCTCTCCAATGCCATCTTGTTTCCCCTGTCAATGAAAGAAAAACTAAGCCCTCCAGGCCCAGGAGCCAGGTGTCTATGTGGGATCTGTGTAGGGCACTGTGCAAGGTGTGCCTTATCAATATTACAAAGAGCAAAATCTTATTCGTGTCTACTCAGAAGTAAGCTCCGTTGTGTTCAATGGGTCAGACTCCCAAGAAAGTGTGTTTAGGATTGCAGCCAAAGCTACTGCCCATCAGCAGCACAGGAATGTTAAAATTATAAAAAATGTATAGTACTGTATGTAGCTGCAATCCTAAAAACACTTTCCTGGGAGTAAGACCCACTGAATGCAATGGGACTTACTTTTGAATAGACATAGTTAGGATTACACCCTATGAGTTTCAATTAACCACATTGAAGGAATACGGAGTAGAATCCAAACTATGTCTACTCAAAAGTAAGCCCCATTGGGTTCAATGAAAGTGTCTCCCATGAAAGTTTCTTTAGGATTGAGTCACATGCAAGACACATGAAAGTGTCTTTAGGACTCCCAAGAAAGTGACTCCCATGAAAGTGTCTTTAGGATTGAGTAAATATGAGTATTTTGAGCTTTGTCCTTCATTTTTTTCATGGGTGTCCTACATTTTAGAGGGTCTTGTCCTCTTTTGGGGTTATGACATAGAGGCTGCAATCCTAACGACACTATCCTAGGAGTAAGATCCACTGAACACAATGGGGCTTACTTCTGAGTAGACATGGTTAGGATTGTGCTCTATGGCTGCAATCCTAAGGACACTTTCCTAGGAGTAAGACCCATTGAACACAATGGGGCTTACTTCTGAGTAGACATAGTTAGGATTGTGCTCTATGGCTGCAATCCTAAGGACACTTTCCTAGGAGTAAGACCCATTGAACACAATGGGGCTTACTTCTGAGTAGACATAGTTAGGATTGTGCTCTATGGCTGCAATCCTAAGGACACTTTCCTAGGAGTAAGACCCATTGAACACAATGGGGCTTACTTCTGAGTAGACATAGTTAGGATTGTGCTCTGAGTGTGTTGCTGCTTGGGATGATCACCCTGCCTGTCAAAGACAAAAAGGCTCCAGGAAAGAGAGGACAGGTGGTGTCCCTGTGAGGAGCACTTTCCTGGGAGTAAGTCCCACTGAAGAGAAGGGGGCCTCCTTCTGAGTAGGCAGAGAGAGAGAGAGAGAGAGGCTGGGCCGTCCTCCTCCCTCTGTGCAAACGGGGCGGAGATGCATGGCGGGGAACGGGGCGTTTGTGTCCGCCTCGGAGAGAGGCAGCCCCGCCTCGCTTCTCCTCGGCCCAGCCTTTGCTCTGTCACTGCTGCGCTTGGTCCGCCTGCCAGGCCCAGGGCCTGAGAGAGGAGAAGGGGAGGAAGAGACAAGGCAGCAGCGGAGGCCCCACCGAGCTGAGGGAGGCCGCCATGGAGCATCACCACCACCTCCAGCCCGCCAGTCGGTACCAAGTGGTGAGTGGCCCCCACAGGGAGGCGGTGGCCAGGCCTTGAGGGAGGCCTTGAGCGGGGTCTCTCTCTCCGAAGGTCCCTCTGGTGGGGCAGGTGGAGGCCTGAAGGGAAGGAGGCCCCGCTGCTCTTTATGTAACAAGGAGGCTGCGGAAGGAGGAGGAGGAAGAGCAGCTGGGCTGCTCTGCAATAGGCTTTTCCACCCCAGTCACGCAGTGCTTTCCTGGGAGTAAGCCCCACTGGCTATACTGGGACTGACTTCTGAGTAGACCTGGCTAGGAGTGGGCTCTGAGGCTGCCATCCCATCCACACTTTCCTGGGAGTAAGCTCCATTGGCTGTACTGGGACTGACTTCTGAGTAGACCTGGCCAGGAGTGGGCTCTGAGGCTGCCATCCCATCCACACTTTCCTGGGAGTAAGCCCCCACTGGCTATACTGGGACTGACTTCTGAGTAGACCTGGCTAGGAGTGGGCTCTGAGGCTGCCATCCTATCCACACTTTCCTGGGAGTAAGCCCCACTGGCTATACTGGGACTGACTTCTGAGTAGACCTGGCTAGGAGTGGGCTCTGAGGCTGCCATCCTATACACACTTTCCTGGAAGTAAGCCCCACTGGCTATACTGGGACTGACTTCTGAGTAGACCTGGCTAGGAGTGGGCTCTGAGGCTGCCATCCTATACACACTTTCCTGGGAGTAAGCCCCACTGGCTGTACTGGGACTGACTTCTGAGTAGACCTGGCTAGGAGTGGGTCTATGAGGCTGCCATCCTATCCATACTTTCCTGGGAGTAAGCCCAATTGAGTTACTTCTGAGTAGACATGGAGTGGGCACTAAGATTGAGATGCTAGCCATAGTTTCCAGGGAGTAAGCCCCATTAATATAAAGAGGCTTGTTTTTTTAAGTAGACACACATGGGATTCTCAGTCACCTTGGGCTCTCCTTAGTAGTGTCTTTCAGGATGTCCAGATGTCAGAACACGCAAAGAAGGCAAAGCACTCCAAAATATAGGGCATTTAATAAAATGTGGAACTGGACACAATAAAACCTAAAAACACAACAGATTAATTGAATTTGGTTTATTTAAACAACGTATTACTTTTCATTAATTTTAAAGGTATATTACATATAGAATTTATTAATTACGAGAAGGCAATGCACAGAAGAAAGGAGAACAGTTAAGTTCTTTCCCAAGTCACAAGGCTCAAAAAGAGGACATGTCATGGAAAAAAGAGGATGTCTGATCATCCTTTTCTCTTCCTCCTCCCCACATTAATAAGGTGGATCCATTCTTATTTTATAGGTGACATCCCAGTCAGAAGTAAATCCCATTGTGATCAGTGAGGCTTACTCCCTGGTAAGTGTGGATAGGACTGTGGCCAAAAGCTGCAACCCTCTGCACAAATGTACCTGGGTGCAAACCCTTTTGTACACAGTGCACACAGGCGAGTCTGCCCTCTTGAGTAAACATGCCCAGGGTTGTGCTATGTAAGGTTGCAGTGTTATGTACTGTGTACTGTACATTTATTTGGAAGGACGTAAGTTTCCATTGAACATGTTGGTTGAACTTGTAGAGTGGTGGATCTATTAGTGGAGTTAGTGAAGAAAGTGTGACAGAACTTGGGAATCATAATTAACTACAAGTTTATAGATAAGGCTTACTGTTTTTAAGACATCAGCCTTCATACCCTTGTCTTGGAACAAACAGGTTTTCAAATACAAACAAGCATGTCATTTGCTCAGAGTCCCATTGATTAAAATAGACCTCCATCTATTAATCTGCCAAAGCTTTAGTTGAGTAATCTGCTGGCTATGCAAATTCAAGCTTGAGCTCTGTAGATAAGTCTGTTTTCAGGTGCAGTCTCTATTTATAACTACAGTACTTGCTGTTCCTTTAAGAGCATCTGAGGCCTTTATTGTACATACATTTACAAGATAAAAAGAACACTTGGTTTGAACACTGGTTTTCTTTTGAGAAAATAATTCAGATCTTTGAGTTCTGGTGTTTAGACTTTTATGTTTATCACAACATTTCTTTGCGTTTTTACAATGTCATGTTTTCCTTTGCCCTTCCCACCTCCAAACTGACTTGACATGACTTTAACACTGTGTTTTGAACACTTAATTTGCTACTTTTTTGTCAATTCTGTCCCAAGTAATAAGGCATCTCCCGTTATATAGTGGTGCATTTTATATTTTGAAAGGCTAGTCCAGCACTAGTCCATTATTTTTTTCTTAAATTTGGGTCACTTCATTACATCACTGTGATGGTCTTTTGGCAAATCACTTTAAGAAATGCTTGGAGCTATGAAATGAGATATAAATTTTTAAACAGAATCCTCTTAAGATTCTCCTGGCAGGTCCTATCATGGCCACCTTCCTATAGCCATTATTTGTTCTCATTTTTTAATATATTATTTTGTTCCTTCTATTGCATCTCCATGATGTTGTGGAATGTCATTGTGTATGAAACATACTTCAAGAAGGATTTCTTTAGACATTATATCAATAATGCACAGACCTTCTCCCTAAGTCCCATTTAATTTGGGGGAAGAGTTTATCTTTGAGTGTTTGGAATATTTTTTACCCCTCTCCAGACCTCTCTGGTGAATAAATAATAGCATTTGTGCTGAGAAAGTGTAGGTGGTAGCTTCCTGATTCAGCTGGGGGCAGCTCTATTTGCATCACAGGTACATTTGAGGATTGTATACTTAGCTAGTATACAGAAATAACCATAGTTTTTAGCTTGGTGCTTGTTTACATTAAGTAATACTTAAGTCATTGCCCTTCCTTGCTGCTGTTTACATGATGTGGGTGGAAGGTTGAAGGTTAGTATATTGATCTTTTACCAAAAGAACCTTGCCAGACTCTTAAACTGTACTGTATGTATAAAATCGAAAAATCACTGACTGACCAAAACAGCTGGACCTAGAAGCATGAAGTCTGGGGAGGTTCTTCTTTGACCCATCTAGTGGGACTCACCTACTAAGAACGGATTTTTAATGTTCAAACAGTTAAAGGGGTACAATGTGTTTTCATCTCTACACTTAACATTGAAGAATCACTGACTCATCAATGCCCAGCCCAAACACACAAATGTAGGAGTATGAAATTTGGGGAGCATATTCCTTCTGATATGCTTAGAACTATTTTGGTTGCCTGGTGGTGCCAGTTGTGCCTTTTGGGGTGCCCACTGCCCAATGATGTGAAGTGCACTACCCAGTGGTGCACAGTGCCTGGTGATGCCCACTGCTCAGTGGTGCCTGGTGGTCCATCCTTATTCAGTGTAGGTATGTCCTTGATGGGTGTCTACATAGCTTCTGCTTAGAGTTGTAGATTTTGGGAGAGGGAGATTTAACTGAATCTGAAAATGCACATAGATATATTGTGTACAATTTCAATGGTGCACATAATGGATCTGCACTTTGTGGTCTGATGTCCATCCTTCCTTAAAATTGATTTTGGGAGCAGCTACTTTTCTTTTTTCTTGATTGTGCAGACTAATTGTGACAATCATGAGGTTTGTATCTACAATCACCCTTAATATTGAAGTAGTATTTAAAGGTTTTTTTAATTTAAAATTGCCCTTTTTTAAAAATCCCTTTTTTAAAAACAATGCACCTATTTTTTATCTAATAATGCTGGCTTCTTAAATATTTTCAACAAACCGAAAGCATGGGGAGAATAGGAAAATGAACATGGAACCAGGTATACATCTCTGCGTATCATAAACTGAAGCTTTTATTTTGTGTGTTTGTCATGGATGTTGTTGTTCATAAAATTTCCATGAGTGTTGATGTCCAAAAATCCAGCATGTCTGGGATTGTGCTACCTGTCTTATACCACTTGAGCAGTACTTCTGTTGATGGAGAGCAATGAACAACATGATCAGGATTCTTTCATAGGAAGTATTATTTTTAAAAAATGTTAAGAAAATGCACAGTTTTCTACTATAATAAAACAGATCACTGTTTTCCATGATAGAAGAATAAGCAATAAGTTCTTTAGTTGATAGAGTCCTTATTCATTAGTGGAATACTGATTCTGAATCAATAGCAGAGATCAGGAAGTTATGTATTAAGCATCAGGTAGTACCTGGATGAATCAGTATGTGATACCAATTTATTTGAGTATTCATTTGGGTCAAATGAATATACAGTACTGTATATGTAGTACAGCTGTTCGCTGCTGAAGGCTTCAGGGGAGAAAAATGAGTGCATGTGCAACAAAAACGTTGAGTAGTGCCCTGAGAATCATTGCTTCTGTATGCTGGGTGGTAATTTTTGTAATGTCCACCACACTGATTATATGACAGTTTGCTAGATGGATTTCTACCCAACTGATTTGAGCACTGCAATACCACCAAGTGTGAAGCAAGTGATATGCATAAATTTGAATGCTGGGCTAGTGTTTGGTAAGTATGTTGTAAGTTGTTAGCACCTGGCAGCTGGCTATTCAGTTGAGCTCCTGAAGGTATATGCAATCATTTAGGTAATACTAATACTAGCCGACCTTTTGGGGTTGTTGCAAGATTAACAGGCCATCCAGTCCCTGCATTGGAACAGGCAAGTTATTATTCTATTAGTGCAATCCTAATTCCTAGTTAAGTCAGTACAAGTCCTGGGGGTGTCGCAGAAGTGCCATAAGACATGCCAGGAAAGGGGAGATGGTGAATTGTGCTGGCCTATATTGGTTAGGATTGAGCCATGTGTCATGTGCCAGTTTTCCATAGGGGACTGCTCAAATCTATGCCAGCAGAATCATTGGTACGAATCCATGCAGTCCAGTGTAACACCGAGTTGGCTCAGTGGAGCCTTAGGATCCAGTCTAAGGTGCTGAGGCCATTCCCATCCCCCCTCCCAGGACTATTCCGCCCCCCCAGGCTGCTCTGTTCTGCCCAAAAATGCCCTTCCTTTCTCTTTCTCACTTAGCTGGCACAAATTCAATAGCCCTACAATCCAGAGTAACTATGAGAGCACGTAAGAGACATTACATGCAGCCGTAGTTACTGCACCACCAAGTGAAAACCTATGGGAATTTCATATTGCAATCCAGAGCAAATTGTTCTTACACCAGAGCAAGGACTCCCCGCAGTTACTCTGAATTGCGCCCTAGGTCTGCTGCTGGATCTGATGCCAGGCAAAAGCCTGGCTCCTGAATAATCACAAATATTCTTTAATATTAGTGACACTTAGTGACACTTGTAGACCAATGCAGGGGACTTGTGCTGGTCAAAGAGGAACCGAGGATTGTGGTCTGAAATGGCTAACTTACTAGTACTATGTATTATATACATACACTATATGTTGCATTTATTTATATGCGTATTTATACTATGCATTATATGCTAAAGTAATTGTGAAATGATAAGTATGGTGATATAATTCTTTATATTGAAGTGTTGTACCTGTTTTTCTGGAAATGGTATCGGTTTACTGTTGTCTACAGGTAATTTTTCTATCTTTCCAAACCACCTTAGAACTCGCTTCTCTCTCTGCAACTTCCTTGTATACTATTTTGTTTCCTGGACTGGCATTTCAGAAATGTTTTGAAGAAATGAGGCAACTGCCTGTGTGGTAATGTCCGCTGACGTAGGAAATACTATCAAGTGTTTATAAAACAGGGAAGGGAAAATCCAGAATCCAGTGTCCTGTTTTGCCAACTTCCAAGCATAATGGGAGATAAGTTTGACGTACGCATAAGTCTTTAAAACAGAACTTGTTCTTGTAAGCTAAAATTTGAGGGCTGAGCTGGGGCATGGGACTTCAACACACTCCAATCATTCTGTGATGTCAGAAATTGTTGTCATTGTTTATGTGTGTGTGTGTGTGTTTTGTGTGTGAATAGCAATGGTCGTTAGTCTCAGTTTTTGGTATGCAGGGTGCCAAGAATACTTAGTTTGGGCCAACTGCAATAATTTTCACATTGCATTTTTTGGAATCCTATTGGAGGTTGTCTGTTGGCAGATGAAATGGTGGATAAGTTTGCCCAACACTACATTTCTTCATTCCTGTAATAGATCTAGGAATTACAGGTGTATTCTAGACTGGACCATACTGAGGCCCAGTGGGTATAGCCCTGTGCCCTGGAAGAGAGTTCAGCTGATTTCAGTCTTGCATAAGATAACATGTCTTAATTAGTATTCTCATGATTCTCTATGGTACTTTACAGTTCAAGAGTCTTTGGCCTCCCTACATGGGAATGGGAAGACTGATGATTTGTGCTGGCCTAGGTTAGGATTGCACCCTAAGTGATTTATTAGAATTGCCAAATACCCCAGTGATGGATCACAATTATCTTTTGCCTACCCTTACCTTGCAGATACTCTGTAGAATCATCTGTGATTCCCAGACATATTCAAGAATGTATTCATGTTAACTTATTGGCCCCAAAAATAGAACATGTGAAACGTCTGCCTTGTTTTCTGAGGGGAGTAGTTGTTTACTATCTGCAGTCCCTCATATATGCATCACTTTCTCCTGTTATCGAAGTTTTCCAAGACTGAGTTTCATTGGAAAAAATGGGTTAAAACATTAATATTATAATATTAATGTTGCAATATTAATCATTGGTGTTCTCTTCACAGTCAACGTTCAGAAAGAAAAAATTAAATGTGCTTTATATGAAAATCTTAAATATAGAAAAACTTCTATATTTAAGAAAAGATATTAAATATAGAAAAGATATAGAATATAGAAAATATAGAAAAGTTGTAAATTTAGAAAAGTTCAACATTCCATTGTTGAATGAAACTAGCCTGGAGGAATCTAGGGCAACAGTCTTAAACATGCCTGAGTATAAGTGCTATTGAACAAACTGGGACTTGTAGCTGAATAAATGTGCATAGGATTGATCACATGCAAGTCTCTGGTCAAGTTTTATCTTGAGCAGTGCAAGATAAATTTTTATTTTCAGGTTTTGCCTTCTATTCCAGATCTCCAGTTACTGAAAATAAACTCTAGATAGTTAGAATTCCAAGAACCTGCATTCCTTTAAACATCTCAGTATTTAACATGATATAACAGAATGACAGATGTATGACAAGAAGTTGTGTGGCCTTACACACTGTACAATCCAAACGCTACTACTGTTCAACAGCAGTTTCTTTGAATCAGCAAAGTGTTAGTAGTTACTACATGGTTTGTCACAAAGCCACATCAGGCAAGAAAGCTACCTGTGTGCTCTCCAGCCTACCTTGTACATCTATTCAGATGCAGCTATGTTACATGTATATGTGCATTCATGTGCAAAGTGTCTTGGTTTATTTCTAAAAGGGCATTCATCTCTTTTTCATTTTAAAGTCATTCAGAAATATGAAGTACTTTTGTACTCCTAGCATCATGCATGTTGCAGTTTGTTGGCAAGAATGTTGCCCAGTTCCAGCAACACTTGATTTCTATTTCCTGCTTCCTTTTGTCTTTTTCTTTGTCCCTTGGTAGTCAGTTTAATAGTAAACATATGACTCTTTTTAATAGCAAAAAACAATAATTTAGAGATCACTGCCTCACTTTTAATTTTCCAGGTTTATTTGTCATTGTAAAAATTCGCAAAACACTGTTTTATCTTAATTATTGAAGCCAATTTAGACTAAACTTCTCAAAACCAGAAAAGTGAGATGGGAAAAATACTGTTCAGAATTAACTTTGTAAATAAGTAGGTCAGAAAACAATGAAACATAATGTATTATTTTTGAAAATGTTGAATTTGCTCTCTGTTGTCTTCATCACTCTTGTCAGGCTAGATAGCTTTGGAGTGCTTTACAACTCTTGTTCTATAAGCAATGTGACTGTCTTCTGTGCAAGAGTAACTATGAGATTCAACAGCTGTGACCCTTGTTTTTAAAGTAATTTGTCATTTACTTACATTTTTTTTCAGAGTTAAATTTGTATCCAGCACATGAACATCTGCTGGCCCACATTTATGTTCTAGTTTCATTTTTCTTTTAGTAATTTCATTTTGTTCTGCAGTGTGAAAGCCAGAGATGCAACCTTCTTATTTTGAAGACACAAATTTCTCATGCAAGAGTACTAAAAACAATAGCTGCTTATAGGTGATAGTCCAGAAAGGGTGAAGGATCATAGGCTAGAAGTCAGTGGTAGATCACATGCTTTATATGTAGAATGTCAATTTCTGTGTAGAAAATTTTTGCTGTGAAGAAAGTATCAGTGTGCAATCCTAACCAATTTAGGCCAGCACCACTCACCCATTTCCATGGTGTTGTGGGGAGGCCGGCACATGTTTCAGCACAGGCCAAACTCCCCCAGGAGTGGCACAGTGCCTTGTGGCACTTTTGTGACACACCCAGTATGGGACTTATGCAGCCAAACTGGAGATTAGTATTACAGCCTCGGTTCCTAATACTAAGTGACTTAAGATAAGGAAGTTTTATGTGTTCTTTTGAGGAATCCAAATTTTACAAAAGCCCCTGGTGGTTGATTTTCACTAGAGATCTACTGAATTCCTTCTGGTTTTTGTTTTTTCAGTGGAAGAAGAGTTTCTGATTTTTGTATTTTCAAAGAAAGAACAGCCTTTTGTCTCCATTCCAGTAGCTAACCTGAATCTGCATAATTTTAGCTGGTGAATATTAACCTGGATGATAGGTGTTAGGTTGATTTAAAATTCCTTTTAGAAAATATGAGAATGTTCTTGTCATTCCCTGAGATGGTTTTTTAACCCTTCCCATCATGAAGATCTCATACAGGAAATTACCTGAATGTTTTCGAGCTTTCTTTCCATTGCAAAAAAAATTTGTATGAGACTAGAGCAGTCAAAGTGAATGTCTTCATGGAATAGGTGCAGATATATGGAACATTCATTAAATTCATTAATTTAATGAATTTAAATTCATTAAATTCTAGCTTAGCACCAGTTGTTGGTGCTGGTGATGAAAATCTGAAAGGATTGTAGTGTTGTGTATTGTCTATATATGTGGAAAAAATTTTCAGGTGATGAAATACATAGAACATGTCTGTGAAAGGAGTTAACCTCAAATACCTTGGTCTCCTATTATGTAACTGATTTCCTCTGTCTGCATCTTGATAACATGCGTATTGTCTAGTACTGCAATTGCAGTAGTATTTTAAAAAATGATGCTTCAAAATACCATTTATTATGTCAGGGAGTGGATTGGAATTGAGTGAGTTATGATAGCACTATAATGTCATCTGCTGTGAGTAAAGTAGGGGTGGGTGAGTGATGAGAGAGTATGGTCTGTGTGCTGTTTTGTTGGCAAGGAGGACATAAAAAGTTTAGCAACAACACCCCTATGCTGTACTCCAGTATTTCTTCTTGTAACAGAAAAAGGGTGCTTGTAATCTTACCATTCTTCTGTGGAAATTATAACCCATTTCCTTCCTGGTAATCTTGGGTTGGTTTGGATTGGTTCTCAAACTTTTTCTTTTCTGGAGCCTTTCGTGCTTCTTAAATGAATCTTGGCTCAGAGCACTGCATATGCACATAGTGGTGAGCAGATGGCTGTTGTGGGGCCTCTAGTTTAAATGATCCAACAAACCATTGCAGGTTCATTAATGCAGCCTAAAACATCTGAAACCTTTGTACTTTTTCTACTTCATTCTGGCACCAGAGGTATGATCCAGGTTTTGGTGTTGAGTAAATGGGGGCTTGCTCTGCCTCCTTCACTGGTGCTATCCTATATACACTTACTTGAGAGATTGTCCCATTAAATTAAATGAGACTTCTAAGTGGATATCCTATGCATATCCTGTGATTTAGGATAACAGCACCCATTGGCACCTCTGTATTATAAGAGCCCCATTCCTGGTTCAGGGACTCCGTATGAAGTGTTTTTTTAACAGGGAGTAGGATGAGAATAAAGAGGAAATGTGTGTGCACCTGGTCTCCAGCACAGCATTCCTGCCGGCTATGGAACAATCCCATCTACATGCTGGATGCAAGTCTGGCCAAAAGATGTGATAGTGGATAGGGCTAATGGTCTTCTCCAAGAGTGGTACCACAGAATGTCATAGGATTCCTTCTCTGCCACCCGCCCTGGCCTTCGTGATGCAACAGCAGAAGAGCTCACCATAGTTCTAAGCTCTGGCTTTATTGTAGGATGAGTGATTCTGAATTTCAGAATTGGCTGCTGTATCTAGAAATAGTTCTGGAGCAGGTGCCTTTCAGATCAGGATTCCTGCAATCAATTACTGAAGATGAAACTCAGACTTGGAGTACAGCCAGCAGAACCATGCATTTATTGGTAATATGTCAAGCTCAGAAGGCCAGACTTGTAGAATTCAATCATGACCTGGGAATTTTCTCACAGGCTGACCATACTCTTGAAGGCCAACCATATGGTACACAGAGGCCCAGCTTGAGGTCTACAGCTCCTGACAGGCAAACGTCTGACCAGTAAGCTGCTGGGCATTCCGACTTGCTCCTCTGTTGCTGCTCTCATTTTAAAGAAAGAAAATTGGACACAGAAGGGATCGATTTTTGCCAACCTATTTTTGTTCTGCTGAAAATTAGGCTAGCACAATTCACCCATCTTCACGTTCCCACACATTTCTGTGCACTGGCCCAACCCCACAGGAGTAGTGCGGGTATGCTTACTTTTGCAACACCCCCAGACCAGCAAAGGACTTGTGCCAGCCTAACTTTGGATTAGGATTGCACTGTCAGGATTTATCAGCGGCAGGGAGTCTTGTTCAAGGATATGGAAACTAAATGTTAGGGGACTTTGAGCCCAAACCTAATGTCTCTGCACAGGTGGTGGCTGGGTGTAACAAACATGTCATAAGGCATTTTTGAACCCCTCCCCACCCCCCACAATCAGGCCACTTTCAGAGCTGGCAAAGTGCCCAGAGGCTCTGTTCTAGTGATGGGGAAGAACCTGTTTTTGTCACTTGATGGTCTTTGGAAGGGAGGGAGTTGGAACTGGAGCTCCTATGGATCCAGAGCCTCCATGGAAGGTGTTCCACCCTTACACACAGGTTTGGTTTTGCAACAGAAATAAGAGCTGATGCAGAAGAAAGTAGTGTCATTGTGGGATATTCTGCTAACACAGGGAAAGAATGAGGAAGTGCAGGTGGTAGCCTTCTTGCCTGCAGGATCCTGCAGCAGCCATTCAGAAGTTACAGGCAACTCAACTGGAGTTACAGGCAACTCAGGATTGGGCTGCCCTTCTCTTATAACAATTATAAAAAAAATATGTTTGAGTAGATCAAGGGTGTCCAGACATTTTGGGAATAGGGCAATATCATCTCTCTGACACTGTTTCAAGGGCCAGAAATTTTTTTAACATAAATTTACGTAAATGAATATAATGGAAACTGAACTTATATGAATTAATTAATTAATTTAGATCAGTTTGATAAAAACTTTCTAACTCACAGAGAGGGGGTGATCTTCAAACCAGTTCCTAAACATTTTCATAAGAGACAGGATGTGTGTGCAGTCTCCCCAGTAGCCTCCAGGAATGTGGGAAGCAGAGTTTCCCTTGACCCTGGAGGATTGTAGGCTTTCCTGAGGGCAGTATGGAGGGTTCTTGCCATGGGCTGCATGGAGGCTCACTGAGGCTGCATCTGACTCGTGGCTGGGGTTTGGAACCTCTTGATTTTGATTAAAATGTTCTGTTCCAAGTTATCCACATGGTAATAAAGCCAAACTACTGACATTTTGTTGAAGTCATAATGGTATCTAATAGGACTGGTGATAATGATGATTTAGATAGCAAGGGAGGTATGGGAACATATTGGGCAATCCAAACATACGACCATAACTTAACATAATTTGTAACTGATCCCTTCTATAAAGTGATTCATCTTTCAGTTTTGTGTTTTTAAACAAATAAAAGGTAAAGGTGTCCTCCGCAGGTTGCCCTGCTAATCATGACCAACTCTAGGGTGTGGTGCTCATCCCGTTTCTGGAGCCATAGACGCAGCGTTGTCCGAAGATGCCTCTGTGGAGATGAGGCCTGCATATGCATAGAACGCTGTTACCTTCCCACTGAAGTGGTACCTTTTTCTCTACTTGCATTTGCTAGGTTGGCAGGAGTTGTGCTAAGGACAGGAACTCACTCTGTCTTGCAGTACTCGGGTCTTGAACAGCTGATTGACAGACATAACGCCTTTAACCACTAAGCCAACTGCAGCCCCATTTAAAACAAATGCTTTTGTTTAAAAAGGATATAAAGGATTTTTTTCTTTTGAACAAGCAAGATATCTGGAAAATAAGAGTATGTACTTGCTATCTAGACATTTTTAGAGGTACCTTTTAAAAGTAGCTTCCTCTTATATGTATTTAGTGGGAAAACAGCTGTTCTTCTTCAGCCCAACACGCATCATTCCACGTCCTACTGTTGGCGTCTTGTGTGTGTGTGTGTGTGTGTGTGTGTGTGTGTGTTTAAATCCTGCAAGAGCCCTTTGGGGTCAGGGACCTATTGATTTTCAATGGAAACCACTTTGTGAACTGATTTTGTATACAAGCAGTATATAAATATTCTTAATGAACTTTTAAAAAATGCTGTTTGGCTTTTTGTCCATTCTGGACAGGAATAGAAATGAATTTAAGAAAAATAACAAATAAAGATTTTATAGTCTCCTTTCCTGGAAGAAAGACTTAGGTTTGCTTAGGTTTGCTTGTTTTTAAATCAGCTTTACTGAAAGACCACACTAGAACTTTGGTAAGAACAGACAAAATTAAATGTCCTTCTTTGAAATTGTGTGGGGATCCTTTTCAGTTCCTTACTTGCTTTGAACAGAAAGTAAACAATTTTTTCCTCTTGGGGAAATAAGAACATGCAGAATATGCATTGTCAGCTCCCCAGAGTGCTTCTTTCTTGCCAGAAAACAACTGGAGTAGAACCCAAGGCACAGCAGATTGACAGAATAATAACAGAGTAGAACTGAGGACTCTGTTCATCCCTATTATATGTTCTTGTAGCCCATACTTAAATTTCTCTTTTGTTTATCTTCTCCACACTTGATGTAAATGTTATGATTTCTCTTCAGAAGTAAACAATTTTTTCTTTAATTTGCACACAAATAGGCACAGGAACATGGAAGGTTTATGTTTTAGAAATAAGGAATCTAGTAATCCTCGATACTAGCCTTTTCCACCATGAACCAGAAATGGCATCTTGCTGTAGCTATTGGATCAATATTGTATTGTAACATTGCTGTTAATGGAATAATGGTACTAGTTTTTTTTATTGGACAACTGTATTAACTGTCCATTTCCACATTGGGCAGCTTCTTCTCCCTAATGTTCCCGAAAGGTGTTGGGCACATGCCTGGAAATTAAAGTATATTAATCTCATTGCTTCACAGTAATTTTTAAAACTATCTTCTACTAAGCAAGTGCATAGGTCCATCTAGTTTAGTAATGTCCATACAGAGTTACTCAAAGTGTGCTCCTAGGTGTCCAGAAACCTAGGACACCTAGGAGCACATTGTAAGTGGCCTCTTCTCTGTGCTGTGTCACTCTAGGCTTCCCCAGGCACTGTTCATATACTGGTGGGGCTCCTCTAGACTATTTAGGAGTGTAAAAGGTCTCCACATACCAAAATGTTTGAGAACAGTCTGTCTCAGCAGTTATATTGGATTGGAATGGAGATCTTTCATTGCCTTATCCAGAGATGTCAGGGATTAAACCTGGGATCTTCTACATAGGAATTTGAGCTATCATGCATGACTGTAGTGCCATCTTCTGTGGTTTTTGTAATTTAAAAACAGAATATTCAGAAGTTATAAGTTACTTTCAAATATTTTGGCACATAGAAGAACTATCAAAACTAAAAAAAATAATTCTTTGTCAATATTTTAGCAGATTGACTAGTCAAAAACATTGGCCAAATTACCTTTCTCTAAAACCAAGCTGAATCACCAAGGTGGCAGACAGAATGTACTATAACAATTTCAGTACCTTGTCTTGCTGTTGCTGATGAACATAACAATGTACTGGTAATTAGTGTGGTGATAACAGCTTAGTATGGTTAATAAGAGGATGCTCTTTTTAAAAAGTTCTACCTTGTGAAAAACTTGACTCAGACCTTAAATACATTGTGTATCAGTCACAGATGGACAGGGAGGCAACAAAACTGGAATCATTTATACCATTTTTGGGGGTGTTCCCATCCTCTTCTTTTATTTATGCAGTCAAAATTGCTATAATGGTCAGTACTATACATGGGTTGAGGAACATGCTCAATACTGTACATGGATTGAGAAACATGCTGGGAGTATTTCTCTGATTTCATGTTATTCTTGGTACAAACGTAGTTTTAACATAAGACAAATCATTTTTGACAAATCATGTGTTTGAATGTTCTCTGCATTCTGACATGGAAAATGGTGGCAAAATGGAATAATATGTTGCATGCTGATGTAGATTTATTTTGAAAGCTGTTTAATGGATTTACAGTGATTTCTGAAGAGAAACTAGCTTACAGGAGGTGAGAGCTTGGGGCTGAAAAGAGGATACCAAAAAAGTGTAATTCTTATTCTTGGTGAGAAATAGAACTCTTTAAAGATTGACATTATTGGGCTTGAAATATTTGGAGGGAGAGTTGACAGTTGGATGTAATAGTAATTGACAGAGTTGGACTATGGTCTGTAAAGACCTGGGAGAAATTGAAGAAAAAAATGTGCTTGAAGAACACGGAATAGTTAGAAAACATGACACATGTGAACGTGTGTACAAATACACCCACACTTTATTTTAAAATATCCCATTTGTTGTCTCTCTTCAAATACAAGTATAGAAGTATAATATATTCATATAGAATCTAGTATTGCAAAGTGGTTTCAGTACACATACCCACAAAGCAGTGAAAAAAATTGTTCTGTATATTAAGAGAACAGGGAATTTTCCTTGTGATGTCAGTGGGACTCTGCTTGGAGCAGTGTCACAGGCTGCAATCCTATCCAAGCTTACCTGAGAATAACCCCACTGTTTAAAACACCCCCCACGCAATACCTTCTCAAGTATAGGACAAAAACGTGTTGCACTCCCTTTCACCCCCATAAGGCTTAAATTTTTCAACATCAGTTCTTGGTGGGTGTTCACGTCACAGAAGGAACACAGTCCCCAGATTTCATGCTTCTCAATTCAGGGGTGGCAGGGTCTTGATCAGTCAGGGAATCTTCAATGGAAAGTATAGGGAGGAAAATGCATTACGCCCCTTTTCACCCCCTTCCTTTTGGAATTTCTGAAAACCGGTTCTTAGTGGGTACCTCTGTCATGGAAGAAACACCCTCCCCAAATTTCTTGCTTCTAAGCCTGGCGGTATTGGCTGGGCATTGATGAGTGAGTGAGTGAGTTAGTGACTTTACAGTTAAATATATAGTTTATATTACAGCTCTCTTCCATTGGACTAATTCAGTGGTGTGGAGAGGTGGGATTTGCTGCTAGGGTAACAGCCTATCCTCCATAACAATCCAACCCAGGCTTTCGTGCTTCGCATGCAGCATATGCAGTGCAGAACACGATACCATAGTCTTTCAAGACTGACGGAGGCCTGCATTACAGCTCTGTAATCATTTTTCTATGAATATTTTTGGGATGTTGAACGAATTGTCTGAGTTTCTATTCTTAAGGGAAAATTTGCTTTGATTACAAGCATGCTTCTGGAATGAATTATGTTTGTAAATCAAGGTACCTTAGTATGTAGTTTTTTAATCATACCTGGTTAACATGTTTGTGTTGTACTTCTTCAGCAGTACCTCACATACTACCTCACTCACTTTTTCAGCAGAATCTCATGGCTAATTTAAAATTACCTGATTAGAGACTGCTTGGGCACAATGGGAAATGCATTGTGTGATTCGCCAATAGCCATAGAGAAATAGTTTTATCTGTAGACTGTTTTCTATTTTTAATGACCATATCCAAAGTTACAAAGCATCATTTCCACACCATGTGGCTCAATGCATCATTGAGGCTGCAATCCTAATCCCCAGTTACTGGGCTAGCATGAGTCCTGTGCTGGCCTGGGGTATTGCAAAAAAGTTGCCTTTTGCAATAAGGCACTTCTGCCCCACTTCTGGGGGGAGCAGGCCAGTGTACAAACATGAGTTGACCTCGTCACACTACCACAGGTATGGGGAGTGTGTGAGTTATGCCAGCCTAAATTGGTTAGGATTACACCCTGAATAACCCTAATTGTAAGACCATTAGTAGCTTCCATGGTAGTGAAAATGTGGAAGCAGTATTAAGATTTTATAACACGTTGAGTCCAGTGGTGGGCTCCAGCAGGTTCACACTTGCTCTATAGAACCGGTTGTTAACGGGAGGTAGGACATATAAAGTTTAACAATTGCCATTTAAAAGTGGCTGCCAGATGGGCAGAGAACCGGTTGTTAACTTCTTTGAATCCCATCACTGGTTGAGTCCATTTTTACCCACTGCCCAAAATTGCTTCTGAGTCTGTAGCCCTGCTTCATATCACCCATACTTTGCAGTGTGGAACGCAAGGGTAGTGGTGATTCCAGGAATACCCATCTTCCAGTCCTAAAAAGTACAAACACAAAAGAGCTTTATAAGGAAGAGGCTTCCAGCAGTAAATGGGATGCTGCGATTAGGCTGAGTTTTCTTTAAGAAATAAACTGGAACTCTACAACTAAACACTTATATGGTGTTTTTAATTCTGAAAAAGTTACAGAATAAAACATTGGACTTTTTAATAGCATAAATTTTACAGAACCATGGTCTTATCATCCAGATGTGTTAAACTGCTGATTATGAAAACCTATGAAGATATAAAATGTACTTTTTGTTAAGACAGTAGCTTAACAAAAAATGTACTTTTTTGTTAAGACAGTGTTTTTTCTAGTTTTTTGACCATAACTTTTAACAGAATGGAGAATTGTTTTATTCATACATGTTGCAATTTTACTTATTTTGATCTAATGGTATCAAAGACACTCAAAGAGTGGCCCAACACATATGGCCTCCAAGGCCTTCAATTTATACCTGTGGTTACGACCTACCAGTACATTGAGACCTGATTTGTTGGTTGGCCATGAAACTGAGACGCTGTTAAGAGATGACAAATACTTATGGAGTTGTATGGAAAGTGAACCAAAGCCATAAGCATGTGTTAACTTGTGAGCAGGTAAATGTGCTCCTAGTTCCTCTCAAAGGCCAGCTGAAGTGGAACACAGAGCCACACAAAGTGTTGGTGGCCTCGCTATACAGCACAGTTGCTTGAAGGATCTTTGACCTTTGTGTGTAGAATGGAGAAATTATCCTGTCTGTGTGAATAGTGTTACATACATGAGAAAGTTGGACTATATGATCAAGAGCTTGTTTAGATAGTATATTTAATAAATTTACAACACAATCCTAACCATGTCTACTCAGAAGTAAGTCCCACTGTGCTCAATAGGTCTTGCTCCCAGGAAAGTGTGTTTAGGATTGCTGTGTTAATATAACTCTATAACATTCTTGTTACTTATTTAATAGCAGTTAAAATGAGGATTTAAAGTAAGGATTTTAAAAAAGATGAAACTAATTGCACTAGAGTGAATAAACAGTTTCTGAACATTTTTTTTTCTTCATAGCTTCATAATGAAGATGATCCTCCAGAATCATCAGTTGTTGAACAGCCATCCACATCCACAGAACCTGCACCAGATTCTCAAACAGAGGCATCTTTACCTGAAGCAGATCCTTCACCTCCACCCTATTGCAGTATTGCTGCAGAAGCAGCTACAACCTCAGGTATTGCACTTTGATTCCATAATATTCATTTCATTTCATTACCTTTATTGGCATACAATACAAAAAGAAAATAATACATTACATAATACATACACTAGATTTAGGAGAAGAGTAATAAAAAGACTAGACTAAACTAAACATGGCAATAGAATGGAGAACAGTCAGGGGCCATAATATTTGTAGGTATTTTTAGTATTGATTGGGAGGAAATATGGCCTGTCTTCTCATTTAGAAGTATATGGTGCTGGCATTTCATCACAAATGCTATTGCCATCCTCTTTAAAGATGACCTCAGATCTTTTGTACAGAATCAGAGCACTTCTAAAGATGTGTTTAACATATCACATAGCTGGATTAAAATCGTGTTCTTTAGTCCTCATTTTTCTATGAGGATTTTTCTCTAGCGTGTGTCATTTATCAATTACAGTGGCACCTCACGTAAAGCATGTTCCATGTAACAAACAAAAATTTATCTAGGATTCTGCTTCACATAACAAACTGTGCTTCACATAACAAGCACACTTGTTGGGAGTTGGGGCAGATGCGCTGGCTGACAGCCCTTTTCAAAAGCGTCAGGGCTGCCTATCACACCTGCCCTTAGCGAAAGCAACGCTTCTGCGCTGCTCCTCCCGTGGCCGAGCGTCCACAGGGCAGAGGGAGAGAACAGCAGTGGAAAAAAGCGAAGCAGCTTAGCGCTAGTCAGAAGGGAGCAAGGGAGAGAGAGACTCAGGATGAAGAGAAGGAGAAAGCGGAGAGACACTTTGAAAGTGTCTTGGATTGCCGAAGAAAATGTCTTTGATTGCAGCCTCTTAACCATGTCTACCCAGAAGTAAGCCCCATTGTGTTAAATGGGGCTTACTCCCAGGAAAGTGTCTTTAGGATTGTAGCCTAAGTAGACTTCATAGGATCACAATGAATGCAGGTTTTGAATTCAATTCCAGTGTTTTGTCATCATTTTTACATCCAGTTAATATTTTTATATGAGTATTAGCGATACACCCTTCCCTATCTATCTTGATCCCCTCACCTACCTGAACTTCCAAAAGAAAAACCCCTCCCCCAAATTTACCTGCCTCCCTGGACCATTTGCAGTGAGATTTGTGCAAAGTGTTGGTGTCTGCTCCTGTGCAATGAGATTTGTGCAAAAGTCACAAATCACTGAGACTAGTGATGAGTTCTTGGGGTTTCCAGAAAATTAGAAGTGTGCTTGAATCTTAAAGTCTTTCCTCATTTTTTAATGACAGTGATGATGGTTCTTAAACCACTGTTGGCTTTACATAGTTGTAATATTATTCTGATATATGTTATTAAATATATTAGTACACCATTCAGTTCAGAATATTTATTTCTTGTTTTGCTCCTCTAAACTTTGGTGCATCTTATGGTCCGATGCGTGTAATAAGCCAGGAAATATGGTAATTCTTTTTCATATATGGCCTCAGGAAAGCTCTTGATATGACTGGAAGGCACTTCTGATTGTGTCCAAAGGTCTTTTGTGGGTCCTCCAGATGTGGGTTTGAAATCTCTAATGGGTGAAATTGTAGATTCCAAATTTGGAGTTGAGGCGGGTCCAGTGTATTTATAAATAAATTTTCAGATATGTGTTAAACATCAATGTTTTTTGTTTTTGGAAAATAAGAGTGTAAAGAGTTATAAGTAATTATTGCTGGATATTCATATAGAAATAAAAATGGATTGTACCTAGATGCTAAAAAGCATATAAAGATAATGACAGAGTTTGGAAACATTTTTTCAATAAAACTTTTGTATACCCATGCAGATTCTTAAGCACAAAAGATTCTCTAGCACAAAACTGTGGATCATTATCTGATGTAAAAACATAAAGCCATAATCAACATTTCCATCATAAGAACAGCAATAGTAATTACATATTTAAGTACAACTTTTAAAGAGCAGAGTTCATTTGTAGTTCTACCTGTTTTGCTTGAAAATATCTCTTGATGTGTATTCTCTTACAGAAATGGACTCTCCCAATGAGTTTTATCCAGTGCCACCTCCATACAGTGTAGCTACCTCTCTTCCCACTTATGATGAAGCAGAAAAGGCCAAAGCCGCAGCAATAGCAGCTGCTGCAGCAGAAGCAGCAGCAGCTCAAAGAGTGAGTGATCAATTTGTGCAACATTAAAATATTTAAATTTAACAACATTTAAATATACTTTAGTATGTATTGTGTATTCTTTAGCAGACAATCTCCCTTACTCTCTGGATATCTTGTTATAAGATGTTGTTTATTTCAAAATCAGAATAATTATCTCTGCACAAAGCACTTCAGAGATCGTTTGATTTTATGCTTTGCTTTATCATTGGCTCAAGCCTGCAAAAGGATGACTTGCAAGCCAGGGATTGCATATCAACCACAAATTATCATCATGTATTGTCACCTGCAAAGGATCCTAAAAACCATACTTCTCTAATACTTCCAGCAAGCAATAAAGACTGTTCCAAGGGCTTTCGTGGACTGACAGCTGTGTCAGCAGATAATGCCACAGTATTTCCCATGCGCCCTTCTCCTTTAAATAATTCAAAAAGTTTTTATTTTTTGCAGATTTTTTTTCAAAAATGAGAAGTGCAGAATGCATTGTTATGTGCTTTTATTCATTGTCATTCTACTGATAAGACAATGTTTCCTTGTTCATGTCTACAGTTTTGTAATTGTAACAACACAATTGGCTACCTTGAATGTTTTTGTCTCTTTTCAAGACATAACAATTGAGCTGTGCCTCCACAGGCCTAATTTACTATCATTCAGCCTCAGATTCCATAAGTAAAAGAGTTATGTATCATGCAGCAATATTAATGTTGAATTGAAACCCATATGTGTAATGCAATTTCTTTAAGAGAAATTTTTCTTAATTTTGTGGTATCTTGAAATATGCACACATGTTTTACCATACAGTTCTATGAACAAAAATGGGAGGTATTTTGTGGGTATCGTGGAACATTCCTCCCACCATTTTTTTTCTCTTTAGAAAGCTCTAGGATCTGTATTCTGTTATGACATAGTATCATTTTGACAATAAATGGGGGCCACCAGCTGCTGGGTGGGGCACTGTTAACTTCCCAGGTTTTGTAACCTTTCTTCCTAGCCCTTGATAACCCTAGATAAAATGTACCTCTCTGGTAGTGTTCTAGTTTTACCACTTGTAATTATTACAATAGCAGTTATTGCTATAGTGCACTCATTTTCCAATGTTTGAATGGTTGGATTTTTAAATTATGAGCAATCTGCTTTTAATCAATTTTCATTTTGGTAGAAATAATGCTTGAATGTTTGATTTTTCACTGAATGGCATAACACTCCTTTTAGTTCTTCTGTCTTATTCTCTTTACATGCTTAGCACGGCCAGTTTAGGGAGACTAGGAGTCTGTTTGATGAAATATTCCTCAGTCCACCAGAGGTATGGTATAGTTCTTCCAAGTTTAGATTTTGCAGTGCTTTCTTCCTGGCAAGTAAAAACAGACAGTATCTTCCTTGATCCTTTCTCTACTTGATGTTTGTGAACCTCACACTATTCAGATTGGAATAGTTTGCACTACTTTCCTTAAAGGCACTGACATTGAAAATATCCTAAATTTTAACCCTTGCAAACACTGAGATAAGATTTGTAATACGATGTCTTCATGTTTTCAAAGATCAGGAACCACCCATCACTAACGTGGTCACTACAGCTTATAATCAAGTAAATTAGGGGTCACTTGCCAGTTTAGAGTCTTTCACTTTTCCAACTGGTTGTTGAATAGTTTTTTTCTGCCTCTAGATATGACAGATTATGGGCACAATCCAGAGTAACTACGTGGAGTCTTTGCTCCGGTGTAAGAACAATTTGCTCTGGATTGCAATATGAATTTCCCATAGGTTTTCACTAGGTAGTGCAGTAACTATGGGTATACGTAATGTCTCTTACGTGCTCCCGTAGTTACTCTGGATTGTAGGGTATGTTGTCTTCCTGAATGGATGAAAGAAAAATGGGGCTATGGCAGAAATGATGTAAAGATATTGTATAGGAAGCACCACTATTTTCAGTTGATTGGCTTACTGATTACATAGTATACTCCAGATTAGAATTGTAAAAAAAATTAATTCATGCAAAAAATTTAATTCACATTATTTATGAATGCTCCATCAGTTGCTGAGCACATCATAGAATTAAGCTCTTTAGTTGTGCACTTGGTTTAATACAAACAGTGGCATCCCTCAGTGTAAAGACAATTTTTGTATCCTTTTACCCTTTTTAGTATTAACTGTATTCTGTGTGCTTAGACACATTCGCTCAACTGCCATCACCAAATTCTGTCTCCAAGAATACTTGGCCAAAAAAGTAGTAATGCACAATAGAATTAGACATGGGTCTAATTTGATAATGGGAACAATTTAAATTACTGTGTGGCTTAGGTTGCAATCCTAAAGACACTTTCCTGGGAGTAAGACCCATTGAACACAAGGAGGCTTACTTTTGAGTAGACATGGTTAGGCTTGTGCTCTAAATGATAATCATACTAAATGACATATTAAGTATGTGAGACTTCGATTTTAGTCCACACAAGAGTTCACTTGTGTGTGTCTCATTCCATAATGACTATAAAGAGCTTTTAGCATTAATGTTGAATTGTACATAGTTTTGAATATATGTCTCAACTCTAAAGAATGTGGTCGAGTCACAGAATTCAGCAGAGAATATCTGCTTTCAGTTTATAAATTAAAAAGCAGGTTTGGAGTTGTTGTTGCCATGAAGATATACTTAAAAGGCAGTACCTTCTGAAATTTCAGAAGCAAGAATGATTACTCAATAAGATTTTCAGTTGTTGGAGGTTGATATTTAATGCCCTTGCCCCTCCATAACTGTCAAGAGCAAAGTGAATTACACAAACATAAAAGTAATTATAGGTGTCCCCACCTGGTATCTTTGGGGAATACATTCCAAGTCTCCCCCCTTCTCAGATACAGAAACTGGATAAGAAGGAACTATATACAGGCAGTTACCTTTTTGTTTTGGTTTCTTTTGTTGTTGTTTTTTTGGTGTATTTTGGTTTATTTATTTATTTATTTATTCATCCTTTCCTTTTCTAGGGCAAATGCGCAAAGTAGCTTACAATTCTAGATTAAAATACAATAAATAAAATCATAATAAGGGCAGTACAGACAAATGAAAGCATGCAACTATGGTATTTATAACCAGAGCACTGCTATAGAGGCACAGGTAACAGATGACATATTTACCAAACACAAGATGGTTTTTGAGCCCTTGCTGAAAGACATGAGGGATAAACAACTGCTAATTCTTAGTAACCTTGAAAGGGAAATTAATAGTTGTGGTCCTATTACAGAAAGAGAGCTCCCTCAGTTGACTGAAGAAAAAGGGCTGGACTGTGTTGGAGAAGATGGTCCCATAGATAACCTGGACCCTAACCATGAAGGGCTTTAAAGGTCAATATCAGGACCCTGAAACAAATGGGCAACCAGTGTAGTCTCTGAAGATAGTGGTTTAACAGAGTCAACCTGCCAACTTCTATCCGAGTCACTGCATTCTGCATTAATTGTAGCTTCCAAACAGTCTTGCATAGTTCATGTTCAAGGACAGCCCCACATAGTTCATGTTTTAGTAACCCAATCTTGAAGGCAATAAGGCAAACCTCTGCATCCAGACCATTTGCAGCTCCCAGGGATCCTCCATTTTGCCCATGGAGTAGCCCAGTCTCCAGTGAGCCTCTAGCCCATTAGACTGTTGGAGTCTGCCAGCGTATGGGCATTATTTTAATCCACCCCAATCGCTTCTGAACAATTTTACGTCTGCATGTGTTTCTGGCTTGGTCCGTATGTTTTCACTTTGGAAGAGGTATATGACAAGCAGTTAATAGTTCTCCTATGGGTTTTCATGCCTGTATTATAGTTCTCAAATGAATTATAAATATATTTAGTAAAACTCATTCATTCATATAAGTTCCATATCTAATATATTAATTTATGTAAATTTATGTACATTTATTCAAATTTGAAATGCAATTCTTTTTTTATAGCCCCTGACACAGCTCAGAGATGTCTTGCCCACCCCTGCAATCAGGCATGGACCATTATCTTTATTTTTTACTGGTGGTGCTGAGCAAGCTTGTCTCCTTTTATAGAGCTCTGTAAGTAGACAGGCTTAGGGTGAAATCCAGAGTAACTACAGGGAGTCCTTGCTCCAGAGTAAAAACAAGTTACTCTGGATTGCAATACAAATTTCACATAGATTTTCAGTAGGTGGTGTAGTAACTACAGGTGCACATAATGTCTCTTATGTGCTCCCGTAGTTACTCTGGATTGTGCCCTTATAGAATGACATGCAGGCAGGTAGCCTGAATGCTAAAGAAATACAGCCAGAACATTAACAGGTATCAACCTTAAAGATAAATAACTTGGTTTCAGAACTGATGTTATCCGCCCAGTCTAGTGACTCAGTAGATTGTTTGCCACACTGGCTTAGTCCCATTAATTTATAATAAAACACATACAGATATGGGTTCAAGTGACAGTTTTACTTAAATTAGAGTTGAGGACAGTCTTTAAAAAAAGACATGCAGTAAGGCTTATAATAAATGAAGCTTTAAAATAATGTAAAAATACGCCTGTTTTTCCAGGGTAAACATACGATTTTTGGATTACATTGCAGAATTTTGCTGACCCCAAAGGTCTTACAATAGATAAATAAAAATAGTAGGATGAGTGGTGATTTTGGTGCATGTTATAAACCAGGGCTCTCCAAACCCTCGGCATGCCTCAGAGTGGCTCCTGGTAAGACCTCTCTATCTGGCCCTTGGGCAAGCCTTGTAATCCACTACAATAATTCTTATATGTAAATTTATGGAAATATATTCAAATTTGAAGTGTAAATTAGTTTTCTGGCCCCCAGCATAGTGTCAGAGATGATGTGGCCCTCCTCCCAAACAGCCTGGAGACCCTTGTTGTAAATGACTGCCCTTTGCAGGTTGCTTCTACATACTGTTTGGAATGCTTTAAGCAGAATATGGAAACTCTGATAAAGACGTATGTTAAAGAGTTTTTAAGATGTTGGCTCCCTCTGGTGCCTGAGAAGCAGCAAAGCACTTGGTGTGGCATGCTCTTCAGTCTCTCCTAGAAATGAATTGACCTTAATTACTTTAATAATGAATATGCAACAATTAGTTGTGTATCTTGATAGCATTGCTATCCAAAATACAGGATGTGGTAAAAATTCTGGTGTTAAAAGGCTAAATTCATTATTAAGTCATAATTGATGTTGTTTTAGTACAATTGCATATGCATACTGGGGGAGAATTCCTGTTAAGCATACACAATCTTATTGCATTGCATCCAGTTCATGCAGGGATAGCTTCCAAACAGAAAGAGAACCAAGAGTTTTCCAGTTTCTAAATGAGAAACCAGGCCATATAAAATACTGTTCTGTATATCCATAGTGCTACTACAATTGAAGAACCATATACAGTGGTTACATACAACACATTCTTGACACCTGGGACATACCTGTTTTTCATTCATTCCCAATATTTGATAAGGTTTGATCAAAAGTTCATTCCGCCACACCCAAATTTCCATATTCTTTCTCTTACTCAGTTTTAAAAAAATTCTGTTTAATGTACATGTTTGTTTTTGAGCCGCTATTTAAGACAATATTTAATTATTAGTTTTACCATATTTACTCGAATCTAACGCACACGCTATACCTATAATCAAAATACCACAGTCACTCAAATTTAACTAACCATTGAATCTAATGCGCACCCTGGTTTTGCAGACTGAACTTGGCTGGAAGAGGTGAGCATTAGTTTTAAGTAAATACAGTATTTGTGAATATAGAAAATCACCTTTTCTGAATTTGGCCTTCTAGTACAGGGCCACCTGGCAGCAGGACTCCAGAAAATTGTCTTTTCCAAATCCAGAATTTTTTAAAATTAACATCAGAGATTGAACCTGGACTTTTTCTGCATGCAAAGCATGCTTTTCATCACTAAGCTGCAACATGCTAACATAAAAAGAATCTGAAAATTTGATTCTAATATACCATAAGTTGGGTGGCGCAATAAATTTATAGTGAACCTTTACTTTGGGTAACTTCTTTTTACAAAAAATAGTAGTCCATGTGTTTAATATCTTGGAATGACATGTTCCACCAAAGGCCATTTCATGTGTTGTTCGAAATTAATATGTTTTTAATAAGGTTTGTTTGGGAAACTCCAGCCAATGACTGCTTTCTAGTATGCATCCATATTGTTAAAAAAAACCTCCAAACTTGTCTACTTCCTAAAGATATGTTGTATTCGTAAACTTAAGAGGCAATCCTCCAAACACCTTGGTACAGTTACAAATGGCACAGGTTATAGAAGCATAGCATATATTAGGAGGTCTAAACATATTTTGTGACTTGTACTTGTGATCAAGTAAAATTATAAGCCAATCTGAATGTTAAGTATGCAAAATAAAATAACATGGGTTGGTGATTAGAAGACCAAAGGGGTCACACATGTCTCCTGTCACACCAGTCTCCTGAGAGAACATGGGATGTAATGTCATGGATAATATAGAAAATTGCCAGATATAAATTTGCCTACCTTGTTTTGATTGAAATACTGAGAATTATGAAAAGTTTATTCCATTTGCATCTTTGGCAGTTTCTTAAAGTTTGATTTTATCTAGGCCAAAATTTGGTCAGCAAAATTTTATGGCTCATCTTAAAGTGCATTTAATATAATGATGCATAAATTGTATGTGCTTTAGGCTGCAATCCTAATCAACACTTAGGCCAACCTAAGCTCCAGCATGAGTCCTGTGCTTATCAGTGATGGGCTTCAGGGGGTTCCCACAGGTTCGTAGAACCCTTTCTAATGAGCGCCTGGTTGTGTGAACCGGATTCTAATGGGACATAGAACCTGTTGTATTTAGTTTATTATGACATAGAACCTATTGTTAATTTATTTGAATCCCACCACTGCTGGGGATGTCACACAAAAGTGTAGTAGGACAATTCTGCACCTCTCCTGAGGAGCTTAAGCCATTGCACTGGCATATGCTAACCTCCCCACACCATCGTGGAAAGATAGGCCAGGTGAGTTAGGCAGGCCTAAGTCTCTTAGGATTGCTCCTCTGTACATCTCTACTGATGAATACCAATTTGACTGTTTTGGCTGTTATTATGTATGTGTAAAGTTTTGTTATACGGAATGATACCCTAACTTGCACAGTGGCATGAGCACAAGTTACTTTCTTCTTACTTTTCCCAAGGGCATCTTTTAGTCCCTTGAAAAAAGTTTTCCAGAGGTTGAAAGGTCTTTGTGTCAGAGATGTGCAGAGTGACCATATGCCCTTCTTTTCCAGGACACATCCTGGATTTTAGCCTTGCATCCTGGAAAAAACTTCCATGTCCACCTTTTCCTTGTGAGCAGGGAGCATGAAATTAATAATAACAAATCATATGTAATAGTATTAAATCTAATAATAAGTAATGATGTCCTAGGTTTTTCTTGGGTTTCATATATTTTGGGAGGTCCTTGTTCTGTGTTTTTTTGGTTATGGGATATGGTCACCTTTGAGATGTGACAGATCTGGGATGTACAACCCCAAAACACAAAGCAGATTTTCTGGGGACAAGAAAATCCTTTAGGACAGGGGTGTCCAAACTTTTTGGCAGGAGGGTCCTGTCTTCTCTCTGACACTGTGTAAGGGGCCAGAAAAATGATTTACATTTCAAATTTGAATAAATTTACATATAAAAGTATATTAGACACTCAAGGCTTGCCAGTGGGCCAGACTGAGGGGGTCTTGCCACTGGCTGCATTGAAGCTTGTCGTGGGCCACATCTGGTCCCTGGGCTGGGGTTTGAAGATCCCTGCCCTAGAAGGATGAAAAGATAATGATTGTGCTTCTGCTATTGTGAAAGTTCTACTTGGGAAACTGCCACTGCTTCAGCTTTGTACAATCTTTATTTTAATTTTACACAACGTATGATAAAGTAATTGTTATCGCATTTAAAGGAAGAAGAATACCCTCCAAGGGATGACTTCAGTGATGCAGACCAGCTACGCGTGGGTAATGATGGCATCTTCATGTTGGCCTTTTTCAGTAAGTAGCATCATATGTCTTCTATACCAGTGCTACTCAAACGGAGGGGGGGGGGGGTAGGAGAAAAATCCCCTGTTGGTGTAAAGGTCCCCCACTCCCTTTAAGTGGCAGAGAAAGGGGGAAGAGAGCAGCACAATCCGTCTAGATTCCACTGCTGCAGGGAAATGGGGGTGATTTTCTGCCTTCCTCCCAGGGGTCGTGTCAGGTTGTGCCAGGGTCTGGGGAGTCCTGGGGAGCCCAGCAGATTGTTGGCAGAGCTCACCACAGCTGGAAATAAGTGAAATTTCCAGGCATAATTAAAGTGGAAGGCTTCAATTGCGCCTGAAAACTTTCATTTATGTCCAACCATGGGAAGCTCCCCACAGCTCCCCAGACTTTAGCATGACCCAGCAAGACCCCCCAGAACTTGCTCCCTATTCCCCTGCAGGGTGTGATTCTAAGGATCACCTAATGTCACTACTCCAGCTCCTCCCCATCAAAGACTTAGGGAGAGTAAATTTACTGTTAGGGATTTACTCTCCCTAACTTTGAGAAACACCACTCTATAGATAGAAACAGCTTTGGTTTAAGTTGAACACAGCAGGGTAATAATATAACAACAACAAATGATATTGTTGTCTTCCCAACAAAATAAGAAAGGACACTTTATTTGGAGAAAGTAATACAGTATTTTTTTCTGCGTTTTGAGGGTTGCTTGATGCATTATGCAGCAGTAGATTGTGCTTTGATGCAGTATGGCACAACAGGGAGCCGTAGTCAGTTTAGTCTCTTTGGCTCTCTCAGTTTTTAAGCATATATTTGCATGCATGCATGCTCTTTTTTAAAAGTCCTGCACACATAACAATTAAGACTTAACAATTAAGTCCTGCCCAACTTTCTAGCACTAATGCAGCTGTGTTAGTGAGGTGTGTGCTGCATACTGCAGTATGGGAGAACTCATGGAGGCCTTCTCGAGGGAAATTTTACCCTGCAATCCAGAGTAACTACGGGAGCATCTAAGAGACATTTACATCAATGTGGTTATGGCACCACCTAGTGAAAACCTATGGGAAATTCATATTGCAATCCAGAGTAACTCGTTCTTATGTTGGAGCAAGGACTCCCTGTACTTACTCTGGATTGTGCCCTTAGTCTTTACCATGGGCATACATTAGGATTGCGTCATAGCTAGAAAGAGGGATAGGATTGGGCCCTTAGTTTAACCAAAAAATTGCAATGATGTATAAAACAGTCCTGAGTTGTATTTAATACTTACAAAAATTTTAATTTTTATGTTTTATTGAAGGAGAAAAGTATGAAAAGTCATTGTATCAAAAGAATTTAACTTAATACACTGAAAACATTATTATAATTTCAGTTGGTTTGTTCCGTTGTTGGATTAAAAGTATAAACAAAGTGCAGAGTAATATACTCTGTATATTCTCAAATATTTTATTTGAGAAATGTATATTCTCAAATAAATGTATATTCTCAAATATATAATGTATATTCTCAATGTATATTGAGAATATATGTAATGTATATTCTCAAATATTTTAAAAGGGAGTTTATTTCAAACCTTAGTATCTCCATGGCTTGAACAAATGTCCTTAAGTAAATCTTTCCCATTCACTGTGCTGCAATTAACAAGTGATGTTTTACTTGCTTGGAAATATGACTTTCATTCAGCTGTTAAAGCCAATCTCCTGTTACCACTGTGGAAACAGATTTTTAGTGCTAATAAATTTCATGATATTGTATATGTTTTCTACAGATCTATGTTATTTTTTAAAATGATGCTTGACTATTTTTAAAAAATCAAAATTGAGATAAACATAGAGGTTAAACGCTGGCAAGAATTTGGTAGAGATAGCTACAGATTCAGTTTATATCATCTGTATGTCCTGCAGTATGTAGAACTTGACAATTGTGTGACTTTTATAAGAGGTGTGAATTTATCAAACTGAATATTTTTATATGTGGCAAGGTCATCTATTCTTTGTCATAAGATTATGATGCTTTAATGGTGAAATAGAAAACATTGGCTTTTGAAAACTGGGCAGTTTCAAAGCTGCGGAGAAATTTGTTCAGTGCTAATGAACTACACTTGTTTTGTCCACATGTCTTCTTTGATATTGCCATAGTACCTTACTACCATTCACATTTTTTGCACCAAATTTTTTAATCTCCTTAGCAAATGGGATGTAATGCACATTTCACTTTGTTTTTAAATAACTGGATAATTCAGTTGTGTGTAGTATCCAAATCTTGCTTGTCCCAAACTACTTATACTCAAACATTCATGAGCCTTCCCTCCCTCTTTCGTTTATAAACAGTTCATAACACGCCCCTGTTCGGTGTGAAGGCTCTCAGGACACGGTGAATGCTGTGATGAGAGTATTGGATTATACATTTAGACCAGTATGCCTTTTTCTTTCAAACAGTTGACAGACCTTTTGCTCGTTATTTCCAAGTTTTAAAAAATTCATGTAGATTTTGTGTTTTAAAGTGCAAAATTTCTTAAAGGTGTTTGTGATCCATTTGTGATATTTGACTGCCATCTTGTGACAAGTCCTTATATTGCAGTTGCTAACTGCTTTATTCCTGGCAGAAAGTGCAGTGCTCAAAGGGTAAAAAGCAAACAAAAAATTGCTGCGGCAACCGCCTTGTTTCTCTTCCGAAATAGGTGTTTTCTATTAAGACTATTGCGAGCAGTATAAAATTCTGCTTTCCCATCAGCATCTGTGCTACACATCCGAAGCAAGCATTACAGGTCCAACTAACACAAATGTTCACCGCACAATCACATTTCCTCTGTAAATAACAGATGCCCAAGGCTTACAATAATTAAATAAAAATACAATAAGCAAAATAGCAGAATCAAAACTATTTGGAGGAGGTCAAAACTTAGAGTTACTTAAAAAGTGCAGGAGGAATAGATAAAAGGAGATATAGGAAGCAGGTAACCCATCACCCAAATGCCAGACAGAACAAAAAGATTTTGAGCCCTCGCCAGAACACTATAAGGGAGGGGGTAGATATTAACTCCCCTGGTAGGGCGTTCCATAACTGTGGTGCCACAACCAAAAAGGCTCGCCCCTCCGCCGCCTTCCTCCTGACTTGGGAGAAAGGTGGGACTTACAGGAAACCCCCTTAAGATAACTAAAAGGATGGACCAGAATATAAGGGAAAAGGTGGTCCCTCAGATAACCTGGTCCCAAACCATTAAGTGCTTTAAAGGTCATTACAAGAACCTTGAATTGGACCCAGAAGCAAATGGGCAACCAAAGCAATTGCTGCCGAAGCAACGGGTTGACAGTCAGTCTGTCCATCTTCAGTCACCACCCTGGCCGCTGAATTCTGCACTAATTGTGGCTTCTGAATCATCTTCAAGGGCAGTCCCACATAGAGCATATTGCAGTAATCAAATTTAGAAGTCACTAGAGCAGGAACCATTGTGGTCAGATCCGATTGACTCAAGTATGGCCACAGCTGGTGCACCAGCCAAAGGTGGGAAAATGTACTCCTGGCCATTGCTGTCACCTGATTTCTCCAGTGACAGCTGTGAGTCCAGGAGCATTCCCAAGCTGCGTACCTGCTTCTCCAGGGGGGCAGCACCTGGTAGTAGTAGTGCCACCAGCGGCCAGGGTGGTGACTGAAGATGACACCATTCAAAATAGGAAGTTGACTCAATATCTGCATTGAAGATGTTCTGATCAGGCAGACCTCTGTCTTTTCTGGATTCAATTTCAACTTATTGAACCCTCATCCAGACCCCCACTGCCTCCAGACAGTGCTCCAGGACTTCTGCAGACGCCGTGGATTTGGTTGGTAAGGAGGTATAGAGCTGGGTGTCATCAGCATACTGTTGACATTCCACTCCAAATCCCTGGATGATCTGTCCCAGCAGTTTCTTTTAGATGTTGAAAAGCAAAGGGAACAGAATAGAATCCTGTGGTGCCCCATTTTGTAAAGGCCAGGGTGCCAAACAGGCATCCCCCAGCATCACCATCTGGGACCTGTTAGCCAACAAGTAGCGGAACCACCACAAAGCAGTACCCCCAATTTCCAACTTGGCCAGTCGGCCCAGAATGATACCATGTTCAATGTATTGGAAGCCGCTGAGAGATCCAGCAAGACCAGCTAGAATTCACTCCCCCTGTCTAGTCTGCAGTGAAGATCATCCACCAGGGCAACCAAGACTGTCTCCGTTCCAAAGCCCAGCCTAAAGCCAGATTGAAATGGGTCCAGATATCTGTCTCATCTAGGACCCCCTGGAGTTGCAACACCACTACATGCTCAATCACCTTACCCAAGAATGGTAAATTAGATACAGGTAGATAGTTTTTTTTAAAAAATGGTGATAACAAGAGACTTTTTCAGGAGGGGATGCACAAATGCAGTCTTCAAAATGCTAGGCATTTTACTCTCCTGTAAAGATGAATTCATAATATGTACCATCCAATTGGTCAGCCTTCGCCAATTAAATTAGCTATGCTGGGCAAGGATCAAGCAGACATGAAGATAGCCTGAAACTGCAGAGGATCCTATTCGCATCCTATTGGAGTACTGTTTGGAAAGAATCCATAATGGTGGAATTGACAGGTGCCATAGTGACAACATTTGAAGCTGTTAAACTGGAGTCCAAGTCACGATGGATCTGATCAATTTTATCTGCAAAATGTCTTGCAAACTCATCACAGCAAGCAGCTGAGTCCTCCAACTCATTTGTTGGTGAGGGCGAATGGAGCAAATCATGGACAACTCTGAAAAGCTAAACTGGACAATTGCGTGCAGATTCAATGGTGGCAGAGTAAAAGCTTTATTTGATGCTATCACTGTCACATATTCTAAGGAGTTTAAAGGGAAAAAGCCATGCAAATAAAATATTTTGCAACTAGCTTTTTCCCTGTATTTCAAGTCTTTCATTGGCTGTATCACTGATCTTGTCAGTTCTGCATATTTATCAAAAATAGCTTCCAGGCTTAAGATCTTATTCTTCCATCCCAGATCTTATTCTTACACCCCAGCAATATTTTTGAAACACTGTGATTAGCTACCCAGTATAATAATAATTTATTATTCGAAGTGTTTTCATTTTTAACATTTGCTAATTGAAGACCTATAATCTGGAAGACCTATAAACACTTTGGAATGAACACACCAGTAGCAAAATGTTTAATTTCAGTTTCATTGAGTGATTAAACTTACAATTTTTTGTTTGTTTTAGTGGCATTCATTTTCAACTGGATTGGATTCTGCTTATCGTTCTGCATAACTAATACCATTGCTGGAAGATATGGTGCCATCTGTGGATTTGGACTGTCTCTGATAAAATGGATTCTTATTGTTCGGGTGCGTGTTTTAGGAATTTTAATTTTTTATGTGCTTGTTTTTAAGAAATATAAAATGTGTTTTATATTTTCTTAAATACTCTAAAACTGTTAATTATTATTTTGCTGTGGAATAAGAACTCTATAGTAATCTAATGCAAAAAAATGTGGACGTCATCATGATAGCTTTTTCTGTTGTGATGCTAGATGCACAAAAATGCATCAGTCCTGAGAATCTGGGGGTAGTTAACTGGATATGTTATAGGCTAGTGTGATCCTACATAGGAAATACAGTGAAGATGCTTATCAGACCTGACCTAAATGCTTTTATAGAAATGGAGCACATGATAAACCCCTTGAGGTCTTTCTCCCACTGCCCACCTCTACTCCAAGTGTATTTTGGTAGCTGATTGGTCTTGATGTTAATATCAAAAGTCACATTAATTTAATCAAATGGTGATGTTTGAACCTTCAATCTAGCCATTAGATGACATCTTTGTGAATCTGTGGTTTCCTGTAGTTTTCTCATTTGTGTGAAGCCTAAGTGGCTAAATTCATGCCTATCTGACCACAGGCTTAAGTCCCTGACTTTATTGTGTGTGGTGATGTAGCCATGTCATAATTTTAAGTCAGTTGAGGTTCTTAGTGTAAATAGAGCTACACGAAGATTGAACTACAGTAAATTTTTATGGCCCCTGTTGGGCTGTGACTGGTGAACACAGATGTACATGTTCATGGATGTTTGGTAGGCCCAAGAAGCCATAACATGACTACTTCTCACCAAAGTGTAGTGCCTTATTATACTACCAAGAATGGATTATCTGTAGCTAAATACCTGTTGATAGGACTTAGATATTTTTTGCAAATGTCATAAACACATTTTAAAGTAATGAAAATGTCACATGATAAACAGTAATTTAAATTACCAACTGAATCTTATTTTTATTTTAATTCTTTATCCCAAGATGAGCATTTGGCCTTTGTTGCTATTGGTTTTTTTTTTTTAATGCAATTTGACAATTCCTGTAGAAAGCTTTTGTTTGTTTGAAATAAATTATAATAAATAAATAATTTTGTTTTGTTTGGGGATAAAATGTTGAAATGGTCTGATCTAAATTGTTTAGTTTTTCAGCAGTTATAGTAAAGACTCTATGGTATTGGAAGTGTGAAACTATAACTGTGATGACATTTGGGGGGCATTTGTTCAGTCTTTTTTTTTCCGCCGGTGAAGCATGTTGTCTCAAGTCTGTTCCTGGCAAGATACCTGTCTCCAGAACCATCACACCCTATGCTCCAGCTGCCTTTTCAGATTCCCACATCACAGAGGACAAAACTGTCTACCATGCTCACTAATGGGAACGATTGAATCAGGCCTTCAAGGTTCATTTAGCTGCCTTCAGCTCACTGCTGGGAACTGAATGCATGAGCATCTAGTTTGAAAATGAAAAGAGTTTAATGAATCGGGGGTCTTTATGGGACTGGTATTCTTGGCAGCGATTATCAGTAGGGGGTGTACAGAAGGTCAAAAGCTCTCTTTTTTGTGGGGTCAACCAAACATCCCCATCTGATAAGATTAAACTAATGTGACTTTTGGTGTTAATATCGAAAGCAGCAGGCTTCTGTAATGTGTTTGGGATGGCAGACATTGGAGGGAGGGAAAGAACCAACAGGGGATTCATTATAATGGTGAATGTCTGATGATTCTAATGAGTAATGCTTAATACACTCTTTCACAGGTTGGCTGAGATTTCTTTGGGAGGCACACAATGCATCTCTCCCCCCCCCCCCCCCCATGAATATCTGTTTTCCCAAATATGTTGACTGCGCTTTCCTTTTTCCGTTCTGTAATGTTTTCAAATGGGCACTTGCTTTGTCGGTGATCTTTTATATATGGCTTTCTGTGATGTGAAGTGTGCGCTGGCAGTTTTATGTGCCTAACTTTTTATTGTTCTGCAACATCTTCCACAATATGCTGACCAGCCTGGGAGTAACAGTAGTGTAAGGTGTGGGATATAAGTTTCTGAAATACAACAGACCAATAATCTTTTGTGGCTTTTTCCTTTTCAGTTCTCAGATTACTTTACCGGCTATTTTAATGGACAATACTGGCTGTGGTGGATATTCCTTGTACTTGGTAAGTTTTCAGCAAAAAAGTTTTTTTTATGTTAATTTAAGAACTGAACAGAAGAATCTCAACCCTGTTTAAGAGACACTGAAAGTGAATTTTAACCTCTGTTCTCATCAGTATCAAATAAGTATCTGTGTGTGACAGAACCATTGCAGATCCAATATGATAGATAGGTCTTCAGAAGAACAACAATTCACGCAGTCAGAAATAAATCCTCTATGAAGTACACGAAATTGGCTTTCAGTACAGAAAAATGTGTGCATCAAAATATTTTACACTATTTAAAAAATGCCTATTGCTTAAAAAATTCCATTGAAAAACTGGTTTCCATTTTCCTTTCTATAGCTCTTACTAACATTCTGTATTCTGCCATTCCTTGATTCTTAAAGAATAGAGACTGTGAGCAGGGTAGATTTTTCTAAAGGTCTTTAAATCCCTTCTATTTTTGAACTAAGTTCATTGTGTTTAAATACACCATCACGGCTGCACTAAGATTATGCAAGAATAAAAGTTGGAAGTTAAACGTGTAAGTCATACAGTAACATCTAAGTGATATTGTATTTTAGGTCCCCATTTTCAGAAATCTTTGAACCAGATCTATTGAATGCTAGTGTGTCACTTTGTATTCGATTCAGGGAGGCATCGTTTTTGGTCTTAGAAATGCACTGTGCATTAATCATTATTCACTCAGGCAAGGGGAAGGGCTTTATGCTTACTGAACACAGTGCTTCTGTTCCTTCAACCTTTTTTTTTTAAAGCCTGTCAGACATGGAAGAAAAAGTCTTCTAAATCAAGCATTTGTGCATCCACAGCTTGAGTTGCTTGCTTGGGTCAGGCAGGGATTCCGCCATGGTAGCAACCATCATTTAGCCATATTGATTTTAAAGTATGTTTACTTCGCCACTAATAGACCATTATTTTATTTTTGAAATTTTAATTGCCCTCCCTGAGAGGGATTCTCAAGATGGTTCACACCCAAATGGAAATTAGATGTAAAAGCAACTATAAACAGCTTCTATTTAAATAGAAGTGACTCCATTTGATAACAGTCATATGTTCTCAAGAACACAGAGGCAAATAAATACCCATACAACTAAGTTAGAAATGAAAAATCAATTTTTTAAAATTTAAGGCTATATAAAGCTCATATTTATATATATTATTTAAGGCTATATATGTATTTAAGGCTATATAAAGCTCATACCATCAAGTGATTAGTCACTAGATAAGTTAGAAAGTAGTTTTAAATAAATCTGCATGTTGCCAAAAAGTCAGTATAGGTATATCTTGGAAATACTGAAGGGAGTGTGTAGAAGGTGTATAATTGTAGAAGGAAAGTTTATTAGCAGTTTTTTACATTCACTAAATAGTGTAAGGACATTTTACCACTTAGCTATCTTACTGCTAAACAAAGATCAGGACAGTGATTGGTCACAGATACTGATTTTTTTTAATGGTATGTGCTTTAAACTTTTGGACCCTACAGACCAACTGAAGTTCTGGTTGACTGATAACTAGTGGAGGCCAATATTAACTTAGGTGTAGCAAATTAATGGCACGTTGGTGTGTTTTATTTTGATTTTGGTGTGTTATTTAGAGTTAGTGGCAAGCTTCTAGGAGAGAGGAGGCAGGTTTTCCTCAATTTTCTTTTATTTAAAGCTGAAGCAAGACGTCACTTCCTGTTGAGACAACATTCCAGGACAACAATGTTGTCACTTCCAGGACAACATTTTGAGCTTTACACTGGGCTGCTGAATCATAAGCTTCACCACTGATTGACACCCCCACAAAGTTGAAATCTGTTCCCTTACCTCAGGGCTACATCAGCACTGGAAAGTCTAATAGGAATTGGACCCACAGTTTTAGCATCCTACCATCCTTCTCTCATTTGGTCTCTCCCTGTTTGTCTTTCCACAAGATCATGTCTTGTTTTATTCTTTCAGCTTCCCTTCCATTGCTAGTTGCTTACTGCTAGACCTGTGCTATGTCTATCTTCTATTTTTCTTTTGCAGCATTAAAAAAAACATTTTATTGTCTTTGGTTTTAGGCCTACTCCTGTTTTTCCGAGGATTTGTTAATTATTTGAAAGTCAGAAACATGTCTGAAAGTATGGCGGCTGCTCATAGAACAAGATTTTTCTTCTTGTACTAGAGGTAAGCATTGTTTTCCCCTTGCAGGTAAGTACTTCATCAAAAATAATAAGAATAATATATTGAAAATGACTTCTAAATATTGATCACAGAAAAAATAATAGCTTACGTAGATTAAATAACATTTCAGAACTTGCTTTGCACTTTAAAAAATATATTTGAAGTTGATTTATAGATCACTAGCGAAAAGCATACCTGCGTTGCAGGAGTAAAATCCCCCCTTCTGCCATCCCCCCATGGTGCATCAGTCTCCCACGGCGCCTCAGTCCCCCACGGTGCATCATCTCCCCCATGCGCCTCATCTCCCCAAGTGCAACACCTCCCCAGTGCAATCTCTCCCTCCAAAGAACACCGCCCGGCACCAAATTGGCTGGAGGTTGGTCAGTCTTCCATGTTAAGTATAGGACAAAAACACGTTGCACCCCTTTTCAGCCCCTTAAGGGTTAAATTTCTCCACATCGGTTTGTGGTGGGTGTTCATGTGATAGAAGGAACCCACCTCCTTGAATTTTATGCTTCTAGGTCTGGGGGTTGGGGCAGAGCATCCCTCAGTCACAGATTCCTCAATGCAAAGTATAGAGAGCAAAACGCGTTGCACCCCTTTTCAGCCCTTCCAGTTGGAATTTCCAAAAACCAGTTCTTAATGCACCCCTCGGTCATGGAAGGAACACTCACCCCAAATTTCACGCTTCTAGGCCCAGCAGTTTTGGCTGGGTGTGGATGAGTGAGTCAGTGAGTGACTTTTCATTTTTATATAACGCTAAGCTAGTTTATGTTCTTTATAGAATCATTTCTTTTGATCTCCTTTACAATATCAGAACTGAAATTCGTTGCCAGATGGAGTGGAAAGAGAAAATTCTGTAATTCTTATGTCATTTATGCTTCATTGTGGACTACACGTGTTCTTTATGGCTGTACAGGTCCAGTCTTGGTATCCGCAGATTTGAGTCAGCATGAATGGCTATGAATGGCTGCAAAACATAGTTATAAAAACTTCTTTTCTACTGTTGTAGAGAAAGTCATGCTAGCAATCATTCCATTCTTCAGTCCCTCTTTGGGGTTTAGAAGACACCTCCCTTTCCCCGGAGCAGCAAAGAATGCAAAGTGATACTTCCCAATTTCTGTTTTCTGCTTCGGGGAAAGGGAAGGATCTGCCTCACAGATAAAATGAAGCTGTTCTAAGTCCTGGAGAGGGAGGGAGTGATTGATTTAATGCCTGCTATTTTTCCATGGTAAGCAGGCTATTTTTAGATGGCTGCCTAATCTTTTAATTATTTTTGTTTAATGTGAATTGGCATCCATGGAGTTTCCTGGAATGGAACTCTCCTGAGTACTGAGACTCAGGGTGCAACCCACCTGTCCCCCCATTTTGTGTTGGTATGGGGAGGTTGGTGCATATCTGTGCACTGGCCTAACCCTCATGATGAGTAGTGCATAAGTGCCTTACGCTACCAGGCCAACTTGTGCCAGCCTGTTAGGATTGTGGCTTCAACCTTTACTTGTTATTTCCCTCTAGGCATAACCAAATGGGATACAATGTCTCACATCATTTCATTGTAGAAATAAATCTAATTTCAACATGTTTAAACCATCTGACAGGACAGATTGTATCCCAAGGCCATAAGCACTAAATGAAACCCAAACCCTATAACAGATATAGCTAGCTTATTGATTGAATAATTGTCCTGCTGACGATTGCTCATAAAAATATTATGTAGCACTTTTTGTGTTCACTCAGAGTACTCAGCATGCAAGGTTGTTACACTGTCCTATTAGTAGTATTTGCAAGTTAGTATAGTATTATTATTCCAATACTGCAGGAGGGAAGTAGAATGAGAAAATGACATTACACGTGCAAGCAGGCAGCCGATTTGTGGCTGCTGTGAAATTTGAACCAGGGACTTCAAACTTGGACTCCTAAGCAACATCAGCTTTTATGTTCATATCAAACCTCTAACTAGGGTCCTTCGAAAAGTTTTGCCTCCACGTCTGTAACTACTTTATTAACAGAACAAAATGAAATATTTTACATTGACAAGTAACTTTGAAACGTCTGCCTTTGAAGGGGTATGTTGCTTTTCAATATGGTCACCACAGGCGGCGATGCACTTCCGCCACTGATACACTAGTTGTTGCAAGCCTTCACAGAAGGATGAGGTGGGCTGTTGATGACACCAAGAATGCACTGCATGGGTGACTTGTTCTTTGGACAAAAAGTGCGTGCCCGTCAGATGTTCCTTCAGCTTTGGGAATAGCCAAAAGTCACAAGGCGCTAAGTCCAGGCTATAAGGTGGGTGAGGCAAAACATCCATGAAACCCATTTTCTGCAACGCCACATTTGTCTCCCGACTTGTGTGAGGGCATGTTGACTGATCACATTTTTTTCGAGAACAGACTCGTTGCAGATGAGCACGCAATTTCTGCAGTGTCTGCACATAGCGTTGTGTGTAGACACTTGTGCCACATTCAAGAACATCAGTGTGAATCAACAAGACAATGCTTGCCCTCACACAAGTTGGGAGACAAATGCGGCATTGCAGAAAATGGGTTTTATGGATGGACTTAGCGCCTTGTGACTTTTGTCTATTCCCAAAGCTGAAGGAACATCTGAAGGCCATGGGCTTTTTGTCCAAAGAACAAGTCACCCATGCGGTGCGTTCTTGATGACGTCAACAGCCCGTCTCATTCTTCTGTGACGGCTTGCAACAACTAGTGTATCAATGGCGGAAGTGCATCGCCGCCAGTGGTGACCATATCAAAAAGCAACATACCCCTTCAAAGGCAGACGTTTCAAAGTTACTTGTCAATGTAAAATATTTCATTTGTTCTGTTAATAAAGTAGTTACAGACGTGGAGGCAAAACCTTTTGAACAACCCTAATACATACCTTCTTTCCAGAAGACGATACTGATGTACACATGGTGCTGTATGGAGTTACATGAGGAAGGGGGAAATATAGCAAATGCCTTTTCATGTACTTCAAGTTTCATTATAATTGGGAATGAGAATTAAGTGGATGAACTGAAGACTACATAGAGAAGGCTGGATTTGAAGGAAGAAAAAGATGGCACCACTGTGAACTCAGGGATGTAGTTTAATGGACAGGAAACAGGCAAAGAAAGTGATATCTTTTAAGAAATCAGGGAACCTTGAGCCATCTGAAGGTGTTGGAGAATGTTGTGGAAAGTGATTGAAAACCAGGGCTGAAAAATGGGGTGGGCAAAGTTACGGATAGTTTTAAAAGTAAGAATAAGGAGTAATGACAGACTTAACAAACAGTGACAACATTTAGCATTTAATTTATTATTGTTAAATTGATGGCTGGATTCATTCAATCAAGCAACAGAATTTATATACCACTTTTCAACAAAAGGTTTAAAGAGGTGCATAGAAAATGAAATACCTAATGGCGAATGGATTCTGTACCAAAAACGCTCACAATCTAAAAAGATGTCAAAGAATACCAGCAGAAGCCACTAGAGAAGAAATTGCTGGGTTGAGGAGGGCCAGTTACTCTCCCCCTGCTAAATAAAAGATGAACACCCATTTAGAGTACCTCCTGCCCAGTTATCAGGAGCATTCATTCATTCAACCCCTTGTGGCTCTGTGGTTAAGGCGCTGTGCCTGTTGGTTGAAGATTGGCAGGTCAGTGGTGCAACATCCTGGCAACAGGCTCCTGCGATCTAAAAGTGGGCCTTGTCAGGCGTGGGAGTAATGCTATGAAAATGATGGTTCATTCATTCTCTGTAATTCTATCTTGCCTTTCTCTCCTGGATTGGACCCAAGGAGGAAATTCTCAAAAACCTTGGTCTCTGGGGCCTTCATACTCCTAAAACGAGTCTTGGCGAGCTTCACTAGCACAGGAGAGGACTCAAAGGGAGCCCTGGAGCAATAGTGCATGTACAGAGTGGCACAGTGCCAAGGCCAAATACTGGCAAAGAGCCAAATAACAAGGAAATGCAGTAGGAAAGCCATGAACATGAGAAGGACAATCTGAGTAGGTGACAGATGGAGGCCACTTATTGTGTGACTCCTGAAGGTGTCTCAGTGAACCCAGGACTCCTAGGAGCATGTTTTGTGAAACACTGATTCATATTGTGGCGATAAGTCCAACATAGCACAGTTTCATATTAATCAATGGAAAAATTTAACATACTGTAATTAGAAACATTAGAACATCTCCATTTCAGTAGCTGTCACTTTCATTCAATGTTCTGAATGCTGGGTCCACATGGGACTTCATCAGTTTTCTGTGAACCCCATAGCAGTGGCTGCAAACTGAAAATGGAGATAGCTGAGTCAGATAACGGATCTTTCTGGATTACTTTTATTGTACTGTGGGATTTTCATGGTGAAATAAAGTTTAGTTTGTGCATCATGAAAATGCAGTAATGTTTATGATGTTTATCACACTAATTAATAAATATAATTTTATTTTACGAAGGTATCTCTCTCTTTATTTCCAGACTGCATCAACCAGACATTCCTTTCTCATACCAATGTGAACTTCCAGCCAATCTGTAACCTTCCAAGTGATTAGAGAAGAACGACTACTAACCCAGAAGACAAATTTGAAGAAGGATCTTTTTGAGGCTTAGTGAATGGCAGGGTGGTTTATGCTTAAGTGCCATTTCTGTTCATTCTAGTAACTATTTATATTAAGCATTGCCTTTTTTCTTGCACATATACCTATGTGCTAATTTAACAAGATCTTTAATAAGAATAAAGTCCATGTGTATAGTCCGCTAAGCAGTTGAATACTGCCAGATTCGACTAATCTGTGTTTGCATCTGAAAGATTTTAAGTGGTAGCTTGTTTTCACAGTATTATGTACTGCCAACTTGCTGGTCTGAATCTTCATTAAGTACAAATGGCATGTACTGAATGATACATATAAAACCACTCCAACTCTGTTGGTATGTAAATGACACTCATCCAGTGATGCACATAAAACATTTTTTGGTCACGTAATGTGTGGTTTGATAAAAGCACATTGCAAAGTATTCTGTTGAGGGCTCCTTGAGGTTTCCCTAGTGTTCTTATACTGATCTCATTGGCAAACCTTTTCTTTATATAAAGATGTAGGCAAAACAAGCGGTGATAATTGCTGCTATATTTTAATCCAGTATAAGCAAGAATATGAAATAATCATATACAGCAGAAACTGCAAGTGCTGAAGTCCAGCAGCCCCAATAAATGGTCCAGTCCATCATGATTGCTACTTCCCTATGGCTCCATTCCGTATTACTGTGGTAATATAGAAAAGCAGAAAGACAGTGATAGCATTGGGTAAATCTGCATTCAGTTGTCATTTTTGGAAAGGAGTGGAATAGCTTTCATTTTTAATCATGGTTCTTCATTTCTGTTTTAACATAGTACTATAGAAAGTAGCCATGCTGGAACGGTGGCCGTGGTGCTCCCAAAATACCATAGATACTTGAATATAAGTCAATTTCATAAATAAGTCAAAGGCAGGTTTTGAGCCAAAAATCATGAAATTTTCTTATGATTTGGATAAGTCCAGGGAGTTGATTAAAACTTAAGGGAGTGTGACTATAGTTTTGTCTGATTTTACCTTCACTCAGATCATGAAAAATCACCTAATAATAATTGTTACCTTAGAACTGTATAGTCTGTATAGTCTCTAATTTATTTTAAATGTACTAAAAGATCATAGGATGCATTTTTATTAATGAACGTTTTAAATTCTGGTCCTCACAACCTTTTTGTAAACACTCTCAAAGTTAAGTGCATTGTAAACAGCATACTGGTAGAACCATTAATCAGATCTTTCTTTAAGGTGCCTGGTGTGTTAAGCCAGAGGCTCAACATATAACATATAAACTGGGAGTTTATGTGAAATTCAGTTCACAGAAGAGAGACAAGCAACAAGGAATGAGCAAGTGCAGCCACACACAGTTGCAACCTGATTTACTCAGAAATTGATCCATTGCTTTCCATGGGTGTTAATCTTAAGTGATGGTGCACTGAATTGTAGCCTGGGACTTTGTTTCCAGGTTAAACAAGGATTATATCCTAGTGTTTAAAAACAAAAACAGAACTCTGTTTCATTTGCAAAAATGGAACAGGGCTGAAGAAGGTTCTGCTAAAGAGAAGGTGGTTTGCTTGGTAGGAATGGACTCCTTTAGCCCTGGCTAAACAGAAAGAGCAAAAAGGTTAACTGGCTGCAGCTTGCCTTGAAGCCTGGTCACCATGGAACTTGATTGCCATGTCATTATCCGGTGTCAACAGCCCTCACTTCTGAGTGACCTCACAGATAAGGCACAGGGAGGAATAATTCCTACAAAAATGTCTTGCCTTATAGACCAGTATCTACAGTACTCAAGACTGCACTATAAAAGCAATGCTTTCCAGTTGCCTTTTATTACAAATCATGGCAAAATACTAGCAATTGCAGATGTTCTCATATGTTTTATTAGTTTAATCTGTGTATGGGTCTCTTAATTAAATTGTTTGATGGTATATGTTTTCATTTTAGGCATAAATCATAAAGAACCAACAGAATTTAAACTTGCATCCAAACAATGGTGTTTTCTCTCTGCATGTGTCTGAAAAATTAAATTGGGTCCCAATCCTGTGGAAAAATCTTAACCCCCCAATAGTCATTCATTCTCATGTTCATCATCTCATTGGTAGGTCTAGCATGAAGAGTTGCTAATCTACTCCTGCACTTTTCTAGATTGATGGACCTTTGCTCCCTCTGCCCCCCGTTATCCTACCTTGACCTACAATAAGATTTAACTTAGAACTTGAGTTTACAGTCATAATAAAGCACTTAAGCTGCACAATCTCTATTCTGCCAGGCAAATATTATAAGACAGCTTGCTCAGTACTAGTCAAAAGAAATGGAAGTTGCACAGCAGCGCTGAATGGATATTTTCAGTTTGGAGTATCAGTTTTCACTGTTAAAATGTTATGCAAAGGATATTTTACATAATCATCGATTATGGAATATCCTACGTGGCTTTAACAGGTGACTCACTAGGCTTGTTTCCTGGAATGAAGCCAAGTTTAGATTAATTCTAATAGGTGCATTTTCATCCTTCCCCAACAGCAAAAATATAAACAATGCAATGCTGAAAGTTGTCGCATTATAGTAATATTTCTTTTGCGTAAATATGTTTAGGGCCTCATGAGAGATAAATGTTCTCTTGCTCAAGCACATATATTCCTTTCCCAAAAATCTCTGGGACTTAGCACTCTGGCATGAAGGGAGACATGAGCTCTCCAATATTTGCAACAGCTCTCATCTCAGTTGCTATCAATCACAAATGCACTCTGTGTTTGGAGGGTGGGAAATGCACATTTATTCTTAAAGTTTTAATTTAATCTCTTGCATTTTTAATACTAACATGTAGAGGAATTATATGTTGTCTCATTTAGTGCTGTATCTAATTTTGTATCTATTGTATGCATAAGGTTGACAGTTTATATTCTTTAATATTTCAGGGTTACTTAAACCTAACTGGTTGAGAGCAAATATTCCTTTCTGCTTATCATGAAAATGAAATTTTGTTATGCGTTCTCGTATGTCTCCCTCTGAATTCATCAGTATTTTTAATGCTTTCCCTCCTCTCTTCTTTTGCATTATTTGTTCTCATGAGAGAGAAAGCGAGAGAGATAAATGAATAAAAAATTTTTGTTTTGGAATAAAGACTCTTTATTTTTGCCTTATACATTAGATATGTTTGTTGCAACTTTTGTTAAACCAAATGAACAATTATCTAAACACTTTCTCCATTCCATTTTTACAATTTGTATTAAGTTGTTAGCTATGTAATACTAAGTTGTAGCTATGTAGTATGTTACCCTACAGGGCAAATAGTTTCAGTAAGAGTCCAATCCTGTTCCCCTTCAGTCCAGATCATGCAGAAGTGCCAATGATTTATGTACTGTAAGGCTGAAGACAGGACCAGATGGCCCAGAAGAGGTACATGTGGAACTTCTTTACTTGCTTCTCTGTAGTTCTTCTGATCTCCAGTGGGTATCCATGGACCTACACCAGCACTTTTACCAATGGAAGTCTGAGGAGACTCCTGGAGGTGAATAGGTAAGTGGATCTGGGCCAGGAAAGTGGGATAAGATCTTAGCATATGTAGCTGTCAGTGATCTTGCCAACTCCCCATGCTGACCCTCCCTTGATCTACCCCTGCTGCTTATCTACTTGCTCGGATTGGAGGTTTAGCACCTTGCCACTGCAAGTACAGACCCCTATGAGTCCCCTGTTGTTGGAGCAGATCATTCATTGGCAAGATCACCATAAACCCAGACAAAATTAATCTGTATGAGTAATATTAACCAACTTTCTAGCACTGGCATAAGAATAATGCAACCCTCAAGATAAGGGAACAATATTGCCCTACCTTGAGGAGGCATCCATGACTCCACCCCTTCCCCAACACCAGGATGCAACACCTGCCCCACTGGCACAGCTATACCAGCTATACTTCTAAACTGGTTAGAAGTTTGCCCTGTATTTATTTAAGTTGGGCAAAATGCTGTGTAAGGTGGGTTGCTGAAGATTGGATTTTTTTAAAAAAAACTTTAATCTAGTACTGAAGCTTGAATCCAATTCTCCAACAATTCAGCCACTTTGGTCTTAAAATTGCTCCAAGGAAGATTCCCCTCCCCAAATAGATCTCCCACGTTGCTGCCACTTTGATCCCTTCTTTTTAATTTTTTTTAATATCAAATCCTTGAATCTGGCAAATGGATGCATATCTGCATACTCAGGCCTAAATTAAAAATTGTATCTTGATGTGCTATCTTCCAAGTAATTCTTGGGATAACTACCTTCTTTCCAATTCCAAACCAGCAACCCCCCCCCCCCAAAAAAAAAAAAAAAAATTGGAGCCTATGGAGTCCTTGAGTGGTTGGTAGCATTTGGAAAGAGAAATCTAGTTGGCTCTATTTTCAGGCACTATGGTCATAGAACTTGTTCGGTAGAACAGTATAATATTTTTTCAGCTACTGTTGGGGATTGTGATCTAATTTCTATAGTGGTCAAACCACAATGACTTGGGCACTGAAAATTCATTACCAGTATCTAAATCCCAAGTTATATGAAAGCCAGTTCTAATAGCCTCTGCCTGTCTTACGAGAACCAAATTAACAAAGTGGGAAAAGACAATCCCTGTCATTTTGACCATTTGGCATCATACTGACATCCTTAATTCTGCAGCAGCTGTGGAGTTGCTGCAAAATCGAGTAACCCATTGTGGAGCTGCTCCACTTACTTGGCTGAAGGGGATTTTTGTCCTCCTAAGTAGCTACTGGTGGTAGCTTGAAGAACTTGGGATACCATGGCAGCTATCTTGGCAACCCAGTAGTTGTGGTGCTGCAGGCATCCTAGGATTGGGTTGCCCAGCTGTAATCTTGGAAATAAACCCCATTGAATATAATTCTATCAGTTAAGATGGATAGATTAGCACAACTTTTGTATATTTTTAAAAAGAATCCATCCTGTATAGTTTTCCACCCTGTGTAATTGCGTATAAGTCAAAAGTTTTAGGTCCAGACAAATTCTTAGTACTTAACCTTTTTATTCCTCTTTGACTCAAGCATCATTCTCTGTCCCAGATCAAAATGGCAGAAACCTTAAACAGCCCATTCATAAATAGCTTTGTTCTTGAACGTTAGATCTGGCTATCTGTGAATGCCAGTGTTTATCTTGCAAGTTCATTTTGTGCTTTCTCCAGACAAATTTCAAAGCCAAGAGATTAGTAGACATTGTTCTAGTAAGAGTTATTTGAGGAAAAGAAAATAAACAGGCCTAAGATGATATCTTATGAACTCTTAATAGCTTTTGGCTGTAGTTACTTGTTCTAGCCATGTTGGATAAGGGCCTTTGCTATTATTTCTAGGTTAATCAACTATGATGGTAAACATATTGGCCATCATGATGTGTGTAACTTCAGCAGGACTTGTGAACATGGAACTACACTACACCCTCAGTAGTTCTAAGAATGTCCTGAAAAGTCTTATTTGTTTAGTTGCTTTTAACATCTGCTATTTAACTGGAAAAAATTAGTAAAAAAGCTATGCATCAAATATCCCAAGTGTGATGTGAAATCTTTAAGTCTTAAGATTGTATAAATTTGCTATTCTGTCTACTAGGAATTCTTCTTTAACTTTTCCTTCAAATTTTTTTTTTCTTAAGGCTATTCTTAAGTCTAGCTGAAACTTGGTGAAATTGAAAAAAATGCAGGATACATTTATTCCTGGATATAAACTCTAAAAAAGGAATGGACATACTGGGCAACGGGTTGATGCCCAGTCTATATGTCAATAAGCACGAAGTCAAATAAACTGGAGTATTTCAGAGGTACAAACCTTTCCACAGAATTCCTGTAGATAGAAATCCCAGTCTTCTAACCCATGTAATTTAAATTAATAATTCTTAATTGCAGGGAGGACCTCTTCAGAAGTATGGCATTTGTCACTTCAGACAATTGTGGTGGTAAGCTTGGGGACAATGTTTTAGGGTCGGAAGGTGGTACTAGTTCAACCAGAAGTTAAAAAGGAAGAGCAGAGATGCCCCTGCCCCAATATCACAGTCCAATCCTCTTCCGAACAGCTATTTAAAAAGGAGAAATGAAAGCCAAACTAAAAGGCAGGAACACAGCAGCAGAAATTATATATGCTGGGAGCAGCTGCAGGCCAGTACTTTGTGGGTTAGTGGCCTGAGAAGTCTTACCTGCCATTGAGAAAATGGTTTTATGCAATACCATTTAAATAAGACAAGATGCCCTAAAGAAGGACTTGGGCATAAGGAACAACACAGTGAGAAGCTGTAAGAGTATCCTAAGAAGTCTATGTGTATATACAGGTGTCCCTTGTTATCCACTATGGTTCTGTTCTGGAAGTTCCCGTGGAAAAAATAATCTGTGGATTTTTTTTTTTAAAGTGGAAAAATAGATTTAAAGACCCAGTTCCAGGTTTCTTGCTCCTCCCTTGCTACTAATGGAATAAGATTGTGCCTCAATATCAGCAGGGATTTGATTCTGAGATTCCCTGCTGATACAAAAAGACGGGTTAAATAAAAGCAATTTTAAAAAAATTAAAAGAGATTAAAAACAACATTTTTAAACAAAAAAGGCAGGACCCCTACCTTTGCTAGTTCAGTTGAAGAATGGGAATGATTGCTTGCCTGGCTGCCTCACTACAATAGTAGAAAAGAAGTTTTTTTTTAAAAATTGTGATTTTCTGTAGCTTTTCATGTTCGTCAAATCCATGTATAAAAAAATCTACCTTCAGGTGTCCCTCTTTATCTACTTTGGTTCCATTCCAAAACCTCCTGTTGATAAAATATTGGTATATAAAGAAGACAATGAAAACATAAGTTTAAAGATCCACTTCCAGGTTTCATGCGCCTCTATTGCACTTGGACAACAATCCTAACTAACCATGTCTACTCAAATGTAAGCCCCATTGTGTCCAATGGGCCTTACTCCCAGGGAAGTGTCTTTAGGATTGCAGTCTAAATTGAATAAGGTAGTGCCTCAGTATCTTTAGGGGTTTGATTCTGGGATTAAAGAATGCAGTGATTGGTGACACAACAGCTTCTTTATAGAGAAAAGCAGTTTTTAAAACTAATTTGCAGTGGCCATTCGTGTTGAGTGAAATCAATGTATAAAAAAATCTTCAAGGTTGGATTGTATAGCAAGATAGGATCTGTAGGCACACACATACACAGGTTTGCTAATTCAACATAATTTTTAATGGCCATGGCATGTTTGCAAAAGGAAGAGAAGGGCCATGCTTTTTCCTGTTGTTCCAGTGAGATGTTTGACAGTAATTTTTTATGGCTCACAAATGGGACATGATGTTGTGATAGAAGGATTTTTTTTGTCCCTCTCTGCTTGAGTAGCGAGAAAAGGGCACAGATTTGTATGCAGGCTAAATAATAACCAGTTGCTTACTGGGTATCAAGAGGAGGACCTCAAGGGTAATGAGTGTCTTAAGCTTTAGTTGCTTCTTGACTGTTGTGCCCACCCAGAAGGCTCAATCAATGACTTTCCTTCCGTTGTTCTGACGGCAAAGTGGCCTTCCTGAATTCAGCTCTATAAGCGTTTAATGAGTGACCTATTTGTTTCCGAATTGGCAAAGGAGGCAGTGTATGGAATGTTGAAAGCCTTTCCCCCCTTTCTAACCCCCTCTTTCCTCTATTTCCCCTCAGGAAGGAATGTGACCAAGACTGAAATGGCATCAAGTTCATTCAACAGCACCGAAAAGTGGCGCTGACAACAGCTGTCCACAGCTTTTCCCACCTACCTGTCATCAGGCAAACGGGGAAAGAAAAAAATGTTCTGTGTCGGATGCTTTGGGGATTTGTTGCCTGATAAGAGTTTTAAAAATTTCTCTTATTTAGGTGTAGGATGCATTTAGGTGTAGGATGTATATGTGCACAGGGGTGAAATGCCTGCCAAGAGAGCATGATCCAGGCTGGTAATGTGATTGATGGCAAGAGGCCAAAGGCCTAGAGGAAGGTCACACTTTCCATTATTAGAGCAATTGTTCACCCTACCTTTAGGTTGGCTTCAAAGAAGACTTTCCTAATTCTTGGAAAATTCCATGTGTGATGACACTTCTGGAAAGGATAATCAGACCCTTGTGTGTTTTATCCTTCCTGGCCTTTTTGCCATCGTACACATGAGGGGGATCTGGTGGTACTGATTTAAGCTCTCGGGACTCCCATGCCTTTCACCCCTTCCCTTCCTTAAGCATGACAAAAATGATACTGTTACTGTGGTAGTGCCGCTATTTTTGGCAACTTCTTGCTTTCTGTAGGCCACGGTCCCACTCAGAGCACAATCCTAACCATGTTTACTCAAAAATAATCCCAATTGTATTCAGTGAGTCTTACTCCCAGGAAAGTGTCTTACTCCCAGGAAAGCTTTTCTCCTAGTAAGTGCTCATTCCAAGTTCTCATTCCCATTCCAAGATGGTGACACCCAGTGACATGCTCTACAATGGTGGTGACCCAGCTTTTGGCAAACCCCCTGAAATAAAGCTGCAACTCTTCCCAAGGAAGTCCCCAACCCCGCAATTTGAGAACCATGGTACTAGAACCACACTACTAACTAGTATCTGGGCTGCTCCAGAGCTCTTTTTCTGCCTTTTGCATCATTTTTGCAGCTAGAAGATTGCTTGGTCTCAGGATCCTTCCCCTGTGAATACGACACATGATACATGTCATATATGTCATATTGATAACCTTCATCTCTGGAGCCTCACCAACTCTTTGTCTCAAATGCAGTAAATTGACAACATGCTTAGTGACCAATGCCTCTATTATGTGTGTGTTTGTGTGTGATTTTAGGATTTTCCAATTTTAGTAGAAGCTTGATCCTGGACCTGGTAATCAACCATCACACCCGTTCCACAAACCACTGGGCTGCCCACAATGGGGCCTTCTGGAGCAGCTGCTGTGCCACTGAAAAGTGCACATTCCATGCATAATGCATCATTTCAGCACATGTTTTGGTCTTGTGCTGTTTACAAGCTTTTAGGATATAGGTATTTATTAGGAAAGCTCGGAAGGACTGGGAAAGCATTCCATAGGAAATTAATCAGGTTTTTGAGCAATTAATAGTCTTTAAGGTATGTATATTCTTTTGAATTAAAATTCTGACCTTATGGTAATTTATGGAAGGACAATGATGGACGGTCTGCACTGTGACAATTACAAAATGTATACTTTCAATTTGGAAGGACAAATGCTCAGAAGGGGCTGTGGTTGCTCAGTGGTTAGAGACGCTATGCTTGTCAACCTGCAGGTTGCAGTTGGAGTGCTATATGACAGAGTGATGTGCTGTCACTTGGTCCACCCAGTTACTGTCAATCTAGCAGTTCAAAAGCATGCAAATATAAGTAGATAAATAGGTACCACTTTGGTGGAAGTGTAACAACCCAGCCACAGGCCTCTGCATCAGGTTGGCCAGTTTCTTCAATATTGCACCAAAATATAGATCGGACAACTCCAGAATAATGGACCACACCATTGTAGAGGTCAAACACTGAAGAAGTTGTCTTAGAAGGACAAATATTTCACCCAATGGAGGGATTATCTCATGGTACTATCTGAATCTTTGCATTCAGAAGGTAATTTTGTGTTGATAAATCTCTTGACATTTGAAAACCTTTTTTAGATCCCTATATAGTTTTTAAGTTTTTTTCTGTTTTCACATTTTTCTTTATAGAAATACAATATTTTGTAATAAAATCTCTCTTGAATCATGTTATTCACTAATGAAATATACAGTGGTACCTTAACAAGCGCCTCACTTAACAAGCAAAAATTTCAAGAAATCTTGCTTCACACAACAAGTTCCGCTTCACTTAACAAGCAAGCACGCTATGGGCACGCATGCTATGCAGCCCTGACACTCTGCATGGAGGCTCTTTAAAAGGGCTGCTGGCCAGCTCTACTGCCTAACTGCCCCCAACTTGGGGGCAGTTGCCTGGAGGTGCCAGAAGCAGCTGCCCCTAAGTGCCTCCACTGACCCCGTTGAACCTCCAGTAGCAGCCCAGGTAAGCCTCTCAGGAAAGTGTCTTTGATTGCAGTCTCTTAACCATGTCTACCCAGAAGTAAGCCCCATTGTGTTAAATGGGGCTAACTCCTAGGAAAGTGTCTTTAGGATTGCAGCATAAGTAGACTTCATAGGATCATGCACACTGAATGAATGTTTTGAATTCAATTCCAGTGTTTTGTCATCATTTTTACATCCAGTTAATATTTTTATATGCATATTTTTGGGGTTGTGGAACCAATAGTCTGACTTTCTATTATTTCGTATGGGAAAATCTGCTTCACTTAAAGAGCGTTTCACAAGAGCATGCCTCCGGAATGAATTAAGCTCTTTATGTGAGGCACCACTGTATATACAAAAAAGAGCAAACATTCTGTGGATGAAGCCAGTTCCTTCAAGGCAAATGAATGTAGTGATTTAACTGCCTCACTCCTTGCCTGCAATGCTTAGTTCCAGAAATGGGAACTTTTAAAACTTTTTAGCTCCCCCTTCTCATTACTGCAAAACCCCCTGGTAACCCTTCTAACGTCCCTCTGTCCTTCTCCCCCTTCTTTTCTCTCTGAGTGCTGGCACCTGCATTTGCCTTTTCTCATTTTAAGGATTTCCTCTTTGTTTTCTCTTTGTACATAGCAACTGCTTACAGAGAGACTAGCCATGTGACAGGCTATGCTATGTGAAATAGTTGTTTAGTTTTGATTGCCTTATTATTGTTAAACTAATCCTACAATAGAAGTGTGTTTGGGGCACTTTTCTTCCTTGCCCCCTTTCCTCATTTGTGTGTGTGTTTAAAAGTGCACTGTGTAACAGATTTCACCTGTCAGAGGCATCTCCTAGCCTGAATTTAATGTTTTGTTTTGATTTTTAGTTGCTTTCAGAATCCTTTAATTCTTTAATGGGAATTGAGACATAGAGCACAATCCTAACCATGTCTACTCAAAAGTAAGTAAGCCCCGTTGGATCTTACTCCCAGGAAAGTGTCTTTAGGATTGCAGCCATATAAATTTTTACACTGATGATGATGATGATGATGATGATAATTCAGTGTTCTTCGGACTCATTCATGCAGATATTTGTGGCAATAATCATTTTGGTACATATAGCTGGAGATGGGCTGTGGGTGGCACAAGCGGTAAAGGCGCTGTGCCTGTTAACCAGAAGGCCAGGGTTCGATTCCCGGGTCAGCCCCACAAGACAGGGTGAGCTCCTGTCCTTAGCCCAGCTCTGCGACGCCAGCTGGATCCAATCGTATTGGCTCTGCCTTTCCATTGGACTAATTCAGTGGCATGGAGAGGGGGGATTTGCTGCTTTGTAACAGCCTATCCTCCATAATAATCCAACCCAGGTTTTCGTGCTTTGTATGCAGCGTATGCAGCACTGAGCACGATACCATAGTCTTTCAAGACTGACGGAGGCATGCTTTTTTTTACATATAGCTGGTACCTGTTTCCCAAGCCATCAGAAACTGAGGCTGCAATCCTAAGCCCCGTTTAAACCAGCACAAGTCCCATGCTGGCCTGTGGGTGTTGCAAAATTGACATAAGACATTTCTGTCTCACTCCTGTGGGGAGTGGGGGTTAGACCAGTGTACATTCGCCGGCAATCCCATGCCACTACAGGAACAGGGAGACAGAGGAATTATGCTGGCCTAAATTGATTAGGATTGTGCCCACTGTTAGATTGGCAGTATAGAGTAAGCTCTCTGAGGAAGGATATGTGAACTCAGGTTTCTATTTGTATAGGAGACACTGAATGTGGCATTCAGCAGCCTCTGAATTGGAGCATGGAACAGGTAAACATGGAACATATGTTTCACATTTCTTTTATGAGATTTTTCTAGGACAGAGGTTCCCAGACAGTGGGTCAGGACCACTTATGAGTCACAACTTCATTTTTGGTGAGTCGCCACAGGGTAATGGGGAAATCAGAAAACTAATTGCCTGAAGCTTGAGGTGATTGTTGCTTAAAAATAAAAATAAAATACAACTTCCTTCCATATCATCTTTAAAAAAGTGATAAACCTAGGTGAGGCCCAAGAGACTGACATTTGAAGAAGTGAGTCCTAATGCTAAAAAGTTTGAAAACCACTGCTTTAGGAAGATGCAAGAAATTCCTTGGCATTTCCTTGCCTTGGTGCCTTGCCTTGGTTGGCAGGAGTCCCCCATTACTTACCTAGTTAGGCCCTGAGATACAAACTGAGTTGGGGCTTGGATGGGCAAGCTACTAGTAGCTCTTGTAGTAAATTCCAGCTACTAGTAGCTCTTGTAGGGAAAATTCCAGTGCAAAGTTCTTTTTCCAGAGGTCTGCCTGGGCAAAAGATTTCTGTAAAGTATTAACTTCAGATCTGGTAGTTTTTCCAACTCCTGAGATGTCCTCCAGCAGCTAATATGCTTATATTTAGACAGCAAAACAGTGCCTAATTCTCATGTAACATTTGGCATGCAAGACCAAAGCATTTGGAATGACTGCTGTGAAGGATGCACATACCCTGAAAATGTTTTGGCAACATATGTCACCACCATGACATGCTTATGGAGATCCAGGGATCTGGATCCAAGATGGTCAAGTTTATAAGATAGCTTTATGAGATACATTGAGATATTCTTGTGAAATGGTCTCCCATAGAATCAATCCAAGCTTGACTTCCTCTCAGTATGCAAAATGTTAATGTGAAAGGTGAAGTACATGTTTTTAAAATCTTTTTATACACTTTAAAGCTTTTGTTAATTGACCAGCATATTTTAAAAAGTATCAGTATTGTTATTGATATATACTTAAAGCTGCAATCCTAACCTCCAGTTGAGCCGGCCTAGCGCCCCCACCCCAGCATAAGTCCTGACCTGTGGGTGGCACAAAAGTGCTGTAAGACACTTCTGCACCATTCCTGGGGGAGGGTTAGGCCCGCGCACAGACCTGTGGATATAGGATTGCAGCAATAGTGTTTAAATTATCCGTAAGAAAACAATTTATATGAGTGTTTTTCACTTTTATTTTGTCCTGTCCTCCATTATACTTACTGACATGGTGGTTAAGAACCTGAGCTCTTCACCAATACTATACATACCTCAATACAAGTCTGGATTATATTGAACAGTCTTAGATAAATTCATTCACTGACATCCCAGGATTTCAAGGTGGGGATATAAGGGCAGTTGCTATAGCCAGTTTTCTGAAGTTAAGAAGGCTACAATTAGGTAAGGACCTGGATGGGAAGTTGCCATGAACCCCATAGATACTACCTTGAGCTTCATGACGGTCAAAATTCAACTCGGCTGCAGTATGGTGGCATTACATTCCGCCTACTATACTGAAGTTAACTAGGAAAACCACAGTATGGCTGCAATCCTAAACACACTTTCCTGGGAGTAAGACCATTGAACGAAATGGGGCTGACTTCTGAGTAGACATTAATTGGATTGCACCCTATGCTGGTTTACAGAGACATCTTCTGTGCAGTTCATGAACTGTATCTCTGGCTGATCCTAACTTTCAGAAATCAACACAATCCTAAACATTCAGAAATTAAAATATTCTACCTGTACTTTTTTTAAGGCTCCGTAGAAAAAAGGCTTTCAGCCATATTATTAACCCTTTATATGTCAGTTCTGTCTTTGGTTAGGTGACTTTGGCAGGTGACTAACAAACACTGCATTTCAAACAAAACAGGAATGTTCTTCCCTCAGTTGTGGCCTTGCCAAGGTTTGCATTGCCTGAAGCTCTTACTTTAAACTGGTTGGAGCGGATGTCCTCGGGAGCGCGATCATTAATTTGTGTGCATCACCAAACCACCGCATAACTTGGCAGACACATAGGAGTGGCAAAGATTTCACAGGTCAAGAATTAGGTCAGTTGGCAGAACGGGAAAGGAAGCCTGCAAAGTTCCAGGTTACGATTCTCTGTCATTCTTGGTCTCTTACTTTTCTGATACAAAATGTACCCATCAAGTAAGCAATTCAGAACAGAAGCAGTTTGGACAATGCAATGGAAGGTTAAATAGTCAAATGTTTACGACTTCTGTGGATGGCGCAAGTGGCTAAGACACTGCCTGTTAACCAGCAGGCCAGGGTTCGATTCCCAGGTTGGCCCCACAAGACAGGGTGAGCTCCTGTCCTTAGCCCAGCTCTGCGACGCCAGCCGGATCCAATCGTATTGGCTCTGCCTTTCCATTGGACTTATTCAGTGGCGTGGAGAGGGGGGATTTGCTGCTTGGGTAACAGCCTATCCTCCATAACAATCCAACCCAGGCTTTCGTGCTTTGCATGCAGCGTATGCAGTGCTGAGCACGATACCATAGTCTTTCAAGACTGACGAAGGCCTGCTTGCTAACGACTTCTGTTCCTGTGTTCAGTAAATGAGATGGTGTGTAGCACCCCCTTCCTTGAACACCTCCTTATTTGCCAGCTTTTCAGTAACTCTGCCTAGAACAGCAGCTAAATACATAGGTGCAGTTGGTGGCAGGAGTAGGTCTATTGAAACTAATGAGGATTAAAGCTTCAGGGGACCCCCATCCCAGAAGCACCTTTAGTCCACATTGCTTAAAAATGATGGATCTACTTTTACAGGAGTGGTTAAATTTTTAAAAATGTGGTGATCTGTCATGAAACAACCCTTCTGAAAAAGTTAAACAGTGGTTATCCAGATCTCATTGTAAAGGGTCCCCGTTCAGGGGCATCACTAAGGTTCATGTCACCCAGCGCGGGAGGCCAGCGCATCACTTCCATATATTGGGTGGGACAACAACATGAATGGTGGGTGTGGTTATGTGCAATTGCCCTGTGGTTATGTGCCATTTTTTAGCCTTATATTTTAATAGAATAAAGGTATTTCAAAGTGGTTTGTTTCACTGCATTCTGCTGTAAATTGCACATTCAGAGTTTTTAACATGATGGGATTATTTCTTCAAACCATGATTTTAGCCATTTAGATCACAAGGGCTGCCACCCTCTTCAAGAGGCCCTGTTTCTAATGCCCTAGTAATGTTCCTGATCGGGACCATTTTGGAAGTCTTGTCCTCCAAATCCAGCGGTTTATGACATGTCAGGGTTTGATGAACCCCATGAAGTTGCAATTTTTAGGTCCCCCAGTGCTTGTCACCCCCCCTTGGGCATGTCACCCAGTGTGGACCGCACCACCCTGGTGATGCCACTGCTCCCATTACAATTCAAGTTTCAAAGCCCTCAAAATATAGATCTGCCATTGATAGCAGGCGGTGTTTTATTACCTTGACAGAAAAGCTTCAATGCTGACTGTGGCTTATCAGGTCATTAAACATCGAAGAGCAGACAAGGCCATTTCCTGATGGGTTGGCAACCCTTATCCCATTCAAAAGAGAACTATCACATTTTCTCCTTTTTTTAGAAACTGGAAATCTAGATGGCAGAGAAGAGGGAAGAGGTATGATATGAAGTATTTATTTTAGATTAGATGAAGCATATCCATTTGATTGAATCAAGTGATACAGGCTTTCCTAAAAGAAAGTCATTCAGGCAATTCCAGGCAAAGAGGATAACTTTGAATCAGCACCATGCTATGCACATAGAAAATAAATAAATCAGTGGGAAACCTGGAATTAACCCTTCCACTTCCAGTCTTGTTAGGCTTGCATATGTACTGTGGAAAGTTAAAAACAAAGAAAAAAATAAAATAGAAATCAAAATCAAAAATCAAACATCTGAAATAGAGTAATTTTCCTTGGGTGAAATAATTTTCTGATTAATTATCTTCATTGCAAAACAATGAAGCCTGAACCTGTAGTGCTTTTGGAATATAGTCACCTTATATTTTTATCCAAAATTAAGTCAGATTAGAATTTAAAACTGCAAGAAAGATGTTCACATACATTTATATGCTACAAACAGAGTTGTGTGTACTTTTAAACAATGTCTTACAATTAGTAAATAAATGGCACATGTCTTCTCTTACTTAGCATAAGTTTTCTGCTAAGATCACAGACCTATTCAGGCCCCAAATCCTTTCAACTTGACACAGCGTACCTTATTAATGTATGGTTAATTTAAGCAGATGTCTGATTTAAATAAGGCTTGTATCCAAGAAAAAAAGCATAGGATGGTCTACAGGTTACCACTCTGTAATTTCTCATACCTTCATCACACTTTTTCAAGCCACTTTTTGCAATCCTGAGGACTTAGAAGCTTGTTTTGTTTTAAGTTGGGAGTCTACCTGTGCTTGACACTTCTACCATTTTGTGGGATACGCATGGCTTTGTTTGCGGAGCCATTTAATTCTATGATTTTTTTCCCTGTTGACAGCATTTCATTTGATTCAGATCTAAGTAAAAGTTTGGAAGCAGAGAATTTTATAAATGTTAAGCTGGGGATACTTTGTAATTTGAAAGACCTAGACAAATGTGCTTTGAAACTTCATTGTTCCATGAGACATTCCTCCTCTTTAGAATTCTAAACATTTACCCTCAGTCTCTTTTCACTAATGTCTGGTTCCTGTTTGCAGTACATCCACAAAACAGCTCTAGCCGGTAGTGAATCACTGCTGTTATCAAGTTCTCTGACAGCCTGGTTTTAACAAGTCAAGCCTCTCTTTAACCTACTATTTTAAGCTGGCTGAATGGAAACCTCTACCTGCCAGAACAAAACCCGTTTGCATGTACTAGGAACAGTCACTTATTGTTTTCGGGGATAACATGGTGTCAATAAAAGGCAAGGATTGCAAGGCAATGGGGTGAATCAGAATGTGCTGTAACCACGACCATTATATGCCACTGATTGAATGTGAACCTATGTATTACAGGCATTTTTGCTCATATTTTTAAAATCTTTAACATGCATAACAGCAACAACTATATAGTTCTTATTAACTAGCAAAAACGTACCTGCGTTATGGGAGAAAATTCCCCCATACACCACCTGCCACTGTGCATCAGTCCCCCATGTGCAACATCCCCGTGCACATCCATCCCCCCATGCACATCCATCCCCCCATGCACATCTGTCCCCCATGCGCATCATACCCCCATGCACATCACCCCCTGTGCATCACCTCCGCAATGTACAACACCCCCATGTGCAATAGAGTAACCCCAGTACATCCTCCCCTGTGCAACCCCTCCCTCCAAACATCCCCCCAGTGCACCAGGCACCGAGCATGTTGGTCAGTCTTCCATGTTAAGTATAGGACAAAAACATGTTGCACCCCTTTTCAGCCCCTTAAGAGTTAAATTTTTCAACATCAGTTCTTGATGGGTGTTCATGTCACAGAAGGAACACCCTTCCCAAATTTCACATTTCTAGGTTCAGGGGTTGGGGCAGCGTATCCCTCAGTCAGGGATTTGTCAATGGAAAGTATAGGGAGGAAAACACGTGCCCCATTTCACCACCTTCCGGTTGGAATTTCCAAAAACCAGTTCTTAGTGGATCTGATCATGGAAGGAATACCCTCCCCAAATTTCACGCTTCTAGGCCCAGCGGTTTTGGGTGGGCGTTGATGAGTTAGTCAGTGAGTGAGTGAGTGACTTTTCAGTTTTATACACAGTATATATAGATTCAGTCGTTTTCAAAATATCAGCCCTCTGGGAAAGCTTAAGAGGAAAACCCTGAAGAAGCTCTCATGGAATCCCTTCACACTGCAGAGATTTCTAAACAAGGTTGCCAATTTGCCAAAATGACCCTGTTTCTACACCTGTATTTCTTTCCCTCAGGCAAATATGGCTAATAGCCATATCAGCTGTCCTGGTAGGACCAGTTCTGTTTCCAAAATGGTTTCCCCCGTTATACAAGGATTGGCTGTTTTGTAACATTACAAATTTCCACTTCAGAGTTTGAGCTGCGTCCAGCCATGCAAGTGTAATTCTGGATACTGATTCTCCAGGCCCGAACTAGCTGACACCATGTAGCTCTATCTCCACATGATGATGGCCATCTCCATCCCTGAGACCACCTCCGCATGATAAGGCACTGTCTGTTTGTTTTAGAGCAAATGAGATGGGAAAAATCTCCCACAAACATTGTGCTAACAAATAAATTCAACAATACTCCAATATGGTGAAACGTCAGAGAACTTATTATTCTCCATTAAGAACCTCAATAGGTTTATCCAAACAAGATAGGTTCTCTTACTGGAGAACCTATTAATTCTGTACATGCTTTCGATTGTCATCTACAGGCTGAAGCTGCTTTCAGGAGACTTCTGGGATGCTTAAATGAAAGGTCCCCTTTGAGGTAAAAACCAAAATTGAGCCATTTGTTGTATGACTGTCCCTTCATACTACATTCTAGATAGGAGTCAGGTGTTCCTGATGGTGAAACACAATATATTGAAGGAGACCAATATTAAAGACCTGTTTCATTTATTTCACAGTTATGGAAAACAAACCCAGAGGGCAGGGAAGTCCAGAAAGATTCCCAGTAGACAGCCTGATGTCTCACAGGGTCTTTCATTGCCTTCATTTCCCCCATCCAGCAGGAGGCCCTTCAGATCTTCCCTTGCTGGGCCCAACTGGTATGACTATCGAAGTGACATACTTAGGACTGACACCATCAGCTACCCAACACTTAAATGGTTGCTTCTTTTTTGATAGAAATGTTGGAATCTTTTTTGGGCTTTGTGAAAATATGTCCCCCTCTTTGTTTGGATGTGTATGTCTTCTTGCCATTCACAGGTTGACAACAGAAGTGTCCTCCTTCTTTCACCATCCAATAGCTCTTTCAACCATTCCAAAATGCTGAAGAGACCCATCACCACTTACTGCAGGCTGTATTTTATTTACACTGCAGTAGCTTGCTTTTGTCTGTACTGTTCTGAAGCAAAGATGATCTACTTTTGGTTTAAAATGTACCAGGAAAAAGATATATCCTTGATTGTTGCAAGAAGGATGCATGTACACGATCAGTGGGATAATGTGGGACATTCCATCCCACATCTACGAGGGAAGGTAGACACAACACCACATTGCGGAACTGTGGGGGGTGTCCCAGACTCAGAATCTAGACAGCGCTACCACTAGTTCATCGAGTTCACTACTACCTCCACTGACTTAGGGTTGCCATAATTCTTTTCCACAAAATCGGGACCCTCTGTTCCATTTACCAGTATGTGAACCCAGTACCCCAAAATGGGGATTGTCCCTGTTTTTTTGGACACATAGCAACCTTACACTGACTGGAAGTGGCCTTTAAGAGTTTTAGAGTCTTTCCCATCTCAGAAACAACAAGAATTGAATTGGGAGTTTGTGGAAAAATGTGCTCTACCACTGAGCTGTGATGATTTTCCTACAGAAAGAAACTGCAGAAACTTTGCTTTTACACCACTGTCTTATGCATCTCTGCTGAGTGGTAAGTCCAGTTTATTAAAATGGAACTAACTACATTGTCTGTGTTACAGGATTGCACTCTTATACCCTGCCAAAATCTTTTCCATGTTGTGATGCGCTTCCTTAACAGACAGCGTTTATGCTTTTGACCCTGATCTGCCAAAACTCTTACTTTTTATCTCCCCTCCTGTGCTGGGGAAGGCTTATCCCACACGAACAATGAAACTTTTGTACTTCACAACACATTCCACCACACCCAACATCCTGAGTTTTATTTCCCTCGCATACATCATACCTTTCTCTTTCACCCATAGCTTTACCTGTGTGTTCCTTGGCTTTGGGAACATTCCTCTGACTTGTTTTTGGAGGAGCAAAGGGGAGAGAAGAGTTCATGCCAAGAGCTCTGTTTTGTTCAGGAATGGCCCAAAATTTCTCCCTCCTCTAGGTGAGTTTAAATCCCCCTCAAAGCATTTAGTCTATTGCAGTCTGAGCAGCATAAATGTCATATGTGGAATAAGTGGGCTGGGATGTTTGTTGTTGGTTTTTGTGCCTCCCCCAGTTTATTTTTTCCTTTCTTTTGCTCTGGGTGGCCCAGGGAGAGAGGAAGACTCATATACCAAGACACATGCCAGTGGATTTCTCTACAGGTACAGGCTACACTTCCTGGGCCTAAGAGATTTGGTGTGTTATTGTCATCTCGGGTTCACATGTGCATCCCTTTGCTTATTCATTAATGGTAGATCCTCCTGTTTACTCTTATTGTGAGAGGGCAGGCAGAAGCTAAAAATGAGGGATGTCCTAGAAGGCAGGTAGAAAGAATGATAGTAGCCAGTGTGTCCTTGGCAATCCACTGTCTGCTGTCAATCTGCCGCCTAAGATAGCCACATCACCAGGGTGATCATATCACCAGATTTTTCCAAATTTGTATTCTTTTTTAGCCTTCTGGCTGGGTGTCCTCCAAAAGGACTTCTTTGTCCTCCATTTTGGCTTCATTTTAGAACTTTGCAATGGTGTGCAGAACCCCATCATGTCTTATGTCATTGGATTTGTATTGAAGAGCAGAATGCAATGCAAAAATCAGTTTTGAAATATCTCCTTCCTATCAAACACTATGGCCAAAAAACGAAAATAAAAAATATGCATTGAGCGCTATGGGAAAGTGGAAGTGCCAAATATTGCAACTTTACTCGTGAGTAGGCAAATGTGCCATTGTCTGCCAGAAAGGCAAAGCAGAGAGGAATCCAAGACCTTGTCTGCCTTTTCAGGTTCAGGCATCTGGTCACCCTCCACATCCGTCCATCCGATAGATGAAAATCTATCTTATCTATCTGCAGTATTTATATACTGCTTTTCAACTAACAAGTTCACAAAGCGGTTTACAAAGAAAATGGAAAAATAATAATAGCTAATTAAAAGCTGAAAATAGGAAGTAGCTGATGATTTCTAGCACTCATCAGGAACCTTAGGTTAATCTCAGAGATAAACTGGTAGCAGATGGAGCTGAGCAATCCCAGGTGAGAAGGTAGCATTTCTTTTTACTAGCCATTGTCAAACAGTGTGCCACAAATGGTCTTCAGGGAATTCAGGGCAGGACCTATTGGAGGACTGTTGGAGGATGTGAGCCCTCCACCCCACCAGCAACATGATGCATCTTCTCAATTATAAAAAAAAAAGCTAATGACAATTTTAGCACTTTGTCAGCACTTTGTCAGCATGCCATGAGATGAAAAAATTGAAAATCACTACAGTTCACATTAGGTATGTGCTGAGAACATTAGTGCACTGCAGTGGCAATCAGGCATGTGTATTCTCAAACAGGTGAAATGATCTTGCTCCTTTTGTGTGTTTAACTCCCATTCATCCTGCGAGCACTCTGCTATCACTTTTCATTACAGTTCATTATGGATAACTGGTTTGAGATCCTGTTGTGAGAAGAAAAGTTAACACAGCCATACAGAATGACTAAGGCAGAAACAATAAGTGACTGAAAGCTTTGGTACACCCAGAGTACTATATCTGCATTTCCTGAGTGGGATTATTTAACATGAAAAAGGCAGGAAATTGCAATCTAATGTTCAATGAGCTCTAAAAGTTCGGTACGTTTTGTCTCAGAATCGCAGGTGGCTCTTTATCATTCTGCTTCCCCCTCCTTGAATGTTTCAAAACTGGGACATTTTTGTACTGCCATTTAGAAATTGTGAGATTCACACATCATTATGTTTTTAACTGATCCTTGTAAACAGTGGTGGGATTCAAATAAATTAACAACAGGTTCTATGTCCCATTAGTAACAAAAGGGTTCTGTAGAACCTGTGAGAACCCCCCTGAAGCCCACCACTGCTTTTAAAGCAGGTTGTGCAGACATCTTGTACATGTTTATTTTATTTTTATCTTGTAATGTTTATTTTAAACATCATTTCATTTCTGTCTCTATCCCCTCTATTCTGTCTTTAGCCCCTCCATTCCTTCTGTCTCTATCCCTATCTATCAGGCTATCAGCACAATTAAAATTCAAAAATGAGGGTAAAAACATTAAAACCATTTCAAAATCAGTAATGACAGCAGCAACCCAGAAAGAGAAGGGACCACATTTACCACAAAATCAGCACAAGCTTGACCAAACAAATTAGTTTTCAACTATTTTCTAAAAGACAAAAGGGAAGGTGCACAGTGAACGTCACACATGAGGGAGTTCCATAGAGAAAGGATCCCCACTAAGAAAACCCCTTGAAATGTGGGGATGCTACATCAGTCCTGCTGGGTTTTATTTTGTGCTATAACTTTTTATAGAATGGAGATATCTAAAGTGCATTCTCCATTAAATTGCACATCAAATTATATATGATTGTATCGTTCCCAAATACAAAGATTCTAAAAATTTTGGCCAGTAATGGTGTCACCAATCCCATGCACATGACCCAGTGCATCATGCACTTGACACTGCAATCTTCATGACATAACAAGAATTGCCATTCAGTCTCAGCCCTGCATGTTTCTCTTCCCCCCACCAACCTGTGGCAATAACTATTAGAGCACAATCCTAACCATGTCTACTCAGAAGTAAGCCCCATTGTGTTCCATGGGTCTTACTCCCAGGAAAGTGTCTTCAGGATTGCAAAGTCAAGAAACTGCATTCCTGGACCTATTCTGAAATAAGCCTGTTTTGAATTGGGCATTTGGATATGTTGCCTAGGCCTAGAAACACATCTCATACATTTTCAATGAAATCCACAAGACAGCAAATGGGAATCTATCAGGATCAGTATGGCTAAGTACAGCCATATAATTTTATGGCAAATAATATGTATTACCCAATTTCATTTACTAACTCTCCCCTTTGATCCTATTTTAATTCCTAAAAGGTGGTCAGAATTCCCATGTTGCAGATGTTTTTCATTGTCAGGCAGGTCAATGCATGTTTCACCTCTCAGCTGTTCTTGCTATGTGTTAGGAATATTTATTATTGGGGGGTTAGGGTGAAGATGCTAGTCATTAATATTCTCTGATTCCCTGCTGTTTTCCAAGAATCTGCCCTTCCTGCCATTAGTCCAGCTGCTATTTTTCTCTTATTCTTTACCATGGAATATAGACAGTATATAAATAAATACAGTAGACAGACAGTCAGTCAGACAGACAGACAGACCCATTATTTTTATTGTGTTCAGATCTGGTCATATTGTGTTCAGTCTCAAAAAGGATATAGTGCAGAAAAGAGCAACCAACAACTTTTTAAACCCTTCATAATATCTGTGGTGGCCTGTGAACCTGTGAGACTCCATAGGAATTCTCTCTTCTGTACAGTGATTAAAGATATAGGCCATTCTGTCCTGCATTTTATCTGGTCACCCTGGATTAACCGACAGACTGAATGTGACAAGGGTATGAACCTATGTTCTCCAGCTGCGTTCATGTTTAGATTATGACATCAAGACTAGCGTCAGTACACTTGAAAATGTTACCTTGCAATGAGCTTCTTTGATCTTCACCACAGCCTGTTTGCAAATGGTGTTGTAGGAAAGAGTTCTTTTAATACATCTGGAACTGATCCTTCTACCGAGATGCCTCTCAACAATGTCAGTTTTCTCTGATCTTGGCCAAAATAGGCTATTGCCTGAGCAGCCTTCTTCCTGTATTCCAACTGACTGGCTGAGACCCTCTCCTTGCAATGTGTTTCCTCCATCCGTTTGTCTGTCTGCCAGTCAGTGTCACAAGGCTCTTCCTGTTTCATCCTTACTTGACAAGGTTAAGCCCTGCTGATGATCTCCAGTTGTGTTCTACTTCATTTTTCCCCCCTTTCAGACATTCTTTCTGAGCAAACGTGAACTCTGCTGTATGCGTTAGGAGCTGAAGGCAGGCCAAGTCTTATGTGTTATTCTCTGTATTTCCACATTGGCTTATCCTCCAAGAAGGAGTGAAAACGGAATGACATGTACAAGGAGGTGGGGAAGAAGAATAGAGGGCTAAATCTATAGCAGTTATGGGTCCACGCAGTTACGTCATCCTCTAGTGTTATCTTATGGAAAGTCATCTTAACTGCTCCGGAGCAAGGGGTTTAATTTCACTTTAGGATATAGGCCAGAGTTTTATTCACTCTCCCCCTATCTGTCTTTCTGCCTAGAGCAGTGGTCTTGAAACCTTTTGGTGCCCTGATGCCAATATATGGTATATGTGGGGCTGTGGACCCACTATGAGGCTGATCCACTATCATGTCTTCCTCTCTGCTGGTACCTGATCTGCTCAGAGCCCAGACCAATCTGTCTCCTCTATTTTTTAGTATTTTCACAACAACCCTGCAAGGTATCATCCAGAGCAGGTCCAGCCTTAGGAGCTGTGGGGCAAGATGGTGTGAAGAATTATGTCACAAACTTATCTATATATATAAAAGAGAAAAGTCACTGACTGACTGACTCACTCACTGACTGACTCACTCACTCACTCACTCATCACCGCCCTGCCAAAACCGGTGGGCCTAGAAGCGTGAAATTTGGGGTGGGTGTTCCTTCCGCGAGGGAGGGGTGCACTAAGAACCGGTTTTCGGAAATTCCAACAGGAAGGGGGTGAAAAGGGGCGCAATGCATTTTCCTCCCTATACTTTGCATTGAGAATTGCTGACTCAGCAACATTCCGCCCCAACTGCTGGGCCTGAAGCATGGAATTCTGGGACTTCCTTCTGTCACCTGAACTCCCACCAAGAACCATCTGGAGACATTTAACCCTTCAGGGGCTGAAAAGGGGGCAAAGTGTTTTTGTCCTATACTTAACGTGGGAGACTGAATAACATCCAGCCAATATGGTGCTCAGACCCTAGTGCACTGGGGGACATTGTTCGGAGGAAGAGGTTGCACTGGCGAGGATGCTGCGCATGAGGGGAAATTGCACATGAGGGGAAAGTGTGCATGGGGGAAGTTGCGCATGTAGGAAAGTTGCGCAGGGGGGAAGTTGCACATGGGAGGAAAATTGCACATGGGAGGAAGTTGCGCATGGAGGGGAAATTGCACATGGGGGAAAATTGTGCATGGGGGAAAGTTGCGCACGGGGGGAAGTTGCGCATGGGGGGAAGTTGCGCATGGGGGGAAGTTGCGCATGGGGGGAAGTTGCGCATGGGGAAAATTGCGCATGGGGGATGATGCGCATGGGGGGATGATGCACACAGAGGAAAGTTGCGCATGGGGGGATGATGCACACGGAGGAAGTTGCGCACGGAGGAAGTTGCGCATGGGAGGAAAGTTGCGCATATGGGAAGTTGCGCATGGGGGAAGTTGCGCATGGGGATGATGCACATGGAGGAAAGTTGCGCACGGGGGGGAAGTTGCGCACGGGGGGAAGTTGCGCCTGGGGAAAGTTGCACATGGGAGGAAAGTTGCGCATGGGAGGAAAGTTGCACATGGGGAGAAGTTGCACATGGGGAGAAGTTGCACATGGGAAAGTTGTGCATGGGGTTTGATGCATATGGGGGAAGTTGTGCATGGGGGGTTGATGCGCATGGGGGAAGTTGTGCATGGGGGGTTGATGTGCATGGGGGGAAGTTGCGCATGGGGTAACTTGTGCATGCTGGGTTGATGCGCATGGGTGAAGTTGCACTTGGGGGGGTTGATGTGTATGGGGGAAGTTGCGTATGGGGGTTGTTACGCCTGGGGGAAAGTTATCCATGGGGGGTTGATGATTATGGGGGAATGGCATACGGGGGAATTTTACTCCCGCAACGCGGGTACGCCTTTCACTAGTTTTTGATAAGGTGGTAATCCATTAATTGGATTGGATCCAAACCCTCTCTTGCACAGGTTTAAGGAGGTTACCCCCATTCTCCAAATGAGGTTTTGTGATCCCTTTGGGTCACAGGTTGGAGAATGGCCGACAGGAAGGAACCTTAAAGTCAACTCTGTTTTGATACTTTGGATGTAAATAAGTGATAGTAGCTAGATAACTAAACCCTGTAGATAACTCAACCCTGGTTAGGCCAGCAGAAGTCCCGTGCTGGCCTGGGTGTGTTACAAAAGTGTGTCAGGCTCTTCTGCACCTCTCCTAAGGGGGTTCAGCCAGTGCACAGATTACCAAAGTTGGGTCCAGTACCAGGGGACAATGGGAGGTCCAGAACCTAAGAAAATTTCCTTAATGGGTGGAGATCTCTCTCCTCTGCCTTTGGATGGAAATCCCTTTCAAGTTGAGGGGCGAACGCTGAACAGTTCATAACAAGTTTGAATCTGAATGAACAAAGAGCTGAGAATGTTTAGCTGAAGTTAGTTGAGCTGGCAGTTGTCCTTGAGAGGCTATGGCAGGGCCTGGTTAATCTGAAGAAGGATTTGTAGTCCTAGTGCCTGTTTTTCTACTTCTTTGTAATAGGCTCTGCTTACATATTTGTAGCAAAAACCAGGTGTATTATCAGTCTTCTTCTATCCCATCGAGAGGAAATAAAATACGCAGTCCTTACTCCAGTGAATTTAAGTATTGCACAGAGATTAGAAGCATAACCCTTAGATGCCCATCCGGATCCAGAGTCTGGAAATGCAAATTTATGCAAATTGGGCTATTTTTAGATGGGCATCTAAGGCTGCAATCCTATGCAGACTTTACTGGGAGTACGCATCACTGAACACAGTTCACTTACTTCTGAGTAGACATTTATAGGATTGCACTTTAAGCTGCAAATCAGGATATCACTGTTCTAGTCTCATCCCTGTCATTAACCATTGGCTGATCTTAGGTGAGCTACTTCTTGGCCTTGACTGTAATTGGTGATGATGATGGCAACAATATGTATCTTGCATGTATCTTGCAATGACAGCGTCAAAATAATGCACATGACAAGTCCTTTGTGCATTTAGAAAAGGCAGTATAAATGCTATGTATTTTTATTTGGTCTGCAGCTAGACATTTCTTCATTAAAGTGGGGCGCACTTAACAATAGGCAGCCTTATTCTGAATGACCCCCAAATCCAGAGTAACTACAGGAGCACGTTAAAAGACTTTACGTGCACCTGTAGTTACTGCACCACCTAGTGAAAACCTATGGAAATTCATATTGGAATCCAGAGTAACTACAGAGATTCTCTGTAGTTACTCTGGATTTTGCCCTTAGTCTATTGACCCTAGACGGGCAGACTGTACCAACTATCTGGCAGAAGCTCTCAGGTGGAGATGTGTCATTTTCACTATCTGAGAATGAAAAAAATGTGGGAGGCTGCAGAAGAAGTAGGTATCAATAGAGATTTTTAAAAGTTTTTTAAAAATAAATTGTTTAAAAAACAACTTAAACAATGGCTTTTTAACTGTTTAATTGTTTTTAACAATTTTTTAAAAAAACCACTGGAGTGTGGATCTGGCGCAGGAAGGGGATGGGGACAACCATAGAGAATGATGCTAAGTCCTGAGCTGAGTGGTGTAGGCCTTCTTAGGACTGTGACATGTACCAAATATGTCATTGGTGACCCCAAATCTTTATTTCACAGAGGGGAAAATATGCACTTAGGGTGCAATCCTAACCTAAGCCAGCACAACTCATCAGTTTTCCCATTCCTGTGGAGATGTAGGGAGGCAAATGCATGTCTGTGCACTGGCCTATCCCTCCCACAGGAGTGCCACAGAAGTGTCTTACGGCACTTTGGACTTATGCTGGCACTTAGGCCAGCCTAACTGGAGGTTAGATTGCATCCTTAAATGGCTCATTTGAATATTGAAAGTAGTCTCAAGAGTAGTCCTGTTTGCTTTCTGTCTCTCTTTCCAACACTAGCCTGATTCAAGGTCTCTTTCTACAATGTGCTGTGGAGGCCAGATGGCCAGCCTGAGAACCTGCACTGGTTGCCTGAACACACCAACTGCCTTTCCTACCAGCCACATTTGACATTGTTTCCCACTTGAGCCCTCGTGCTGGAAACATGAGATGTTATGTTAATTGTCAACAGGCAATTCCAGACATTTTATATCCACTTACAACCTTGTAATGAATTACTTCACTGTTTGGCAAATCTGAAATAACATCTTTTTGTTGTGTGTGTGTGTTGCTGTGGAACTGTCTACGAACTGCAGGCCGCAGCTGGTTCCAGAATGTGTGGCTGTTCAGTCTCAACTCGCCTGTCTCTTCCTGTTGCTTGGATGGAGGGATATTTCAGATGAACTGGGTAATTGCTGAGAAGATCTGGAGTTGGATGGCTTTGGGAGCTGCCAGTCTTGAAAACAGCTCTTGGCTCCTACTGAATCCCATGTGTCTGAGACAAAATCATTTATCACACTTTACATAATTGGGGGAACAGATCTGCTCTTCGTCCCCCTCCCCATCAAATTTATCTGGGGTAAGTCAGAAATGCAGAAATAGCTTCACACTGTAGGTGAGAGGCTGTCTGAATACTCCTCGATAGGGAAGAAAATATAAAATATTATCTTGCCAGGACAAACATTCTTCCCTTTTGCGTGTGCTTTCCATGTGGTTGCAAACACTGCCTGTTTACATGCATGCATGTGTTAGATGTGTTAATTTATTAATTACAAGAATGCTACATGCTGCCTGCTCACAGGGTAATGGAAGACAATGAAGTTTCCAGGACATAAAGGGTGACTATATAGAATGGAGGACAGAGTACTGGTACCTTTAACCATTGCATAGAAGAGGGAATTGAGGCAGGTTTAGCTCCACATAGAAGGATTTAGAAAGGAGCAGGTACAGGTACAGACAATAGTGGCCAAAATTATGAAAAACAGCATATGTATAAATAATAATACCTTCATATTATGTATCATTGGAAAGGTAATTTAATGCAGATTGTAATGAACCAAACATAATGGGAATAACTGTATTCTATCATATGTTATTGCCAGTTAACCAGAAAATGAAAATGCCAACTGCCTTATGCAGAAAGGGGACTTCTTTAACTTTGAAACTGACCTGTGAAACTGATTGCTCCAATGACATGCAATTATGATACAGCATGGAACTAATATTAGTTACTATGAGTCAGCTCTCATGTCCATATATCATAATATAGTTATGCATGCTAACTTGTTAAAGAGGCACTTCTATGTGATGCTCATCTTGTATTTAGCAGGGAGATAATCATCCCTCTTTGGCCCAAAACAGCATCTCTAACCAATAAACGGCTACTTTTTATTTACTAAGGCTGCAATCCTAAAGACACTTTCCTGGGAGTAAGACCTATTGAACACAATGGGGCTTACTTTTGAGTAGACATGGTTAGGATTGTGCCCTTAATTAAATTGGATTTTGTTGTTGTGGGGGGGGGGGGTTTACAAAATCTTCTTTAATCTCAGATAACAGACAGGTCAGGAAGCCCTAAGATCTCAGTTGACAAGGCTGATGCAGTGATGTTAAATAAGTGATACTGGTTGCTGAAGCGAAATACAAATAATACCTAAAGTTCATTTGCTAGGGAGAAAACATGTGCAGCCATGAAGAAAGTCATGTGAGCTGTGCAGCCTTTTCTATGGTTGTTCTCATTCTCATTCACAACCTTTCTTATGCTCTTGGAGGGTTCCAGGAGCCACTTCCTGAACACGTCTGCACTATTCTTATAGATACACGAAGTATTCTTAAAGCTATAGGTTGCCTTCATTTCCTCCTTCATGACCTCCAAGGTCCTCTGGCGAGGAAGTGTGAGGTATTTTGGAATCTTATCAGGGTCTTTGGTGAGAAAATTGGTTGTAAAGGATAAGCAGCCTGACGGACAACTTGCCCCTCACTTATTATTTATATATTTTTCACAGTAACTTATATGCTAGAACTGAGTCTTGCAGACTCAAGGCACTTTACCACAATTCCCTTTTTAAAAAAATTGTTTCATGAGAAAAACTCATCAGATCCTGTAGGTTTCCTACATCTCCCCATTTCCTTCATGTGCAGTTTCAACCTGTCTACACATAACTTCTGCTTTCCAAGCTCCTACACTGGTACAAATTTGAAGTATCCTCAAGCCATGCATTAAGGAAAAAAAGCATATACCCATTTAATTTTGAAATGATAGAGTTCATAATGCTGACTCTTCATTCTGTATAATTTTGTAAAATTTGAGGGTACAAGTATTGGCATCCATCAGTCTTGAAAGATTATGGTATTGTGCTTGACGCTGCATGCGAAGCCCAAAGGCCTGGGTAGACTGATATAGAGGATAGGCTGTTACCCAAGCAGCTAATCCCCCTCTCCATACATGCCACTGAAATTGTCCAATGGAATGGCAGAGCCAATGCGATCGGTTCCAGCTGTGTCACAGAGCAGGGCTAAGGACAGGAGCTCACCTGTCCTTGTGGGGACCATGTCTTGTGGGGACCCGGGTCTCGAACCCTGGCCTTCTGGTTAACAGGCACAGTGTCTTAACCACTTGTGCCACCCACAGACCTTATAAATTGAAGGTACAATCCTAACCTTTTAAGGCCTGCAAAATTCACTGATTGTCCTGTTCGCATGGTGGCAGGGAGAGACTGGCACATGTCTGCACATTGGACTAACCAAGAGTGGTGCAAGTGACTTAAAGCTCCTTTGTGACACCTCCAGGCCAGCACGGGACTTGTACCAGTCTAACTAGGGGTTAGGATTACACTATGGGCGCAATCCACAGTAACTATGGGGAGTCCTTGCTCCGACGTAACAACAATTTACTCTGGATTGCAATATGAATTTCCCATAGGTTTTCACTAGGTGGTGCTGTAACTACATCGTTGTAAATATCTCTTATGTGCTCCTGTAGATACTCTGGATTGTAGGACTCTTAACACAAATGATTCCTGAGTTCAAATTTTTACTCAGCAATGAAGTTCACTGGATTATTTTTGGCCAGTCCTTGCCTCTCAATTCAATTTACCTCTCAGCAAACCTGGTTCCAGGTTTCAGGCGATTATTGGCAAACTATAGCCTCATCCTTAAAGACCTTGAGTGACGTTCTCCATCCTCACACCACCAGATGAAGGCTATTGGTACAGAGATGGTCTTGGAACCATCGATGGGCCTTCTGCAATTGTATAATAATGTGACCAATTCTCCCTCTAATTTTTGGTAGGCTGTGTGTGGAAAAAATATTAGCTGTCCAGCTTTTGGGGAAGGTTAAATTTTTGTGCACCACATAACGACATTTGGAATTATATACTTTTGCTTACATGTCAGAAAATAATATGTACACGTATTACCACATATACAATGCAATGCAATGTATTGAAGAAGATAATGAGTTTATATTGTCATTGTCAGTTGTCATTGTCAAAATTTTTGTCATTGCCAATGTCATTGCCAGTTTTGGCTTTGTGCACTTTGTAGACACTTGTGTGCGCTAGTTTGGTGAGTTGCGTGTGCGTGTGCACGTGCACAGCTTAGAGGGAACTATGAATGTGACCCCTGTTGCCAGCCCACATGGGAGGAATGTTGTGAGAATAAAATAACCCTGCTTTTGCCATGGGTCATTGGTGTGGCACAAATGCAGGGAAATAAAAGGAGAACTTACAGATACAGATTGCATTTTGTACCCAGAAATTTATACAGAAGACATAAAAGTCAATGAACACAAAAGCTACTAATCTACTAGTACAATAATTGGCAGTTACTTTGTGTCTTTAGCTTCCGCTTGCCAAATGTAACCAGAGACCTACATGCATGTAGGATCCAAAAAACTGAAGGGCCACATTAATAGACACAATGCAGATGCCTCACATTTTATGAGGCCAAAGTCTTAATAGCAGCTGTCTTTCCCACATGGTATTGGTTGTGACCATCTGTAGATTAAGCTGAACTGCCAGATTCTTTCTGAAGCTCAGATCCCAAACAACACCGCCACATGCTTCTGGATGCTTTTTCTTCTCAGGCAAGCCCAGTTCATTTTCCGTTGTCTCAGCTTTTAACATTCAACTCCTTGAGGAATGGATTCAATTTTCACCGAGGGCTGTTCCCAAGTACATAAAAACAAAAGGCACTCGGGTTCGATGGATTATACGTTTAATAGACAGCAATAGAGAGGCTTCGTGGGAAATAGTTGCTCATATATTTCAGAAAGCGGTGCCATTTGGCATGAAGATACAGCAGAGCTGTGGTACACGGTTCCAATCAATTGCAGCTGACTTGCCCGCACACACACACAGAAGGAACACATTGCCGTTGTCGACACATTATTTGCGCTGAAGGTAGTTAGGGCTGAAAAGGCTGGACAGCAACAGCAATGGCTACCCTTGATCTGAGCGTGTAGAATTAATGCTTCAAGATAGCAGGCTGCTGGGAAGAGGCAAAGCTACGCTGGGGGTGGATTAACTTTTGATTGACTTTTAGTATAGTTTTGAAAGTTTGGGAACATTTGACTAGTGAACTGGTGGGGGAGTATAAGAAAGAATCTCCTGGAGATCTGAGAAGCCCCCTGCTATGTCTATCTATAGGAGTGCATTCTTTTTTTTTTAGTGAAATTTTATTTTATTAAATTTTAGTTACGGGGAAGGGAAAAGTGAAGTATAACAATGGGTTGGGTAACAACCAGTACAACACATAAGGTACAACTTCTCTTTAGATTCATTATACATCTTCATTACAAACAGTTAAGGAAATTGTTTATAAATTTCTCATCCCTTTAAACATTTAAAATTTCATAATCCCTTAACTAACATGGCTTCCTTTATCTCTATCATATAAAATATTACACTTTTAACCAAACATATCCAAGCTTTTTTAATTTCTTCATCTTTTCCATCCTTCAGTTTTTCAGTCTAAATATCCATCTCTACCATCTCATAAATTTTATCTATTACCATCTTTTTGTTTATATTAATCCTTTTCTTCCAATTTTGAGCAAATACGAATCGAGCTGCAGTACAAATATGAATCATGTTCACAATCTTTACTTATACACTTTGGTATTATATTTAATATTTTGGTATTATATTTAATAAAAATATTTCTCGCCCAAAGGGGATATGACATTTTACCTCTCAGCAAGCCTGGTTTTAGGTTCAGGTGTTTCTTGGCAAACTACAGCTTCATCATTAAAGGATCTTGAGAGACGTTCTCCATCCTCACACCACCAGTTCAAGATCTCTTGCACTATAGATAATCCCAAGCAACTATAATCTACAGTATAGCCTTTAGAGGTGATGCATGCTCTCCTCTTTCTTATCACCTTCTTTCAGTTTTGCTCCCAGAGTATCGTATTATAGAAAGATGCCGCAAAATCATTCCATAAGTGCCTCTGCTGTTGAAAACAGTTTAGCGGTTCTATTTTTGGCAGTCCCAAAACAGTTTATATAACGTTTCACCACAAATATCTGTGCAGTCATATATTTTTATGTTTGCTATCACAATATCCTTCCCAAATGGAATGTATAATTCCAGAAGTTTCCTTGGGCCTCAACCACAGCATGTGTTATAATTTATCAGATGACTGGGAACCATCGTCATGCAAATTGGATATCACACCTCTCCCTTCTTTTCCTTTAGCAAGAGGGAGAAAAGCAGGCCAGCAAAATTGCTTCAGTCTAATGCCATGTGGTATTTCATTGAATTGGATGACAATGTTTAGTTTTGGGAAAATGGACCGTGTGGTCTTGTGGTTTATATCCTGAAACTGAAGTGGGACTCCGAAGATTACAGCAATATTTCTCATCATCACCAAATCATGGAGAAGCAAGTTCAGTTCCCACACACAAGCCCTCTCTTAGACATACAGTGAAATCTTAAGCTTGTCTACTTAGAAGTAAGTCCCATTGTGTTCAGTAGTACTTACTCTCAGGAATGAGTGGTTAGGATTGCAGCCAAAATCTGGTCTGTATTGCTTATGCTCTTAATATGGCAAAATGGGACCCAGCAGCATTTTCTCTGGGCCACCCAGAAAAAAACACCATGTTCTGGAAGGCAACCAGCGTCAGGATTTCACAATCAGTAAACTTCCAGGTTAATGCAAGAGATTGCTTTTCATAGTGATCTCTGTGATCTTTGGGGGTCCAGAAATATTATGGACATGATAAAAGATTGGCAGAAAACAACATTGTTACAAGCAGTTATTCAGTTACATTATATAGAAGTTTCAAAAGTTTTCACAAGTTACATAGAAGTTTTCAAAAGTTATATAGAAGTTTCCTGTGCTCTGACTGCCCCATATGACCTTAAAGCACATCGTTCACAAATTAACTTTTTTAGAGAACAATCTAAGTGCTCTTTTATCTTGGTGAGAGAGTCTGAATATGTCGAGAGATGGCCTGAATTGATCAGTTTGGGCTGCTCCAGTGGTGGGCTTCAGGGGGTTCTCACAGGTTCTATAGAACCCTTTGCTAATGAGTTCCTGGTTCTGAGAACCGGTTACTAATGGGACATAGAACCTGTTGTTAATTTTTTTGAATCCCACCACTGGTTGTAGCACTACCATGCAGATGGGGATGGGGCTTCACTTTCCTACAGTAGTGCAGCAGTTGCCCCATAATTTGCGCTGGATACGTTTATTCCAGCTTGCTTGTTCTTGCGTGCTTGCAATGCTCATGTGGTTAACTAATTAATGAACAGCAATGCACACAGAAATTAAAACATGCCTCTATAGGTAATTTGAAAATTTGGCATAATTCATGCCGCGCACATACTTCAAAGGTTTTAAGAGGGGAGCAAGCCTAATTCTACATATATGTTCCCTTGGACCTGATGAATTTTGTATTCAGATATGTGTATGAAAGGTACTGACCAGCAAAGGTTCAAATATTTCACATTTTGACTTCAAATGTATCATAATAGTGAAATGCAATTGTGTCCCACTTTTGTTTTTCCCACCTATTTGTTCACTGATTATGGCTGCCACACATATACATATTTACCTGGGAGTAGGTCTAGCTAACATCAGTGAGACTTACTTCTGAGTAAACATGCATTGGTTTGTGCTGTAACCAGGGTTGCCAGATGACAGGAATTTCCCTGAAAGAACTGGAAATGAGGGCCTGGGACCAAAAGTCCAGGCAGAGGCCTCTCTCCAGCCATTTTCTGGGATTTTAGGCCTTTTAGGCCAGTGTGCAGCTCCCTACGGCTGCTGCAGGGCCCACTGAGCCTCTGAGGCTGCTGATGACAAGAGGGAGAAGGTGTGGGAGGTGAGGGAAATATAGTTTTTTCCCTCCTCCCCATGCTAAAGCACCTTTCCATCAGTGGGAGAACTACATCTCTCAGCATTCATCACACCAGATCCTCATTTTGCAACCTGCTTCTTAGAGGCCCAAGTAGGACTCTAAATGAGCCTCTAAGTAGCCATTCCCAAATGGCTGTGGAAATGGCTGTGGCTGGCAGTGGCTCCCAGTCCCTGCAGAGAAAAAGATCTGGGGGAGAAAACTCTGCTGGTTGTGCAAAGGAAGGAAGGAGGGAGCTCAGCTGAGGCTGCTGGAGAGGAGAGCAGAGCAGGGGAAGGAGGGAGCCTTGTAAGTGGAGGTGAATTTGGCTTGGAGGGAAAGGAGAGGCAAGAATTAATTTTTTTAAGCAGGTTTGCCAACTGACCAGAGAAATCCCAGCCTCCCCTGCTCCTATGCCTTTGTAGATGGATTCACCAAATATACTTTGCACAAAAAAGCATGTAATTCACAAGGGCTTGAGTTACTCGGATTGTGGGGCCTTTCATCCAGCTGTTGTCAAAACAGAGGAGCAGGGACTGGGTGTAAAGTTGGCAACCTTCTCAGGATAAGGTGGGATAACTCCTGGTTCTTTAAGTTTTAAGTCTCTAAGCCCAATTGTGCCCACTCAAAAGCATTATGATCAGTGGAACTCATTTTGTGAAAGGGGGCAGAGGAAAGGAGGCTGAAATTCTAAGCCTCTGTATGCCTGCCTGGATCACTTAAACATGTGCCCTTTCAGGGGTGGGCCTGGCCCGGCCTAACAACCCATTCACTGGAAGTAGGTGGGCCAGGCGGGGGTGAGGGGGCGGGGCTGAGGTCAGGGTTGGGGTCAGGCCGGGAGGCTGCGCTATGGGTGGGTGGGAGAGGGGCGGCCCCAACCCTGGCATACTGCATGTGCGCCAAGGTTGGCGCACACGCAGACGCATCCTGTTCAGGACGCCACTTCGCCTGCGCCAACCTTAGCGGAGTTGCGTCCTGAACAGGACACGACTGCGCTTGCGTCAATCTTCAAGATTCAATCTTCAAGATTCAATCTTCAAGATCAATCTTCAAGATTGACGCAAGCGCAGTGGTGGGCTCCCCGGGTGAACTGGTTCGCCTGGTTTTTGACCTGCCGCTAGCAACCAGATCGCTAGTGGTGGGCCAAAATGAACAACTGGTTCGGGCGATCTGGCCCGAACCAGCCTGGGCCCACCTGTGGCCCTTTTGGTTGGTGTCTGGTTTATTGCAATGAGATTTGTGCAAAAATTAAGTACAGGAATGCAATACGAGTGTTTTTAGCTTTATTTTAACATGTCCTACATTTGTCCTACATTTTTGGGGGTGTCCTACATGTTTTAACTGGGTAGGAATTTTGGTTTGGATGACAGGAATTTTGGGGGACTTGGGGAGGGAATTTTGGGTTTGGCATCTGGTCATCCTGGCTGTAATGGGTAGGCCAGTCCTAACCTGTGCCAGCACAGCCTGGCTTCATGGTTTTCACTTTGTATAGCACAGGTTAAGAGGCAGCAAAGGTCTCCTTGGAATAAAGGGATATTTTTCCTCTTACCTAGTGTCAAGCCATAGCCTTCCCTAGGGGGCTTCTTGGATCTGTGTCACTTATTTAACTGGCATAAATCCAGGAATCCAAATGTAATGCAGAACAGTCAAGGTTACAGCGGAGGAGTATCCTGCCACCCTTCCGTGTCTGAGCATGGAATTCTACTTATCCAGAAATGCTCCCGCCTTGGCTTCAAATGTTGTAGTAAATTTGTGTGTGTGTGTGTGTGTGTGTGTGTGTGTGTGTGTGTGTGTGTGTGTGTGTGTGAGAGAGAGAGAGAGAGAGAGAGAGAGAGAGAGAGAATTTCAGCATAAAAAAGTAAAAATAGACATTAAACTTCTTTGAACAAGAATATCCAATTTTTGAGGCTCTGATTTCCTGATCACATAAATTGATATGTGATCATCTGTGAGAGTCCTCCTGAGATATTAGGCTGGTTATACCAGTAGATAATTCACGTGTGGGCACTTAAATACACACTAAAAGTTGAGATCACAAAAAGTCAGGAAATACAATGTGTGTATTGGCTCTCATGCACTTGAATGCTCTCTCTGTCTCCTTAACCCAATGGTTCCCAAACTTTTCAGCACCAGGACCCATCTTTCATCTTTATGGCAGTCTCACAGTGTAGGAGTAACTGATACAAGCTTACAAACATTCCAGCAGGACCCACCTATTTTATAAGACTTCTAAAAAGTTTCACTTTAGTTTCACTTTGAGAACAATCCTAACCATGTCTACTCAAAAATAAGTCCTATTGTGTTCAATGGGTCTTACTCCCAGGAAAGTGTCTAGGATTGCAGCCTTTATCAGCCACTCAAGCCTCTTTTAAAACCTTTTTACTATCGCTACAATCCTATCCACACTTTCCTGGGAGTAAGCGCCATTGACTATAATGCTTCTTTCAGACATGCAAGGGATTGGGCTGTACGTTGGGGTCTTCTGGAGCATTTGTTCAGCTTCTCATTCATTGGATCAGACCCTTTCTGATGGTCTTGCGTTCCCTTTCAACTGGTTTTCAGTAAGACCTGAGGCACGTTATCTGCTTGCCAGTAAATGCACATGTGCTGCTCCATTTCAGTTTCCATAGAGCTCAGTACATATTCCTTGTCAGCTATCAACTTGCCCATCTCATGGCAATGTAGTGGCAGAGTGGCTAATGGTGTTCACGCTATCTAAATAATATTGAGAACTGACAGTGAATGTCTGTCTATTCAACAGTATCTCAACAGGAGAAATGGCAAGCACGTTAAAGTCACAGGTCTCAGATGATAACCCCAGTGGTTTCATGTTGGTAAAAGCAGATTAAAGTGGTTTCAGGATGGCTGCCAAGGCTGACACATGATTGATTTCAAGATAATAGCAATTTTGGCTTCCAGGAACAAAGCAAAGTAGTAGAGTTTGACCATCACGTGACCAGTCATGTAACTATATCTCCCTATACTTCTCAAATTTTGTTCGAAACACTGAGACCCAATGTTAACAATATTTTCTCCCCCCTCTCTGTGTGTGCAAATTTCTAAGCCTCTTTGATACACAGCCTAATCCTTCATTCCCTGCCAATGCAGCCAAAAAAGGTATGTCTTGTATCTGATGGGGAATCTCTCCCCCTCACTTGACTGGTAATATAACAAAATATGTGACAGCATCATTTTGCTCGAAGTTCCCTTGTCTTCCCTTCATTGAGTGAGTGCTGCTTTTCAAAGAGGGATCATTCATAAGTTGATGATTTAGTTGTTATGGGTTTTATTTCCCTTCAGGTCAGTTAAGAGCAGAGATGTGAACCACACATTGGGTGAGTTGTCCAGTCACATCCACCCCCAGTCGCACAATTGCTGTTACTGTGAGATATTGCACCTGCATGATCTAAGACAGTGGTTCTCAAACTTGGGGTGAGAGTGGATCTCCTTGGGGATCACTACTTCATTTCAGGAAGGTTGAAAAGCTGGGCGCCACTATCTTGTAATCTTGGCAATCTGGCACTGGATGCTGCCATCTTGGAATGGGGCACTCCAGCTGCAATCCATACTTTCTTGGGAATAAGCCTCCTTGAAAGCAATGAGACTTGCTTACAAGAACACATGGAGGAAATCTGGCATCACGGTGATATCAATTCCTATTTGATGTCAGTTCTGTCCATGACGTCACATCCAGGTTGATGACATAAGTAGGGGGTCCCAGACACATTCTCAGAAGAGGGTCCCAGGCTGAAATTCTTGAGAACCACTGATGTTAGAACAGCCAAGACAGGAGAAATAGGTAGCGATCTGAGCCAACACTTTGCACAGAATGAGACCCATGGACACGACACCATGAGTAACTTCACTAGATGAACTCAGGTCTGGTGGCACCATTGTTGGAAAGAGACAGGAGGAAGTAGGACGTAGTACAGCCACATCTTTAGCAGTGCCTTCCATCCTGAAGAAGCTCCCATTTTTTTCCTGAACTTTTTCAATTAATTGAATTTCCAAATTTCTACAAAAAGTGATTGTGAAGGAAGAAAATATGGTTTCATTCATAAATGTGCTGGCAGAAGACTGGATTCATCTGTCCTGCATTTTTCATTACTTTTTTTTGAAGAGAATCTTTTAAAGCTGCCATCCAACAAAGCTTCAGGCATCTGAATTGCTAAGCATTGAATGAACTGTTGCCCAATGGCTCTCAAATATTTTTCCTTTGTGACAGATGCATATTCCAGATATCCGTTCCTGGCATTTTTTCATCTACCTCATCGGATACTTTGCTTCCTGCTCTGGATCCAGTATTAAGCACATGTGGTATCCCATTTTTTTAAATCAAATATGACAGTCGGCCAGTATTCAAGCATTTAGGCTTTTATTCCCTCCTCCCACTCATTCAACACTTTTTGGAACTTTTGAGATTCCAATATAAAGAAGATTGCATCTTTTTGGCTGGAAGCCAGTGACATGGCTGGGATGTTTCATATAAAACAATTTAAACTGACAATAATAAATTGAACTCTATTAAAAGCACTCATTTTGAGACATTGCAGGCCTTTGCCTTATCCTGCAAAGAGAAAATGTCTGGGAGATGTGATTCTTTTTGGTGAAAATGAAAAAAGATGGCTTTTACAGAAGTCAAGGAGGGCAAAACGAAATAGGACATCTCCACAGGAACCCCAGGAAAAATGGCCAATGATAAGAGATGGCAGAAATAATCCTTTTTGGAAATGAAGGCCAGCCCTAGTATCTCTGATAACAATTTGGACTTGAGAGAAAAGTGTTTCCTTGAACTCTTACAGAGTTCTTAGGGACCTTGTATAGAATAATTCTGAGTTTCTCAAACAATGGGTCAAGACCCAGTAGGTGGGTAGTGAGCCAATTTCAGATGGGTCCTCATTCATTTCAATATTTTATTTTTTTATGTATCAGACATGCATAAAACCACTTTATTTGGTTTGTGAAATGTCCAAATAAACTTTATTTGGTTTGTTTGGACTGTATTTGGTTTGTGAAATGTCACAGTTATATATTTTTAATAGGCTACAAAATGTGAGCTTTTAACAGTGGTAGTAAATGGGACTTGCTTTTGGGTAAGTGTAGCCTAGGATTGTTAAATGTTTTACTGCTTGATTGACAGTGCAATCCAGAGTAACTATGGGGAGTCCTTGCTCCGGTGTAAGAACAATTTGCTCTGGATTGCAATATGAATTTCCCATAGGTTTTCACTAGGTGGTGCAGTAACTACGGGTGCACGTAATGTCTCTTATGTGCTCCCGTAGTTACTCTGGATTGTAGGGTTTGTCACTTCTGGTCATGACATCGTCCCAGATCCCAGGTCCTAAACGTTTGAGATCCACTGAGCGGTTTTTAATAGTCTGGGAAATGCAGTATTTGTGAACTCCATAGTTAAGACGCTGTGCCTGTTAACCAGCAGGCCAGGGTTCGAGACCCGGGTCAGCCCCACAAGACAGGGTGAGCTCCTGTCCTTAGCCCAGCTCTGTGATGCAAACTGGGTCCAATCGTATTGGCTCTGCCTTTCCATTGGACTAATTCAGTGGCATGGAGAGGGGGGATTTGCTGCTTGGGTAACAGCCTATCCTCCATAAAAATCCAACCCAGGCTTTCGTGCTTTGCATGCAGTGTATGCAGTGCTGAGCACGATACCATAGTATTCCAAGACTGACGGAGGCCTGCTTTAAGTTCTATACCCATGGTGTGAGCATTTTAGTGATTTCCAAACATTTCAGTGCTGTGACCCAACATGCCCTTTGCAAGGTCATGATGCAATGCTGAACAGCTAGTCCTGCAAAGCTTTAACGTGAGGCCCTGTTGGACTCATGTCAGCCAATGACCTATACTGCCTCTGTGGACCTCAGAATGACCCATAGGGACTAGAAGCACCTTCCAGTCAAACAGCAAGTTGTTTCCACAAACTGGAAGCCAATTGCTTCTGTGGGCCATTCTAGAGGTTCACAGAGGCCAACAGACTGGTAGTGACCTGGTGCAACCCAGAAGTCGTCTCAGGGGCCTCTGATTAAGATATTGCAGGACTCTCAGGAGCAGCACATTGGGGAAAGTGCATGTGGTGTCACACACATTGGAGCCTAAAGCAGTGCTAGTGTGGGATGGAGTTACAAAATTGACTCTTCCCTCTGTGGCAACCATGAGGGTCAGCCAGGTTGAGCACTGCTTAATGCTCTTAGGAGCTCCACGAGGACAACCTTTCATACCCCCACCTTTCAAATGCAGGCAGCATTAGTGATGAGCTGTTCAGCCAAGCAACTCATGCCACTGCTGCATTCTTCTACCTTTTCTGTCTGCAATTATGCTTCCTCAAGGACTTGTGCGCTCACTCTTAGGATATAAAGATAGGAACCTGCAAGTCCTTTGTCACCAGTGTTGAAGAAGCTGAGGAGTGAGTCAGGGTGACCAAATGCCAAACCCAAAATTCCTGAACCCCAAGGCCAAAATTCCTACACCCGCAAGCCAAAATTCCTACCTGCTTTAAAAAATGTAATTTTTGTTTTTATATTTTTTTGGCCATAACGTTTGATAGGAAGGAGATATCTCAAAACTGATTTTTGCATTGGATTCTGCTCTTCACTATGAATCCAATGACATATGACATGATGAGGTACTGCACACCATCGCGAAGTTAAAAAATGAAGCCAAAATGTAGGACAGTGAAGCCAAAATGTAGGACACCTGGACTGGAGGCTAAAAATCTGGACAATCCAGGTTTTTCCGGTCATATGGTCACCCTGGCAGAGTGTTGGGCATGACTCATTTCTCCTTTTCTTAGGTCAGAAAAAGAAGAGAGCTATTTCTGGATGCCCCTCTTTCAACATCTCGTCTCATGATACGACCACATGAATATTCAAAATATACTGTGCAGATTTGTCTACTGTATCAGAGTATGTGACAACAATATATTTTTTTTCACCTCGTATGAAAGAATTTAATATGGATGAGTGTGATTTCAGTTTGACTTTCAGGGGAGGAGGAGAGAGGATAAGGAGCCTGAAATTTCAGTTGACCATATGTGTCTGGATTCCTTTATGGTCTCCTAACACATACTTAATTGTCCAGCTCGATGCTGACAATGAAATTAGTGTCATGGTTTTTTTTTTAATTTAAAAAACCCACTTCAGCCTCTGGGTGCACCTGTTTACAGCTTCTTGGCAGACTTGGTCAGGAGGTTACGCGTATGTATGAACGACTGTGTCTGCCTCTGCAGCTGTTCCAATCCCATTAAAACACTGCATTTATTTAGCCTTTCTGAACTCCACAACTTGGGCTCATTAAAAAAAGAAGGTTCTAATGGCATGTCTGGCCTCTGATAATAGGTGAGATAAATCCAGCACGTGGCCTTTTGTGAGATTAAGATTTCTGGAAGGATCTCTTATCAAGTTGTATGTGTGTAGGGTGCCAAGCTATCTTGGGGGAATTGGACACTTGGATAGAGAGACAATTTTCACACCAAGTTCCTCAATGAAATCTCCAAATTAGCATGTGGGACAAGATGACAAATCTATTGAATAGTAAAGGAAAAAGGGGGGGTACAAATTGTTGGAGTATATTGTTACCCAATATACTCAGGGTAGATTTGTTTGTGTCAAAGGGCAAGTTGGGAGGGTAGATTTGTTTGTGTCTGTTAGCTAATATGGACTTTTTCTATACCAGATAAGTGCTTTGGTGGTGTTGTACATGAGGAAACACTAGATCTCCCCTGACGTTTCCAAAAAACTGTCTGAAAAATCAGGCTTTTAGTTTCCAAAATGTGCTAAAGGGTTAACAAAATGGTATGGGTTGCTGGCAAGTGTTTGTGGGTCATTATCAATAACATTATGGGCACTGGACAATAGGCACTCATGCAAACCATGCAACCTTTCTCTGTATATCAAACCATCAGACTAGAGTGCAAAGGCTGAGAAAAAGGGAGATTTATATTTCCTCCCAACAGTTGCACGAATGTGGGCAAGATCCTTGGCTCCTATGACCAGAGCAATCTGCATGTTTTGTAAACATGCTCATGCAGAATAATCTGCATGAGTAAAAAAGGCAAAGGCCACTTCATCATTTGTCCTGTGTGGTGGTGGGGTCTGTTTGTTCTTTATTGGAGTCATCCAAACCATGGTTGATATGACACTGGGGAAACCTGGCCAGCCTGACACAGGGGCCTGTCTCCAGAATGTTGCCTTCCCATCGAAGTGGTACCAAATGCTTTTGAAGTGGTAGGTTGGCAGGAGCAGGGATGAGTAATGGGACCTCATTCCATCATGCAATACTTGAGTCACAAACTGCTGACCCATTGATCTTCAGTTCGACAGGCGCAGTGCCTTTAACCACTGAGCCAGTGCAATCCCAATGTGGAAAACTCTGTTGATACTTCAGAGTAATTCCTAAAAAATGTCCTTAGTACCTACAGATCAGGTGAGCTCTAAAACCAACTTCAGATGAAAGGGAATTCACAAATGGAAGATTTTTCAGAATTAGGCTGCCTCTGAGTACATAAAGTTGGAGCACCTAATAGCTCTGTAATGAGCCAAGACTGGAAAAGAAGTAGTAGCAAAGGGGTAGTACTTGCCTCTGTCTGCTGATTGGTTTCTTGGAGTTTGAATGCTGAGCCTTATTCCATGGCAAGGTTTTGGCAGTCTTTGCACATTAAAATTCTAAGCTGTCTTAAGTAGGTGTGAAACTAATTCTCTGTTTATTTTTGAAAACCACCTATGATCATTGAGAAGCATCCACTCTGCCTTGGACATCCTTTCCCCAGATGTAATGAAGCCAGCACGAAAGAATAAAGCCCACTTTGAAAAAGGATCATTTATGGGATATCTTGACTTGAAATATTTTTAGAACGGAGGTATATAGTTCCACTCTCTCAGGCACTACGTTCTTAAATAAGAAGACTTTTCAGAATAAAAAAAACACTCACCTTAATCTAGACTTTAAAGGAAACAGTTTTTCTACAGCAGAAGAATTTTTTTAGCGACATAGTAGCCTCATTGAAGAAATTTTACACCATGTTTGTGCTTAACAAACATGATTTCCTCATGCAAGCGACAAAAGTATTGTACATTTTCCCTTGATCACAAAATGGTTTGTGTGACTGCAATACATAACATTTATAACAGTCATTCTCAAAGTGGAGTCGGGACCCCCTTGAGGGGTTGTGATTTCATTTTGGGGGGATCTCAAAAAGCTGGGCACTGCCATATTGGAATCTGGCATTCAGGCTGCTTTCCTAGGAGTAAATCTCATTGATCACAATGGGACTTACTTTCAAATAGACATGCAGGAGCCCTTGCATCACTGATTCCATTTCCTATTCCAACACTGACATTACTATCAGGTAATGAAAGTCCCAGACAGATTGTCATTCTCAGAAGTCAGTCCTGGGCTGAAATTCTTGAAAACTGCTGATTTATAGCATCCCCCTCCAAGACGGCAAAACACCTCCCATGTGGGGTAAGATTTCCCCCTACTGCACAGTGTCCCCCATATTTCCATTGAGCTTCCTAAGTGAGTTCATGACAGAAGCAGAAAGGCCCTGATTTTCAGCTAAGTTCTCTAGTTTAGAAATCTATATGGTGGAGAGTTACAGCAGAGAGTACTAAATGGCCAACTTCCTTTTTAAGTGCATAAAAATATACTTTAAAACAAAATGGTTCACGTTATATAAGGAACTGGGATGGGAACTTGGGTCAGGTGACTCAAGTTCAAGTTTCAAAATCACATGTTTTTTGCCGAATCATGTACACTTGAATTATGTGTGATTGACTTGAGTTGAGTCAGCTCAAGTTATGTGAGTAAATGACTGACTTGAGTCTGAGGCCATTGACTTGAAAATGAGCACTATGTGTGCAGCTTCGAGTCTGTCTGTGGGTGTGCTGGCTTTTTCACGGCGTGAAAGTCTTGGTGGGGCAAGGTGACCATATATCATGGAGGACAGAGTGCCTCTACCTTTAAGCACTATATAGAGGAGAGAATTTTGGCAGATGCTGCTTTTTAAACCCTTCCATGTTGAGCTGAACCTGCCTCTAAATTCCTTATTCTATGCAATGGTTAAAGATACAGGCATTTTGTCCTCCTTTGTATATGGTCACCCTATGGTGGGGCCATCTTTCAGATAGGAACAGAAGCAGGGAGGTTCCAAGGATGAGAAAGATTTTGCAAGTTTGGTTTTGCATCAAGCAGGAGGGAAGGAAGTAGGAGAGAGAGGCAGGGACAGGTGCTCTTGTTTGAAGGAATCAATTATCATTGGGCAAAGGTTTTTTGATGGCAGTTTCTAATCATCAAAGACAAATTCATGGCTCCAGCAGGCTCAGTGAATGACCTGTCATAATGGGGCTACTTCTGAGTAGAGCTGCAAAGAAATCGGTCTTACTTGTCAGCGTCACAGCTGCTGCATGCAGGATGACCATATAGAATGGAGGACGGAGTGCCTCTGCCTTTAAGCATTGCATAGCATAGGGAGGATATGCTGTTACCCAAGCATCAAATCCCCCTCTCCACACCACTGAAATAGTCCAGTGGAACGGCAGAAACAATACGATTGGTTCCAGCTGCGTCTCAGAGCTGGGCTAAGGAGCTCATCCTGTCTTGTGGGGACCCGGGTCTTGAACCCTGGCCTGCTGGTTAACTGGCACAGTGTCTTAAACACTTGCATCACCCACAGCCCTGCATAGAAGAGGGAATTGAGGCAGGTTTAGCTCAACATAGAAGGGTTTAAAAAGCAGCACCTGCCTCAATTCCCTCTTCTATGCAACGCTTAAAGATAGAGGCACTATAGTCTTCCATTCTGTATGGTCACCTTGGCTGCATGTGAATATCCTCCCTCTTGCTGCTTCTGTCCCAACTCCAGCACAGTCTGTCCCACCACCTCCTGCCTTGTCTTGCTCAGGCACTGGCACTCCTTCTGAATGTGTGATGTTAAGGTTGTGGTTGTTCTGTGGCTGAGGTTCACCAAAAACCAATCAGCACTTTCTGCACATGGTTTATGACTGAGATGTGGACATCAAGGGAGAGTGTTAAAAGCAGGCCTTCTTCAGTCTTGAAAGACTATGGTATCATGTCAGCGCTGCATACGCTGCATGCGAAGCACGAAAGCCTGGGTTGGATTGTTATGGAGGATAGGCTGTTACCCAAGCAGCAGATCCCCCCTCTCCATGCCACTGAATTAGTCCAATGTAAAGGCAGAGCCAATACAATTAAATGGGAATGTTAAATCACACTCACACACAATCTCTATCTCTCACACACATGCACATAGATGCCACCAGGAACTCTGTTGTTTGTGGAGCTATGCCTGACACAAATTAAAAAGACTCTTACTCAAGTCAAATAGTGTCTTGAAAATGCCCTGGATGAGTCTCTCTGGCCACCCATAAAGATTTGTGCATGAATTGAGACATAGGTGTCAAAGACTCATGTCTCGAATAAAGTCTAGCCACAGTGGATTTATACATCCCTGGTTAGGAACTGTGTTGGTCACTGTCATTGACTGCATGTGCACTAATCTACAATACCTATGCAAACACATATCATATGTGATTTTGATGTTGTTTGTATGTTGCTAGCCATCAACATACATGGCAATTGAATGTTGGTGCTGTCTATAAACAATCTGGAAACTTTTTTTGTTTAGCTGAGATGAAAAGAGGTGAAATTTCTAACTGAATAGCTGACAACCATTTCCAAAGTGAAAGCATGGAAACTATATGAAAATATCAGACAGTTTGGCACTTAAAGCAGACGGTAGACAGCAAGAGGGATGTGATATAATAAATAGACTAGGGGTAATAAATAACCATGGTAAGTTCTCTGGCCAATGAAAGTCTTCTTTGCAACTTTGTTTTTGCCAAGAGCACCTGTAACCAATTCCTGAGAGAGATGGTTTTGAAGACAACAGAAGGGTAGCTTGACAGAGCAAGAGCTGAACTACTTTTTCCTTTTGATTTATAATTGACTATGTCAGCCAGAAATGATCTATGTGTCAATATACAGATAGGGGCTGTCAGTGACAATATATATGAAAAGTTTCTCTTCAGTAACAAAATTTCGGTGCTTCTTCAATGGAACAAATTATTATAAAGCTCTAGTGGTTTCCATGAGCAGTGAGACTGATTTAAATTAAATATATTAATCATGTGTGACACAATATTTATTGCACATTATCTTGTATACATTGATAGAAATGTGATTAATAACAACCTCAAAAGTAGTCACAAGGATTGTACAAGGATTCACTTTCTTTAGTTTTTCTTCAACAATGTCTGCTAATCTCCTAACATGTAATTTGGTTCTGAGAATGCAGAAACTCAAGTTCCTTACCACAGGCCAACTTCAGCACCATGCATAAATACCCTACAATCCAGAGTACCTACGGGAGCATGTAAGAGACATTTACGTCGACGTAGTTACAGCACCACCTAGTGAAAACCTATGAGAAATTCATATTGGAATCCATAGTAAATTGTTCTTATGTTGGAGCAAGGTCTTCTCAGGATTGTACCCTTAGACTTACAAAGGGCACAATCCAGAGTAACTATGGGGAGTCCTTGCTCTGGTGTAGGAACAATTTGCTCTGGATTGCAATATGGATTTTCCATAGGTTTTCACCAGATGGTGCAGTAACTATGGGTGCATGTAATGTCTCTTGCGTGCTCACGTAGTTACTCTGGATTGTATCAAAAGCAAGACTTCCTGTCAGAGCCATGTTCCCAAGCATACCTGAGCACTGATCACCCATAAAATGGAATGTGCAGAAGTACCTTATAGTGAGAAGTATAGTGGAGGTCATGTAAGCTTCTCATAAGTCTATTTAATTTTGAGATATAGAGAGAGCCCTGCGATAGTCGATTTGCCCTACAATCCAGAGTAACTACGGGAGCACGTAAGAGACATTTACATCGAGGTAGTTATGGCACCACCTAGTGAAAACCCTTGGGAAATTCATATTGCAATCCAGAGTACAGTGGCGCCTCACGTAAAGAATGCCTCACGTAAAGTAAGTTTCAGGTAACAAGTAAAAATTTCTCTAGGATTCTGCTTCACGTAAAGAAAGTGCTTCACATAAAGAAAACATTCGTTGGCAGCTGGGGCAGACGCGCTGGCCGGCAGCCTGTTTAAAAAGTGTCAGGGCTGCCCAGTGCACCTTCCCATAGTGAAAGCAACACTTCTGTGCTGTTCCTCCTGTGGCCAGAGGGAGAGAAGAGCAGTGGAGAAGAGGGAAGCAGCTCAGGGCTAGCCAGAAGGGAGCAGGGGAGAGAGAGGCTCAGGAGAAAGAGGAGGAGAAAGTGTTGAGACACTTTGAAGGTGTCTTGAACTGCAGCCTCCTAACCATGTCTACCCGGAAGTAAGCCCCATTGTGTTAAATGGGTATTTCTCTCAGGAAAGTGTCTTTAGGACTGCAGCCTAAGTAGACTTTATAAGATCATGCACATTGAATGCATGTTTTGATTTCAATCCCAGTGTTCTGTCATCATTTTTACATCCAGTTCATATTTTTATATGAATATTTTTGGGGTTGTGGAACCAATCATCTGTGTTTCCATTATTTCATATGGGAAAATCCGCTTCACGTAAAGAAAGTTTCACGTAAAGAAACTGCCTCCGGAACGAATTAATTCTGTTACGTGAGGCGCCACTGTAAATTGTTCTTACGTTGAAGCAAGGACTCCCCGTAGTTACTCTGGATTTGGTCCTTGGAATTATAGTGCATTGTTCTGATGTCCTGAGCTGAGGTCTGCAGAGGTTGAGAAGAACAGAGAGTAACCAACATTATTTCAAGAAAAGGACAAACTGCAATAATTCATTTTTTTGTATAATCCGCTCTCTTTTTGTTATGGCTGCTCAATATCCATTTGAAACAAAACCAGAGCCCAGGTTTCCTTCAGCTTGACACCACCTGGTTCTCTCTCCAACACCTTGTCAATGACTTTCCCTTTGTTCTTTCTCTGTATCTATTAAATTTATGTGCACAGCTTTTTTGAATAGTACTAGTACTCACCCATCAGGAGACTGCTCCAAACTGGTGGTCACTATATTTTTTAGGTTTAATCAAACCATCATGTATTGATCTACATTTAATAATCTCCAAGCTGCAATACATCACTGATAACTAGACTTGGGCTCTGAACATATTGTCAGAATTGCATGCCAACATATTTTAGCAACCTCTCTCCACTAGCCCCCAGCAGCCCACACCAAGTAGCATATTGGTATAGTAGTAGTATATTCATTCTTGTGATGCATGTATCAGACCCTAGTTGAAGTTAACCAGAACTACCTGTCAATTGGTAGATGCATGAGTAAAACTTTAATTAATATGAACTTGGTAGAATAACAGTTAAGAACATAAGAAGAGCCTCCAGTGGATCAGGCCAAAGGCCCATCTTCCTTTGCCCAGCTTCCTGTATCTCACAGCAGCCCACCAAGACGTTTCAAGGAGCACACATGACATCTGCATCCAGGTGCCCCTTCCTGTATCTGGCATTTTGGGGATAGATAGATAGATAGATAGACAGACAGACAGACAGACAGACAGACGGACGGACGGACGGACGGAGGGAGGGAGGGACGGACGGACGGACGGACGGACGGACAGACAGAAACACTGCAGTAGTGAATGGGGGATCCACTATTAAAGGCCCTCTATTGGATTTGGCCATTTTGGTTAGTTCCTGTAACTTACTGCCTAAACCTACATCAGGGGAAATCCAAATGGGTCTGTATAGATGAGCTCTATCATCTATAGCTGTTAGTCCAGGCTTGCTGTAGAAGTAAGGCATCAAAGAGGGTGATCAAAAGGATCAGAGGGAATAATATTCTTCTAAGGAAAAACTACAGTGCCTGAGACTTTTAAACCACAGTGTGAAAAGGTACAGTAATTAAGGGAGAACATTTTGTAGAATGATGCAGTTGTGCATCCCTCTCTCACAATCATTGAACCACGTGTCATCCAGTGCAACCGACTGACAGGAGATTTACAATGGAGAAAAAATTACGGTACTGTGGGTGGTGCAAGTGGTTAAGACTCTGTGCCTGTTAACCAGAAGGCCAGGGTCCAAGAACTGGGTCAAGAACTAAGACAGAGCTCCTGTCCTTAGCCCAGCTCTACGACACAGCTGGAACCAATCGTATCGGCTCTGCCATTCCATTGGACTATTTCAGTGGCATGGAGAGGGGGGATTTGCTGCTTGGGTAACAGCCTTTCCTCTGTATTAATCTACCCAGGCCTTCGTGCTTCGCATACAGTGTCAAGCATGATACCATAGTCTTTTGAGACTGATGGGTGCCAATACTGTACTTAACAGTTCCCAAAAGACTGGATTTCATTGCGATAGGATGAGATGGCTAGGAGTTTAGGTGGCTTTAAAAGGGGATTGGAGACATTCATGAAAGACAAATCAAATCTATCAATGAATACTAGTTAAGAAGTCTGCCTGCTATGTCTAGGTTCACTGACAGACAGTATGCCTCTAAATACCAACCACAAGGAAGCAAGGACAGGAAAGAAATATGTATTTTTCTACTGCTTGTAGGATACCCAGAGGCTGCTGGTGGGCCACAGAGTAACAGAATAGTGGACAAGACAGGTCTTGACCTGATCTACCAGGCTTTGCTTTTGTTGTTGAATGAATAAACTGTTATTGGCAAGAGAAGAAAAAGCAATTATGTTGTTATTCTTATATTGCTAGAGTGCCATATGTTCTCATGCTATTCTGATAACCCCCAAGATTGCACCAGCAGGCTGACGACACAACCCCGTCCCAAGGCATTGTTGGTAGCCCTTGCAGTGGTAGCCCTTCCTACAAGTTCATGGGATTCTTCTATGCCTCGAATGGCAGGGGAAAAGGAAGCCAGGCTGCAGGGACGTGCATAACACTGTCAGTAATAAGGTGTCAAAGGGCCTGTTTAAAGCGTGTGGTCCAGGATTCTTTCAGATGCTCTAGTGCTTCTGTTGCAAGATAATGTTTTTTTGTCCTACTGAGCCACTCCTTCTTATAGTTTCCTGGGCTGCTTTTCATGATTTTTTTTATTTTTTTAAAAAATGGGAACACAATACACAATGGCCAGGGAGGCTGCTTCGGGCACCTCCTGTGTCATGTCTAGCTTGCCTGGGAAACTGGGTTTTATTAATGAAGGCGACATACCTTCTTTGATTTGAATGCTTTCAGAGTGCTGAAAAGACTCCAAAGGCATTGCTTCCTGCACCAGCAGCAGGCCTTTATGCTTCTCAGTAGTTCACCTCTCCCCAGCTGCTAGATCTCATTAACAAGCATTTGGCGACCCGAGTCAGCCTCCGAGTGTTGACACTTGAAAGGCAGGCGCTGGCAGGCGCTGGGCTGCAGCCATAGGAAATGGCCTGAAGGCAGCACAAAGGTGGGCAATGGACGGAGAGCCATGCCTTTCAGGGACCCAGGGAAGCAATCTCTGGGGTGGAGGCACTTCCTCCCTCCCTTTCCACTAGGTTCCATAGAACTCAATAAAGTCACTAAAAAGAAAGCCCATCTTACCTTCTCACCTATTTATTCTTGCTTAGTTGCCTGCAAGGCTCTAGCTTTTTTTGCTATCTAGATTTGCTAGACGATAAATACTAGGAGTATCTCTTTCCCTCTCTCCTACACATGCACACGAGTACACAGACATGCACAAATGCACACACCCTTGCATGCATGCACTCATCCACACATACATCTGTCTGTCCATTATTTTAGATGCACAGGCTATGTGTCTGTGTGAATGGATGTATGGATTTTGTTGGAAAGCCAATGACCACAGATAGGATCAGGTCTTTTTCTGCTCTACTCCCCGTTTTTCCAAAGCAACTGTTCTATTAGGGTCATTAGTAATCTTTCCCGTATATCGTTTCCGGCATCCTAAAAGTTTCTGCTTTTTCCAGATCACTAATAGCATCCAAAAAGCCCTTGAAAACAGGTAAAGATGGTCGGAGTATCCAGACGTTCTGTCCTTTCCTCTTATACTCATCTCCCTCCGTCCCTCCCTCCCTCGCTCTCCCTCTCTCTCTCTGTGTGTCCATTTAAAAGTCAGTCCAGTTTCTTCAATGAAACCCAGTGCACAATCCAGAGTAACTCCAGGAGCCCTTATGTCGACGTAAGAAAAATTTACTCTGGATTGAGCTATGAATTTCCCATAGGTTTCCACTAGGTGGTGCCGTAAGTATGTTGACATAAATGTCTCTTAAGAGCTCCCATAGTTACTCTGGATCGTGCATGAAGAGGACAATTCTAACCATGTCTACTCAAAAGTAAGACCCATTATAAAAGTAAGACCCATCTTAGCTTTATACCACATATATTACATGTATGGATGGGTAACTGTGTGTATTTCCAAAATAATGTGTGATGTGAGGACCCTATATTTGATGAGGAAAACCATAAAGGTAGGCTTTCTAGGTGGCTTCTAGGATGTATATTTTTGTATTAATAGATCTTTATTCCCAGACCATTCTTTAAAATAACATTACAGCCATGAAAGCTGGCAGATGTTTGGATAGCTCTAGTTTGTACCATACGTTTACAGGTGTGAGTTGTACATACTATTATCATTACAGGGAATGGAAAATATGTTTCAAACCTCATGTACGTCAAAAGTAGGTAGCTTTAACTAAAAGTAGATTTTATAGTCCCTTGCGTACACTTTGCGTTTCCTGTCTAGGAGAACCACAAAATAGAGAAGCTTTGCCACTTGAAGTTTATTTTCTTCAGAACTAAACTCCACCAAATTATGTATGGTGTTGGCTGCACTGACATCTGCTTCTAGCTTTTGAATATGTGGTTCAACCAAGTGGACAAATTCAGAAGATGATAGTCTTTCCCCAGCATTGAAAGTCTTTCCCCAGCAATGTCAATATTGAACTGGTGCCCCAGCATACATTATGGTTGGCATCTTACAGCTCTATGATATGACCAAGAACTTGTTTCATCCTTAGGACTCTGAGCAGTGGCTCCTAAACTGTGTGTCAGGATCCACTAATGGGTCAAAGGCTGATTTTTGGTGGGTCATCAAAGAGTGATGGAATAACTAACTGCCTCAAGCCCTGAGAATATTCAAAAAACAGATACTGTACCTGCAAAATAATTACTCTGCAAAGAGCTCAACTTCTATAGTTTGCAAGTTATGTGTAAGTACAGGGAACTAAATATTTTAAGGACTTTTTCCTGGTTATTGTTTCTTATAAATACCGTATTTACTCAAATCTAATGCACACCCTTTTTGGACAAATTTACTCTCCAAAATTGGGGGAGCATTAGATTTGATGGCAGATAAAACTCAAGGAAATACAGTATTTTTTATTATACGTATAGGGCAGTATTTAGTCGGTTTACTCTATTGTAATAAAAATGTAACACAAACCCATTGTTGTATAAAGTAGTGCATTTAGGTAAAAATCATAACACAAACCCGTTGTCATATTATTATCATTGCATAAAACTCGTTGTATGCAGTAAAATTAAATTTTGCACCTGCTCCTTACAATAAACATTTGAGTAAACATTTTTTACCAGTAAACATTTTTTAAAAACTCAAACCTTTTAAAACCAGGGAGCATCTGAGATTCAATGGCGCATTAGTTTCAAGTAAAAACAGGTAAATAAAGTATTTTTTTCTAGATATCCTTTTAAAAATTCTCGTAAATCTAGATGGGTCTCGATAGAGTGTCATATGAAAAAGTGGGTCCTAGTGTCAAAAAAGTTTGAGAACTGCTGTCTCACAGGGTTCTATCATGAAACCAGCTCCGGTCTGATCAGGAGTGGACACTTCTGGGGCAGATATTTCTAGTGCCTTCAAAGCACAAGCCAAAGTACTTTGCTCCTTGCATGAGAGTAGAGGATTGAATTGCCCAGCTTCCAACCCCACAGGTGACCAAGCCAACATTGGTGGAGAGGGAAAGGAAGGGGGAGAAGAAACCTGCAGGTGCTATTCTGGTTCAAGGTGGGTAGAACAATTCAACTTCCCGGATTCCCCCTTCTGCTAGGGTTACACGATGATAGAGCTGGATCACCTCCTTGGGTGAATGAATGAGGGCAGTTTGCCAAGAAGAGAGCTTTGACGAAGATGTCACCTCCCAGTTATGGACCTGTACTATGGAGGGGTGGTAGTCATCCAGGACCTGGTATGTTCACCAATCATGTTGCTATAATAATATTCAATAAATCATGATCCTATTCATTTCTAATTCTAATTCGACAGGTGTCTTCATGGAGTAATACCAGGGCAATGTGACACTTCCAGAATAAATGTGAGTGGGATCTTGGCGTCGCCATGGATCACAAGCTGAACATGAGTCAGCAGTATGATGCATCTGCAAAGAAGGCAAATGGAATTTTAGGCTGCATTTAGAGGACTGAAGCTTCCAAGTCACAAAAAGTTATAGTACCTCTTTATTCGTCTTTAATTAGGTCTCACCAAAAGTACTGTGTCCAGTTCTGGGCACCTCATTTTAAGAAAGATGCAGCCAAACTAGAGCAAGTTCAGAGGAGAGCAACAGTGATGATCAGTAGGCTGGAAAACAAGCCCTATGGAGAACGGTTGAGAGCACTTTGTTTAGTCAGAAGGAGACAAGGTGATCTGATCGCACTCTTCAGATTCTCGAAGGGCTGTCATATGGAAGAAGGATGCATGTGTTCTCAGTGGCCTCTGAGGACAGAACTAGAACCAATGGGTATAAGCTCTAAGAAAAGAGATGCTGGCTGGATATCAGGAAAAAATTCCTGACAGCTGAGGCAGTTCAGCAGTGGAATAGATTGCTAAGGGAGATGGTGGATCCCTTCATTTGGGATCTTCAAGCAGAACCTCAGCAAGCACCTGTCAGAGATGCTCTAGGAAGATTTCCTGCTACAGGCAAGGGATTAGACTAGATGACCTCCTATTACTCCCTTCCAATTCTAAGATTCTATGAATATAGTATAAGAGCAACTGATAGAAGGACACAGAGACAAACCTATTGATTTGGAACAATTAAGGGCAATGAGTGAGCTAAAGTCTCCTATTTTAAGATCCAGGAAGAGTTACGCACATTCAAATGGTTCTCATTAAATTAATGAAATGTACAATATGCTCACCTGTGACTGAATTCGGAAGGAACATAGGAAGCTTTTTAGGCAGGACCTGCTGCATTCACCAATTGCTGCCTGGCACGGATTTCATTAAAACATGGCTTTGATTTCTTCCAAGATCTGAGTCACAAATGGTCTGTGGGGCATACCTGGGCAAGTATGTGCGCTCTTGGATCCCTTTGGGGTGTACTGATTATATTCATTGTTTCAATGGCCCCTTAAATAAAAGAATGCAACCTGTCTTGGGTTACTGAAGCTGTTCAGCTGATTCTTCTTCAGTCCCACTCCCGAGAACTGCATGGTGAACTCTGCATGCACAGATAAGCCTTGTATCTTTTCTTTTTCTCATGAGGAAAATGTTGTATCCCCAAAACTGGAGCCATCAGGCAAAATGATGTCATTTTTGGATTCAGCATTCCAAATATCTGCAAGAATAGGTTTAAGTTTGGAACAACAAAACATGTTAGGCCTATGTTATACATGGTTGTAGTGACATGGAACTTCTATACTTAGGGAAAGCGTAACTCTTGAGTACTAGATAACTTGGGCAGACAACAGAAGACTGTTACTTTCATTTCTGTTTGCAGTCTTCCCAATATCATCTGACTGGCCGCTGTTGGAGACAGGATGCTTTTCTAAAAGGGGACCTTTAAAATGCTTGAACAAGGCCCTTCATCCATCCGATTAGCTTTGAAGAGCAGTAAACCCCAAGTGGAGTACGGTAATTCTTATAGAAATGTTAATGCCCACAATGACAGAACTTCTGCTAGGCATCCTGCTAATAAAACCACCCTCTTCAATAAATATACCCATTAAAAGAAACAAGGGCAAAAGAATGGATTGTCCTGCAAAGAAATGGCACATGCAACAGTAAATCTAGCATTTACTTCCTCTACCTGATTAAGTAACACATGAGAAAATGCACGTTTGACTATACTGTTAAAGTGGTTTGGCATATGGGTTGGCTTCTGCAGACTAGTGCATACTAGTTTTGTGCTGTGTACACCAGGCTCTGTGGTAGATGGGTGAAGGGGAGAAAAAGTGCCATCTCAGACAGTATTTCAGAAATACTTTGAATAACTTGGAGGAAAGGTCAGGTGCTATTAATAGATAATGGATTTCTTTCGCATGCAATTATACATGATGTATGCCGAGAATCATTTGCACTCTGAACAACATAAATACAAGTAATAAAAAAAACAAGTTTTTCTACTTTTGTTGCAATAAATGGATTCCAGGTTCAGAATATCAGGCTCCCATGCTTGGGGAGGTTGGTGTGCATGGGGGATTGGGGAGGGCTTGGGGAGGTTGGTGTGCATGGGGGGTTGAAGCACATGGGCGTTGATTCTCATGGAGGGTTGCGCATGGGGTGGTGTTGCACAATGGGCAGTGTTGCATATTGGGGGATGGTGTACAAGAGGTATTTTACTCCCGCAATATGAGTACATTTTGCTAGTATATGAGATAAATGCTGTTGAAATTGCCTTTGCAATGAATTCCAGATTAGGTAAATAATAATGCAATCCTAAGCTCCACTTAGGCCCATCCTAGCCCCCAACATAATTCCTGTGCTGACCTAGGGATGTCACAAAAGTGTCGGAAGACACTTCTGTGCCATTTCTGGGGGAGGGTTAGGCCAGTGCACTTGCCTACCTACAATACCATGAGAACGTCGTGTGTCGGACTAGGTTAGAATTGCACCCGAAGGCTCCAATCCTATCCATACATTTTCCCCATGAAACATAACAAGACTCACTTCTGAGTAGACACAATTAGGATTGCACTGTATGAGTGGATTGCTGTTGTAACAGATCTACAATAGTCTATCTTAAAACAATCTATTGTACTATAGAAACAAGGCAGGTCTGCGACTGGTCAGCATTTTTTGTAATTTATTTACAGCTTATCTGCACAAGAAGGTAGTCACCACTTACTCTATTTCTGCTTGGACAGTTTGGAAGGAAAAAATAATTTATTCTGGGGGTGTTTTGCATGAGAAAAAAAGATGGGTTGTTCCAAAGAAGACAGCAAAGAGTAATCTGCTCCTCAAAAGGGTACGAAGAGTAGAATGCTAGGTGAAACCTCATTTGAGAATGGGATCCTTGGATGGCTCTACCTCCCTAGAAGTCTCCAGTCTGAAGCTGAAAAGCCACCATTGCAGTTGCTGGAGTACTAGATTTAACTGCAATCCTAAAGACACTTTCCTGGGAGGAAGACCCATTGAACACAATGAGGCTTACTTTTGAGTAGACATGATTCGGGTTGTAAATGACCTACAAGAACCACACCAGTAATTTCAACTGAAAGCTTTGCTATAGAATTTTTGGCTACACTAGTAATGCAGCTGCCAGAGAAACTCTTTCACGACAAGTTGACCTTGCACAGGATCCATTTGTTTGCTGCAGTGGAAGTCAACCATCTTAACTAAGTTTGTGTATTCATTCTCTTCTGGCAGCTTTGCTGAGCAGGGCCTTTCAAATTTAAACTATTGCAACAGGAACCAGGATCTAATTGGAAACATAACACACCTTCAGGGTCCCTTACCAGCCTTGAATTCTTCGGAGTTATACAAGTTAAATTGAAACATGCTGATGTATGCCTGACAAAGTTGGTGCACGTCGCCAAAGAAGAGGGTCGTCCTCTCCAACTTCTTACAGGCATCCCTACTTATTGGGCAGGTTAGGAACTGGAGCACCATCCAAAAGTGCAAAACGTTGAAAAGTGGAACCCAATCCTTTTTAGTATATAAATGTTGCTGCCAATGCTTTTTTTAAGCTAGAAAATTGCAAATGGATCTCCTGCTACAGGCAGGTGGTTGGACTAGATGATCCACTGGGTCCCTTCCAACTTTATGATTCTATGATCTATGATCCAAATGTCCCTTTTAATCATACAAATTCCTGCTGCTCTACAAAGATTTCTGCAAATGGATTCTCATTAAAACTCCTTCAGGAATGGGATTAAACTAGGAACTACAACATTGGTGAAGGCAACTTTGGCCTTTAGAACAGCAAAGAGAGGTTGAAAGAGTGGAACGTGCATTGAATGAATGAGTTCTGGGTATGATTGAAAGGTGTTGAAAGAGTGGATCATCAGAAAACGAACTGTCAGAAAGCGGGGTATACTTGTACATGTTCTCAGTAATATGTAGTGCTTTCCATGTGCTTTGTGAGTATTCAAATCCAAATAGCCTTAAAGCCACACAGACATCACCAAAATTCTACTGTGTTGTATAACCTTTTGTTCTTATAAGTTATGTAGCTAGAACTTCAAAGTCAGTAACCTGGCAGCGAAGCACATTGAAATACGCAGCACTTACCTAAACGAAAGCACATTAAGGCTTGAAAGTTGAACTGATTCTCATAAGTATAAAACCTGGAGAACATTGTTAGGAAAATGTCTAGAAAAGAGGCACGAGCTGCACAGTTTGCCCATAGGAGTGCGCAAGACTGTCAGTGGGCTCATGATACAGGCCAAAAGATATTGTGTGGTGGTGACTGTCTATGGTAGAGTTGCCGACCTTTCAACTTTAGGGCTCCTGGACTTAAACAATTTTGTAGAGATAGGAATTTCAGTAGGTGTAGCTTGGTATCTTACATCTCATTTTTTATCATTATCTCAGGTATTGCCATAAACCTGGACAGTGTCCATTAACACATCCCGAATGGGACTAACAACAGAGGAAGGATCATGAATGGGGAAAGGGTCCACACCAGCGGTGGGATTCAAATAAATTAACAACAGGTTCTTTGTCCTAATAACCTAAATTAACAACAGGTTCTATGTCCCTTTAGTAACTGGTTCTCAGAACCAGGCGCTCATTAGCAAAGGGTTCTGCAGAACCTGTGAGAACCCTCTGAAGCCCACCACTGGGTGGATTCGGAATGGCCATAATGGTCATGCAGAATGGCCACAAGTTGCTGATGTGCTCGCCTCAGAACTCATGCTGTTGTAGTAGCGTCTTTCTATCCAGAGCAAGATTCATGAATCTGCAAAACAAAATAACTTGTGTTTCCCACATAGTTTCATCTCAGAATGAATTGGAAAAGAGAGAAAAGCAACTTAGGAATTGGTCAGTTGAAAAAAAATCCAGCAATCAGCTTCTTTTTGATTGAACAACACCACCAAATGCATTCATCCTGTGGTAGTTAGGAAAGGATTTTCCTGACATCCTTAATTATTCCAAATGAGCATTTTTCCCCTTACGCTCCTCACAGACGCCAAGTTTTGAGAAGGAAGTGCTTTGTCTTCCAATTAAAAATATCCAAACAACCCCACGGAGTCATGATGGGAGAAACCAAAACAAGTCCTCAACTGCAGCTAAATGGAGACTGGCTGATCCTGATTCGGAGGGAGGCAGAGGAAGCCCCTTTCTCTGACCTCCTGCCCTTCAGCATCACAGGTGGCGAATGAGCACAAAGGGGACTTGGCTGTAGATGCTGCTTGGGCCAGATTTACATAGGCCAGATTGTAAACTTGTCAATTTATAAGCACCCCACAGGGTTCCCACCAAGTCAGCAGACAAAACTGTGGCTGGAGGGAAAGAAGCACATCCATAAAAAACTCCTCTGATTGCCACTATTAATAAAATGGAGGCTGTAAACAAATTTACAGTCTGCTGTTTTCTACAAAGGGTGGGGTTTGGCCATAAAATGGGTGTGCAAAGGGTGGGTGGAAGGGGGAGGACAAGGGGGAAACTGTAGGAAAGCAAGTGGACTGTTAAAGTAGCAATAAAGATGTTTCTATGCATCCTGACGCTCACTGATCTTCCAAATATATCTGAATATTTCTTTATGTCTGTTCTTCCATTACAATTTGTTTGCTTTTTGTTGGAGTCAAACGGAAACACGCCACTTTCATGCTTTCAAATTCAGAGAGGTGGTTGCAATGTGTGTCCCATATATGTGTTTGCAAATCAGGAGATCTACAGGAAAAGCTGGAGTTCTATAAGGAACACCAAGAAAAGTTTTCATGTAGTTGGGGTTATACAAGAAACAATGTGTCCTTGTGAATGTGTGTGTGTGTGTGTCTCAAATGGGGGCCTGGTCTTGATTATTTAGGCATACCGTATGTCGGAAATGATCATTATAGCATTGCGTGATTACTGAGCACTTGGAAAATTCTTGTCCGTTCTGGGCATGATCCAACCACAGGAAAGGAGTTTTATATCTTATGGATTACTGTGGGAAGAAACCAGGGCTCTTTCAGAGCAGTTACAGTATTTTATATTCTGTCTTTCTTCATGATGGCACTGATCACTGGGATTCCCAAGCTGTCACTCATTTAGGGATTAACCTGACCTAGATCTACTTTTGATGTAGATCTGCAACCTAGATACAGCAAACTGGCAGTATCATGCGTCCTCAGACCATGCACTGGGACATGAAAACTGATACTATACGTGAGGAAGGTCATGCCAAGCCCCCTGCGGGTTTTGGAGGTGGTGAATCATTATGACCACTATTATGTCCTGCTGTTGGAACAGTGTCCATGATTGCAGCAGTCTCCTAACCTCTATGTTTCCCAATAATATGTTTCTCTCCTGTACTCCTAACCACTATGTTTCCCGATAATAGCAAACCCTGTACCCAGGGAGACATAGGTCCTCAAGATATCTCCCCATGATCGCATGATCATGGTCCCCGTATCTTCCCATGATATAGAACATTGGAAGATCTAGTCTCATGTTACAGTGTTTGCCTCTATAAGCAAGGTTTTGAGTAGTTTTCCAGCACTGTTCCAGCACTGGATGTTTGTATCAATTCTTGTTTCATTGGAGGTTACCCATCACTGTTTTTCCATTTGCCTCAACTTCTTCCACCAGTCCTTGGACTGGAAAAGGAATAGGCATGTGTAGCAAGAGTTTATTTCTGGGAAAAGAAACTTCTGTGGTCATGGACACCAAAAAGTCACACAAAAGTGGTGCTTTTGAGGTAAATGGCAGGGTGGGTGAAAAGAGAGGTGATGGTGGTTTTAATTGCTCTAACCATTTTTAAAATTTGACTTTAGTTCCATTTCATGTGTAATCATCCCTCTCCATTTCAACAGCATGCAAGAGGTATTCCTTCCCATGTATTGTTAAACAGGCACCCCAATTCTACAAACTGGGGTGGTGCAAGTGGTTAAGACACTGTGCCTGTTAACCAGCAGGCCAGGGTTTGAGACCCGGGTCTCCACAAACAGGGTCCTTAGCCCAGGGTCCTTAGCCTAGCTTTGCAATGCAGCTGGAACCAATTGTATTGCCTCTGCCGTTCCACTGGACTATTTCAGTGGCGCAGAGAGGGGGGATTTGCTGCTTGGGTAACAGCCTATCCTCCATATTAATCTACCCAGGCCTTTGTGCTTCACATACAGCGTCAAGCATGATACCATACTCTTTCAAGACTGATGGATGTCAATACAATACTAGATAAGCGCTTCTGTAAACCATTAATTGGTTTACATTGCATGTATTGCATGTATTGACTTGTGTTTTCAAGGAAAGGTAAAGAAGCCACGTATTCCTTGTCATCATGTCCTTATGTACACACTCAAATATGTGGCAAATTAGTAAATAGCTTCTTGTAGGGATATTATATGCCTTACACTGATGAAAATGATGTTACCAGATTTCAACAAGAGAGAGAATTGGAATTTCAAACAGGAACAGAGAGCTCATAGTTTTCAGATAGCATAATAAACTGCCTCTCCAGCTGATGATTTTGGTTCCGTTCATTAGTTTTTAATTATTGCTCCTGCAATATAAAAAGTAAACAACAGTTTCTCTGTGGTGTTGCTTAATTAAGCAGAACAAAACTTTCCAAAATGTGGAATCTCAGGAGCAGAAGGTATTGTACTTGGATGTGAAGAGCTGCCAATGTGAATATGAAAAATGTCATCGTTGTGCCAAGATTGCTTCCCCAGGAAGTGGAGCTGCTGCAAATTATATGAAGCACTTCCTTCATATGCGCTCCACTTTTTCCTTTAATGCAACTTGAAAAAAGATATTTTCAGTGTCAGTGGTTTTCCTTTCAGAGTACAGGCTTCCTAATTTGCTTGACAATGTGAGCAACAGTACCATCCAATGATGTCTTCTCAGAAGTAAGTCCCAGCAACAATACAACAATACAAGGTTAAGTTCACTCCCTCCAATGAAGAGGTTTCCAAACTATCACATTTAGGCTGCAATCCTAAATACACTTTCCTAGGAGTAAGACCCATTGAGCACATGGCTTACTTCTGAGTAGACATGGTTAGGATTGTGCTCTTAGGGTGTCTTGGCATACTTACAGGGATGTCCCTGGTGGCCCCTCTTTCCTGTTCCCTCTCCCTGTGCCACCATCTTGGATATCACAAAATCTCACAAGTTTTGGGTGCTGCTATTTTGGATCTCATGAGATGTTACATGATTTGACGTAACTATTGAAATAGGAAAAAGAGGCTGCAGGGGCATCATGACCCAAGTATGTTTGATCTAATGTTTAGTCAAATTTGTGACATTTTCTGATCTAATGTTTCGTCACATAAGTGACATTTTCCCACATTTCCTTCCTCAGTTCCACATCTATGAAGATCTTATGAGTTGAGGAAATAAATATTATGGCAAGGGGTGTGGGGGAAAAGAATTTAATACATTTGAGACAGCAGTCTCTTATGAAGCATCATGAGTAGTTCCATCATGCCCAGGGTGACCATATAGAACGGAGAGCCTTTCTGAGATAGACTTGCATAGATTCCCTCTTCTGTGCCATGGTTAAAGGTAGAGGCATTATGTCCTCCGTTCTGTATGGTCACCCTCATCATGCCACAAGATGGCATCTAGTTATATGGCTTGATCTATGCTTTTCATGAAGGAGCATTCAGCCATGAGTCAGGCTTCCTACTGACCAGATTCAGTAGGGAATCCCCACTGGTTTGGCATTGCAAGCAATTGAGCTGTCTAAACACAGGGTATGCCAAAGTAATGGACAATGTCCTGCTGGAAATTGAAAGGGGGGAAGGCCAGAGTTGTGAATTGCACTGAGAAAGCAGGAACAGTCCCCTTCAAGGGTGGGATGCTTGGATGGGGGTAACAGGAGCATTTGATTATTTAATTTGTTTCTTGCAGCCCCCTGGTTGCTCTCCTATTGAGCACTACAGTGCCCCAACACATGGCTTGGGAATGACTGCCCTAATCCATGAGCTGCCACTGTCTATTAAATAATTATAAATCACCCCGTTGAGTTATTAAATGGGCTGGCTGTACACTTGGAGTGCATTCTTTTCCTGAGCCTTTCCTCAGTGGGTTCCTTACATTTGTGAATAGTTTCCCTGGTGATTCAAATTAATCAAGCTTCCGAAAATTTGAAAAATGAGCCGATCATGACAACATAACAAATTACGGTGGAACTGCGCCACCAGCCATCTTTTCATTTTTAAACAACACCCGCCCAGATGACATGTGGCATGAAGGCAAGCTGTCAATCATAACACTTCTCACAAACTTTCCATAACACTTTCTCACAAAACTCTCAACAACATGGGATCGACTGGACAGGCTTTGGCCACTTGGCAGGGTGACCATATGTCTTAACTGCTTAAGAGAACAAGGACCCTCCAGAATGTCGGACACCCAAGAAAAATGTAGGGCATGACAAAATAAAAGCTAAAAACATATATTGATATCATGTGCTTCATATGGTTGCAATCCTAAACACACTTTCTTGGGAGTAGTCCCACTGAATACAATAGGACTTACTTCTGAGTAGACATGTTTACGATTGCACTGTATTACTTATTATTAAATTTAAAACTCTTACTTATAATTTATTACATAAGAGAAAAGTCACTGACTGACTGACTGACTGACTGACTCACTCACTCACTCACTCACTCATCAATGCCCAACCAAAACCGCTGGGCCTAGAAGCATGAAATTCTGGGCCCAGAAGCGCATAGGGAGTGGGGTGTTCCTTCTGTGTCCGAGGGGTGCACTAAGAACCGTTTTTTGTAAATTCCAACTGGAAGGGGGTGAAATGGGGCGCAAGGCGTTTTCCTCCCTCTACTTTGCATTGAAGAATTGGTGACTGTGGGATGCTCTGCCACAGTCACCTGGACCTAGAAGCATGAAATTTTGGGGAGGGTGTACCTTATGTCACATGAATACCCACCAAGAACCAATGTGGAGCAATTTAACCCTTAAGGGGCTGAAAAGGGGTGCAATGTGTTTTTGTCCTATACTTAACATGGAAGACTCACCAACATCCAGCCTATTGGGTGCTTGGTGCCTGGTGCACTGGAAGGGATGTTGTTTGGAGGGATGGTTTGCACATGGGGAGATGATGCACATGGGGAGGTGATGTGCGTGGGAGGTTGATGCACATGGGGATATGATGTGCATGGAGGGTTGATGTGCACGGAGGGTTGATGTGCATGGAGGGTTGATGCGCATAGGGGGACTGATGTGCATGGGTTATGATGCACATAGGGGGATATTGCACATGGGGGAATGATGCGCATGGGGTGAATATGCATGGGGGAATGATACGCATGGGGTTTGATGCACACAGGGGGATGATGCACATGGGTTATGATGCACATGGGGGGTTGATGCGCATGGGGCTGATGCGCATGGGGGATGATGTGCATAGGGTGGATGTTGTGCATGGGTGGATGAACATGGGTGATGTTGCGCATGGGTGTGGATGCGCATGGAGGGGTTGTTGTGCATGGGCGTTTGATGCACAATGGGGAATGGCGTATGGGGAATTTTACTCCTGCAACGCGGGTACACTTTTACTAGTAGTTTATAAATTACAAGAAGGGTACATGCTGCCCACTCACAAGGAAAAGGAGAATATTGAAGTTTTTTTCCAGGACACAAGGTTCAAATCCTGAAAGAAGAGGATGTATGGTCACCAAGCTGACTGCTCTTGGAATAGGTTGGAACACTGGGGTGGAGAGGACAGGACCGACATAGCCCTTGTGAGTTGTTGTAGCTGTTAGAGGGGGTGGGTCTAAAGAGGGCAGGTATACTAGGGGTGGCACAAATATGTGGCTTGCCATAGATTGTCGTTTAAAATATTGGGTCCCCATGCTGAAAAGGTTGAGAACCTCTGTAGATATATATGGGTGCAATCCTAAGAAATTTAGGCCAGCCTAACTCACCTGGCATACCTTTCCATGGTGGTGTGGGGAGGTATGCCTCAGCACTGGCCTAATCCAGGAGTGGGGCAGAGGTGCCTTATGGGACTTTTGTGACAGCCCCAGGTCAGAAGAGGACTTAATGTATGTGGGGGCTTATTCCAACCTAAATAGAGGTTAGGGTTGCAGCCTAGTATTATAAATGCTGTTTATGCATCAGTGGCTGCCTATGCTAACAAAATGTGCAACTGCTGGTGTGGATTAGCAGCATTATGCTAGGTGATTTTTGCTGTGTTATTATTTCCTTGTCTTTGACAAACCAGTTCCAACCATGCTAGCATTTCTCTGACCTCCTCCCCCCGTTACCCACGATTAACTTCTTGCAATAAGGATCCTCATACATTTTTGTAATTTAGATTGTGAGCCCTTTTGGAACAGGGACCCATTAGCTATTAATTAGCTATTAATTTTTTTTTCATTTTCTTGTAAACCGCTTTGTGAACTTTTTAGTTGAAAAGTGGTATACAAATACTGTAGACAGATGTAGATAGATAGACATCCTGATTTGATGTCCAACACATTGCTCTCTCCGTAGTCAGTATTTGGACCCCATTTTGCAGCACCCTTCGGGTCCATTCATTGACCCCACTTTTGTTTTACTGAGTGATAATTCATCTGAAATCACTATTGCTGTTGCCAGTTTTTTTAAATCAAATCATTAAATTATCTCTCCTCTCTTAGTTCCTCTCCCTCCTTATCCCGTTTCTTCCTTTGAATTAACTTCCCTATTCCCCTTCTCCACACTGTTTTCCCAACCCCTTTTTCATAATATTGTCTTTTTTGTTGCCTTGTTGTTCTTATCCTGTTGTAACTTGTAATGCCAATAAAGGTATTTGTAATCGATATGCATGAGGGTGCATATGAGACATAAAGTGTTTGTCCCAGAAATTAAAGCAAAACAAAACAAAAAACAAAAAGAACTTGATTTTATTTCCACAATTAAGATGTCTTTTTCCCAGCTGGTGCCACTAGTGCCATGGTGTGTGCGCTTTTGCTTCACAGATGCTCCTAAGCAGTATATCTGCCCGTACCAGCATGTGATATGTGAATGCTTATGTTAAAGAGGCTGGTGGATCAGTGGTTTTCATTTGAAAGGTCTGGGACAGCAAGGTTATTTTTATCCTAGGATGCTTTTAATTTGAATCCAAAATGCTTTGCCATGTGTTCTGCCAGAAGTTCAAAAGGATTGGTAACAAATATTTAATTTTTTTTTAAAGAAAATGTAGGATTGGCATTAAGCCGACATGAAGAAGTGTACACAGTCAAACAGCTTATCTCCACTGGGCTGTTTCCCTTAATGTGTTCCTAATTATGATCCCATATATTGCTCATTGTGACCGGCTGAACAATATGGCAGTAATTTCTTAACAGGGCTCACTGTTCTTTGAACTGTGAGTACACAGGGCCAGAACGGAACCAGATCAATGGGAATGAGTGCTGGAAAATGAAGCCAGATGCAGCCTCTGGAGATCCATTTCCAGATGTTCTCCAGAAAGGGACCTGAGTGAACAGCTGGTATTTTTTTCGCTAAGAGGAAATATTCCTTAAATTTTTTCATTAAGGGTGCAGTCGTTCCATTATTGAGGTCTGCAGCTCTCTAAAGAGGCTATTTCAACATTCACAAAACATTAGCAAATTTAACAAAAAAGCTTTAGAAGGAAGCAGCACTAATGGGGTGCTGGTTTGATACATTTTTGCATCTGTTGCAAAAGTCAGAACAATTCCCGAGGCTTCTAGAGTAAATAAAAAAATTAATACATGTATAGTGATATTTAATTATCTGCTTTGGGAACTTTTTCTGGCCCGCACTATTTCATGGGAGCTGTTTCATAGTACCATTATAGTGCATTACGATGGTTGCTGAAATCAACTACTACTGTAGTTCTGGCCCTTCAGTGAAGTGAGAAGCTTACCTCCAGTGGTAGATCCAAGGGAAAGCAGTGGCACCACCATTTCCTCTAAGACGGTGATTTTCAACCTTTTTCATTGCATGGCACATTGATTCACATTAATTCATGGCACATTGATTCACATTGATCTCATGGCACATTAAAATTCTTAGTGGAGAAGAGAAGTGGAGAAGCATGCATAGATGGACTTGCCATTTAAAGAAATTTAAATTCCAGACAAAACAAATTGATCTTGTTTATTAGCAAGACACAATTATTACCATTTGATCTCCACAAGAATGTTGTAGCACTTGCATTGGAAAAATTTCAGTTATGTTTCTTCATAAGAAGGTGAGGTTTGAGGTTTTTTTTTTTTTAAAAGAGAAGGTGAGATTTGGTCTAGAGATCTGGTCTAGAGGTTTGAGCTGCTATTAATCGCCTGCAGATAACATCTGAAGGTTGCCGACTTGAACACATTGGAAGTTGTGTGAGGAGAAACCTTGATTCTGGTCTGTGTGGGGATGATCAGCAGTCCAATTAATAGTGTCTGGGCTTGAAGGCCACAGTCCAGCAAATTTGGAGGTTCCTTCTAAGGTTGATGTTGTTTCCTCATGAAAGACTGGGAACCAATGTTTTATTCATTAAAATCTGCCAAAATGAAAGAGAATAATTAATTTTCTGGACCAAATTTCCAATGCTCAGTCAGCTATTGGACTCATGGCTTTTCTCTCCATGCAAATATAAAAACTGAATGAATGAATGAATGAATGAATCTATCTATCTATCTATCTATCTATCTATCTATCTATCTATCTATCTATCTATCTATCTATCTATCTATCTATCTGTCTGTCTGTCTGTCTGTCTGTCTGTCTAGCCAGCCAGCCAGCCAGCCAGCCAGCCATTCATTCATTCATTCATTCATTCATTCATTCATTCGATCTGTACTCCACCTTTCTCCCTGAAGGGCAGCCAAGGGCAGCCTGAAGGGCAGCTAACAATCAATAAAAGGCATAATAAAATACAATTAATAACAGTATGATACAATTAAAACCACAGGCTACATAGAATATACAGAAAACTGGGACTGAGATGAGTTTCAGAGCTTCAGAACAGAACTACTTGTGAGTAGTGCATTGAACACTGGATGAAAACAAGGCAGCTGCACCTCTTCTTCAGAGATTCCTTGGTTGAAGACACCTCCTGAGTTAAGACCCCCTTGTTGTGAGGCAAAAGTCATCTATTTAACCTATATGGCAAATCCATCAAGGGACCGGTAATTAGGATCCAGACACAGAAGAGTCAACAAGGCAGTTGGCATCTATCATCTCAAAAGCACATATTCAGTGCCAGATGTGGTTGATGCAACTTAAAATGTGATGACATAATATCACACTGCTTGTTTGACTCTATGGGACCGGAGCTGAGAAGAAAAAGAAATTTTGAGTAGCTGTTTTTGGCATCAGTCACACAGCTCCCACCACAGCTAGTGCCATATTTGCACTCAGTCAGTAAAAATCTGAGAAATGTTCCTTGACTCACTGAGCCCTCCATAAGCATGAAAGCATATTCTGTGTCTCCATCTTAGCCAGTAGCATATTGTGGGGTGGGGGTGAGGAGACTTCTGGCCCCAGGTACCACAAGGAGGGGTAAAAAGTTACTCTCCCAGTCCCCGATGCACTGGTACATGTGATTTCAGGGAAGCGGCTGCAGCCTTGAGCTGGCGAAGGACAGAGCCACCTCTCCACCAGCCTGAAGGGGTCACCTGTTGTGCACTAGAGCTCAATGTGCTGCAGTGAGGCTGCCTGACGGGTCCTAGGCCCGCCACTCAGTTTTACTCCTTCCCATTCCCAGGTCCCAGGACCCTCCAAGCAGCCTCTCAATGGCAAGTGCTGCAGTCCAGCCTGAGCAATCCTGCACGCAGCAGGCTGCCCACTTGGGCTGGCGGGGTGGAGGGCTCTCTGCACCAGCCTGAGGCTACTGTGGCCTGCACGCCAGGGAATAGCTTCTCCTCTGCCCACCTTCTTCTTGATGCCTCACTGCAGGACCGCTTGCTACAGGGAAGCTGTCTGGCAGGTCCTGGTGCCCGCTTGCTTGACTGCACACTCTTCCATCTTCCAAGCTGGAGATGTGGCTTCTGCTCCTCCCTGCAGGAGTGCTCACTGTGGGAAGGCTGTCCAGTGGGTTCTAGAACAAGTGGGCTTCTGGCCAGAGGAGAAGTTGCATGGCTTTGGGAATGGCAGGAGGTGCAGCCATATGGCAGGTGCTCAGCACTTCTCTGCAGCATGTGCTACTCCATTCTGTAGGAAGTGGGGTGAGGGGTGAGGGGAAGCCCCCTTTTCAAGGGCTGTGGCTGTGACTAAGCCTGCATACCCATAGCTTCTCCCTTGGGTCACCACCATGGGTGGCCTGCCCCTGATGAGGTTGGGGCTGAGGTTGGTGGGTGACTGGCCATGGCATTTCCAATACCAGACGTTATGCTGGCAAGTCTTGCTGCCACTCCAGAGCCACCATCTTTGTTTGCCCATCTCCCCGTCACCAGCCTGGTGGTCAGACACAAAAGAGGGGCTTGCATGGACGCCACCATTCCTTGGGGCTCTTTGAATGTGGTGGAGTGGTGCCCTAATATAGATGTGGGGGGGGGGCTTCTGGCAGGTGGACCATGACAGGAGTGACAAAATTTTATGGAACATGGGTGTCAAGTGACCAGTCTTAGCACAAACAATTCATAAGATGATTGTACAGCAATCCTAACCCGATTTGGTCGAGGTCTGCAAACAAGAGATACATCTATTTCCTCCACATCTAACAATGTCCCCCCCCCCAAAAAAAATCCCTTGCTGTTTCACAATGTTCCATTCTGTACCTCATAAGCATTTAATTTATTCCAACTCTTTGGCCTGACCTGTGATCCCCCCCTCCTCACCCATCTGACCCATCTGTATTTCATTTCCCACTCATCAACGGCCAAAGAGCAAGGCGCAGGCCCTGTTTGGAACTATTAGACAGGGATTGGCAGTGTTCCCTCTTCCTGCACCACATCCTCCACTGAAAAATATGACCATCAGATCAGAGAACAGAGTCTGCTTTGTCCCCCAGCAAGCAAGATCTGGAAGCACTTTCAATCATTTGCACTCTATACCCACTCTAATGCATTAATGTGATCAACATTGGGCCTGTTGTGGGCATTTTTTTCCTCTCTCTCTCTCTCTCTCTCTCTCTCTCTCTCTCTCTCTCTCTCCAGCAAATAGCTTGCTAACATTCCAGGCATGTACTTCCCTGAAAACAAGGCCAAGACAGGGCCCTGAATATTCAATTGGAAAAGCACCAAGAGCGAGAGCTTAGCTTGGCATGGCTGGTGTTGATTCTTAATAAGTGACTTCCTAAAGCTGAGGCATGGGGCTTATGGCTTCAATGACTTGTTTGAAAAATATTTGGTAGGTGCCTCATACCACTTTATTTCCTGTGGTATGCGTCATATTGTGAGTTATTCTGAGCCAGGCTGTTTAAGACGGCAAACATTTTTTTTCCGAGATGGAGGGATTTTCACGAAAAAAATGTGCTTATACAAGATGAGCTCATAGCTATTAGTGCTGAGGTAGATTTAACTACTTGGAGACCAAAACCACTGAGTTTTCATATCTGATGGGAAGGAAAGAAACCCAAGAATCCAAAAGGGAGGGGGAAAGAATCTGACAAGTGATGCGTGCTTTTCGAAGAGACAGTAGCAATTTGCATCCCCCCTCCTCCAAATTGGGAAGGAGATCCTTGAACATTTTAACTATTCTGCATAAAGTTGCCAATATAATTTTTTAAAAAACCGTTCATTTTCCTTACAAAACAGATCACTCTATTTAGGGTCGTTCAATTAAATGGTGCCTGAGCTGTTCCAACAGGAGGCTCTCCAATGTCACGATAACCAAGGAAAGCCATTTTTGTCCAGGGCAGCTGGGCACACTGGATAGATCCTAATGTTTTATTCATTTGTTTGGGCCTTTCATCAACCTCACTGCCATGATAAGGCCCGGCTGGCTGCGTTGAAGGGGACCAACTTGTACTTGTATCAACAAGCGGGACTAAGCCCTAGTCAGCTCATTCAGCCAATCACGTCCCAGTATTGTTCCATGATGTCTACTGGAGAGGTTCTTTCAGTCATTGTCTCTTCGCTTTGGCCCCCTTTCTCTCTAATCTGAAAGAGGCTGGGCGTATTATGTGGATGATACTTGAAATGCTGAGTGGCAGGATTTGTGCATGTTTTCTTTAGCCTTGCTGGTAAAGATGATGGCATATTAACCCTTGGAGGGCAACCCACTGCTGCACTTTTGGCCAAGGAGTTCACCTTACTACGGTGATTTTCAACCTTTTTTATTTTACGGCACAGCGACAAGTTGCTACAATTGGCAGACAGTCACAATTACACACAATCAGTTTTTTAGCAGTTCATGGGAACATACATCACCCAATGGCCTTATTAATAAATAATGCTGCTCCAACCACCACAGCACAACTGCAGTTTATTCACAGCACACCAACGTGCCATAGCACACTGGCTGAAAATTGTTGGCTTAGTAGTACAAATCCAGCTCAGATCACTTGCAATGGAATGATTGGTTCTGATTGAAAAGATCACTAATCAAGGGAGATGGGTCTGTTTTATATAGGGAAGAATCTGAGTTGTTCCAAAGAGAATGTTTTGGATTTTAATCATGAAGACTTGGTTCTACATCCACGCTCAGAGGGATGTTTCAAACAGGACAGTTTCTGATCAAACGTCCTCCTCATGCATTACATAACAGCAGCAGACACAGGTGTGCCCTTGCAAGTATCCTAGGCATACAGCCTATGGGCAAAATCCAGAGTAACTATGGGGAGGCCTTGCTCCAGTGTAAGAACAATTTACTGTGGATTCCAATATGAATTTCCCATAGGTTTTCACTAGGTGGTACAGTAACTACAGGTGCACGTAAAGTCTCTTATGTGTTCCTGTACTCTGGATTTGGGGGTTTGGAGTGTATAATTTTCCCATTGTAGATCTTTGCGGTGCAATGCTAAAGGCAGCAGGCAGGTTGACATGCTCTGTGCTGCATCCAGTAGTTCATTGAGACTGCTGCTATGCTACAAGGGAGCAACAGGAAACGTTTTTCTTCTCCTGGCACATAGTACATGCCACATGGTACATAATACCTTATTTTTTAAATGTTTGCATTTTGTTTTGTTACTATTGGTTCATTTCTTGGTTTTTTTAATTGTTTTTGTAAATTATAAGGCAGGGTATAATTACTGTAACAAGGAAAGAAAGAACCCTTTGATTTGCACACCTCTTTACACATTCTTGAGTCAGTGCTTTTTGGATGGTTCTCCCTGTCCCAGAAGTAAAACAGACCCTACAATCCAGACTAACTACGGAAGCACGTAAGATACATTACGTGCACGCATAGTTACTGCACCACCTAGTGAAAACGTATGGGAAATTGATATTGCAATCCAGAGTAAACTGTTCTTACACCGGAGCAAGGACTCCCTGTAGTTACTCTGGATTGCCCCAACAGTCTTTTGCAAGTTCTTTTTCAGATAAATGGCCTTGATTTAAGACCCACTCTGGTCTCCTGCTAGCCCATAGCATTCAGCACATAATGCATGCTGCATGCAATGGACTGGTTGACCAGACAGCCCAGGAGAAGTAAGTAAAACTTTTTCTTATTTTCTTATACATTTCTGAGTCATTCCAGTAGATCTCCTCTGACATATGTCAGCTATTTTGCTACCATACATCTAAGGAGACTAAAGATTCCATACTTCCAAATTATATTCCTGTTTGCTCATACATATGATCCTTTATAATGTCTTCTACCAGAGTCATGCGTTTTCAGTTCATTCAATGTTGAAATGAAATCAACATTTTATGTTTTTTTCCCCAGCACAAGTAGTAGTACATAGTATTCCAAAATAAGGATACATAATACAAATGTTGGAGATAAACATACACGTTGTACTGTGTGATTTCATATTGTATTTGACGTCTGTTTTATTCTCAGTACCCAAGTAAGGAGTTGTCAGGTCACAACTGGTGCCAAATTGCATTAAGTCCTTGGGTAAGTTCAAGATCTGGTTTCCCAAGCATGTATGTCCCCCATTCTTCTCACCTTTTTATCTGATTGAACAGCAGGGACAGTTGCCTTGGCCATCTTGGATGGGTGGCAAAGTAAATTGTGTTTGAGAGAGGACCCTTTATGAAGTGCACTCATGAGAGTCTCCCCAAGTAATTTTTGCTTCAGAACTTTTGGAATTCCAGATTAATGAGGTTTGATCTAATGTGAGGTGTCCACTTATTTAAACTTATAATAGAACTTTTATGTACGACATGATGATAAATGTACCCCTTGTCCTCAAATGAAGATTATATTTAAGTCCTGAATAAAATGCTTCAATTTACCCACTTCTTCACTCTTACGCCATCATGTGCATTTCCATCCCATGCTTCTTCTTGAGGCAGTGCGTACAAAATTTCAGGAAACTTGTGAGTTTAATTGGGACTGGGGTTTATAGTTTCACCTGAAAAAATACATTAAAATCATATATGGTTTGACTGTGCAGATTTTCTTCTCAGTGCACTCTTGCTAATTAACTGCATTAATGGCACTTCTTAACACAGAAAGTAAATGAGAAGCCAAACCAACTTGCCTGTAAACTTCTGATATAAGGCCCGTTCCCTCGTGTTCTCTGCATTTCTGAAAAGCATTCCACACGTGTTCAGTTTTTACAAAAATTCCTCCCACTACCAAGACAAGCAAAGGAAAGAATCAGTTGTTATTGTAATCTATCATTCAGTAGAGGAAAACAGTTTGATTACGGTATTTTAAAAGCATAATTGTGCATCCTGAGATACACTGAACCAAGTACAAGGAGCATAGCCCAGTGCTATGAATGTATGCTTAGAAACAGGAGGTCCTAGGTTCAATCCCTAGCATTTCCAATTAATCTGAATCATTCACCCATAGGGAACTACTGTCAATCAGAGGAGACAATACTGGCCTAGAGAGACCAATGGTTTGATTTCATACAAGGCTGCTTCAGGTGCTCAATAGCTGAGTCAAGTAAAGTAACTGCCAGATGCAAATCCCTTTTCTGAAATGTCCCTAGGAATAAGCCCTACTGAATATAATGGGACTTCTTAGCATGCATGCATAGAACTTCAATATAGGCCACCTGCATTTCCTGCCACCTGAGGCACAAGTGGAGAGGGAAGGCAAGCCACGCCTCAACGAGGAGGGAATTCCATAAGGAAAGTGCCATTTTGAGTAAGCCTTCTTGCATTCCCTCCCCAGCCACATCTCAGACAGCGATGGGACTTGCAAAGGAGCTTTGCCCAAAAACATCTGGGAACATGTAGGTTCATATAGAAGAAAGTGGTCCTTTTGATCCCTTAGCCCCAAAACTAAGGTCAGAACCAGAATTCTGAATGATACTTGGATTGGATAGAATAGCAAAAATGTGCCATCATACTGGAGATGACATGATTTGCATCAGATTGGACAATATGGAAGCTGGAAGCTTATGCTACATTAGTTCCTGTTGGCCTACAACATGGGATGATTGTTAAATAGGAACTGAAATGAATGCAGGAAGTCCACAGCTCATGCTTCAGTTCACACATAGTATTATCCATAAGGACCTGATCATATATTATCCATAAGGCTAATCACATGACAGCGTCTGTTCCTGCATTTTTCCTGTAAAAAACATGAATGCACATACCTGCAGTGTGCAATTTTATCACTAAATTCACTTTGCCAAATGGTACACAAAGTGTATGTCCATTGACAATTTATTCCAATAAATCCAATTTATTAAATTAATTAATAATTAACAATTTAATTATTTTTTTAAAAAGTCCTTGGGAATGTCTACTGCGGTTATATTCCATATGTACTTCCCATAAGTCATGCTCCAGCGAGTAGATGTTAGACCTCCCTTCAGTTCTACATACTTTCCACGACTGGAATGTGGTTATTTTTCTTTTTTGAAGACACGAACATCTGCAGCTATTTCATAGCCTCTTGGTTGATGTTTTTAAAATGTTTGGCATGAAACTGCCAACTTTCAAGACCACAGACATGGCAAGGTGGACTTGATATTTTACAAGCCAGAAGGGAAAATAATTTCATGGCAATGTTGAAGGAAATAAAGGCCATCAGCACTCCTCGTAAAGAAAATAAATATGGCATCCTTTAAACCACACAGAGAGGGAGGAAGACAGGTTAGTCGTCTGCTTCAATACATTAGTAATGGTTCCAACTGAACCTAAGAATGATCAGCAGCCACAGGCTGAGTTTGTATAGACCACACCATCATTTCAGGATTCTACCCTTCTAAGGGAACTCAGCCATTGGCAGGTCTACGAAGGATTAAATGAGGTGGCAAAATCTGAGAAAAAACTACAGGGTTGTGCTGGGGAATGCATATTTTTGAAAGTATATATTATAACTGAATGTAGGAAACTTGGGCATCAAATGAAAAGCCAACCTCACAAATATTTACTAGCCTATGCACATATCTGGGAGTAAGTACCACTAATGATAGCAGGTCATACGTTACCTGAAATAAAATGTGCAGGATCTGTTGCATGAATTGACTTTGTATTTCCAGGAGAAAGCCAAGTTGCACTTTTGGAGGTCTATAGTTTTTTGGACAAGTGCATTCTTTCCATGCTGATGACTCCACGTTCGGTCTCTGGCTTCTCAGGTAGCAAGACCTGGAAAACTATTTTCATTAGTTTAGACAGAACTAGCTGGATTATGTGATTTATGTGAACGAGAGCAGTGATTGGACTTGGTATGAAGCAGTGGAGTCCAATGCGCAGCCCATTTGAAAATGGTTGTCATCTGCTTTGTATCCCCCAAGTGATGGATTACAGGTTAAAACACATTCAGTCCAAACACTTTGCTGAAAGTCTTGTCAGCACGTACCTGAAAAAGTCTAGGTACTTGTTAAAATATTAAGAAAGACATATTTGTTAAAGGGGTTGTTCTTTCCCCAGACCTCTAAAGGAATATGAAAAAACCCACCCTCCTACAGGTTTGAGCTAACAGTGTTGCATTGAAAACTAGTGTTGCTCAGTTCATTTAGCAATGGCTATAAACTATTTTACTATGGGAATCTGGTAAAGGAATTGGTTCATGAATAGGAAATCTTTGACTGTACACTGCAAATAAAGTGATGTTTACACAGTTTGGTAAGATCTTTCAAAGGTTCAATATCCAGCTGTGGCTTAGAGTAAACATTTTGTGAAACATGCTTTTTTTTAATAATAGGAAAATTGCACAATTATGGAATTATTTGATTGTGGAAATTATGCTCTCACTCTCAGAGGATGTTGATGCTGATCCTCAGCTGTTGCTCTGCTTGTTATTAATTTTAAGTACATATACCATATATTTTAGGAGTGGTGATGAGGACATTTTGAGATGTATTTGAAGTTAATTCTCTCTAGCATGAGACAATTAACTTCATAATGAGTGAAATTTCCTATGCTGTGCTTCAGTGACTAGTAAAATAATTGGATGTTGTTGAAAAAAATTATCATCCCCTTCACTTTCTTCTGAAGAAGACTTTTTCTCTATTATATTCCCCTAAAACTGCCATTTATTCTAGAATTAAAGCTCCCTTAGGTGTCCAAGGGAACTTTTCTTCTGGGGAAATAGCTGAGCCCTTCTAATTTGGATTTGGACCATGATGGAGAGAAAGGGTCAAGATCCATTCTGTTTGTAATTGGGTCTCCTTTGACTGACCTCCAAAAATCTAGTTTGGTGCTTAGCCGTCATAAGATTGGCAAACAACTCTCAACACATCTTTTCAGATTATTGTGACAATATTTATAATAGCAAAACAAGATAAAACTAGACATCCCAGGTCCTTGGGAAGGACAAACCCATTTAATAACATCTACCTGACTGTGCAAAAATCCCTCCATCATCATCATCATCATCATCATCATCATCATCATCATCATCATCATGGGAAGGGTCTGACTGGTGATGTGAATGAAACCAGCATGAAATTGTTCGCTGTGTATTTATGGATAATAATAATAATAATAATAATAATAATAATAATAATAATAATAATAATAATATTTGCAAGTGACTTTTGCAAGTGAAGCAGTTGGTGGAAGAGGAAAAACATGCCCTAGCAGATTATGTGTGAGAGAGCCAGGAATCTGCTCTGATTGAAGTCAGCAAGAGAAAGTTGTTGAAAGTGCAGCAGACCAACTATGAATATCGCAATAGTGCAATTCAGGCTCGGACTGCCAGTTGGCAGAATAAAGTATTGCATGGCCAATTCCTTGCCAAGATGGAAGGAAAAGTGGATCAGGATAAGACCTGGTTGTGGCTCACGAGTGGAACACTGAAGAAGGAGACGGAAGGCCTGATACTTGCTGCCCAAGAACAGGCAATCAGGACAAATGCCATCAAGGTCAGAATTGAAAAATCAGCCGATGACCCAAAATGCCGGCTCTGCAAAGAAGTGAATGAAACCATCGACCACATTCTAAGTGGCTGCAAGAAGATCACGCAGACTGACTACAAACTGAGGCACAATCTGTTGCCCAGATGTCCACTGGAATCTATGCCAAAAGTATCATCTGCCAGTGGCAAAAAACTGGTGGGACCACAAGCCTGAAAACGTGGTTGCAAATGAGCAGGTCAAGCTTCTGTGGGACTTCAGGATACAGATGGACAAGGTCTTGGAACACAATACTCCAGATATCACCATCATAGAAAGCAGTCAGGTGTGGCTTGTTGACATCGCCATACCAGGTGACAGCAGAACTGAGGAGAAACAACTGGAAAAGATCTCCCACTACCAAGACCTAAGAATTGAATTACAGAGTATCTGGTCTAAGCCAGTGCAGGTGGTTCCAGTGGTAATTGGCACACTGGGTGCAGTGCCCAAAGACCTTGGCAGGCACCTGAAAACTATTGGCATTGATAAAATATCACTCTGCCAACTGCCGAAAGCCGCTCTTCTGGGATAAGCACGAATTATTCGCCGCTACATCACACAGTCCTAGACTCTTGGGAAGGGTCCGACTGGTGAAGTGAATGAAACCAGCACGAAATTGTTTGCTGTGCATTTATAATAATAATAATAATAATAATAATAATAATAATAATAATAATAATAATAATAATAATAATAATAATATGGAGCGTAGAAAGAGACACTACGCAGGTCTCCAATTCCAGCTGCAATGCCATGAATAGCTTACAGGAACTGTTAGGAACATCCATGTTTGGGTTGTCTCCACTGCTTTATGATGTGATGTGTGGGATTTGCCAACTTGCATCCTTGTCCCTTGTATTGCACAGGTAATGCATAACTGAAAAATAATATTAAAGTTGTCATTGCATTAGAATTTCCCTTTTATTGCTCCACTGTGTGTCAGATGTACAAGATGGAACAAGACTAACATAATGACATCCACTTTTTTCTCCCAAAGATTTGGGGCAGTGTAAGTGGTTGTGGAGTGTCTGTGGGTTTTCCTGTAAGGGCGCAATTCAGAGTAACTACAGGGAGTCCTTGCTCCAGTGTAAGAACAATTTACTCTGGATTGCAATATGAATTTCCCATAGGTTTTTCTTAGGTAGTACTGTAACGTTTGCACGTAATGTTTCTTATGTGCTCCCATAGTTACTCTGGATTGCAGCATAAGTTTAATTCAAGTAGTCAACTATGTAGTTTTGCTCTTGAGGGGTGTTTTATGCCTATTTTATTCTTGTAACTATGCTTGCTGACAACATATATTAAACCAATATGATAGTGATTACAGTTAATAAAAACATCCTGGGTGAATTTTGCTATTTGCAGTGGAACAAATTGTTTGTTCCCTATTTTAAAGGTTCCAGCTTTCAAAATATTTTTGCAGCATTGGATGATGATTCTGACTTGTGCATGACATTAATGGCGAAACAGTAGTTTTGAAGATCCTCTCATGCTTAATTTATCACAACATGTAGTCCACCCAAGCCAGTGTGTTTTATTACCTTTCAAATGCCGCCAAAGTCAGGCTGCATTCTTTTTAGGGTATTGTGTTGTTGTTGGCTTGTTCAGTAAATTCTGGGGTGTGTGGAATATCTTTCCCCCCCCCTCCAGGTAGAATCAATGGTATGTCTAAGGTTTCTTGCTTTTCAAGCCTTTTAGAGTTTTAATAAAATCGAGAGACTAAAAAAAAAAAATCAACATAACCTACTGAACAAGGGTTCTAGCTCATACAGAAATCCTGATTGAAAGATTTATCTTCTGGAAAAAATCCATGTAGATAAAGTGGCTAGATAAGAGAGGATGGAATAGCATACAGTAGGAAAAACGGGCCTTTTGTCCTTTGTATAAAATATTAAATAGCCTCAATGTGCATGTTAAAACTGCAGGATATAAGAACCTCCAGATACAGACCCCACACACGTATTTCTGATCAGCTCAGAAAGTATGTTCTGAAGACTACGGGGGGAAAAAATAATCACGTAATGCATTCTTTCTTCACCATCTGAGGAACATCTGGATAAGATGTGGAAATGTGAACAATCCTGAATCACATGGATCAGGTGCTGATGTAGTTAAAAAGCCCAATCGATGCATGGGGATGGCATATTGGAATGCATCAATCAATGCCACCTACGCTCTCCATGTCCTGAGCTACAATGGAAAGCCTGAATTGAAACTACATTCAGAGCCTGTATGGAAGCTACATGCATGCAAGGTGCAATCTAGATACAACTTGAAAATGAGGCACTTGCTAAAGTGCTAAACACCAGATATGAAGGTGTTTTCTGTTCTTATTAATGGTCACCAATTTGATCCAGATTTTGTGACCATCTCAAAACATGTATCATCATGGAAATATTACAAATAAACTTGGCATCCAGCAGTCTTGAAAGACTATAGTATTATGCGCGACACTGCATGCGAAGCACAAAGTCCTGGTAGATTAATATGGAGGATAGGCTGTTCCCAGTGAATCCCTCCTCTCCTCGCCACTGAATTAGTCCAATGGAAAGGCAGAGCTGATACAATTTGATCCAGCTGGCTTCGCAGAACTGGGCTAAGGACAGGAGCTCACCCTGTCTTGTGGGGACCTGGGTCTCAAACCCTGTCCTTCTGGTTAACAGGCACAGCGTCTTAACCACTTGCGCCACCCACAGCCTTAATATTAAAAATAAGAACAAAAGGTTTACTTAAATGATCAACTTGCACATCATGTGGTCCTTGGTGTGTTTCTTCCTTTATGGATTGTACTGATTGCTCATTAATCAACAGTGGAGAGGAGTCAGGGAATCCTGCTGTAAAGAAATAGGAGGAGATGGGCTGAAACAGTCCAATTTTTCATGACTTTACTTAAATTCACATAGGAAGATGAAATGAGAGGAAAGAAGTAGTAGGTATAAGAAGAAATGTTTTGCTCCTTCCTACCACAATGTAGCAGGTTAGTGGCAACCAAGGTACACAGATTTCAGGCCTGGGAATGTTACCAAAATTATTTAGCACGGTGTAGGAATGGGGCCTCTTCAACTTTGATCACTCTTCAACTATGGAATGCTTTTACAAATAAGGTTTACTCCCCACCTGAGCTGTTTTTCAGCAAAAACCAAATAACTTTTTCCTGACTGTCTGGATGGTTGTGTTTTGTTCTCAGCCTTACGTCATTTCATGGTTCTGAACTCTACAGTGAAACAATCATCCATTGTTTCATAGGTGATGATGGATTTGGATATTTTTATTGATTGCAAGTTATGTATGAAAGTTTTGCTTTGGTATTTTGATTTAAAGATGGCTATAGATACAATAAGTAATAAATAGGCTATCCAGTCCAACCCAGATTTCCGAACAGAACTCTACTGCGTAATGTAGTAGAGTTTACATTATTTCATGATTCATGTAGCATCATAAAGATGCGTGGAGCTTTCTGATGGAAGGGAGACAGCTCTGTGTCCCAATCTGAAAGACACACCAGTAACAATCTGAAACACACACTAGTAACAAAGCTGGGGTGGACTGGTGCTATAACTTGAAAGAATAGCAACACGCAGGCACTCTCTGAACCACCTCCTGTGTGTTGTCATTGCTGTGTGGAGTGCTTGCAACAGAGAATGGAATGGGCTTACCCAGTGCATTGCAGCGCCTACAGTACTTACCGTTTCACTGTCCTCTAGCTATGCTACTGACACAAAGAAGGCTGCTGAGGGGGAAAAGGATGGTCTCAAGTCTGGTGAGAAGGAATATACAGTACAATTATTTAAAGTACGCATCCAACTTACAGCCCAATACTCTTTTACATGCATTTTTAATGTGATCATAAGGCTAAAATGGCTTTTACATTATCTTACAGACCTCACTTGTGAAAGCTGAAAATAAACAGGATTTTATTTACCACAGGAAATTTCCACACTGGAAGTGTTTTACATGGTCTACAATTATGGCCATCTGTACCCAAACCGAAGGGAACCTCTAATTTTCTAGTTTATGTAATTGAATTTTTTAACGGCATAGTCAAAAGATATTTTCACTGAGAAATGAACTCTAATTATAAAGTCAGCTGGAGTGAACCATTTAAAAAAAGAACAGCGTTCTATTCTTAACTTTCCTTTTTTTTAGGGGAAAAAAGTGAGCCTTTTAGGAATGACTCCAATATTTCACAAAGAAAATACTTCCCCTAATTAAAATTAGGCTGCTATTTGTTCAGGGATTTGGGGTCAATTACACTCACTAAGGGTTACAAAAGACAACCATATGTTGACATGCCCTTGCCTGATTTTATTTCCATAATGGTACCTCATATTTGCCCCCATATTTAATATTCAGTCAGCCAGCACATTTCAGAAACAGAAAGGCATTGACTTTTTAGAGACTGAAAATGTGACCTTTTTGTTTTATGTACAACAAATATATAATCTGTGTCAGGGATTCTGGATCTGATATCACTCTTATGGCAGCCACCGAGATGTGTAAAAGGAAGGCAGCAGGAGAGTAGGAGGACAACAAGGAGGAGGGCCAGGAAATGATGTTATGTTGTATCCTGGCCCTGTTTGAAGGGCAGACAGGAGCTGTGCTTTGCCACTCTGGTCTGCTCAGGCTTAGGCAACCTCCTGAGGCAGCCTAAGTCCAAATAGATCTTTAGGCTACTGCAGCTTTACACTGGAGGAGGGAAGAAGCCTCCTGTTCCAAGCAGTGGCATACCAAGGGGTCCACAATTTTTTTGACATCCTGATACATAAAAATAATTTATTTCTTATCAGTATTAATACATACAATTAATTTGATATTAATTAATATTTTTGAATTTTAAAAATCACCTTATCAATAAAATCCTAACAGGTTAGGCTGTCCTAATCTGAGCCTCAGCACAAGTCCTGTGCAGCCTAGGTTAGGATTGCACCCTAAGCCTCTGTTTTATTCTTTTGTGGAGGAGGCTGCCTTCTGGAACACTTGTTGAGCTCCACTTTCACTGAATCTAGACCATTCTGGTGGCTTTATATTCCTCTGTGCCTGACCTGAACATGAGCCAAGGCACCTTTGCTTACTCACGAGTAAACATGGCAATGTAGCTCAATTCTGATTTATATAGGGCTCAAGGCAATTATCAGGGACTTCTCTCTTGATTGATTTGTGGGGCTACAGTCATTGGAGAGTGACCATTCTGCAGGTATTGGATTCCTCTTAAGTCAGCCCTTTCCAACAGATAAAGGTATATTTGCCTACTCACAAATAAAGGCACAATATGACTCAGTTTCACTTTCCATAAGCTCCATGCATTTTTTGTTTTTTAGCTTTTTGGCCATAACTTTTGATAGGAAGGATGCTTTTAAAGGATGCTACAAATGCGGTTTTTTATTGTCTGCGTCCTTCAGCTGTAAGTGATTTTAGGCTGATTTTATTATGGTAGTTTTTATTGAATAGTTTTGTTGTGTTGTGTCATTTTATGTTGAACTTTGTAAACTATTTTGGAGGAAAAAAATCTTACACTGATACGAACGAATGAAGGAATGGAGGAATGACTGGTGTCGTCTGTGACAAGTTGATAACTGATGGTCTAAAATCAAAGATCTATCAGATGGTCATCCAGCTGATCCCATTTTATGGAGCTGAATGCTAGCCAGTGATGAAAGAAACTGACTATTGCCTTAGTACCATGAAGAATAAGACTTAGCACTATGGAGTCAGAGATGCTGTGGTGGATCAGAAGTATCACTTGCTATGACTACATCTGCAATGATGACATCCGGCAATGATGTGGCATTGCATTACTCATTGGCAAGATGAGAGTAGTGTACCTCAGTGGTACAGTGACATTCTGCATGTCAACAGAATAGTGTAGAAAGGCCAGCAGTTGGAAGTCAGTGGCAATCGACCAAAGGGTTAATCAAAACAGCGCTGGCTTGACACACTGAATGGTGTCCTGAGAACCACTGTCTGTATCCAGACCAAGCCCACAACCAGGAGAAATAGAGAAAGAGATCCAGAATAGTGGACACTGACAACATGTGGGACAATTGCTGAAGAAGAAAAAGGAGGAGGAGGAGTGAATGAATGAATGAATGAACGCCCCAAACCACGGGAGCTGATGGTCTTGTTTAGTGTGTCTTTCTGAGATCCAGAAGCCCGCAGTCTTTAGAGCATTACTTTGTAACAACAAGGGCTTGAAAGATGTATCTTAAAAACAATGAAAATAAGTAGAGACACATATTAATTATATATGCTGAACCACAACACATGCAAGTGTCACATTTCTGCACTCTTGTGGAACTGGATGTATTCAGTTCTGCTTATAAACCTATTGGCAAATGAAAGCATATATATAATGGAAGGCATCATGTCCTACATTGGGTAGATTAGCTTGTACCACTATAACAGGCATTTCTATACCTGGGGAACCAAATTTGGCCCTTGGGAAGATTTTATCTGGGCCACACTGTTCTGCAGCCTCTTGGGATTAAAAATAACTCAAAAGATGCACTTATGGGTATATACTGCATTCAGCCACTAGAGATTTTGAATGTAATGCAGTGTAATGGAGCGAAATTGTCCAATTACATTCAGCATGTCTAGTGGCTGAATGCGGTACATACCATAGTGTATTCAGCCACAAAAGATACTTCATTCAGCCACAAAATATACCAAATATAATGTTATACAGGTTGAACTTCCCATTCACGACATTTAGTTCCAAGAACCTGCTTGATTAACTATTTTTGTGTTATACAAAGGCAATTAGTTACCAATTAGGTAACTAATTGGTAACAAGGCAGGCAATGAAACAAGATGAATCAAGTTCCCTTTCAAGTGACTGCTAACTGCCCTGCAATGAGCTGATCTCCTGCAATTTGAAAACAGTTTCAACAAAGAGCAATTCACATGGGATTATCACTAGGGGGAAGGGATGGTTCTGCCTCACAGCTGAATAGAAATGAAACTTTTTAAACTTCATAAACTTTTTAAAGACAAGCTTAATTGCCTGTCTTAGTAAGCAGGTTCCCTTTAAGCCATTACCTGCTCCTTAAGGGAAGCTTATCTTTCAATTTAAAGAGCCAACTTAGTTGCTTTGAAACTTATCCTAACTATGAGCACAATCCTAACCATGTCTACTCAAAAGCAAGTCCCATTGTGTTCAATGGGTCTTACTCCCAGGAAAGTGTCTTTAGGATTGCAGCCTATGTCTACTCAAAAGTAAGCCCTGTTGTAGTCATTGGGTCCAAGTCCAAGGAAAGTGTGTTTAGGATTGCAGCCAAAACCACATTTAAAAAATTGCATATAATTTGGCGTTACCTGTATAATAAAAGAAATTATTTCCTTTATATTACATTGCATTCAGCACCTCTAGTGGCTGAATGAAATCTATACTGATGCTGATATACCTGGAAAATAGGTATAAATATAAATTAAAGTTTGTTAAATTTAAAATAAAGCAGAAACTGAGAAAAAATTGTGCTTAGTATCATATGTTGATGCTTCTTCAAATTAATTTCCTCAATTTTACCCTGTTTCACTTCTTTCACCCATCCACTTATTGCAGTTAATCAAACTCTCAGCACATGGGTTTATTTTTTATTTATATTCCAGCCCTTGAGACTGTTTCAAACAAACACAGTCCCTTGCATTAAAAGGTTTGGAGACCCCTGTGTTACAGAAATCATTGCTAAGAATTTCAGTGGATTTTCTCAGTTCTGCATGATAAGCTGTACTTGCCAAAATTCTGCCTTTGACCCAATAGGTACTCAGGTGGAGTATTCTGACATGTCATCTGTGTTTGTGAATGCTATATTAGCAATAGGGTTTTGCAGGACCTGCTTAGCATGCTCTGCCAGATCTCACTTCTTCAAGGAACAGCAAGAAATTAGAATAAAAGCAAGACAGGAGTCACAATTACAACAGGTCTGCCGCTTTTCCAGTTACATACCACTTTTTCTGGTTTCTGCAGCCAGAAAGTTTAACCGTGCTTCTTTTTGGTGCAAGCGTGGCAGAAAGTTGCATCAATTTTACCACCAGGCAAAGGAGAAATAGCATGTACAATGATATTGATGCATCAGCATGATATGGCATTGATGTTCATATCAGTATTAAATACACGAATTCAATTTATGAAGAACTGAAGTATAGGTTTAACATGTGAATTATTTATATGTGATTTTGTCTCAGAAGTGAATGAGGTTGGTTCTTTAAATAATATCTCTTTAGCAGTTAATGATTAGAAACAACTTTTTACTAACGGGCAGACAATAAATCTTCCTCTATAAATAAATAAACCTGTGTCAGATTTCAGATCCTGGACCCCAAGGCTGAAAGAACTGATAATCCCCTCCCATTTGCATATGAATAAAGAAGAAAACAGCCTGAAACAGAGTTGTTTTAAACCTGGGAAAAGGAAACGGATTCATTTTTCTCTCTCACTAATGAATCCTAACTAACTGATTCATTAGTTACCCTGGTAAATAATTGCTTTTGTATAATGTGAAAACAGTTATTCATAGGGATTCTTGGAACCAAATGTCATGTTTGGGGAGACACTTTACTGTATTCAGTTAAGTATACAGTAAAGTGTCTATGAAATGGTACAGGATCTCATCCTCCTACATACCACCATCTCTGTGGCTAGTGGGAAGAGCCTAGTTTCACTGACAGCACAACCCTAAGATTGTTCTGGGTAGACACAAGTCTGTTGTGTTGGCCCAAGAGGGTTGCAAACATGTCATAAAGCATGTTTGCACCATCTCCAGTAAAAGCTGTGCTGGCTCATGGAGGTGCACCTGCTCATGAAAGCTGCATCCAGTCTCCGAGGTGGCAAAAAGGACCTCCACTGCAGCTGAGCTAACATGGTGGTCTGAGGGTGGCATGGGGAGGATGTGGATGAGGGTATTCTGGAACAGGGGGAGGACAGGAGGAGGGCAGTTGCAGGGACTGGCACATAAGGCTGGGACCTGGATGCTGGATCCCAAGCCCTTCCCTGATTGGTGTGGAGGAGCCTCAGACTGATCACTTCTGTGCCACCTCTGATCCCCTATAGGGATTGCTTTCACCTTACCCAAGGTAAGAAGCAAAGCATGGCAACAACTTCAAACACACACTGGATTGAGTACAGGCATGTTAAGCTGCATGCTCCAGTGCTTATTTGGATTGCACTATAACAGTCCGAGGAAAATCTCTGGTAATTTTTTAAATTTTTTGGACTAAGTGAATTTTGTTTTTAGACTGACAGCAGTTCTTGTCAATTTCATGAATCGCTTAACAAAAATGGTAGTGATATAGGATAATTATATGCCATTCCCAACCACTTTTTGCACTAGCAAAGGCAATCCATTCGCACCTGAGTATGCATGGTTGAAAATGTAGTAGAAGGGGAAAAATCCACAATAAATCAGCACTTGAAAAAAGAGGAAGACAACAAAGTAAACTTAGGAATGTCACAGGACTGCAGTGATTCAGGTTAATCTCATCTTGGCTCTCTGAAGAGAAACTGTCAATGCTGTCCTAATCATTAGTTAGGCCGTCAGTTCTCGGCACAGATCCCGTGCTGGTCTGGGGTTGTCACAAAAGTGTTACACTTCTGTGCCACTCCTTGGGTGTTGGGCCTGTGCATAGACATGTGCTGGCCTCCACATGCCACCCCGCATGAAAGGAGATGGGTCTTTTGTGCTGGCCTAAACTTGGTTAGGTTTGCACCTTGAGTTTGTGAGCAATCTTGGGCATGGAGAAAAAGTGTGTGTGGAGAAAACCAAAGTCATTGGGGGTTGCCAGCTGCTATCCTATGACTATAAACCATTGAGAGAAGAAATTAGCAGCTGTTCTGACTTTGAACCAATGGTCAAAGGGGAAGCCATTAATTCCCCATGGCTAGACGTGAGCATTTTATCCCTGGGGACATGTGTAAAGGTTGCTATTCATGGCAGACCCTGAGCTCTTACTTTCTCTAAACCCCTTGAAGAGCTCAGCAGGGGAAAATTTGGTTATCTGCCTAGTGCCATGCTGTCTTCCCTAGAGATAAAATCTGGAGACTGTCCAGAGTATGGGAATAATACTGAAAATTTTAAAATTTATATTTCTCTGTTCCGGTATTCTTTTTAACATCCCTTTAAAAAATGTAGTACATCTGATTGACCCACATTAGGACATACAATGGAATGAAAGCGGGTTCATAATTAGCTCTAATGAATACATGTACCTACCTGATTCCTACATTGAGCACCACCCCCGGACGACGGCTTTTGTCTCATGCTCATTAAAATTCCCATCATGACATAAAACACTGAACAGTGGCTCTGCAGAAAAACAAAAGCGGCCCTTCCACACATGCAACACATTATTGCTAATTTCAGCCCAAATGGTATAAATAAGGAAAACAGATAGCCCTGATGCATAATGGCATGCCTTTGCTGCTTTGCTTAATTAATTAACTTCTTTTCACAATGATATTTAAAATGATATGTCGGACGACTTCCTTAGTGCAATCGCTGTACAGCAACGTACTGCCTTTCTGTACAGCCTTCCTTTTAATGAAAGAATGTCCTGTTGTGAAAAAAAAATTCCTTTTTGTATGACTGGAGTAAAACTCAGGCTCAGACACTAAGCACACCAATTCAGAGATTAAGTTCTTTCAAAATTAATCAAACCTATTTCCTTGGAAAAGGATTTTGTGCTTTTGGGAATGGAAGGAGGTTTAGAGACGTTAACTGTCTGAACTTTTTAATGATGACTGTTGATTCTTCATTGTCATGTAATACTGTTTCTCTAAGCAGCAAAGTAATGGATCTTTGCTAGATCTAAACATAAAGCTGATGCAACATATTCTTCACTTATTCACAGTTTCAATGGTATGAATGCTACAGGATGCCAAAATGACATACTTCATAAAAATTGCAACCAAATTTTTCTTTTGATTAAATATGGTTATTTAGAACCACCTAGACTTAAGGCTGCAATCCTAAAGACACTTTCCTGGGAGTAAGTACCATTGAACACAATGGGGCTTAACTTTGAGTAGACCTGGTTAGGATTGTAAGCCATACTCCTAACCCATTCAGTGCTTGCTTGCACCCATAATTTATTTCCTTTTACCAAAATATCAATACAGCATCAAATAAACTGTTTTTTGTTTTTCTTCTAAAAGCTTTAGATAAACTTTTGACATTCAGTACAAAAGGGTAAATTCACAAATGGGTAAATCTTCTCTAAAAGTGAAAGGCGCACTTAAAAACCACATCTAAAATAAAATGGATTACTTATTTAAATGAGAATTCTGGCTCTCTCAAGTCAGACCTGAGATAGTTCACAATTTAAAAAATGAAACATAAACTAAAAAATAAAACAGCAGTAATACAACTGATCCAAAAACAATAGGGAGAAATAAGAAAAATAAGAAAATAAGAAAAATAAGAAATAAGAAAAATTGTGTGGAAATTCTAAAAAATATCTTTAGCAACCTTATGCAGAGATTCCATTGTGAGGGGGCCACAACAGATAGTTCCTCAAATGGTGACCACTTGTTTGGGCATTGCCCAGATCCATGATGGATCCATGATTGATCATGACATTTATTAGCGCAAGCAGCTGTCAGGATTGTGGTGAAAAGATCATAACTAGTGTCACACATGCCCAGAAATTAACTGACACACCACATCTTCAACTTTCAAGAGCAACTTCACCTAGAATATGTGACAGGAATCCAAATAACAGAAGGACTGTGGCACAGAGCAGTAACGCCAAGTGAACCCGAGACAAACAGGTATGGTGGCACCAGCTAAAATAGGAGAAAAAGCATTCTAGGCCATAGATAGTATGGGTAAGATATGGATAAAATCACCCTAAAATCACTGGAATTGGGTCAGCAGAACAAGGATGGTGTAGTGGTTAGGAAGTTGAACTGAGTCCTTGGAAGATCCAGGTTCGAATCTTTCCTTCACTATGAAGTTTCTTGGCTGACCTTGGGCCAAGTTCCATTAAATTCAATGTGGTTTATTCCCAGGAATGTCCTCTAGCGATTTCAGCCTTAAGTCAGAGAGGTTGTGTAGATTCTTGTGGTGACGGCAGCTTTGGGGATTTCTCTTCCATCACTTCCCAGTTTGTATCCACACTTTCTTTTCCTGGAACATTTAAAAAGTACAGAGATGTTTGACCTCAATATGTGAAGAAGAGGGTTGAAAAGAAGGCCTTTGTCTCTAACAATATATAGTGATTTATGGATGTGAGTTGGGCTGGATCACAATTGGTGGTGGCAAAAACTGAACAAGAGAGAGAGACTTTGCCTGGAAAACTGCAGGTCACATAGATTGCCTATGATTCACCCATCTCTGAAATCCAAATCAATGTGTCAGAATCAACAGCATACATAATGGTGTAAGTGGAAAACACTCATCAGAGTTTCCACATGCTGCAATGATTTGGGGCAACGGCAAACAGAAATGTCAATAGGAAGTACATCATGAAACAAGGACTTCTTGTTCTCAGGGTTTAACTTAATTAACTGTTGCTTTTTGATACGCTGGAAGCCCTTTCTCAAATGTTGATCCATATGAATCATAGAATCATAGAGTTGGAAGGGACGCAGTGGATCATCTAGTCCAACCCCCTGCATGTAGCAGGAAGTCCTCATCTCGCAGGGACCCGTGTCTCAAACCCTGGCCTGCTGGTTAACAGGCACAGTGTCTTAACCACTTGTGCCACCAGAGTACATCTGTCAATGATCAACAGTGATTTTTATGGGAATCACCTCCCCCAAGGTAGATTTGGGTAGATCATGCTTGAGTACATTCATGTCAAGAAGTCATTACTGGTGTTCCAAGACCAAGTCCTCCCAATTTTTCAAAGCAAAGGAATCATCTGTTAGGTTGACATAGACCACTATTTGACATAGACCTTCATACCTGTGCCTACCCTGGCCAGTCCCTGACTCTACCTCTGGAGTGAACAATAGACCCTTTTGCAATGTAGTCATGCTGCAACCCACTTAATTTTGAACATTTGCCACAAAGATCATTGAGAAAAGATGCATGAGGTGCACTGAGGTGCATTTGAGGAGAATTTTGAGTAGACAAACGCTGGAGCACTATTTAACTGAAAAGGAGGATTACAATGATTTAGGAATGCAAGGAGTTAATTATAATACAGCTCAATCCTATGAATGACTATGCAGATGGGTTTAATCCCAGGGACAGTAAATGTGCATACTGTAGTATGGCAGCCCTGATTTTCTTTCAAAACTGGCTATTCCTTGTCTTCCAAAAGGAGAGGGCTGTTGTATGGTGATCACATACCCTCTTTTTCCAGGACATGTCCTCTTTTTTAGCCTTGTGTCCCGAAAAAAATCCTCACTGTCTTCCTTTTTATTGTGAGCAGACAGCATGTAGCCTTCTTATAGTTAGGGCACAATCCAGAGTAAGGGCAGTAAGGAGAGCCCTAACTGGGCTGCCCTAACTATTCTGTATCCAGAGCAGAAACTTATGCTGCATCCAGTCAGGAAGTCTGGGCTGTCCTGCCTGCTCCAGAGCATGGTAAGTACACACCAAGTGAGTGACACCAGGGGAGGGCTTGCTCTCGAGGAGACCCCCTCATATCACTATGGACAAGGAACAGCTGTGGTGCCTGCCTTATAAGGAAGCCCAGAAGTTCCTGACAATCAGTAACAGCTGCAGTTTGTCTAGTGGAGGGTGGATGCTTGGAGTGGCCTGCTGTATCCCCAGGTTAGTGGGGCTGCTGTAGTTGTTCCATATCCTGAAGTTGAGAGGCAGGGGTTGCAGCTAGGCTGGCCAAGAAATCAGATTTTTGGTCAACACTGCCATTCTTACTCTGCCTTTTCATGGACCCCTATGGGTCTACTCATTACTATACCTGCTCCTGAGGTGGTATAACTCAGAGGAGCTGGAAGAGGGCATTTCTGCAAAACAGAAACTGCAAAACAGATTGCAGCAGATGCTTTCTAAAAAGGATCTCTGAAGAACAAAACTAAATGAAGCTGATGGTGTCACAGGAGAAATGCTGTATTGTTCTGTGTGGGTGAAGAAGATGACAATCATAAATACTGGGAGCCAACCATGATCTGTTTTATTATCTTCCTTGACTGTGAGTTGTATGGTATGAGTTGACCTGTTAAACATTTCAGCTTTGTTAACTTTGGTCCACAAAAGAATGATTCCCTGTGGTTAAGACATCCTGGGAGGGAATTCCTCATTCTCAAATGGTCACTGCTTGGATTTCCTCCGACTCAGATGTGAGTAATCCTTTTGGACATAAGTTGCTGGTATTCCCTCAGAGTGTCAGGATTGGCTTCCATTGTGACTCACATATGCTTCTGCTGTCATACCAAGGTCAATGGAAGGACATAATGCTAGCATTGAGTTTGAATTATCTGTTCATGTTGCTTGTCTCATCAGCACTGATTCAGCTAGCCTTTTTCCTTTTGGCACAATGATTATAGGAAGAAGTGGTTGAGCAAAACCCACCACTCATTTCTCCCTAAGCATTCTTGCTAATAAAGCTCTGATCTTACTCAGTAATGATGCCTGGTACCCAATGCATGCAGTCCATCTAGTGGTTCTGGGGGAAATCATGGTAATCATTACCTTTTGGTCCTCGATGCTTTTGGTTTAGTGCAGGGGTGCACAAATATTTTGGCAGGAGGGCCACAGTATCTTGCTGACCTGTGTCAGGGACCAGGAAAAAAACAAATTGCATCTGAATAATTTGAATAAATTTACATACATGAATAATCTGAATACATTTACATAAATGATTGTACTAGAGATTGAAAGTATATGAATGACAGCACGATCCTAACCCCTGGTAAGGCTGGTACAAATCCCATGCTGGCCTAAAGGTGTTGCAAAAGTGCTGCAAAGCACATCTGCACCACTTCTGGGGGTTAGGCCAGTGCACAAACATGTACATGTACCACTGCAGGAATGGGGGATGAGTGGGTTGTGTTGGACTAAATTAGTTAGGTTTGCACCCATAATGAATGCATTCAAATCAGTTTTTAAACACTTTCTGACACACAGAGGGGTGATCTTCAAATCAGTTCATAAACATTTTCTGTCACAAAGAGAGGAGATTCATGGAGCCACCCCTCATAGACAAGAAGAGCAGAGTTACCCTCACCTCTGAAGGGTTACATGGCTTGCCTGTGGGCTGGATGGAGGGGGGCTTTCTGTAGGCCACATGGATGCTCACCATGGGCCACAAGTAGGTCCTGACAACGTAAAAGCTAAAAACATTCATATGCATTGCTTTCCCGTGGTTAATTTAAAAACCATATTACTTACTATTCAATTTAAAACTACTACAAATATAATTTGTCACATATAATTTATTAATTCCATATTAGGCAGCATGTTATATGCTGCCTACTCAGAAGGAAAAGGAGGACAAGGAAGATTTCTTCCAGGACACAAGGCTAAAAGAGTTCTGGAAAATGAGGACATATGATCACCCTGACTGAAGAGGACTGTGCTATTCCTCTCCAGCAGCTATGAGTCTAGGTTTTTTTGTTTTCTCTTCCAAAGTGAAACAAAGAAAAAGTGTTTTCAAATGAAGACAGGTGAGTCGTGAATGTGACAGGAGAATTTGAGAACTATGGATTTTGGAACCTGCATGTTAGATAGATAGATAGATAGATAGATAGATAGATAGATAGATAGATAGATAAAAGGACTCTGATTTAAGACTTTCTTCCTACTTTTGCTTGGCATGTAAGGGGTAGAGCCTAGTAGATCTGGGTGAGTCTGGGGACACACAAACACATGCAAGCAGGGAGGCATGCACACATGCATGCACACACGCACGCACGCACACACACACACACACATAAACACAGAGACACAAAGTGAAACCTGGCCTGCTTCTTGTTTTCCTGGCAACTGACCCAAAAACCTAGTCAGGCTATTTTTTTAATTTTTCTCGTTGTTTGGCAACTCTGCTTGATGTGCTTTTATTGAAGTGCGACTGAGTTGTTTCAAGAATTTGATTTGTTGCTTTTGAGATCTGCGTGGCGTTTTCATCATCACGCCAATTTCCCTGCTGAGGACGTGCCCCAAGAAAGGCCACAAACAGCTGTCATCATGCGCAGACCTACCCTGGGATAAGAACTGCCCCCATCAGTTCAACTCTGAGTTCTAAGAAACAGGTGCTTGCTGTCACTGGAGATGTTATTTCGTCCCAAGCGAACTTGCCTCAAAGTTAGGGCTCTCGGTTATATGTTAACAAAATGTCAACTCCAGCCAAACCATTGCTTGGCTGTGGCCTCGCAGGCATGGGAACTGATCCAGTGTAAGCAAGGCAGCATTTTTACTCTTTATCGACATTTGCTTAAGGAGCTGAAATGATCCAGGACTGAATCACATGCCATTAACAGAGTGCCTGAGCAGTGCCTAGCACTGAGTCAATTCTAAGAAATCTTTTATTCCAAGGTCTTCCAGTTCTGCAAGGCTGTGGAATTTGGATGACCACAGGAAGCAGTTGAGAGGTTTTCCAGCCTGACCATATCGGCCGTCTCGCCACAAGAACTTCCTATTTTGGCTCAGTCCCTTCAATCAACTTGAGGTTGTGCCTCCCGATCAGCAGGCCTGAATTTGTTGGAGAGCTTGCTGGCTCGCCCTTTGCAAAGCAATCCTTGCTCAACAAGCCCCTCTTTCTTGCATCAGAGCAGCTCCTGTTTGCTTTATTAAACACTGGCTAATTTTCCAAAGGTGCATAAACAGCTTCCATTACATTTGAATGCCTGAAAAAAAATTCTATTGCAAATCCACTTACGTTAAATATGAAAAACAGAGAACCAATTGATTAATGGGAATGAGGTGGGAGGGAGCCCTGTTTCTGTAAATTGAGATGGGCCAGTTCAAACACTCTACTTGCAAAGGGCAGTTCCATGATTGAGGAAACAAGCCTATATTACAGGTGGGAGAACTATGGGCTGCTCCACTTCAGATCATGGGCATAGATTATATTTTAGAACGCTTCTCTATTCAACACATTCCCTCTCCTCTGGATGTAGTAAAGCATTTGGAGGAAAGCTTTAGGCAGGGTGACCAGATGCCCAAACCTCAAAAGGAGGACAAGGTCTTGGATTCCTCTCAGCCTGGCCTATCCAGCAAACAATGGCATGTTTGCCTACCCACTAGTAAAGCTGCAATATCTGGCACTTTCCCTTTCCCATAGAGCTCAATGCATATTCCTTATTTTCAGTTTTTTTGCCATAACTTATGATAGGAAGGAGATATTTCAAAACCGATTTTTGCATTGGATTCTGCTCTTCAATACAAATCCAGTGACATATGACATGATGGGGGCACTGCACACCATTGCAAACTTCCAACATGAAGCCAAAATGGAGGACAATGGAGCCCTTTTGGAGGACACTCAGACAGGTGACTAAAAAAGAGGACAAATCTGGAAATTTTTAGTCATATGGTCACCCTGCTTTAGGGTAGACCTCTCCTTGTCTTGCTGGGTTATGATATAATCAGAGTGGTTTCTGGCTAAGGAAAGATTCTAAAATATGATGTCCCATCTGCAGTCTGAAGAATTTTACCATCTCATGTCAGGATGGTTTGCACGATATAGCCAGATACATTGCTGTATCAGGCTACAATATGAATATTGTTATCTGGGTGTCATTATTTGCACGTACCATTCAGTGGTGTCACTATCTGTGTATAATGTATAATGTACCCAGACTAGGTTAAGCCAGAAAATCAAACCCAGGCATAGTAATTCACATGGAAGTATGGACCAATGTGGACTCATAGGAATGTGCTGATAGGCTGAGAGATAATAGCTTAAGGCCAGGATCAACTGGTTAATTCATTGCTGAGGCAAGATTTGAATCAAAGACATCAAACCAAAATTCCCCAACACAAAATCCTAAGTATAGCATGAAAATAAATCAGTGGTGATGATTTCAGTAACCAAACGAATTTGGATAGATGCACTGCAATGGAACAGGGAGACTGCTTCTGCAAATAATGTTTGAATTAACTTACACGGTTTAAGGGTAAGTGCATCTTCTTATCTGTACTGGATCACCACATATTTATGGATTTTTTCTCCCTGCTGGTTTTTTAGAAGCTCATTTTAAAATTAAATACATGAACACAATTGTGTAATTGTTCTCCTGCTGCCAAGGATTTCTTAATCTCATTTTTAGCTCAGATATACTTTCTTCACAGATGAGGAAAGAACAATTTGTTGGATACAAGAGTACTTATGTATTTCCTCAATGAGAAAATATAAATCCCAGAGAGAAAAAAATTCATGACAACCAAGTCTTTAATCCTATGCACATTCTAGTAGGAGAAACACAACTGAATGTAATGGGGCTTCATTCTGTGTAGACATGCACAGGATTGTGCTGTAACCAGGTGACCATATAGAATGGAGGACAATGTGCTCCTACCTTTAAGCATTGTATAGAGGAGGGAAATTAGGCAAGTTTAACTCAACACAGAAGGGTTTAAAAAGCAACACCTGTCAAAATTCCCTCTTCTATACTTTGCTTATAGGTAGAGGCACTCTGTCCTCCATTCTATATGGTCACCCTGGGCCGCCTGTAATATACAGTCACATCTAGAGCTGATCAAAATATTGTGAGATTTTTGATTATCTGAGCCCAGTAGAAAAATCTGCTCTGTAGAAAGTAGCATCAACTGCTGTGCCGTCTCCATACCCAGAAAAAGCAGAATGAGGATTCTCGCTAGTGCTGGAACTGCCATGAGTTATAGACGGGCATAGTGTTAAAAGACCCTCCCCAGTGCTTTGATGTTTTTGTCATCATTGGTTTCTGGTCGTAAGATCTTATTCTGCTCCAGGAAGCAGTCCAGATGCTGGAACCAGTACTAGAAATCCCATGATCTCCTCAGCGTACTTACTCCCAATGGCAGATTGATGTGCCGTTGAAACGGAGGATTGAAACAGAGGATTCAAGGGGCAGCCTAGCGAGCTGCTTCCAATCATATACACTCATTCCTCAAAGTAAGCACCACTGAACTCAATGCAACTTACTTCTGAGTATACAAGCACAGGTTTGGGCTGTTAAGCTTTGGCCTTCAGCCAGTACCCAACTTGACCTGATGCCAGAAATACCAAGGAGTGTGGAACCACATAATCACTGTAAGACTATTTAATGACTTTTCATCCAACTGTTTAGGTTCTCAAATTTTATTTATTTATTTATTTATTTATTTATTTATTTATTTAAAGGATTTCTACCCCACCTTTCTCCACAGTGTGGACCCAAGTCGGCTACAACATAAAAAAACAACTTCATAATTAATCCCTTTATTTTACTCTATGTTGATTGCAGTTTGGCGTAGGAAAAACCCATCTGAAGTTAAGCACTTTGTTAAATTCTGTTCCTTTCAAGGGGAGACGTAAATGCTTCATGAAAAATCATCTTATTGAACGCAAAAGGCTTAACGTTGATGCGGTCCTGCTCCAAGCCTTTTTTTTTTTCAAAAGACGCAACTTATGTTTCCTGAGTTGTTGCTCTCCAGGTAATATATTGTTACTTGAGATGCAATTTCTCATATTTTGATGGTGGCAAACCCTGAGAAAATACAGCTACAGAAGGTTGCAGGTATGCAGCAGCAATCGGGCCGGACATGCGCCTTTTTAATGGACTTTTACACAAAATAACCTGGAGAAGTGAGCAGGAATCTCACTGGACTTTTTTATATTGTTTCTTTGCACCTAGCAAAGCTATTTTTAAGTTCTGCTGAAAACTAATCCCCATCCAGCCATGTGAGCAAGAGCTGTAAAAATATTTTTGCTGAGGAAGGCTATCAGCATTTTAATCTCTCGTGCACTGATAAAAGGAGGAGGAGGGGGGCTCCTTTTTCACAGCACAAAATGGAGGAGAAACAAAGTCTCCTTTGTTTGGGGGAGCACTGCACCTGCGTTAACTTCACTGCTGACATCCTTAGTTGAAATTTGATTTCTCCCCCTCGCTTTCCCCTCCCACCGTCATTATCCCTCACGCTGAAGAATGTGCGGCACGCAGGCCATCTTTCTTGTCACTGACAAATTTCTTTCTTCAACTGTGAAAAAGGTATCGGCCTTCCTCACCTACGCTACCATCAGCAAGCCTGCTCAGTGGTGCACCTGCACCTGGAAACAATATCCTGGACTTTGTATAGGCTTCATACCTGTCTGACAAGACTCAGCAGATCAATTTCCTGAACATGGTTAGGGGTCTGGTTGGACAAGCAGTGACCTTTCAAAAGCTAACGGCAAATCAGGCAGAGAGGAAACTCTGAATTTTCTGTGAGGAGAAATCCAGCTTGCAGAATGTTACAGGAAAAAAATAAATAAATTAGAATTTGTACTCATTCCCTTTCTAACCCAGCTTTCTTTCCCCTTGGTTAGTTTCTTATAACAACCCTGTGAGGTTGGTTAAGCTGAGAGAGAATGAGGGTGCAATCCTAACCATTTTAGGTCAGCTCAATTCACTTGCTCCCCAATCCCGTGGTGGTGTGGGAAGGCTGGCGCATGCCTGTGCGCTAAAGACCGTGCCTGTGACTAACCCACCAGGAGCGGGACAAAAGTCCCACATTAAAGCATTTATCACATTAAAGCATTTATGTGACAATTTCCCATCATGCTGTGGCTTAAGCCAGTCTAATTGGGAGTTAGGCTTTCAGCCTGACTGTCCTTTACAGTGGACAGTGAAGCTTTACAGTGAGCTTTACAGCTGGGTGAGGATATGCATGATGGCGTCCAGTTCTAGGCAGTGGAGGGCTCCAGCAGGTTCGCACCTACTCTATAGAACCGTTTGTTAACGAAAGATAGGACATATAAAGTTTAAAAATAACCACTTAAAAGTGGCTGCCAGATGGGCATAGAGCCAGTTGTTAATTTATTTGAATCCCATCACTGGCTCTAGGAAAGGCTGCCATATTTAAACCAGGCAGATTTTTTAATTTTAATAGTCAACAAACCAAAATAAACTGGGCATCTAGGCACTTTGATCATTTAGAAAAGTAATCATATCACTAGCAATCAATTACATGCTTTGGCCATGATATGGAAATCTCAGTAACAGCACAATCTTATATATGTCTACTTAAACATAAGATCCATTGACGTCAATGTGATTTAAAGGATTAGGGAAGTGTGCATGGGATTGCATGTAAATATGCACACAACTATTGTTTTATTTCACCTGTTCAGCACAATCAACAACATAGATAAGATTCCACAACCCCTTGATACAAATATTTATATATTTCCAGCATGGATATTGTGCCTTTAATCTTAGGAAATTACAAATTTGATGGATTGCAACAGAGGTTCACAAACTGGGACATCACAACATCCTAACTAGAGAAGCCCTGTTTTCTGCCTTTGTATGGGGCAGGTCAATGCAAAGGAAGTAACACAATATTATTTGTGTTAATGCCATTATTTTGTGTTACAGGACAAAAGGGTTTTAAAAAACTTATCTGAGGAAGGACCAGCCTCTTAGTGGGGTCTGATTGTAACAATTGCTGCCTTCACCCTTCATAGACTCTGCTACCTCCTGTGAGATGGTTGGTAGCCAAACCCAGAGCAACCATATATCCTCTTTAGCCAGGACATGTCCTTTTAGGGTCCTGGAAAATATTTTCATGATCCTCTCTTTCCTTATGGGCAGGCAGCATGTAGCCTTCCTATAATTAACTAGCTGAACGTACCTGTCATTGCAGGAGTAAAATTTTAAGAACATTTGTGGACACTGGGTGCTGCTGGGCACCAGTGGGTACCAGTGGGCATTGGACACTGTCTACAACAACAACAGCCTGTCTACAGGCAACAGCAAGCACTGGATACCGGAAGCCAACAGAGGTCAGCAGGTACTGGTGGCCACTGGCAGTCAATGGGCATGGGCGGCTCTGGGCAGCAGTGGGCCACAGGAACCAGCAGGCACTGGACACCAATGGGCACTGCCCTGGGCCACACTAAATATCATCAAGCAGTGGACAGTGGCCTCCGCAGGGCACAAGGTACCCTTACCAGGCACTAGTGCCATGGGGCACCACCAGACACCATCAGCAGTGCGCACCATCAAGCATCATCTGGCAGTGGGCATCCCTACCAGACACCAGACATGGGATAATTGACACCAGGTGGCAGACATTGGAGGACACTGGGTACCAGTGACTACCGGCAGTCAGCGGGCACCAGCAGGTACAGGGCACCGATGGGCACTGGGGGTCACCAGTGGGCATCAGGCACCAGCAGGTACCACTGGACACCAGGCATTACCAGGCACCATCAGGCAGTGGGAAGTGGGCCTCTTTGGAAACTGCATGAACTCCCTGACAAACGCATAGTCCAGATTAAATATATGAGTTGCAGCCTTTCAGATGTTTTTGTGGCAGTGTCTTTTGTGTTCACTTTGGTGCCTATTTCATTTTTGGTTTCAGCTTGTGCCTTCCGGTTCCTGTGGTGAGCTTTAGTTTTTTTCCTTAAGTTTTAATTAACGGAAGTTAATCTCAGAAGAAAACAAAATACATTGTGTCAGCAACTCATGCACCGCAGCCCTCTAAACTTCCATGAAGCCTTTTAAATACAGACAACTCCAGCATGCTACATGTTCTTTAAAATCTGCTTGAGATTAGGCCTAAAAATAAACCTAAAGAGAAAGGAATGTTAAGCTATTAGGACCAGCTTGAGCTGGAGACCATCTTGGCAACTCTGGTTGGACCTCCCTGATGTTTAAGGAACTGCAAGCTCCATTTCAAATCCTTTCGGAAATTGCCATTTTGATAGAATAACATTGCAGGCAACCTCTCAAATTTAGCATGTTTGTTTCATGCTCTGCCAGTCAACGGCTGGAACAATGACAGAACCTCTAGGGCAAGTCACGGCTTGGAAATCATGGAACAATAGATTCCTATTGTTAATAAAGATGCTTTCCCTCCTTTTAATCTCTTTCTTCTTTGGGGGGAATAAAAAACATGGCTGCAGTTACTTTATAACTATCATTGGCAAGCATATTCCATGAATTCAGGAGTATCACCACTTCATAGAAATTCGGATAGCAGTCGCCAAAGTGGAAAAAATATTTCCTATTTTCTCCAGTCAAAAAACTCAACTTACAAGACAATCGGATATATCAAAGAAAATTAAACCTGGAACAGCTTTTAAACAAATATGGTTGTGCATTCTTCAGGCACACATTTGTGGTCAATAAAACCAAAAATAGGTTTTGATTGATCAAGCTTTTAAAAAGTGCAAGTACTGTCTAAGAACACTTTCACTATGTAGCCCAGCGTTTCTCAAACTTTAAAGATTATTTTACTTCCTAAGGCTGCAATACTAACCTCCAGTTAGGCTGGACTAAGCCATGGCATAAGTCCTGTGCTGACCTGGGGGTAACACAAAAGTATCATAAAACACTTCTACACCCAGTGGCATAGCAAGGGGGTGCAGTAGGTGCAGTTGCATCAGGCTACAAGCTTTAGGGGGGCTACAAGCTAAGCTTGACACTAGTGACTAAAATTGTGAAAAACGGGGTCTGTATGTATGACAATACCATCATGTTATATATAGTTGGAAAGGTAATTTTATACAGAATGCAATGAAACAAACCGCATTGGACTATCTATATTCTTTTGAAAGTTATGGCCAATTAACCGGAAATGAAAACACAAAAGCCTATGGAAAAAAGTGGATTTTCTTAACTCAAACTTTCCCGTGATACTGATGGCTCTCAGAGCCAATTAGATGTAATTCTGATACTGTATGGAACTAAAAAGGTGTTAATATGAATCAGCAATCAGTACATATATCAATAATACATATATCATAAAACAATTATCCCATGCTAACTGGGCATACAGGAACTTCTAAGTGGTGCTCCTCTTATATTTAGCAGGGAAAGAATAACTATTCCTCTTTTCCCCAGCACAGGTTCCCTAAACAAAAAGGGACACAATTTTCATTTTTTTAACTTAATTAAATTTGGTTTTGTTGTTTCATTGATGGAGGGGGGAATAAAAACTGCCTACCTCATCCCCTAGAGATCGCATTTGCTGCTCTTGCCCCTTCCCTTTAAAATAATGGGAGGATCATTACAAAAAATAGGGGGTTGCATTGCATAGCCTATCTCATAGTCATTGGATCTGTGCATCAGAGCTGAATATCAAGAAGTGCAGAAAATACTTATCTCAAAGTCAACCCCATTGAGCGCCTTTTATTTGAACATTAACCAAAGCCTAGGCTCAAGCATCTTCTGGCAGTCTTACAAGTCCTTTGGTCTGACTTGTGGAGCCAGCATGACTTGAGGAAAGAGCTTGCAGTTCAGTATCTGTCCACAGTTTTCACAGTCCTATGTGCTGGAACAGTTCTGTTTATTTTTTTCTAGCTCTCTTGTGCGTACAATATCTCACAAGAGTAGCCTGTTTCCATCAGCAGCCGCATTATGGAGGAGGGGACTCCAAGGACGCTAGAGATCAGCATCACTGAGAAAGTTTTATTCCAAAATAGGAAATTCCTTCTTCCAGAAGATGTTCTGTGGAACTCCATGAGTTGTCTTTTCCAACAAAACATAGGTCATGCAAGTATACCAATCATGTAAAATGCATGAATGAGGAAAGAAAACAATGTATAACCTGGTTCTTAACACAGATCAGGACATAAGAAGTTGGAGAACTTCTACCAAATATGACACATTTGGTTGCTTTCTCTGAAAAGCTTCACAGGTAAAGACCAATACATTAGGTTAGGGAGAAGGGCTGCCATGGCATGGTATGGTGCACAAAATAATTATGCCAAGCCAAAATTCCCGAAGCCAGCAGTTCTGAAACCTATCATGATCATGGCATCCTCCCTTTGCAGAAGCTTTTTCTTCCCAGCTCTCTCAAGCATCATATCCATGCTAGAAACATTGCACAAAACATGTGTGAGTTCATTGTGGCACTTTCAGTGCAATCATAACGCCTGGTTAGTCTGGCACAAGTCTTGCCACAAGTCCCATGCTGGCATGGGGGTGTCGCAAAAGTGTTATAAGGCACTTCTGTGTTACTCCTGGGGGATTAGGCCAGTGCACAGACATTCGATGGACCTCCCACGCCACTGTGGAAATGGGGAGTTCTGCTGGCCTAAATTGGTTAGGATTGCATCTTGAGATACACAATTTGAGAACCACTGCCTCAAACTCTTTTGCCTGCCTTATTGCTGTTTGACATGCAGGCAACTTAACCAATCTTTACCCAAGGCACAAATCCTCAAATCCCCAAGAGCATTCCTGAATTAAGTATCTATCTACCTATCTACAGTGTTTATATACCGCTTTTCAACTGAAAAGTTCACAAAGCCGTTTACAAGAAAATGAAAAAAATTAATAGCTAATTAATAGCTAATAGGTGCCTGTCCAAAAGGGCTCACAATCTAAAATGCAATAAGAACACCAGCAGAAGCCACTAGAGCAGACATTGCTGGGGTGTGTAGGGCCAGTACAGTGAAGTCACCACAAAGAAGGTTTAACACTGGGGTGTTTCATGGTGAACTGATTCCACTTCACCCATCACAAAGAGAGCTGCCATTTCTTATCTTAGAGGCAATTCAAATTTTTAACAGTTTCCCCAACATGCTAAATATTAGCATTCACATTTATTGCAGGCCCCTATGTGAGAGTGAATTCCTGTGAGATATAAATGATGGGAACCACCTAGTGTGATAAAATAAATCCATTTTGACTTTGTAAGATCACAAAACAACCTGCAAATAAAAGGAACATTTAGGAAATTCGTAACTATAGTCACAATCACAGTTTTCTTTTTTTCCGTACGTCAGTCTAATAAGAACATACAGTCCAGTCCAGTACTGAAAAGTATCTTCTAGTGAGGGTTACCATATGTCCTTTTTTCTGGGAAATGTCCTCCATTTTTGCCTTGTGTCCTGGTGGAAATTAAAAAAATCTTTGTTGTCCACCATTTCGTTGTGAGCAGGCAACATGTATCCTTTTTGTAATTAATAAAATAATAATAAATATATGTAATAAATTATACGTAATGGTTTTAAATTTAATAATTATACAGCTTAAATTAACCACACGAAAGCAATTCTTAAAAATTTAATCTAATGTGCCATCAAATCTAATGTGCACTCTTGAGATTTAGAAGATTACTGGCAATTGTAATGCACAGCAGCAAAGCAGGTGTAAAATTTAATTTTACCACATACCCCAATGTGTTATATGACAATAATATTATGACAATTGATTTATGTTATGATTTCTACCTAATCACACTACTTTTTACAATAGATTTATGTTACATTATTATTACAATATACTAAACTGTTAAACTGAATACTGACCTATACTTATAATCAAAATACTATATTTACTTGAATCTAATGTGCCACTGAATCTGATTTTGGAGACTTTGGCTGCAATCATAAAGATACCTTCCTGGGAGTAAGACCCATTCAACACAATGGGGCTTACTTTTGAGTAGACATGGTTAGGACTGTGCTGTAAATTTGGCTGGAAAAGGTGCACATTAGGTTGAAGTAAACATAGTATGAGTGTTTTTAGCTTTTATTTTGTAATGTCCTACATTTTTCTTGGGTGTCCTACTTTTCAGGGAGGACTTGTCTTTTCTGTTTATGCCATGTGATCACTCTGCCTCTAGTAACACATTCTGCATCTTCCCATCCAGGAAAGACCAGAACCAGCACAGCCTTCTGGTCAAGATGGATACCCTTCAATTATCTAGTAATTCATTAGAAAAGTGGGCTGTGGGTGGCGCAAGTGGCTAAGACACTGTGCCTGTTAACCAGGGTTCAAGACCCGGGTTGGCCCTACAACACAGGGTGAGGTCCTTAGCCCAGCTCTGCAACACCAGCTGGATCCAATTGTATTGGCTTTGCCTTTCCATTGGACTAATTCAGTGATGTGGAGAGGCGGATTTGCTGCTTGGGTAACAGCGTATCCTCCATAACAATCTAACCCAGGCTTTCGTGCTTCGCATGCAGCGTATGCAGTGCCGAGCACGAGACCATAGTCTTCCAAGACTGATGGAGGCCTGCATTAGAAAAGTGGGACTCGTAATTCTAGAAAGGGGAGATCCTAGAAGCAGGTTTAGCAATTGCTTCTCTAACCCCAAGCTTGAACTTAGTTAAGGACGAAACTCAGAACTTTTTCACTTTCCGTTAGATAGATATACCCTTGGAAAAGCCCAGCTATACTCAGATAAAATCGCATCCTCCTTGAGGACCGAAACTTGCAGCCTCTTGAGAGGTTTGAGAAATTTACTTTCCACTTGTGTTTTTCCTAAACTTGAGGCATTTCAAGGCTGACTTTCTCAGTTAAGTCATACTGGTTTCTTTCAGTTGTGAAAGTGACAAGGAAGGAGGTGGAACGGTTTCACTTTGAAAAGTGTCATTTTTGGATGGGATTAATCATCTTTGTTAGTGGAATGTGCAAAAATAATGAATGTAACTTTCAGAAAAAAACTACAGGTAGGGATTCAGTAAGATGGTGAGAAAAATTACTGTAACACAGGAACAAGATAGCACACAAACAATAAGAATAATGGGGGGGGGGAGTTAAGCCAGTGTACAAATACGTGTTGGCCGCTGGAACTGCAGGAACAGGATGATGGGTGACTTGTGCTGACCTAAATTAGTTAGTATTATGCCCTCAGTCCAGTTATCCACTGCAAGGAAGAAGGTAGGCAGATCTACTTGGATCTTCCGAGGTTCTACTTAATCTTAGCATATGTACAATGTGGATTACAAAAGGAACAGGATTGCAGCCCAAAACCTGTATTTGATTTGGGTTGTGAAATTGAGCTTACGTGCAATTGTGAAATCAGTAAGAACGCTAGGGGGAAATAGTTTTTTTAAGTCTTTCCACTTTTAATATATTTGAAAAGTTTTTGAGATTTTGAAAGGCTTTGTATGAAGTCCTAATTTTTTTTTCTTTTTTCACTTTGTTTTTTCAAGTGCTTTCTAGTGAATATCTGTGTACATTGTAATTTTTTAAAAATGCTTTTTCACTAAAAATATTACAGCCTTTTTTCCCCTTCCAGAACAGATTTGAGATGCCTTACAGTGGTTGTGGGAATAGGTCTATTTTCCTCCCTTGTCAGATAAGAGCCCCTTGTTTCCTTTAAAAAAAAGGCTCAGTGGCAGCTGTTTTGGCAGCTGCATAAGAGGGTAAACAAAATACCATTTTCAAGTTTCCACATATTTATCATATTACAACCTTCCAGGGACTGAATCAATAAAACACAACCAAAATAAAGGCTCCAAGTGGAGTTTGGTATCCATTTGCTATCATGTAGGCGATATATTAAAATGCCAAATTCTCAAAAGAAAGAGGAGTCAACATTGCAGCACAGATGCCTAGAAAAAACACATGATATTCAGTAAAAGTAAAGTGTCAGTCTATGGAAGGTCCTGAGATAAATTCAGATCTTTCTAATGGCATCTGATCTGCTCCCTATGACGGCCAGTGGCGCTTTTCCAACATTTAAAGGCCTCTTTTTCAGGGTGACCAGATGCCAAACCCAAAATTCCTGAACCCCAAGACCAAAATTCCTAATCCCAGGCCAAAACTCCTACCTGCTGAAAAAAATTGCCAAAAACTATTTTTCTTGTTTTTGTCTTTCTGTGTTTTGACAATAACTTTTGATAGGAAGGAGATATCTCAAAACTGATTTTTGCATTGGATTCTGACCTTCAATACAAATCCAACAATATATGGCATGATGGGGTACTGTGCACTATCACAAAGTTTCAAAATGATGCCAAAATGTAGGACACCCGGACAGGAGGCTAAAAATCCGGACAAATCCGGGTTTTTCTGGTCATCTGGTCATCCTGCTTTAGTTTATCATAATTTTTCCACCATTCCACTCTTGGTTGTGATCTCTGGTCAATATCTTGCCCAATTATACTTTTGTAATCCCATTAAGGCAGAAAAAACAGGAAGCTTATCAATCTCCAGGTGGCTGCGTATGATTTGGTAGACCACCAATACAGCAGGCCAAGTCTAAAACAAGTTCAGGTTTATTAATTTAATTAGTTTAAAAAGTGGTGCCCAGTGGTGCCAGTGCATCTCTATGGCTACAATCCAGAGTAACTATGGGAACTTTTATACCGACATAGTTACGATGCCACCTATAGAGCAATCCAGAATAAGTGCCTCTCATGTCTTCCTGTAACTGCTTGGAGTGTAGGGCATGTGCACCAGTCAGGGTGACCGTTGGAGGTTGGAGTGCCTGTATCTTTAACTATTACATTGCAATAGTTGCAATATTACATTTAACTTTTGCAACTGTGGTGAGCCACATGGTGTGGCAATGGCAGTCCGCTGGACAGATGCCAATACTGGACAGATGCCAATTTTTGAAGTTTGGAGTATTTTGCCACATCAAAAATAGCAGTACATATATGGTAGTGGTGGTGCAACTCTGAAAAGGACATTGGGCAAGAAACCCTAGCATGATGTGAGTTTCTGAACAACACTGTGATTCCTCAGGATGTTGTTGGGGTTGCTAGGAGGGTTGCACTGATACAACATAGCTTGTGACATTTGATTTCTTGTCCTTCCTTCCTGTTTTGTGAACTGGTTGTTGTCTGGTAAGTAAAAATGGGGAAATGGGACTGGGCTCCTAGTGATCATGTACAAATTACCATCTTTCTGTCCCACCAACCTCACAGTGTTGCCATGAGACTACAATGAAATGTGAGACCATGATGGCTGATATGCCAACCAGAAATCTTTGAAAGAAGGGCAAGATATAAATGGAATGACAATAGTATAACAGTAAGATTATGTTGACTTGAAATCTTCCCCTCTTTCATTCTTTTTTTCCCCATGCAGTGCAATTTAGGCGCTCTCTGAAGTCTGTCCACACACCCCCCCCCCCCAATTAGAACTGATATTTCTGGTTTGACTCATTCATTCTACCCACTGGAACACAGGCAGGTCTTCCCTCAACTCATCGTGTCAAGTGTGGTGACTGATCATAATGTTTAGGTAAGCCAGCATCTATTTTTTCCCTCTTCTCTTACCACTCCATTCCCACTTCCTCCATCCCACCCCAGAATGCTTAAAGGTTGGCTCCGACATCACTATTCCTTTGCGGCTGCATCACCCACTCGGCAGTAAAGTTTTTGCCAGCGTGTTCTAAAATTACATCGTTTATGTCTGAGCGGAATGCTATTTGGTTGCTGAAGCTCAGCCGTGTGAGTGGTCAGTCTGTTCATACTTTCCTGTGAGTTGTGCCATTTCTTGGTCATCACAACCTGTGCCAATAACAACATCTCATCTTATAAATACAGCTCACACAATTTTACTGGGGCAAGGGAGGCGATAGTTTGAGCTGCGCTGTTGCAGAGCTGCCCACTAATAGGTTTCGTAAAATCCTTGCTAAGTGAGTCATGGTGGGGTTCTGCAAGTAATGATGCAGAAATTGTCCCAGTTTATGACAGTGAGGTTTGATTAGGGAGCATGGGATGTCCTACTGCAAGGAATTCCTTTTCTGGAAGAGGGAAAAGGGGACATTCTTAATGACTGGGTTTGCCCCACAACCTGAATGAGACAGGGCTGGATGAAGTCTTATCTCCTGTCTGGTAGTGTCTTTCAGGTCTATGACCCTCCCAGTCTGGCTCTGGCTCCTTAAAAGGCAGGTCATGTCTTGCTGAGCTCCATAGAGCTCAGCTAGTCTCCTTCCTTTCTTTTCTCTCCTGGGCCCTATTCCTCCCTCATTCTCTCTCTCACTCTATGTCCATGTCTGGCTCTTATCTATCCCTGCATTTGAATGGCTGTGCTGGAGGACCACCAGCTGGGTTGCTCTGGCCTGGGCCTGGGACAGGCCTACTGGGAGGCTTAGGTCCTGCAGCAGCCATCAGGGCACTTCTGCAGCCAAACACACATCCTCTCCACTAGCGCATGTGGGCTGAAATTAAGTGGCCGCCTGGATATTGCAGCCCCTCTTCCATTCACTCTCCAGATTACTGCAGCACCACTCCAGACAGAGCGGGCTGGGAGTGCGCTCCATCTCCCTGGTGTGGGAGATCTCCTCTCATCCAGGCCACCATTCAAAACGTCAAGCTCCTTCAGGTTCATGTGGTCCTGGTTGTTCCGTATTGGCCTCTTCGTCCTGGGTACCCTACGATACTCAGTTTGGCTGAGGGTTTCCCTCTCAGGCTTCTGTGCAGAGCAGATCTCCTGAAAGAGGGACCTTTGCTTCATCTCAATTGGAGCCTATTCCCTCTAACTGCCTGGCTTTTGAACAGCAAAAGTTAGTTTAAAAAAAGGCTATTTGAAGGAGGTACTTTCTACCCTTTTGGCATCCAGGTGTCAGCCCACCAATAAAATCTATGCACATACCTGGAGGAAATGTTTGTTCTGAGTACATAGGGTATCGGCTTCCAAACCCGAAATTAAGCACATTTGAAATTCTTACAGGATGGTGTTGACCAAGGTCTAAGCACAAATACCATCAAATGTCAGGTGGCCAACATCAGCAGCATCCTGGGCCCAAGACAGTTGTGCACCTTGTCATCCCACCAGGACATCAAGCGCTTCATCAAAGGGGTAATTTTGATTAACCCTCCACCTGTGCACAGATTTCCCACCTTCATCTAGTTTGAATGATCCTGATGGGCTCTCCCTTTGAACCACTAGCCTCAGTGTCTGTCAGATCTGTGACTCTTAAAACTATTTTTCTGGTTGGGGCCACCTCCACAAGAAGGATTTCAGAACTGGGGTCCCTTTCTGTTAATCCCAATCTTTGTACTGTATTTTTCATGTTGACAAAGTAGTTCTCAGACTAGATACATCGTTCTTACCAAACTTTAATACCTTGTTCCATAGATCACATGAGTTAATCTTACCCACCTTGTGCCCCAAACTCTGCTCTCCCAAAGAACAGGTCTGGCAATCTTTAGATGTGTGTAGGATGCTCAGTTTTACATTGATTGCACAAGGGAATTTAGAAAATTGGAAGCCTTGTTTGTTTTGTTTGTGAGATGATCATGTGGAAAAAGAGTTTCAGTGTCTACCCTTTCCCACTGGTTAAAACTACAAGGCTATAGGGTAGAGTTCCCCATGGGAGTGACAGCGCATTCTACTAGAGGAGCTACCACTTCAATGGTCTATGAAGGAGCAGTTCTCCTGAGTTAATCTGTAGGGTGGTTACTCCCCCCCCCCATGCCTTTATCGGTGACTACAAGATTGACAAAGCAGCTTCAGATGAGGCCGCCCTTGGGCGTGGGGTCCTGCAAAAGGTGATTCCACAGTGAAGTTTGCTGCGTCTCTCCCACCATGAGAGTGAGGCTCTGGTATATCCCAGTCATTAAGAATGCCCCCTTTTGCCTCCTCCAGAGAAGGCAGGGATTTTTCTTACCTGTAAATGTCCTTTTCTTGGAGGAGAGGAAAAGGGGGCTTTCTGCCCGCCTCATCAGAGTCACAATGTAACTTCGCATATTCAAATGGCTAGTTATACCTTCAGCTGTTCCATTTCCTAAATTTCTCAGTGCTGAAAGGTTTTCTTACCTATGCTGAATCTGTATTACCAGAAGGTGTCTCATTTTTACCAATCAGCGATCTTATTATTTTCAAATTTCTTGGTATTTTTTTCTTTTTTTCCTTTATAAAGCAGAGGTTGTAGGAAATTCAAAATGTGGAACTGTATTAACATTGTCTTGGTCTGAAAATGATGGATATAGTTTGCACTAAAGAAAACCAGATGTTTGCAGAGGATGTGATTAATGATTAAGCAAGTAGCTTCCACTTACCAAATTAATCCTTCTGGTGTCCTGCTTGTTATAACCAGGCATTTTCATGAGTGGTAAACACATGCCAATTTCAGGCCAGTGGTGACACATTTGGCCTGATCAGCAAGAACAGCACATTCTCTGATGACTCTTAAGATTCTGAAATTTAGATTTAGGCAACATTTTTATAATTTGCAAAGCTCATGCTATTAAGGCTGCTGATGTGTCATTTGAAAAATATATGGTCAGCAAGCAAAGACAGGGATGGGTTTGACCCATCAGAGCTGGTTGAATCTGGAGTGGGTTATGGAATGTTAATTGGCAAAGGGGTGCTGGCAAGGTTTTGGGGTTTTTTAAGCAGAACCGGAATAAAACCTGACAGATTCTAACAAGCCTAACACTTCTGGGGTTTTATGGGGTAGAGTTTGGGTTAGATTCTGGTGTGAAATAGGTGTGACCAACTGTAGGGTGCAGTGTCTGTTCCCTTTTCTAGGCTGAAGGGCCAGTGTTGTCCAAAGACGCTTCTGTGGTCATGTGATCAGCATGACTAAACAACAAAGCGCATAGAACACTTAGCTACCCACTGAAGTGGTACCTTCAGGTCAACAAGCACAGTGTCTTAACCAAGCACAGGGCCAAACCACTTCATCAAAATAATGTAGAATCTCAGATTTTCAGATAACATCATTTCAGTTAACATCAAAATAATACAAGAAACACACTTTGAAACTGTTATACAAAATATGTTTCCTTATCATATACAAACTCCAATATGTCACTCCTTCCAACCTACAGGATGAAATGGTATTGCCCAGTAAAAGTCACTTGTGTTTATTCTGGTTGTGTTTCTGTTCTTAGGCCAAACACTCCTCCCCTTAGGCAGAAAAACTTTTTAGCATGCATGATAAATATTCTTTACAAAGAATACAGTCTGTCTTGGGCAATGATGTTTCCTAATCAAGACAATATGTGCTTCAACCAGTGAGGAGAATACACATGTTGAGACAGGCTTCCATGTGTACTTTTTCTGAGTTAAGCACAGAAGCTCCACATTCAACCAAGGGCTTCAGCTTCCCACCTGCAGGGACTTTCTTTGGTTCAACAGGTGAACAGGCCCTTTGAAGAGATGCCACCTGACCATCTGTTTGGCAGGAGGAATCATCTTGTGCAGCAGGAGGCACAAGTTGTGTGCTAAGAACATCTCTGGATCATGATCAGGTGCAGCTTTGGGCCAGTCCAGGCTGTAGCAAAAAAGGAAGAGATTCCCTTCCTGAGTTGCATTTATGTGCTACTTATGCCAGCTCCAAAATATTCCCTTTTTCACACATCCACCCCCCTCCCCAATTTATAAAGGTCAAACACAGCTAAACCCAACCAACCACACTTTCCTCTCCCATCAGCTTCGGTTACTCTGGGTACAGCATTTTCACTCACCCAGGTCCTGTTTGAAACTACAGTATTTGGACATGCTGAGCTTCTATGATAGGGTTGCCATTATTCTCTTCCATAAAATAAGAACAGGACCCTCTGTTCCATTTGCCAATTAAAAAAAAGCAGGCCTCCGTCAGTCTTGAAAGACTATGGTATCATGCTCGGCGCTGCATATGCTGCATGCGAAGCACGAAAGCCTGGATTGGATTGTTATGGAGGATAGGCTGTTACCCAAGCAGCAAATCCCCCCTCTCCATGCCACTGAATTAGTCCAATGGAAAGGCAGAGCCAATACGATTGGATCCAGCTGGCATTGCAGAGCTGGGCTAAGGACTGGAGCTCACCCTGTCTTGTGGGGCCGACCTGGGTCTCAAATCCTGGCCTGCTGGTTAACAGGCACAGTGTCTTAGCCGCTTGCACCACCCACAGCCCTCAGATATTTGCCAATATGTGAACACAATCCCCCTAAATCAGGATTGTCCCTGTTTTTCAGGACATATGGCAACACTATCCTAAGATGACCTTTTCTTCCAGATCACTTACAGCAGGCCCTTGACAGAAAGAAGCAGCACCCACACTGGCCAAAAGTGAAGGTGAGTAAAAGGAAGGTTAGAGCAATGCCGGATTTACATATAAGCTAAATAAGCTATAGCTTAGGACCCCGCTCTTTTGGGGGACCCCCTAAAAAAAAATAAAGGAAAAAACTGGATGTACATTTCCAAAATATAGATAAAAAATAAAATGAAACCTACATACAGCAACAGTGTTTTGTGTTGTGTATGTCCATAAATTAGGTCCATAAATGACCATATAGCATGTATTCAACACAAAAACAGTGACAATTTGTTGTTGACAAAGGACAGCTGGACTTATAAAGGGCCCCATTACCTTCAATAGCTTAAGGCCTCATCAAACCTGGTGGAGAGCTGCATCTGTTTCTCTCCTAGCCAACTTGCTGCTTTCTTAAGCAGCTATAGAGTAAGATGAAGAGGCAAGGTTTCTCCTTCCTACAGAAGCTATGGAAGAAGAAACGGGCCACTGCTTCTCACTTGTTTTGTGTCTCCACCCTCCAAGAAGTTTTTAAAAGCTGAGTGAGGGATTGGAGCGAGTAGTGGTGTGTACCTGTTGGGTGAGGTGACAGGAAGACATGGCATGTGGTGTGGAACTTCTCCCTGAATTTCACTATCCCTCCACAGATCTCCCCCTTCAATGCAAGTCCACATAGTTAACCCCTGCTAACCTGTTAACCCCTGTTAACCCTGGGCAAGAAGCCCTCTTTCAAGTGGGTATTCCTCTTTTATTTAGCAGGGGGAGAGTAACTGGCCCTACAAACCCCAGCAATGTTCAAGTGGCTTCTGCTGGTGTTCTTTTGCATTTTAGACTGTGAGTACTTTTGGGACAGGTACCCATTAGCTATTAATTGGCTATTAATTTTTTCATTTTCTTGTAAACCGCTTTGTGAACTTTAGTTGAAAAGCGGTATGTAAATATTGTAGACAGACAGACAGACAGACTTGGACTGACCAAGGGCTTGCAGCTGCAACAAAATTCTTAGATGTTAGGGAGGGAAAATACTGTTATTCAGAGGAAACTGGGAAGAAGTGAAAACAGGCTGCTGAGAAATCCAGTTTGGAGTCGAACACTTTGGGCACAACTATTTAAAATGGTAGAAGAGCCATGATAGGATTGCCTGTATTTTGTATTTTTACAAAATAAAACTTGAGGTTCATGAATACAAGAAGGATGAGCCTTCCCTGAAATCCAAGCCTAAATCCAAGTCCATTTTTCACTTGGCAAAAATGTTCCCCTCCTTCCCTAATGTGAAGGGGTTCATAACTGAGCACATGGCTATGAGAACGACAGGCCTGTTCAACTTGTTAATTGATGGCAGAATTTATTCCAGTCTTTCTAAGATCTGTTTCTCTGAGAAACCCCAGGGAATAAATTACTACTCCCAGGTATTTGTAGCACTTAGTTGCTTTCATGTAAAAAGCTCAATACAATATTGTCCTGTGTAAATCTCTTAGGATTAGCACTTTGATTAAACCTGAGACTTCAAATTCTTGCCCAGGAGGAATGGAGGGGTAGGAGATTTGCTTTACTTCTCCCTGCTCCTTAGAACGGCTTGAGGAGAGAGCTGTTGTTGGCACTTGCAAATGACAAGCACAAACTGTGAATCTCTGAACTCTTTTCTCATAAAAAAATTAAAGCGTGATTTAAATACATATTAAGCCAAGCATAATTGTCAAACCAAAACACAGAAATTATAGGACACATACCATGTTGTATTTATGATCGCTTAGGCAAAATCCACAAGACAATTCCTCAGAAATGGATGGAATAGAGCATTTTATGGGTTTGGTAGAGGGTTTTAGCTCAGGACCCCTTTCTGAGAAAGGCGATCTGTTTGGGACATCTGGAAGTGACAGACAGGATGACCATTTGTCCTGTTTTTCCAGGATTTAAGCCTTGTGTCCTGGAAAAACTTCAAAGTCCTCCATTTCCTTTTAAGCAGGCAGCATGTAGCTTTCTTGTAATTAATAAATTATATGTAACACATTAAAATTTAATAAATAATATGGTGTTAAAATTAGTATATTAAAGCAATATATATATATGAGTGTTTTTAGTTTTTATTCTGTCATGCCCTACATTTTTTTGGGTATCCTACATTTTGGGAGGGCCTTGTCCTCTTCTTTGGTCATGGCATATGGTCACCACGGGTGACACATCACACAAGAAGTGATATCATTAATTAGGAATGCCATCAAACAAAAAGTGACATTATTGTGATGCCAGAGCTCTTCCATGTCAACATTGAAGTAAATCTCATTGTATTCAGAGAGACACAGGCTGCAATCCTGAGCATACTTTCCTAGGAGTCGGACCCAATGAATACAATGGGGCTTACTTTTGAGTAGACATGGTTAGGATTGTGCTCTTATGCTGCAATCATAACCTCCTGGCCTAAGCCTTGGCTTGTGCTGATCTGGGGGTGTCACAAGAGTGCTGTAAGATACTTGTGTGCCACTCCTTAGAGAGGGTTAAGCCAGTGCTCAGACATGCCTTTGCCTCCCTACATCACCATGAGAATGGGAAGACCAGTGAGTTGTGCCTGCCTAGGTTAGGACTGAACCCTTAATTCCATGAAAGTATATATTGCAGCCCACATGCCCATTTAAAGATGGTGGTGCTTAGCATTTTATGACCCTACAAAAAAAATGAAGTTGCGACTCCCCAAAAGGGTCCCGACCCCCACATTGAGGACCACTGGGGGAATCAGAAGAAATAATTCAACTCATTTTAAAACCACGGAGCCTCCCAGGACCAATTTAGAAGCAGATGGAGAAAATCGCACTACTTCATAACATCCCAAATTGAAATCCCTTTGATAAGGAGTTTACCCACTCTATTTTTTTAATGAACAGCTGAATCAGTTCAGGGTTGTTCAGACAATGACAGCCACCAACTTTCATGATGGCATCACAGTGGTGTGGAGTTAATCCAAAAGGGTTTTTTTTTAAAAAAAGCGGTTTGAAAGAAGAGATAAGTGGCATTGTGTAGGAGTCTGGAAGTTCAAGGAAGGATCTGTAAACATTTTAATTAGCAACCATCCTCTGAGTCATGATGTATTTTTGACATGCTATATAACTGACCTCACCCAGTTGAGCATAAATACAGTTCAAAGTGTAAATACAATCATCATTTTGAAGTTCCCACGTATTGCTTCCTTTCCCACTGCTGCCAGTATTCTATGTGCGGAATACATATTTTTACTGTGTCCGTAGGAAATCTTACTCATCAAAGATGACTAGTGACATGAACCGCTCAATTGTTATCCAGCAAACAGGCAGAGGGCCTCTTGACTAAACCAGCTGTCAGCATTTGTAGCAGCCACTCCTACAGGAAAGGAATGAGGATCTCCCCCTCCTCCTCCTCCTCCTCTCCCCCCCTTTAAATCAGAGGCTAGTCAGTAAAAAGTTATTAATGGAAAAAGTTTGATTGCAATCATGCATTCAGTCAGAACAGGTGTGGAAAATTGAGGGTTTGGAGACTGTTTTTAAAACTCTTTAATAAATGCCTTAAATCACATAGGAAAAGCACTGTTGAATCTCCGCTGATCTGCTTAAGCCAAACTACACATTATGTTAAAGAACAGATGGGTCCTACCAGCACAAATCAAGACCACAGCAAGAGTGAAGGAGACTTTAACCCTTTCTTGCTGTCACAGTCCCAATCCAGTTCAGCGCTTTTCCACAGCTTTTCCCCTCTATTTTTCCCAGGAGGAAATTTTTCTCCTGTACTACAAGTTATTGCAAAAACAACAAAAAAAAAACCAACAACAAATTAAAAAAACTTTTTCACTATTAGATGAGTCTTTCAGAGAAGATAAAAACATTGCTGCCAACTTCTGTGGGCTCCAAAAATTGACACCCCCAAGTTACTAGACAACTACGTTTTCATGTGATATTGCAGCTAGCATGTTTTTCCATGGAAGGATACATAATGGAAAAGGATGTTTCATAAATGTGCAATTAAAAATATAATCCTGCAATCCTAACTTAGGCTGGCCTAACTCATAGGTCTTCCCATTCCCATGGTGATGTCAGGAGGCAAGCGTGTGTCTGTGCACTGGCCTTACCATCCCCCAGGAGTGGCACAGACTTGTGCTGGGGCTTATGCTGGCCTATCTATCTATCTATCTATCTATCTATCTATCTATCTATCTATCTATCTATCTATCTATCTATCTATCTATCTATCTATCTATCTATCTGTCTGTCTGTCTGTCTGTCTACAGTGTTTATATACCGCTTTTCAACTAACAAGTTCACAAAGCGGTTTTACAAAGAAAATGGAAAAATAATAATAGCTAATTAAAAGCTAATGGGTCCCTGTCCCAAAAGGGCTCACAATCTAACATGCAAAAAAGAACACCAGCAGAAGCCACTTGAACAGACACTGCTGGGGTGTGTAGGGCCAGTTACTCTAACTGGAGGTTATCCACACTTACTTGGGAGTAAATCCTATTGATTATAATCGGACTTACTTCTGAGTATTCATGCAAAGGATTGGGCTGTAAGTCTTCAAATCCAGACATTCTTGTCTATTTACAACCTTGTCTTGAGCTGCCTGAAATATGGGGCTGCCGTGGCATCAAAAAGGGCTGCCGCAACATACAGGCAGTAGTTGCCACCTCTTTGGAAGAAGAAGAGTTCCGTCATGAGTAAGGAAAGTAGCCCCAAAATGGGGCTACTTGATTCTGCATTAGTTGTGGCATCAGAGATGTGGAAACAGAGTTCTGTGTCAGGCTGCAGGGCTAGCACCAGCACTGGGACTGCAGTCAGGGCTCACAAATGCACCCCTTATAGCAGGTTTACAACAGTGTGCAGTGGAAATAAGCTAACATTCAGGGCTCAGGTTTGGCGCTTATTTTATGTTTTTGGTAAGTTACACAAATAAAAACAAAAATGAACAATATGAATGCACATAGAAAATTCGTATTAGGTCTTTGTTTTTGTGGTGCTGGAATTGAAGATTACCAAGGCAGATTTGCTTTCTTTATCCTAGTACAATTTTAGGGCTTAAAAGTGACACAGAAGTTTCTGGAGATCAGGAAAAATGTCTTCCATGTTTCTGACCATAAAGGAGTAGACATCCAGTCTTCCCTCCAGACAGGAATAAATTGCGTTATTAAGGGAAGAATGTAAGTGCATATTCAGAGTGAACTACATTGGCCAATTTCTGTATTTATCTTCTTTGTTTCCTTTTTTTCTCCCTCCCTTTTTTTGGTCTGTAAAACCAAATGGCATCTTGCCCTTCTAATAAGTGGAGGGTCTGATTTTTCAGGATAAAGGACTTCTTTAAAATGAGAGGCATCTAACAACCTTAACTGAGAGAGAGAAAACAAAAATTCATATTTCTATTTATTTATTTGTTTGTTTGTTTACTTACTTATGTTGTAAACCTAAATACGCTTTCCTAGGAGTAAGACCCATTGAATACAATGGGGCCTTCTGTAGAGTTGACATGGTTAGCATTGTGCTCTTACTTATTTACAGTGCAAGCCTAAGCATGTCTACTCAAATATAAGTTCCATTGTGTTCAATAGTACTTGCTCTCAGGAAAGTGTGGTTAGGATTACAGCCTTACTTAATTTCTTACAGGATATATACCCCTCCTTTTCCATGCTAACAAATGCCCAAGGTGGCTTATAGAACTTACAGGAGGACTTGCCCCCAAATCCAGAGTAACTACGGGAGCACGTAAGAGACTTTACGTGCACCTGTAGTTACTGCACTACCTAGTGAAAACCTATGGGAAATTCATATTGGAATCCAGAGTAAGGTGTTCTTACACCTCCCCATAGTTACTCTGGATTTTGCCCATAATTGCCTCCATCCGCATAAATTGGTGTTGCCAACTTTTTGTTTGTGGTCCCTTTAGCAGCATCGTGATGATCATATTTAGATCATGTTTATTTCTCATGATCACCAGGAGATGATCATGAAAGCTTCATCTCCAGTTGACATCACATCTCAAGCAGTTTTCAGTGGGAGCAAACCAGGCCAGGATTATTTGTTTTGATTTCCATTTTTTTCTGATCCATTGACGTTTTTACTAGTGCCTAGCTCCACTCATGGGAAAGGCAGAAAATGAATCAATAATTTTCAACCAGAGTACACTTGCAGATTGGTGTTCCATGAATGGTCCATAGATATGCTGCAGGAAAGGGGGGGGGGAGGGAGTCATTTATTTCTAGGGCCATTGGGGTTGTGTGATCTGATCCTCTCTGTGGTGTGCCTTGTCAATTGTCAGAAACGGACAGTTTTAGTAACTTGACAAATGTGGTAGCTTGTCAGTGTGACATCAAATGAAAATGTTTCAAAACTGCTGGCCTAAAAACAGACTAGCACTGAAAATTTAACCGGCTGTATTCTTCCACACCTCAAACTACATAACTGCATTCTCATATGGGTAATTTTAAGTAAGATGGTACAGAGACTTCCCCTACAATCCAGAGTAACTATGGGAGCACGCAAGAGACATTACTGCAGCTGTAGTTATTGCACCACCTAATGAAAACCTATGGGAAATTCATATTGCAATCCAGAGCAAATTGTTCTTACACTGGAGCAAGGACTCCCCGTAGTTACTCTAGATTGCGCCCAGAGACTCCTTTACCTTCCTTTTCCTTCTTTGCTAGTATGGATTTTTGTTCAAACTATGCTTCTGTCTTTCTTCCGGAAACTTCTCTCTGTATCTATGGCAGCATGTGTTTTCAGTTAATTACATTTGTTCCTGATTATTTTTGTTATGGCTGCGGGGGGAAGGAAGAAGCCTTACTATCTCTAAAATGGGATGTGTGTAACCCTGTCCCGTTTTCCTGACATCAAGCTTTGACTTCTGATTCATGGATGTACCATTACAGGATTAGGAAATGTCACCACCAATCTTTTAGTAGTGTTAAGAGACAGGCAAATACAACCAGGATCTTAGCAGGAATTAGACAGTGACTCCCTATTTGACCAGTACTGTACAATCTTTGAAATCCTCCTCTCTAATCCCAAATGGGCTGTTGCTTCTCTTTGTGTTTATTCTATGGTCAATCTATTCATGTTCATTCAGCACATAATTCATCTCTCTGGTATTAGATTCTAGGGCTCAATGATAAGGTCAGCACAATGGAAAACTCTAGAGAAAATTTAGGTTTTGCTGTCTTACAGAGAACTGGGTTGCGGATAGACTTGTTGGAAAATTGTTTGTTAGACCAATCGTTACGTGGCAAGGGAATGGCTCACTTCCTCTCAAGAGCTGGTACAAATCCAAGCAGCCTGGGAACAGCATTAAGATCCAGCACAAGTACTGGATCCTGGCCCCACTTCCCACTGTCCTACTGCATGCCCTCACCTCACCCAGAAATGCCTCCTGCCTGCCCTCCCCATGTTCTCCCAGAGCTTTTGACTCAGCTGGCAAGAGCCTAACTCAGCTGGCAAGAATTTACCCAAACCTGTCATTGCAGAAGCAGGATCAGGCCTCCATGGGTCAGCACACCTCAATACACTGGCCTGGCTGCATCTGGAAGAGGTGCAAACATGCTTTCTGGCACATTTGTGACACTCCTGGACTTGCATAAGGGGCTTAAGCACAATCTCAGGATTATGCTCTGTATCATTCATTCGTTATACAATAGTTTAGGTGTCAATTTAAAAAAAAAATTACGAATGTCTCAAAAGACACATGATGGAATATGGTTTTGTGATATAGTGGACTACTAATGTGCTATGATGGTTAACAATGCAAATTCAAATTTCCACTCAGTTACACATTTGGGGTTATAGTTTAACCAGGATGTATGAGTGCTCAAGCAGGGACATGGCATCCAGGAAACAGTACATCCCAAAAAGTCTTGGAACATACTCCACAGAATCACAGGTGCAAGAGGGTGACCATATAGAATGGAGGACAGAGTGCCTCTACCTTTAAGCATTGCACAGAAGAGGGAATTTAGGCAGGAGCTGCTTTTTAAACCCTTCTATGATGAGCTACACCTGCCTCACCTGAGCTACACCTGAGCTACACCTGTCTATGGACTGGTTAAAGTTAGAGGCACTCTGTCCTCTGTTCTATATGGTCACCCTGTTCCAAGGGACCTGAGTATCCCTACTGAAAACTCAGGTCCCTTGGAAAACCTGCTAGAAGCTAGGACCATATCATAGGACTTGTGTATGATCATAATATAGATAGATAGATAGATAGATAGATAGATAGATAGATAGATAGATAGATAGATAGATAGATAATATAGGAATAAAACTATGATATATATTTTATTTTTTAAAAATATGTAAAATATACCATGGAATTAAAAAACAATTAGAATAGCAACAACATCCATGTGTGCAATTACTCCATTGATGAGAAATAAAGTGATGTATAAGTACATTTAGATAGGTCTGGCCTTGCTGTACACAGATTTTTATACATGGCTTTGATTCAAGATGCAAGGCCACTGCAAACTGCAGTTTTAAAAACTGCTTTTTCTACTGTAGTAGAGAGGCATTCATGCAACCAGTCATTCCATTCTTCAGCTCCAGAATCAAACTCCTGCTGATACTGAGCCACCACTTCATTCCAAAGGAGGGGCAAGAAACCTGGATGTGGCTATTTAAACCTATTATTCCATTGTTTTTTAATCTGTGAGAGGTACTGGAACTGAACCCTAGTTGATTACGAGGGACACCTGTATATGACCCAATGTGTGTAACCATTTATGGCACAACTGAATTATAGAGTGCTGTCGATTTGGAGTGGCTGACTTTAAGACACAGGCAAACCATTGTAGGATGGGATGGCTTCCTGTGTAATTTTGCAAGATATATTTTTTCTGTTAAGAAAACAGGCCCAAGAAGAATGAAGGCTGTGAGGAATGAGGGGGTGAGACAACTCTTGCTCACAGGAAGCATCGTAAAAAGCTCAGAGTGCATTATTTATAGAACAGCTGTCAAACTGACCAGCTCTCCGAGGAACCTTTAACTTGCCATCTGGTGACTCTCCTGTCACTGCTCATCTTCTTCCACCTCTCTAACTGCTCCAAGAATCATTAGAGGAAGGCTGCTGAGGAAGAGCCACTTCCCAGTTCACCTCCGCTGGAGTTTCTTCTTGAGCTTAACCCTCAAGATGCTGGTCTGTCTAGTGGGGTGCTGAGGGGGACAGAAAGGAGAGTGGATCAGGTCTGAGGGAGAGAACAGCAGCCAAAAATCCATACCATTAAAGCCACTCCATCTCTGCATGAGTATTTAGGGCTCATTTTTATCCAGCGGTGGCAACACTTGTACTCTACGGGTGTGAGGCAGTCACTGGGCTTCCTCAGTGTAAGGAAACTACAGTTTCCTTTCCTTGGGGCTCCATTGCAGCTGTATCAGTACTGGAAAGTTGGGTCAGATTAAGCTTTTCAGTAGGATTGGGCTGCTTTCTCCCCATTCAAGTTGGAGCATCTCTGTGATCCTCACTAAACAGGATGCGACATGTGGTTTCATTGATTCTTTAACATTACACAGTAGCATGGATTGGTTTCCATTGATTTGGATCACAGTAAAGGACTGGAATCAGTTCTTGTTTTATGGATCCAAGAATTTCTGTTTCCAAGCAAAAATATAGTTCTTTAGATGGGGCATTTTGGAATCAATTTTCTGCATTCTTAAATATATTCCACGTCTCTTCCATTCAGCGTTGATTTGTGTATTATATTTTCAATCATCTGGATACCCACACCATGTCGCACTGGTGCACACGCTCTTTGTTACACATGGATCAGGATGGTTAAATGTATCCCTTTGAGCAAGCATTCCTTCAAAAAGTACATATCCCTTCTAACTCAAACAAAAATATGATTATTTTTCATATTAATTTTTAAAAAAATATTCATACTATAAAAAATCATAGTTATGGTACACATACTGTTGCCTGGTTCACTTGATAACTACAGCACAACTAGCAATATCACTGGCTTTCTTTATTATCTGGTTAGGAAAGCAAAAGGCTTTGTATGAGCAGAGGTTCTTTCAGATGTTATATTGAATGCACAATGGTGGTTGTGGGGACAGGCCCAGCAGATGACATGGATATGGATATGAATGGTTAATGCTTAGCATAGACATGGCTATGCTTGATTTGACATTAACCTATATTGCTGCCTTATGCCAATGTCTTTGTAGATCTGTGGCCTGTGTAGTTTGGTTGTATCTCTGCTGACTTGAAAGGCTCTCTAGATTTTCAGAGAGGCGTCTCAGTTGGAGGTGCCAGGAGTTGAATATATGGGACTTTTTGCCTGCCAAGCAGTTTCTGTAACACTGAGCTATGGCTCACCAGTACAGGACAGTTATGGATTATACAGCTCAAAGTGCACACTAATTCTACATCTCATCACCAGCTTTGTGACCAGTGCTGGATCCATCAGACTCTCAGGGTGAATTCCTGCAGCACCTGACACATGCTGCTGTCCACATTTTCTGCATTAAGCATGACCTCCATTTGCTAGAAAACCTGCTATTTGGCTCACAGGATGTCTTCCATTTCCGTACACAAATGCACCGTGGAGCCAAGCACTCCATTTAAAACATCCTCCTGTTCAGCTGAGCATCCTGGAGGTGGAATTGGGACACTGTCGTGATGCCTGGATTTGGAAAGAAAAAAAAGCAGACATGTCTCCCTTGACTTTCTTCTCCTCTTTCACAAATGAGCAGGAGATTGCTCTTAAAGGTATTAAATGGACACAGGTGGGACCATAAAGCTAAGTGCCTCCACATGCAACATCTGCCATATGTGCCCTCATTCCTGTTATCTTTACAAGGGTGCTTGATCTTTTTTAACCCCTTTGCTTCCAGTCTTCTTCACCAATCATTTGTCCCACAGCAACAGTTCATCCTAAAACCTTTTGTTCCACATCAAATCTCAGCTGATCAGTGATATGCCGGGCACTTGGGCTAGAATTAGAAAAAGGCTTTCTGCATTTCAGAGGGTATGTCAGTTGTTGCAAAAGAGTGTGTGGTGTCTGTAAAGAGGAGGAAATGAGAGGAGTTTGCTGTTAAGTCCTCTGCATTCTAATAGCATTACAGTTAACTTTACACTCTGCTGGTAATGTTTTACCTAACTTTTGAGGGAAGGAAGAAAAGAACTTGACATCACACTAGCCATGGACCTTACTGATTGACTGCGCAGTTCTAACCAACTTTTCAGCAGAACTGTGGCTGCAACCCAAGACTGCAATCCTTATCCCCAGTAAAGCTGGCCTAAGGCCCCACACAAGTCCCATGCTGGACTGGGGTGTGTGTCACAAAATTGCTGTAAAGAACTGTGCCTCTCCTGGGGCCAGTGCAAAGACATGCACTTACCACCTTATATCACTATGGGAGTGGGAAGACCAATGATTTGTGCCGGCCTAAGTTAGGATTGCACCCTATGTATCTGAAAATCCTTTCCCGATGCAACTGGAGCTTACTATTTCTCCAGAGAGTCTCTTTTCTGTGCCTCATCCACATGAAATAGACTGCTGGAGCAACAGAACCTGGAATTAGCTGGCCGGTTTGATTACTGGAAGTGTTCAGAGGCATGGCGAAGAAGCTTCTCAGAAAAAAAAGTGTAAGCTCCATTTACCCCAGAGAAGGATTGCAGGAGGTGCTGGATCTGGTCTGTGAGTTATGGTTTTCTATCCACTAGTTTAGAAGAAAGGCATACCAAAGGCTTTCTAGCATCTGATGAAGCATGTCAAGTGCCAGTTCCCATTACTTGTTGATGTACTGGCCTCTTCTCCTTGTGCTCCCTGAACTGGAAAAGGAAGAGCATGGAGCCATATAAGAAACATGGAGGAGAGGAGAGTGGTGGGCTAGAGTGTTTCTCCCACTTCCTATTCTGTACTGCCTACTCTTCTCAATCCAAAGAATGGAAGAAGGAATAGTGGGGAGGAGTAGATTGACAGTGTATACAGTGATGGGCTTCAAATAAATTAACAACCGGTTCTCTGCCCATCTTGCAGCCACTTTTAAATGGCTATTTTTAAACTTTATATGGCCTAACTCTCTTTAACAACTGGTTCTATAGAGTAGGTGCGAACCTGCTGGAGCCCACCACTGAGTGTATACCCTACTCAGATTGACAGTGAATACTCTACATTCAATCTGCAGGCTCATCAAAGATGGCTTGGCCCTGTTCAGAAGCAGGAATTTGCATAGGTCCAGTTGTAAAGCAGGAGGAAAAAAAGCTGCATAATTAAAAACATATTCAGAATATCTAGTGAAAGGACAGGTACCTTTTCCCTTCACCTGGTTGCACACCTGATATAGGACATGTTAGATGAAAAATGAACATCAATAGTTCCTTTTATTTTTTCCCCCAGTAAATTCACACAAGCTGGATAAGGAATGACTTTAATATGGCTTTTAGCAAGAGCCACTAATTCATTCCCAGTCTACGATACAGCCCTGGACCATAGCACATACCGAAAGAATGAGCACCACTTATAATGTGCAAAAAATGAGAAATATTATCAGAATGTCCTCTCAACTGTTTGCCTCTCTGTAGTTCAGGGTTATAGAATGTGCTTCAAAGCAGCATTAACATGCCCTGGCCTTCTCAAGTGCCACCAAAAACTTCAGTACTTTCAATTACAGGAGAAGTTCAGCTTTCTACTTCACAGTTCAGGTCTGAGGGTTATCATCTTGGAATATCCAAGAAAAATCTTCATTTCTTTGCCTTTTTTGCATGGAAAGCTAAAAAAGGAATGATAATCTCACTTTATAGTATAGCTATATAAATACAGAAATATCTGTATAAAAACAAAATACAGTACCTGACTGATCAACAAACACCAAGCTGAAACCCCTGGCCGTAGAAACATGAAATTCAGAGAATATATTATTCCATCCAAGACGTAAGGATCTACTAATGGCACAATCCAGAGTAACCATGGGATCTCTTTTGTCAACGTAGTTACGGCACCACCTATGGGAAACCTATGGGAAATGCATAGAGCAATCCAGAGTAAGTGCCTTTTACATTGATGTAAGAGGTCCCATAGTTACTCTGGATTGTGCTGTATGACAGAATTTTTAGAAATTTGTCCCCTAAAGTGAGGAGGAACCAAGAAACTTCTTGATAAGGGTGAAGAAAGTGCAAAATGTGGCTTAAACTAAACTTTAAAAAACCAAGATTATGGCATCTGGTCCCATCAATTCATGGCAGATAAAAGGGGAAGAAATAAGTCATGACAGAGTTTATTTTGGGAGGTTCTAAGATCACTGCAGACAGCGATTTCAGCCAAGAAATAAAGAAAATGCTGGCTTCTGGGGAGGAAAGCTATGGATGGTCTAGACAACTTAATTAAAAGTTGAGACATCACCTTGCTGACAAAGATCTGACTAGTTAAAGCTATGGTTTTCCCAGGGGTAATGCATGGCTGTGAGGGCTGCAACATGTGGAAGGCTGATAGCAGAAGAATTAATTAATTGATTAAGAAGTTTCAGATTCCTCCAGCAAAGCCAAAGGATATTGAGTGTTGGTATACTGAATGCATGCAAAATATGCAAAGAAATGGTTCTCAAGCATTTCAGCCTAGGATCTTCTTCTGAGATAATATACCTTCTGAATTATATATCAGGGACACACACCCCCGAAGTCATGTCATCAACTTGGAAGTGTGTAATGGCCAGAAATGTCATCATACAGGATGTGACATCATTGTGATGCTAGAGCTCCTCCATGTCTACATGGAAGTAACTTCCGTTGTGTTCAATGAGACTTACAGCCCAATCCAGAGCAACTAATCTGTCCGCATAAGAGCCCTTAGGTTGCCCTATCTAACACTAGGTTGGAGCAACTGCAAGATGCTCCAGCCCAGTTACTCTGAAGGAGGCTTAGGGCAGAGCAAGGCAAGATAGGGTGCCGTAAGAGAGGTGGACCTGCTCTGCCCTAACTGGGGCAGCCTAAGCAGCTCAGGAGAGGCAAGTTGAGGGCATGTTTAGCATTGCCTAGGGCAGAGCAGTTACTCTGTATCCAAAGCCTGATTCCAAGGCAGAAATGCCCTCTTCCAGCCCTCAGAGTTATACCACCTCAGAAGCGGGTATAGTAATGAGTAGACCCATAGGCGTCCATGATAAGGCCTGAGTAAGAATGGCAGTGCTGACCAAAAATCTGAGTTCTTGGCCAGCCTAGCTGCAACCCCTTCCTCTCAACCTCAGGATATGGAACAAACTACGGCTGCCCACAAACCTCAGGATACAGCAGGCCACTCCAAGAAGCCCCTTGTATTCACTGTAGAATGTACTGGCATCTCATCAGGGACTTCTTATAAGGCAGGCACCCAGTGGCGTCACCAGACTGGTGCGGCTGGTGTGGGCTGCATTGGGGATGCGCTCCGTATGGGGTGATGTGCCGGAGGAGTTTGACTGTCCTTTGGCAGGCCCCGGGCGTCAGCACCCCCATTCAGGCCTGCTCCAAGGCGGAGAATCAGCCAGAAGCTGCCACTTGCCTGAGCTGGCCTGAACGGCCATCTGAGGTGCACTGCGCAGAAACACACTGAGCATGCCGAACAGCTTCAGAGGAGACTTCCTTAGAGCAGAGAAAGTCCGCGCCTCTGCACAGCCATTCGGCCTCACTCAGGAGGCGGAGCGGCAGCCGAATGGCTTCAGAAAGAATACTGCACAGGCACCAACTCTTACGCCTGCACATTCTTCCCCGAAGCAGAAAGGCTTCAGAAAAGTACTGCGCAGGTGTCAGAGATGGTGCCTGCGCAGTACTCTTTCTGAAGCCAGTTGGCTTCAGAAACAACTGCGCAGGCGCCAACTTTGGTGACTGTGCAGTCCAGGTGGGGGGGGGGGGGCGCGCATCCCAGGGATGACGCACAGACTTCTGCACCAGGTGATGTGCAGAGTCATGTCACCACTGTAGGCACCACAGCTGTTCCTTGTTCAGTGTGATCTGAGGGGTGTCTCCTCAGGAGCAAGTCTTCCCCTTGTGTCAATTACTTAGCATGCTCTGGAGCAGTTAGGGCAGCCCAGGCTTCCTGACTCTCTGGATTCAGCATAACTTTCTGCTCTGGATACAGAATAGTTAGGAGAGTGCAGTTAGGTCAGAGCAGGCTGAATTTGCTCTGGATTGCAGCCTTAGTTTTTTTCAGAAAATGCTCTACATGTAGCTGCCTTGGTGTGAACACGACAGAAAACATGGAGGCTCATGCTACAAGTTGCATTCCTACTACCCTTGCATGCATGGAAGCTTTCTGAAAGAGCTGTTTTCATGTTCTAGCCAGGATAACCCCCTTGAGTCTCACTAGTGTCTTTACGGGGTGCAGTATTGTTTGATAGTTAGATGCAGTTAAGTCCATTGTAAGACCTACAAGCTTCAAAACTGGTAGGAATGTTAATAATACCTGCCACAGAACAGCTGTCCTAATTTATCTTATCCTGCGGACTTCCTATGAGTCATTCTCATGCCTCAAAATAGCTGCCTATATTGTCAGAAAGATGAGATTTGTGAACTCTGAAGCAATGCAATGGAACTAGACATTGCCATTATTTTGCTTATTTGGGGAGTTTTGTTGTGATATGTATTTAATTACCAGCTATTTCCATGTTAATCATATTAATATTACTATAAGCACTGACTAATGCATTTGAACACCAATTCAGTATATCATCTGCAAAGCATGGGTTTTTTAAAATATTAAGTCTGGTCTGTGTCATAACCAGAGCGGAGTGGGGCTACCTGCAATTCAGCTCAGGGCCATTCAGTCCCCTTTCTCTGGGTAACACCACAAAAGCCCCAGTGGGGCTACTCAAATCTATGCCACCTGAATCGGTGGTGTAGATCCAAGCAGCCCAGTGCTCCTACAGGGCCCTCAGGACTGGGTTTAGGATTCACACAGGTGCCTCATCCTAGCACCACCCTTTGCTTGACTGCAACCCACTCATGGGCCCACCTGCTCTCCCCCTCACCCCAGAACACCTCCATTCCAATTTATTCCACCCTCCACAAGTCCCTGCACTAGCCTGACATGGTTGGCATGGCCTTACCAGTACACCAGTGCCTTGAGCCATGTGTCAGCCTCTCTCTTCAAACAATTGTGTAATGGTGCTTAATGGTGCATGTCGTGCACTGCTGCCAGATAGGTTTGGATTCCAGGGCTCAATTATAAGGTCAGCATAATGGAAAGCTCTAGCTTCAATCTGCTCGTAACTGTACCACCACCTCTTCAGGATGATGCTGATCAGTGGTGGGCCCACCCTGGCCCAACAACTGGTTCCCTGGAAGTGGGCGGGGCCAGTCTTGGTCAGGGGGCGGGCCAGGAGGTTTTTAATTTAAATTTTTTTTAAAAAAAATTAAAAAATTAAAAATTAAAATTGACTGTCATGGGACTTACTTCTGAGTAGTCAGGTTGGGATCTCAGGCTGCTATCAGCCACACTTTCCTGGGAGTAAGTCCCATTGACTGTCATGGGACTTACTTTTGAGTAGTCAGGATTGGGCTCTCAGGCTGCAGTGCCAGCCACACTGCAGCTGCACGGCCCCCCATCCAAGCCCCCTGGCCGGCCAGGGAAGTGGCGGATGGGGCTCTGCAGCCACGCGGCCCCCATCCAAGCCCCCTGGCCAGCTAGGGAAGCGGCGGATGGGGTTCTGCAGCCACGTGGCCCCCATCCAAGTCCCCTGGCCGGCCAGGGAAGGTTGGAGCTGCAAGGGCAGCCAGCCCGACAGTTCCATTTTAAAATTTGCCACTGCAAGCGGCGAGGCGCCCCACAAGCCTCAGCGGCCGGGGAAAGAACAGCGCAGAGGCTTGTGGGGTGCTTTGCTGGGCTGCCGCTAGGAGCGGCAAATTTAAAAATTTGAAAATGCCCGGCCGGCTGCTGCTGCACCAGCGAACCGGTTCGGACGGTTTGGGGGGACCCCCACCGCTACCGGTTTGCTAGCAGCAGGGAGATTGGAACTACTGGTTCCGAACTGGCCTCAGCCCACCAATGGTGCTGATGCATTTAACCCAATTGGATGTTGTGGCTTTATCTGTGGTAAGGGGAAGTGATTAAAATCTTATTTTGGTCTTGGAGGGCTGGGGTAATTGCAGGCAGGCTACAGAAAGAACTGGGGAACAGGACTGACTTCCCCTTCCCACTTTCCCATATTTATTTGTTTTATTTTAATATATTTTGAATTATTTGCTTGATATCACTTCTGGCCATGACATCACTTCTGGCAAATTCTAAAATTCATTATTAAAAAAGTGGATCCTGTGGTAAAAAGTTTGAGAACCATTAACAAAATGAATTCTGATATCTAATAATAATAATAATGAATTGTATTTACCCCAGATTTTTTAATAGTGCTCATGTACCTTAAACGGCAACCTCAAAAGCGGAAATTCTGCAGGTGAAGCTTTTTTGGACAGAGATATAGGATAATAAAAACAAGGATAAATAGATTGAAAAACAGCTTTCCCCCCCAAAGCTGTAGCTATATTAAACACTACTGTGTAGTGTAATATTAATATCAAGGGTTATCAGGTGTGATGGGGTAATTTAATATAAATTGTAACGGTGGAGGGGACAGGAAGGATGTTTAATGTTTTGTGTTTTAAGTGGATAGATTGCACTCAATTTTTTGTGTACTGTACAAGCACATGAAACAATGACAATAAAGAATTTGATTTGATCATGAGGTGAAGAAAAGTTTTTCGGGGTTGCAGGCGTATGAAAGAGTACATGTTTTTGCCAATTTTTGTGAATGAGGTATAAAAAAAATAATTTCATGATGTTAAATCCTCTTTAAACAGTGTTGGCTGATTTCATTTCACTGTTTATATTGAAACAGTGTGCATGTGTGCATTTCTATGTTTTACGCCAGAATTTTTTTTTACATTATATGTAAAATTTTATGCCAGAATTGCAAGATTTGCTCACTTAACCATTAAGCGCTACGACAATTATGATATTGTTACAGCGCGACTTCAGAATGCCCCCCCCCAAGAGAGCTGTTGCTTTAAGAGTATCATTGCAGAACCACATCACACCCACATATTTGTTCTCTCTCTTTCTTGTTTTTGCACAGTCAGTGCCAAGCAGAGACATCTACTATAGCCACTGGGACACGCTGGTCTTTGTCAAAGAAAGAAAGAGAGAGCGAGAGGCAAATGGGGAAGGAGGTGTGTGGGGGGAGAGAAGCACAATTCCTGATGTTCCAGAGGATGAGTCACTTCCTAGCAATAATCCTGAGATGCTTATTTATTGCTCTTTAGCTGATATGAAGCCCAGTTTCATTCTCAGCTGGAGTTCCAGGATGCAGCTTCCCCATCCCTCCCTTCCACCCCCTCCACTGGCCATTAATCATTGCAGGACTGTTAGCCAGTGTACACAGAGTGGGAGTTGGGCCTGCGAGTGGCCTTTAGCTGTCTCCAGTTCAATGAAATCACCTTGTACGAAGCCTCTTTTTTATGAGCATTGGGTTTATTTGTAACTAAACGACTTCCTCCGTTATTTGATAAGCTCAAATATTTGCTACTGATAATCTGAGAGTGTCACATTTATTATCCCTGGGTTGCAAGGCAGGCATTGCCTGTGCCTCCTCTTCTGTAGCATGCAGCATGGTTAACCCCTTGTAAGGCCGCAGGATACATTCCTAAAGAAGGAGACCTTCTTCTATGCAATGGTTAAAGATAGAGGCACTCTGTCCTCCATTCTGTATGGTCACCCTGCCCTAGGATTTGTCAGCAGAGTATTTTTGATATGCTCAGGACCATCATGTTTATATCATATTACATGCACAACTAGTATTGGGTGGAGCATTAACATGAACCTGTCACCTCCCACTTGTAGGGGGTCTTCCCATCCCTGCTACCTGATGCACCTTTTCTTAACTATAGATGCTTCCAGTTAAATTTGGGACCATCTGACCACTAGGCGTGTGCCACATCAACTGAGCTGCATGAACATTTTTGGATTCTTGCACTGTATCTAGGACATAAGAGCACCAACAGTTCAGTCCAGATCTGCCTGACCCACCCAGAGGAGCAGTGGTGCCAAAATGGAACCGCTGCATTCTGAGTGTGGTGGGCAACCATACTCAACTTATTGGTGGAAGGGTGTAGACCCTGCAAGAGGGCTGCTCAAGTCTGTGCCAGTCTGTGTCAGGCATGACAGAGATAGTTGGCCCTGTTCTTCTCTCATCCCGTTCCAGCACTGATCCAGCACTGAGTGTCAGGACTGGTGCGGAGTATAATCCCAAGCTGGGCCAACACAACTCACTGGTCTTTCATTTCCCATGGTGATGTAGGCAGGCTAGCACATGTCTTTGCACTAAAGTAACCCTCCCCCAGGAGTTGTGCAAACATGGCACTTTTGTGACACCCCAAATCAGCACAGGACTTATGTCAGGGTTAGGATTGCAACTTACATCAGGAGTTGTTGGGGTATAAGTGCAATCCTCATTCCATTTGGCAACAAGTCATGTCCTGAAACTTTTCAGCTGCTCATCTCCATTTTTCCACATCCCAAATGTATCCCAATTCCAAAATAATATTCTTGACCATTCTGTTTATATCTTTCAAATATTTGTACATCTGTTTCTCTGACTCTTATTCCTGACCCTAAAGGCATGATTTCTAGTGCTGCTGCTGGTAAATTGAGCAATGCAACAGCTGGCAGCTGCAAAGTAACTCCAGAGTATACAGAACATTGTTGATCCTGTGTAAGATGGTAGTTAGTTGTGCTTTGGATGACATCATGATCATTTTGGCAGGCTGGTCTTAGATTTACCATACTTATTTTTGTGTTTATTAAGATATTTTCATCTTAATAACACCTCCCAGGGATCTCCTGATCCTATATTTTGAGCACAGAGTGGCACTCTGCAATTTAAACAGTAATCCAGAGAGAGTGCAAGCATGGAAGAAGGATGCCACCTATTCTTTGTTGTTAATGTCGTCTTCGTCATCATCATCAACGGTAGTGTATAATAGCAGAAGTCGGTCCACTGTTCTGCAGTAGGAGGAATTGGATCCAGATTAAATAGCTTTCAGCCTGGATCTGCCCTGCAGCCTTAAAATCACTTTTCCTATTAGCAAGGGACGGAGTGAAAAAAGAAACAGGATAGCATATTTTCCTCCCTCATAATTTGTGTTTATTTGAGTTTATCCTGAAGTAGTGATTGTCTTACATACTTTCTCAAGGGGAAACTTGACCTAGAATACTTGTCTTTTCCACAAGTTAATGCTTTGGACAAGGTTGATGTTAGCAATAAAATGCTGCCCAGAATAAAGAAACCGTGTAGATTTTTGTCTCTGCTAGATGGTGTTTGTAGCATGAGCACAATCTTAACTTGACATTTGGAGTTTTCTCCAAATTTTCCTCTAAAATTGAAAAGCAATTTCATTGTATAAGGTGAAGTGCTATATATGCATCACTCCAAAACCATTCCAGGTGTGTTACAGCAACTTGTATAATTAGGCACCCTATTAATAAGGAATAACTGTACCTGATTTAATTCACACTATTTTGTTTTAAATTACAACTGGAAGGTGATCCAGCTAGAGAGATGCATGGCTGGAGTGTACAATTTCCTGTCCAGCTATTTACAATGGATATACTATTCTGCTAAATTCCTTTGGGGGCACTTATAGGCTGTTATGGTTGCCCCACTGGCTAGGGTGAAGCTGCACAGGTGTGAAGTCACCTCTGATTTGACCTTAGAATTGCAAATACTGTATAGAGCCCTATTGATTTCACCTCTTTTGTCTTTTTTCAATAGAACAGATTTGTGGGAAAACTGGCTTTTTCAGTCCTCTGCTCATAATGTAAGAACCAAGGACCATCCAATGAAATTGATCGACAGTAGATTCAGGACAGACAAAAGTTCCTTCATAGTACCAGAGGTGTCACTAAGATTTGAATCACCCAGAGTGCAATCCTAAACAATTTAGGCTGGCATAACTTCTTGCGGTGGTGTGGGGTGGCTGACACATTCTCTGCCCCACTTGCCCCACAGGCATGCACCTCCCCAAACCACCACAGGAAGTTATGTCAAGAGAGTTACGCCAGCCTAAATTGGCTGGGATTGTAACCCCAGTGTGAGAGTTATGTGTCACTTCCATACAGGCCACCTCCTGTACAAATACAGAATAAATTGCAATATTATATGCACTAACTAAAAGTAGTGGCATTACTAGGGTTGGTGTAACTCCCATTACACACACACACACACACACACACACACACACACACACACACACACACACACACACACACAGTTCATTGGTTCCCTGTCGTATCATAACAATACCTCATTGACTCTCCGAACAATCAGTCTCATTTGTCAGTTTTGAGTTAAGAAAATCGATTTATTATAACTTTTGTTAGCATACAGATACTGTATGTAAATGTACAGCATACAGATACTATATATAAATGTACATACAGATACTGTATGTAAATGTATGTAAGCATACAGATACTGTATGTAAATGTGCATACAGATACTGTATGTAAATGTATGTAAGCATACAGATACTGTATGTAAATGTACATACAGATACTGTATGTAAATACTGTATGTTTACTGTATGTAAATGTAGCATACAGTTTACTGTATGTAAACATACATACATGCATATTTGATTAATAATCAAATAATCAAACAATTTGATTATTATTAATCAAATAATAATTTGATTTCATATTATATATAATAGGAGTTGGCAAAGTCTGACCTTGTGGCCATTTGATGCTTGGGGACTCCCAATCCAGAGTAGTTATGGGACCTCTTACATAGACGTAAGTGGCACTTTCTCTGGATTGCTCAATGCATTTCCCATAGGTGGCCTCGAAACTACGTCAACGTAAGATGACTTGTAACTACTCTGGATTGTAGCCATTGTAGCCAACTCTGGCTCATTGGAGACTGTGCTGGCCCGAGGAGATTACTTTAACTTTTGCATTCCCCCACACACATTGCCTCTGAATAAGTTATGTGTCAATGTATTTCTGGCCTGTTATGTATGTTTTCAAGTGTACTCACATAGTTCTCACATAGTACCACATGCCTTATTATAGTTCTCATGGATATTATAAATGAGCTCAGTAAAATTCATTCATATATGTTCTGTCTCTAATGTATTCATTTATGTAAATTTAGCTGAATTTGAAATATAAATTAATTTTTTCCTGGCCTCCTACACAGTAGCAGAGACAGTACCTGTGGCCATCCTGCCAAAATGTTTGTCCACTCTGATATATAACATGGTGGTATTATTCAAAACTACCAAGATTTCACAAATCTGACTAGTAATGGTATCAATCCCAATGCTCCACTCCCAGTGTGGTCCATACACCCCAAGCAATGCCTCCAATGAATGAAATTAACCTACGTAATGAATGGAATTAACTGCAATAATTCCAATACAGTGGTGCAATACAGTGGTGAGGGCCACTGTATTAGGTGGCTTTAAAAAAGGATTTAAAAAGGGACATAGTTGGATGAGAAGCAACATAGTTCATGGCCACAATCCTCATGACTGACAAACCTTACTGCTGGTAGAAACTGTAGATATGGTACTTTATGATAAGCAACTCATGTCCCCAAAAGAACATTACTGGTTTCTGATACTCAAGTCACATCTGAAAGGGATCACTTTGGCTTCTCTCTTTTTGATTTCTTTCCAAATTTTCCTTTTTAACATCTCTACCACAATCTGGTGATTGCTGTAAAACATTCTCTTCCCAGCAGACACAAATATTTGGATGAATCGGCATTGAATCACCCACTTGGTCCAGCTGCTGTCTCTCTTTTCCTCAGATCTTTTCCATGTATATGGTGAGTCTGTGAGCCACGCTAGGTGACCAGTAGCAGCCTGTGGTCTGGGATTTAAAAAAAAAAAAAAAGGTTGGAAGGGGAGGAGACGTGTTTGAGGCTTGATGCTTAAAGAGAGAGGTGTTTGCCTCTTGTTTCCCTTCCACTTTTCTCCTACAAACCTGGGATTTCCAGATATGTGTGACTCAACTAGGGCCAAATGGTTCTCCATCTGTTACATCTTCCTTCTCTCTTTCCATATATTTGGCAATTTGTTGGTACACCAGGATTTCCAGATTCACAGCTGCTGCCAAATGTCCAGCTCAGGGCAGCAGTCACTATAACTCTTTCTTTCTTTCTTTCTTTCTTTCTTTCTTTCTTTCTTTCTTTCTTTCTTTCTTTCTTTCTTTCTTTCTTTCTTTCTTTCTTTCTTTCTTTCTTTCACTGGGTCTGAGTGCTGCAAAGCCTGCTGTAAAGGGCACTCTTGCAGAATGCAAAGCTGAGCACTGATGGAGCACCAGTAGAGAGGCTGGTGTTGAAGTATCGGAAAGACTGAATAAACAAGGTCAAGGAAAGAAATGCATAAGGTGGTAACAGGAACAGGACAAGGGATCCAGGAAAGGGACAATTTTGTAGCAGCAGCCACCAGTGAATCCTAATCCCCTTTCTGGACTAAGGTTGCAGTCCTAAAGACACTTTCCTGGGACTAAGACCCATTGAACACAGTGGGGCTTACTTTTGAGTAGACATGGTTAGGATTGCACCCTAAATCCCTTGCTCCAACTATTTAACTAGCACAGGTCTGAGTACACCCCTAAGCATATAAAACTTTCTTGTTTCCTGAAACTTTCTGGTGCATCCTCTGGCAGACCAACCCCTTAACTAGTCTGCTATTTTCACTGATAAGGACAGGCAAAAAATACAGTACTGAATACTTGGGGGATTGTCTTGACTGATTGGTGGGCATTGATTGGCAGTGGGTCACAAATTGTGCAGACCCAGCTTATACCATCAATGTTTCGTACCTAGTTTACGGATTACTTGTCCTTGCAATTTCCATAATGGAAAAATGTTGAATTTATATCAAAGGGATTTTCCCTCAGAGCTGCCTTCTTATTCCATTCCATACAAATGCTCCAAAATACAAATACATTTTTCTACAAAATGTCCTGGTTTCAACATTCAGATAAACATTAAAAACAAACATGACTCTTGGAGTCTGAATGTATGTTCAGCTAGCAAAAACGTACCCATGTTGCAGGAGTAAAATTCCTCCGTACACCATCCCTCCCACCGCACATCAACCCCCCATGCACATCCACTCCCATGTGTATCATCATCACTCATGTGCAACATCCTCATACACATCATCCCCCACGCGCAACATCCCCATGCACATCACCCCTTCAGGCGCAAAATCCCCCATGCTCATCACTCCCATGCACATCAACCCCCATGTGCATCACCTCCCTATGCATGCCAGGCACCGAGCACCAAATTGGCTGGATGTTGGTCAGTCTTCCATGTTAAGTATAGGACAAAAATAAGTTGCACCCCTTTTCACCCCCTTAAGGGTTAAATTTCTCCACATGGGTTCTTGGTGGGTGTTCATCTGGCAGAAGGAACACCCTCCCTGAATTTCATGCATCTCGGTCCAGGGGTTGGGCAGAGAGTCCCTCAATCAGGGATTCTTCAATGCAAAGTATAGGGAGGAAAACATATTGCACCCCTTTTACCCCCTTAAGGGTTAAATTTCTCAACATCAGTTGTTGGTAGGTGTTGATGTCACAGAAGGAACACCCTCCCCAAATTTCACACTTCTAGTTCTGGTGGTTTTGGCTGGCTGTTGATGAGAGTGAGTGAGCGAACGAGTGACTTTTCAGTTTTATATATAAATATATTGTTAAAAGAACTTTTATGTCAGCATTTGATTGCCGTTGGCAATTAGTCCATTATAGCTGAAGATATTTATATTGCCTATGCAAATGGCTGTACTGGAAGAAGACTTGTGAAATTTGGAGTTTGCTTTGGAAACATGAAAAGCAAACACTATTGTTTGACAATTTGAAATTCTGTATTTGCAGCACTTGTTTAAAATTCATAGGGGGAAAGGTTTCCTGCTGCAATGAACGTCTTGGGTTGCTCAAAATGTCACAATTTGCAGAATGTAAGTGAATCGTGTGTCATAAGACAAACCTGTAAATCAGGAGTTCTTAATCTTCTGATTATTACAGACCCCTCAAATGGATTACCCATTTTATCTCCAATTCCTCTTTGCCAGACTGTCAGAGTAATAATAATGAGCAGTTCTATCAGGTAACAATGTGATTTCAAAAGATGTCAGTAGCTTGATTGTATTTAACATATGGACAGCTAGGAACAGAATGGACTCAATCCATACTGATAATGCTGATAGTTAATAGTAAAATCTAACAAGATATATGTAGGGTGGCAGAACAGGAGACCTGTGCTGGCCTCGGTCCACATTACAGTCCCACTACACAGGAACTTGCAGTGAGAAATCCATGGTGTAATTTCATCCCTCTTTAACAACACACTATATTGCCTTGCCGTATTACCCTCCATTGCTTCTCATGCCTCAGGTTCTAGAAAGCATGAATTGTAGCCCTTTAGTGTTTAGTCATAAAATCCACAGCCTCCCATAAAAAATTAGTTTAAGTGGTCTCAAGAAAACACTCAAGTAATCTCTCTCTCTCTCTCTCTCTCTCTCTCTCTCTCTCTCTCTCTCTCTTTCTCTCTCTCTCGGTGTGTGTGTGTTGGGGAATGGTTCACATTTCCAAAACTTCAGGTTTGGAGGTATTCAAATTATTGTGAATATTTGCACAGCCCTGATTAATAGGGGCTTTGGCTTAATACAGGCCAGTTGTTGTATTTCTTTCTTTCTGACTTCTTTATTGCATGCACCTGTTTCAACTAACTGCTCACCATTGCTAGACTCCACAACTTCTGATTGGACCAGAGCCAGGAATGGCCTCGTGTTCCCACACTCAACATGAGCAGGACCCTCCAGTGGCACAGCCTAAAATCTCTGAAAATTTGCAATCTCCCGTTGGCTCTCAAGAATAGACCGAGCTGGGCAGGCCGTGAATTTATTTATTTATTTAATCTAATCTCCTTGCCATGCCATAAATGCCCTCCTCCCCCCCTTTTAATGGCTGGGTAGCCCAAACCTCAGGTTCATATCAAGTTCAGGAGAGCTTTGCCTGGTGTTCGATTTCATTATGACCCATTCATACTCTTCTGGGGTAAGCCTGTTTGTCCAGTTTCATATGGTTGGATCCAGTATCATCTACCAGCGAAATAATTTAACAACAAAAAGTTGCGCTATATCAGGATGGTGACATATGTCGGTAAGAATGTCATGATGTGTGCCTTTTCTTTTTTTTCTTTGTCGTTCCTCTCTCTTGCATTTCTAAAAGCAGATCATTTGTTATTGCGAAAAGCAGACAAATCCATGGGCTCTTTTGAAATCAGCCAATTACTATTTTGAAATAGTAAGAATAGTTAACTGTTAAATGCTTTCATAAAATGCTCAAATGTATTTTATACACAGAAGTTTGTTGCCCAGTTTTTCCTTATGGAAAATACGAGCACAGTCGTAACCATGTATACTCAAAACTAAGGCCCATTTTGTTCAGTGGGTCTTACTCCTAGAAAGTGTATTTAGGATTGCAGCCAAAGTGTCACGTTCACAGAAGACTTGGGAGGCTATCCCAGGGATCTCTTCTACTCTGCTTTCTGAAGATGAAATCTTTTTGTCTTGGACAGAGATATGTTTGAGCACTGGTTCCCAGCCTGTGGTCCTGGGACACAAGAGGTTCGATTGTGCCTGAGAAATGCTACACAAACTATCAGGGGAAAAAGAAATTGCTTTTGATCACTTCCATTGTGCTTCCCCTTAGACTGCCAAAGAGAGCAGAGAATGAACTGCCAAAAGTTAACATGTTTATTGTTTGTCATCAGCGCCGTCACATCCTTCTTTGAAGACCTTCTTCCATCATTTCACTTCTGTAGATGATAGCACAGCCTCCCCACAAGCTGTCCTCACCATTTCCAAAGTTTCTGAAGCACTTTTACTCAAGTTCACACAAAATTTATCATGTACACTGTTCCAAACTCACTTGCATTTTTCTTAATATGAGGTACTTGAACAAGGCGCCACCAAAAACTATGGGCACAATCTAGAGTAACTACGGGGAGTCCTTGCTCCGATGTAAGAACAATTTACTCTGAATTGCAATATGAATTTCCCATAGATTTTCACTAGGTGGTGGTGTAACTACCGATATGTCGACGTAAATGTCTTTTACATGATCCCATAGTTACTCTGGACTGTAGGGTATGTCTCAGCTCTGATAGGCTGGAATGCAACTGATCACTGTTCATTTGTATTCTTGGGGCCCCACCATAAGTAACCATGGCCAGCTTCTCCTTTCATGAAACCCTTCTCAAGAACAGGAACTTCTTTCCTGTTACTTTCTGGACACTCCTCATGTAACATGATGGCATTATTTAAAAAAAATGATATCAGCAATTTTGGTCACTAATGGTGTCACCCCCCTCAAGGGAGTTACCTTACTAACATCTTATTGCAGTGGTTCTGAAACCTTTTTCCTTGGGACCCAATTTTTAGGGTGACAATGTGTTCAAGACCCACCAGCCATTTGATGCCATGGCTGGAAGTCACATCAAATTAAAATAAATAATTGTAAATACATTAAAGGAAATCAAGTGAATAACTTCAAGCCGCCGCCCCCCCATCCATAAGATTTTTTGTCCTTTCCAATCCCAGTTCAATTTAAGTTCTTATATTTAAATTGGTTTAGTGTTATTTGGGATAAAACCAGTTTCAAATCCAGCATATTTTTTATGTTTTTAATTGTGCTAGACTGATATCTTTAAAAAAATCAAAATAGTCTTTCCTCCAAAAGCATTAAAACCCCAGAAGAGTGAGAACAGGAAATTAGATTGAGGGAAGGGAAATGGGGACGGGGGAATTGGAGTTTAGATTACCACCTGGTTTTGTAGTAAAAAAAGTTAATTCACCTTACCCCTACTGAAGCATATTTTCTCTACAGCTGGGGAGGGGCTCTGTCTTGTGAAGCATTTGCTAAGCTCCAGATGCATAGGATCAGGTCCATCTGGAGGCCTTGCACTCCCCTGGCCTTCCATCCCCTCCCAATACATTTGCTTACTTGCAAGTAAATGCAGCTATGCAGTTTACTTTCACTTTCCATAGAGCACAATGCATGGAGGAGGATTGATGCATTGAATTCTACGCATCCAACGGTTTATGACATGATGGGGTTTTCCAGCACAGTTATAAAGTTGTGTTTGAGGGGCTTTACAGCATCCCAATGTGTGTCACCCCCTGGCATGTCACCTGGTGCAGGCTGCACCCCCCTGCAGCCCTCTAAAGACGTCCATGGTGCAGGCATTTTGTCAAATGCTTTAAGGCACAGTGGGAGCTGGCAGAGCAGGTTATGAGTGTGCCTAGGTTAGGAGTGTGGCTTAAATGTGGTACAATTACACAGGAGGAGAAGGAGGCGGCATTTTGATCTTTTGTGGAGACTTTGAAGACAATTGACTGCCTGTGTTAGTTGTTAACAATGGCCAAGCAGGCTCTGGTTTTTGAAATGGTTCCAATATCTTCAAGCTGCTGAAAAACGCTTAAAGTCAAAACATATTTAGTAAACAGAGTGACAGTACATATATCTGTTTCCTTTTATGAACAAATGATGCTGTCAACAGTGGGCCTCAAGAAATACATAACAGGAGAATATTGGCTATGTTTCCAGTTACTTTCAGTTACTTTCAGAGCAGTGGTCTGAATAAAGGTACCTTAATAAAGGTACCTTAATAAAGGTACTCTGCATGTATTATCCTATCTGGGTGGGGTGATGGATTCATTTTTTTCCCAAAACCCTCGTGCTTCTTGATCAGGGCTAGTGTCATGGGAGCAGCAAAGGTGAAGTCACTGCTGTGAAGGATATATGCCTACCACCCACATTTAGCCTTGATCACTAATAAAATCTTAGCATAGTCCTAACCATGTCTACTCAGATGTAAGCCACATTGTGTTCAGTGGGTCTTACTCCCAGGAAAGTGTCTTTAGGATTGCAACCTCTTTCTGTTCTGAAGAAGCATTAGACCAGTTGTTCCCAACGTGGGGGTCAAGACACCCTTGAGTGGTTGCAACTTCATTTCAGTGGATTGTGGAAAGCTGGGTCCTGTCATCTTGGAATGGGGCTCTCATGCTTCTTTCCCAGGAGAAAGTCCTATTAAACATAATGGGACTTACTTCCAAGTAGACATGGAGGAGCATTGGCATCACAGTGATGTCACTTTCTGTTTGATGTCACTTCTGGCCATGACATCATTTCCAGGGATTGTTGTTCTCAGAAGGGGGTCCCAGGCTGAAATGCTCAAGAATCACTGCCTCAGTTGTAATTTTGTCAGTTGCAATTTTCCTTCCAGTGAAACTAAAGTGAGAGATGGGAACTTTCTGAGTAGAGATGGGAACTTGAGTCAAAAGACTTGGAGTCAAGTTGCCAAAATTCATTTTTTCAAGTCACTAAAAGTTTGGAAAGTCTAAAACACTCAAGTTGGAACACCCCAGATTCGAGTCTTTCTTGACTTAAGTCACCAAGTCTTTTGTGACTGGGCGAGGGTCCTTGCTTACTGTGTAAACCAAGTGTCACCTTCAAGTCAACTTGAGTTAAGAGCTTTTAACTCAAAAATGCCTGTCATGAGGACTCGTGTTGAAATCCCAGAATCACTCAACTTTAGTCAAGCTGCAGGGGTCCAGTAACTCTAACCTTGACTTGAATGCACTCCCATGACTTTTCCATCATTGTTTTATAGCACATAAATGTTTTCTAGGGGGAATTCCTGCTGCAGGCAGGGGGTTGGACTAGATGACCTACTAGGTCCCTTCCAACTCTATGATTCTATGATTCTATGATTCTAAATCCAAAGTACATAAATCTAAAAATTCACTAGGAAAGTCCACATTTTCCTACTAACCAACATGCTGAGTATAGTATATTTGCCGGTGGAAGTCTGCAACCTGTTACTACTAAGCCCTTTCCCCCATTGTAAGGTCAAGGATCAAATAACTGTTTAAAGAACCAAAACTCAGATTAGATTTTGAAGGACTCCTACCCTAGGTGAACACCTTACCCAAGGAGGACTTATTACAACAGAGTCTTCCTATCTCAGATATGTCTGAGCAGTAATATGATGCAATGGGGGGCTAGATAGTGGCTGTACTTTGCTTGGCAGTCATGTAGAGACAGTTACAATGAGTTATATACTGGAAACAGCAATGACTGGAATGTGTTTTAGATTTAGTGCTTTGTATTTTAGGGAGTTTCCTGCAGATAAAATGTTGGAGCAGGGCTCGGTGCAGGCCACTCCTCTGGGTCCTCTTGTATATATAATTACCTTTGATACATTCTGATCTTGAATTTATGTCTACTTTAAAATGTGTGGCTTGAAATGGGGGGGGATGATGACAATCACACATTAAAGATATGGAGAACTGGGAACAAATGACACATGATAAGTTGTTAATAGGTGAATGTAACACCAGAAATGGACTGTGTCCTATTTGGAATGAATATGAATGGAATAGATTGGAAAGACAGCTATATGGTGAGCTGATTCGGTCTGAAACTGTGGCTGACCTTAAGGAGGATTAACAGTTTCCTAAGGTGCAGTTTTCCTGTCCTAATTTGCTTTGCTGAAGTGGATATTTGGCCCCGAAGCAGTTTTCATTACAGGTTTGCACTTTTCATCTGCATTTGCATCCTGACTCAACCTCAGAGTTGTCCACTGCAGACAAGAAGAGCTTTCCTGATGCGAGAAAACATCCCTTTCAATAGTGGCTTAAAATTACTTTTTTAATCATAGTAGTGAATCAGTGTGATAGGCAGTTTTTAGGGGCTTAAAAAAGCTGTTTCTGAATTGAGCCAAGAAAAGTGACCCCCTCTTCACTCTTGATCACCCCAAAATGTGTTGACTCATTTCTGCATTGCAATATTTCACATTCCAGGGCAAAAGGAGGGGTTGCTCATTTTGGTGCAAACTGAACTTATCCTTTCTAATCCCTGAGGACAACCTGTCTGCTTCTCTGTCATACTATAATTATAAAGAAAGCAGTTTTTAAACTGCTATGTAAAGGAACAATTTTTTAAAAATAGATTTGATTTTCTATGGTTTTTAGCATCTGCGGGTATCCCTCAGACTTAGAGGAGGTGGGAATTCATCTTTTCCATTTCCTTACACACCAATCTTTTGACTAATTCAGCACTTAAGAGTGGACCTGGCTGCAATTCCCCAAACTGTAGATCCCAACCTGAGTGTTGGTGGGCTGTGAAACTGGTAGCCGGCAAGGAAATTGTTTCCAATTTTCTCAAAAATGGGGAGCAAATGCTAAGTTTGTGGGGGTCAAATGCTAAGTTGTGATTGTATGGTGGAACTGGAATACTGAGAAAAAAAATTTCATTCATGTCACTGTTTTTGTTTCACATATTCCAGAACTCAACTCTAGAACTGTGAGCAGAGACTGAGGTGTGCATAAGTAATGATTCTGTGTACATGTAAAACTCTAGAGCAATCCTAACCCCTGGTAAAGCAAGCATGAGCCTACTTTGTGCTACTACTAAGAGGGTTAGGCCAGTGCACAGACATGCCCTGACCTACCCACACCACTATGGGAATGTGGAGATGGCCTAGTTTTGTTAGGATTGTGCCATGTTTCTTTCAGGCTGTTCCTGGCTGCCATGGCAAGTACTGTCCTTCTCCTGGGGATAGCAGCCACTGAACTGCTGTTCTGAAAAAAAAACTGCAAGCCTTTTTTTCAGAGCCTGAACTGATAAGGTCTAGAGATGGAATTATTCTTGGGACAACTATATAGGCAATTCCACTCCAGGATATAATCAGAAAAGCAATGATATTCTTTCCAGAATATACACAGTTTAGATACAGCCCTTCCTGAAAGGAAATACTCCTCTGTAATTATTACTAAAAGAGCAAAACTTTGGCCTTCCTGGAACGAGGACCTGTTGGAAAAAAGCCAACATTACGGTTGAGGGATTCTTGCAGAAAATGGAAACGTTCTATAATGCACGTATTTGCTCCAGCCTTTCACATAAGAAAAGGGGTCTTTGTTGGGCACTTATAGTAGCAGGATTCTCGCACCAAGTATCACAACTGGACCATTAACATCCTGACTACATGTTTCTGAGGGTTGTTCTCTGCTTGCTGGATAGAGTTTGTTTCCATGCAACAGTGCCTATTCTGTATTGGTTTTGAACCTTAACTGTTTCTCTTTTTTAAAAAAAAATTAATAGTCGTATATACTGTAAAAATGGATCACAGAACTGATCACACAATTTATTCTAATGGTCAAACTAGGTGTGACACAGGAGAACCATAAACAAAATAGTGGTGGGGAGAAAGCGCTGAAAAACGGAGTTTAACATATTGCCCAGTATCATTTGGAGAAAGGTTACAACCAAGAGATAGACCATCTGGTTTGTTTGGAGAAGGTCTCGTGCAGTTCTGGGGGACAACTGATGTCACAGAACAGCAGACCCCTACTGGCACTCTTACCCCTTCTCCAGTGCATTCATGACCCTTGACCCCGAAAAAACTCCATTTGGAGTTGTATGACGCCGAGTGCATGTAGGCTGATTTTATTTTGTTTGCCACAAAATTGAGAATAGTGGTCACCCCTCAGCAGGGCTAGCAGAAAACCCATGTGGGTTGAGTCTGTATCCCAATGGCTCCACCGTATGCCTGGCATCTCCAGGTAAATCTGGCAGATTTTTACATTAAACCTTAGAGAGCCACTGCCTGTTACAATAGATAATCTTAAATTAGATAGGCAAACAATTTGATTCAGTATAAAACATCTTTATATTTTCAATTCTCTCCCTCCAATAGGGTAAATAGCAGCAAATGAAGGGTGAGATAGCTGTGCTTTCTGTCTCAAACTAAACTTCCTTCTCAGTTTCTGTCTGTTTCCATGTTTGATAAGTAACAAACTTACTTTGGAAAGTAACTATCCATGAAGGCAGGTAGGTAGGTGGAGCTAAATTTGAAGTCCTTATATGACACGCATCGCCAGAACATCCAGAACTGGACACCAATGTGACAAAATGAGAAACTGTCTTATGACAGGGCAGATCACCCAAATCCAGATTATCTATGGGAGCACATAAGAAACTTTACGTGCACTCATAGTTACTGCACCACCTAATGAAAACCTATGGAAAATTCATATTGGAATCCAGAATAAGTTGTTCTTACACCGGAGCAAAGACTCCCTGTAGTTACTCTGGATTTTGCCCGATGTTAATATAGTGTTGCTTGGCCAAATGGCCACTGAAGTTCAGCTTCCAAATGAGATTAGCTTGATAGAACTGGATAGATCCTATGGTCTTCCATTTGGTAGTTGTAGAAGTAGCAGAAGAGGTTGAGTTGTAGCTTCATAAAGGCCAGCATAGCTGCATAGCTATTCATAAAGTTAATCATATTCATAATGAAGCTTCATAAAAGCCAGAAGTGAAACTGCATGTTTCCAGCCAATGCAGGTGCCCACTCCTCTTCAGTGGTGTCCGTCCCACCCCCCCCCCCCCCCGAAGATTTAGATACTCTGAATTCCTTTGTGATTTCCACCTCAGGCAAACAATAAAAAAGATTTCGTTTCAGAATGGATGAGAGTACAAAATGACACTGAGCTGGTCCTGAGCTGTATCTTGTAGACCACAATGAGCTTGAAGTCAAGCCAAAGCTGGAGGCCCCAAATTACTGAACTAATAAACCTTAAATACAACACATATGTTAAAGCATATGCTTTGCGATTTAATCTGCAAAGATGATCTACAAAAACAAATACAAAAGAAACGTGGCATTCTTCCATTTTCTCCCCTTCTCCTCCCCCTTTCCTGTTCAGTATGGAGTATGTACACTTTTATTTCCATTTTTTATTATGGTTTACATGTTTGCTACTGGATTTCTTTCCATAGAAGATTCCAGACTTGGCTGCCAATCCTCAGTAAACTTCTATGGTTGCTTGTGCATGTGAAAAAAAATAATCATGTTTTAATTACTAGGTTATTCACTTCCTTTGGGTAAACATGGCATGTTGGTACAATTTCCACCATTAAGCAATCATTTGATGTTGTGGTAAGCACCCTTCAAAGTAATACTGTGATCTGCTACATTTCCTTATGTTCCATATATTTCTTTATATTCTTTTACAAGCTTTCAAGAATTCCTCCCAGTCTTCTCACACTATTAGAAAAATAGTGAAGACATGGAACTGACAAAACTAGCTACAGAAAACACTGAAGACACTGAACCTCACTGCATTGAACCTCAAGAAACTCGCTATAGCAGAAAAAAACAGCATTATGGCAAAAAAATTGTCTACTTTTCAGTATGCTTTGTAGCCCCATATAATAACTCACTCAGGGCACAATCCTAACCAGTGTAGACAGGCATAACTCTCTTGCCTCATCTGTCTCAGTACTGGAAGGGGAAGGCAGTACCACTACTGGAAGGGGAAGGCAGGTGAGTTATGCCAGCCTAAATTGGTTAGGATTGCACCATCACTCACTTGCTCGCTAGCTCACAGATAAACCAAAAGTATGAGTAGTTATGAGTAGGTACCCAAAGTGGTGGCCATCTTTATTATGCCTTTCTGTCTGGTATGAACTAGGGTGGATGAGAATTTGGTGTGCTGTGAAAGCAATATGTGTTTGGCTTGCTTGTGTAAGAGTGTGGGTGAACAATGCATTCTTGCGCCGTCTTCACTGTATAACTAGGGGTGCAATCCTAAGAAATTTAGGCTGGCCTAACTCACTTAGCCTATCTTTCCATGATGATGTGGGGAGGTGGGTGTATGCTTGTGCATTGGCCTAACCCGCCTCCCAGGAGGCAGTTTCACTTTACTAGGAGGAGAAGACCTTACATCAACTTTGTGACATCCCCAGGTCAACACATGCCATGTTCAGGGTGTCTTAAGTGGAGCTTAGGATTGCAGCCTTGGTTTGTTTTTGTCTGGGGCTATTCCCATATATAACGTCTTATATAGTACATTGCCGATGAATTTTATTTTTATTAGGTCAATTTTGACTGCAAATCAGGATAGGAATAATAATAAATACTTCCAAGCCCTCCTTCCTCTGATATGTTTTTTCCCCACCTGCAGAAGAGGGAAGAATTGCTGTTATTTTTCCGTTTTCCTCTTGCTGCTGCCTTTAAGAACAGTGACAAATGAAACGAGCAACTGTAAAATAAATAGACCTCTCTGTGTTTAGAAGGGATCTGTTGCCTCTGCATGTATCCCAGTCCTGAGCTGTGCCAGGAATTTTGACATTCCTTTGCAAATTAGGCAGGCTTTGTGGATGCAGGTCTGCTTTGCTGCACATGGGGGGGCTTTCAGCTTTAGGAATCTGGCAGGGGTTCAAGATCAAAGTGTTGCTTTGAACCCACTCGTTCGCCATGCAAAATAAACACAATCCACCTTGCAATTAAAAAGAATTCACAAAAAGAATGGGAGGAAAAAAACCTTTAAAAAGAGCTTTCCACCCAAACATAGCACCGAAGATTGGAAAGGGACACAGTGCACATCCGAGAGAAGGATCAACCTCTTCACGAGTCAACAATTTCTAGATTTGCTTTTGCTTTAGATCTCTTCCCCCCTTTCTTTTCTCCTTCATCACAATTGCAGCAGTCAAACCTATTGAAAGCAGAGGGGCATCCTGATGCTGCCACAAAATATTCCCTCGGCTAATTTGCCAGTACAACTCTTCACTTCCTGTGGTGGGTTTATGCTAAATCCTATTATTAGTCTTGCTCTGCAATTGCTATTGTCTGTGACTGGAAGCACAGCTCAAAGGCTACAGTCAGCCTTTTATTACAAAACATGTGAATGAAGGTTTGACCTACTGTTGGAGCATTACCCCTTTGAGGCTTTTGTGGCCGCTCCTAAGCTTTCCTCTGTAAATCACCAATGTCAAAACCAACTTTTACTCCTTTTTGTTACAGGAATGTGTGTGCATGTGTGTGTAGTGGACAGAGGAAGAAATTCCAACATGTAAATATACAATATGTATATTTTACAATATGTAAATATATGTAAACATATGTACACATACAGTATGTATATGTAACTATAAACATATATAAGACTCCATCAAGTATATCCTTACAATGGTTCCCATAATGTTTAGAATTTGTAACATGCCTTACATCCAGGGACGGCCCAAAGTGATCTGCTGGTGAGAAGCCAAACACATTGTACAGTGTAGTCAATATCCCGTGCATTCCCAACAACTATGTCGATACCAACAGAATACAATATTGATTGCTGACAGCCATTCTAAAATCATCCATGACACTATCACACTGATAGCTATCAATTGGGATGGCAAGAATCAATCCATGCATGATAATGGGCTGTCTTTGTGACATTTCTTTGCTACACATGCTGTTGCTGTTGAAAAAGCAACAGCATGTGAACCGGATCTGTGCAATTAGAATAGATATGGCTCTCTTCATCCCCAGCACTAGGTCATGATATTACATATTCAGTTTCTAAATCAGTGATTTTCAACCTTATTCATCTCATGGCCACACTAACAAGGCACTGAAATTGTCAAGGCACACAACTGACAATTGTCAGTTGTCTGCACTGTTGAGAAGGCTCACCAGGCTGTTCAAATACCCTAATTTTACTATTAATAAATGACTTTTCCCAAAATCCCATGGCACATCTGAGGACTGGCCATGGCACACTGGTTGGAAATCACTGTTCTAGATCATAAGCATGAGTACTGTGCTGAGCTGGAGGTGTCACAAATCTGTCACAAGACACTTCTGTGCCACTCCTGGGGAAGTTTAGGCCAGTGCACTATTGTTAAAAAAGCCTTTGAAGAGTGATGCACCAAAAGTGTACATTCCACAACCATAAAGAATGCAGAGCCTAAGGAAAAACTTTCTTAGACTTTTTAAGGAATGTATGCAATTGAAAATCAATCACATGGATCTTCCACTGAAGATCCTAAAATATATAAAGACCTGTCTGCTTTGGAGTCAGCTCACTGGTCTCTCTCTCTCTCTCTCTCTCTCTTTCTCTCTCTCTCTCTCTCTCTCTCTCTCTCTCTCCTCCAAGTGACTTGTGCAATGTTTGTGCCACCAAGGTGAATGTGGCTCACCAGTCACATATGATCTCCAGCCTCCTTCCCATTGCCCCCTTACATAAGAGTGAGTGACATTGACTGTAAGATGCTTACTTTAGAGTAGACATGCATAGGCTGGTCTCTCAGGAGAGGCTGAGCAGGTGCTGGTGGAGAATTGAAACTGGCCATATCCCGGTTTCGCTTGCATTGGAAGACAGTGCTTATATTACAAGATAAAATTTATTAGAAATGTTTGCTTGTCTTGCAAAACTTTCTCTATCCATGGTTTTACTGTATTCTTCCTTGGCCCCTTTGCTGGTAAAAATTCTTGCAAGACAAATAGTGTTTTGAAACAGCTGTCCTGAAGCCATTCATTCATTTGCCAGACTTTCAGTTTATAATGCAGCAAAAATTGAATAGGATTTCAATTGAATAGGAAATCAATATGATTCCAGCTTTGGGACTATAAAGCTACCAACAGTGGCATAGGTTCTAACGACAGATTTATCACATCAGGAAGTCACTGAGTTTTGTCATTGGTCTTCTTGAATCTCTCATTTCCAAACCTTACCACATGAGGGCACATTTAGAAGGTGCACCGTACGCAAATATCTAAACAAGAGAATGACAGAATGAATAACAAAATAAATGAAGGGATTAATGACTAATGGCCCAATTCTAGAGAGGGCCTATGGCAATGAATCTCCCGATATGCAACTGTTGTTAAGTCCTGTTATGGCACTGGAAATGCCATGCTGCTGTTGTGTGTGTCAGATGGTCTGACACAAAGGTTCAGAGGCTCTGTGTGTCTGCCAGAGATATGTCAGAGCAGGTAATGGTACTAGAAGGATTTGGTCATGGGTGGTCCAGTGGAGGTTTGAGGGAAGATCAAGGAGGTCTGGAAGGAGGCCAGAAGAGGAACGTGGTGGGAACAGCAGACACTAATCCTGTTTTCCTGGCCTACTCCTTGCCTGTCCTTGAATTTCCATCAAAATACCTGGCCTGGTCTATGGAAACTCACTGACAGCTTAGTGCTTGATCAACATAAAAAAATATTTTTATATCTCCCAGGCCATTTAGTTGCCTCCCAACCCATTGCATGCAGTTCATGCTTCAACAGTATTAAATACTTGGGTATAGGATTAGCCTGATTTATGCAATATCAATGAATCTTAAGTGATGACACTGCCTCCTTTATTGTTGTACTGAATTATACTTTATGATTGTTATCCCATCCCATCACTGAGTTTCCACCTGAGCATTGAGGTAACCCAAGAATGACTCTGCAGTTACACTTTTAGCTAATCCCATTGATTACAGAGTTTTACTAGGGGGAACATCAATGGTTGAAAGTTCTGAACTGAACTCTCCAGTGTGCTTGTTTTAGATGCTACTCATTGTGATGAGGTGGTATTTTTTTCTCTGCAGTCCTGAGCTTTTCATTTTTCTGACAACTCTATTTTACCATAATTCAGAAGCACACATTCTTATAAAATATGTATATAGATGTGACTTGACAGAATGCTTTAAATTTAAATAACAATGATAGCATCCATTGGTCTACAGAAAAGCTGTACTGCACTCAGGCAACTAACAATTTGCATTCATATAAGAAAAACTAATTCAATGTTGTGGCCCCTTACCCTTAGTTTGGTGTCCCACTTGAAGAGTGAGTGGTTGGGTCAGAAGGCCGTTAACCCAGTTTCAACTTCCAAAAGAAACTGGACTGGTACTTAACCTTGCCTACCAGAAGACCACCCAACCTGGACAGAGATCCAGAAGCCACAGACTCTAGAACCTGAGATTCTGGAACCAACATCCACTGACTGAGAATCCACTGAGCCCGAATCTCTTGAGAAATCAGCCCCATCCATGCCAGTCGAGAACTTAATGCTCCTTTGAACCTCTACGTCGACATCAGAAATGGGGCATGATAAATACAGAGGAACAATGGAGTGGAATAAAATTCTAAGCCCCAGGGCCTCCCTCAAGGACTCATTCTTTCCCTGGTCCATTTTTTGGGGAGGAAGTTGTTCAGTTTGAGCTCTCCAAGGTTCTGCAAATCCCAACAGCCTTGCCTTGTTTTGTCTTATGGGGTTCCACTTGGAGGACAGGCCAATCTCTGAAATAACTAAAACACTAAGCAGTCAAAACAAGTGAATCAAATTAGAGCAGTAGTAAAAAAAATCACATCCTTAAGTATTATTACTATTTATTTATTGATACCAGTTTATCACGGGGCTTGGTTGCACATTTGGGTTTGCATACTCACCAGCATCACAGTTCACATCTGTATTAGCACCATGATCAAGCCAAATTAGCACCACGATCAAATGAAATCAAATTGATTTGATGTAAATCTTCATGCTGTTGGGGGATATACTTTCCTATTTGGGTTCATAAATTAGGTTGTGCATCTAATTGGGAAAAATAAAGATTGAATCATGGTTGCTGAATACAACCACAAATAATAAACACCTACACCTACATTACATATGAATATGTAAAGAGAAATCATTCCAAATGCTTCATGAAATTAAAAATAAAATATCTTTTTAGACAGACTGAAGCATATTCCTAGATAGAAATTCCATGGCACAGGTCCTCACCAAAGAAAAATCCATCATCAGTCTTGCCTTACACATTAAAGGGACTTGGAGCGCAGCTTCCTGATGTTCCAAATGATCTGGGACATTCCTATGATAGAATCTTTAGCTTGCTTTCTTTCTTGCTTTCTTGCTTTCTTGCTTTCTTGCTTTCTTTCTTTCTTTAAAGTACTTAACTGCTGTCCTTCCATCCCCATTGAGGGGAAAATTGAGATGATGTTATAGGATTACATCATGGCTGCCAGTGGTTGATACTTTAGTCAATCAGATTGTTGGCTGATGGGCTTAGGATGAAGCTGAAGCAGTAACAAATCAGAGGTTTTTACAGAAGGGGTCACTGAAAATCTGGTAAAATTGCAGGCACGTCCAGATGAAACAAGATACTTGGGCTGGAATCTTATCCACAGTTTTCCTGAGAGTAAGCACCACTGACTATAATGGGACTTACTTCTGAGTAGACATGCATAGGACTGGCTTTAAGAATATAGAATATTCTTATATAAGATTGCCCAGTCCCACTCCCTACCACCCTGGCCCTTGTGGTCTCCATAAGAGACACAAGAAAATGGAACAGAAGTTGATATGGTCTAGTGCTAGGCTATGAGCTGGAGTAAGGGTGCAAGGCGGCTCTCTGAAGGACTGACAATCCACTTTTGCTTTTGAGGAACGCTCTGCTCTCTACAGTGCTGTGCTTTCTATTGGGACAGTAGACCAAGGCTCGACCTGCATATTTGTAAATTAAAGCAGTATAACAAAGGCACAGTGATCTCTCCTCCATAGGAAGCCAATATTTGTTCAGCATTGCCTTCAACTTCTCCTTGTTTGGGGAAGTGGTACATGCCATAACGCCATACTAGCTGTTTAAACAAAGCCTTGATAGTGTACTTATATCCTGCATCAGGTTTTTGTTATAGCTTCAGTATACTTGCTCAACGTGATGGGGAGGATGCAAGATTTCAAAAGAAATCATTAACTAGTAACTTTTTTTTTCCTTTTTCTTTTCACAGCAGTGATTGATGATGGCACTATAGGTTTCAATGTGCATTCACAAAGATGCATTCATAGGGAAGTGACAACTGGTAATAAATGTGTTTTAGCATTTCAGATTTGGTGCTAATGTATAGTGCAATCAGAATTCCAGCAAACTTTTTATGCCCAAGCCGAAAAAAAAAACTCTGATTTGTCATGTGAGGAAAAATTAACCTGAAAATTAATTTTTAATTTAATTAATCTGAAAATTAATAGATTCTTAGAGCATTTCTCTATGCTTTTTAAAATACTACTACTGTGTAATGGGATGTTAACTTCCTAACTTTTAGCAATCCTTTCCATTATGAAGCAGGCTGTAGATCCATCTAATATGAAGATTTCTGGCTGGCAGAACCAAAGAGGGGTGAAATTGCCCAACACTGATGACCAACTCATCGCCTTAGTCATTTTCAACCAGTGAACCATGGCACACTGGTGTGCTGCAGGAATTTTGGAAAAGTCATTAATTAATAGGAAAATTAGGGGATTTGAAGAGCCAGGTGTGCCTTGTCAATGGTAAAAACAACTAATGGTGTGCCTTGACAATTTCTGTCCCATATTAGGGCGCAATCCAGAGTAACTACGGGGAGACCTTGTTCTGGTGTAAGAACGATTTACAGGGTAGGAATGATTTACAGTGTAAGAATGATGTAAGTACAATCTAATGCACCTTCAAATCTAATGTGCACCTCGATTTTAAAAGGCTTCATTCAGACCAATAGGAAAGACTACCAGAGATATTTTTAATACGGGAACAGGAATGACGTAGGGCGCAATCCACAGTAACTATGGGGAGTCCTTGTTCCACCATAAGAACAATTTACTCTGGATTGCAATATGAATTTCCCTTAGGTTTTTCTCTAGGTGGTGCAATAACTACGGGTGCATGTAATGTCTCTTATGTGCTAACATAGTTACTCTGGATTGTAGGGATAGTGTGCCATGAGATGAAAAAGTTTGAAATCACTGCCCTAGAAGGATGTGGTCTTACCCTCCTTTAACAGACAAATCCAGAAATCTTCAGGGTGAAAGACCATGAAGGAATTAGAAGAACTGTGTCAGTTTTGCAGCAGATTAGAAACAAGAGACTGGTAAATTGTAGTCCCCCCCACACTAAATTAAATTTTGTACACTTCATCTGAGTGCACCAGATCCTATATCCTCTTTCCAAGGCGGCCCAAATCCTTTTTCAGTTATTGAATTTAGACCAGCAAAATAGTTGGCATAGGTCCAAGGAGAGCATAGGCAATCAGACCAGCTGACTGATTGGTCTTCCTCACCACTGGATGTTGGGTGAGCAGAGGGCTTGAGGGACGACAACAGGAGAGGAGCCAGGATCCAAAATAAGTTATTTCAGATCCTAAATCCTCTTTGAGGACAGCCCAGAGCAGCTCATGTCCACTCCAATCTCCTCAACATTTTTCTCAGGAATGCTAATATTTTTCTCTGTTGGATATTTCCAGCAGAAATGTAGAGGACAAACAACAGAGTTAGCATTCCTGAAAAAAACATTTGAATTTAATCCCTTGAACAGATACTGTACAAAATAGTTTATCTTGAACAGATAACAAAACAGCAGGAGTGTAATTCTGCATGTTATCTTGTGCGTGATTCTAAGATAGATACAAATTGAGAAGCAGAAACCATGTGAACAAGTTATCGTATATGGAAAGATACTCTTCACCTGTTCAGAGGTGTTATTGTCTTCATTATTTCAACCCAAATGCTGAACACTGTTATCTGAAACAGGATCCAAGCCTCAGCTTGAATTCCTTCCCATTTTACTTACTTAGGGTGCAGTCCTAACTTAGGCCATTACAATGTCCTCCCATTCCTGTGGTGATGTATGGAGGCAAGCACATATCTGTGCACTGGACTAACCCTTCCCAGGAGTGGCACAGAAGTGTCTTATGGAATTTTGGTGAAACCCCCAGGTCAGCACAGGACATGCTGGGGTTTCAGCTAGCCTAACTGGAACTTAGGATTGCAGCCTTAGAAGTGTTTAAACCAGCACAGAGGACTGTAAAACCAGTGAGACTGCCTGGTTTGCAACACTGTGTTGGAAGACAGAAGAAACTGCTTTAAAGTTTCCAATCAGTTCATTTAGGTCAGACAATGTATATAACAAGAGAGGCTTTTATGAAACAGTTACTGAACCTGGGAACTTTTGCATGACAAATATGGGTGTCACCACTGAGTTGTACAGACCCTTCTAAGCATATTTTCAGAATGCCAGCTGTGATCTTGGTTTCTTTCATTTTTTATTAATTCTTTATCATGCCTTCCTGATCCATTGTAGGGTTGTGGTGGCACAAGTGGTTAAGACACTGTATGGGTTAACCAGCAGGCCAGGGTTTGAGACCTGGGTCCTACAAGATGGGGTGAACTCCCGTCTTAAGCCAAGCTCCTGCCAACATAGCAGTTTGAAAGCATGCAAATGCAAGTAGATAAATAGGTACCATCTCGGTGGGAAAGGCAATGTCCTGGCAATAGTCCCCTGTGGCAGGCTGGCCAGATTTCCCCATGTTGCATCCATCATGGATTGGATGAAACTCCAATCCATAACAAGTGGACACTGTCACCACATGGTACAAACAATGAAAATTGCCATGCCTTCCTGATCCTCATTTACAAAGCAGTTTACAACCCACAGAAGTTACCAATACAATAGCAACAATATACAGTATACTTTTCAATATACAGCTTTAAACATTCAAAACTTGGTTAACAAAATGCAAATTATCAGCAGAGCCAAAGCACTAGTATTCCCCACTGTGAGGTTTCTGGTTGCCTTATTTTATACAGTAGATTTCAGCATCCTGTTGTGTATTTCCTTAGGAATTCAGAGTCCAACTAAGTTTGAGCAGAATTTGGTCTCTTAGCTAGAGATTATTCTTAATTAGCATCAGAAAATGTTTCTCTCTTTAAAAAAAATAGAGCTAGATGACCTGATTTCCATAAATATTTTGCTCTTCCTCTTTTCCCAAATGTTTCCTCCCCCACCCCCATGTTTCTGCATTGAAATGGACGATGTAAATGAAGCTCTGCTGTTGCTGTCTGGTTTTAGTTACAATGTCTGTTTGTTGACATCTCACGTGAAGGCCTGCTGTGTCTCTGGCTCTGTCTAGTTCGTTTCCCCTCTAATTAGGCTTTGCCCTCAATTAAGTTAATGATGCAACTTTTTCCTATAGATCATTTGCCCCTTCACTCAATTAGCGGAATCCTGAAGGGCGCATCCCTCTTTGGCGAGAGTCACTTGCCTCCGGGCACAGACTGTTCAGTACAGAGAAGCATTTAGGCAAAAGGAACTGTTTACTGGAAATAGAGAAGCCCAAAGAATTGAGGACGAGGAAGAGCCTGATGTCAGTCAGGATACTGGTCACAAATGCAGCCATGGCTACTAAGCATGAATGCCACATTGCAAGGGTGCATTTGGAGGCGCACTGAAATGGACTCTACGAGCCTGGAATTCTGCTGATCCTGGCATCAGATTCCATGTCCCAGAACAGCCTGCATCTAAGAATACAAGATGCTGCCTTATATTAGGCTCCCCTGGCTCAGTATTGTCACAAGTGTTCCAGACAGCGATCTTTCCATGCATTACCTAGAAATGCCAGGGTTGAGCCTGGAAACTCTCTGCATGCAAAACCCCCAGATAGGCTGGCACAAGTCCTGGCACAAGTCGTGTGCTGGTCTGGGGTGTTGAAAAAGTGCTATAAGGCAATTCCGTGCCACTCCTGGGAGTTATGCCACTGCACAGACATGTGCCAGCCTCCCCACTACACCACAGGAACAGGGCAATGGGTGAATTGTGCTGGCCTAAATTGGTTAGGATTTTTCCCATTCTGCTGGGAAATTTTTCCCATTTCCCTGTCATTCTGGCAAAACTCTGGGCACACTCCTGCGCAAGGTATTTTTATGCACGAATACTTGCTTTCTATTTATGTTCACTTAGGGCACAATCCTAACCAAGTTAGACCAGCACAACTTACCCATCTCCCTGTTGTGGTGCTGGTCCTGTAACACTACAGTCAGGGCATTTACATGGAAGAGTATTATCAACAAACATATAAAACAAATTACTGTATTTTTTATTGCAGCATTTCCAGAAGGGACCAAAGGCCATATATGCTAAGAAGATCAACATTAGTCAACAAAGAACTAGATTTAAATTCTTGAAAGTAACCTTTGATATATCGTTTGTTTGTGCCATAATCATTCCTATTATTCAATCAACAGTATTTATATACAGCTTTTTAACAAGTTCACAAAAGTGGTTTACAGAGAAAATAAAATAACTAATGGCTTTCAAAGTGGATGTGAACTTCTAAAGGTTTAGAGCCAAAAGTTGTACAATATTTGTATTTTGTACAAAAACCAAACAATCCAAAATTCACCTTTACTCCACAAATATTCATGATAAAAAATTAAATTATAGAAATGTGTTTGAATGTGTTCTTCATCACTGAATAAACTGATGATGAGTCAGTTCATGCTGGTTTATGGCACAAGGGACTGTTATTTATAGTGCTGTGAAATGATATGGAAACACCATCACATGCCCTTTTTACATGACAAGTTAATTCTCTATGTGTGGGTTTTTATTTAAGATGTGGAGAAACAGTCTGAAGTGGTACAGCCCAGATGCAGAATGCCTCTATTTTGCTCCCACTGTTGAGAATGACTCTAAAGTGGGGACACTTGCACACTGTAGTGAGGTTTTCTGCAAAATTTAGTGCTTTGTACCCCTTCTACCCAGAAACGTAACGAGGTTAGAGCATGGGATGCAATCTGCCACAGGCGACAGGGCCTCAGGGGTACCAGGGGGCGCCACTGACACTCCTCTGGTGGCCTCCAGTCACTCCCTCCCATGCTCCTCCTCGGGTGCACTCTGGGGCAACCATTTTTGAATTATTGAATAGTTCTTTGACTGGCCAGGAGGCGGGGGAAGGAGCTTCCTCCAGGCTCATGCCACTTTTACCAGCTCTGGGAACACCTAGAGATGTGTGCAGTTCAAAAATGGCTACTGGCTGGGCTGGGAGACTCTGCTGCTTGGCACGTGGCAAACCTTCACTCTAGTCCTCCAGGACTCGGAGCCGCTCGGTGCCTGCAGTGCCCCGCAGCCAGCTATGCCTTTCCTTCGGCTGTCAGGCCGCTCTCCCTCGGAGCCTGCCCATCAGCCAGTCCTGCAGCCTGAGCTAGCCAGCCCCAGCCTGACCACCACTTCCAGAGTACCAGCGTGGCCAGCCACCGGCTCCATAGAACTCCTACAGCCTCCAGAGCTTCCATGTGGCCAGCCGCTTCTGCGCTGCAGGTCGTATTTTTGGTCAGTGGCCTCATGATATAAGTGTGTGTGTTTGTGTGTGTGTGTAAATATATTAGTGCAACAAGGTAAGCCTCTGCTTCTACCTATGCCATTATCTGCTGGTTATTTCTGGAGCAAACTTGAATTTTTTTAATGTACATATATTGTTTCTTGAGAATATTACAATGATTAATTTTTATATGATGATGATGATGCAATCAAACTTTGGGTGCAAGTCATGTGGAACATAACAAAAAAGGAATTGTGTAACAGCCAAAAAGTCTCTCTCAATGGGATCCCTATATAAGCCAAGTTTCCTTATCATGTTTGTTCCTGCTAGCAATTTTTATGAATCAGCACAGGAACAAACAGTCAGGAGGAAAAGATAATTCAAATAAAAGCATGAAATGCTTCATGTATAGATACGTAATCATTGCTAAATAACAGGCATAGGTTACAGACATTGCAAACATGTGCTGTCCTTGTTTTTCAAATTAGCAATGTAGGCAGATGTATAACTTTTTAGACAGAGCCCAGGAATCACATGTAGGCCTTGTAGATGATAAATATAATGGATCTAGTATTTCTCATTATTTGCATTTAGAATAATGTGATTAATAGGGCTTGTTTATAAGGCTTGGATCTAAAGAAACTCAATTTCTAGACATGCACAACAGTTGCCGATGTTCCTTTGCGAACATCAGCCCTTCCCAGCTGTTCTGAAATGTTGGCAAGTCTTCTGGAGTGGCATGCATGTGGCTATAGCCAGGGTTGGGGAAAATGAAGGACTGGAAAACTCTCATGAAGCATGGGAAGTACCTTCTTTTTGTGCATGGAGATCATTGAGTCCAAGCCAAAGAAAATAAGGAAATTATGGCTTGCAAGTAAGTTCTTTTGCAGATGAGCGACATTTGATGCAATGACTTGTGACTTCCCACGTGTTTTGGAGAGCCAGGCATATGGATTATTTGTTCACATTTTGGGCCTACCTGTGCCATCTGCCCAAGACTAACTTTACTCAAATAGTTTTGCTCATCACACTATATGCAGTGCCAGATTTATGTATAAGCTAAATGAGCTATAGGTTAGAGCCCCATTCTTTTGGAGGCACCCAAAAAATTTAAAGAAAAAAAACCCTGGATGTACATTTCCAAAATATAAGATAAAAACAAATAAAATGATACCGTAGCATAAAATACAATATAGCATATATTCAACCCAAAAACAGCGGCAATTTATTGTTTACAAAGGACAGCTGGACATATAAAGGGCCCCATTCTCTTCAATAGCTTAGGGCCTCAACATACCTAAATCTGGCCCTGACTGTATGGGTAAATGGATAATGCACAGGAAACTTCTTCAGTGAAAAATCCTCATCTGTCACCTGAGTTTGGTGACTGAACTTCTCTGGCTTATACATGCAGTCACCCCTATGGGAAAGTTGGTGCATCACTTTTCAAAAGCTTATTGAACAATAGTGTAAGTGCAACCCCAAACAAAATCATATCAGAGTACCTATACATGCTTAAATGGGATGACTCGAATGATATTGGCGGTGGGTTCCATCCTGCACAACTAAAACCGTAAATGAGGACAATAATATTAAACAGATTATATAAAATTAACTTTAAAATAGCCAGCTCAGAAATATTGGGAAGAAATCAGTACGGAAATTGCCCAAACTTGTGTCCAAATTGAGCGTTTGGTTTCAGAATTACTCCAGTCATCTCACACTTCTCCTTATAGTACAAGACCCTTCAAGATGATGTTGTGATAGGCTCAGTCTGCAATCTTAAGCTTCACTTAGGCCAGCAAAAGTTTCAGCATAAGTCCTGGGCTGACTTGGGGGTGTCAAAAAAGTGCTGCAAGGCACTTCTGCCCCACTCTTGCGGGGGGGGGGGGGGTTAGGCACAGGCATACGCACAGGCATACGCCAACCTTCCCACACCACCACAGGAAGGTATGCCAGGTGAGTTGTGTTGGCCTAAATTGGTTAGGGTTGTGCCCTGAAACCACTAAAACAGCAAATTTGTCAGTTTATTAACAGGACCCATGGAGATGTGTGTGCAGAGGGTAATGTTTACCCATACCAAGGATCAAAAAGGAGGCCCAGGAATCAAAGTAAGGGGTCCAGAAATTTCCTGGGATCTTTCATTTTCCAATTTTCCCAGATTTGTTGTCCACATGATGGGGGTGCTGTTGCAAGTGGATGGCCATCAGAAGCCATATGTGAAAGTCTGTGGAATGCATACATGTTGCTCCTTAACACTGTGTCACATCAGGGAGGAAACTGAAGAAGCTCGAGAAGTTATTTGGCTTGCTCAGGGGCACAGCTGAAGAACTACAACTGTTGCAGAAGTAAGTTTTAGTATACACATGACACTTTTCATTCAAGTTCAACTATAAATATCACAATGCCGGTTTCTATACTTAAAAAAATTAGACTCAGCAGTGTGTTTTTCTGTTTTACTATAACTGGTTGCTGATTCTTCACAAGCTAGTAAGCCTGGCTCTGCATAAGGATGCTCAGGATGCTTCCGAGACCTGAGCTGGGCTGTCACCACCATCCTTCAGCCTCTACCGGACCTTGTTCTGCCCACCTGTCACCATCTTCCCTGCACTATATTCCCCCCTTCCCTCTCTCCTTTTTCAGGGGACCGAAAGAAACTTTGTATCCCCTGATAAAATTCCTCTTGGAGACACTGCTTATCAATAATAGGCTGTAACCCAGCCTGTCTCTGGTCCTCAGGAGATAAGCCTTCTGGAAAATTATACCTTCATTTCCTCATATGGTAGCAGACTGTCTCCAGCTTTCACCCCCAGTGGACATGCTTGAAAGGACACAGATACCTAGTCCCTAGAGCAGGAATTTTTGCTGCTGAACGCCAAGATACATGCAGATACATAGATGATCCTATATGAAAGATGCCAGGTTTTGACCTATGTCACCAGCATTAGTCACCTCTAAACAGGATCTGTACCCAGCATGGTCTCTTCCAGGACTCACTATTTAAGTGGGGTCTTGTATCTACCTCTCAGTGTGACTATGTTGCTCCTCAACAAAATATTCATCACATTATATCCAAATGTCCATCAAGAGCTATACTGGTCCCATGTCTGATTACCCCTCTCCAATATAGACCACTTTGTCCTTGAATGGCTGGTGGACTGAACATTAACACCTGATTTACCAAAAATCCATGTATTTGCCACATGCTAAAGAAATAAATTTGATCAATGTGCTGTAAATGGTCCACAAAGGTGCTTCAAGGGCTTGGTGGAGGGTCAAAAGCACCATTGGGGGATATGAGACCTGCTTCCATCAGAGTTGGGTGCCTTGTCAAAAAGACTGATGTATCAAAAAAATTGATAATTTTATCATATAGTGTGCCATGACATGAAGAAGGTTGAAAATCTGTCTTAGAGCGGAGGTCATTAAACTTGTGACTGCTGACTGATGGAAAATAGGTCCCAGTCTGGACCAGAGCTTAGTGTTCAGTCTCCACACCGTCCATATCCTGAATAGATCTTGGCACTGGGATACTCTGTGAGTTGTGTCTGTTGCCTGGAATCCCAGAAGGCTATGCAATGGGATGCCCAGCCAGACTTGACTGCCTAGACTGTGTTGTGATGCCCAGATTTATTCAAGATAAGAGCCACACGAAAGGAATGGTGGAATGGTATATTCTGCTCACCGAGCAAAAGGTTTTCATTAAACCCTGTATCTGCCTCCTGGGCCAGGGTTTGGATGAACCTGTCTTAGTGGAAATGGGGGGTATCAAAACATCAAGCGAAACAGGTTTGGCATGCCTTTTGCCCATAGAGCTCTATGAATGAGAGAAGAAGGGAAAGCCATGAATGTGCAGGTCTCCCAAAGTTTTGCTCTTCACAGCTGAGGGTTTATGCTTGACACATGGGTGGAGGTAGAGAAAGCATACACAGTATTTGTCAAATGGAACACAAAATATTTCTGCAATTATTTCATTATAGTGGAGAGATGGTGTCTATACAAGGAAGTGTAAGAGCATGATGCAATACTATGGGCCATAAGTGGGCAGGAGTCCAAAGTCAACACAGCTCTGTTGAGCTCTACTTGTTTAGGATCTGGGCAGGTCTCATGATTTTATTTCAGTCTTGTGATGCTCAGTTTAATTGTTTTATTTTTTTAATCTTTGTTTGGTTTCATAAAACATTGGTTCCTAGAAAGAAATGGCAACAAAAGACCAGGTCTTTGCTTTAATAATGGTGCTGTTTGAGGAGAAAGTGCAGAAGTGTGAAAAACATAACAAGGGCATGAATGATCTTGCCAACTTAATCACTTTAAAGTCATGCTGAATTCAAGCATATTGTCCTTACAACACACTTTATTACCTAGCGAGAGGCTGGACTTTATCACTTCAGGCTGTATATGACGGATGGGAATCAGGCAGCATATGATGCGGGGTGGGGGAAGGATTACATGCATGAATGCTTCCCCCTTATAAAAATATTATTAAAGTTGACATGCAAGGGAGGAATCCATAGTAGATCCCTTCTCCTTGCAATGCTAGTTTACCATGTGTGGGAGGCAGAAACCAGCAATGGAATAGCTCCATCTCTGTTGAAGTGGTACAGTCTAGCACAGGATGGCCAGTCTTTCAGTTTTAGGGCTCTTGGACCTTGAACCACAGCATAGAAGAGGAAATTTCAAAAGTTGCAACTAGTCTTCTGTGAGAAAAAAGGTCCAGGTTGAAAGGTTGAAAGTTTGCCCACTGTTGGACTACCATGTGTTGCATCAGTGATTTTCAGTGATTTTTTCTTATTGGCATGCCATGAGCTGCAAAAGATTGAAAATAGCTGAGTTATACCATGAAAGGCTCTCTGTTTGGCAGCACAGCTTTGACAATAATTATCAGATACGTAAAATAGGATTCCACGATACACAAAAATGCTAGACAGTTATCAGACTTGAAATCCCAAACACTGGCAAACAATATTTCTGGGGTCTTAGAATAATAAGAAACAGAACAGCTTTTCATGTGTGTGTATATGATTAGGGCTGCAGTCCTAAACCCCAGTTAGGCCAGCATAAGTCCTGGCACAAGTCTCATGCTGGCTTGGGGGTGTCACAAAAGTGCTATAAGGCAGTTTTGTGCTACTCCTGGGGGAGTGTTAGGCCAGTGGTGTTAGCCAGCTGGCCTCCCCACACCACCACTGGAACAGGGAGAAAGTCAATAGTGCCAGCCAAAATTTTTAGTATTGCACCCTATGGAACATATAATCAGATTTATATGAAGGTGGCAGAGGACAAAACCATTGCCAATGGACACATTGCATTTTTAAATTTTACTCCTGACACTGTTGATTCAAGAAATATGTTAAAAATAATTTAACATATGCATGAGGTCAATGAAAAACAATCCCTACAATCCAAAGAAACTATGGGAGCACGTAAGAGTCATTTACATCGACATAGTTACAGCGCCACCTAGTGAAAACCTATGGGAAATTCATATTGGAATCCAGAGTAAATTGTTCTTACACAGGAGCAAGAAGTCCCTTAGTTACTCTGGATTGCGCCCATGGTGAACAGGGCTTGGGAGGGCCTTCCTTTATTAACAGCAGAAAACAATAATAGTGGGTGCAATCCTAACAATTTCTACTCAAAAGTAAGCCCCATTCTGTTCAATGGGTCTTGCTCCCAGGAAAGTGTCTTTAGGATTGCAGCCAATGTCTGTTTTTGTATGCATAAAGTTGCTTCTCCATGGTGCAGTTCAGTTAATTCCTTTATATCGTTTCAAATAATTGTCTGGGAGATTTTGGGATTGTTTTAGGAAACTGAATATATTCTCTCTCTCTCTCTCTCTCTCTCTCTCTCTCTCTCTCAGGGCACAATCCTAACCATGTCTACTCAAAAGTAAGCCCCATTGTGTTCAATGGGTCTTACTCCCAGGAAAGTGTCTTTAGGATTGCAGCCTTAGTCAGACCTTGTTCCCAACATTCTGTCTATTATGACCAAAAATTTGAATGGTGCATAAATATTAAAATGTGTGAATAAAATGCTGATATAGTGCTTTTTTCTGTCAATCAACTCTCTTCACACATTCAGCTGTGTGCCAATCATCAAGCATATATAGCAGTCAAAAGCAGGGAAATCAAAGGATTATGTGTGCACGTGTGATCCATGCCCAAATGTTGACTTATTAAGTGATGAGAAATCTAGGATACATATGTGATCCAACTCTTAAAGTTCCTCCTCACCATGTGAAATGCTCATAGCAAATAGAATGAATTTCAACAGGGAGAAGTGCAAAGTTCTGCACTTGGGCAATAAAAACCAAAAATACAGGTATAAAATGGGGATACTTGGCTTGGCAGCACAACATGTGAGCGGGATCTTGGAGTCGCTGTGGATCACAAGCTGAACATGAGTCAGCAGTCTGATGTGTCTGCAAGGAAGGCAAATGCCATTTTAGGCTGCATTAAGAGGACTGTAGCTTCCAAGTCGCGGGAAGTTCTAGTTCCTCTTTATTCAGCATTGGTCAGACCTCACCTTGAGTACTGTGTTCATTTCTGGGCACCTCACTTGAAGAAAGATGCAGCCAAACTGGAGCAAGTCCAGAGGAGAGCGACAAGAATGATCAGTGGGATGGAAGGGAAACCCTACGAGGAAAGGTTGGGGGAACTTGGGATGTTCAGCCTGGAGAAGAGGAGACTGAGAGGAGACATGATTGCCCTCTTCAGATACTTGAAGGGCTGTCATAGGGAGGAAGGGGCCAATTTGTTCATAGCTGCTTCTGAAAGCAGAACCAGAACTAATGGGTACAAACTGCAAGAAAGGAGATTCCAGTTGGATATCCGGAAAAAATTCCTGACGGTGAGGGCAGTTCAGCAGTGGAACATATTGCTAAGGGTTGTGGTGGACTCTCCCTCACTGGGGATCTTCAAGCAGAGGCTCGACGAGCACCTGTCGGGGATGCTCTAGGGGGATTTCCTGCTGCAGGCAGGGGGTTGGACTAGATGACCTACTAGGTCCCTTCCAACTCTATGATTCTATGATTCTATATCTGGAAGACAGCATTCTGAGCAAAAAGAATATTGAATATTGAGAAAGTTTCCTTTTAAAATACTTGAATGCATCATCATCATTCCATTAAGCATTGGAATATGGGTAGGGTGGGCTTCCAGTTTGATACAGAGGCTGAAGAAACTTCCGTCAAAGTACACAGTGCATGATTTGTTCATGTTTCCTCAAACTATTTGAGACTGATAAGTAATCCATAGAGACTTAAATCTTGTGTTATGTAGGAGACTCATGTTACAAGTGCCCCAAGGTCCTGAAAACTCTTGTCTCTGCTGCACTTTGGAAAAGTGAGGAATTACCTTGCTAAAAAAGAGGCTAATGGCTTAATTTAAATCCTGACATTCTTTGAAGGATGGTGCAAAGAAGAGTTGTCAGTTCTAGCATGCCCAGTTTCATCTGGTTCTTGGAAATTATATTTATTCTCCACTAATATCTGTGGTATGGTAAACTCAGCACTTTAAGATGGCAGAGGGCATGGGGGCATATTTTCATGAAACTTTGTTGAGGGCCAGATCTCCCATATATACAACCTTAGTAATGTTTCGTTCCAGCCTGAGATTCCTTTCCTTCTGACAGTACAAGATCTAGATGGGCTGGTGATATTCCACCCTAGCACTTATCTTTCCCTCTGCCATACACCGGCCTTTAAAGACAATCTAGCACGTATGTGTGTACTGCAAATGACAAGAGACAGCCCATGGACATAATGAACCACAAATAGCCAATGACCTGTAATTGGGTGGAAGGGGAACAGATGGCAACAAAGCAAAGGAGAAAGTGAAAACAGCTGGGCCTTTTCCACCCATATACAGTGTAAATATTTGTTTGGCTCTCATCCCTCTGATATCACAGATGTGAGAGGAAGTAGCTTGTGGGAATTATTGACAGAGAACGAGTATGGAAAGAATGGAATGAAGTTGTGTGTGGTCTCTAGGGAATATATGCACTTATATTAAAATTGAAAAATCAAGTGGATTTGTCCAAACAAGAATCAAGGGTCAGTAGAGAGGTTGATGGAGAGTTGAATCCATGGCTGTAGGTTGCACAAGGTCTGGAGCACTCAGAGAAGAGTTCAAAATCAGCTGGGTCCTATTGGCAGTAGGAGATCTTGAACCACCACCACCACCTCCTCCTCCTCGTCTTTCTTCTACCACGTTGGGTGTTGAGGGATTTCCATGAACCACTGCCCCTTTATCAAAACACCTGAGCATCCTTGTTCCAACCAGCTTTATTAGGCCATCTACAGTTCATGCAAGAGGTTGGATAAAAAATGCCCAGGCAGAAAACAGCAATGCAGTGGGTAGATAGACCTCGGCTATTGTTGCTTCTGCTCTCTCATTTTTTGACCATCCTCCTGCATGATGACCAGTTCAGGACTTGGTCTTGTTCCTATTCATTTTTTATGGCCACACCAATTCCATTGTCTACTCCACCTGCTTCGCTCTGCTTTTTGAAAAGAACTCTTTGACTACAGAACTGTCCTAACTCTCAAAATAAATATATTGGCCTGGTCCTTTACTTGAACTCTGCTCCAGACACCAGGGATCTGCCTTGTTGTGTGATCCCACAGAGGCACCTATTCTTCAAGGAGATGCTTGACTCCAAATCATGATAGCCTGTAGGAATAACGTGAGAATCAGAAAGCAACAATAGAGAGGAAGCTCTAGAGCTACTGTCAGGGAGAGTCATGTAAAGCTGCAAAAAGGAGTGATGAACAAACAATGTAACGTTCATCATGTGCCAAATTGAGGAAGCCACGAAATATTGGAACACAAGAGCTGGCATGAAGTAGGAAGCTTGTAACAAGGACTGTACCAGAAAGGATACTACTGAACCTGAACCAATCCAGGCCTTTCACATGGGTGGGAAGATGTAGTGATCTTACTCCAAGATTCATGATTTAGAGTAAGCATTCATGTGAATTTTCTTTCTTTTAAGCTTGGCAACATCTGTAATCACTTTCTCATAAGCTTGGCAACATCTTTCAACATCTGTAAGTACTGATGGAAGTCACTGTGGGATAGGGGGACAAAAGGGTGAAAAAAACAATACTGAAATCGTTGACAGCTTTTTGAAAAAGACGTTCAATTTTTAGTCATTGGAATAAATAAACTTAGTGAGGACTTAAAGATCAGAGTCCTGCACTAATTAAAAGTAATCTGATAATACAATATTCAATGTAGTTGATTTATTGCTTTCACTGATATACAATAATTAAGGTCATTAATGAAATATCAGGTATGCATTTGTAGAACCAAGTGAGATTTTTAGCAGCCAAATTGGCTGTTCCCAAAATATGATTGGCAAACAGAAACAACATTCCATCCAAACTGGATCCCAAGCTTTGCTTTGCACTTTTGGGAAGAAAAAAATGATTTGATCATTATTCAAATATAAAAGTATTTCAATTTTTCACACTTCAAAGATCATTTAAAGATCAGGCATCTCTCTCAAAAATGTGCCAGCCTCCCAACATACCCAGTGGCTCAGAAGTGCCTTATGGCACTTTAAGACCCCAGGTGGCCAGCACAGGACACTTGCACTAGCCTGGATCTCTCTTTGGATTGCACCCAGAATGTAATTTATGTGCCACCTTTCTCCTAACGTGTAACTCAAAATGATATACGATGGACTGGATCTAGACTTGCTTAGCTTAACTCAAGGTGCCTTCATTATGCATGTTATGGTGAACATTTATTGGAATAACAACCAACAAACCTATACACAGTAAATACAATAAACTTAGAGACAATAAGAAAATGATAATAAAGTTAGTTAAAGCTGACTATTCTTGCTTTCCATATAGCTATTAAAGAGATAATATGCCCTTATAATTTTAGGGGAAAGAGTAGATATTGTGTAATGACATTCGACCTGCAGTCCTAACCCCCGGCCTTAGGCCGGCCTAAGCCACAGCACCAGTCCTGTGCTGGCCTGAGAGTGTCACAAAAATACTGTCACAAAAATAATGCGCCACTTGTGGGGGAAGGTTAGGACAGCGCACAGACATGTGCTTGCCTCCCTAGGTTAGGATTGCATCCCTAACTAACAAAAGGTAAGTGGCAATATGTCCAGCAAAATCCCCATAATTTTGTACAGAAAGACTGAGCTCTCTGCAACTCAGTGTTGAAAGCAGGCATACAAATCTGTATCTGTATCTGTATAAAAGTGGTAAATCTGTCTAAAAATGTATTTTAAAATCTGTATAAAAGTGTGGAAAAACCTTTGCATTAAATATATTAATAGCAGATAGAACAAATGGATTATCACAGGAATAAATGTAACTAGATATGGCCTGGATAGTAGTTCTAGCTGATTTAAAAACTGACATGCATTAAAAACCAAGTGAGGTCTATCTTGAAAATTCATTCCAAATATATAAAAAATGTTTTGATCTGATGTATATGATTCCTACTAGAGGTCCATGACAAGTGGTTTCCAGAACTTTTCAAAAACAGGGACTTTAGACTTATAGTTAATTTGCAGATAGTTTGCAGTTAAATAATGGATACAGTCATTAACTAGACATTTGAAACCTAAACTAGTTTGAGAGTCTAATACCATGTCATCTATATATATATGACAGAAGTGGCACCAATAATAAGCCAATTTTTGTGCAATATATATTAATCAATGGGGATCATTTATTAAAAGGTTGAAAAAAGTTGAAGCCAGAACTGTGTTTCACCCTTTTATTGATGAGGTTCTGGTCTAATAGCTCACTTGAAGTAGACAGTCTGATGTAGCAGCCATTACACATCCTTAAGCTACTTTTTAGAACCTGAAATATGTTCATCTACTGTATCCTTCAGCTTTGTATGCCAGGATATGATACATGTCTCCGCACTGTCTGGAACTTGAGAAAACAGAGGTTTTCAAAAACCCAATAAGCTCCAATATATGACAGGTGAGATGTATTCTGCTTTGAGTGCAATGTATGGATCTGTGCTACCATTTCTTTCATTCACTGGAGATAACATTGGAACTGGCCCATAGATTCCATTAATAGTGTGTAAAATCCAAAATTAGTTTCTGTGGCTGTGTATGGATTGATAACAGGACATTTTTCCCTACCCTAGGAATTCTAGCCTCCGAACTGATGGGTTTCTAAATCCAAGAATCAAAACCAGATTGCTTTGCTCTGAGAAAATATTACTGGAGCTCTGCTTCTCTATATTTTATGGATTCAAACTATCTGGGGCCAATCCAATGACTCACTCAAGTGTGTGTGTTTTGAGAATAGTCTGTAACTGTCCCTTGGCTGTATGCTTTTGTGTTTGTTCCTAAGACTTCTATACTCCCTTGTTTCCCCTGTAAAACAACAAAACACACTATTTTGGTGTTGCTGGTCATGATTCCAGGAATGGGAATCCAGTTCCTAAGTACAACAGACCTTACATAGTAACGGGCTGGCAGTTCTTCAGAAATGCTTTGACCAAAAAGTACTGACTGAAAAATAGAGAGAGAGAGAGAGAGAGAGAGAGAGAGAGAGAGAGAGAGAGAGAGAGAGAGAGTGTTACTAGCAATAAAAAGCTGTACCAACAATAATAATAAAAATAAAAAATAAGTAAAAATAAAGGAGATAAATTCTGCCTTTCAGTTTTTTGCATACAAATGGGAAAGCAGTGCAAGTTTGCCACTAAGTATCATGAATACTAAGGCTGCTGCTTTAATGAAAGCTCTTCTCTTCTGAAACGTGCGTGTGTAGATGGGAACATTTGAAGCCTAGTCTTGCCAACCACTTTTGTTTGCTGCCTTTTGGAAATTAACCCTACCATGGTGTGATGGAGAAGCAGCTCTCGAGCCTGAAAGCAGAACAATTCTCAGTGTTTGAGTAGGATCACCAGCCAGCCAGCAGTAAAACTGAGTTGTCAGGTAAAAGGACTCCAAAAAGCTAGCAAACTCTATATTCTTCCAAAATTCCCCCAAACTCTCCAGATTCAGTCCTATTTAACCAGTTTTTTAAACTGGTTCTACCCTGACCATTCAGATTCCTATAGGTTTTGCCCAACTCTAAGCCGTCAGGTTTCTTCTCAAATTCCCTGCACTTATGAAAGCTATCATATCAGGACAAACATTCATATCTGCAGTTCTCCCTAATATGCTGGGTTTATGTGTCATAAGAGTTTTGTGTATGGCAAATTATTCAAACCTGAAATCACTAACTTGGGCGGGGGGGAGGTTGACCTGATACTTCTGATCCATGCAGTCTAGATGAGAAATGCTCATGTTTTAATCCATGTTACAAATGGATGTAACAGGTAGAATTACTATGTGTAATTCTACATGTTACTCTGTAGAACTAGCATGCTATTCAGTAGAATTAGCTTGCAGTCAGATTGGCAAATATTATAATACCAGTCTACAAATTATTGGTATTATAGTATTTTAAATATTGTTATAAATAGTATAAAAAAGCAGGTCAGTCTTGAAAGATTATGGTATTGTGCTTGGCGCTGCATACCCTGCATGTGAAGCACGAAAGCGTGGGTTAGATTGTTATGGAGGATAGGCTGTTACCCAAGCAGCAAATCCCCTCTCTCCACGCCACTGAATTAGTCCAATGGAAAGGTAGAGCCGATACAATTGGATCCAGCTGGCGTCGCAGAGCTGGGCTAAGGACAGGAGCTCACACTGTCTTGTGGGACCGACCTGGGTCTTGAACCCTGGCCTGCTGGTTAACAGACACAGTGTCTTAACCGCCTGCACCACACCACAGCTCTACACAAACAGTATAAGTAGTATTATAACTACATTGATATATAGTATACATCTATATAAATAGTATAAGTAGTATTATAACTACATCTATATATAGATGCAGTTCTATACAACTGCAGTTCTGGTCATCTTATCTGAAAACGCACCTAAATCTATCACAAAACTGAAGAAGGTATAGAAATAGGCACAAAATAGATCAGAAAGTAAACAACTTTCCAATAAAGAAAGGCTTAAGAGATTGGAGTGGAATATGATGGAAGTTTATAAAATTATGAACATAATGGTGAAAGTAGATAGAGTGCATTCAGTTTTGCTTGTTCAACACACTAAAACCCAAAGACTCCCGAGGATACTAATTAGCTACATGTTCTCAGCAAACATAACATGTTTGTATTTGTAGAGAACATTTGAACATGTTTGTATGAACAACATTCGTATTGTGCAAAATTAACTTGTTGAATTCATTGGTACAAGAAGTCAGGTTTACCCCTAATTTAATAATCATTAAAAGGTTTAGACCAATTCATGGAGGTTAGATCTGTCAGTTGTCATTTGACATCTTCCAGCTCAGAATGGACCTCCATGTACAGAGATCAAGAGGGAATCATGCCTTGTTTGTAAGCTTCTTAGGAGGATCTGGCAGGCCTGGTTGGAAAGAAAGTGAGCTGGCCTAGCTGGAAATTTGGTTTGGCATAATAACACTTTTATTTTTTATTTAATGGGATAGTGTATGTTCTTGCATTTGGGCATTTTCCTGTACCCTTGTGGTGTTTTGAGACATCAACAAGAAGTCCAGGTAGTCTGTTGTCAGTTACAATCCATTTGGCAAGATTTAAGCAAAATGGTTTGGCAGTCAAATGTCTTGGCAAAAGGAAATGCAAAGTTGTGTGATTCACCCACGTCTCCATCTCATGTTCCATTCTGGTTTTGTAGAACCATCATAAGGAAAAATGGTATGGTATTTGTTCTTCTGGAGATTAATATGCAAATTGCATGCAAAGAATTCACATTACAAAAAAATATTAGGAAAGATTCTGTGGCTTGTCCCACATGAACTACTTCCTTCATTCAAATACATACATATATATATATATATGTTCAACATGTCAATCCAGTTATCACATTTTATAAGCAGCATTTTCTCCATGTCACTTAAAAGCACCATATATTTATGATTCTTGAGCCATAAAACCATACCCCAATGGCTTTATTTCAAATCCCCCAAACCCTAATTACACATTGAAACCAATGTTCTCATTCATTTTAAGGCAAGTATTATGTTAGCAGATCTGGAAGGTTAGTTCTGAGTTGGACTGTTTTCGCATGACCGCAGCTCCTCGGGGGTAATGGTGGTGGTGGGAAGTGGTGGTTTCTATTCTAAGAAAACTTCCACAAGCTGAGGGAAAAGAGAGTTTGATGTCGCTCTTCCTCTCCCACAAAAACTCTAATAACTAGTTTTTATATTTCATAATGGCACACTTTTCTGATGGCTTCTGCTTAGGAAGTAACTAACCATTTTCTTGGCAAATACATGTTCCCAAACGCCCATTTGCCAAGAGAGCATGAATATGAGGGAAAGGCACAGGAGTACAAGCAAGGGAGAATCAGCGATTGAAGGAAATATTTCCAGAAAAATGTTCCCCTTTCATGGTCAGTTTCTCCCCAATGAGCCTTCCTTTCAGTTTAGAGCCTGACTAAGAACAAACATGAAAAATGTCTTGGGGGAGATATTTGTGAGGGAGAAGCAATAGGTTGGGTTTTGCATCCCCTCAGTTCCCACCAGCTTAACCTTGCTAAATCTTCTCCGTTTAAGAGGGAAACATGGGGCTGACAGGCTTATGTTTCCCTCATAGGGTACAATCCTAACCAATTTAGGCTGGCATAACACACCTGTCTCCCTGTTCCCATGGTGGTGCGAGGTGGCTGGCACATGTATGTGCAGTGGTCTAACCCCCTCCTGGAGTGGCACAGAGGTGACTTATGGCACTTCTGTTACATCCCCAGACCAGCACAGGACCTGTGCCCAGTCTTATAATGGCCTAACTGGGGATTAGGATTGCAGCCACTGTTTCATGGTTGCAATGATCTCATCATCTTTCACAAAGATTGATCACAAACTTGTGGAAATTTATTATCATGTCACAACAGAAATCAATTAGGTTTCTCACGGTAAATCCAAGAGGATCAAATAAACTTCTTTGAATCCCAGCCCTACAAATCCTGATTTTCTTTTCAGCAGTTTTTCCATGGGTGCTCAAAGAAGAAGCCAGCTCCCAGCAGTCAAAGACGATGCCTGCTGAAGTAGGGGAATATTTGGTGGTCTAAACTGCTTATACTCAGAGGTAGACCATCCATGGTACTCAGCATGGTTATTACACTAGGAACCAGTGCCAAGCCATAGGTACTGGAAGGGAGGGTGAGGTAAGAACCCAGGGGAAACTGAGTCATCACCTGACTTCTTGGGAGGTGATGGTCTAGCTGTAAATACTAGGACTGTTTGTGGGTCTGATTTGGGAAGAAAAGAAAGAACTCCAGGTTAAGGTCCCACAGGCTGAGGCTCCAAGCTCTGACTCCTCTTCCATTGACCTCAATTCCCCTTAATAGTAACAGCATAAGCAGTATTAGTTAGTGAATTGAATATGAGGGATCTGCATGCAGCAGAGAAAAAAATGGCCACTGGTGGCTCTACCTCCAAAACAATAAGAGAGAGGCATTTCCAACTACCTGCAGCAGTACTTGAAAGGTATGATACAACAGTAGCAAAGCAGTTTTAAAAACTGTGAGTGGCCATTCGTGTTGAGTCAAATCTGTGTATATCTGAGATTGTGAGCCTTTCAGGGCAGGGAATCTGTTTCCAATTTTAAAGCACACTAATGTGATCAACTCAACAAGTAATAATACTGCTATTGATGCTGCTGATGATGATGACACAACAATGATGATTTTACACAGCTACAGGTGCAGGCAATGTTGATTTCTAATCATTCAACTTGGGGACAGGAAAGAGTGAAATTAGTGTAATTTCTAGTTTTTTTCAAGCTCCATTTTTACAGTATGTATTCAGAGTGTGTTGGCAACCATTTCTCCTTCCTAGGGAACTCTGGAAATTGTAGTTTAGCATGGAGCAAAGATGATTAACAAAATATTCTCAGTGCCCCTCCCAAGCTACAAATCCCAGGATTTGTTGGAATAAGCTAGAACACCTAAAGACATACAAAATCAAGGAATGATTATTGTGTGTACATGCCCTGAATATGTCAATCCAATAAACAACACACATATAACAGTGTTCCAGGTGGATAAACACATTGGGCTAGTCCACACTTAACAGGAGTGTTGAAGAAACAACCCCTGGTGATAAAATCACAGTCAAACACCGTAAGTATCATTTGGAAATACTACCAGACTTGTCAAACTCATCGTATGCATGTCTACTCAGAAGTAAATTCCATTGTAGTCAATGGGGCTTATTCCCAGGAAAGTGTAGTCTGAGAAACTCCCATGGACTGGACAAAATGGTGAAGCTGACCAAATTTGGCCCACAGGCCTTGTGTTTGATACCTGTGGACTAGTCCCTCCAAGATGAAACATAGCTGCTACATTATGTGCGAATGAAGCATTTCAAAAAGAGGGGCACAGAATATTGGTGGCTATGTACAGAACCCACAGAAACTATTCAGAATCTATGCTGACCCACCAGTAACACAGCAATGATCTCACACTCATTTGAAGAAGCACATCACGATGCCGTGATGTAGGGACAAGGCCTATTCTGATCTCCCAAAGTGGCATTTCTAAGACATACAGCTATTGCCAGTCACCCCTTTTGCAGAAGATGCTAAGGGATTACATGCGCCTGAATTTGCTCTACTGTTTTGTGAGTGTATCTCTATGTCGTTTCACCAAAAATCCCAGTTGCATTTCCCACCACCCTTCCGCTCTCAAGATGCCACTTTCTTTGTGACATGGGCTGCATCCTCCCATGTGAAAAATGCCAGTTTTTTCACAACCTAGGAAATATCTAGACTGTTTCCAGGCTGCCCTGTTCTGCTCCGCTTCTTCCCTTTGAACTCCCTCCACCGTCCCTGCTATAGTGGGGAAAATTCCCCATTTTTTCATAAATTTTCATCAGTCCTTTGAAGAAGTGGCGCATCCCAGCCCTTCTCTCCCTTCTTTCGGCGAGTTCTTTTCAATCCAGAAAATGCAAATAGGTTTTTTTTGGGGGGGTGGGGTGGGGGGGAGGCTACCTGAGGCTGCCAGCCGTGAAAAAGATGCAGTTGGAGTGTATCAAAAACAAAGCAATGGCCAGATTCCTCTCTCTCCCCCTCCCCACATTCAGCCCCCCTTTCCTCCCAACAGTCAGGACAGCAGGCACTGCAGTTCAGGCTACAGAGCTGTTTGATTGCTTAAGCCTGGTGGTCACACAATAGGACCAGAAAGAATGGCTGTTTCCTTCCTTCCTGTTGAGTGTTCTGCCTGAGTGAAGAAATTGAATAGCACTTCGCTTCACAGCAACACTGGGCTCTAGCGCAGGCGAAGCCCAACAAAGAGCCATTCTAGGGCATTTCCAACTGTACCTAAGCCAAGCCACTGAGCTGTAGAATCATCCGGGCAGGGGGAGGAAAGCGGCCAAACACAGACATTGCTGGAGGGAGGAGGGCAGGGAGCCACACAAAAGCACAGTAAACATCCAGGTTATTGTTTTTTGATGTTGGATGAGAGGTTGTTTTTTTTTTTAACTTCCTTTTTCTTCTGCCCTCAACCACCCACATATCAGCATCTGTATTTAAAAAAAAAAAAGACCGAAAAGACACCTTTGGGTGGAATTAGTGATTTTTTTCCTCTCCTTTTTAAAGAGGCTTATCATTCTCTGCAAACGGAAAGAGCATGGAAATGCATGGAAAATAAAGAACGAAGGGCAACCTCCAGCCAATGTTAAGCACTTCTAAGTCCCACCAGTTTCAATGGAAGAGTTAAACAAGCTTAAATCTCTCCTACCGAATCTTTCTTACCACAAAAATGAAAGGTGCTTAACTACGGGATCGGGCACGTAGTACTGCCTTAATTCCTATTCACCAAAGCACTTTATGGATATGTTCTCTATGAAAATCTAAGGAGTACTTTTTTAAAAGCTCTTTTAAAAAGAGGGGCTTTTAAAAAATTGAATTGTATTTTAGGTTTCAGACAAGAAAAGAAGTGGCTCAGTTCAAATGCAACATCTAACCCTGAAGTATACCTGTAAGTTTGAAAAACCTGCCTCCCCCAAATATCTTAATTGAAACCTTACCTCAAAATTATAATGTAAACCTTGGTTTGTAGTTTGTTTGTAAATCATGGTTGGTACTAAGCACAGTTTGCTAAGAGCGCAATCCTAACCATGTCTACTCAAAAGTAAGCTGCATTGTGCTCAATGGGTCCTACTCCCAGGAAAGTGTCTTTAGGATTGCAGCCTGTGTTTGATGGCAGAGCAAACAAAAGGCTCAGTCCTATCCAACTTTCCAGCACCAGTGCAGCCCCAAGGTAAGAGAACATAACTTCTCTTATGCTGAACAGGCCTCTGTGACTGTCCACCCACAGCAAGATGCAGTACATGCTCTATTGACATCAGTGATAGAAGGTCTAAGGCTGCAGTACATGCTCTATTACATCTGTGATGGAAGGTTGGATAGGATTGGACCATAGGGGTGTTGTGGAGAAGGGATTTTGCACAGGAGAGGAAGGGAAGAAAGGAGGAAGGAGCATGCAAGCCTCTGAGATGCTCTCCAGCTCTCCAAATGTTATTGAATCTTATAGTGTTGTATATCAAGAGTCACCAGGTGTTTGACTGGAGTTGGCTCTGTTGTAATTTGGTTTCTATCCAAGAAACTGGGAATCACAAAGTTATCATCTCAATATGCGTGAAGTTCCTAGGAGTGCTGATTTTTGTAACTGGGCAGTTGTTATTTTCTGGCGGCTCATTAGGTTTAAATGTTCCTGGAGGTTTGGTGGAATTGCTCCAAGAGCACCTGTTATTATTGGAGTCACAGTGGCCTTCTTTTCCCATATTATTTGAATTTCTATTTGTAAGCCCTTATACCACCTGATTTTTTGTGTGTGTTCTTTCTCTTGAAGCTCTCAATCTCTGAGTATTGCAATGTCAATAATCAAGACATGTTTTTCCTCAACTGCAGTGATGCCTGGTGTATTATGCTCCAAGTGGTGGTCGGTTTGAATACAAAAGTCCCATAGGATTTTGGCTTGTTCATTCTGAACTATTTTTTTCTAACTTGTGGTCCTACCTGTTCTTGGTTGTCATTATTATTATTATTATTATTATTATTATTATTATTATTATTATTATTATTATTATTACTACTACTACTACTACTACTACTACTATTAATTGATTGATTGATTGATTGATTGATTGATTGATTGATTGATTGATTGATTGATTGATTCACAGCCAAACAGGGTGGTTTTCTGCAAAGATGATGATGATTATGCCTTTATGCCTGGAGCACAATGGAGCACAATGCAACGTCTATATATATAAAAGAGAAAAGTCAGTGACTGACTGACTGACTGACTGACTGACTGACTCATCACCGCCCTTCCAAAACTGCTGGGCTTAGAAGTGTGAAATTTGGGGTGGGAGATCCTTCTGTGACGGAGGGGTGCACTAAGAACCAGTTTTTAGAAATTCCAACCAGAAGTGGGTGAAAAGGGGCACAACACGTTTTCCTCCCTATACTTTGCATTGAGAATTGCTGACTCAGCAACATTCCGCCCCAACTGCTGGGCCTGAAGCATGGAATTCTGGGAGTTCCTTCTGTCACCTGAACTCCCACCAAGAACCATCTGGAGAAATTTAACTCTTCAGGGGCTGAAAAGGGGTGCAACATGCTTTTGTCCTATCCTTAACATGGGAGACTGACCAACATCCAGCCAATTGGGTGCTCAGTGCCTGGTGCAGTGGAACTGTTGTTCGGAGGAAGAGGTTGCACTGGTGAGGATGCTGCGCATGGAGGGAAGTTGCGCATGGGGGACTGATGCGCATGGGGAAGTTGCGCATGGGAGACTGATGTGCATGGGGACTGATGCACATGGGGAAGTTGCGCATGAGGGGAAGTTGCGCAGGGGGATGATGCGCAGGGAGGATGATGCACAGGGGGATGATGCGCATGGGGTATGATGCGCTTGGGGGATGATGCGCATGGGGGAAGTTGCGCATGGGGAAGTTGCGCATGGGGGAAAGGTGCGCATGGGGGATGATGCGCATGGGGGAAGTTGCATATGGGGGAAGTTGCGCATAGGGGGATGATGTGCATAGGGGGATGATGTGCATGGGGGAGTTGCCCATGGGAGAAAGTTGCGCTAAGAAAAATTTGTGCATGGGGGGATGATGCACATGGGGGGATGATGCGCATGGGGGGATGATGCGCATGTGGGGATGATGTGCATGGGGGATGATGTGCATGGGGGGATGATGCGCATGGGGGAAGTTGCACATGGGGGAGAGTTGCACATGGGGGAAGTTGCACATGGGGTGTTGATCCGCCGTGGGGTGATGTCGTACGGGGAAACGTTACTCCCGCAACGCGGGTACGCTTTTTGCTAGTATATTTATGAAAGAACTGTGTGGCAAAGGACACTGTTTCATCATCTATAAATGTTGTCATACAGCTGGAAATGAAACCCACTGTGGGAAGGAATTAATCATTCACTCTGTCTGTCTGGTTCCTACATACATGCTCTACCAGAGCAGTGGGCTGTGGGAACTGGATCTCATAACACCTATGAATCAGACATCACAGCAGCTGCAGGAAGGGAGCTTTAGGACTTAAAAAATGAGATATTAGCTGCAATTCTAAGAGCACTTTCCTCTGAGTAAGCCCCATTTAATTCAATGGAACTTGACATGAATAGGTTGCACTGATTAACTCAGATCACACTATCAATCTATTTTGAAGAAAGCCCTGTGGATTTAGTGGACACAGTCTTGTAATGAAAGAAATGCCACAGCATTAGGGCAAAACCAGATGTTATGAGTGCAATCCCTTATTAGGCACTCCTGCAAGTTTGATTTTGCTTATTAGCAGAATTATGGGGTTCTTTTGAAGTTTAGGTAAGTGATGATGCTTTGCAACAAATCAATAGGGCATCATACATGCCCTTTCCATGCATAAGTTGTCCCTCCTTTCACCAAGCTGCTAGCAATTTGGTTTAGGAGAACGAAAAAGCTACTGATCCTAAGAACATAACATAATGTGTATAGTTTGGCCTTATCCAAATCCAATAAATACTGGAGAAAAATGCATTTCAGGGATGGGAGTAAATTCTGTCTCACATTTTAGCTGATGGTAAAGTGATGGTGTATTTCACATTTATGCTTTCACCCTACATTTAATGAAAGTGATTAGGTACATTAATGCTTTTTACACAAAGTGATTGATAACAATAAAGACAGGAATTGTAGCCCTCTTCAGACTTTATAGTTATAGAAGGACAGTAGCAGGATGACAACTTCACCCACTCACCCTACTGGTTGATATGATGTGACACTGGCGCAGAACTTTAGAGTGTGCTAGCACAGGGACAGGACATGCTAGTGAATTCGGGTTTTACAGAAGAGAGCCTCTATGGGCACAATCCAGAGTAACTACGGGGAGTCCTTGCTCCGGTGTAAGAACAATTTGCTGTGGATTGCAGTATGAATTTCCCATAGGTTTTCATTAGATGACGCAGTAACTACAGGTACACGTAATGTCTCTTACGTGCTCCCGTAGTTACTCTGGATTGTAGGGTAAGTCATTTCCTTCAAGTGACCACAGGAGTCCAGCAATGGAGGAAAGAACAGAGGAACAAACTATTTGGTCCCTCCCTCTGCAACCATGCTGTGGTCCTTCTGGAAAAGGTCCTTCTGGAAAAGGTTATAATGAAATGAGTTTGCATTAAAACTGTGGTTCTTGAGCATTTCAGTCAGGTTCCCCATCTGACAACAATCTATCCAGGACCCCCCAGAAGTGGTGTCATGGCAAGAACAGGGTGTTCTGGCCATGTTCATGTTCAGAACAGGGTGAACAGGCCAGACCTCCATATCTACTTGGATGTAAGTCCTATTGTGTTCAATGAGACATACTCCCAGGAAGGCAGCCTGAATGCCCCAGTTCCAAGATGGCAGAGTCAGTGTCAGTTTCCAAGGCAGCTGCACCCAGCTTTATATGACCTCTTTGAAATGATGATCCCCCAAGGGGGTCCCAACCCCCATGTTGAGAGCCACTGCAAACTAATCACACATTCCTATGAGTAAAATTGATATATATTAGCTATTCCATGTCATAAAAGGTCTGCCAAATTCCTGTGAATATTTTGGATAGGAATATTTTTCCCTCTAGATTAGTACAACTCAAGAAAATCCAAAGCAAAATTACCATTGCATGTTCAACTTCTAATTTTCATTGTTAAACCTTTTCCTAGTCCATCCTACCAAGCCCTTGGCTTCCTTATTTGTTTAAAAGGTGTATGTTTAAAAAGGCAAGTTTCCACGGGGTATCGTTCTTTATATAGTCAATAACATTTTGTGTTAACTTGTGTAAGGAAGCCTGCAGGATTGCAAGTCCAAAAGACTATTCCTTAAATGATTTCTGGCACCCACCACCCAGTGGTGGGTTTCAAATAAATTAACAACAGGTTCTATGTCCTAATAACCTAAATTAACAACAGGTTCTATGTCCCATTATTAACCGGTTCTCAGAACCAGGCGCTCATTAGCAAAGTGTTCTATAGAACCTGTGAGAACCCCCTGAAGCCCACCACTGTCTCCACCCCACATAGCACTTTCCATACCCCCCCCCCCCCATGGGAGGTTTCCCTCCACACAGCTCAGAAACAGGTTCATCTCCATTACAACACAATTGAACTAGTCCAAGCTTCCTTCCAGGAATACAAATTAGGGGCAGGTAATCCAAGGCACCAAAATAGCCAAATTCACAATGAAAAAGGTGAATAGATGAGAGACTGAAAGTGGGGTAAAATGTTCTGCTTTTGTAATTTAAAGTGCCATCAAGTGCAATCCTAACCTGGCATCCTAAGCCCAAACCCTGGCATAAATCATGTACTGATCTGGGGATGTCACAAAAGTGCCATAAAACCCTGGCCACTCCAGGGGGAAGGTTAAGCCAGTGAACAGACATGCGCTTGCCTCACTCCATCACCACAGGAACAGGAAGACCTTTGAGTTGTGCTAAGCCTAGGTTGGGATTGCACCCATCTTTAACTCTTTGCCATCATGGCACTCTTTAACTCTTTGCTACTTTTTGTCCTTCACACAAAAAATGACAATGAATCACAATTAAGACATGAAGGAGGAAAAAAATTAATTGTGTTGGGGGAATGAGAGAGTGCAGGCGAGCATAAGATGGAATAGGAGAGGGAAAAAAACTATAACCCTAATTAGAAGATTTTGTTACTCTCTGATCATCACGGAAATATCAGGCAGCAAAGAATGGCCTTAAGACTGTCATTGTTAAGTATGACAATGACTCCTCTGTAGATTGCAGAAGGAATGATGTCATCAAAGCAGCTGGAGAAAACTGTCTATGATGACTGCATCTCCTGCAATTAAATCCATCTAGATGATATGTTTCTCCTCACATTACAAATGGTTTCTGTGACCGAATTACCAATATGCCTGTATTGCACTATATATTCAATTCATAGGGGCTGACGTTTGAACATCATAAATTCTGCTATGTCCTGTGCTTGAATGTACTGTATATTGCAAAAATCTTCAGCCACCCGTGGCCTTCCCTCTGAACCACATGTATGCTTTTTTGGGTATCATTCAGCAAATGAACATCCATGTGGACAATAACTATTTTTGGTTACGGAACTCAAAAGAGCATGGATTTACAGTGAAAGCATCTTAAAGGTAAAGATAGTACCCCAGAGGTTATTCGGCTCATTGTGACTGATTTGAGGGTGCAGTGCTCATCCCCATTACAAGACTGAAGAGCCAGTGCTATCAAAGACACCTCTGTGGTCATGTGGTTGGCACTACTAAATGCCAAAGTGCACATATGCACAGGAAAATGGAAAGTGTTAGTTTCTAGCTATTAACCTGCCAATGACAGAATGAAAGACAAGACAGAAATGAATGTCTTATGGGAGTTGGAAAAGATCCATAATGAAGTTTAGTTGCCTGCTCAGGGTAGGAATCACTGTCTTCAGAGAAAGCAATGTAGGCATTCCTTCAGCAGCACCGACGGTCTGATAACAGATAGAAAAGGAGGTCTATATATATATTCGAGGTTTGTCTGGCAGTAAATCCTTTGGAGCAGAAATACTGGTACACTGAACAGCAGGTTTGTGGGACTTACAAAGGCTGTTTCCGAATTTATGTTTAACTCATCAAAGGAAAGTAAACAGTTACCTACCACAAGAAGAGACCTGACCTGTGCAAGGATAATACAGGGCAGGGGATGGTGTCTTACCAGCCACATGTGGAGTGGAGGGAGAGGAAAACACATGTTCATAGTTCCTAGACAGTGAAACACATTGTGGCTGCAATCCTAAAGACACTTACCTGGAAGTAAGACCTATTGAACACAATGGCGCTTACTTTTGAGTAGACATGGTTAGAATTGCACTGTTAGTGGTGCCTTGTTGGAGAGTATGATTGGAAGGAAGGGGAACTAATTTGGGTCAGTTCTTCCAGTATAAAGAAACAGTAGCTGAACACCTGTCCCCTGAACCAAGTTCATAAGAACACACTTTTAAACCTATTCTTCCATCCTAATGAATGCTGCATGAAACCAATTTGGGAGATACTGAGTGTTCAAAGGGCTCCTACATGTTTTGGTCCCGTTATTTACATCAACCCTGTAAGGTAGGCAAGTTTTATTATTTCTGCAGCTGAGAATGAAAGGAGTGTCTTGTCTAAGGTGACCTAAATACATGTATGGAAGTGGCAAGGTAAGATTCAGGGAATTCATTACTCACATTTGCTGCCATATCCATTCTACTATGCAGGTCTCATTACGTGGGAGACAAGTTATAATGATCTTCCCAAACTTTTTCTTCCTTTTTCTTCCCAAACTTTTTTTTCCCATATAAAGGGTATAATTAATTTTTATTTAACGTGAACTGTGTACAGCCCTGAAAATATACTCTAATGCAGTTGTCCTCGACCTTTTTGGCCCCAGCGACCGGTTATGTGGAAAAAAGAAATTTCCAGGGATCAGCCGGGGGGGGGGGGGGGCGGCGAGAGAGAGAGATCTGTCTCTGGCAACCTGAGCACAGCACAGCTGCCTTCAGCTGTCAATCCCATTATAATAAATAGAGCTATTGCTGGGTTACTGTGGATAAGATTGCAGGTGAGAGCCCAATGTTTCAATGCATGTCTACCCAAAGCACGGATTTTCAACTTTTTTCAATGCAGGATGCATTGAAAATGTACAAAGCCATCCTAGTCACTCTTATTGGAGAGGAAGCCTCATTGACAATAATGGGACTTATTTCTGAGTAACAGGCATTGGAGGCTGCAATCTTATCCATGCTTTCCTGGGAGTAAGTTCCACTGCCTATAATTTATTTAATTTATTTATTTAAGTAATTTTTATCCCGCCTTTCTTCCCCCACAGGGGGGAACTCAAGGCGGCCAAACAATTAAAAAACAATAAAACACCATTAAAATTACATATGATAATAAATAGAGATAAAAACACATTAAAATGTAATTAAAATACAATTAGATTAAGCTAAAAACGTAGACTAAAAACGATAAAACAGAAAAGATAAAAAAGATAAAAGCCCCCCAACCTCTGCCCCCATTTAAAAAGCTTTTTTAAAATAAAAGGTTTTAAGGCTCCGCCTGAAGCTCTGTAGTGAGGGAGCTTTCCTCAGTTCTAAGGGGAGGGAGTTCCAAAGCCGGGGTGCCACCACCGAGAAGGCCCTATCTCTGGCCGCCACACCTCTCACGTCTCTTAGTGGCGGCACAGTCAGAAGGGCCCCCTCAGATGACCTTAGGTGACGGGTCGGATTGTACGGAAGAAGGCGGTCCCTCAGATACCCTGGACCCAAACCGTTTAGGGCTTTAAAGGTCAGGACCAGCACTTTGAATTCAGCCCGGAAACGAATGGGCAGCCAGTGTAGTCGCTGAAGCAGTGGCCCGACAGAGTCGAACCGACGAGCCCCAGCAACCACACGGGCCGCCGCATTCTGTACTAGTTGCAGTTTCCGAACCGTCTTCAGAGGCAGCCCCACGTAGAGCGCGTTGCAATAATCTAGTCTCGATGTCACTAGGGCATGGGTCACCGTGGCCAGATCCAAGCGACTCAGATAATGGGACTTATTACTGAGTAGACAGGCATAGGATTGGTCTCTGAGGTTGCAATCCTCCGACAGAGCCTCCTGCTGCGAGGAGGGGAAGAGGCAGTTAGAGGAGTCTGGACCACCAGTGGTCCCTGGACTGCAGGTTGAGAAACCCTGCTCTAATGCATGTGGAGTGTTTCCACCTTCCCCACCCCCAGCAGACTTGCTCTACAATGCAGAAATGTCGTCATCTAGACATTGCTGTCTTTTTATTATTCTTTGCTTTTCCAAAGCAAATACATCTGCTCTCAGAATATACTGGTTTCCCATTTATCTCAAACAGTGGTTATCAAACCCTGTAGGCCATATATGACTTTGCAAACAATGTAATCTTTCAGTTCTCCCAGTTTTCTCTCTCTCACACACATACACACACACACATACACACACTTCAGCCAGCTTACCTCCACTCCCATGTACATAATTCACAGCCTAGTTTTTGTGCTGTTGCCACCTCCTTTTTCTTTTCTTCCTAATGTGGTTCCAAGTGGCAAAAGGAGGAACAATCCTCATGCCTGGGCATAGGATGGAAGATTCTCCATCTCCAAGATGCTTGTGGACTGCCAGTATACAACCAGGTTTATTGTAAACACAAAATAACAGCCACCACCAAAGAGGGTGAGAGCTTGACCGCCAAAGAGTAGCAATCACAGCAGAAAATTTAAAAATGTGAAAAAGAGAGCAAATGTATTAGACAAATGGAGAAGGAAATAATGTGAGGAAAGGACCTGTGATGTTTTAGGTCACATGTCAAGAAATCAGTCAATCAATGCCAAAGACTTTAATGCATCTATGTTTTCCCATATCCATGGAACTGCAGTGGTGCTATATTTGTTGGGGCTAAAGCTGGTTTATATATATTCATATCATATTCATCTCTTGATTCCTGAAAAATCAGGTGATGAGTTGCATGACTGGGTGCACAATCATAACCAATTCAGGTGAGCACAACCCACACATCTTCCCATACCCATGGTGGTGTGGGAGGCTGGTGTATGTCTGTGCACTGGTCTAACACCCTCCACTGGAGTGGCGCAGAAGTGTCTTATGGCACTTTTGTGACACCCCCAGGACAGCACAGGACTTGTTCTGGGTTTTGTGCTGGCCTAACTAGGGATTAGGATTGCAGCCTGAATGATCTATCCCTGCTTTAAAATGAAGCAGTTCTTTCATAATACTGTAACACATATTCTACCACTGGTCATCAACAAGTGTTGTACACATATGTATGTTATGCTGCTATATGTACACTCTCAATAACAGCAATGTAATTATTTAAGAACTACACAATTAAATGCTATTATTAAGAAGAATATTTATATACCATTTTTCCACATGGAAGAATGAAATTCCATGAAAGAATGACCTGCCACTTTTCAAATATCCTGACCACAATTTTGACAAATGTCCAACGTTTTAATGCAGTTGAATCACTCCGCTGCAAGTAATTATGCTTCATAATGATTGAGATGCACATGTGATCTAGTTTATCAAGTCCTTTCAGTTCTCTTGTTGTGATCACAGTGTCTGGTACTCAGAAAGAATACTTTCGCTCCAGTTTGGAAACACAAGCCTATGGATAGATCTTCCTAAGGGGCAAGTATCAAGTGTTTCCAACATTCTTTCACAACTAGAACACATGCATAGGAATCATTGGCATTTGCTTCTGATGACAATGATCAGAAACTCTGCCCTCATTTTAATGATAAGAGCACTTGTTTACAAGGAGCTTCAAGGCTCACACACTATCAAGCCAGGATGTCAAACCCGATAGATGCAAGAGACATATTCTATGGGGAGTAATGTCTGCGTTCAAAGGATCTTGAATTAATCAGGCAATGTTTTGAATGCATTTCTTAGAAGGGTGCTACTTCCAGCGAGCTTCCCACCTCTAAAGAAAGACTTGGAAATGACACTTGGCAGGTATCTATAGTATTTTTGGAGCTGGGAGCTGGCTTCCTCTTTTGGTGTGGGTGGATAGTTTCCCCCAGGCTCTATCTTAACATGTAATAGAGGTGGAATTTCTTAACTCTTCCCAAAAGCGGACCTGTAGCTGCATGTTTTACAATCCTAGTGGATTCTCGCTCAGCAACCTGCATAGTGCATTCATGCACTACCCAAACAAATAAAGTCTCTCTCTCTCTCTCTCTCTCTCTCTCTCTCTCTCTCTCTCACTCTCTCCCCCTCTCCCGCTCCCTCTCCTTTATTATATCAGAGAACAATTACAAAAAGCTAAGAAATGTAGAAGGACCAGTTCATGGCTGTTAGCTCAGTTTAGACCAAACATAACATGATCTTCAACACATTCATTTTATAAAACTTACTACTGTAATCACGATTCACCAGTTAATGATGGGCAAGTTTCATGATCTTTTAGTATAATTTTTCATATAATCTTCTATAAGACTTCCATAATTACTTCTATAAGACATGAGCTCTTTAGGTAGCATTAAACTGTTAGTTTTCAGTCCATTAAACTGTTAGTTTTCAGTCCATTAAACTGTTAGTTTTCAAGCCTTTTTGACTAACTATTGGTTCAAGGCAAGTTGCGAGATGATTGGGCTGAAGTAAAAACTCTGAGGGGTGTTGACCAGTGGTGGGCTTCAAGGGGTTCTCACAGGTTCTATAGAATCCTTTGCTAATGAGCATCTGGTTCTGAGAACCAGTCCCTAATGGGACATAGAACCTGTTGTTAATTTAGGTTATTAGGACATAGAACCTGTCGTTAATTTCCTAGAATCCCACCACTGGTTTGAAGAAGGTTGAATGCTGGAGATATTGCTGGACTTAACACTGAACTGTGTTAACAACTGAGACTGTGGACTGACCTACTTACTTAGATTTCTGGACTCTGACTTGGTTTTGGTTCCTGTGGTGTATGACCTGAACTATTTTAGATTATCCTGTTTGTGTGTTAATATAGTTGATACATACAACTCCGCAGTGTTTGTCTCCTCTCTTGCGCCCAGTACCAGTTACAGGATACCTACTAGTTTTGATCCCTAACATAAACTATCTGAGCCTCAACTCCCCCATCTGTGATATGAAAACATAAGTACCTGATAACGTTGTTGTAAGGATTTCAATGTGACAATGCACATGAAGCCTTTTGAACATTTGAAAATGCTTCATAAATAGTAAGGATTAACTTACTATTGATTAAAATGCCCAAAGTGTATTTTACAAACCCAAACCATATTTGTTTTTACAAGTAAACAACCATTTCGGATTGTGACCCTCTGAGCCAGGGATCCACATTCTTATTCCTTTGCTGTGTCAGCTGTTTTGAGAAGGTTCTGGTTGAAAAGTGCTGTATAGTTTGGAAAATAATAATAAAACCAACAACTTGGTTGGAAAAGACTAGACAAAATAATAAAAGAATCCACTAACATACAGGTACAAACTCATTTTTGCAAAGCACATTCCTAACCACCATCCCCCATAAATCTGTTTTCACTTGATAAACCAGTGATCTCTAAACTTGGGATTGCCGAATCCTGGAAAACCATTCTCTGGCATGAACAGAGTTTACTATTTTGAAGAGCAGCCTTTTGTCTTTAGCCTCAACTTTGTGTCCATGATGATAGATTAATTGTCCAATCTAATACCCCAGCAGTATATGCTATACAGTCATGCTGTTGGTACATGCACTGAATGTTATGTGAGGGGAGATGCCAGAGAAAGGTAAGTAAACATTTTTTTTGCTCTCCATAGGCCCCTGCCATCAATGAGTTTTCTTGGACCTCCACCTGCCAATTGTGGCATAAATTTGATGCCATAAGAGGTAGCATATCAAAAGTTATAAATCCATTACTGTAGTGATTATCAATATTTGACATTTCATATTACTCTGAGAAGGTATAAAATTCTCAAAGCGCATGATCAGTGTTAAAAAACAACAAACAATAGGCAAGTCATACTGCACTGCTGGCCAGGGATTCGCATCCTCCAGTGGGCTTTCTATATATGACCCTCTCCCAAACTCCTGTGACACACTTCCAGAGTCTTTAGAGCATACCAATGTATAAATAATAATACAGATGGAGAAGATAATCATGAATCTTTTAGGAGCTTTATGTCTAATGAACAACTCAGACCAAATTCTCAAATTTCTTGAATTTGGATATGTTCAATATAGCTGGGAAAAGAAGAAACTGTTTCTTATATCTTCTCCAACATTCATGGTGTGTCTTACAGATATTAAATAATGTTGACAATTAGGACCCAGTAAATAATACATTCTTTGTCGTCATGTAAAGCTTCAGACCCAAAGGTTCATGTTTTGAAACTGCATGAGAACACAATTCTCCAGTGATTTTTACCTTACACATCCAAGAATTAACACAGGATTGAAATAAGATAATGAAGCTAAAATGGGAGATCATACAGAAAAGAACAGAATACACTGAGTGATTAAAGGTTGCAAACCTACAGGTACTTTCCAGGAAGTAAGTCCCATTTAAAGACTTTACCTCCAGGCAAACACGCTTAGGGATTGTGCTGCATTTAACTTATATTGACAGCTACAAGTATTTAATGTAGGCCTTGAATTCTGCTTGTCAAACAATTGTACAATGTTAAACAGAAGCAATTTTTTTAATGTTCTATTTGCAAAAGTGTTTTTTTTTTCATTGTATTTATTTAACATTGGAATTGTTAAATTTCAATGGGCTTGGAGCTCGTGGGTGAAAAAGCAGCTCTCTCTCTCTCTCTCTCTCTCTCTCTCTCTCTCTCTCTCATATACACAAAATAAATGTTTAAAATTCTCTAATTTTGTTATTGCCATCTTGCTGATATTGTCTTGAACTGAAAGTACCCTCACACACACACATATGCACACAAACACACAAGACATTTTGCCTGTGTAATTGTTATCAACCTTCAGAGCTTACTGCTGTTACTTGTGAATATTCATTTCCCCTTTAGGCACACTTTTGTCCCTCTGGTTCCCTAGACTTTTTGTCTCTTCCTTTCAACTGATCTGTGTCAGCTCAGATAGTTCCTGGAGGAGGAACTATGTCTAGGAGGCAAGGCACCTTTTCCCCCTTTTATGGACCCCAAATACGCTCAGGCAATGAAAAAGTTAAGTGGGCAAAATTCTTGTCATCTTCAGCAGACCATCAACCCACATTAAGCATTTTAATTGTCTGAAACAAGAGAAGAAACACACCAGTTTGAAAGAAGCTCTTTTTTTCTTGGGGTTTCACTTAATGCTTATGGAATGATAGTTCTTTCGGAGTCTGATAAATTATTTTGAACTCTCACTCTATATACAGGAATACCTAGTATGGAGGGCTTTAAAATATGCCCAAAAAGGGGGACGACGACTTGGCACCTAAAGAAAATGCTCAAAGGAAGCTTTCCATCAATAAGGAATATTTTAGAATATATACAATATTTTTGAATTCTAGAAAGAAGCAACTATTGCTAACTATATACAGTACAATGTATAGTATAGTGTACTATAGTATAGTAACTGTGTACTAATTATTACTAACTACAGCCCTTAAAGTCTGAAACAAAGAACGAAAGAGATCATACATAAAACAAGATACAAAATAAGTTATAGCTGTATTTTTCAAAATAGACATCAAACAACTTAGCAACTTAAAAGCGTGTTATCACTATTCTTATACTGTTTTAGTTCAGATGTTACTTCCAATGAGAGATGTATGTGCCCATGCTGCGCTCAAATCCTGTCTCCTTCCTTCCATGTCAGTTTCCCTACTCATCTGAACTGCTACCTTAATAGCGCATGAACTCATCTACCTTGGTAGCACATGAAGAGCAATTTCTAATGCCCACAGCATTAGAGAAACCAGACCAGTGTGCCAACTGTACATAGGTAGACTCTCCAAGTTTTCAGGCAGAGATTTCCCAGCTCTGAAGATGCACCTTCAAGTCCAAGCATCTTCTTATCAGGAATTGATTTTTGGCTATTGTACACAAATTGCTGTACCACTGTGCTACAACCATTTACCCTTTCACTTTAGAAAATCTGTCATTTGCATCTAGATCTTGGTCTTTGAATATCTGGATATCATTTACCATGAAAGTGTCTAGTGATGAGATCCTTGTTGAGCACGGAGTGCAAATGCAACATTTTCAAGTCTCACTGCAGCACCCTTTGCAGAATCATGCTGCAGTTTACCATTTCTCAAGGTTGCCTTTCTCATCTGAATCTTGCTTGAAGGAAACAAGAAAGAAAGGAAAAAGTAAGGAAGGAGATTTCACTTGTCCACTTTTGTAGAATTCTTTAAGAAAAAAACTTTTGTAAAAAAAATTGCAAAAGGTTAGAATAGCCACTTGAATATTCATAGTGCATGTAGGCAAACAGAAGTTCATAAAAAGTTTGATACTGAGAGATGGCCATACCTCTGGAATTATATGGCTGCTGAGGCACAGTAGTGGAAGTTTTCTGCAGAAGATTCCAGGCTCAATCCCCATCAATGACAGGTATGGCCAGAAAAGATCCCTTTCTGAAACCCTGGAGAGTTGCTTCAAGCCAATATTGAGTGAGATATACAATTATATTATTTCAAGATTGTGTCATATAGGGATGAAGTATAAAAGCCCTTGATAAGTTTGTTTCTAGCTGACATCCAAGGGACAGGACACAACAATGACTTTACCAATTAGAGAAAACTGATCACGTAGGTGAATCTATAGTGTAATTCAACAAGTCTGCTTTTCATTTAGATGCAGCTGGAATCATTGCAGAAGAGGACTCTGTCAATAATTATTGAACTGGAAAATAAATCTCAAGATGCAAGGCGAGCAAGAGAAAACAATGACAAATGGTCTGCATTAATGACAAAAAAGCTGGATATAGGTATCCGAGTTAGCCCTTGTACTCCAAGCTTAAACTTGTGGAATTTGTTGTCACAAGTTATTGTGATGGTTACTAAAATAAGGTCCCAATTCTATCCAAATTTCCAGCACTGATGCAACCATGCCAGTGGGGCAGGTGTGTAGAGAGAACATGCCGGAGATCTCCTTAATGTTTGTCAAAATATCTAAAAATGGATCTGCAAATCTTTGGAGGCTATATAACACATCTGACATAACTTAGGCCAACAAACAAAAAATGTGCTTCACTGTGCCCTGCTTATGCATTTCATCTGGGCATCTGATTAGCCAAGATCAGGGTGGCTAAATGTTCTTAACATGAGAACTACATATGATAAACTTCATATGATTGAATGCCACAATCATTAAGAAACACTTAAATTCTTAAATATATTTTCTTATTGTGAACATTGAATTTATATATTAAACCTGTGTACTCAGAGCATAAATTCAAAGGTGTTCTAAGGCCAGTGCAAGTCACTTGCGCCAGCTTCAAAGTGTCAGTAAAAGTGGCATAAGGCATTTCTGACCCCAGTTGGGTAGACCTCCCTGACTGTGCATGGATGTGTGCTGGCCTCCTTGAACATAGCTGCACCGCTGTAGGACTGAGATTGCTCTGGCCTTTCCAGGTTAGTGCAGGGGTATGGGGAGGGCAGTGTGGAGGACAGAAAGGAGGTGGGAGGGGGCATTCCAAGATGGGGAACGGCATGCCTGGGGGCAGGAGATAGGGCTTGGACCAGTGCTCCAGAGGTGGCCTAAGTCCAAGAATACACATTGGGGCTGCTGCAGACCTACCTTGAGGAAGGGAAGACCTACCCTTCCCTGTGGTAGCAGCAACCCCATAACTTGCGCTGGATACTGCACTGGCTGAGCCAGCCTGCCTATTCCAATGCAAGTTTGGATTATGGTTTGAATTTATACTTGGTAAAGAATTACTTCTTGAAAAATCCTTATATAACTTTAATATTTATTATGATGGAAAATGAACTCAGCCAACCTATTTCTGTGAACCACAATTTATATGTCAAATAGCCCCATGTTGGTTTCGCATTGCAGTTTTGCCACCTCTGGCCTAAATAGACTGCTTGATCCACCAGCATATCATGAATTTCAGACTTTAAACCAGGCAAGGATGACCCTAGGAATGGTGGGGCTCAACTGGAAATATTTTTTTGTAGGACCCCAGGTTCACAGTGTTTAGAATCTTAGCGATATAAATAAAATATAGTGTCTTGTGAGTTAATGGATCAAAGAACATTTTAATATAAAATTCTATACATGTAAATCTGTTAGAATTTGACCAACAAAATGTGTAGATTACACCTGAAAAGTAAATAGTTACAAAAGCCATTTGTTTTAGTGACTGAAATTATTTAGGAAAAATAGTATTTATTATTTGTTTTTATCCCAGTGCCAGCAATGGGGGGGGGGGGGGTCCCCTTAGGCACCAGCACAGATCACACCAGCACAGATCACCAGCAATAGATCCAATTTGCTGAACCCAGACCTGGAACCAGAAACCCCATGAACTCTGATTGAAACTCACAGCCCTGAGTTGCTCATGGCTCCAGGACTGCCATGTCCTGGAACAGCTGCTGTGGGCCAGCAGTCTGCCACACTCCACAAAAACTCTGGATCAGGTCCTGCCTCCCTCCTCCCTTGGCAAGCCTTCTGCCACCCTCTCTCTCTGTCCTACCCTGGAAAGTATCCTTCCCACCTCTTCCATGCATGTCCCCCTCATAACTCTGGTACTCTCTACTTGGACCACTAACCTGCGGAGAACTGGTGCTTGCCTGGCACTAGTGCAGCACCTATCTCTGCTAGGCCAGCTCCAGCACTGGCCCAGTGGTGGAGCTGGCAGACATGCCAATATAAACCATAAATACCATATCTGGCCTCCTGCCTTTTCTAATCAATAGACTTATCTTCTTCTTATTCAATTCTTGCTGTATTTTAGCTCCCAGTTTAGTTCCAGCCAGACAGCAGGAATAAACCCTTATCACAACCCACTGGATTTTGTTACAGCTGCTCAAAGCCGTGATTTGGCCCCTGCTCAAATTTATGTACCAGAAAAGCAACCCTTAGTTTATGACTTTTTTGTAATGGTCTGTCTTAATGAATTCTCACCTTCTTTTATAGACTACAGTGGAATAAAACACAGACCTACTTGTTGACAAGTGACTTGAAGTATCAGGGTGAAATAAGAGAAAAAGAACAACTTCTTTTTCTCTTATTTCACCCTGATACTTCAAGTCACTTGTTTTTTTTTCTTCCCTGCTTCTTTAGGGGACTGGGCAATGTCTTGATTGATTGAGTATTGATTAAAATATTGATTGTTAAAGTAAAATTATTGAAAAATATAACTCTAATCTGAAGTAACAGTTGACATCATAGTGGTGTGATTGATTCAGGCACATTCTAAAAACACGATTTCACAATTGTGGCATTCACTAGTGGTACGACTCATGACAACAGAACGTTGACAACTAGGAAAATAGTCAGGAAATAATAAAACAACATACAATATTTTAGTCTCTCAACACTTCGAGTTCACCACGCTGCATAAATTATGGCCAAATCCCCTGGCATTTGCCTGGGTCTGTTTCAACCACAATGTTCCAAAAGTCCTGTGGTTTAAGATATTATATGAGCAGAACAGATTCAGTTGACCCTCCTTTTGACCCATATATTTATACAGAGTAATAAAGTGTCTCTCAAAAGTTAGGGTCTCTAACCTTTTTAGGAGGGCCACATTTAATCCCTACAATCCAGAGTAACTATGAGAGCACGTAAGAGACAATTATGTCGACGTTGTTACAGCACCACCTAGTAAAAACCTATGGGAAATTCATATTGCAATCTAGAGTAAATTTTTCTTACACCAGAGCAAGGACTCCCCGTAGTTACTCTGGATTGCACCCGTTGTCTTTCTGGTAGGGGCCGGGAAAAAATAAATTTATGTAAATGAATATATTAGTGACAGAACTTGTGAATGAATGAAATAAGTTCATAAACACTTTTCAATACACAGAGTGAGGATGATCTTCAAACTAGTTCATAAGCACTTTCATATCCAGAGAGAGAGAGAGAGAGAGAGAGAGAGAGAGAGAGAGAGGTAGCCTCTCTAGCCGTCAAAAATCCCTCCCAAGGTATGGACAGCAGAGTTCCCCTCGCTTTTGGAGGATTACAAGGTTTACCCGAGGGCCGGATGGAGGGTCTTGCAAAAGGCCAGATGGAGGCTCGTCAAGGGCCCCATCTGGCCCCAGGGCCAGGGTTGGGAGACTCCTGCATCAAAACAATAACCTCTAACAACCTAACTTTGTTCAGTGCTCTCACATGAAGCAGATCATGGAGATGAAACCTACCTTACAATTAAGATGTAAAATGCCTTCAAGGGATTACCCAGAAAAAGAGGTTACAAAATATCCAATTTATTTCTGAATCTGATCCTCTTTGAATGCAGCATCCAAAGGAAGAAGCCAAATTTTATTTGCACTGTGATCCATGTGATTCCTGGAACAGAGATTTTACCATAGGTAGCCAAGCCCCTGCAACTGGCTGGCCACGTTTCCCCTATACCATGCCAACCATTGTTTGGATCATTCCAATCCAGTAAAAGAAGACCCTACCCCCACATGGGACAAATGCGGAAGAAGTTGGTCAAATTCTAACAGATGCTTAAAAACTCCATTCTGAAATAATTGTGACCTTATTAAAATTAGATTCTGAACTGACAGTGTTTAAAAAGTGGTACCTCATGCCCCTTTGAATGTTAATTGAAGGGTTATGTTCAGTAGTACAGGAAGGGAAAAAAATGTCAAATATGGCTGTAATCCTAAAGACACTTTCCTGGAGTAAGACTCATTGAACACAAGGGGCTTGCTTTTGTGTAGACATGGTTAGGATTGTGCTGTGCGACTTGTAAAATCAAAAGTTAAACCTGGCCAATGTAATAAAATTTAGGCTGGGCACTTTTTACTCACAAAGATGGGCTCAGTTACCATCTTTCAACCTAAGCTACCTCATAGGGTTGGTGTGAAGGAAAGAACTATATGTTCCAGTGTGAGCTACTTGGACATTTTTTGGGGTGGGGTGGGGGGGAGCTTAGAATAACTACAGTAATGTTATCACCATAGATCATGCAATCAATCCTTCTTTATGAAATGGAGTGTGTCCCATATAGACCTGGTATACGTAATTGTCCCCCCTCCCAAAGGCAACTTCTTCAGTGTTTCAACCGTGTGTCGACGGTGTCTATAAATATAAAACTGAAGTGACTGAGTGACTCACTGTCTCATCAACCCCAGCCAAAACCACTGGACCTAGAAGCATAAAATTTGGGGGTTCCTTCTGTGATGGAGGCACCCACTAAGAACCAGTTTTTGGAAATTCCCACCAAAGGGGGTGAAAAAGCACACAACAACATGTTTTCCTTCCTATACTCTATTTTGAAGAATTGCTGACTGATCAACACCCTGCACCAACCACTGGAGCTACAAGATGAAATTTGGGGCAGGTATTCATGATGTGAGCACCCACTAACAACCAGTGTTTAGAAATGTAACTGCTAAGGGGCTGAAAAGGGGTAATCTGTTTTCGTTCTATACTTAACATTGAAGACTGATAAAACCCATACTCCTGCCCAGTAGGGGTGTCCTTGGTCAGGGCAGGGGGATGGTGCACAGGGAGTTTTTGTATGGGGGGAGTGTTGCTGGGGAAGTGCAGGGCGATGGTGCATGGGGAGGTTTGCACATAGGATTTTTGCACAGTGGAGTTGAATGGGAGGTTTGCACATGGGATTTTAAACACAGGGGTTTGCACGGGAGTTTGCATGGTTTTTTTGCATGGGGGAGGGCTTTTTGCATGGGGGTTTGCACAGGGTGGGTTTTGCACAAGGGGATTTGCTTGTGGGAAGGTGTTACTTGCAAGAGCGGATAAATTTTGCTAGTTACATTATAAAACTGCAGGACTGAAAAGGAAGTACTATAGATGTATTCCCTTATGAACAAACTGAGTTTAACTAGCAATCTCAGTTTGCCATCATTGGGCATCAAACACTGATAGAAAATCTATGGAAACATTTCGGGTCCAGAAACACACATTCAAGTAAAACATCTGAAATTTCCTTAAGAAGGTCAACATTTTTCATCAACTCATAAAACTTTAAAGGACAGAGGCTGTACATCAAAGAGTGGTGTATTTCATGCTTTCCTTTGCGCCTCACACCAAAGATGAAACAAATATTTGAACATGAAAAAGTCACAAATGGAAAACTGAGTTGCTCCTCCAATAACAGAAACATTCTGACAAACATTTTATAAGTATTAAATAAGAAATCCAGAGAATAGATTCAAATTTTGTGGAGAAGACGAGAAATTTTTGGAAACTCCTTGGGAAGAAATTGAGGTTGCTTAGACTGATGGAAATACCTGCTTTAAGTATAAGTCCTCATGACTGTGAATGATCTGCCCACCCACTTGCCCACACAAGTACATGCATGCCAAGTAAACTGGCCTTGAACCATAAATCTGGTTAAATCTGGTTAAATCTAATGAGTAGGAGGGTGGGGGGGATGGGACGGAATTTGCTACATGTAGGTACACAACAGATGACCAGTGCTGTTATAATCAACTATTTTGAGAGAAAAGGTGAGCCTAGATTCAGTTCCCATCCAGACAGAATCTATCAAGGCTAACAACTAGTACAGGATGTACACATGGACCATGTTCTCCAGACTGCCCAAACTGCATATATCTATGGCAATTAAAAGAAGAAGCTCTGCTCTAAGAACCTTGAATCTGCACATAGGTCACCCTTATTGGATTTAAGCATCTGTAAGCACAATCCTAAACTTGACTACTAAGAAGGAAACCTAATTACAATCAATAGGACTTACTCCCAGCAAGGTAAGTATGGATAGGATTGCAGGCCTGAAATCACTTCACATGATTTCAAATGCCACAAGGTTTAGTGTGACTACCTTTGGCTCCTTCATGCTCACCATGAGTTATGCATTGGGATTAGCCTGATGGACACCCATGTCTAACTTTGCTTCACAGTAGAAACCAAGGTTCCAAGAAGGATTTTTCAGTTCAAAATGTGAAAAAATTATGATGAGCTAGAATACTTTATGACTTAAAGGACTTTCCTTTAAGTCCTTATTTGAAATTCTATTAACCTACCTTGCTATTTGCTCAGGATGTTTAGGATGTTGATGTTTTGTTTTTTAATTTAAACATAAGGTTTTTTTTACCTCTGCATCCTCAATTTCTTCTTTGTCTCTCTAGTGCCTGTTTTTAGATTGTGAATCCCTGGATATTTCTCTGTGAAATATCATACATGGAACAAATGGATAAATTCCAATTTAAATGACGCTCAGTAATAAGCCTTTTCAACACATACTGTACAAAGGCCTCTTGAATCCAATAGCTTTAAGAACATCAGCCTTATCTTGGATTGTAGTCTTAGTTCACCTAACTGATTTGGATTGTGACCAAAATGTACTATAATTTTTATCAGTAAATCAACATAGACTTCAAATTTAAAAACATGTACTCCAGCACCAGTGAACAAAAGGAAGTTTGCCCAAGCAAATTTTCCCACCCACAGCAGTCTCCAAAGACTCACAGCAGTCTCCAAAGAACTTTATCTTTTTCTGATTAGCAATGAGATCACCTGTGATGCAGTTCAAGGATATCTCCAGTGGTGGGCAGCAGCAGGTTCGCACCTACGCTATAGAACCGGTTCTTAACAAGAGATAGTACATATAAAGTTTAAAAATAGCCATTTAAAAGTGGCTGCCAGATGGACAAAGAACCGGTTCTTAATTTCTTTGAAGCCCATCACTGGATATCTCCATATATTTATGGAGAATATGTGCATGATATAGGCAATAAAATTGCAATGGTAGTTTGTATAAGACCATTAGATACCAATACTGTATAGAGAAGCTCTTGGAAGTCCCTTAAAGTTACCATTTAATGCTAAAAATATATTAAAATTAGGGGGAAACTATACAATTTCTTTTGCTTTTGAAATTGCTTTATGATCTACTTTATTGTTGAAAAGCTGTAAATCAATATTCTTAATAATACCTTTCCAGTATGGTGAAAGCAAAATTAACATATAATGCATTGCATCAGGCAATAGAACAAAGAACATGTATGAATGGCATGTTTTCCAGGTTGATATTCACAGGGGTTTTTCTTTGGGGTTGCTGTTCTCTCTAAATTCCATAGGTTTCACACACAAAAAGAGAGGCTATGGGCAAAATCCCGATAACTACAGGGAGTCCTTGCTCCGGTGTAAGAACAATTTACTCTGGATTCCAATATGAATTTCCCATAGGTTTTCACTAGGTGGTGCAGTAACTACAGGTGCACGTAAAGTCTCTAACGTGCTCCCATAGTTACTCTGGATTGTAGGGAAAGTCTTTTACATGCTCCCCATATTTACTAATCCCATTAACTCCCATAGTTACTCTGGATTTGGGGGTAAGTTTCCTACAGCCCTCCTTTCTGCTTCTTTGGTTCATTAGACCAGGGATCTTCAAACCCAGTCTCTGAGGACAGATGCGGCCCTCGGCAAGCCTCCATCCAGCCCTCTGGTAAGCCCTATAATCCTGCAGAAGTGAGATGAGCTCAGCTCTCCACCCCCCACCCCCCCGGAGGTATTTGGAGGGCTGGGGAGGCTGCACACACACACACCTCCTCTCCTATGTGTGAAAGGGCTTATAAACTAGTTTGAAGATCACCCTCTCTCTGTGTTGGAAAGTGTTTATGAACTGATTTGAATTCATTCACTCACAATTTCTGTCATTAATATATACTAATATGTAAATTAGTATATATTAATAGTAAATTTCAAATTTATTCAAATTTGAAATGTCAAGAAATTTTTTTCTTCCAACCCCTGACACAGTATCAGAAAGATGATGTGGCTTTTCTACCAAAAAGTTTAGAGACCCCTGCATTAGGCATTCATTTTGGATAAAGTACCCAGTACAGACCTCAAATGTTTATGGAGGCACTAGTGGTGGCTGTCCTACAACCAAGGAACTCCCTTCACTTGGACAGCAATCAAAACTTGCCCATTTTTAAAAGCATTATGAGTTAGTTTCTTTTCTTTCTTTCTACACTGCTAAACTATTAGGGAAGGAGAAAGATTAATGATTCACTGTGTTTTATCTGTTTTATGTTTCTCATTTAGATTTGAGCAACTGCTACTGGTTCTTGGTCCGTAAAGAATGGGACAAACATGTAAAGCAGGATCCAAGAGATACACATGTGGTGCATGCAAACACACACACAGACACGCATGAAGGTTTTCACTGAGAAATCTCAAGCTTCTTATTCTTCTTGTACTCAGACTTTATTATTATGTCCTTATTACCTACAAAACTAAACTGAGCCAGTTATTTGTTATGGCTGTATTCAAATGACAGACTGAATTCCATAGGCACTCTTAACAAATCTACCTGTAAAGACAACAGGAATGTAAGATTGTCTTGTCCAAAATGTTAAGCTCAGACTTAGAGCTTCCATTCTAAAAATAATACTTGTTACCAAGCCTAAACCCATTTTAATCACCTCTTTAAGGACATAACAAATCTTCAAACTATGTACCTTTTGACCATAGTCATTTGGTTCACCAGTTCTCATGTGCAATATTAGACTTGGAACCACAACCCATCAAGTTACATAATGTCAATGATGTGATCTTAAATGAACCATTTCCAGGTCAGTCTGACCACACAATGGCGAAAGATTTTTAAGCATGTTTTAAAGCACCGTTGCAGGGTGGTGAAGAAAACCTTCTCAAGGTGGGGAAGAAAATCTTCTAAATGAATTTATAAAAATTCATTTTATATAAAAAATTTACACCTTTCCACACAAAAATCTCATATGTTGAGAGATGCTCTAGCCCAGCCATGTTCCTCATGCTTTATTTGTGTTGCTTATATTTTTGCATGAAGTGTTCAATCATAATAAGTCCCCTCCCCATATAATAAGCCTCACATTCTGAAATGGTACATGATAGACTACAGATTATCACCTCAGAGCTAGGTTGTAGGGAAACATACAAGGCCTGCTTTGCATTGCCTGTTATAAACTGAAGGTATGACCTACATCCTATGCTCTCCCAGCAGCTTTACACTATGAAGGATTAAAGGGGAATGCAAGTTATCTTCCCATGAAACTGATTCATACCTGGTAAAGTGGTCTGCATTCCACGAAAGCTGATTCTGAAATAAACTTGTTATAAACTTGGTTAATCCTCATTATTAATCTTCTTGTGGAATTAGATAAACTAGCAAAACAGGAAAGACGTGGAAAACCACTGTTCTTGTTTTCGATGGTACTGGGCCAATGTCATATAGGGCCTACAGTCAAGCTGAGAATTTAAATACAATGGCATATGATGAAACAATAGCAATTTCCTATCTCATATGCCCAATGCAATACTTGCCACACCATATGTACCCATGTTCCATGGGTACAAGTAAGCATGGTACAAAATTATACACTAAATAATTCCAGTACTGCCAATGGATCCCTTTTAGGATTTCCTAGAAAACATGTAGATCCATATAAGGAACTAACATGCATGATCATGATCATGCATGACATTATTATTATGCATACTGTATAATTCAGTATATTCAGGCGTAGTGATCACACACAGTCAACATAGTGCTTCATGTTTTTCATCAAATGCCTTCCATATAGGAAATGTGCAACATTTGAAGTGGCCCTAAATATAAACAGATACCAGTGTGTGCAACCATTTGGAGATCAGTGTAGAACCATCAACACCCATGTAGCAGATGATGAAGACGAAGAAGCTGGCACACTCAATACGCCCAAGTTTAACCCTTCAGGAAAGGCAAATTTTATGTACAGAGCTAGTGTTTCTCTGAATATCAGCTACTGAAGACAAGCAGTGGGGACAGGTCATGATATTTTACTCTCTTAAAAGTATCCAAGCACTTTAATCCAAGGTACTTCTCTTAAAAGTATCCAAGCCCAAATATACAAGGCAAGTACTGACCACTGAAATGACCAGAATGTGGGACTATGGAATTGATCCAGAAGGTAATTCTTAACTTTAAATAAAAATTCTCCCCCACGCACAACCACTTGTGGAAGACTTTTTTTTTTCCTCAGGTAACGATGTAATCAGTTACATACTTAAAGGTGTACTGGGAAAGGGGAGAAAGATATGCCTAGCGCTAATAAAGGTAAATCATTTTTTAGACTTCCAGAGGAAATCTTGGCAGCAGCAGAATGCTGACCTCAACGGAGGTCACAGCCACCAGTGACACTTCAACCCTAAAATTCTCCTTTTGCATGCTCGACAAATGTTTGGCATAAACCTTACTGCATGCACAGATTTTGAGTTCCCTCTGGTGCACTCTTAACCAATTTCACTGCCTCATTTGTCCTCCTGGTGTCTTTGCTCTTTCGCAACTGTGGAGAACATCACTGACAGTAGCAGGCGTGTATCTCGTTATACCTTTCCCTTTGACACATCTGAGACAGTAAATCCACATCCTGATTTACCAACATTTACTCAATCCCTGCTCCATATCACTGTGCATTCCCTGATGTGTCAGTGACAGCCAGTATTTGTGACATTAGGATATGGTAAGTTTTAAGAGGAGGAGAAAACTAGTCAGGCACCCCTAATTTCTTTTATGGTATCTGCTTGTTTATCATAACTGGTAACAGCCTGCAGCTATCGCTTGTGGAGGTACAATATAACACTCACTTTAAAAAACCACCTTCCTTTCCAGTATATATACCCTACAATCCAGAGTAACGATGGAAAGATGTAAGAAGCACTTACTTTGGATTGCTCTATGCATTTCCCATAGGTGGCACCATAACTACGTTGGTGTAAAAGGTCCCATAGTTACTCTGGATTATAGCCTAAGTGCCCTTTTGCTTCCTCTCTCTTCAATTGCTCCCTACCCTGTTCTCAGCCTGGTATGTAATCTGTCCCAGAGTCCATTAGTAACGGCAGTTGAAATGTGAATAGAAACCCTATAATTTTTCTTCTCAGCTTTCTCTGCCCCAGAGACACATTGGAATAGAACCCTCAACCTGTTTGATTGACATAAATGTGTGGGCACCTCTTGCACAAGTCAAGGCTTTTATGTAGATAGATGCCCAATTTCACTCCATCCTTCCTTCCTTCCTTATTAATATCAGGTCATATTGAACTTTCTCTTTCTTCCTGCAGCATCCTTTCTTCCATAATGTCTGCATCTTTTTAGAAGCAGAGAAACACTAGGTCATTCTTTAAGATACCATCTGTCAAACTGTCACTGCTATGAGAAGCAGTTTCAACTTAAATTTAAAAAAAACATTTAGGGGAAAAAACCTTCATTGCGTAGACTTTTCAACGCAGATAGCAAGAAGGAAGAGGAAAAAAAGACAAGCAGCCCAGTTTAATTTCAAACGTTAATATATTTTCTATTTTATAGGGAACATATGTATCTTCAACCCCTTATTTGCAGCAACTGTGGCATCCCAATTAAAAGGGGTGAAATTTGTAAGATGCCTCTTAAAATAAATATTTCTTTTTTATAAAATAATAAAACTTCAAATAAATATTCTTTACACTAAACAATATGTTGAAAAAATTAGAAAATAAAGACTGGATTTTACTGTAACTGTACAATATACATGAAGTCCAAAGGGGGAAGGGAGAGAATCAGAGTCCTGCAATTGAAGGGTTTCCATAAGGCAAAATACAATCTAAAAACATACTGATTGATTCACATTCTTTTGAATGTACAACATATTAGTATAATATTTTGTGTCCTGTGCCATATTTCGTATGACACTTGCATTTTCACAGTTGAAAATATCCTATATACAAAAATATAGCACATCTCTGGCAGAAAATAATTGGGAGAGGGGAGAAGTAGTTTTCTAATTTACAAATGTACTATTTGTTTTTTGTTTAAAAAATAAAAACAACAACAACAGATTGCCTAGGAGTGTCTGCGTTGCGTTAGCTTATGAAATATTTGGGTCCCGCAGAGTGTATCCCCAATCTGACCTCCATTAGGGGGATTCTAACAAGCATATCCATTAAGCTGGCCCATGCAAACACACATAGTAAAGCAGGTCACTGCAAACCTCAAATGCACCCTCCCGCCCCAATCCTCCTAGCAAACAGTGCCACAATTATAGCTCATTTAGTTGGCTGCATATGATGTTAAAGAATAATCCGTATTACTTTTCATACTCCCCATTAGTGATGCTATGTTGGTTTTTCAAAGTTCCTGGGTGGGACACTGGGAACTTTGCAGCAAACTGTGTTGGAGTGCTTACAGCGACATCCAGGCCTATTGACCCGGTCATAACACCCCTGGCACAATTTAAGACAACCCTTGGCTGGCAGGTAACACCACAAGCAAGGCAAAAGAAGGGACATAACCCCCATGGTGGACCATCGAGTGCAGCAATGGGACTGGCTGCAAGAGCAAGGGTTGTCAGCGCAGTTGTCCTCATCGTCGTTGAGGCAGTGGTAGAAAAGCCCCTTCACGCAGCACACACAAGTCCCATAATCGACCACGTTCTGGGCTGAACACAGGCACTGCTTGTCACAGATCCAACAGGATGGAAGGGTTCGTGGATAAGTGCATTCCTTACACTTACATTTCCCACAGTCCTCACAACGGTAGGCATGCATGCACAAATCTTCTTTGCTCGGTGGTTTCAATTCACTCGGTTTCAGTTCCGTCTTAGGTTGCACGCGGATTATCCCGTCCACAACTGTCCCTAAGGAGGACCCCAGAAGTCTTTGTTCTGATGAATTGCTACTTGTACTTGTCCTTGTGCTGGTCCGTGAGCCCGTGCTGACAGTACTAATGGAACGGGACAGTGGTAACCTAGAAGATGCATGGACTTGGGGATGTTGGACCCTATTAAGGTGACGTTGCTCAGCCAATCCATGTGGCCTTTCATTTTTCTGCTGGAGAGGCAGCCTTGGTGTGGGTTTCACCCCTGGCCGAGGAGCAACCGTAGGCGGTTCCGTGTACTCATTTGTATTTCGAATAGCCTTGATCTGGTCCAAGGACAAGACGTGAACTTGTTGTGCCAAAACATCCCTCAGGTCAGATTCTCCATACTGCCTCCCACTGTCATGCTGACCCTGTAGCAAGGGCTGTGACCCGCTGCCATTCTGAGCTCTTGTCTCCATCAGTACCCTGAAGAGTGATCACTCCAGGAGGCTTAGAACACATCTGAAATCCTGCAGAAAAGGAAGAGAAGATTAGTTTTGAGAACTTCTGAAGTTCTAGATTTTTGTACAAGCTTTTGGTTACGCAAAACACCTTGATACTACATTTATATCAACATCTAACCATGGAAAGCGGTGCACATCATCAACGGTGGAATGACATCTAAGATCCAACCAATGAGGTGTCTTCTAGTTGTAAAATAAACACAGAAAATTCTCATTTATGATTTTAAGGGAAAGAAGACTATTAATATGACAGATCAACTGAAAAGGAGAGGAACTTCCTTATGAAAGTTCAGAGCTCCACAATGTCTCTGCAGATATTTCTTGACTATCACTTCCTTTTGATCCTGCAGTTAGAACCCGAGTTTTAATAGAAATAAATAATATGCTGTATTCTCAAGGGTTTTTTCTGTCTTAGAAAAAGGAATACCAAACATCTTTCCCATTCTTAGAGCACTTTCACACATTTTCTGTTGAGTTTGCCATGGAAAATTCCTTTGAAAAGTAGTCATAGCCAACCAGACCTCATGGTCAAGTGCACATGTGCCACGTACATTTTGCAATTTATGAGAATGAAATGCATTAAGTATGCTTTTATTAAGATCGTCTACTTCTGGCTCTAGAAAATATCGGTGCTTTACCCACATCTCCATCTAGAAATCTAGTCCCTTTATGTTTGCTGAAGTTTACTCCCATGTAAGCATGCACAGGGTTGCAACCTTTGCTATGAGAAGTAGCTGTGCTTCCCTTTACAGTGCCACTGCTGGAAATAGATATTCAAGTATGTCTGTGAGCAAAATGGGAGCAGCTGATGACATAAAAAATAGTTCTTCAATCCAATGCAAACCAAGCAAATAATTTGGCAGGCTCTCCTTTCTGCAAATTAAACTTAAAAAGTTCCTTTTTGCATCATGTTTAAGTTTCTCTGCAACGGTACCAAGAAAAACACTACAGAGCAATAAAGTGTTCAAGGTTAGTTCTTAAGTGAGCTAATGCGGCCCCAGATGTCAACAGCTCACACAAAACAGCTTCTCCAGAGAACTTTTCAGTTGTGTCCCACTTTGCAATTCTAAGTATCAGTACCTGACTGTTACAGAGCTCAGCGCTGTAAGGGTTTTCATTGTGCATTCATAACACCCAAGGATAATCCATTCACTTCCTGGACATTACCAGAAAAGGGAGTTTGGCTTACAATACACAAATATCCTGCATGCAATCTATAAGCCACATGATTCTAGGAAAAGCACATGACAGTACTGCTTCAACTTAACAACAGGACCTTCACCGTGCTACTAAGTGTGGAAATTCAATACGCCACACTGGAAAAAGTAACACAACTGTTATTGTGCAATTGCAACGCAGACGCTGAATAGCTTGAATTTTCAGAAATCAGATCAAACAAGCAAAGTATAACATTTTGGGAATCTATTTGACTCCAAAAGGAGAATGGGAATGTATGGTAAGTATCTCCATTAAAATTTTAACTCTGCAATCCTATGCCAAGTCAATCTCACGGAATTCAGGATTCTTTTTGAATACACAACAACGTATTCAGGCTGCATCTTTTGTGTAATTTACTGGGCCCCACTATGATCATATTGCTTTAAGAATGCAATATGCACACTTACTTGCATTACTTGAGAGTAGCTCTTTTAAACTCTGGGGCACTTCAAGAAAAACAAATCCTGACTTGGATTTCTTTACAAATCAGTGGAACCCCAAGTCATCTACTGTCGTCACTGGACAAAACTTACAAACAGTGACAGGACTTAATGAAACCTTATGTTTCAAGATCAATATATACGAGGGCTGAAATTTTTGACATAAATTATTTGGGAGGCAGGTCCTGCTGAGGTCACCTACTAATAACATGCCTTAGCTGACAATTCTGTCCAAAAATGTGTGACATCCTCCTCTTAGAAAAGATCTGTTATCTCACACTTCCTTCCTCTCTGGAGTTCTGCCCTCCCCCTCCAGCCTGCCTTAAATCCTAGAGTGGGCCACACTCTTTCTTCTTACAGGCTTCTTTCTCCAATGCACAAAAAAGAAAAAAAAAGAAAAAGAAAATTGTTTTAGCAGGTGGGAGCCAAGAAACCTGCTCAGTTTCTCTCACTGACTCTGATCACTGTAAAGGATTCAAAGGAACCTTACTGGAAATCAGACAACCTGGAGATAAAGCAGGAGACATCTATGGGGGAGGAAAGGGGGGAGAGAATGGGATTTCAAACAAGATTGCCTTATCAGGAAAGATTTCCTTTTCCCTCCCAGCAGGATATGTTGAAGAGCTCCTTCCCAACTGAAGTTATGTAAAGTGCCCTACATTTTCTGTTCCATGCAGAACACCTTCCAGGCAGGTATAGGAAAGACAAGATATGCACCTTCCTCAGACGCCCCCCTCCCGCCCCGCCACCCAACAATCCCATCAGATGCAACTTCAAAAAGTCACATCTTGCATGAAATCTCCCCCCAAGAGAGCATTTGCTGGACATTTTGTCTAATTTGTGTAAATTTCAAGCAAATCCCCATCTCATGAATTACAAAGTAGCACTCTCAACTTTTTTTTCCCTTTTGCATAACAAATAAGACCCCTACATTTTACTGCCCAGGGAACTCATTCCCATCTAGATGAAGCCTGCTGTTATTAACAAGACAAGGGACAAGATGATTCCACCCTCTATCCTACCCCCAGGAGTTTTCCTGCAAGCAAGTTGTTAAAAGTGAAGGCAAATTCTTCACTATGGCTGATGGAAATATTCCTATGAGTTAACAATTCTACTGATTTCCAAAAGCCAAAGTCCAATTGAACAAAGGCCTTGGTTGCTAAATAAAATAACAAAAAAAAAAGAAATAAAGCCCTTTGGATACTCATGAGAAAGCATACAAATTACATCCACTCTGGTGCAAAAATTCATCTCTCTATCGATTAGGAAAAATAGCTCTATTACAGTGCAATCCATGTCTACTCGAAAGTAAGCCCCATTGTATTCAATGGTTCTTACTCCAACTGTCTTTTGGATTGCAGCCTATGTTGGCTTTCTTATTGGAGGCCTTCAGAACATGCACTCCCCTCCTCATCACTCAACATATAGCCATGTTTACACCTTCAGCAAGACTCCCCTTCCCCAATTCTGTGATCACTGGGGTGAGACAAACTCAACTACAAGTCACATCCTAAAGAAGGGGTGGCAGAGTAAATGAGAAAAAAACACATGTCAATGATCAACTGATGCAAGGTGACCGGATATCCTCTTTGTGTCCTGGAAAAAAAACCTAAAAGCTTCATTGTCCTCCTTTTTCTAGTGAGCAGGCAGCACGTAGCCTTCTTGTAATTAATAATTTTTGTCATGTCCTACATTTTGGGAGGGCTTTTTCTTTTTCATTTCTTACTTATATGGTCACCCTGCATCTGATGGTGATGGGAGACCTCACCTTTCCAAACTCTCCAACATACAACAGATTTACACTAAGGAGTAGGCTCTCTTCCCAATTTCCCCCAGAGAACATTTCAACTGCACCCATGCACAAAAGGAGTCAGTGGAAACAGAAGTTAACACCAGATTTCCTACCTCACCTTCTTTCCTCACCAGATTTCCTTACTTAACTGGATCCCTTTTATTTTATTTTATTTACTCACTAGTGATCCTTACTTAACTGGATCCTCTCTTAACTGGATCTCTTAAAAGAGATCCAGTTCAGCTGTTTGGATCTGGAATTCAGACTTGACAGCAGGAGGGCTTCCTACCTCCTAGCTCTCAGGAGCAAGTTACTAACTGTGTGCAGTACTCCATCAACGCATTAATCATGGCAGAGAGAGAGTGAGTTACTACTCCAGCACGGAATCGCTTAGACCTAAGGGCAGATTTTCTCCCTTTCCAACCACCCCAGCCCCCCAATGGCGCGGAGTAAGGGCTTCCCTCCCTTGTAAAGTCATCCTTAAGGGGAAGGAGCGCTCAGTAATCCTTCCAAAGCCAGGAGGAACTAAGTGATCAGTTCCCACCCTAGAGATCTCCACACCTCCCCACCACCACCACCATCACACACACACACCCCACAAAGCGATCGCCCTTAAAAAAATAATAAAACCTTTCAATCACTCCCTGAGTAAAGCAAGAGTAGGGAAGTCACCGGATTTGGGGAAGGTCTGTAGCAATCAAGGAGTATTTCCTTGCAAACATTGTTTCTCTTGTTTTGCAAAGAAGGAAAAGGGCTCACCGTGGAAGCAGCGTTGCACCAACCCTCCTTCCCTTCTTTTTTTTTTTCCTTTTCTCTCTCTTTCTTTTTTTCCCCCCTCGGATTTTCTTCTTCCTGCGGTTGGTGAGTCAATCCAACCCCCCTCCAAAGAAAATCAAACCAGGAGTAGCAAGTTCGAGTCCAGGTTGCAAAGAGAGGATCAGAGAAACTTTCCAGACCCAAAAGGGAAGGGGAAAAAGGAAATATCCACACCAGGTTGGGTTCCCCTTTTTCTTTCTTTCTTTCTTCTCCAAGGAGTAATAATAAATAGCAAATCGATGCAATGCCAAAAAAAGATTGTGAACAACAGCTGCAGAGTTTGTCCTTTGCGATCACAGGGACATACCCACAAACACACACATACACACAGGCTGCTTTTTCTTGATGGCTTTTCTTTTTCTTTTTTTTTCTCAATGAACAAGAGGCCGATTCGTCAATCCCAAGTCACTTTCTCTGAATGGATCGTGCTCGGAAGGGGAGGAGGAGGAGGAGGGAGGGCAAGGGGGAGCCCAAGCCAGCCACATTAAAAAATAAAGTGGTTTCTGGAAGAGAAAAAAAACATTACAATCCCAAAAAGTGGAGATCTTCCAACAGAGAGTCTTCCCAGTTCCGATCTGGTGCAGGCTTTTGTGTAGTGAAGTTGTGTGTATGTTTCAAACAAGAAAAATAGTGGTAGGTTCAATCTAGCTTTCTTTCCCCTTCTATGGCTTGATCTGTGTGTGAGTGTGTGTATGTCCTTCTCCTCCAAGGCAGTAGTGGGGGGAAAGGGGTGGTAGAAGCAAGTAGTAGTAGTAGTAGTAGAAGAAGTGCGATGGCTGTGGCTGCTGCAAGCTGCAGGCGGTGGATTTGCAGGGAGATGTGATCTGTAAGAGGTTCAGGGCTTTTCTGCCCTCCCTCTGTCTCTTTCCCTCTCCCTCTTTCCGGAGGAGGGAGGGAGGAGGAGGAGAGGAGGAGGAGGGAGGGTGATCTCTCCGCAAAGGCAGCAGTAAATGGCGTCATGTGGATCTGAGGAGGAACAGAACAGTTGTTGTCCCAGAGGATATATCGCATCCGGTCCCAGCTCATTGGCTCACCCAGGCTACATTCACTCACCCTCCCCAAAGAGCCTTGCTCTTGCCTGCCAGCCCTTTAGAGCTGCTGCTGCTACTACTAGTTGCAGGCATTCCAAAGGGCAGCAGCAGCAGCAGCAGCTACAGGAGGAAAGAACCCGGTGGCATAGCTAGAGGGGGGCAAGGCACTGAAGCTTGCCAATGAGGAGCGTCACTGCAGGTGCTCAGATGTCAGAACCACAAAAGAGAACAACATTCCCATCCCAAAAATGTAGGACACCATCACACACCCAAGGAAAATGTAAGACACCATCACAAAAACTCAAAACACTCATATGCTTGATCGAAGCACTAGATATGTTTAGGATCCCCAAAATGTAGGGCACTCAAGAAAAATGTAGGATATGACAAAAAAAGATAAGTACGCTCAGGGATATTGCTTTCATGTGCTGGACCTAAACGCTAGATATGTTTAGGACACCCAAAATCTAGGGCACACAGGAAAAATGTAGGACATGACCAAAAAAAGGTAAAAATACGCATGGATATTGCTGTCATGTGCTTGACCTAAACAGTAGATGTGTTTAGATGTAGGACACCCAAAATGTACGGTACACAAGAAAAATGTAGGACATGAGAAAAAAGAGAAAAATACTCAGGGATATTTTGCGGACATGTGCTAAACATTAGATGGGTTTGGATGGAGGACACCCAAGCAAAATGTAGGACATGACCATAAAATGTAGGACATGACCCAAATAACCTAAAAACATGAATATTGCTTTCATGTGCTTGATCCAGAGCAGGAGTCTCCAAACCCTGGGCTGGGGGCCAGTTACGGCCTTTAGCAAGACCCCTCTGTCCAGCCCTTGGGCAAGCCTTGTAAGCCATTCCAATGCATTTTTATATGTAAATAGCAAAAATATACTTGCGTTGCAGGAGTAATATTCTCTGTAAGCCATCCCCCACTGCTGAACAACCCCATGCACATCATCCCCATGTGCACTATCCCCCAAGAGCAGCACTTCTATGTACATCATCCCCCATCCACATCATCCCCATGTGCACCATCCCTCATGTGCAGTGTTCCCCCAAGAGCAGAACTTCTCATGCACATCGTCCCCCATGCATAATACCCCATACAACATCTCCCCATGCACACCACCCTCAAGCTCAACATCAGCACATACGCACCATCACCACATGCACAACAACCCCACATGCGCACCATCCCTCATGCGCACCATCCCCCATGCGCACCATCCCCCACACTATCTGTGCCCCCAAGTGCATCATCCCCCCATGCAGAACAGCCCCACAGAACATCTCCCCATGTGCACCATCCATGCATGCACATTGTCCTATTATAGTCAATGAAGCTTTCTCCCAGGAAAGAATGGCTAAGATTGCAGCCTTGCAGCCCAATCCAATGCATGTCTATTCAGAAGTAAGTCGGATGTAACCCATTACAGTCAATGGAGCTTACTCCCAGGAAAGTGTGGATAGGATAGCAGCATTACAGCTATGCATGACTACTCAGATGTAAGTCCCATTATAGACCATGAACCTTACTCCCAGCAAAGTGAGGACAGGATTGCAGTATTAGAGCCCAATTCTATGCATGTCTACTTAGAAGTAAATTCCATTATAATCAATGGAGCTTACTCTCAGGAAAGTATGGCTAGGATTGCAGCCTTACAGCTATGTATGACTACTCAGAAGTGAGTCCCATTATAGTCAATGGCGCATACTCCCAGGAGGACAGTGAGGACAGCATTGCAGCCTTAGTTAGACACCCCTGCGATCGAGTTTCCATTGCAATGTGCAAACCAACTCTTTAAGGATCACGATCCCCTAGCAGGAGCAACTTACTCGCGAGGAGACCCCACGCCTCCCTGCTCCCAGAGTCACCTCACTTCCTCCCAAGTAGACCCGACCCAAGTCAATAGTTGTCCACCAGAACACGTGGCTTGAGGATTGCATCATGTCTTACACACTCCCTACTACTCCCCCTCCTGTTTTGTTCTGGAGGGAAGGGAATCCAATCACTCCCAGCAAGTCTGAGAGGGTACTATAGGAAGACCAGGAACACAAACACTGAGGAAATTACTCAGCTGCCTACAACTGTTCTCTGTATAGGAGTGGAACACTGTGTAACAAACAGATCAGCTTCCCAAACTCAGAACTTTCTAACTTTAGTAAATTGGGAGTAGGGGGATACTCTCACCAGCTTATTCAGATTGCAGGGTGTGCAGCCCTTTGGGTGAACTGAGGCTGTGATCCTAGGTACATACTTACCCATGGGAGTAAGTCCCATTGAACTCAGTGGTGCTTACTTCTGAGTAGACATATCCAGGCAAAAGAGAGAGAGACCAGTAAAAATGTAGCTCTGGCGGAGAATGTAAAATTTGGTTTGAAAAACATAGTATCATTTACTGATACTGAACACCAACTCTAGTCCTACTACACTCTGTGCATTAAGTCAGAAGTTCACTTTGGCTGCAATCCTAAAGACACTTTCCTGGGAGTAAGATCCATTAAACATAGTGGAGCTTACTTTTGAGTAGACATAGTTAGGATTGTGTTGTTTCTCGTACTCAGTGGATGGAACTTACTTGGAAAGTTAAGTTGAGCTCAGCCAGACTTCTGCATAAACATGAGCGGTACTAATCCAGATGTGGTTTAGGAATACTCAATTGCAATAATCAGTGAAGAGCACAATCCTAACCATGTCTACTCAAAAATAAGCCCCATTGTGCTCAATGGGTCTTACTCCCAGGAAAGTATCTTTAGGATTGCAGCCAAAGTGGATTCCCTTTCTTTGGCAACAATCCTAGCCATACTTATCTGGGAGTAAGACCCACTGATTATAATGAGATTTACTTTGAGCAGACATTCGTAGGATTGGGGAGTTGGGGCACAATAATGTCTACTCAAAAGTAAGCCCCATTGTGTTCAATGGACCTTATTTCCAGGAAAGTGTGTTTAGGATTGCAGCCGTAGACTGGTAACAGGGCCTCACTCAAGCACTGTTATTATTTTGGAAATAATGCATCTGAGACTATGGCCTTTTGAACATTTCCTCTGGAGTATTCCCCATAAGAAATCTGAAAAAATTGCCATGTATCCCAGGATAATTTCACTGATTTTTTAAAATTGTCACTGAAATGAGGAAAACATAGCATTTTAAAGTTTGTAGCCTGGCAGTGACCAAAAATCACTTAAATTAAAAATTTCCTTGTGTTCAAAACAACATGGTTGTTCTTTTCCACGTGAAGGCAAATGTGAAATTTTCACATGGTTCTTTTCCACGTGAAATTATGTTAATTCCAGATACGCTGTTTTGAATGGTCTGTGGATGATATATCTATCATCATTTATCTATCATCATTTATCTTCCATGCCATTACACTGTCGAAATCACATAGCAGGGGTGGGAGTTGTAGCAACCCAATGCATAGCTGCAACTATGCATGAGGAATATTAACACACATGGAAACAACTCTCACCTTGCTCCATGGAATTGCCACTCCCTGAGGTGCACTTGAGCCCATAATTTTATGCAGGCTTCCTTGTGAGTAAATTCCCATTGAACCCAGTAAGGTTTAATTTTGAACAAACATGCACAGGTTGGAACTGCTAGTGTTTGAAATACATACACGCACACTTGCGTCCATTCTTGCTCTGTACCATTCAAGCAAACCTACTTTTTTTTTAAAAGTGATCAGACTTTTCCCACTGTTTAATAAAGGACAGACTGAATTGTCCATGACATTTTAAGAGACATTCAGTGCAATCCTAAGTATGTCTACTCAGAAGTAAGTCCTATTGCATTCAGTGGAGCCTTCTCCCAGGAAAGTGTGTTTAGGATTGTAGCTTTTGTGTTTTATAAGAGCACAATCCTAACCATATCTACTCAAAGGTAAGCCCCATTGTGTTCAATGGTTCTTACTCCCAGGAAAGTGTGATTAGGATTGTAACCTAAGGCTAGGAGTTAAAAACAATTCAAGAATAACTTTGTTCCATCTAGTGTTCCCTCTGTAATGTATGGAAAACATATTTGTTCTTTTTTCATTGTTGTTATATACATGTGCCTGAGAGTGAGTTGCATTTAATGCAGTAGAGGTCTGTACGTAGGATCATATATGATCCTATGCGGCTATTATGATCCTATGTGCCAGCCTAATAAAAATATGCAGAATGCAATTTTAGAGTTTCTCAGGAAAATTACTTTGGCATCTCCATACCTGGTTTTTGGCACACTTGCTGAAAACCACAAGTGTAAGTGCTGATTTAAAACAAAACATGCCACTAGGTTTCGTAAAATAATGTGTGCCAGCAAACTTGGTGTTGTGGGCCCAGAGGCTGAGAACCACAAAATAAGCAGAGTTTTCAAGTTCCCTTTCTTCAGTTGCAGCCTCCTAGATAATCAAGCCAGACCCCAAAGGGCCTTTAATGCTTCCCATGCATGTGCGTGCATGCGCATGAGTGTGGAAACTCTGGTCTTATAATTAAAATTTCTTTAGTATTGAGGTGGGCAAGGAAGGAGAATGAGTGTGCTTTCCTTTTATCTAAGCTGCAATCCTAAACACACTTTCCTGGGAGTAGGCCCCACTGAACACAATAGAACGTACATATGAGTAGACATGTTTAGGATTGCACTGCTAATCCATTAAAATCACTGGGCATAAAATTAAAGGGAGACTTTATTTTCCTATGGAAAAACATCAGTCTCAAATATTGATCACATATTGATCCACATATCTATCTCACATAACCTTGGACATTTTTTTCCTAGTCCATTGTATTCTATAGGAATACAAATTTATATTTCCTTTCAGACCTTATCATTCATTGACTTATTTGAGGATTGTTCAGATATTGGGGATTTCATGACATTTGATGGATTCCTCCTTTTCCCCTGTTCAATATTAGACAACTTGGCTCCCCGATATCACGGGCAACTGCAAGTCCCTTGGGCTATCCTCTCCGCATTTAAAAAGAAGTACAGCCCAATGGGACTTACAAATACTCGTAGGATTACAGTTTAACCAACTAACCCCCAAATCCAGAGTAACCATGGGAGCACGTAAGAGACTTTACGTCCACTCGTAGTTACTGCACCACATAGTGAAAACCTATGGGAAATTCATATTGCAATCCAGAGTAAGTTGTTCTTACACCGGAGCAAATCCCCGTAGTTACTCTGGATTTTGCCCTCAGGCTGCAATACTAACCAATACGTTCCTGGGAGTAAGTACTATTGAACTAGGATTGCCATATAACAGAGACTTTGGGGGATTGTGTTCACATACCAGCAAATGGCACAGAGTTTTATCCTGATTTTGTGGAAGAAAATTATGGCAACCATATATTGAACACAACGGGACTTACTTTTGTGTAGACATGCTTAGGATTGCACTCTCAGCAGCAGGTGTAGCCTCCCAACAGTCAAGCTATTTTCCCCCATTGAATTTTATGAATTACAAGAGCCAGACTGCCTGGTGCTCACTAGAGGGAGCAGTGAATTTACTTGCTTTGCATTCCATTAGGAAAGTAATACTTAAGCACTGACGTATAAAGTCACCAGCCGCTTTTTGGAGCAGTGTGTTTCCTTCTGCTTGTGTGTGAGGCTAATGAAGGATGCTGCTTTTAAACAGACCCCAACGATCTAATATTTTAAGAGGTGGGGAGGGAAGATAAGAGGCTGCCTACTCCTTGTTATATAATGCTACCTGGCAGTTGTTTTATGGCTACTTGGAAATCCGACATGGGCACTTTGCCCGTCGGTGATAGGCCAAGCAGATTAAGAGCACTAGCATGGCCTTCCCCCAGTACTTAACTGGTGAGCTCTGGGTCCAACCCAGCTCCCCTAACAAGAACTTTACTTTCTGCCTTTGTACTCCGCCAGTCCTGTCTGTGGTGAAGAAGGGGAAACACGAACAACCAGACTGGTGCAAAGCCCAAAAGAGGCCTCTTTTGAAAGCCTGGGGCTTTGAGTGGCTTTTCAGCAAGGGGCTTTACAACATAATAGGCCCAGAGTGTATTCTCAGAAAGCCTGAGCAAAACCAGTTTTTTTTTACCTGCTGCAAGGAGGAATTTTCCTCCCACAACTTTCCTGTTTCAATAGCTCAGAAGGGGCCTGGCTGCTCTTCAGCCGTGAGACGCCAACAAGAACATATACAGTATTCTGGCATTCCCCTGTTAAATGTCAGTGGGTCTTCTCTTGAGTAGGTGGGGGCAATCAAAGACCATCCATCCGTCTGTCTGTGCACTTCACACCTAAGTTTCAGCAGATCACAGGTCCTTTCGATCAGTTACTTGAAAGTTGAATTGGACCATACTGATAATACACTTTCTGGTGAGCCACTCTACCGTATATATTTTTGGTTGCCTTGCATTTTTCTTTCATCTTTCTTTTGTTTTTCATGGACTTTTGGATTCTCCAGATTCTGGACTGTGGGTTCAAAAATCCAACTCAAAAAAGCAAATCCAGTGGCTTCAAATATGTCCTCAGTCCATTCAAAATTAGACCTGCTTTGGCAATGTCTTATGCCCTTTGCTGTTACCATTTTTGTATCACAGACATAATGGGTAGGTCCCATAGTGGGGTCTCTGTTAGACCCAAAATGTTGCTTTGAGTATGCCGAGAGGTGTCCAGGTTCTCCATGAATGATGGGAAATGTTCCCCAGTACATTTCTGCGTGAGTGCTGGAAAAATTAACACTATCAGAAGGCAAGATTCTGGATTGCTGGCACCGCAGTTACCCTGTAACAATTGCAACATAGTTAAGCATACAACATTGAAAATGGCCGCTAATATTTTATTGATTGGCACAGATTGTGCTTTGGCTATGTCCCGTCCAGACTGTGCTCCCTCCTGTACACCCCCATGGTAACTGTCTCAGGCTGCAATCCCAAATTCCACTTAGGCCAACATAAATCCTGGAAGAAGTCCTTTAGAAGCTGACTTTAGGACAATGTTTCTCAAAGTGGGGGTCGGGACCCCTTTGGGGGTTGCCTAGAGCTTTCCTGGAGGTCGCTTAAAGATCCCTGGTGCAGGGGGCAAGGTCAGGCTTGCCAGACCTCTGGCTGTAGCTGCGCATGTACTGGGGCTGATTGACAGCCTCAGGGCCCAATCCTATGCATGCCTACTCTGAAATAAATCCCATTATGTTCAGTGTGTGCATAGAACACACATTTCATTTGTAACAATGAAAATACATCCTGCATATCGGATATTTACATTATGATTCAAAACAGTAGCAAAATTACAGTTATAAAGTAGCAACGAAAATAATTTTATGGGTTGGGGTCCCCACAATATGAGGAACTTATAAAGGGGTCACAGCATTAGGGAGGGTATTACAAAAGTAATACACTATAAAACACTTCTGTGACATTTGTGGGGGAGTTACCCTACAATCCAGAGTAACTACAGGAGCACATAAGAGACATTACGTGTACCCATAGTTACTGCACCACCTAGTGAAAACTTATGGGAAATTCATATTGCAATCCAGAGCAAATTGTTCTTACACCAGAGCAAGGACTCCCTGTAGTTATTCTGGATTGCACCCTTAGTCTGGTGCACAGACATGCACTGGCCTCCCCACACAACCCTGGGAATGGGGAGTGCTGAGTTGTTCCAGTCTAAATTGGTTAGGAATGCACCCCTAATTATATAATATTATGCCAGTATTTCTCAATGTTTGCTCTTTACCACTTACATGATCCACCTATTGGACATACCACTGAAAGTAACAGTGATGATGTCATTGTCAGTTACTTCTGGGTTGGGATACCAGAAGTGACACAATAAACATTGGTTACAGTTTCAGAGCACATGAAAAGCACCCACTGGAGCTCTGTCTGTGGAGCCTCCTACTGGTTTGTTACAACATGTTGCTAGTCTCACTGTCAGGTGGCATGTTAAGAGGGATCCTGCATGTACCACTGTCCGGGGGTCCTGTGTGTAGCACCTCAAATACCACTAGTCATGCATGTACCACTAGTTGAGAAACACTTCAATATGTTTTTCTTTTATTAAATCGTACAGTACAAGACATCCACATGGGGAATGCAGACATATTCCCCGCAGCAGAAACATTTCCCTGCAACTAGGGTTTGCATCATCCAGTGTGGGAGACCAGCATGTCACCCCCATGATGGACTTTCTCCCATGCAGTGGACTTGGCAAGACCCTGGGTGGTGGGCATAGAAGTACTTTGGCTGCAATCCTAAAGACGTTTTCCTGGGAGTAAGACCCATTGGACACAATGGGGCTTACATCTGAGTAGACATGGTTAGGATTGTGCTCATAATTGACCCACTCCTGCTGGTTTTTTTGGCTATAACATTTGATAGATTAATTTCAATTGTGTTTGCTTCATTGGATTCTACTATAAATTACACATTGATACATGATGGTATTATATTAGTAAAAATCTTCAATTTTACCATTTGGGTCAGTAGTGGTGTCACCAGGAACATCACCAGGAACAGCCTGCAACCCTAGTGACACCACTGACTGCAACATCTAAGAAGGACCTCAGCTAAGTTTGCCCATTTTTCTGGGTTTTCTTTTATTCAAGGGCCTACAGCAGCCTTCCTATGAAGTGATTCACTATATATAGTGACTCCAGTGATTGTAAGTAATGTCCAACAAAAGTCGATCAAAAAATCTTTAAGTGTATTTTATGAATCAGGAAAAGAGGAATGCAGCTTATAATCTGTCTGTTTCCTTTCTGTGTCAGAAGTTGGGAGTCCAAAGAGATAGCCATCATTCTGCAGGGTGCATTTCCTTGAAGTGCTTATTCGTTACAAACAGTTGGTCCCTTGAGGATTTTGTACATTGTCTCATGGCTTAATGCAAAGATATTGATCCAGGACGTTATTTAGCAAGTGGGATGCAAGCATTAATGCCTGGTATTGCCTTCGAAACATAAACCTTTAATTGACATTTTCTTTTCATGTTTGAGCATTTGAAAGAAAGATAATGAACCTAAAGGAAGAAGGGGAGATAATAATGCATCTGAGGAAGGAAGGGGCTTAATTGTCTCCATCAGCAACTTGCTCTGAATGGCCTGGGGAGATAGCCCTATTCCACTGAATTTCACTGAGTGCAAGCAGCCAGTCTTTGATTCTTCTTTCACCATCTGGAATTCTGTCAGGATCAGCTAGGACTGAAACCAGGTAGCTACTTGATCTGTGTCTGGTGCCCCTTGGGCTGAGTGGCTGGAATCCACAGTAGAGAAGATGAAGGTCCTCCCTAGTGTCTACATGGCCTCACCCCTCCACCTCCTGTTCACTGGCACAATCTTAGAGCACAATCCTAATCATGTCTACTCAAAAGTTAGCCCCATTGTGTTCAACGGATCTTACAGGAAAGTATCTTTAGGATTGCAGCCTTAATCTTGCTGCATATCCATAACCAGGAACCAACCAGACTCTAGTTGGTTGTGCTTTGCAATTCTTTAGGCTGCCTAATATAGGGCAAAATCATGGCAGGAGAACTTTAGCACTTTTCCTTGCTGCAATTCCAATTAGCAATTTCCTTGCTGCTTTCAGTAGAATCTTGTCTTCAACTTAAAATCACACATGACAGCCCGTGTCTTCAATTTTGTGGCCCATGTTAAGGACTACACAGCTGACGGGCACTGATCAGAAAGCAGTTCTTCTCAAACATTTGATAAGAAGAGAAGTAGTTCTTCTCAAATATTTATTTGCTGAATTTCTTTCCTAACTTTTCCCCAGAAGAGTATAGTGGGCTCTCATTATCCACAAACTTGAACCACCCGCTCATGTCTCCCTATACCCCAGAATGTCTCCATGACTGGAAGCTCCATCTGGTTCATGCCTGCAACTTCTGGACATATTTGGGAGGTATTCTGTGGGTGCAAGGAGGACTGTGTGCCATTCCATTGGCCTCAGGACACCTTGGAAGCAAACCCTGTCACTTCCTGGAGGTGTTCTGAGATGCTGGGAAGGCAATGGCATGATCTAATGCAGAGCACCGCATCCCTGACCCAATTGACATCTAGGGCTTCAGCATCCATGGATTTTGGAAAGGGTCCTGGAACTAATTCCCATCATATACCAATGGCCCACTGCAATAGACAGTACATTATACCTATTTATCCTCTACAGCCTCCCTGTGATGTCCAATAGGCCACTAAAGAACATAGAAAAGCCCTGCTGGATCAGGTCAAAGGTCCATGCAGTCCAGTATCCTGTTTACCACATTGGCTACCTCAGGAGAGTAAAAAAAGAAAAAAATATATACTCTTTTACCACTGCTCCCTTGCAATTAGAATTCAGAGGTGTAATGCATGCTGAATCTGAAGGTACTACATAGCCATCATGACACATAGGATGCAGTCCTAACCTAAGCTTGCACAACTCATTGGTCTTCCAGTTCTTGTGGTGATATAGCGAGGCAGGCTCATGTCTGTACACTGGCCTAACCCTCCTCCAGGAGTGGCGCAAAAGTGTCTTACAGCACTTTTGTGACATTTCCAGATCAGCCCAGAATTTATGCTGGGGCTTAGGCCGGCTTAACCAGAGGTTAGGAACCGCAGCTATAATCATTAATAGACTGGTCTTAGATGTATCCCCCTTTAAAGCAATAAAAGCTAGTGAGCAGTGTGTATCTCAACTTGTGGCAGTGAATTCTTCAGACAACTTAAGCTTTCAAGTGACAAGTAAAACTTTTCCATTTGCCCAAGATGTTTCATTTGTTTGTTGTGGTTTTCAGTGTTTTAGGGTGCAATCCTAACCTAGGCCAGCACAACTCATTGGTCTTTTTATTCTCTTGGTGATGTAGGAGGCAAGCTGATGGCTGTGCACTGGCATAACCCTCCCCCAGGAGTGGCGCACAAGTGTCTTGTGGCACTTTTGTGACATTTTCAGATCAGCCCAGAACTTATGCTGGGGCTTAGACTGGCCTAACTGCAGTTTAGGATTGCAGCCTCAGTGTTTCTATGAAAAACCTCCATTTCTATGAGAGGTTTTTTTATTAGCTGTACAAAACCTACGCACATCTGCTCAGTTCTATTGAGTTCAATGGAGTTTTGTAATTGTGCAAAGGATTGAACTCTATATTTCTGTCTTTTATTATGCTGATTTTAGGATTGTGCTTATAAAAATTCAGCTGGTGTGTTGCCATGGATATTTTGATAGATACATGATCAACAGGTTTGAAAATAAAGAAAATATATTCCTTTAATTATGCCATTTTGTGAAATCCCTGCTTTTTTGGGGGAGGGGGGGAGTTGCTGCTAACAATTCTTATGGTTGTTTTGAAGGGGATTAACTGTTAATCGCAATCTGACTTATGCCTATTTAGTATCAACAATGCCAATTAAATGTTCTAAAGACATTAGAACATGTCAGCAGAAACAGAGCCTGTGAGGATGTCAGGACCACTTTGAGACTAGTTGCATAAGGGTTATTCGAAGCCTGACTCCTGAGTTAATGTGAACAAGATTACTTTAAATGAAAAGACAGAAAAGGTAATAAGATGTGCTTTCAATGTTTGTGGCATGAGGTGTTGCTCATCAAGATGTAAACAAAATGCTTGGTAGAAGAAAATGTCTGTCTTGGGGTGATCTGGTCAAATTTGAAAGTCTGGCTATGTTTTGGGATCTCTCTTAATTTTTTTGGTGTGTGTTATAATTAGAAATTTCAGTTTCAGATTCCATTTCCTATTCCATTTCAGAAATTTCCGTTTTGTATGGAATCATTGCTTCAGAAAGACATCAAGGAAATTTGCTCTGAAGCAATTTTCCAGCTATCCCAAAGCATCACATTAACTGAAAAATGAATGCGCTCTGATTCAGAAGGACATAACATGATATATAGTTGGGTAACTTGATTACCAAGATTGGAAATCTGTTTTTTAAAAACAAAATAAAAAAACTCACTTCCTCCATCTCTGTGAACCAGCATGTGTCAGTGTGGATGTGATCTGTGTGTAGAAGACAGTTTGCTAGATGGGATGCTTACTTTCAACAATCACTTTCAAAGCACTCTTGCTTTCAACATTTTTGAAAATTACCCAACTCTCAGACCAAAATGCCCTTCTCCCAGATCCTGATTTCCCCCCCTCTGCCTTCCTTCATTGTCCTGAACCAGCAGAGGAGGGAAAGATCACTTCCTGTGCAGATGCTTTCTGCTTTCGGAATCTCTGAAGATGCCTTGTTAATCCTCTGTGACATATAACAAGTTGGATTTTCCTTCCTGCTCACCTCCTTCTATCTTTTTCCTCCTCTCACTTTTCCTTTTCAGGGGGGAAAAAAAAGTCTGAGTCGTACACAGATGTGAGCCCAATTTCATTGTTTGCCTTTTCACATGGGTGTTTTCCACCTACTGCTTCTCCCCCTCCTCCCTTTTCTTCTCATTTGGCTTGCCAGTTGGACTTCTTCCTGCCTTGAATAAACCACATTCCCTGGTTATTCAAGGCCAGTCATTAGCACCCTGGTCCCCCCCCCCTTGAAATTATGAATGAAAAGCCTTGTTGTTCTTTACAAATAACTCAGGGTTCCTCAGTCAGTCAAATTCAAATGGGAAGTGACTGCTGGACAAAGCGGCCTGTATGATGGACGGCCCGCTCAGCAAGTCATCAATGTCCACAGGAAGTTTTTTTTTTTTTAAAAAAAAGATACAATATAGATATTGCTGCTTGTGCGTTCTCCTGTGGTCAGGGCTGGTTGAACAAGGGGGGTGGAAGAAGAAAAGAAATGTGTGGGTTTCCCCCCTTTTTCTAAGATTAAAAGGAAAGAGCAGTAGCAAGATGCTAATAAGATGTGGAGCCGGTTCTGCCTGAGCAGAACTTCTGAACTTTTCCATAGGTGACACCTATACCTTCCAGGCCAGTCACTCTCATCCAAGCAGAGAGAAAGAGAAAGAGAGAGAGCAGGCACCAAGCATTTAGTTACTTTTGAATGCAGAGTGGGTCACATACTTGGAACAGCACACCCACCCCGCTGAGCCTGCAGCATTGTCCTGGGCCCCCTTTTCACAACAGGGGAAAAGGTAACTGACAGTTGAATTGTTTCGCCGGGACCCCCACTGCTTTAAAATACTCCCAGGCCCCAGTCAAACCATTGTCGATAATAGCTGTCGGAGGTGATGAGTGTAGAAGGGGCTGTTCAGGAAACGGGTTTTGAGCCCTTCAAGTGGACAGGCCTGAGTGACTTCTCCGGCACTGTGGCTGCTGCAAGCAGCCCCCCACCCCACCCTAACTCGCCTTCAAGCCATAAATCAAACTTGTTTCCTGGACTATACAAGGAACAGCTGGTTATTTTTGCAAACTTTTTTAAGTCTTAGAAAAAAAATTATTTAAGAACAGGAAATCATGCATGTCAAAGTTTGGCAAAACAGTTTGGGTGATTTAGCAGTGGAACATGTCTTTTTTTAATGTTTCAGATCCTGGCTAGTTTCCTTGCTCTGAATTTTTTTTAATCTACTCCCTTCAATCACATCTCCCTTTGCTGCTATGTTGTCTATAATTCACCTCCTGTCTCCCACGCAGCGCAGGAAGTGAGCTGAGTAGTTTGCAAAGAAAATTGACCACAGTTCCCCGTTTTGAAGGGATCACATATTCCCCAAAGAGGAGTTGAGCTTGTCTGGTCTGTTGATTTAGGAGCCCATAAAATAGGCATTTGTGGAGTTCTGCCGGCTTGCATTGTTCTGTCTATTATGCTGCAAATATAACAAGCATGGAGGATGTGAGAGACATACCCTCTTCCCTAAACAGTTGTGACTTTGGGGAATGGTTTTCCGCACATCTCTGTGCCATGCACTGTTCACTTGCCATGGACAGTCAAAATTTGGGAGCACCTTAAACTCTTTGGTTCATCTCCTCTGCTCTGAGCATCTCCAAGACTTCAGACAGAAGACTTTCCCAGATCTGTAGTCTTAGATCTGTCAACCTGGCATGCCAAGGATTGCCTGCGGTGATGAACGGAGAAAACAGTGGAAACACACTATCAGTTTTTAATAGATATAGGCTGCAATCCTAAAACCACTTTCCTGGCAGTATGCCCCATTGAATATAATGGGACTTACTTCTGAATAGACAATCATAGAATTGCACCATATTTTATCACTGAAAAAGAATATTATACAGAAATAACAAACAAAATACATTATTGCAACTTACACAACATAACATACTCAATCTGAACAACAACTGACTGAAGAATTACTATAGGTTCTGGCTTCCCCCAGTTGCTCACAATGACTTTCTCTTAACTCTGCTCTGGTACCATGAAAAAAATTCTGTGAAGGTACTATGGAGTCTATTTGACTCCATGGTACCGAATGTGAAACATTTACATCAAGAGCAGCTTTGATTGTGACTACAATCCTGAGCAAATTGCAAAAATGCCTGAGAACCACTGTGTTGTACTGCGCATATAACAGAACATGAACATAAGAGGAAAATAAGAAAAAATGCATAGAAGATACTATGAGGTCTATCTAACCCCATAATATGTCAAAAAAATAATAAAAATTAATAATAAAAATTAATTAAAAAGAAACAGAAAAACAAGAACTGAAGCATATTCAGAACCAAATTAAAGCATATTCAGACCCAAATAAAATGTTATAATAGCCACGTGCAACTAGCAAATCTCCAGTCTCCAGAGGTTTCAACACAGCACTTAACACATAATGCAGGGCCATTACACAGTGAGTTTCTCTGTTCCCACAGCATGTGTTTTGTAGACTCAGTTGTGGATGGGGGACAATATGATGGCCCTGATTCATGAAGTAGATGCTTCTATATGATTCATTTCGACTAGAAACAATGAAACATGACGGAGAGACGGATCCCCACTGCAAGTGATAACATGTCCAGTGGCATAGCCGATTATTGTTCACATACATATACAGAGGCATAGCCCTTTGTCAAACTCAGTGTTGTCCTGGAAGTGATGTCACAACCTGACTTTATGTCACACTCTTCATTTGCTACGCTCTGCACCCTCTTAGCTATGTTACTGAATATGTAAAGTCCCATAAAATCTTGCTAAGACGGAAGTCCCATTTTATGTTTTGAGAACAAATATTTTATCTCCCTTGTTATATGTAGTTCCATTTTAATCAGTACCCAGTTCTCCTCTTTTAAAAAAAAACCTATTATAGTAATGATCTGGGTTTTTTTCACCCCATAATAAGCTGTACTACAATTGTTTTATAAGAAGCGCTGACTACCAGTGGCTACCTGAATTGAACAAGGAAAACAAATGTCCAAGGCACCAGCCTGAAGGGTTGGCATCACATCACTATCCACCCCAAATCTGGAGAACCTCTCTTGCGCTACCCATGGACTTACACTCAGAAGCGTTCTGAGGACCAGGAAAGAAGTGTGCTGCCTCCCTGGGCATCCAGAAGGGAGGCAAGGGGTGACAGCTCAGCAGGAGAGGCAGCATCATCATGTGCTCGTGGCCCCAGCCACTATCAGAGCCAAGATCACCACTGCTACCTGCACAACTAAATATAACCTTCTTTGCCTCTGTAAATCTGGCCTGCTGCATTATCCCCTGTATTGCACAATGACACAAATCCAGTGAAATGAATAGATCATTGTGCTTAAGAACAATGTATAAGGACATAAATAGAGCTCTGCTGAATCAGGCCAAAGGCCCATCTACTGTAGTCCCCTATTGTAGAACAACACAAATCCAGTGAAATGAATAGATAATGGTGGTTAAGAACAACATATAAGGACATAAAAAGAGCATCACTGGATCAGTCCAAAGGCCCATATAGTCCAACTTTCAGGATCTCACAGTGGCCAACCAGAATAGGGAGCACACAAAACAGCAATATACCTGCATCCTGGTGCCCTCCCCTGCATCTGGCATTCTGAGGTTGCCTACATCTATAATGTCTATATCTTAAACAGAAAAACAGAGACTGCACATACCCATTTGGTTACCAAAAGGTAAAGGAAATGTTAGATTTCTAAACTGACAAGTGACAGATAAGCATGCTCTTAGATCAGGAAAGGAAGACATATGATTTACATAAGGAACTTAACTTTCATTATTTGTGCTGCTTACAAAGGTTGCTAATGGAGAATAAAATACAAACATCAACTGAATGTACATTGTAAGTAATATGAAATTTACATTTGTGCTACAGGCAGAGTTATGCAAAAGGCAGTTTAATCTTCATGTGTGAAAGTTGGCAGGTGTACAGGAGTCACACTGTGTTACTGGTTAGAAGGTCAATGATGTATCAGGATCTCCAAATCAGGTGTTGTCAGCCAGCGCTTAGACCACAGCAGAACCACCAACCGGAAGATTAGAGCTGTATCAAAAGATATAGCAAAAGACACAATACCAGATCTGGGTGTGAAGAACACTTGGCAAGCCCAAATTGGCCAAGCCAAAAAAAAAATGATGCAACATGTAAAACTTTCCAAATATGTTTGGACTGTTTTGGCTTGCCAAACTGTGAATTTACAGCAAAAAATTAAAAAAAAAATAATACCACATTTTATATTATATTACATATGCTTTCTCTACTCAGATTATCTCTTTAAAAAGTTGCAAAATAATGATGTATGCAGATAAAGAATACATATAAATCTATGTGAATATGCCCCAGCCCCAGTTCCCTGCTGGTCTGGGAGTGTTACAAAATATATGTGCACCCTTGGGGAAGGTTTTAAACCAATCACAGACATGCGTTTGCCTCCCTACATCATCATGGTAATGGGAAGACTGACGAGTTGTGCCGGCCTAGGTTAGAATTGCACCCTGAGGCAGTCTCAGGAATTAGCCAGGTTGGGAATTGGCCAACCAATAGCAAACTCTTCCTCTATAATTTGGTCCAATCCGCTTTTAAAGTCATCAAGGCTTGGTCCCATCAGAGCATCCAGTAGCAAGGAGTTCCACAGATCAGTTACACATTGCGTAAAGACATTTTCTCTTTTGTCTGTACTTCCCAGGACAGGAAGGTAGCAGGGGCATCACCACTATCTTGACCCACTGCCCACTGCAAATGGGAGGATTTGAACAGCCTGGTCAATGGTAAAAACAATTGATGGTGTGCCTTGACAATCTCAGTGCCTTGTTAGTGTGCCACAGGATGAAAAAGGTTGAAAATCACTGCTTTAGTGATACCACCTTTGAGTGAGAGAAGTGGGAGTTGCCATGCAGGATTGGCAGCCCAAAATTGAGCTTCCCAGCGCCACCACCAAAGAAGCTACCTCTGGTGCATTTCAGGAAACACCCAGCAGTATCCTTGGGACAAGGGGACTTTTGACTCCTTCACTCAGGGAAAGCTCCAAGCTCACATTGGAGCTTCTCAAGGCTCTGCTGGCAATTAGGCCAGCACAGACTTGAAATACTCCATGGAGTATTGAAACCTCCATGGAGTTCAGAACACAGCAGAGCAGAGCCCCCTTCCTGCCTCAGTTCCTCCCCACCACCCAGACACCACATTGCCACTCAGTGATTGCATGTACCCCTAACAGTGGTGTATCACCTTCCAGACAGTGCTGTGCCCAGTGCATGACTGACATGGGCCCAGTGTTAGTGCTCTCTGTTCACTGGGTACTGTAAACATGCTTTAATGGTGCACATGCTGCACACACAGCCAGTGTTACGGTTCAGCACTGGCACTGGGCCACTTTAGGAATTGGCCCTTCCAAAAAAGCTACTGTTCTTGCCCTCCCCGGCCCCTAATCAAAACGTTCCTCTTCCTCCTACATTCCCTGTACTCAGTTAATGGGGATGATGGGCCCATTGTGGTATGGAGACTCATGGCCCTTTGCAACCAGGAAGCATTGCTGTATGTAATGCACATTTAAAAGGCTTTGGGCAAAATCCAGGGTAACTATGGGGAGTCCTTGCTCCGATGTAAGAACAATTTACTCTGGACTGCAATATGAATTTCCCATAGGTTTTCATTAGGTGGTGCAGGAACTATGTCGATGTAAATGTCTCTTACGTGCTCCTGCAGGTACTCTGGATTGTAGGATATGTTATTTTTCATCTATCAGTGTTAGGACTTTCACTATTAAGTCAAAACGTCTCAAAAAGAAAAGATCTGCTTGTGATCATACACAAGTCATGTCTGTGATGTCACGAGCAATGAAGCTATGTGTGTTACTAACCCTGTTGCGCACGCTAATTTCCATGTCTACAAATCAGTAATGGTCCCATACTGAGACTGAGTTTAATATTTACGATCCTGTCTGGGACGCATTAACATTGTAATAAGACACATTTAAAATTGATCATGTGACAGTGCTTTGGGATACCTACATGTCACAATGTTAGCAGGTAACTTGGAGTCTGCAGAGTGAGATGAAGTTTGGAACATAGTCATATGGAACAGTGATAGGTACATAAAACAGTGGAATCACTAAACATAACCAATATGCTTGCTACTTTTTTCTGACCACCCCCCCTCCTCAACTCTGCATTCGTTGTCCAACTGGGAAGAATTATTTTATTAACAGGAAATAGAATGAGCCAACGAATACTGGATTCTTGAACATTTTCCCTGTGTAAATCATTGGATTTTAGTTTGCCAGCAATTGCTTAAAACTGGTTTTTCCATCTCTCTTGCCTGTAAACATGAAAACCTAAAGAGGTTTCTGTACCCACAATTCACGCATAAGAGTTAAATTATTCTTCATCTGGAAGAGGGCAATAGGAAAAAAGAGGTTCAGTACTTCAAGTTCTGGGAACCCACAAAAATACAGAAAATGAGTTGTGCTCCCTCTACTGGCTTGAAAACAACTAATCAATCATCAATAGTGATGAGCAGGTAGACTTTTGCTGATGTTCTCATTTGAATAGATTCAAAGAATTTTAAGGTATCACAAACAATATAAGAATGGACCTACAATGAATACATATGAATACAACCTACAATGTATGGAGTGGAAAATAAAAATGCTGCTGTTTTCTTATTTGCTTGTTTCTTTATTCTGTACATTTATACCCTGCCTTTTCCCCATACAGTCAGGGTGACCATATAGAATGGAGGACATTGTTATCCTAACTGCCTACCCATTGGCGTCACTAAGGTAGTGCAGGGTGTATGGCCCGTGCCGGGTGACATGCCCAGGAGGGTGACGCGCACTGGGGGGCTGTGGCAACCCAAAAACCAGCTCTGCAATGATGCACAGTACCCTCTCAAGTACTATGTCATTGGATTCGTCTTGGAGAGCGGAGTCCAATGCAACAATCCGTTTTGAGCTAGCACCTTCCTGGCCAAATCATTATGGCCAAAAAACTAAAAAGCCCCCAAACCCAAATTTGCATATTGCAGCTGTACTCGAGAGTAGCCAACACGTCATAGTCTGCCGGAAAGGACAGGCTGAGAGGAAGCTAAGGACACTGGTGGGGAACTGATTCTAGAACTGCACCCCCCACAAATCACCCCAGGAGGAAATTCCCTCCCCCAACCTTACCCTTTGCACTGAAGACCACTGAAAATGAAAATTCACAGCTGCATTTACTCAAGAGTAAACAAACGCTTTGGCTGGTGTGGAAGGTCACTCCATTGGGTGCAAGGCTTCCAGAATGGCCCTCAACTCAGGAACCTGGACTTGAAAAGTGCTCCAGAAAGCAGACCCCAACTCTGGCTCAGCAGGTAACGGGAATTAAAAAATAATTATTATTTGTAAAGCTGGGTGATGGTCCTAACTTCTCTTCCTCTCTAGCCAAGTCCTCTTTTCTTGTCCTCCTCCCTCTAGGGGTTTTAAGTCTGTTTTTGTTTATTTTTTAATTAATATCCTCTTTTTCCAGGACATTTATTCTTTTTTAGCCTTTTGTCCTGGGGAAAAAAATCCTCATTTCCTTCCTTTTCCTTGTGAGCAGGCACCATGTAGTGTGCTTGTAATTCATAAATTATAAATTATATGTAATATTTTTAAGTTTAACAATCATCAATATGGTGTTTAAATTAACCTCTTGAATTCAATGGGACTTTTGAGTAGACATGCTTAGGATTGCATTGTTAGTCTTTAAGCACAGGGAAGTAATATACATGAGGCTTTTCAGCTTTTATTTTGTGAGTCTCTATACTTTTCTTGAGTGTCCTACTCCTCTGTCCAGTTATAAAATATGGTCATAACATATGGTCAAAATCTTACTGAATTTTCATTTATTTGTTTTAATTTTGTCCCACAAAAAAAGATTGTCCCTCTAAAAAGTGGATCCCATGTTAGAAGGTTTGAGACCCTGCAATAAGTTGTTAAAAAGGTGTCACCCCCTCAGGGGTGCCACCACTAGTGACCAAAATGGCTAAAAATCATGTGTTTTAGGAATAATCCATTCCTGTTACATACCATTGGATGTGTGATTTACAGTAAAATATAATGGAACAAACCACTTTGAAATATATTTATTCTATTAAAATGTGTGGCCAAAAACAGAGGTGGGACAATGGCACATACCTATCCCGCCACCCAGATTGTTGTCCTGCCAGAGTCCCACTGCATAGGGGTGATGTGCTGACCTCCTGCATTGGGTGACATAAACCCTCATGACAACCCTGTGCCTTCCTTAACTCCTTCCTTAGCTCACCTCAACTCTTCTCCATAGCTCTTTAACCACCTGTCTCCTCAATGACACTCCTTCCTAGTATCCAGCCTTTTCTGCCACAGACATACATGTCAATTGAACATGTCATACAGCCACACATGTCATACAGTCTTCACTGTCCCAGAGAGAGAGATGGGAACAGAACCATCAGCCTGATTGACACAGAATGTTGGCCAGACGGTATGGACACCCTAACGCAGAGATTTGGGGCAAAATCCAGAGTAACTACAGGGAGTCCTTGCTCCGATGTAAGAACAATTTACTCTGGATTCCAATAGGAATTTCCCATAGGTTTTCACTAGGACGTGCAGTAACTACGGGTGCACATAATGTCTCTTATCTGCTCCCGTAGTTACTCTGGATTTGGGGGTAAGCCTTTTTGCAGATAGATGTAATTCTCATAAAAAGAATAAAAATAACAATTAAACAGTTCCCAATGCATAAAACACTGTAAGTACAAAGTAAGTACTCTGATCATTCAGATTCCCTTTTAAATTATTAAATTATAATTCTTGTAATCTACCCTACCTGTGCTGATACAAGATATAGGAATGTGGTCTTTTTTAAAGAATTCACATATAATTTATTTGGAAGGACAGCTGCAAGTTTTTTGTGCTCCAGAATTCAGATGTCCATCTGGTCAATTTCTCTCTCCTTCACAATGCCACCAGAGCACACTATCCAGGATCTGGTCTAGACCTGTCTGATCGGATTCTGTTCAGGTGAATGGGCAGCCACATGTAACATGAAATGAAACATCTATGAACCTTGTGGCATGGTAGACTGAGGCTGCAATCGTAAAGACTCTTTCCTGGGACTCCTGGGAATAAGACCCATTGAACACAATGGGTCATGCTTATAACTTGAAAGTAAGGAGTAGACATACTTAGGATTGTACTCTAATACAGTAAACAACCTGAACCACTTATATCATACAACAAGGTGAGAGCCAAACAAAGAGTGCCCCGTAGCCTGTCTCGGTTTGTTGTCCTTTGTTTTGCAATCTACTCAGGCCAGTAGTAGTCCCTTTTTTAATTCTACTGGGGGATAAGCATGGTCTTCTCCAGACCCATTTATTTTAAACAGAACCCATGCAGAGGGAGGGAGGATATGCAAGAGCTTTAGGTATTGGGAGTGGTAAAAATTGAGATAGGATCATAATTTCCCCACCTCTCCCTGCCTAGCTGGCTGCTTAAGTATTTTCAAGTTATATGGAATGAGAAGACTTACTCCATGTGGTTCCTGACAACTTAGACATAAAACAAATGGATAAAGTTACAGGGAAGTAGATTTAGAAAGACTATTGTAACTATAAGAGTTTTCTGAGATTGGGAAAGCTTGCTTCATGTGACTGTGTATAATCTCTCTCATTTTTAAGAAGCACCTCAAACAAAATACAAATAAAATTTTTAAAAGCAGACAAAAGAAAAATCTTGGTTTGACACCTGAGTTTATTAGACACTCAACCCTGCCAACTATGGATGTCTGTTTGAAAACATGTCCCGCTCATTTATTTATTAATTGTCAGAAATTCTAGTCTCAGAACAGGCCAATATGCATGAGCAAACAAAGTCAGAAACATAGGTTCAAACAAACTATGCAATACTGGCTGCAGATACTTCACTGTTATGTTTTTGTCCTGTCACTGACCTTTACAACATTGCATTCCAGAGCCAAAAAAAGGGGAAAGCATTTCTATTATACCATAGTTGCATTCCATGGTGATGTGTTCCCAGCATGGAACCATAAAAGGTGATAAGGTCTTCTAAACCATTTCCTTCCTTCCTTCCTACTATAAAAATCCTCCCTCAAATGCTGTCTTTTGATGGACAGCTGAAATCTACATAACCTACTTAGCCTGAAACTCCTGAAAGCAATTAGAGGGATAGTCTCCCATTACATCTCTTTGATCATAAAGATTAGTAGAAATGCCTTGTGGGTACCTTTTGCTCATCTCACTGCCAGAGCTGAATTGTTCAATGCAGAGTTGAGATGGTAGAGCTCCCATCTATAGGAGAATCTGCTGCGAGGCTACCCTTTACATCTTGTGGCTTCTGTTGACTAATGCTTATTTCAGGCAGTTGCAAACATATGGGAAACTTGCATTTAATCCTTGTACTCCTTTTCATTGTTCCCATATACTTTACTTAGTAGAAAAAAATAGGGCCATGACAAGAGTTGATTAGAAAGTAGTAGAGTAGAAAAAAATAGGGACATGGCAAGTTGTTGATTGAGTATTCCTCAGATGTTCAAGCATCATATATACTGGCTTATATGGAAACTATCCATCAAGCAGTAGCACAAATCACTACATATTTGCTCAGAAGTCCCATTCTGTTCAAGAGATCTGATTCCCATGTAACTGTACATAGGATGGAAAGCCAAGATTCCTTCCCCCCAAACTCAATGACTGTCCTAAAAAAGACAATCCCCAGCAAACTCTTTGGTTAGCAGTTTTTTTTCCATCCCTGCTTACCATCATTAGTTATTATTATTATTTATTATTGTCATCATCATCGCAGTGAGTCATTGATCTTTCCTCCATGTGTTTAAATAACTTTAAAAGGATATTAAACTGTTGATTATGACCACATCCTGTGGCAATAAACTCCTCAAATTAATTATGTGTTCCGTGGAGAAGTTACTCTCTACTGCAGGAACCAAGACACACATTTTTATTCCGTAATCTTTCCTTCACCCTCCCTTTTGCAAACACAAATGCATATTGCAGGTGTTCCTTTGGATGCTTCATGACCTGGCTCTTCCTTTTCTCACCCAAGAGGCACAGTTTTATGGATCATAGCGGCTGCGGAATAAACAAGGAGAACACTTCAACAGATGCAGCCAAAAAATTCTTAGTTAAACTGAGCTGATAAATCCTAACATGCCTTGTATACCAATCCTTCCTCAGAAATAGTTCTAGCCTTTTGTAAAAAAAAAATGTATTTGGGACAGACCAGGGATAACACAAGAATCATTTATCCTAGTGTAGCTAATCTGGAATAAAGGCAATCTTGAGTCTTCTAACCATTGTATCCTCTTGATACCAAGGAGTAGTTATTTAGAAATTGCTTTCTCTTTCGACTTTCATGAATACCTTCAATTTTCCTTCCAAAATTTTCCTCGAGGATCCTTTTACTTTTAATGTATTGCATATACAGTATATACTGCATTACACCTTTCCTCCAAAGTAATCCAGGTGGTGCACACTGTTCTGCCCCCCTCCACTTCTTATCCTCCCAACATATCCATGAATTAGCTCAGCAAGCTTCACGGTTGACCAAGGATTTGAACCCAGATATTGATACTAATCAAATTTCATTTACACTCAATAGCATAATAACATGCAGTACTGTTTAATACTATTCCCACTTGTTTATTACCCCAACGGCTGTTATGTAGGTATATATGTTTTTTTTAGTATATGTGAATTTTTAAGAAAAAAAAACCTTTGACTACAAAACAAGTTTAGCTTCTGTCTTAATTTAAGTGTTGGAAATGCATAACGGATGATTAAAGTGAGTGAAAGTTCTTCACTTCCCTTCCTCCAAGCTTCAAAAGCCTGCCTAACATGCTTTGCCAGTTCTCAGCCTCAAAGATTGGCAACCTCTCTGCTTAAGTGGAGACAGCCTAATCCCAATAGTTGGCTCTGGCTGCAAGAAGGCGTTCTACTGATCTGTGAATTTGAAACCCTCCCGTCTCCTCTATCAGATCATCCACTGGTTCATTTCCAGTATCTATCTTCTCCTTTCTTCACCCTTGTTTGGCGGTGGCAAAAATCTCAGAAAAGATCATATACTGAATTTCCAGCTCAGTTATTTGTTGCCTGCTCAGGTAATCTTTGATTATGCCACCTTCTTTCACGTTGTCAGGGAGAATACAAGTTGGGTTTAAGATTATGTGCTTCATTCTTAAATGATATTGGCAGGTTGCAAGTATTATCTTAAGTTGCTGAATTTACTGGGGACATTTGTACATTTGAGAGTATTTTGGAAAGGCTTCAGTGATAGAGAAAAAGAATAAGCAGATATAGGATATCTGAATGGAAGAATCCTTTAAAATAGTGGTTCTCATACTAACTTGGCATATAAACCATACATATAGTTTGGCACAAGAACAGGTCTCAAGATCATATGTTTCCTCCATTTAAAACATGTCATGTAACCAAACATGTGCACAGGTTCCCCTCTAAATTACATTTGTATGTTGACCTGCCTCAAAGTAGCTTGGGGTGCTAAATTCTGCTCCTGCATTTTATTCATTCAACTTTCCTGTGAAGTAGACTTGGCTGAAACTTGGCTAGACTTGGTGTTTAGGCCTGAGCACCTCAGTCTGCTACATTGCTGAGCTGAGATTTGAACCCAGGCTTGTACAATCTAAATTCTACCAACTTATTTACTCATTCATGCAACATATCCACCTCCCAAAAGAGGTGGAATTATCACATGGGCAGGGTATGCATGTGGAGGGATTGATTTTTTGAGGTGCATAGCAATGCGAGTATGCCTATTGTAATGCAGAAAAATTAAAATATCATTTCAAGTCATCCAGATTTAGAACGGCAACAATTCACAAACACTCACAAAAAACTCACAGTTCCCAAATACAAGCTTGTAGTTGGGTAAGTATATTTATTAAAAATTAAACAGCTATGGTTACATCCAGGGCCTCCAAGAGAAATTTTTTTAGGTGGTAGAAAACTCATTTGGGGCCCCTAAGACTTGCAAAATTATTTTGAAATAAAAAAAATTGAGGCGAATTAATGTGCAACAAACTTCAACAAGTGCTCATATACTGATCATATAAAACATTATGTTAAAACATACCAGTATTCAAGTAATGTGACAATATAAAATACTAAAATCCTATTAAGGAAAAAATTAGAAAAAAATTTAACTATTTTAAATTAGAACTATTTAACTATTTTAAAAATTAGAAATTTTTAAAAACTATTTAATAAGTGCTTTTCTGGCTTTCTGATGTGCAAAATTTCTAATAACGCTATCAAAATCAACTTGTATGTATATGTATGTATACGTGTGTATGTGTGTGTGCATATATACCGTATTAATTTGTTAGTAACAAACATTCAAATGGTCCTTCAGTCATGGGCCCCTCTCTACCTCTCGGGCCCCGGAACAAATGTACCTGCTGGACCCCCCTCTCATAGGTCCTGGTTACATCTCTTTATAAAAGACCAACAGTGATTTAACAGAGATACATATTTAAAACAATAATTTCATACTCTTAAATATCACTTACAAGGTAGCTAAATGGTCTAAATTTGCTTAAGGCTCTGCTCGATTGCACAGGTAGCCTAATGATTAATTCAGCCCAGATTAGGCCAGAACAGCTGCAGTAGTGACAGTGGCTTTGAGATATGCTTATTTAACCTCTAGGCGTTGGTCTGAAGCCTTTCTGGCTGAGGAAAGGAAATAAGGATTTTCAAACCCTGCTGATCTGGACTTGAACTGCTAACCTAGAGGTGAACAATTGTGTTTCTAATTACCACTTTTCTGACCCAAGTAATTTCCTTGCATGGAATTTTTTCAAGTGATTTAATTTTGTTATTTTTGGATGGTTGGCTTTGGTTACTTTACTGGATGCGTAGCTCTTAAATGTTCCTTGCCTAATTTAAAGGCATCTATGTGTCACAATCCTAAAAATGAGGTGGCAGAATAAAACTTTTGGTGATTCATAGCTTAACTGTTAAAATTGTATAGCTGGTCCTCTTGCTTCGGTGCCTTATAGCTGCACCATCCTCAAATTTCTGCTAGCTGTGAGTCTTATTTTTTTTTTATTAAAACCCTTGCATCCTAAAAAAGGAATATAAAAATAAAACTGATAAGAATTACTTGTATTTATATCAAGCTCATGTTCCATGTCTTTCATGATTCAATATTTTCTACTTCCTTCTGAGGACCGCTAATTCTACAAACTTTCTCCTTTGGGAATGACTGGCTGGTTGCATGATGGAAATGATTCAGAATGACCCACCTTGACCTGAATAGCAGCTTGTGAACTTTGGTGTTAGAGAAGTTCTCACTGAGTGCATTAGGGCAAAATCCATAACAGTTACGGGTCCATGCAGTTACGTCACCCTCTAGTGCAGTGGTTCTCAATCTTCCTAACGCCGTGACCCCTTTATAAGTTCCTCATGTTGTGGGGATCCTGCAACCATAAAATTATTTTCGTTGCTACTTTATAACTGTAATTTTGCTACTGTTATGAATCATAGTGTAAATATCTGGTATGCAGGATGTATTTTTGTTACAAATGAAATGTGTGTTCTATGCACACATTGAACACCATGGGATTTATTTCAGAGTAGGCATGCATAGGGTTGGGCCCTGAGGCTGCAATCCTATCCACATTTACATGGGAGTAAAAGTCCCCCTGACTATAATGGGATTTTTTTCAGAGTAGGCATGCATAGGGTTGGGCCCTGAGGCTGTCAGTCAGCCCTAGTGCACGCGCAGCTATAGCTGGAGGTCTGGCAAGCCTGACCTGGCCCCCTGCACCAGGGGTCTTTAGGCAATCCCCAGGAAAGCTCTAGGTGACCCCCCAAAGGGGTCCCGACCCCCACTTTGAGAAACACTGCTCTAGTGTTATTTTATGGAAAGTCATCTTAACTGCTCCAGAGCAAGGGGCTTAATTTCACTTTAGGAGATAGGCCTTAGTTGCTCATATTATTCTCATACATATGGCATGCACTACTTCTGCATATATGTGCATTTTTCTTGCATGAATTTCCACACTCACCAGCCTCCACCTAGTAAATTTACTTAGGGAAAGGGGACAAAAGTTCCTTTTCCTTAGCAGGTGCAGGCTCTTCCCAGCTCACACTCATGATCCTGCTGACATGCGCTTCTCATGATTGGGCTGTTACAGATTTCCTTTCACTCAGAAGATATAATATGGCTGCAATCCTGAAGTGCACTTAGGTCAGCCTATCTGGCTCTTGGGCTGACCTAATGTCAGATAGGTCAGCCTAACTATACCAGAAAAGGCATGGGCCAGCATAATTCCACTTAGGCTGCAATCCTAAAGACCCTTTCCTGGGAGTAAGATCCATTGAACACAATGGGGTTTACTTTTGAGTAGATATAGTTAGGATTGTGCTCTTAGGCTGGCCCAAGACAGATGGATCTGCACCATCAGCCTAGGCAGCTCAGCAGAGGTGTGTTGAGGGCATGTTGAGCATGGCCTAGAACTGTGGGGTTAAGCCATATCCAGAGCCTATTTCCAGGGTACACATGCCCCCACTCAGCTCCTCTGACTTAGGCCATCTCAGAAGCAGGCATAAATCTGAGTAGACCCATAGGGGACAATGATAAGCCAGAGTAAAAATGAAAGCAAAATAAAAATTAAAAGTATGGGGTGGCCAAAGCACCACTCCTGCCTCTCATCCTCAGGTTACGGCACAACTACAACAGTCCATCACAGGATACGGCACACCTCCCACAGCTTAGTGAGCTGTGGGGCTGCTGCCTTTTCAGCAGCAGTTAAGGCAGTCTAGAGGTCTCCTAGCCCTGTGGATTTGGCCTGTCAGCTCAGGATATGGCCTACTTATCTATCTATGATATTTATATACCACTTTCAATGAAAAAGTTCACAAAGTGGTTTACAAAGAAAATGAAAAAATTATTGGGTAATGGATCCCTGTCCCAAAAGGACTCACAATCTAAAAAGATGTCAAAGGACATCAGCAGAAGCTACTATTTAAGGCATTGCTGGCCTACCTTGGGCCATCTTATCTTAGCTAGGCCATTCTCTCTGTCCTAAGTCAAGAAAGTTTTTTTATTCAGTGAATTGAAAAGTCACCCAAAATCAAAATCCCATGAAGCTCAACTTGCTTGAGCTTTGATTTGATTTGGATACCAGCGCAACATCAATTATATGCTATGGTCTGGATATCTATGTATTTATTCTTTACCTAATTTATGTCCCACTTAACATTTAGTATCCACACAAAATGCTTTACAATTGAGATTTTAAAAAATCAAACATACATATAGACAATACAAAACAGTCTTACACAATAGCACAATTTAAAAAAACCCTTCAAGGGAAATAGTGTGTGTGCAAGGGGATGGTCAAATCAGCATCAGCAGTATTCTCATTTGCATGTGCTGCGCAAGTTTGTTGGAAATTTCATTGTGTCAACAAGGCTTACAATGCAAACTCATGAACGCAACCTAAAAAATCATGAAAAATGAGGGGCAAATGTTTTCCGCCTAATTTTCCCATTTGCCTGGGGAAACTTGGTTTTATCCCAAACAATCTGATCTGAAATGTTCTCACTAATGTACATAGCGTGATTGATATTCCATTTCTGTAAGTAAACATGGCTTTGATATTTCTCATTACTCTTGCCCCAGGAACCCAGCATTAAATGAATTCCCAGAAATGCAGTACTGTGGCATTGTTTCAAAGCGAGTGGGGCAGCATTGCGAAAGCAGGGGCTCTTCGAGTTACAGCACTTCTGGTTGGTTTCTTTCGTCAAATAACCTTGCTTACAGAAAACAACCTAGACAGTCCACTTTTTAAAAAATCACAATTGGCTACAATCTACTTAATGACTCTGTTTTTACCCCTCCGTGCCAACTCAAAATCAATAACCATTTGACTATGAGCAAAATCCAGAGTAAAAACGGGGAGTCCTTGCTCCGGTGTAAGAACAATTTACTCTGGATACCAATATGATTTTCCCATAGATTTTCACTGGGTAGTGCAGTAACTATGGGTGCATGTAATGTCTCTTACGTGCCCCTGTAGTGACTCTGGATTTGGGGGTTTGTGACTATTTGGGGCACATACATTGTTGCTAACACTTATGAAGCAAGTCTGGCACGTGTTGAAATCTTTTTACTGAAATCTTTCACTGGTTTTGTTTCATTGCATCCTTAATCAGTAGAAAGTCTTCGGATTTCTTGTTTGGAACGTATGCTCTGCTACAGACTTCACTTTAGCATGTTGCATGAATAACTGGTGTGTGCTCATAATGGTGCACTCAGCTACTTCTTCACCATGAACATGCATGGATCTTTGATGACAAAAAACGTCAACCCCAGTGGAAAATTTGCAGTTGGCTATGTGCCTAAAGACCACACAAATCAGCTTAAAACTAATACTGAGATCCATTGGGGTCATGAAGAGTTAAATGCAAGGACTGAGAAACAAAGCAAGCATAAAATTTGAAAGCCCCATATTATACGTGCTCTTCATTTGGCCATCACCACAGAGGTAAGGGTCTGGTCTCAGTGCTGATTGAGTCCTAACAACTATTTACCAAAACAAAGCACTCAGGGCAAATGCCATATTTCATGTAATGTGTTCTTTGGCCTTTAAATGAGTATCACCAAGTCTTGGCAACTTTTATCTGAGCCACAATATTTTCCCTGGAGAACATGGAAATGCTTATGGCTACAATCCAGAGTAACTATGGGACCTTTTACACCAACGTAGTTATGATGCCACCTATGGGAAATGCATAGAGCAAAGCAAGTGCCTCTTACGTCTTCCCGTAGTTACTCTGGATTGTAGGGTCTGTTTCTTAGGGCTCAATCCTAACCAACTTTCCAGCACCAAGATAAGGGCAATACAACTCTGAGTTAAGGGGATAAACATTGCCTTTGAGCACAATCCTAATCATGTCAACTTAAAAGTAAGCCCCATAGTGTTCAATGGGTCTTACTCCCAGGAAAGTGTCTTTAGGATTGCAGCCTTACTTCCATGACTGCCCTTCAATTGGAGGATGCAACACATACCCCACTGGGCATTCTTTGAACAAGAACTAGAGGTTGCAATCCAGTGCACACTATCCTGGGATTAAACCTAGTGAGGCTGGCTTCCAAATTCCAACACAAACCTACCCTCCAAAGCAATATCCACCTGGTCTCGTCGTTGGATTAAGACATTTTAATCATAATCACAGTAATGGCACAATTGTACTCAGAGGTCCCACCAATAGCCCACCAACACCAACTAACAACTTCTGTATTCTAAGTTCATCCAGCAATAGCACACTGGGACAGACCTTCTCACTAATGCTTCACAGGTCTGTAGAAACCCCAACGCAACCCATCATCCAACGCAACCCATCATCCTGGAGCAGCATCCTGACTTCAGTCCAACATCTAAGGAGCCAATCACTTCATTCACCTAGCCCAACTCTGGTGGTTGGAGACATGCTCCAATGGTAAACTGAGGAAGGGGTGGAGCAGGAGAAGTGAGTGGTAGCAAGTGGCTACCACTGAGGTTACAGTCTCCAGCACTGAGGTGACCCCAGGAGTCACACCAGTGAATGCTACAAAAGTCACCATCATCAATCAAAACAGTCAATCAATCAGTAGTATTTACCGTATTTATCACTTTTCACAGTTCACAAAGTGCTTTGGGGACACCCCAAAGTCAGCACGCATACTTAAAAGAGGGCAGCCATGTGCAACAAACATGTATGTTCATGGAAAGTGTTGGAATCCTTGCAGGGGAGGTAACCAGCTAGAAGCAACCTTTTTCGCCAGAAGAGGAAATGAGATGAGTCACAAAGAATGCTTCATAGCTGTCAGGTAAAGTTGGATGATAATAGCTCAACCGTACAGGCTGGAAACCACATGGAATGGGCTTGAGCCCAGCCAAGGGCCTTGTCCTCACCAGTAAGGCACCCTGGTGAGTGAGTACCTTGGCCATTTAATACCATTCACCAACAAAAGGCACACCTAGTTGAGAGGCTGTAAGTTTGGATAGGATTGGATCCTAAGGCTGCAATTCTAGAGTGTGAGGTTATAATGTTATCCACACTTACCTGGCAGTGTAAGTGGGATTTACGTCTGAGTCAGTATGGATAGGATTAGGCTCTAAGGCTGTAATCGTATCCACTCTTTCTTGTTAGAAAGCCCAATTGACTATAAATAGGTTTACTTCTGAGTAGACTTGCATAAGATTGGGCTCACAGGCCTCAACCCTAACCACACTTTCCTTACAGTAACTCCCATTGAACACATTAGGACTTACTTCTGAGTAGACCTGCATAGGCTCTAAATCTTATTAAACTCAGTGGAGCTTACTTCTGAGCAGACATGCTTAGGATTGCATTGTGAAGCTGCAATCCTGCACATAGCTGAGCTACGTAAATCCCATCTGAGCTCTCCAAAATACATTTGTTTTGAAGGCTGTGTTGCTTCTGCCATTTTTTATAACTTCCTTCTGTTCCCCTCGACCTTCTCCTGACAAAGCTGATGTTTATCTCACTACCTTTCTTGGAGTATGACTGACTTTAAATAAAAAAAAACAATAATGACAAAGGAACATCCTTCCTGTAATAATTCACTTGGAGCCTTTTCAGATGTTATCTTTGCAGTGCCTATAAATGCAAAAGCACTTACAAGGAATTTTCCCCCAAAACATTTAAATTAAAATTATAAACATGTGTGTACTATACTTGGTTTATATGGCCACAATTTCACCCCGTACGGTGCAGATTCGGCATTTGGGGTCCTGTCATTTGAACATGAACAAATCCTAAGAACTCTTCAGTTTGTAGAAGTTGCCTGTTAAAATCAAAATATTTTGGGGATAGTATAAGAATGCTAAAGCAAGGCTTGAAGTGTTAGCAGAGTCAGTCTTCCTGACTGAGGGTATGACTATCCCTACAATCCAAAGTAACTACGGGAGCAAGTAAGAGACATTATGTGTACCCATAGTTACTGCACCACCTAGTGAAAACCTATGGGAAATTCATACTGCAATCCAGAGCAAATTGTTCTTGCACCGGAGCAAGGACTCCCCGTTTTTACTCTGGATTGCGCTCTAAGAAGTGCTGGAAGAGTACGAAACAAGTCAGAATGGAATACGAGTGGACAAATGTTGCGGGGATGCTTGCAGCTGGAAGTGATTGCATAGGCCTGAACCAAGAACCACAAAGGCAGAGTTAAATGGTTGCACAGGCAAGATCCAGAAGACTATGAAGATCACAGCCTGTCAGATAAACTGAGGAGGTGGCAGGGACCTCAGAGTCTGAAGGGACTGCAAGCCAGGTGCAAGAAAACAGGCTGCAAACATGGTCAGGAAGTAGGCTGGAGACAGGCTGGTTGGAAGCCAGAGGCAGTGGGGTAGCAAGGTCTAAGACCCCAATTTTTTATCCCCTCCTAGGGCTTTTGTTTTTTAGTTTTTTGGCCATAACTTTTGTTAGGAAGGAGGGATTTGAAAGCTTTTTTCATTGAATTCTGCTGGAAAATGCATATCCAACACCAATATGACTTGATTGGGTTATTCTAAAGAATTTGAGCAATTTTATTGATTTTAGCGATTTCAGTTACCCACAGGATGTCACACCCCAGAAAAATTATTTACATGCCAAATTTGAATGAATGTACATAAATTTGCGTATAAGATTGTATAATAGCACAATCCTAACCATGTCTACTCATAAGTAAACCCCATTGTGTTCAATGGGTCTTACTTCCAGGAAAATTTAAGAGGACTTAATTTAAATTTAATTTAACTTAAATTTAATTTAACTAATTTAATTTAAATTTAATTTAACTTAAATTTAAAATTAAGAGGACTGTAGCTTCCAAGTCGCGAGAAGTTCTAGTTCCTCTTTATTCTGCATTGGTGAGACCTCACCTTGAGTACTGTGTTCAGTTCTGGGCACCTCACTTTAAGAAAGATGCAGGCAAACTGGAGCAAGTCCAGAGGAGAGCGACAAGAATGATCAGTGGGATGGAAGGGAAGCCCTACGAGGAAAGGTTGGGGGAACTTGGGATGTTCAGCCTGGAGAAGAGGAGGCTGAGGGGAGACATGATTGCCCTCTTCAGATACCTGAAGGGCTGTCATAGGGAGGAAGGGGCTCATTTGTTCATAGCTGTTTCTGGAAGCAGGACTAGAACCAATGGGTACAAACTGCAAGAGAGGAGATTCCGGTTGGATATCCGGAAAAAATTCCTGACGGTGAGGGCGGTTCGGCAGTGGAACAGATTGCCAAGGGAGGTGGTGGACTCTCCCTCACTAGAGATCTTCAAGCAGAGGTTCAACGAGCACCTCACGGGGATGCTCTAGGGGGATTTCCTGTTGCAGGCAGGGGGTTGGACTAGATGACCTACTAAGTCCCTTCCAACTCTATGATTCTATGAAATGTGTTTAGGATTGAAGGCTCAGACTCATTACAAGGCTTGCCCATGGGCTAGGTGGAGGGATCTTTAAGGCTTGCATTGGGGGGCACACTGAAGCTTGCTGAGGGCCGCATTCGGTTCCGAGGCTAGATTTGGAGACCCCTGGTCTAAGGCAACAAACCCTTGGCTGAAATGGCCTGGAGTTCCCTACTAAGCCCAGCAATGTATCAGCACTATACTACTGAAGAGCAGTACAACATTAATTATTATTATTAACATTATTTATGCACTACTTTTCAATGAATAATTCCAAAGTGGTTTACAGAGAAATTCAGGTATAATTTAGGCCAGCATAACTCACCTGCTCCCCATTCCCATGGTGGTGTGGGAAAGAGAGCACCCCCGCCTCGAGTGGGGCATCCCATGGCCAGAATGAGACTTGTGCTGGCCTAACTGGAGGATAGGATTTCAGCCTCAAATAACTAATGGCTCCCTGTTCCAAAAGGGCCCTAAATCTAAAATAATGCTAAACAACACCAGCAGTCTTTTCTTTTCTTTTCTTTTCTTTTCTTTCTTTCTTTCTTTCTTTCTTTCTTTCTTTCTTTCTTTCTTTCTTTCTTTCTTTCTTTCTTTCTTTCTTTTCTTTTCTTTTCTTTTCTTTGCTGGAGGGCCAGCAGATTGTCCCTTCTAGTGAGCATAGCAGAGGCATGGGGAGGCAGCCCTCTCCAGATGCTGGTCACATAAGAATGGGGAAAGGGTGCCAGGATCAACTTTCTCACTCCAATTTTTGGTTTAGTATATAGTTTCTTTAAGGTTTTACTCTGCTTCTGTGAGGACTAGAAACATAAATTTAACCCAAACCAAAGCAAACCAAAAGGCAAAGCCTAGACCAATAGAACTTTGTAAAGCTCATGATCTTGCACATGCATCTCCTTAACAGTTTTGTTGTGCATATTTAAGAAGTACGGCAGCATATGGTTTTCCTCTTCCACTTCTTCATATTTTGGTCTCCGGTGAATCCTGCCCACAAAGGCTTTCCTCCTCTTGCCGGAGTCCACAAATGAAAGGCTTTTCTTTTTCTGATTGCGGGCTAGCTTGCCAAGAAACAAATTCACACTGGAGAACATCACTTTAATTTATTTATGGGACACAGATGTCATGGAAGCCTGTCCTCTTCTCAGGCTTTTTTGGAAAGCATCAAGTTGACCCAGCCCAGCAGAGTTCATATGGCAGAGGCAAACTTGGCCAGGAAGCAAAGCCAATAGTCACTGCAAGCCCCTGAACCAAAACATTCCTTTGGTGCTTGAATTTCCCTATAATTTGTGCGGATTCCCTTTTTGTCAATGAAGCTAGCAGTGGATAACTGGCTTAGTGCAGTCAGACAAAACAACTGTTCTATTCATTCAGTAATTAGATGATAGCAGTAATGCATGCTTTATGGTTTCCGTTCATTCTTCATTCTTTCCTTGCTTTGAAAGTCCTTGGAGACAAATGCAAGGATGTTTGGCCAAAGGGAGGCTGTTGTTGAAAAATATCCTGCCCCCTTTTAGTGTGCGTGTCGTGTTCGCTTTAAAGATTTTAAAAAGTCAGGGTTGGTAATAACTTCTATTCCCAAAGGCTAAACATTGGCTCAACATAGCAAATAAAAGATCAGTCTGGGAAAGGGGTGGAATCTACAACCATTATTATAGGTATGAGTTTTGGCCTTTCTGTGTTTAAATTATGGAGGAAAGCGCTCATTCTTTTTTATCATCAACATATGCCCTAATTTAGAATAAAACTAAGAATATCCTCAATGTAAATAACTCGGAGAGGAGTTAAGCCGAACCAGTCTTGTGTACTATAAATGGCACAGGACAGACACAGAGAAGTAGGCGTGTGAGTGTGTGTACGTGTGTGTGAGTTGTGAGTCATTTCCAGATCTCTATTTAGCTTCCATCAAAGGAGGAGTGCGGGAAGATACGTCACTTGCATAGTGACGTTTAGAAATGTAGTGACACATTTGGGGAAGTATAGAGGTCATTTAAACAGGGAGGATTTCCTTAAAAATATTGTGTTCTTGAAGCTGCAGACAAAGAAAGGAATTAGACATTACCAAGAATATGCAAACAGTCACCACTGATCCTCTGCCCCCCTACATAATACTTCATAGAATATACTGTTCATATCCTTATATTATTACCCTGAGTGCCCAATTCTATCCCACTTTCCAGCACAGACACAGTTTTGCCATCAGGATATGAACTACATCATATGGTGGAAGGACAGTCATAAATGCCTCCTCAGTAATATCAGTGCAGTAAAGTTGGATGGATAAAGTCCTGAGTGTTTCCGCTCTTTCTACTACCTTTCATTTGGGAATCACTCATCTGGAAGGTCAAATGAGACATTTGCCTCAGGCAGTGGTTTGATTAAGGGTACTCACCCGCTGTCTGCGCAAATCTCTCCAGTGCTCCTCACATAGGGAGCATGTGCTCCTCCACATGCTCCTAAATTGAAAATAGAAGAGGGCAACAGAGCAGAATTATATTCATCAGCTTTGCCCTTGCTGTTCTGCTCTATACCCCAAACTTCAGCCAGCACTGTTGCTGATTTGTAGTGGAAAAATATTCTAGTACAAACATATAGTGCAATCCTAAGCATGTCTACTCATAATTAAGTCCCATTGTGTTCAATAGGATTTACTCCCAGGAAAGTGTGGTTAGGATTGCAACCACAGGCTGACTGCAAAAATGTTGTCCCCTGTTGGCATCCCCTCCTCCATTCTGACCTACCAACACCTTGAGTATCCAAAGTTTTTGACAAGAGGTCGACATCATCTCTTTGACACTGTGTCGGCGGTTGGAAAAATGATTTATATTTCAAATTTGAATAAATTTACATATGAGCGTGTATTACAGACAGGTCTGGAGGATTACAAGGCTTGTCTGAGGGCTGGTTGAAGGGGTCTTGGGTTGAGGCTAGCTGCAGGCCACATCTGGCCCCTGGGCCTGGGTTTGGGCACCCCAGAAGGGTGAGCATTCTCTTTTCCTCTCAAGCACTACAGAGAGGCTGTCAGAGTGTTTGCCCAGCACCAGCATCATAGCTGGAAACAGTGCCAGCTGGGCCACACTTTCTGGGCTGCTTCCTGACATGGGCTGCTTCCTTATCTGTATTCCTCCAAACATGACCAGAGTTGTGTTCCAGTCATGTCTGGAATATATTCTGCCAAGGGCAGCCTTCCTGGTCCTCCGAAGGCCTTTTAAAACCTCTGGAAGGCCATACAATGTCATTTTGGTTGGGACTCCTCAGGTCTGAGTACATCCCATCCCAGGAAGCTACCTTGGGAGGTCCTCTGAGCCTCAAAACATACTCCGGAAGTGACTTCAATTGCATTTGGAGGGGAGCAGAGGTGGTTGAAAGAGAGGGGACAGGATCACAGCATCCATGTTAGAAGTGGCATTGCCACCCCCATGAAGCCCCAGACCCCTTAGCTATGCAAATGCCTAGCAAACCACTACCCCAGCAGCCACTACTAATACCGTATAATGTTTTCCTTTAGTATTTTTCTGTGAGATCCACTTATAAACAAGCAACAAAAGAGCCTTTGCTTTTCTAGTCTGGCTTTGCCTTGACCAAGGAAAGAACAGGCTTCAGAGATGCCCCCTCCTGCTCCAAATGTCACATTTCCTTGATTTATATTTCTTGGTCACATTCCAGTGTGCAATCAACATGCTGGTGATATTGTGCTCAACTTCTCCTTGTCAAGTGGAAGTTTTGAAGGAATGTCAAGGGGCAGAGATGGCCTGGACAAGGATGAATAACCTTCAGTTTAATCTAGACAAGATAAATGTCAATGAAAAGCAGATCAAATAACGCTGGGAGTCAGCAGCTTCCCTGCCCTGGATGAGGTCACATGCCTGCTGAAAGATCAGGTGTGTGGGGATGCTGGTGAATGTCATCTGGAGAAACTTGGGATTTCTCTTGAATTCCAAGTTAGCAGCTGTGGCAAAAAGCACCTTTTATCAGCTTAGACTGGTTTGTCAGGTACAAGTATAGCTATTCACTGCTTACCTGACAGTTTAGGGATGAGAGCTGTGGTGAAAAGTGGAAATGGTTGAAAAGTGGAACCCAGACTTTTTAAAATTTACATATGTTGCTTCCAATTACTTTTTTAAGCCAGCAAATTGCAAATGCCCCTTTTATCTTGCAAATTCCTGATGTCACACAAATTTTCTGCAAATGGATTCTCTTTCTTTTGGGAACTGGAATAGTCCAACAGCTCAACATGCCAAAACAGTCAAAAAAGTGCAATCCTAAGCCTGTCTACTCGGAAGTCCTATTGTATTCAATGGGGCCTTCTCTGAAAAAAGTACGAGTGTTTAGGATTTCAGCCTTAATCTTTAAAATAGGCAATTTTAACCTTAGAAGGGCAGAGAGAGATTGAAAGTGGAACAAGAGTTGAATGAATGACTTCTGTGTGCTGAAAGGTGCTGGTTTTTGAAAGGTGCTGAAAGAGGAGATCATCAGAAAACAAACTGTCAGAAAGTGGGGAATACCTGTACTGGAACCTGAACTGGATATTTGTACTGTATTGGCCAAGAAAGTAAAGATGCACTTTATGACTTTTGAGACCACCAAAGGATCCTGGACATTCTCTGGAGCAGTTATGGAGAGGGGTGCTTCAGGGGAGAATTAGGGCTGTTTGAGGAAGAAAAGTGAGGATCTCAGCAGCATTAGTACACACTGACATACTAAGCTCCTCTTCTTGACCCAGGCTTGGACTCTCCTTGGACAAGGAGACCAACCCTACAATCCAGAGTTCCTACGGGAACATGTAAGAGACATTACGTGCACGTGTAGTTACTGCACCACCTAGTGAAAACCTATAGGAAATTCATATTGCAATCCAGAGTAAATTGTTCTTGCACCGGAGCAAGGACTCCCTGTAGTTACTCTGGATTACACCCCAAGACTCTCCTTGGACACTCCTCTAACAAAAGATCTGGCATAGTTCCAAGGAGACCAAATGATGACCAGGGTGTCTTTGGAGAGTTAAAATATTTTTTTTAACTTACCTCTCCAGGGCCATCTAATGGATCATCCACTATAGGATAAAGTGCAGGCTTTACTAGCAGCACTCTGGTCTGGCAGGGGATAGGACTGGACCATTAGTTAAGAATGCAGCTGTCCAATTAATTCCAAAAGTGAGCCAAAGGGAATACATTACATACCCATCTGAAAACAATTGCCCTGGCTTCCCATTTGTTTGCCAGCATAATTCAAATAGCGGGTTTTAACCTTTAGAGCCCTAAGTGTCCTGCATCCAGGTTACAAATGGCAAACCCTCCTACATTGGCAGTGTCTCTATCTTCTGAAGAGACCCTGCTTTGAGTTCTTCCTTTGTCTGAAGATTGGCAGGGACAAAGAGCAGGGCTTTCTCAGCAGTTGCATCCTCTTTCTGGAATGCTTTCCTTGGGGAAGGCTGCCAGGCTGGTTTGGTCTTCACGTTCCAGAACTGAATTGAAAAATGCTTCTTCCAGGGAGGAGGGTGGAAAAACAGATTGCAATTTTAAATAGGCACGCTTGTATGTTCTGATGCAATTTTTAATCTGACTAGGGTGATACTTATTAATGCAATCCTGCATGCAGTTAATTGTGTAAATCAGATCTAATAGGGTGTTAACTTCAGTTACAAATAGCAAGAGAGGGAGGCAGCAAAACAGGTGAAACACTGGTCCAGGGTGGTGATGTTTTAGTACCTTGCTCCTACCATGGCATTTATGCCCTTGCTTGCCATTTTTAATTTTTTATTAAAAAAGAAAACTTCAAATGAAGCTTTTCAGTGTTACTTAAAGCACAGTAGAAGGGTTTGGCGGGATCCAAACTGGAGTGGGGTAATGGGTAATCCTTCCTATCCAGGCCACAGTTTTTCCAACCATACTTGCAATTTATAACTAAAGCTTACACTGCTTTGGGCCAAAATAGTGAGATTAAGCAGCACTCATGAAAAGAGACCCTAAGATTCACTGTTAGATTTTGTGACTTTCAAAAGAATTTGGATAATTTTTTCATTATTTATTTAATCTATTTATTTAATAAATTTGTCCCCTGACATTCTTGGGCCATAGCTGACTCAAGGCGGCTAACAGTAGAACATATTAAAAACATTCAATAAAACAATTAAAAGCGTTAAAAACATACACAAGTTTCAAATAATAAAAACAATAACCACCCCCAACCTCTGCCTCCATCAGGTGCCAGAAAACTAATTCACATTTCAAATTTGAATACATTTGCATAAATTTATATATAAGAATGTATTGGAGTGTATTATAAGGCTTGCCCAAGGGCCAAATAGAGGGTTCTTGTGGGGGGCCATATTGAGGCATGCTGAAGGCTGCATCTGGTCCCTGGTCTGGAGTTTGAAGACCCCTGCATTAGAGCTGTGTATTTAACTCAGGAGTCTCCAAACTATGGGCTAAGGACAAAAACAGAATCACTGGCACCTGGACATTTGCCATAACATCACTTCCAGTTTTTCCCTGGAAGAGGGGTGGTCACACTGACAGCTTTGCAGTTTCCAGCAAGGCATTCCAGTCTCTATATGGGAATCCCTTTGCTAGCTGCTTGCCAGGACACACCACAACCTCTTTCTATTTTGGATTTTCCCTCCCTCTCTCCAGAAGCGCCTGTGGTCATCTCCTTGGAGATTCAACCACTGTTTTCAATCTTTGCAGAAGGGATCCACTAACCATATCTTTATCTCATGCCAAAATGATTGCATACTAATGGCCTTTCCCTTAGGACCTTACTCCACGGGAAAGAATGTTCCCAGAGGTGTACACCCTGTATGTCTGTGGCAATACACAATTCTTCATGAGGCTGTGATGGAGAAGTATGGCTGTAGCACCACCGCCCAGATCCTATCACCCTTCCCAATTTTGATCCCTTTGAACTGATTACAAAATATGGATTTGTGTCCTGAGAAGAATGATAGTAGGATTAAGGAAATGGAAAAAATCTTTGCACATGAAACTGTAAGGTTCTTGAATACTTATCATGGTTGCAGGTCCTAGTATTTCCAGGAAGAAGCAGAGTAATAGGTAACTCAAACATTCTTGTAAAAGCAATTATGAATAAAGCTGCAAAGTGCAAAAAACAACAACAAACAATTGGCACGGTTAAATGCTATGACTGCAAAGTCAAAAAAGGGGGACTTGTAAATTACATTATTTATTTTACAATGGAAAATACCTGCAGAGAAGAGAATGAGCCTGAATGTGCGCTAAATTCAGAAAAGACCTTCTGGAAGGAAACATATGACCTACCAGTAAATATTCCGTTTGGATATCAGGAAAAAAATCCTGATGGTGAGGGTGGTTTGGCAGTGGAACAGATTGCCAAGGGTGGTGGTGGACTCTCCCTCACTGGGAATCTTCAAGCAGAAGCACGATGAGCAGCTGTCGGAGATGCTGTAGGTCGGATTTCCTGCTACAGGCAAAGGGTTGGACTAGATGATCTACTAGGTCCCTTCCAACTCTAGGATTCTATGATTCTTTATGACCCCATTTCTCACTGATACACTTTCATCCTCTGGAATAAAGGTTACTAGTACTATGCAATGAGTCCAATTCCACTGAAAAAATATGTGCACACTTGCATGTGTGTACACTCGCGTGCACCTCTGTGCGCGCGCACACACACACACACACAATCACTCTCATTTGGAATGTGGTGCTTATTTGAAGTTTGATGTAAGTCTCAAATGAAATATTAAACTTTTTATGAACTGGGAATCTTGGAAATTCTTCTGAGGCAGGTTCTTATTTATGATACTGTAGTCAGCGTTTCAGAGCTATCCTCCTATTTTCTGGGATTCATCACTTAGCTATAAAAGTTTATTCTAGATGGAAATTTGGCACCTTCATTCACCTTTTCCTCAAGGGAAATAGTTTGACACCAAGTTGTAAATGTAACTGTAAGGAGAGGAATGAGGAATTGTTGTAAATCAGTCCTGGGATGCAGTTTCATCTTCAAGGTATGATCCCTGGGGTGAGAACCTCAACTGATTGCTCTTCTGGAATACTTATCCAGAAACAGAGGTACTACCATTAACAAAGTGGAAGAACAACTGAATGGTTTAGCATTAGGTGTCTTGGGGTCTTGGGTCTGGACAAAAGCACAACACTCCCCACATACTTTAACCCCCTCCTACACCAAACAACATGGGGTTTTTATTCATGGTTAACTATCCTCCGAAACTGTTGATTTGTGCCATATAGTTTCTCTAATAGGAGAAAAGGAAATTGGAAGGATGGGAGCCTTCCCCAGATTGTTCCCATTTACGGGAAAGAAAAAGTCTGAGTTTCTGCCTTGAAGCGCTGTCTTAAACTGCATTCAGATGTAGAAACCTTCTAATCACTAATCAGGCCTGGGAACCAGGCTGCAATTAAGACCACTTGGAATAGAGCAGAAGAGCAAACAAAATTATTAACCATCACTCATGATTTCTGTTTCTAATTTGAAAGAGGAAACGATGCATTAATCAAACCCAAGCCCTCAGCTCAAAGGCACGTTTTGGAAATATCCTGAAACAACAAGAGGAAATCTTTGCTGCTTTTAGCAAAAACATGTCCTGATTGGTTCAGTTGTGTAGGAAAATATTTCTGGACATGAACTAAAGCCATATCCTCAGTTTTCACTTCTTCCAAGCAAAAATAAATACATTAAAAATGTGATTGCCATTTTGAGACACATGACAACAGTTAGGATTAAGTCTGGAATATGTTAAAGAAATAGCATTCTCTCTCTCTCTCTCTCTCTCTCTCTCTCTCTCTTAAACACAAACAGCACTTTTTCAAAGAAGTTCCTATAATGTACAGGAACATCACAATGTGTTTATGCCTTGTGCAGGCATTTTACGCAACAGCCATTGCCCCACGCTCCACACCCATATCAGATTGATTGCGTGCCTTGTTTTACTTTTCTTTTTTATCTCAGGCATGCTTATATATAACTAAAACAATGATAGAAAGAGCACAATCTTAACCATGTCAACTCCAAAGTAAGCCCCATTGTGTTCAGTGGGTCTTACTCCCAGGAAAGTGTCTTTAGGATTGCAGCCAAAGAATCACAAAAAAAGAAGTAACAATAATTAAGATCAGAAAGCAACCACATTGCTTCCCTACATCACAACCTAATAAGCGGTGGTTGTTATGTTATTTGGCATATGTTATTTGACAGTCACTTGTGCCTCCACACACAGGTCTGCGCTAGGCTTGCTTTTGGCAAGGCAGCTACAGTTTTAACAGCCATGGGTCAAGCAGAAACACAACAGACACAGCTGACCCTATCACATAAGCAGTATGGTGACAGACGCATTGTGTCCTGATTTTCTGCTTTTCACGTAGCTGTTAATTGCGCAGCAGTCCTGGATTGCAACATTTCTTGGTATTTGAAAGTGTCTTTGGAATGTCCTGAGATCCTGAAGGCTGATGGTGAGCAAGCAGTGCAGAAACGGAGAAAGAACCAGATATTTCTGTCAACAACAAATTGCCCTGGCAAATTTAATAGCCAACCATGGAAAACTCTGGTGCTACCTGACTACCGGGACAGGAGGATTCTGGGCATTGTGTCAGTAGTGTAGCTGGGGGAGGGAATGGTAAGTACTGCAGGCATCACAGTGCAACATGTAAGTGACCCTTCCCACATACCATCAGAGCCATTCCAGGTACCTAACCATGTCTACTCCCAGGAAAGTGTCTTTACGATTGCAGCCTAGTAGATGGCATCATGCAGGAGACACTGTTTTGTACATTGCCATTTCTGCACATTGCCACTGCTGCCCAGAATGGTTCCAATGATGAGTGGGAGGGGGTGCTTACATGGTGTGCTGCAAGGCTTGCAATACTTACTGTTTTGCCTTTTCCAGTTTTCCCCCATCTATGGCGCTGGTAGATGTTCCCTTCTCTGGCTAATATCAGCCATACTGAATGTGCTAGGAAGACTGGTAGAGTCTGCAAGACTGCTGTTTTTTCCCTGTGATGTTTTCAGGTAGTTACTAATTGATTGAGATTTCCTAGCCTAGGGAGAGGATTGGGACAATCACATGGCAGTCTTAGGGTGAACATTGGCAGGGTCTCACATGGCAATGGACATTGGCAGAATGGACATTGGCAGGAGGGCCAGATGATCTCCTTGACATTGTGTTGGGCTCTGGAAAAATAGATTAATTTCCATTTCAAGTTTGAATAAATTTACACTTTCATAAATGAATGCATTGGAGATGGAGCTTGAATGAACGCCTGAGTGAACTAATTAAAAATTAATTACCAATAGTTTTCCGCTACCACTAATTAATTAATTAAAATTACCACTACCACTAATTAAATAATTAATAATTTTACTGAGCTTATTTATAATGCACATGAGAACTCTAATACAGGCATGTAGAAACACATTGGAACTTTTAAACTGTTTGCCACATATCTCTCTCTGTATGCGCAGTGAAAGCATACGGGCCAAGCCAGAAACATATGGAGACAAAAGTTGGTAGGCTGGGGGGGTGGGGTTTTCTTACTGGTTTCTCTACTGGGGGTTTTCCTGTGGGATCCAAAAGTCTCAGACGGACCAGAAGCTCATTTGAGACTGGGGGCTTCCTGGGAGTCAAATGGGTGTTGCCCAAGAGAATGTGGGTTGGGGGTTTACCTGCCCCGGCACTAGATTATATGCATTGGCCAAATTTTCATAGATACTTTGAACTTACAGTTGTGAGTTTTTAACTTTCTTTTTTAAAATTGTATTTTAAATTATGGTGGGAGGATTTTGGAATAAACAGGAATGCTTATATCAGGAAACTTTTTTGATATATGTTGAAGACTTGCTTTAAATGAATTTAGCAAACAGGAAAATAGCTCCTTCATGCTAAGTGGAATCACCTGACGTCCTGAATTAGGATTTATATGTGATGTCTAAAATGGTTTCCATCATAAGTGGACTGTGAAGATAATTTTCCATTTTTTTGGCAAATCACTGTAGACTTTCTTGCTGAAGTTCAGGTAAACAAATATGTTCTATATGGAATCATTCTGAAAATATTATTTTAAGAATACAGGAATAAGAAGTCCACATGGCTATGTTTTTTCAGAAGGAAGGGAGAGGGGGGCCTCACACTACCATTAAAAATGCTCCCACTCTGTTTTAGAGTACATCAGTGCCGGCCGCTTAGTTTTGAAACATAAGTATTTAACCTTTTGAGTGGCAAATTTTCTTTCCCACACATATTATTTCTCTCTCTGTCTCTGTCTCTCTGATTGTGTACCTAACTTTTTTGGTGATTCTAGTTCCTTCCTACAGTCATGAAATTTGAAATTGGGGCGGGAGGAGGCAGAAGATAGTTTTTGGGGCAGTTTGCAATAGATCAGCAAAAGACCTCTTATTCCCATTTGTGTAACAGTGACAAAATATGAGCATTCATTTGCATGATTGACGGGCACGTTGTATATATCTCAGCCTTAATGTTATCCAATTGTAAAATGGGTATTCAATTATGAATCGTCAAAACCTTTTTCTTAAAACTGCAAGTTTTAAAACAGCAGCAACCCTTGGACTCAGTACAATAAACTTTAGATATTGTAAATAATTCTAGAACTTGAAAAATTTTATTTACTTTAATGTATAATATTGTGATAGAAAAAAGAGCTCATCCTGCACGTAGATCAAAAATGTGCATGCAGTGCAGCCAGGTCTTACGAATATTTGATTCTGAACTCATCAACAAACTCATCTGTGGTTTCTGAGATGCTCATCGACTGTTGGGATGCACCTGGAACCAATGGTGTAGCAGCCTAGCACAGTTCAAGAGGTGAACTTGGGGTTCAGGCATCAGATCAGGATTTTCCTAGGCTTTCTGTGCATCCCTGTGCATGCTTACACAGATGCAGGTTCCCTTCTGTTCAATTGAGCTTACTTCTTGGAAGTGTGTAGACTAGATGGCAGCTTCAGTCATTCCACTTCCAAGATGTGAGTTATACCAGAACCACTCAGGCTAGTTGCATTCCCCAAAAAGTTAGTGGACCTCAGTCAAAAGTTAGTGGACCCCTGTCTGTGCTCTGTCAAATTTACGATCCCATAATTCACTCTCCTCTGCCTCTTCCAGGACCATTTAACATCAACGACACTGGAAGGGAGGCAGGCAAAGACAACAGGCGCCTGTTTCACTTGGTTTCCCCTTCTCCAACCCCCCCCCCCCCAAATCATCCACATTATATCAACAGTCCTGTGTGGGGGCTGGTCTGATTTTTCTTTGTTTGTATTTTTTAAAGTGGAAGTTGAATATATTTACTGTTTTTAGATTTTAGAAGTTCAAGCATGTTTTGCTGTCCCTAGGGATGCTTGGTGTGTAGGTGCCACTGCTCCACTGGCAGTGATGTGCATAGCATTGCCTGTGTGTAGTAATTGCTTGAAGCATTACTTGAAGGATCAAGTATCATAGATTGATCATAAATGTGACACTACTCTTTATTTGAAGCACAGATGAAAAATGGCTTTCATGACTAGCTTTCTCAGCACACTTTATGGGCATGATTAGTCTTAATTGACATTAAAACCAACTGTTGCCATAATAGCTCTGTCTACATAGGGAGAGTAGTAGTACTACTTTATCCAGTAGTAATTAATCTGTGGAACTTCTTACCATAGGGTGTGGTGATGGCGTCTGGCTACATGCTTTGAAAAAGCGATTGGACATATTTCTGGAGGACAAGTCCATCACATGTTACAGGCCACTGCAGATATTTGAAAACTCCTGGTTAGAAGTAGGATACCTTAGAACGCCAAATGCAAAGGAAGGCAGGTTGCAGATCTCTTATTGTCTTGTGCTTCCTGAGGTGTTTGGTAGACCACTGTGAAATGCAGAAAGCTGGACCAGAAGGATCTTTGGGTCGATCCAGAGTGGATCAAAAACTTATTAGGTTCGTAGTGTGTGTCCATGAACAGGGCTTTCAATAAAAAGTGAAAAATGAAATCCCAGTAGGATATGCCAAAAAATCAGAGTAAAGCAGTGTTCATTGGTTTTGGCCTCCCAACATATAAGTTCCTACTGACAGCCCCGTCCTATACTGGGATGGCCCAGATCACATAGCAGTGTTGACACAGTCTCTGCTGCATGCTACAGGTTGTTTAAGGACCAGACAATGACAGAGAAATAAATATTTTAAATCTTATGTACTCAGGTGCTGTCTAGTCTGTAATGGGCCTACTTAAATCAGTGCCAACTCTTTGGCTGGCTTAAATCTACGCTGGTCCTTCAAACCCAGGCCAGGGGCACAGGATATCAACATCTCCTCTACCACCAATGTCTGCTCCCTCAGTCCACCCCCAACCCACTTCTTGCCTTGCCCAGTCCCTGCCCCCAAATCTCCTCTGGTCTACCTGCTCTGCTGACCTACCTACAGAGTACTGGTACTGGGATCCCATTGGTGTTTGAATTGGCAGGCATGGCCCATGTGCCATCACAAAAGCTGCAGTGCCAGCAGCCAGGGATTGCGGTGGTGGATCACAGGTCCCAGTCTCACTAGGCCTGGATAGGATTGACCCATAAGTTTCTGAATAGTCATCCTGAATGTCACCCATTCCATACTGTTGGATTAGTTCCTTCATCATGGAGCTTCATGATGACTTTAAAACAGAGCTATATGAAGTTATCCATAGAAGAGCCTATCAGAGATTGTTGTTTGATAGAACCTTCAAGTAGCCTATCAAGAATACCATTATCTTCATGCCTTGTGTGTGAGCAGACAAAAGCTGGATCCACTGTTTTCCTGCTTAATTTATGTAAGAAAGAATATGCCTCAAGAGTTCTTATAAGCTCCCAGCACTTTACATTCCATCAGGCTCTGCACCTTCTTCTCAAAGTCACGTGGAAGTTTGTTGCTGAAATCTCCTAGCCAGTTTATCCCAAACCCACAAATTATTTGTTTTTCTCTGTACTCCTTTTTGCATCCTGTGCCCGAAGCTATGAATTAGAATATCTTTCTTGTCTGTGTTGCAAATCAAAGGCTGGAAATTGCATCTGTCTCCATTCATGTTATATTTATGCCTTGTTGTAACTACCTGGTGGAAAGCCATATCTGACATTGTGTTGGGTGTGTTCCTGCACAATTCAAATTTTCAGAAAGGAAAAGTTACATTCAGAAAACATCCCTTGATTTAATTTACGTGCTTTCTCAGCCACTGAGATATACTTCTCCTACACAATGTATACTTTGTGCTCCATCCAAGTTTTCCTATCTTGTTTTATTACCTAGTTCCTAGCGAGGCATACCAGCAATCTGAAAGTTGGTTGGCACCACAAACACCTTGATTAGGGAAGGTTGGCACACTTTAAATCCAATATCTTTGATGCACTTAATATACTTATGCACTTAACGTACTGTCCCTTGGGAAATTCTCTACTTCAGTTGTACCTTTAGATGCTAGATCTACAAAGCAGTTGTCTTGAGTTTGAGATTAGGACCCCTGAACCTCACTTTAAATACAAAGTATTCTTACCCAATTTACTTCCACAGTGGCCTGTGGTTTTCCACTTCTTCATGAATTTTCATTATTGATCTTGCATTGTTGCACAAGGTGCATGTTTTTTATGGCCTGATCTAATGGACCACTGCACAACTGGAACTCACAGTCCAGCAATGGAGCATGCTTTATGACTGTTACAAAAGGTGACATGCTGCATAGCACAGCCTGGCCACTGCCACAAGCTTCTTGGTGCAGTAGCCTCCCAATGAGCTTGCCTTACTTAAGTAGATGAGGAGGGTAAGTGATGCAGGATGGTGGGAAGTTTGATGGAACAGAGAGGAGGCTGGGGAGGAGTATTTTGAGGCTGAGAAGGAGGTGGTGTCAGTGGCAGCCACACTATCAATATCCCATCCTTCTTCATTGTCTTACCCTCCAATCCAGAGTAACTATGGGAAGACGTAAGAGGCACTTATTCTGGATTACTCTATGCATTTCCCTATTTCCCTATTGCTTCTATGCATAGGTGGCACCATAACTATGTTGGTATAAAAGGTCCCATAACTATTCTGGATTGTAGCTTTAGTCCATCTTCCCACGTCCTCTTGAACTTGTACTAAATATACAACTGGGGTAAATCAGAGCAGACACAGAGGAGCAGTCAGGGTTGACCTTGGGCCTAGGAACGACTGTTACCTTTCCTCAAAGAGGTCTTCATAGCTTAAAACTCCCCCATGGAATTGGCATGCAGGGAGTTAGTTTCATTTTCTTTGTAAATGGCTTTCTGAACTTTTTAATTGAAAAACTGTATATAAATACAGTAGATGACAGACAGACAGATAGATAGATAGATAGATAGATAGATAGATAGATAGATAGATAGATAGATAGGATTGGGCTATTGGCCTATTAGATAATCAAACAGAGGGACTGTGTTTGGGGACATTAGGGGAGGCAGGCATGAGAGGAGCTCAGACAACTAACCTGAGGTTTCCAGTAATATGATCATGGCTAAAGGTAAGGTTCCATTTTGCTCTATATGTCTCTTGAAGCTGTTTGTGGTATTTGAAGACACCTTAGGAAAAGGTGTGTGTGCATAAATCTTAAGAGAGTCATTTGGGTTGGTGTGTGAAATTTGAACCACAAAGAGCCCGGGTTCAAATCCCTGTTCAGCCAGGAGGTTTCCTGAGGAAAAGCCATTTACCTAAATGACTCTCTTTCATCCTTATCCTATTGTGAGGATGAAAGGAAAAAGAGAAGTCATATACAGTATGCAGCCCTGGGCTTGGAAGAAGGATGGGATATAAATATGAATAAATAAATACAGTATTGTGGAAAGGAAAACCTCTGGGGTGGGGGGAAAGGCACAGGGTGGCCACATAGAATGGAGGACAGAGTGCCTCTACCTTTAAGCATTACCTAGAAGAGGGAATTGAGGCAGGTGCTGCTTTTTAAACCCTTCTATGATGAACTAAACCTGCCTCAATTCCCTCTTCTATGCAATGGTGAAAGGTAGAGCACTCTGTCCTCCATTCTATATGGTCACCCAGGAAAAGGACCACTGACTGCTGGAGTGGTTCATTGTACTTTGACTTTGAATTTCCTTCCCATTTCTTCAAGAAGTCAGAAAATTAGAGTTCTTATTACAGAATTAAGTGAAAAACTGTACAATAAAAGAAAAATTAATTTTCTACAAGAGAAACTTTGGACAGAAAGGAGAGTTAAAAAATTTTAAATTGGTGGAGCAGGGCCTTCTCTGTGGAGGTATGTATTATAGAACTTCGTCTTACTGGGATTAAGAACTCCCCACCCCATTAACTTTTCAATTAGGGCTGAAGACTTTCTTTTTTGTCCGCCCTCCCTTTTAAGTTAGTTGCTTATAGGATTAGGTGCTTTTTGAGATTTCAGGTTAAATTCTGTATTTTTTTTAAAAAAAGTTTTGTTAATGTTCTATCCTTTCACCTTCAATTTCATTCTTCATTTGCATTTTACTTTCTCTTTTATGATATTATATCAACTCTGAGGGCTCCAATATTTGGAGGGAAAATAGGAGGAGAAAATTTTCAGTAAATAAATGTACAAGTAGGGGAAACGAGGGCAGACTCAAATGTTCCTCTGATCTCTTCTGTTTGCAGTGCCTGTGTGTATTGATGTAAGAGTGTACGTCTGTCTGTCTGTCTTCAACGAAAAAGTTCACAAAGTGGTTTACAAGAAAATGAAAAAATTAATAGCTAATTAATAGCTAATGGGTTTATTCACCAGTTTATTCATTCATGTATACAAAACAGTCACCTCTATAGTCAAAGTCTATAGTCAAAGTATTTGAGTTGCTTCCTCTACGATTCCGATTGACTGTTTTCTTCTTCAAAGTATGGGTTTTGCATCACCACTCTGCCAATGTCGTACAAATTATTGGATCAAAGCTGCCTGTCGAAAACAACAGTTTGTTCCCACAATTTCCTTTCCAGAGCTTTCTAATAAGAGTAGTCAGGTGCTATCCATAACAAAAACGTATGAGGAACACACATAGCTTTAGCTATCTTAGGTTTCTTCATTTCAATCCACCTGACAGATGTTAACATGTCAAGTTTCGCCACACCCTGCCAAACAGATTATTACTATCAGATGTTTCTTGGGTCGGTTTCGAAATCCGGTAAAGGCAATATTACTCCTTCACATGACTGTTTTGCGAGACCTTTATTATGTTGTATTTTCATGGGTGTGTCAGGAGAAGGCTTCTTTTGGAAGAAGCAGTTGTGCAGCTGGGCATTGCGCTCACCCTGTTTTGCTGGGAATACGATGAACATTGCAGATTGAGATTCAGATTCCTTAGTGGGCCCCACAATAGGAACACTGGGGAATACAGACGATATATCTATTTGAGTAATGAATTGAATTATTTTGGCTGCAGATTTCAGCACATTCACAGGAAACTAAGGCCAAATATACATGACCATTAATCAGGGGATAACTAACCACATCGTACACACACCTCACCTCTCTCAAAGCTGATTGTCTTGAGCATCCTGTCAAGTGGTAAAGAAACAACATGGACACTCTTCTATTTCCCAGATATCTAACTATATAAAAGCCTTGACCTGTGTGTGAGGTGTCCGCATGTTCTGTGTCCAAGCACTCTGTGGGTTCTATTCTCTGGGGCAAAGAAGACCGAGGATTCAATTTCTACATACTCAGAGGCATAACAAGGGTATAGTACGGGATGCGATCTGCCATGGGCAGCAGAGCCCATGCTACAAGTAGGGGCCTCCTGGGATACCTTCTAGACCTGGGTCATCAACTAGATGACCTCCTGGATACCTTCTAACTGTTTTGATGGGGTGAAATTTCAGTCCTTACCATGGACAAAAATTTTGCCTAGGTATGCCTCTGCACGTACATCCGAGACAGAGAATGCTGAGGGTTCTATTCCTATTTCAACTGTAATTTGTAACTTTTTCTGGTAGAGATAAAATGAAGGGCTGGAAGAGGCTAAGGAGTGAAATGAGGTGGCAAAAGGGCAGTTGAGGGGGCAGTTGAGGAGAGCCATTAAGGAGATAGCAGGCAAAAGGGCAGCTGAAAAACTGAAAAAGGGGAAGATTTATTTACTGATGAATGGTTGCAGAGATGCTTCATGCTCTCTTGGAGATGTTCTCTCTAACTGTCCGTGATAACTGACAGCTATATTGTCATGAATACTCAGAACTTCTGATTGCAGACTCACTGTTTCAAAGGAGTTAATGCTGGAGAGCATATCCATTTTCAGAGGAACCCAATTGTGTTGATGGCACAGGTTGACACAAGGCACAAGGGTGGATATTGCAGCCAAAGTTCATACAGAATAGACAGCATCTTTTGCCTCCTTTGGAAAAAAATCTGGCATGAGATCAAAGGGCATCTTACCTTCATTAAAAAGGCTTTCCTTTTCACAGATCGAGCATGGGTTTGAATTTTTTTCAATCTAAAGAACTGACCTCCATTGTCTAATCAGAAAGTGGTTATCAAACTCCCCTTGAATCCAAAAAGCAGCTTGCTGTGGTGGATATTGATTGAGGAAAACAAGTATAAAGCCCACTGCATTCAGAGAACAAATGTTACAGTTCTATGGATCGTGGCCTATATCTTTTTCCATGCTCCCCACTCCTTTCCCATTATGTTCCTCTCTATCCTTCTTCATCAACCGCATTACGTATCAATGAACCTTTGCCTCTGAAGCTCTTTAAAACCATTTAATGAAAAGCTCTGAGGATTGCCTCTTGCTTTGGTGTGCTCTCTTCCAACAGAAACCGCTGTGCGGAAGGGCTGCTAATTCTGTTTCAATGATACCGCCGACAGGCTGATTGTGCAGGCTGCCTTTGATCTATGTTTTATGTTCATTTACCTTAATAAGAGCTGGCTTTATAGGACCAATTAAAATTACAACCTTCCGTTATCATCTCTACTGAGCCCAACAGAGGTAAAGCAAATTTCAGGAAATGTTTTCACTTAACATGGAAGTTATGTGTTCTTAGCACATGTAGCCAATGTGAATTTATAAAGTGCTTTTAAAATGTTTTATTTTTCTCTATATGAAAAAAAAGATTTTGGGCTCTGCAGGCTGTGTGTCAGATTTGGACTGAGTTTTTTGAGGCTAGTTATGTGGTTTAGTATTGCTATTGCATTTTGATCAGAACAGTTGCAATTTAAAATGTAGTTTGGTTTTCCCTTTTTAAATGAGTGGCAGTTGCTTTTTAGTGCCATAACAATATCCCTGATTGACTGAGCATTGGATCATCCTATTGTCTAGCAAGTCCTGATGGCCCTGATCCTGATTCTACTATTGAAGAAGTTCCATGTGGTGTCTGTCTGTCTGTCTGTCTGTCTGTCGTACTTATATACCACTTTTCAACTAAAAAGTTCACAAAGTGGTTTACAAAGAACATGAAAAAATTAATAGCTAATAAATAACTAATGAGTCCCTTTACCAAAAGGGCTCACAGCCTAAAATGCAAAAGTTTATATGTTCCAAAATTCTTTCTGCCCAACCCTCGGTTAAGTATTACTTTATTCTAAAGAATAGAGCCTCAATTAAACTGGGCCTCTGCCGTCCATTATCTTGAAGTGATATTCAAATTTCCTAGTGTGCAATGCCTATGCTCAGCTTAATTCCTCATGAAATTCCTCATAATTTCAAACTTGCCCAGGACAGGTTTCATCAGGTACGAAGCAGTATAGAAATAAAATGAAGTTGATATTTGATAAGGATGAGTAAATAATCTATATGGTACTCCCAGCGAACATAGCACTGTAGTAACAGCTTGTGGAGGTACAGTACAACAACATTCAACAGAAGAAAAGTTCATAAGATGGGTAAACCTGTTTTAATTAGTTTTTGATTGGCAAATAGAACAGAACAACTAATATCAACACTCTAACTGCCTTCCCTTTATCTTCCACTTTAGCTCCTTCTCAGAGACAGACAACTGGCCAGACACAGTTGGAAATGACAGAGGAAATAGGAACGGAATGTTCACAGTTGGAATGAACAGAACCCTCATCCTTCTCTGCCCCATAGGATCATGGGAATAGAACCCTCAGCCTGCTCAATTGACCCAGAAGATGTGGATGCCTTGCACTTAAGGCTTATATGTAGGTAGATGAGAGGACAGTTCTCTGTCCCAATAAAGTTACAGATCTACATTTTTCAGGGAGAGGAAGTGGCAAAGATAACAGGAAAAATATATGCAATAGTTTCTGCTATAGGTAAGCTTAATAACAATTGTATGGGGACTAAGGGTGGCATACCTCTACTTGCTTTGTGTGCAGTGAAGCTTCTGAAGATGTTTCAGTGCCAGGAACCTATACCCCTTCATTTGGCTTTGTTCTTGGTACCCATTGGTAGTATGTAATCATTAATTGTGCAGATGGCATCCATTTCTATTTTGTTCTATAGTAACCTCTCTTCTTTGCTCTTAAGCTTCTTCATTACAGCTGCATGGCATTCTGTTCTAAGTCCCATTATAATTTCACTCCACTAGCATCTGTTATTTTCCGTTCTCTTTCCAATCCTGTTATTTGCTCTTGCAAATCAAGCAAAAAAAAAAAAAAAAAAGAACAAGATGCACTTGTTAAATGTTGATGGAGGAAATTTTATATCCTGTGCAAATCAAAACTTGGGGGTAAAGTATTCAGTGTTGTAGAATACTTCAGTGTTGTAGAATACAAGAGTAAAAGACCTATATTGGCATCAACTCATTTATTCCAACAAATAAATAAATTTTAGAAGTACATTTAAAAACTAAAATATAAACAGATCATATTACATTGACCTATTTCCATTGTTTTCTATGACTGACAAAAAGTCAATTAGCAGTGCCCTGTAGCACATTTACTGGGCTATTATTTAATATATACATGAGTTTCAACTGTTCCAAAAACCTAGTCATTATGTTACGTTCTATGGAATGCATATGAGTATGACTTGCACAAGAGAGTAGCACGTGGGAAAGTGTCTCAGCTTGCATTGGAGAACAGGACAAATGCCAGTCAAGGAAAGGAACCTTTTTATACCTTCCCTAGGTTGCAGCTGATGGGACATTAAATCTGAAATGGTAATATCAGAAACTGCAGCAATAACATAGATGTTAGGGAAGTTACCCTAAATGTATGATGTGGCGCAGTGTTTTGCAATGGTAGACCTAGGTTTATGTGTCTGCACTCATTGTGGCAATTTAGATATCAGCACTTGAAAATGGAGGAGATGGAAAGAAGAGGAAGAAGTAACATAAGGCACACCACTCATTGCGATATATTATTAGCACATAAAGATAATGTTAGTCGCATTTTTCTCCATTGATAATTTCTTCTTTGCTAATGGCACTTACAATGATACTATTGCTTTAGTGCTTAGGTGATCCTTCAAAAGGGAATTGTTTGGAATTTCAAAAGGACCTGTTCCCCACTGAGAAAACACGTGGCTTGCATGCAGAAGGCTCCAGGTTCCTTGCCATCTCCATTTAGGACTGAGAAAAATCCCTTCCTGAAACCTGGAGAGCCCTTGTCAGACATCATGTAAACAATAATGAGTTAGATGGATCAACAGTCTGACACCGTCAGATTAGTTCTGATCAGCTGGAGTTGTAATGATAAATATTGGTAGACTTCAATGCCATGAGGACAAAGTTGGGCAGAGGGAGACCATCTTTATAAGCCTCTCTCCGAGGTATATGGAGAATTCTCCCCAAACCTAATTAATAGTATATAGCCAAGTGTTGGAGAGGATTGGGTAAGGCACTGATAGAGTTCATCAGTGAAACAAATCAACTTGGGAAAAGGTTTGGGCGTTGGCAGCACCCAAAAGTACAGGCAGGTAATTTCAGACAAACATAAAAGCAAAATCATTTCCCAATGCATTGAAATCTCATTGTTCCTAACAGTACTTATTCCTGTATCAGCTTGAGAAGTCCATTACACCTCTTGAATTCCCAGCGAGGCAGGTGAGAATCTGACCACACACAGATGCGTCTCTGGGAATTTCCAGGGAGCCAAGCCAGAACACCCACAAGCATCCTTACAGTTGACCTTAGAAAGCCCAGGTTAGATGATGTCATTACTTCATTCTGTTGAATGTTTTATGACCTCCTGAACATCCCTATCTTCATTTTACCAAGCCAGGTGGGCTCAGGTATCAAATTAACTGATGCATACTAATTCTAGCAGGTGGACTGGCTAAGACCTGTTGTTCTTGGGAAAACCAGATGAAAAAGACATGGAATACCTAAAATGTCCTGGCTGACTGGCTACATGGTCTTCCTGTAGTGGTGCTGATTTCCAAGTTTCTCAGGGAATCGCTTTCCTATTGAGCAGGGTGACCAGATGCCAAACCCAAAATTCCTGAACCCCAGGCCAAAATTCCTACCCGCTTCAAAAAATTGCCAAAAAGTGTATTTTTTGTTTTTTGGTTTTTTGACCATAACGTTTGATAGGAAGGAGATAGGAAGGATGATTTTTTCATTGGATTCTGCACTTCAGTACGAATCCAACGACATATGGCATGATGGGGTACTGTGCACTATCACGAAGTTTCAAAATGAAACCAAAATGTAGGACAATGATGCCAAAATGTAGGACACCCGGACAGGAGGTTAAAAATCTGGACAAATCTGGGTTTTTCTGGTCATATGGTCACCCTGGTCTTGTCATACAGCCCAATTTTCCTGAGTTTATCTGCAGGTAGAATTAGCATTCTGCCATCACATCCTGCCTTATGGGAGCCACAAAAGTCTCTCTATGAATGCACAAAGCCATATGCTGCTGGGACACAAGCAGAGAGGCCGGTGTTGCCCTCCATCTGGCACCTGTTCAGGGTGGATCGGAAGAGACCCAGGTAGGCCAGATGGAGCAGAACTGGATAGTGGGGGTAATTGGGGCAACAATGGGGGTGAGAAATAAATCTGGTAGGGGTGAATTCAGCAGCATCAGCTGAATCCAACCCCCTTTCCTGAACCTTATTCTCCAAGCATGGGTCCAGGCAGACTTGCACCAGTGATTTTACTGGCACAGGTTCAAGTAGACCCACCTAAGCCTTGGAGGCTTAACTCTACAAATGTCCCCTAACACAGAGGAGATTTCTATCCTGTCCCGTCCAGTGGTGGGCCTGGCCTGGCCCAACAACCGGTTCCCCGGAAGTGGGCGGGGCCAGGCCAGGTCAGGGGGTGAGGCCGGGGTCAGGTGTCAGGGCCGGGGAGAATTTAAAGGGGAAACTTACCTGCCTCCCTGGACCATTTGCAATGAGTTTGTGCAAAATGTTGGTGTCTGCTCATGTGCAATGGGATTTGTCCAAAAGTCACAAATCACTGACATTAGTGATGCGTTCTTGGGGTTTCCAGAAAATTAGAAGAGTTCTTGAAACTTAAGGTCTTTCCTCATTTGTTAATGACAGTGATGATGGTTCTTAATACCACTGTTGACTTTACATGGTTGTAATATTATTCTTCTATATATTATTAAATATATTAGTACACCATTTGGTTCAGAATATTTTTTCTTGTTTTCCTCCTCTAAACTTTGGTTCATCTTATCATCCGGTGCGTGTAAATAGCCGGGAAATATGGAGTTTTTATAAACTTTTAAAGCACTTTGAACTCCCTTTTCCCATAGTCCACCATGCCACTTCCTCAATCAGACTTCCTAAATTTTTCTTAATACATAAATGAGTTTGGGAGACTACAATGGGTCTTTCAGTGCAAGGTGGAGCTTGACCTTGAATACTAAGTAAAGAGATCAAGGAGTCAAGTAGTGTGCAGATTATGTTGATTGCATAATAGTATTGTGAGAGTGTCTTTTATCTCAGAAACATGAGAACAAAACCCCTGAAGTGATCTTGTTTACACTTATATTAATTCTGAATTTTGCCCATAGTAGCAATTACCGAACAGCCAGTCATCAGATTTAAATTATTCCATCTATATGGATGCACATTTTATGTTGCAAAACATTACTGAGAAAAAGTAATTTATAGTAAGATTTAGGTACCGTAGGGTTTGGTTTCAAATCAAGAACTGGCTGGATCAGCAGCCATGCCACCATTGCTGCCTTCAAGAGTTGTGAAATCCTTGTACATCTCATCAGCTAGAAAGAATACCAGATGCTTCCACACTGTTTACCTTCAGTGCGCCGAGAATCGATATGATTTCTTAAGAATGAAAAGTTTTCGTTCACATTATTGTAGTAAAAACCTGCAACTGTTGCTTGTGGAAATATAACATTCCTTAATCTACTTTGGAAAAAGTAAATTTAGGGAAGAATAAATAAGAGTAAATTGCTTTCAGGAAGATAAGGAGGAGATTGCTTGATCCTTTCCCAACCACCTCATTCCTACCATCAGCCTGGTCTCTCTATCCCAGAGGCAGGTGGAAATGGAGACTGTTCATCTCTTGCCTCCTTTTAGCTTGGTAGTTGGAATTCTATTTGACCTTTGAAGCCAGAAGGTGCAGACACACACTAACACACAGCTTAAGGCTTTTATGTAGATAGATGTTTACTGGTAATCATAATTTTTTACTAATTCAAAAGAAATAGTGGTATGTGCTTTTGTGTCCATCCGTCCCCCCACCTTTTCTGTTTCTGATGCAATAGAAAAATCATTGGCTAGCTTTTTACAGTGTGAATTTCCTTGTGAGAAGAATGTACTGGAGAACGTACTGGTGTTGTTCGTACGGGAATGTACTATTTTTATACTTTTGATTCACCAGTGTTCAGGGGATCTGGAAAGCAGCCAAACAGATAGTACTAATCTTTAAAGCAGCACCAGTTCTCCCACAGCAAACAGCTTGCCCATAGAGCACCCTGCTAGCCAGACAACTGCAAGATATCTTTCTTTTTGACTGGCTCCATCCCAACAGCTCCCACACTTTTTCTCTGTTGCCCCTTCAGCACACAAGGTGTACAGTAGCAAGTAGCCACAGGCCATTTATAGCTGATGAACAAGCATCTTCTAGTTATTAATTATATAGAAACATAGAGATTGTTATCTCTTTATTCGACAACACATAACAACATCCTCATTAAATCGCATAGGAAATGTCCTTAAGTCTGGGCAAGCCTTTCCTTCCCTATTTCCAAATTGCATTTCCTATGTGAGTTATCCACATTTCAGTAATATGTTGGCCTACACAGGTGAAGTATTCATATGATTGAGCTCAGAGTCCTCAAGGCTATGCAAAGCTGGCATTTAGATTCACATGTGTTTGTATTGGTGCTGGAGGTTCTTGAGATGCTTGAGGTGGGGGCTTTTAAATTTTGGCTCTGAAGGTGTTAGGCTTAGGTCTGAAAGCCTTAGGACCTTAAAATTGATGTTGAAAAATTCCAGTTAGAACATTGATAAAATACTTGAGATGAGAAACATGAGGATTCTGGATTGATTCTGTTTTCCGGGAATAAAACGAAGCAACAGAGGTCTTCCTTCCCCCTTCCAAATGCATACTGTGTGCACCTTTTTGTATTTTCCAAAGACCAAATACTGGGATACCTTGAAGAACTGTTCAGGTGGTCAAGTGCAGCATTTCCTCTTTTACGGAAATGGCAACAATATATGCAGTATGCTTTTCATTAAATCCACCAGCAAAGAATAAAACGCATTTCCATGAGGCAGTACAGACTGTGTGTCTCCTCTGTAACCGGATGCAAATGTCCCGAGAACAAAGTGACTGCTGTCTGTAGACACACAGTCCTCAGGGTGAAATTGCAGAAAACAGATCATGGTATCGGAGTTGCAAAGGCCAGTCAAACAAATAGCTTTATTCAGCTGGAAGGGTGATTTTCCCCCTCCCCCTGCCTTCATATAGGGCACCAGGTTTTGTGCTCCTTGCAATTCCTTCTTTTGCAATTCCTCTTCCCCCCAAAATTATTTAATGCCAATTGCTTGGTATCGAACTAGTAAAAGAGGAGAGAGAGCAACAAAAGAGCATGTCTGGTCTGCTGAGCTTACAAGATCTCTCCAGAGATCTGCCATATCTGCACTACGTTGGTTCTAGAGAGTCAGGGAAATTGAGTAACATGATATTCTTTGCTGATGAACTACCTTTGGAGATGGCATGCAAAATCTTCAATTTCCAGAATCCTAGAACTCCCTAATGCCTGGCTGTCCAAAGGGTGTTGTCTATAATTAAAATGTATTATCCTCTACAGTACCAAAAGCCTGTATAAAGAAGGCTGTCTGTGGATGAATCTGGTGACTCACCTGCTGGGTATTCTTGCTTTTAAAAATGCACCTTGAATGCCTGAGATGGTTGCTACAGGTCACCCAGTACACCTCAGATGGTTGGCCAAATGGATAGTTCATATGATCATATGGGTCGTATTCACTTTTTTAAATGGTCCTCTATTTTTAGAAGATTGGGACGGGCAATTAAGCTTATGCACAAATGATGGTGCATCAGGATGAGGACTATGAATTCGATAAGATTCCCTCTACCACTTCAAACCTGGAGTACTGGAGGGAGCCCAGATAGGGTTGGTTTGAACAATATGTTTAAGTCTTAACTAGCCGCATATGAGTGAGTGAAATTTTTAACATTTTGTTAAGACATTTGTGTTTTCCATAAGTTGAAAGTGCTGAAAGAGATTTGTGTTTTTATTTCATTATCACTGAAAAAACCCATATCTGCCCATGGGTGCTCCTATTCTGGCCACACCTTTGACTTTCCACAAAAAATCTAATCATCTGAGTTGAAAGTGGTCTATCTGAATCTACTTCTGGACAGGAGTTGCTAAAAAGGTTCATCTGAATAGCTTCACAAGTGATTAGAGAATTTTTTAAATGAAAACTCGGGAAAGTGAAGAATGCTTGGGATGTTCATGTGCAGTGAGTGAGCTTGTGCGTGCACACACACACACACACACACACACGCATGCGAACGTGTGCACACACACACACACCAATTAACTTATGAGGCTGGTTTGAACTTAAACATATCATTTGAACAAGCCACAGCCTTTCTTGGTTTGCCAAGAAATTCCAGCTCAGCCACATTTGACTTCAAAAAGAGAGATTTCTCAAAAAGGAGGGGATCAGTTGAAATGGTGCTGAAAGGGAAAGTCCAATCTCTTCAAGACGCTTGGCTATTTAAAACTGCAATAATAGAAGCTTGGCTAGAAGATGTATTACAGACCAGGAAAGGTACCAAAGGGGGTTCCCAAATGTTAATAAGAAGAATCAAGGAAGCTATAAAAACCAGGCAGGCTTCATCCAGCCAATGGAAGTCTCACCCAAATGAAGAGAACCAAAAAAGAACACAAAGAGCACAATCCAGAGTAACTACGGAGTAAGAACAAATTACTCTGGACTGCAATATGAATTTCCCATAGGTTTTCACTAGGTGGTGCAGTAACTCCGGGTGCACGTAATGTTTCTTACGTGCTCCCGTGGTTACTCTGGATTGTAGCCAAACGCTAGCAAAGCATGTCAGTTCATCATGAGGAAAGAGGGGCAGAGTGCTAAAATATTAAGACCTATAACAAAATGTCTTTGAATATATCAAAAGCAGGAAACAGAATAAGCAGGCACTTGAATTCTTATATATCAAGGGAATGAAAGGGCTGCTGTGGCGATTGCAGAAAAGGTAAATGAATGAAATAAATGAAATAAAACTAAGTCCAAGACAGCATCCACCAGATATTTTGTAACAAAGTCCAATGTGAAATGGCTAATCTTTTTACACTGTGTATATGTGACTTGTTGCTAAATCAGCTTCAGAACCATGTGGCACCAATCAGGTTCCAGGCCAAGTGGCAGCAGGAAGGGGGTTCCATGTGGTGGTGTGGCCTCTGGAGAGGTGGAGGAGGGTGGAACCAGGGCAGGTCAGAGAGGGATTTAGAGTGGGAAGGGTTGGGAGCAGCAGAGACCTACTTCATCAGATTCTAAACTCTGTGTCAGGTTGAGAAGCTCAGCACAAAGTCTTTCAAGTCAACACCAGCAAAATAGCTAGCCTAGAACAAGAGGAAACTCAGAGAAACCCTATTGTGGGGCTTTGAACTTCTCCCTTGGAGACCTTGGGCACCCTCAGTGGAACCCTCAGCAGTGGAAGCCATTTGGTGCCACTATACTTGGCTGCCTACCAGCTTCAGGATTGGGTTGCCAATTGGTGTGATGTTTGTATATGACAACTGATTCTCTGCCTCCAACTTCATTAGCACCAAAGTATATATTTATGCTATGGCTAAATATTCCCACTGGTTTTCCTTTACTTCTGGTCTGGCACTCAGGTTCTGAGAATGGTGGCAGCTTCCTCTTGGCTGGTCATTAAGATCTGATGTGGATCCACACCATACATCACTGTGCTGTTTGTGCTTCCATACGTGCATGAGATTGCATACACTCTATTGTGATGTACAACTAGAATTGAAATAGAAAAAAAGAAGAAATTGTAGTTTCTCCAGACAGACAGATCTTGATCAAGCCACATTAGGGAAATGTAGAGATTATTTTTATTTTGGATGAATGAAAGAAGGATATCTTAAAAAAAATGGCTTTATTTTTATTCTAAAGTTATTTGTATTGTAAAGGCTTTGATTCATGTTAGGCTTTTTAAGAAAGCAAGAATCATCCACTTATGTATTGTTAGTTTATTCTAACAGGCATTCTCCATTGCCCATGTTTGGTTAAAGAGATGTTTCTAAGAATTCTTCAGCATTCCAGGCTTATTGCTTTGTACTCGAGTGCCAAGCCGTTGAGTACACAAGGCCACTCATGGCAAGTCATTTGTCTGTTTTCATCATCTGTTTTCTCAAAGAACCACAAAGACAACATTAAATCATTAGGGTGTATTTGGCTTTTTCTGCTCAGGGAGTTCAAAATACTGGGAACCAAAATGAAAGATCCATCTTTTGGGGTGTGGGGGGGAAGAGAGACCACAATTTTAAAAAATCTGGAGCTACAGCCTAAATATTTATATGGCCATCCAATAAGATGTCAGACATGTGTGTATCCCAAAAATGAATGTTTGGCGGGTTCCTCACTTTTGCCCTGACCCCGTGAGTTGTTCAGAGAGTATGATTATATGCACAACTAATCCAGAATGGATGATGACCAATTCAGCAGAGGGAACTAATCTATATGCACAAAGAGAAATAAATGTAAGTTGGGGGAGACTGTCTTTATAGTGACTTGGTTACTTATGAAAAAGAGGCCTTGCTGGTTTGGTTGAAACTCGCTCTAAACATGAAAGATACTTCATACAACATTTTTCAGAGAAAGCAACATCTCATGGTGCTTCTAAAGTCATAAGTAACTATATTGGTTCTTTTTTGGGGAGGGGGGCCAAATCAAAAGTCATTGTCTAGATAGTAAAGGTGTCCATGCAGAAAGTTAGTAAAGGTGTCCATGCAGAAAGTCTGCACATCATGACCAACTTTAGGCAGTAGTGTTCATCTCCGTTTTTAAGGCTGAAGAGCCACATTGGTTCATGGTCCATAGATGATTCTGTGGTCATGAGGCCAACAAGTCTTTACCTTTGCAGGCATAGACTGCTGTTACCTTTCCATGTGTTTTAAGCGCGGTACCTATTTATCTACTTGCATTTGCATGCTTTTGAACTGTTAGGTTGGCAGTAATCAGTGCATTTTATTTGCATTTATATGAAATGTCACAAAATATTGAATAGTTGCTTTCAAATTCTCCAGAATATCTTTCCAGATGGGAAGCAGAGCAAAAATAGGGCGGGGGAGAGAGAGTACTGTGATGAAAGAACTGCAGATCCCTGCATTTATAACAGCCTTAAGGAGGAGTGTATGATCGTGCAAACTCCGGTTGACTAGTCACGCTTCTCTTAGCCATTTGTAGTCCACACCAGAGTGATGGGAGAAACATCCTGGCTTGGGATCTTCATTTTCCTTCACCAACAAAAGCATTTGTTTTCCAATAAACACCACCCATGGTTGGAAGGAAAGTCCATCTTCAGTGATCTAATTAGACCTGCACCAGATGTGCAGTTATTGCCCAGGAAATTATAGCCGTCAGCACATCAGACTGTGTCAGCCCATGTAGGATCTGCATCCACAAGTTAAATCCAACCCAAGAGTTTCTTTGTTGAAAAAGATGTATCTATGGCACTGTCAATTCCAGAACTGACATGTCTTCCAGCAGTACTTGCCAGCTGAAAGGAATGGGAATGAAGATTTGCCCTTCTAAGGATGCCGTACCCACAGGGCTGACCCACTTGTGTGGGTGCAAGCGTTGCACTCCAGCACACCTGTGGCAGACATAACATCATGTCCTAAGAAGACAAATACACTATGGCTGCAATCCTAAAGACACTTTCCTGGGAGTAAGACTCATTCAACACAATGGGGCTTACATCTGAGTAGACATGGTTAGGATTGTGCTCTTTGTCATCCAAGTGGCCACTCTGCACTCATTCTTACTCACACTTGGCAAAAGCAGATAAGATTTCAAACCCCAAAATAATTGTTTTAAATTAATAAGAACGTAAAAAGAAATTTACAGCCCAGTCAGATGCTGGACTTTCAGTGATGGATTTCGTGATCTGTCAGTGTAAGCCCCATTTGTGGGAGCAGTAAAGCTGTGCTGCTGTTGTGCGCTTTAGAGGTAACAGTGCCAGCAGTTCGCAGATGTCCTAACAGAGCTGGTTAGGTGCTGGAGGGGACGGTTTGGGGGAAGGGAGACTGAACCAAACAGACCAGAATGTTGTGGAATGGAGGCACCCACTAAGAGCCAGTTTTCAGAGATTCTAACTGGAAGGGGGTGAAAAGGGGTGCAATGCATTTTCCTCCGTATACTTTCCACTGAAGAATCCCTCACTGAGGGATGCTCTGCCCCAACCCCTAGACCTAGAAGCAGGAAATTCAGGGAGGGTGTTCCTTCTGTGACATCAACACCCACCAAAAACAGATATTGAGAAATTTAACCCTTAAGGGGCTGAAAAGGGGTGCAACGTGTTTTTGTCCTATACTTAACATTGAAGACTGACTGATCAAAATCCAGCTGATGCACTGGGAGGGAGGGTGCAAAAGGGGTGATGGTGCGCATGGGGGAATGATGCATATGGGAGTGTTGTACATGGGGAAAGTGTGCTTGGGGGATGGTGTACATGAGGGTGTTGTGCATTGGGGACAATGCGCATGGGGTGTTGTACATGGGAGACGGTGTGCATTGGGTGGATGGTGTGCATGGGGGGATGATGTATGGGGTATTGCACATGGGGGGTTTACGCATGGGAGATGATGCACAGTGGATGTGCATGGAGGGTGGATGCACATGGGGATTTGTTGTACATGGAGGTTGATGCATGATGGGGGAGGATGTGCATGGGGGTTTTGTTGTGCAATGGGAGCTTGATTTGCTTTGGGGTGTGCATTTGGGGTTGATGCGCATGGGAGGATGTTGCACATTTGGGGTTGATGTGCATGGGGAATGCTGCGCATGGGGGAGGCGCAATGTGGCGATTGGACTCAGAGTACACAGAGGATATTTTACTCTTGCAACGTGGGTACATTTCGCTAGTTTAATATAAAATTTAAATAAATACATTAGAGATGAAACTTAGATTAGTGAATAAGTGGGCTCAAATTTCCAGGATTTCTGCAATATTAACATGCAGCACAGAAATTAAGCACTCACTTAAATTGATCCACATTCTCCCATCCCACCATCTAGTTGTGGATCAGAAATCATAGGTTGGCCACAGGCTGGTTAAAGGATCACTGTAGGCTGCATCTGGCCCCCAGGCTACAGTTTAGAAATCCCTGCTCTAAGCTGACCCACCCCTAATCTCACCCCTTAAAACTAGATGGATTAGCTAGTGAAAAAGGAAAGCATTTTTTTGTGAGGAAAAGCAAACTAATGAAACACTCATAGATATGGAAAGCCACATGCTGATTTCAGATGGGTTTTTGCTTGTTTATTTTTCACCTTTGATCCAAAGAATAGCAAGTGATTTTCTTTCTTTCTTTCTTTCTTTCTTTCTTTCTTTCTTTCTTTCTTTCTTTCTTTCTTTCTTATATGGTCAAGTTTGTTAACTTTGTATTATTAAAATACTAATATATCACTTTTCAACTGAAAAAAACTTTTGAGGCTTAAAGTTTTATGCTGTCTGCAAGAATTGCTACTGATTGGATTTCTTATCCGTGCATAAATAGTGGCTTTTTTGGTTTTGAATGTGTACTGATTCTTTGGTTTACATAAATGACTACACCCAATAGATGATTTTTAAACCTTTTTGGAATTTTACATCAAAATTTTAGGTTTAGCAAGATGCTTGGGCTATTCCAGATTGCAGACGACTATGGGATACTTTCAGAATTACATCAGAATTTGAAAGGCTATGACTCATGAACAAATTAGTTTCATGGTTGGGTTACATTTATACATGTCAGGGTGTGAATTTTATATACAGATCAACAAGATGGGGCAGATTTAGGTATGAGCGTATTTATGTAAGAGATTTGTATGTAGGTCTAGAAGACCAAAATGCAGAATATACTCTCCATAGATGATGTGGAGATTTTAAACAGGTTTGTTTGTTTTTTTTCCACTGTGATATTCAAGACTCTTTGAAGAGGCTGATCTGATATTGGGTATTAAGTGGGATTCTGGCCAAGGGCTTGTGGTAGAGCAAGTCTGAAAGCAAAAGATATCTCAAATCCTTAACTAAATATGGACTGATGCCATGTGTCAAGCCTTCACTCACAGTCAGTGACACAGATCTCCTTCCAAAAATGGCAGTCATCCATATAAGATTTTCTGCAAGGGAACACACAAGGTCATTGTGAGCTATAAAAGGTACATGTAGCCATTTTGGATGAAACTGAAAAACAATAACATAATCAAACATCTCTCCATAACATACTGCATATACAATATACAAGGTGCTGGTTTTTATCTTTATAGTGCTATCCTAACGTGCTGGAACAGGCAGACAACCAGTGCCTGCGCTGTATCTAGCACATGCTTTGGGCAGCTAGTGGTTCTCCCTGAGAAAAAGAGAATTTTCCCCCTTATCCCAGGGAGAGCCACTGCGGTCCTAATGAGGCTATATGGAACTGTGCTACCTCAATTGGCAACGCAAATCTGAGCAGGCTTGGACTTCCCAAGACTGCCTAGTATTGGGGTTGGGATCCAGCACAAGTATTGGATCCGGGCCTTGCCACTGGACACTCACCCATTCCCAGGTATTTTGCAACCCGCAGTCACTGACATTTCCTCAGTGTAAGCAACATTTGGTCTATTATGCCTTTTCCTTATTCCAAGTTGGTTAGGATTGCACCCAGAGTAGTTTATCTAGTCAACCATATTTACTACATCATTATGCAGGGAGATTGCTTATGCTTATTCAGGGCACATCCATCAAAACTTTCTATGTTTGGGCTGCCCTACCATATGCTGAATGGCTACGTTTCTGGAAAGCTGTTTGTGTGAATGGCTATGTTTCTGGAAAGTTTCTGGAAAGCCTTAGAAATTTATACCACTCCATCCATTTCCTTTTAGCACTTGTTCTCTTGTCTGGCAGACTTTCAGGATAGTGAGGCTTGAGATATTCTTTCTCTGTGGTTTTATCATGTTCCTGCATTAAATTATATTAGACATCATTCAGTCTCATTTTTCCAATTGTTTATTGTTTAGGATTTTTGTGTGTGTGAAAAGCAGCTAACACATGTAACAGATTATGTGCTATGGTTCCCAAACAGTGTGCTGTGGTATCTGAAAATGCTGTGGTAAACTCACAGGGGCATCATGGGATGCAAACAGTAAACTATTGTTCCCAATTCTTGCTGCCATCTTCAATCCCTGAGAAAAACAAAGAGGGCATCCTTGGGAATCCACTACATGCCTGCTGACATGGCTGGCACTGATGGACATCTTTGGGGATCCCCTGCATACCTCCTGGATCAGCAGCCATGCAAGGGATCCCCAGGGATGCCACCTTCATGCACAGGGGATTCCCAGCACTTGGAGTGAGGGAGAAACCCACTTAACTCCCAGCGCTAAAGGGTTCCCAGCATCTGGATTAAGCGGGAAACCCCCTCATTCCAAGCACTGAGGTGTCCCCAGCACTTAGAGTAAGGGGGTTCCTCCCACACTCCAAGCAATTGGAATCCCCTGCACACACAGGGGATTCCCTCTCCTGAACTGGGCTGCAGGTGCATAACTGCATCACTGCCAGTGCTGATGGAGACCCACACCCTTGATGTCTTGCTTATTAAGCAAGACATCACTTGCATAGCGAGTAAATATATCTTAGAAATCTTTGCTCGTCTTGCAAAATACTCATAATCCAAGGTACTCAGTAATAAAACTGAAAACTTTCCATACAGTATCAGACAAAATATCAAATGTTAAATTCTGACAGCAGATTGTGATTTAAAAATACAAATATTGAATGATTTCAGTCATTCTGACTTTGGAATATGAATTCTGAAATTTGGAATGTTGAGCATTTTTCAATATGTCTTTTCAGATCAGTCACTCACACATATCTAAACTTAAGACAAGTGCTTGAGAACTGCTCGTTTTCCAAATTAATTGATGTGATATTAAATATACTGTGGCATGGCCCCCATTGTTGTAGTTTGATCCTTTTGTTTAATGAATGCACTAGTGAAATATAATACCAGTATCAAAGGCTGCTTGCTTTTCTTTTGCTAGCGTAACATACGGGTGTTGAGAATGCCAAATCATTTGACACATCTAGCAAGACATACAAAACGGGCCTCTAGAGGGCAAAAAGTGTGTTACGGAGATGTACCTAGAACAGTGATTTTCATTCTTTTTCATCTTGTGGCACACTAACACAGCACTGAAATTGTCAAGGCACTCCATCAATTGTTTTACCACTATTGCAGACAATAGCAGCTTTCCTTTTGCTCATCCCCAGGGTTGGCTCATGTCCTCCTGACAGGGCATGCCAAATGCTGCTCCCTTACCCAATGATGTGCCAGGTTCTTCTCACTCACTAAGGCTGCAGTCCTGAGGTGCTCTTAGGCCAGCCTATCTGGCACTTGGGCTGGCCTAATGCCAGATAGGCCACCTTAACTACACCAGAAAAGGCCTGGGCCAGCTTAAGTCCACTTAGGCTGGTCCAAGAAAGATGGACCTGCATCGGCCTAGCAGTGCTAGCCTATGTAGCTCAGCAGTGGCGTGTTGAGGGTATGTTGAGTATGGCCTAGAACAGTTAGGCTGTATCCAGAGCCTTTTCCAGGGCAGAGATGACCCTCACAGCTATTCTGACTTAAGCCACCACAGGGGTAGGCATAAATCTGAGTATAAATCTATAAAAAGTTCTAAGACTTAGGCTGGCCTAAGAACCATTCCTGCCTCTCAATCTCAGGATACAGCACAACTACAACAGCCCATCTCAGGATACGGCACAACTCCCACAACCCAGTGAGCATCCTGCCCTTGTGCCGCTGCCTCTTCAGCAACAGTTAGGTCAGCCTAGATGCCTCCTAGCTCCGTGGATTTGGCCTAACTGTCAGCTCAGGATATTGTCTACCTCAGTCCTGTTTAGCTGGACCATTCTCTCTGGTCTAAATCAGAATTGCACCCTATGCGTGGATGAACCTTTATCCATAAAAGGAGCACACTGGGACATGAAACACTGCATGCCAATTCTCTCTTTAGTCCCTTGCTCTAGCTACTTTTATCCATTCCTGGCTTGTTGCAAGTATCATACATAGCGATAGAGTGGCCAAAGCAAGTAAATGCAGGTAGGGGAAAAGATTTATTACTTCTCTTCCATGCACTTAAGGAGCCTCTTCCTTTCCCCTGCTTTGTATGTGAATGGAACAAACAGAAATATGATATCTTTTGTGACGTTTACAAATAATCCTCCTTCCCTGCTTAGCCTATTATATTGATAAGTCTCACTCAAGTTTCCTCAAGTACAGACAAAATCAAATATTTTATTGGAATTATTTGGCCACTAAATTTATATTCCAATATTTTAAGGATGTGAATGGTCATTCATTCCTTTCCTGTTGGCTTACACTGCTGAAATTGCAGGAGGTCTGGAATGGCTCTAACTTTGAGGTTAAAAATCTTGCTCATATTTAGCTTTAGGTGTTTTTTTTAAATGCAAATGCGTCCTTGTGTATTTATTCAAATATATGTTAGGGCCATGTAAACCCTCCTCACCTTGCTGATCATGTTGCCAAAGGTTACCATCTCATTTCCATATGGCTACAACAGTCACACTGCATCAAGTAAGGTGACAGGAGAATTAAGAACATATGAACATTAAGTAGAGCCTCCACTGGATAAGGCCATAGGCCCATCTAGACCAGTTTCCCACATCACACGGAGTCCCATCAGATGTGTCAGGGACTATGTATGACACCTGCATCCAGGTGCCCTCCCTGTGACCTTTTGAGGTTGTCCACATCTAACACACCCCTCACTGCTTGCAAAAATGGATTTAAACAAGGATTCTCACTACAGGGCCTATGCAGTGTCTTCTTTGGGGAAAAAAATATAGGAGCTTTTTTTTTCCTTTTTTCCAATCTGTTCAAGAAGATGGTTTAAAATCAGATTATACTTATACATGCTTCAGGATACACTTGTCAAAACTTTCTATGATTGGGCTGTGCAATGCAGTCAATTCTATTCATTCATATTTAAATAGCACTAAATAACTTGATGGGTTATGATTGAAGTTGATTATCTAAAGGCTTTTAAAAGACCCTTCTTGAATAAAGAAGGTAAATAAAGCATTTTCTCTCTTTTTAAAACATCTTTCTCCTTCTAAAAACCCCTAATTTACTGGGGGAAAAATAAATTAGGATGTATAAGTTGTGTCTTCCTAATCTAGGTGTAAAGAAAACTAGCTTCATTACAGATGCTTGCTATTTTCAGCTTTTCACTCAAAGGCAGTGGTATTCAAGCATTTCAGCCCTGGACCCCCTTCTGAGAAAGACAACCTGTCCAGAACCCCCGGAAAGTGATGTATTGGCTGGAAGTGCCATTAAAGGTGCCTAGATAGTGGGACCTGTAGTGCCACCGCCTACTGAGATATGTGGGAAGGCGGCAAGAAATAGGGCCTTCTCAGTGATGGCACCAACTCGCTGAAATTTCCTCCCTCAATCTAAAAACTGCTCCCTCCCTTGGAAGTTTTCAGTGTTGACTAAAAACATTTCTTTTCCATACAGCCTTCTGAGCTTGGTAGTCTGGTCCCGATTTTTTGGGTCTGCCACTCTCACTGCACAATGTTTTTATTACTGGTTTTAATCAGTTTTAATTCATTATTAGTTTAATCAGTTTTTTAAATGGAGATATTTTTATTTATTGTTTTAACATGTTTTAACTGTTTTTAAATGCATGGGATTTTATTGATTTTTTTATACATGTTGTAAGCTACCATGAGTCCCCAGGGAGAAAGGTGGGGTAAAAATAAAGTTGGTGTTGTTGTTGTTATTCCAAGATGGCTGTATCCAGCTTTTCATGTCCTGAAATTGTCATTCTGACCCCCACTTTGAAAACCATTGCTATAAGGTGATATTTTATTAAATTTTAGTATCGAATGCCATATCAATTTTTGTCCTTCCAGAGTTTGATTTAAAGATAATCAAGGACTCTGTGTGCTATTCTGCAGTCTTAGAATTTTTCAGATAGTTGTCTTCACCATATCTTTCTACCGTACACTAGCAGAGCCTAAGAATTCTTATTCCTAATCCTATAAGCTGCTGTTGAAACTGGATGTGTCTAAGTTCCATGTACCTACACAGAGATTTTTCCATTCCTTTTTACCTTTTTCAGAGCTGTCAGATGTCCAGGATTGGTCAGAGTAGTTCAGGAAATTACTGTCTTGTCTGTTATCCAGGGCAATCTAGACAAAGATATCTCGGATTAATATTTGGAGACTGTCCCGAAAGACATAGTGTAGACACTTAGCCCTGGAAAAATCCAGTGATTTCCAACTCTTAAAGAAAGATGGGACAGCTGAAATCCTCTTGCTTCTGCCTAGGAACCTGTTCCAACAAATCTGTTTTAAGAATTGTCTGCCTATTACATTTATTTCTTACCTCTTCTCCAAGGTGCTCAGCATAACATTTTGACCTTCCAACAACCATGTTGCATTTCTGCTTGGAAGTAGATGTTGGATTCAATGGAATTTACTCCCCAGGAAGTGTGCATAGCATAACAGTTTTGTCGTCCAGTCCTAGTTGGATGCTGGACCAGTGGTGCATGGACATGATTTATTTGGTAAACCCATACAGGCAATGACATACCAGTCTAGCCCTCCCAATAACTACAATGCACCTGTTGAGAAACCCCAGTACAGTGTTTCACAAATGAATCAGCATCCTGATTTTCTGGTGTCATTGGTGTGAAAGACAGAACTTTATCAGTGTTACACCAGCATGTGATCAGTATGATATCCAAGGAGCTGGTCACTATACCCAGCCCCATGCTGGCAGAAGTGCCACCAGGGTGACCTAAGCAGGAGCAGGCATATGCCTGATGAGCAGCCAACTCAGGAGGATATCACCTATTAGCCCCTTGCAATGGGCAACTCTGGGGTGCCTCTGCTCTGCTCAGCTCTGGATTGCCTCTTCCTCCTCTCCTGAACCCACTGCCCTCCATAAAGCGCAGTGGTTTCAGGAGCATCCTCTCTTCCCTCATTGACATTCTCAGCTTTCCAACCTGCCTGCCCAACAAGCCTTCCCTCCTCCTCGTCAGGATAGTGGTGGCTTCTCCAAGACCTGCCAGATTGGAATGGGAAGAATGATTTCCCCTCCTACATATACAGTATTTTCCAAGATGCAGTTTGTCAAATCCATAGATGCAAAGCCTGCATGGGGGGCAGGCCCACTGATTTCTTCACAGTGATGGCTGCCCAGGAGCTCCAGGTTTTCAGACAGGACTGTTACCTGTTACCTTATTTGAAGATTACAGGTATTTTGTTCTGGACATAGTGCATGAAAAATAAGTGATCTGCTATTGAATTGTAGTCCTTTTCTTCAAGTTTGGGAGATCGGAATGCAGGTTGGTGTCACCTAAGAGATTATTGGTGCTATAAATGCAGTCCCTACATCATCTATGTTTCCACAGTGCTCCTTGTTAGAGGGATGAGGATTTTCTGCTGTCCATACTTGATCTAGTACCTGTAGTTCTGCAATGCCATCAGCGGATCAGAGTCAGAGTTATTAGCATATCAGAGAGAGCCAGAGGCTACTATTGCAGTTCTTAGGTGATTCAAGCTGCCAATATGGTTTCCACAAACTTCTGTTTACAAAAAGTGGGGTGAAAGGTAATTTGGGGATCCATTTCATGGTCCATCAAGTTCATCACTCTGTTTTTTAAGGTGGCTAAGCAGATCCTCTGGGAAAAATCTCAGGAACTGATGATGACAGTGACAACCTTTTCCAGTTCTTTCACCTCTAGTACACAGACGTACACTGCCCCTGAACATGGATGTTCCACATGTCAAACAGCCATTGATAAATCTCTCCACTCTCGACTCTTCCTCCCTTTTGAAAGCCATCTAAGCTGGTGGCCATAACCACAGCTCATGGAAGCAAATTAATTAAGCATTCTGCAAATCCTTTGTATTGTGGACTAAATCTAAGGGAGTTGAGGAGATGGATCAACCCCACTTGTTTGGGAAATATCTTTTCTTTTAATTAAGAGATTTGAATGGTTGATTAGTGGAACGTTAATTGGCTGGAAGCAGTCTTCTGCTTATTAATGTGGTGTATGCTGAGGTACAGATAGGAAGTTGTCTCTAATTCGTCCATTTGAATCTTAGTAGCAGCTTGTTGTGAATGACTGCAAGGATTGTCTCAGAGCCTTTCAAAAGCCAGCCATTCACTGTGATACTTTCTCTTCTCTAAAAAGACATGTTCTCAGCTTCAGCATGGCTACTCGCCAGCAAAGCAATTTCCTCTTTTAGTCTTCCGTTCTTTCTTTCTTTTCTATACGGGAGAGTTTAAAAAAAATCAACCAGCTTATATCAGGAAAGAGTATTTCAGTCCAAATGTGGAATAACATTTACTCCTCTTACACAATTAATGGAAGAAATAGGATCTAGTACTCAGGAAAGTGAGAGCGCAAGGCAATTAAAAATGCCCAAAGGAGCCAGTGCACAAGTATATCTTCATGCGAGCTTCAAATAAATGAAGATGGGAATTTGGGGAAAAAACAAACTAGCCGCTTCTGCTCCAGAAATATTTTTATCTTCACCATTGGGTTTTACAAGAGCCTATATTATTTACCCACAAAAGTCAATAGCGCACAGTCTTTATCATATGCAGCCTTCATTTGGAAGGCCATAAATTCCCATGCAGTGACTGTTTCTCTTTCTCTCTCTGTTTTAGTTCTTTTTTTGGGGGGTGGGGGTGGGGGGAGGACACACAGTATATCTGTGAGATCGGTTTACTGCACCCATGCTGTATTTATGTTCATGCAAAAGATAAGGCTGACATTACTCAGAATGAATCTGGATGGAAAATTTTCTTGAATGGAATGCCCATCCAGTGGCATAGTTAGGGGCTGCAGAGAGTAGTAGCTGCACCAGGTAGCAAGGTTTAGGGTGGCAACAAGCTAATGGCTAAACAACACTAGTGGCTAAAATTGTGAAAAATTGTGTATGTATGAATAATAATATCCTCATGTTATATATCATTGGAAAGATAGTTTAATGGAGAATGCAATGAACAAACTGCATTGAAATATCTTTATTCTATCAATGATTATGGCCAATTAACCAAAAAATGAAAAGACCAATGGCCATGGAATAAAAAGTGGATTTTTGTAACTCAAACCTTCCCAAGAGATTGAGAGCCAATGAGATGTAATTATAATACTGTATAGAACTAATAAGTTGTTAATATGAGTCAGTTCTCATTTCCTTATATCAAAATATATTTAGCCATGCTAACTGACTTCTAAAAGGTGCTCCTTTCATATTTAGCAGTGAAAGATGAACCATCCTTCTTTGCCCTAGCACAGTTTCTCTAACCAATAAAGGCACACTTTTTATTTATTAACTTAACTGAAATTGATTTTGTTGTCACGGGTGCTCTAGAAAATCTTTGACTCCAGATAGCAGATAGGTGCCTTAGCTATGGGGGAAGGTGTCAGAGCAAATAGGTGTGAGCTGCTATTTTCTTTTAAAAAACACACAAAAAACTGGGATTACATCACTTCTGGGGCAACATTTTAAGTTTTATACTGGGCTACATGATCTTTAGCTATGCCACTGCTCTCATTGACTTAAACAAGATTTAGTCAAACAAGAATTATAATACAGTCCTATGCATGATTGCTCAGAATCTCCCATTGTATTCAGGTAAGAGTGTACAGGACTGAAGCTGCTTCAAATATGCATGCATCAACTTAAATTAACTGCAGATTGGCTTAGCTGGCATTTAACTATGTCTCAGTATGTTTTAATTGTGCTTTTAAAACAATACTTCCTACTAAAAGCAAAGACTCATTGAGTTTATATAAATCATCCAGACTCGGCAACACATTTCAGGAGCGATAAATATTGCATCCTCTAACAGCGGCTTTGGATGAAGCAAATTGATCAGTATTAATGGATCAGTGTTTGTGCAACTTCATTTATTCGAGAGTTCACGAGGCCTTTTCATGGATCTATTTGTATAAAAGACAGTTTCCAGCATTCTGTTCTGCCATCTGAACATCTCATGACATTTTAGTATCGGTAAGAAACAGAACCCATGGTAAGTCCGAGGAGGAACTATGACATGCTCCTCTTGTCATAGTTCCTCCTCAGACTTATCATGGATTCTGTTTCTTACCCATATAAAAAAATGACACGAGTTATTTGACGGGAGACTCAGAGACTCAATGACGGGAATCTCTGGTTGCTCCAGAAGCAGGGAAGAACCTCAACCATCCAGTCTAGTGGTGTTTTGGAGTGCACAACATTACCTCCTCACAGCTAAATCAGTGTTTCTCAATTGTGGGTTGGGACCCACTAGGTAGGTTCTAATCCATTTTCACATGGCTTGCCATTCATTCCAATATGTGTTTTATTTTTATATATAGGCATCCTCCACTCATTGCATGGGTTAGGGATTGGAGCACTTTCCAAAATGAAAACTATTGAAAAGTGCAACTATGGCTGCAATCCTAACCACATTTTCCTGGGTGTAAGTACAATTGAACACAATGGGACTTACTTCGGAGTAGACATGCTTAGGATTGCACTCATAATCTTTTTTTAGTTTATAAGTGTTGCTTTCAATGCTTTTTTTTAGCTAGCAAATTGCAAATGCCCCTTTCTGATGCTACACAAAGATTTCTGCAAATGGATTCTTATTAACTCCTTTGAGAATGGGATCAGACCCTACAATATGAAGAAGAGCAATTTTGGCCTTTAGAATAGCAGAGTGAGTTTTAAAGAGCAGAACATGCTTTGAATGAATGAATTCTGGGTGTTGAAAGATGTTGAAAAAGTGGATCATCAGAAAATGAACCATCAGAAAGTGGGGGATATCTGTATTAGACTTGGTGCTGCTTTGATATGTGACGGAATTTGGGGAAATGTTACAGATCTGTACTTTTAACAGGCTTCTAAGCAGTGGTGGGATTCAAATAAATTAACAACAGGTTCCATGTCCTAATAACCTAAATTAACAACAGGTTCTAAGAACCAGGCGCTCATTAGCAAAGGGCTGTGTAGAACCTGTGAGAACCCCCTGAAGCCACCACTGCTTCTAAGTATATACTTTTAACAATGATAGTCAGTGGGGCTTTCTCCTGGGTAAGTATGGATAGAATTCCATCCTTTGGGACATTTAGGAAACTTTTTAAAAAACAGATCATCAACTTCTTGGGAAGGTTAGGAGGGTTCTTCTTTATTTTAAACAAGTTCAACCAATGCTTATTGTAAACTTTTAATTCAGTTGATTCGATTTTGTTGAATGGGGGTTTAAAAATTTCTTTGCTTAATGCTGTCACTTCCAGCCATGACATTGCTTCCAGTGGACCCTAACAGACTGCTGTTCTAAAAAGTGAATCCTAGAGATAAGACATCTGAGAACCACTGATGTATTCTAGATGAATGGCTGCCATTCATTCTTAAGGGAAAAAATAAATTACCATACTTTTTTATTCAACTTGGGTTCAAACTTTCCTGTGGTCTTGACACAGGTAGACAAAGCTCATGAACAGCAGTGAAGTATATTGCATGAATGTGCATATGTGTGCATGCCTGTACTCACACCTCAGAAATAATTATATTTTCTTAAAATATTCTTTTCCTCTCCACACAAACCTTATCACAATAACTTGTCTATTGATCTACCTGACTTTGGGCGCAATCCTGAGTAACTACGGGGAGTCTTTGCTCCGGTGTAAGAACAATTTGCTCTGGATTGCAATATGAATTTCCCATAGGTTTTCACTAGGTGGTGCAGTAACTAAGGGTGCACATAAAGTCTCTTACGTGCTCCCGTAGTTACTCTGGATTGTAGGGTATGTGATATAATTTCTGAGCTGTGTCTGCATTTGTTACCTACCAAATTGTCCATCCCAGTCTAGTATAACCTAGGAACTATAGTCCTAGGAACTAAAGCCAGGAAGGCACATACAATGCAGCTAAATGCAGACTTGATTCTTCAGTGATTCTTACACTATTGTGTACATTAATCTTACACAATGATTCTTACAATGATGTCCTTACAACAGCTCTTTTCAACCCATATGCTGTAGCACACTGGTGTACTGCGAATGGTCTGCAGCTGTGCCACAAGGGTGTGGGAGAAGTAGGGCCATTGGAGAATGTGACCCACACCCCTGAGGCAGTGTGGTGTGTCTTGTCAATGGCAAACAACCAATGACATGTGACAATTTTAGTGTCTTGTCATTATGCCACGAAAAGAAGAAGGTTGACAATCCCTCCCTCAAAGGTATGCTGATTTACTTAAATGGAATTGGAGGAAAGATTATGTACATATAAGGGGCAACCCTCATTAAGCCACCAAATTTTCCTTTAAGACACTTCTCAACTGTTGTGGGTAAACCTAGCATGGTGATTGCAATGAAAAGGATATGTGTTCCCCATGCTAGATGTAATTTAATGATTTAGAAATTAATTTTTAAAAACCCTTTGCAGCCGACCGTAATGTATTTTTGTATTCGTTTACCTCCAAGTACATTCCCATTTTCTCCATTTATTTGACTAATTTGGTGGTAATATGACAGATCTTATCATGTTTCACAGACTCTTGTTTTGACACTGAGTGGCTGTGCAAGCCTATGCTTGCAGAACACGACATTCCATAAGCACCTTTTAAAGCTCTCATCCAGTTTATTGGTTTAGTCGTAAATATTTTTATGCCTCTCTGATGGATTTTTATGGATTTCAATGAGTTCACACATATCTGCACACAGTAGGCTTTTTAAAAAAAATTACAGGGGAAATGAAGTAAATTTTTTTTGATGTTCCCCACTGGCTTTTGCATTATTTGGGTAAGTGGAATTTAGGTGGAGTTGAATGTTTTCCAGCAAACATTATCAAAGAAAAAAGGTGTCAAGGAGGAGTTTCACCAAAATTTGCTGTTTTTTTCCCTTGGACCAGCTTGCTGCTGTTCATAATTCCAGTCAATTACACTTCTGTCACCAGGTTTTGTTGGAAAATTAGCCCTAAACAGTCACTCTGCAATCTGGCTATTGGGTGACATCACTGAAGGCCACCAAAGCTCAATCAACGTGAAGGCAAGGCTTTCTGAGAAGGCTTTATCCTCAAGTTCACTTGCACATGGCTTGGGCAGTGCAATCCAAATTTGCACAGGAATAGGCAGGCTGGAATGTGGTGGGGCAGAGCAACATGGGTGGAAGAGAGGAAGAAGAGGATGGAATGGAGCTCTACATAATGCTCTTCCTTCCTTCCTTCCTTCCTTCCTTCCTTCCTTCCTTCCTTCCTTCCTTCCTATTTAATCAATTATTTTATCAACTTTTGGCTCACCATCAAATTTTAGCTGAGCATCCCAACATGACTGCGTGATTTCTATGCCATGAGTACTGTTTCCCTGTTCTGATATAATGCAAATAGCTTGGTTACAGCATCTCTTGTCACTCCATCCCAGTTGTGATCCTGGCCTACGTGTTGCCTGGGGTCAGCACCATGGAATGCTCCCCTTCTAAGAAGACTGCAGCCCCCCCCCCCCCCATGTCAAAAGGAATCCTCTAGCAACCCTTTGAAAGCCTCCTGAAGCCTCTGAAGGGCTGATCAGTATTATTACTTGTTTTCAAATAAAAGCCAGAAGTAATGTTTAAAGGACTTCCAGAGGCTTCAGAAAGCTTCCACAATGCTAGATGCTACATCAGGCCTCCCCTGTTGTCTCTGGAGGATGGACCACAGCTGTGTGGATATGGGGTGCATGGACGTTGGTGACATCCCTGCAGGTGTGGTGCCCTGGAGCACTGCTTCCCCAACTTTCCCTGGAATGCCAGTACTCCATCCTAGTAGTCTGGTAGCAGATGAATATAAAAATCATGGGGGAGGTACGGATTCAGTGGGTAGGATCACGCAAGCAACAGTGCTTGGATTGGTGATGTGAATGTTCTCCATGTTATTCTAGCTCTCCAAAATATCTTGGTAGTCCACATGTGTCATTACTTGCAGCATCTACAGATCTTGTGTGACCAGCAGAATGGAACCCACCAGCCATTTGCAGAGCTCCACCATGCTTGATCAATCTCCCAGATTTTTGCTGCCTGCCTGAAGTTGTAAGAACAGGAATGGAGATGGAATTGTTGAGCACCTGCCATGCCAAATATTTAGCAAGCTGATAAAAGCTGCTCTTGGTTAGGGTACAATGGTTTATTTTTGATGTAAGCTTTAAGGGAGAACCTTTAAATGTATCAAGGAAGGACAATAATTCCAAGTAACAAGTTGGTCCGTCGAACCAATAACTCATTAACAGATGTCTCTTATTGGAAGTTTGTATTCTTAAACTTATAATTTTATATCAAAATAGCACAAAAGAGACTTTATATAAGATTATGTGAGGGTATGATTTCATGCCTGTTGTTGAAAGGCAAGTTGTATGGAATTTGGATGTATGGCAAACCTGATGGAGGGATGATGAAGAGTTGTGTTGATCCCAAAGTGATTTGACCACACACAACTACCTACACAACATCTTGGCTGCCCTCTCCTTGCACTTAGCCTGTTTTTCCCCTTAAAACATAGTTTGGAACAAAAATGACTTGCGAAGTGGTTCCAATCGCAGCTGTTTGTACTGATTGTGGGGACAGCTCTGGGAGTTCATGGCCATGAACGAAATGTGAAGTGCTCAGAATAGCTCTTCTTTCTCTGGGACCCTTGGGTTTTTCTCCTCCTAGTTACAACCAAACTGTGCTTTGCATAGTCAGGTGTAGCTTGATGGCCCTGTATCCACGTTTGGCTTGTCAGGTGGATAGTTGTCCAACTTAAACTATAGCAATTTCTCATAATAAGGAGTTTGGGGATGAATTTAACAGATGTGAGTTCGTTTTCCAGGCTAGGAACTTTCTAATAAGGGGGGTTAGTTTCTCCTATCAACATTTTGAAGTGGCATAGTCTTGGGAAGACTGTACCATGTGGTTTTTCTGGATTTTTTCTGTGCTGTGGTACATTGGCATGCTGCAAACGGTCTGCAGATGTGCTGCCGGAGTTTGGGGAGGACGTGAGCTTCCAACTGGAAGCACTATTTCCCTTGTCAGTGGTCAAAAAACCCAATGATGTGACTTGATCATTTTAGCATCTTGTCAATGAAAAGATGGTTGGATGAAAAAGGTTGAAGACCACTGCTCTAGCTGTTAAGATCAGCTGACGAAACTATGCCCCATGCCACTTGGAGATTATGAGGAGCTAGGCTTTTTTAGTGGTGGCCCCCATCGTTAGAATCATCCTCAAGGAATGATAATCCTCCAGATTAAGGAAGTCTGCTATGCTCATTTACTTTTAGACATATGATAAAGCTGTTTCAAAAGCACTTGGCTGGGTTTTGTTTTATTTCTGGTCTGCTGATTTTATTGCTAATTTTATTATTTGGAAGGTTTATAATGTATTACATTATTTTAATGTGGAAGCTTTATTCTTTTGAGCTGTCTTGGAGATCTGGTGTAGGTTGAAAAATAGAACATTGATAGGAACAACATGGTGGAGCAAGGGGCTTCCCCTATACATCAGAGTTGTTGGAAAGTTAAGTAAAAGCAAGCCAATATACTCATGTTTTTTTATCCACTTGCCACCTCATCTTGGTCATTAACAGTTGCATCTAGGTGGCTAAGAAGGGAATATTCATGGGAAGGTGATTTCCTTTCAGGCTATCTGTGCGCCATAAACTTAGGACTGGCAAAAGATTTATTGTGCGGGTAGGTTAGTAAAAATGTTTGTGGACAGGAACTTGTGTAAGCTTGGCTACAAGGCTGATTACAGAACCTAGGCTGGCAAACTCATGGGTATTCACATTTCTATGGTGATATAGGGAGGCAAACACATATCTGTGGACTGGTCTAACCCACCCCCAGGAGAGGAGCAGAAGTGGTTTACAGCACTTTGATGACATCCCCCCCTAACTAGGCCCAGGGTTAGGCCGGCCTAACTAGAGATTACAATTTCAGACAGTGTCCCAAATAAAGGCCTCCTTTTTGCAATTGCAAGAAAGCACATCTGGAAACATATGCTTTTTGTCTCTCCTAATGGTCTATATTTTGTCTTCCCCCACACTTCTCTTACATATGGCCTTCTCTGGATCCCTGGAGCCATTCATTACTCCTCAAGCTTTTCTCCCCTTTCCTGATTCAGATGTCATCCCCATTCCCAGCATCGTTGCTGATTCTCGGAGCTGTTTCCTCCTGTCCCTTCTTCTGGAGACTTCATCACATGGGATGCAGCTGCAGGAATCTGAAACTCTCTCCGTGCAGGGTGGAAGCAGAGTGTGTGTCACTCCCACACGGCAAGCCTAGGAGGGTGCTGCATCTGTAGGTCTTGAGCCAATTGTTCCTGCCAAGAGGATATGGGAATTTTATATTTCAGGGCGGAAAGTCCCATGAAAATTGGGACATCTGGTACTTTCACATTCCATCTTTAACTTATCACTGGATACTGTAGCTGCTCTAAAGTGTCAGAAAAGGGAGTTTATTTTTTATTTTTACATTCTGTATTGGAATACACAACAGATGTGGGATGTGTGGGACTGGGAGGTCCAGCAGATGTGTGATGTGTGAGGTCGGGAGGTTCTTGTCTTCAGGCAGGGAGATAAAGAGGGGTGAACGAGAACACTTTTTCCTACAGGATTTTACCTTCAGGCTGGCTATGAAACATACCCGGATGACTGTTACCAGTATGTTGTTTTAACACAAAGATAGATTCTAGGGAACTACTCTCATCAAACTGGGAATCCCAAATTCCATTTACATTTCTGCTTATAATAGCATGTGAAACATCTCTGAAAATAGTGCCCAAATACTGCAGAACCTTTGGGCCTCCTGAATGTATTCTAAGCATGTGCCAGCTTTGTGTTTGAGAACCCATAAGTTGATATTATATGGAGGAAATTAATCAAGATGCATTCCAAGATGGCCACAGATAGTGCTACATTCCAAAGTGGCGGCACCCAGCCTTTCCTGATCTCCCCAAATGTAGTTGTAAGCCCTACCCAAGGGGGTCCTGACCCCTCCACATTGCATTAGGATTCTGTTGCAGAACATCCCATGGATCAAACAAATGTGTGGATAAAACCAGTTTAAAATAGATTTAAAATCCCACTTCTGGATTTGTTGCTCTTCCATTATTTCTAAGGAACAAGGTCATGCCTCAGTATCTGAAGGGGTTTGATTTTGGACTCCCTGCTGATACCAAAAAATGTGTTAAATAAAAGCAATTTAAATTTTAAAAAAGTGTATCCCTTTACTAGTGTTTAAAAATAGCTTTTCTTACTGTTGTAGACAAGGAGTCAGCAATTAAGAATGCAAAGGACCCCTTGCTTTGGCCTTTCTCAGCTGAAGAATGAAATAATTGTCTGCGTGACTGCCTCTACTACAATGGTAGAAAAACAGTTTTTTTAACTTATTTATGTGGCCATTCATGTTCTGTCAAATCTATGTATAAAAAAATCAGTTTATAACAAGGTTGGACCAATTTGGTATTTGTCATAGGCAGAGAGAAATAAGCCTTGCACTTTTAGCTGAGAAATAGGCACCATTTTAATTTACAGGAATTAAGCAGAAATTAAATTATGTTAATATTTTGTATCTTAACAAATTTGGAATAAAATATTTCAAAAAGGTTGTGAGTAGTTAATAATTGTTTGCATATCACACAGGGTGCAAATATTTTTTACAACAGAAAAAAATCCATAATCATAACTCTTTTATTAACATCTGGAGACAAGGCAGCTGTTATCTTCTCCCACCATTAACAATGCAATAATCACAAATAGGTTCAACCAGGTGCAAATATATTTAAAAATATTGAGGTTGAAGAGATTGGAAGCAGGTAGACATATGGGCTGCTAACATCATCAACTCCTTAAAAGCACCAACACTATGAATCAAGGCTTAAACTTTTGCATGCAAAGCTTATATTGTTTGTTTTTCAGTGGTTTGTCTGCCAATGCAATCATGGTGAACTCCAAAGGATGGCATGATGGGCCAGATGCCAGGACTTTGAGGCCAAGAAGGGGGCTGTTGGTGAAAGTGATGAAAGCTGGAAAATTAGCAAGCAAGGTCTTCCCCTTGTTTGCTTCATGGTGATCAGATGTGCCTTAACTCCGCATTGTCTTTCACCTTTCCTTTTTGGCTTTGCTGCCTTCTTTAGATCCAGAGTGACTGGATATTATAGACAGTCACTTCTACCAATTTGCTGACTGAAGTGGACATGCCTGTCCTGATAGTCTGTTGCAAGGAACAACTGGACAACATACATCGCCAGCCGTATGAGTCATCCATAAGAACATAAGAAAAGCCTCCAATGGTTCAGGCCAAAGGCCCAACTAGTCCAGCTTCTTGTATCTCACAGTGGCCCATCAGAAGCCTTGGGGAGAAAACAAGACATCTGCATCCAGGCGCCTGCCTCTGGGTCTGGCATTTTGAGGTTGCCCACATTTATATATATCCATGCGCGCACACACACTCACACACCCTTCATCAGTGCAATCCTAAGCATGTCTACTCAGAAGTAAGTCCCATTATGTTCAATAGTACCTACTCCCAGGAAAGTGTGGTTAGGATTGCAGCCCATGTCTTATAATCTGTGATGGTTGAACAAACAACTGGAACTGTGATGGTGGAAATGGGGGTCCATTTGAATGTGTGCTTTATTTATGGGTTATCTGTCTGCTTGCAAAAATTCTGGAAATTTGAGCCTGTTTAAGTTCCAGTTCTAATGTATTTACTGAAAGTTTATATTTAAATTTTTTCTGATCCTTGATACTGCTCCCTGCCTGAGATTTTAGCAATTTTGGTCACCAGTAGTGTTACCCTTTCTCAGGGTGGTTCCCAGCCTAAGGGCTGTGGGTGGCGCAAGCAGTTATGATGCTGTGTCTGTTAACCAGCAGGCCAGGGTTCGAGACCCGGGTTGGCCCCACAAGAGAGGGTGAGCTCCTGTCCTTAGCCCTCCTGTCCTGCAACGCCAGCTGGATCCAATCGTATTGGCTCTGCCTTTCGTGGCGTGGAGAGGGGGGATTTGCTGCTTGGGTAACAGCCTCCATAACAATCCAACCCAGGTTTTCGTGCTTTGCATGCAGCATATGCAGCGCCGAGCACGATATCATAGTCTTTCAAGACTGACGGAGGCCTGCTTCCCAGGGCCTATAGCCCATCATCCCCTTAGTGGTTGCTACTTCTCTGGCTTCCTTGGGGCGAAGGGATGTGTTTGAGGGGGGCTCTAGAGGGGGATGCAGGAGGAGTTTTCCCTCCTACATGATGGAGGCTACAGTGCAGAGGCTGGGCTGGCCACGTTTGCTGGCTGCAGGGACAGCCATCTTTGTTGCTTGACTGAAGAGGCTTCTTTGCTCCCTCTGCTGGCCTGTTCCCTGGTACTGCAGGCAGGAAGAGAAAGTCCTGCCTCATTCCCACAGCCCAGCCAATGCAAGGAGGTAGAGAGGGAGTCCAGCCTATGGCACTCGTTATGCGAATCATGCTTGTTATATGAGGCAAAATCACACACAAATTTTTACTTGTTATGTGGAACACTCGTTATGAGAGGTACTACTGTACAGGTGTTTCTTGTTATCCATGAGGGTTCCTTTCCAGAACTTCCCAAAGGTTTTTTTAAAAACATATATAAAGAAAACAAGGTACTAAAACCCACTTCCAGTTTTCTTGCTCCTCTGTTGCACATAATGGAATAAGGAAAATGCCTCAATATCTGTAGGGGTTTGATTTTAGGACTGAAAAATGGAAGATTGCTTGCATGACCACCTCTCTATAGCAACAAAAAAACAGGTTTTTTCAAACTTTAAAAGCATTGATTTGCAGTTGCCGTTTGTGTTGAGTCAAATCCGTGTCTGAAAAATCCGTGTATAACACGGTTGGACCTGTAGATGAAATATAGAGAAAGGGGACCTGCTTCAGTGAGTGTTTATCGGACAGCCGCTATCAACTTCTGAATTCTGGAAGTGTGGAAGGGGCAGAGAGGCCTAAGAGAAATGCTATGTTGATCTTGATTCCTCTACTAATTCCATAACTTACGCATCTGTTGAGCAGACATAAATCAATACAAAGGTCTCCCTTGAGAACAGCATACAGAACTTCAATAATTGGCTGCACCTTGACTTTTGTGTTGTAGGAAAATATTTACTCTGCTGGAGTAACCGTCTTAGTCCGCGCCGTTTATAAATTCCATAAAACTGTGCTGAATAGGTAGAGCTCTTCTCCTCCGCCCGCTCCCCCCCCCCAACTCCAGCTCCTGCTCCACTCAGGGCTTTTAAACAGGAAGGAAGTATCATTTTCTTCGCCTAGCACAAAGAGAGCTCTGAGCATCTAATTGCAGCTTTCGGTTAGCAAATGGGCCCAGCAAATAACTTCCCTGTAGCTAAAAGGCACATGCCAAGCTCTCTTATAGACTGGTTTAGAAGGTGGGGGTTGATTGGGGAGGATCTACTTTTCAAATTATTCCATTGCTTTGCAGAGAGGAAGTATTAATTACATGACTGCAAAATGTAGATCAGAGTGGGATTTAATTACAGGACAGGCTTTGTGTCTGTTGTCCGACCAAATTCGACAGGAAATGTTCCCAATGCCAGCAGTTTCAGGTGTTTTGTAGCCTGTTTTATTCTCTCATTCTCACCAGGTCTGAAAGGTGGATCAGGTGACTCTGTCTGTTGCCCCATTGTCTGCAAACCCACAAAGCTTCTATTACCACCGTGCAGGTACACCATTTTTTTTTAACAAGGCAGGAAGTTTAATTTTTTTTTTAAATAGGAAGCATAATGTGACCTCAAATCCATTCTGGGTTCTCCCTCACTTTCACCTCTCCCACCTTCCTGTTAAAACAAGATGCATGATTTTGACTCTCCGATTGCTTTCGGCACAATCACGCCTGTAAAAATGTACTTTATTTGTCTGCCTAACACCCTATGGCAGCTTGCCCATTTTTTATCGTGAATGGTAAGTGTTTTTCAATAGTTACTCAGGACCAACAACCCTATTACTTTGGATGCTTTTCCAGGTGGTGGGGTAAAATTTCATGCACCTTATCCACCCCCAGCTTTTCCCTTCCCTCTATGAAAAACCCACTGACCAATCTGAATTAATTTTAAATAACAATCTTTTAATGGTGCTTTCGTTGTTTCATTTAGATTTATTGCCTGCATGAGGGTTGAGCAACAAAAGCAACCCCCTTCCCCTGCCACTGCCAACAGTGAACAAAACAGAACTTATTGATGTTTCCCCATCCTTTGCCCATTTACTGTAGCTCTAAACCTCAAAGACCAGCCCAAACAGGTATGCTTTGTTATGCTTCCAGAAATGCTTAAGCTTGGGATTTGGTAAATTTGTAGTAAGCAGAAGTTCCATAACTGGGATGAGGGGAAACATATCATGCAATTGCACTGAGGCCAAAAGCGCACCTAAATATTCAAGCACTCTTGTCATTTGGGAGTTTTTCCACCAACCTCCATGCTTTAGTTTCTGTGCGTAACTATCATTTGCAAGAAAATATTCAAGGGTATGGGGAGGTGGTGGCACAGGGATGATGGCACAAGATTTGCAGTGACCTATCTCCCCAACGAGAGGTGCAAATCTGGTTTACGACACTTTTGCGACATTCTTTTTCGCTTTGGTGCTTTGCCCTTAATGTTGAATTATTATCTTATCCTTGAAACATTCTTTGATGTCTTTCTGTCGTCATCCTCCCTGCACAAAACTAGCTAAATTAACAATTTTTTTCAAGCCTAGTGAGGGATTTTAGCCTGATTAAAGTGTCAGGATAGCCTGATAATGGAATGGTAATGTAGAAGAAACCATTAGCAAAATGTGAAGAGATACATGCAACTTTCAGGCAGCGCAACAAAGGCAACCTTGTGTCGAATGCAAAAGAAACCTAATGCCTACAAACTGCCCAAGGGTTTGAAAAACCATTTACTAGCTGACATTAGACAGTGACCTACTCTGGAACCACAGATTATTACTGAATGGGTAATTTAAAATATGTCCAGCCAGGCTCCGTTCATTTCCCAAGGGAGTATCCACTGTACATCTTTTGCTGCAGTTTAGTATTTTGTACATTTGTCTGTGTCCTTCTCTGTCTTCAGCAGCAGCCAGACAACAATCTTTGTGCCTGAATAATTTTAATTTCATGTTTGTGCATGTGTAGAGAGAAAGGTATTTCAACAAGAAGAGTCATGCCTATATATCATTTATTCTGTATATAACTTAAAGGCACATGTGTCCCTTCAAAGTGCAAACACTGGTTTTGCATTTTTGAGATTGTTACATAACTGTAGAAACATAAATTCATGTGTAAGACAAAACTGGGTATTGTGCATGGCAAAATTCAGGGCTCATTTAGGAGAAGACAAGTCAAAGTTTGAATATATCCAGAGTTATGCATGTACAGGTAATAACTGTTGTTAGTGCGGCACTAGTTTTGATCTGGTCTGATCATGTCAGATAATGAAGGGGTAGGAGACTCCTTTTTGCAAGAGGGGGAATGGCGGAGAGAAGCTGTGTCACTTTAACTGATTTGAAATTGCATTTGCTCTCCAAAATCCCATTAGAAAGAATGGTATTGAAACCAACTTGATCAGATAATCAGTAGCTCTGATCACATCAGTTTTATTGCCATAGGAAACTTAGGCTACAATCCAGAAATGCACTTGGGCTGCCCTATCTATCACTGGGGTGATCCAAGTCCAAGATGGGGCAGCTCAGTTATGCTAGATAAAGCATAACTAAGCCTAAGGCAACATAGGCTGCCCCAAGACAAATGGACCTCGGCTGCCCTTACTGGGGCAGGGCATGTTCAGCATTGCCAAGGACAGAGCACTTATGCTCTATGGTGGGCCCGGTCTGATCCAAGAACCAGTTTTGTAGAAGTGGGCATGGCCAGGCTGGGTCAGGGGCGGGACCACAGAGGTTTTTAATTTAAAAATAAAAAAATAAAAAAATAAAATTACTTACTTCTGAGTAGTCAGGTTGGGCTCTCAGGCTGCAGTGCCAGCCACACTTTCCTGGGAGTAAGTCCCATTGACTGTCATGGGACTTACTTCTGAGTAGTCATCATAAGATAGGGCTCTCAGGCTGCAGTGCCAGCCACACTTTCCTGGGAGTAAGTCCCTTTGACTGTCATGGGACATACTTCTGAGTAGTCAGGATTGGAAAAAACAAAGACTGCAATATAATGTGATAAAATGGCGAGGAGAGATAACTATGCAGAGTGGGTTTTTTAAATGGTCCTTTCCCTGCAGAGAGGATCTTCAGAGGAGATGTCCTGGGAAAAGAGGACACAGGCACCCCAGAGGAGGGGGAGGTTGGCATTGGGATGGGGAGAGGATCTTCAGAGGAGATGTCCTGGGAAAAGAGGACACAGGCGTCACAGAGGAGGGGGAGGTTGGCACTGGGATGGGGAGTGGATCTTCAGAGGAGATGTCCTGGGAAAAGAGGACACAGGCACCCCAGAGGAGGGGGAGACTGCAGGCTGCAGTGCCACTGGCATTCTGGGGGGTGGGAGGATGACTGGGGGCACAGATTCAAGCCCTGCCACGCTCCTGAGATGTAAGCTGCATTACAGCCAATGGGCTTACTCTCAGGAAAGTGTGGAGAGGAGCTGGAAATAGGAGGAGGAGGCACAGATTCAAGCCCTGCCACGCTCCTGAGATGTAAGTTGCATTACAGCCAATGGGCTTAATCTCAGGAAAGTGTGGAGAGGAGGTGGAAAGAGGAGGAGGAGCTAGTCCTCCGAACCGGTCCCCCAGGTTGTCACTCCCCCCCCCTCCACAACTGGATCGCCATTGCCGCCAAATTTCAAGATCTGGCTCTGGCGACCAGGTGGGAATAGGCATCTGCCCACCCCTGCATAACTTATGCTAGATACAGAGCCTGTTTCCCAGGCAGAAATGCCCTCTTCCAGCTCCTCAGTTATACCACCTCAGGAGCAGGTAGAGCAATGAGTAGACCCATAGGGGTCCATAATCAGGCTGTGTAAGAATGGCAGTGTTGACCAAAAATCTGAGTTCTTGCCCAGCCTATCTACAACCCCTCCCTCTCAACCTCAGGATATGGCACAACTATGGCAGCCCACTAACCTGGGGATACAAAAGGCTGCTCCAAGAAGCCCCTTTATTCACTGTAAACTCTCCTGCCAGGGTGAGCATGTGTGCCCTTGTTTCCAGGACATGTCCTAGATTTTAGCCTTGTGCTCTGGAAAAAATTCTCTTGTCCTTCATTTATTGTAGAGCAGGCAGCATGTAGATCTCATGCCATTAATAAATTGTATACAATAAATTATATGTAACAGTTTTAAATATAATAAGTAATACAGTGCTTGAATTAATAACGTGAAAGCAATATATATGAATGTTTTTAGCTTTTTTATTTTGCCATGTCCTACATTTTTCTTGGGGTTCCTACATTTTGGGGTGCCTTGTCCTCTTTTTCTGGTTAACACATATGGTCACCCTGTGTACTGCAGTCTCCTGCTGGAGCTGTTACTAGTGCCTTATGAGGCAGGCCCCACAGCTGTTCCTTGTGCAGTGTGATCTGAGGGGGGTCTCCTCAGGAGCAAGCCCTCCCCAGGCGTCACTAACTTGGTGCCTACTGAGCATGTTCTGGAGCAGGTAGGGCAGCCCAGGCTTCCTGACTCTCTGAATCCAGCATAACATACCTGCTTTGGATTCAGAATGGTTGGGGCGGCCCAGCTAGGGCACTCCTCACTTCCCTAACTCTGGATTGTGCCCTTATTTTCCTACTAGTATTTTTTCCTTTTTTATAGACTACATACTGGCTTTTATGAAGATAGAAATTACAGTAAGAATAATAACTGATAATCATAACTGTCATAGCCAATTGATAAATAACTATCATTTATGGTTATTATAGATATTTTTATTTCGTAAAGTAGCAGGTATGGTCTAGTGGTTGACTGCAGGGCTGCTGAAGATAGCTAAGCAGGGAAGGACCTTCAGAGCTACTGGGTGGGAGACTGCAAGCTGATGAAGCTGTCATGAGTCATCAGAGCCAGAAGGTATCGCCATTTATAGTTTGGGTGACCTGAAAACTCCTGTTGGAAGCTTGGAAGGCAGTTTCTGAAATCTGATATGATGACCACACCATGAAAGATTCCACCTGGGAGAGAAGAGTTCTACGAGCTACACATAGATCAGTTACCTACCTCACAGTGTTGCTGTGATGATCATTTGTGGTGGTGCATGTACAGGTAGCAGTTGTAGGACATAATCCAGAGCAAATTCAGCCTGCTCTGACCTAACTGCACTCTCCTAATTATTCTGTATCCAGAGCAGAAAGTTATGCTGAATCCAGATAGTTAGGAAGCCTGGGCTGCCCTAACTGCTCCAGAGCATGCTAAGTAATTGACACAAGGAGAAGACTTGCTCCTGAGGAGACACCCCTCAGATCACACTGAACAAGGAACAGCTGTGGTGCCTACAGTGGTGACATGGCTCTGCACATCACCTGGTGCAGAAGTCTGTGCGTCATCCCTGGGATGCGCGCCCCCCCGGACTGCGCAGTCACCAAAGTTGGCGCCTGCGCAGTTGTTTCTGAAGCCAACTGGCTTCAGAAAGAGTACTGCGCAGGCACCATCTCTGATACCAGCGCAGTACTTTTCTGAAGCCTTTTGGCTTCGGGGGAGACTGTGCAGGCGTCAGAGTTGGGGCCTGTGCAGTACTCTTTCTGAAGCCATTCGGCTGCCGCTCCGCCTCCTGAGTGAGGCCGAATGGCTGTGCAGAGGCGCGGACTTTCTCTGCTCTAAGGAATTCTCCTCTGAAGCTGTTCGGCATGCTCAGTGTGTTTCTGCGCAGTGCATCTCAGATGGCCGTTCAGGCCAGCTCCTCAGACAAGTGGCAGCTTCTGGCTGCTGCTCCGCCTTGGAGCAGGCCTGAATGGGGGTGCTGACGCCCAGGGCCTGCCAAAGGACAGTCAAACTCCTCTGGCACATCACCCTATATGGAGCGCATCACCCAATGCAGCCCACACCAGCCGCACCAGTCTGGTGATGCCACTGGGTGCCTGCCTTATAAGGAGTCCCTGATGAGATGCCAGTACATTCTACAGTGAATACAAGGGGCTTCTTGGAGTGGCCTGCTGTATCCTGAGGTTTGTGGGCAGCCGTAGTTTGTTCCGTATCCTGAGGTTGAGAGGCAGGGGTTGCAGCTAGGATGGCCAAGAACTCAGATTTTTGGTCAACACTGCCATTCTTACTCGGGCCTTATCATGGACCCCTATGGGTCTACTCATTACTATACCTGCTCCTGAGGTGGTATATCTCTGAGGAACTGGAAGAGGCATTTCTGCCTTGGAAACAGGCTTTGGATACAGAGTAACTGCTCTGCCCTAGGCAATGCTAAACATGCCCTCAACTTGCCTCTCCTGAGCTGCTTAGGCTGCCCCAGTTAGGGCAGAGCAGGTCCACCTCTCTTCGGGCACCCTATGTTGCCTTGCTCTGCCCTAAGCCTCTTCCAGAGTAACTGGGCTGGAGCATCTTGCAGTGGCTCCAACCTAGTGTTAGATAGGGCAACCTAAGGACTCTTATGTGGACAGATTAGTTGCTCTGGACTGTGCTGGTAGTGACCGATTCAGTGATCAATCAGCACTCCAGTGATCGACTGAATCTGTATCCTGACAGTGCACCCAAATACAAAATAATACAGGCATTCCTATACTGTCTTTCTGATCTTTTGGATTGCTCCATAGATTAATCAAGGCGGCTTACATAGGCACGCTGATCTAAACCCCCAAAGGGGTTTTACAAACACAGAGTGGTTCTATCTTTGGAGATTGTATGTTCACAGTTTGGTTTTCACCATTGGCCTCCGTTGTCTGACATGCTGCCTGACAAACTTCTCCTTTGGCACCCACATGAAGGGCAGCTGAGATAGCTTCTTCATTCCCACCAAAGTCAATGGAATTTCTCAGCTTCAGCAGCCGCTTTTTCAGAAACTTGCCTTGGAGCTGACTTCGGGTTTATCTCGATCAAGCGACCTTCAGCTCTTCTTCAGGCAAATGGAGGCTCTACCTTCTAGAACACACCTCCTGAATTTTATTGTATATTCATGTACAATGACAATAAAGTTTTCTTAAAAAATTCAAATACGTAAGATATTCACTGCCTATGTTCATTTTCCTGTAATATGTTATGTATTTTGTGTTAATAAATATGTGTTATTTAGACTTTTTAAAGTGATATTTGTGATTTTTAGGTGGACCCCATACCTGCTGTTTCATTTATCCATGGATCAACCCCTAAATCGCCACTTACTCATTACCAGTCTTTAAATAATTACCAGTAACTCTTTCTTGCTTAAAACAGGTTGCTTTAAGCATTCATGCTTATAAGAATGACAAAAGGATGCTGCTGGCAGCCTGAATTACTGATGAAACTAAGTGGAACACAATGCAGTTAACTTTTGTTAATTTCTGTTTAGTATTTCAACTAGTTTTCATCATACGTTCAGGATGCTTGCAGCCTCCTTTCGTTATGCTATAAGTATTTCAGGAAACATTTCCCAGTAAGCATTTAAATAATGTTACTGGATTCATGGGGAACTCCTATTAATACAGACATCCCCAGAACCATGATTTCCATATCGACAGGTAATCCATAGAATAGATCCTCCAAAGGGACACCTAAGTTATAACTACAAAAATGCTACTAATAACAATAATAACTTCATCCTTCCTGCCAGCCTTTTGGTGGAAGCTGGAGAGCTTTTGGTTTTATTTTGTCAATAGGTGCTACTAGCCACACAACAACAATTGTGCTGCTCCATGCTGGGTTGATTGCAATGCCCTTGGGTCCTCTGCCTCCTTACAGCTACAGTAGCTTTCATTTTCACCCTTGCTCACCTTTGGCAATCAAAAGAGAACCAGTATATGGTGTAGGAGAGCCAGAATGGTGGTGGTTCAGAACCTAGACCTGGAAGATTTTAGACCAGCCATGAAGCTGAACTATAGTGTAATCCTAAACACATCTACTCAGAAGTAAGACCCATTGTGTTCAATATTACTTACTCCCAGGAAGGTGTGGTTAGGATTGCAGCCCTAGTCACTCATCTTTCAGCCTACCTACAGGATTATTGTGAGGGCAAAAGGAAAGGAATGTACAGCTAATTAATTATCTTAACTGGTGAGGCAGCTTCTGCACTCAAGAGAGGGGTGGGCAATCCTAGCAATGGTCCACCGCAAGTCTGAACTAACTTTTGTATCTTATTTGGTTTTTAAGCTTATATCCTGCTCTTCCAGGGACTTCCCAGTGTTTTCCAGTCCAAAGAAATGCTGGCATTTCCAGTTGTTTAGCATCAGCAGTTCTATAGCCCTGGACACTTGTAGACCATTGACTCGGCTTCTTCTGGAAGTAGCTGCTGAAGACCTGGCAAGGCTATTCAGGAAAATTGTTGGCTTCATATTCCAGGATTTGGTCCAGTCAGACATCTGCAAAACCTACTTTACATAATTGTTTGCATAAGGAAAAGTCTGCATATCGCCCTTGAATTTTCCTGTGAAAGCAACTCTTCTGATTTCTCCCAAGTAGGTGGTCTCATAGAGAAATGTAGTGTTTGACTAGATGGATGGTTTTATTGGTGCACTTACTTACATTATTTGCAGTATTATTTGCAGTACAGGTCCAACCTCATTATACACTGATTTTTTATACACAGATTTGACTCAATGTGAACTCAACACCTGCAAATCACAGTTTAAAAAACCACTTTTCTACTCTTGTAGAGAGGTAGTAATGCAAGCAATCAATCCATTTTTTCAGTCCCAGGATCAAACCCCTGCAGATATTGAGGTACTACCTTATTCTATTAGGTGGAATAGAGGAGCAAGAAACCTGGAAGTGGATCTTTAAACCAATTTTTCCATTGTTTTCTTTATACATGGAATTTTTTTTAATCCAGGAGAGTTTCCAGAACAGAACCCTAGTGGATAATAAGGGACACCTGTACATCACTTCCATGTCACATACATGTCACATACAGGTCTGGCCCAGCCATGGAACAGTGTCCGCAGACAATAAATGGAAAAGTGCACAAAGAGTAGTAGTCCAAAGCTTCAGAATTTTTAAAAATAGAAAAATTCAAAGAAATTTATAAAAAATACAAGTATATTCCTTCCACACTATGATGGGAAACATCTGGAGAATGAAGGATTGTGTACAAATAGAACAAATATTTGTATAAATCGCATTTGAAAAAATGGGGTTTGGACCAGCCACCTTGAACCTATGAGAAAGGTGGTATAAAAATGGTATATCCTGTGGTATATACTGAGGAAATACCTGCTTTCTGATGTTCATTTTCTGATAATCCACTCTTTCAACACCTTTCAATTATACCCAGAACTCACTCATTCAACATATGTTCTACTCTTTCAACCTCTCTCTAATATTCTAAATACTAAAATTGCCCTCCCGCATGCTGATTTGCCTATGACAATGTAAAAAATGTAAAAAATTTATAGGAAATTTGTGTAACAATAGGAATTTGCAAGATAAAAGTGGCATTTACAATTTGCTAGCTGACCGTACAATCCACAGTAACTACGGGAAGATGTAAGAGGCACTTAGGGCACAATCCAGAACAGAAAGTTATGCTGCATCCAGAGAGTCAGGAAGCCTGGGCTGCCCTAACTGCTCCAGAGCATGCTAAGTCAGTGACAGCTGGGGAGAGCTTGCTCCTGAGGAGACCCCCCCTCAGATCATACTGAACAAGGAATAGCTATAGTGCCTGCATTATAAGGAAGCCCAACAGTTCCTGGCAAACAGTCACAGCTGCAGCGTGAGAATGATGTACAGCAGTTCCTCTCCTGGAGGATGGATGCAAGGTACTTGTTGGAGTGGCCTGCTGTATCCCCTGATTAGAGGGCTGTCGTAGTTGTGCCGTATCCTTAGATTGAAAGGCAGGGGTTGCAGATAGACCAAGAACTCAGATTTTTGGTCAACACTGCCATTCTTATTCAGCCTTATCATGGACCCCTATGGGTCTACTCATTACTATACTTGCTCCTGAGGTGGTATAACTCTGAGGAGCTGGAAGAGTGCATTTCTGCCTTGGAAACAGGCTCTGGATACAGAGTAACTGCTCTGCTCCAGGCAATGCCAAACATGCCCTCAACATGCCTCTCCTGAGCTGCCTAGGCTGCCCCAGTTAGGGCAGAGCAGGTCCACCTCTCATGGGGCACCCTATGTTGCCATACTCTACCCAAGTCTTTTCCAGAGTAACTAGGGTGGAGTAATTTGCTCCACCCTAGTGATAGATTGGGCTGTTAGGATACAATCCAGAGTAACTACAGGACTTTTTGCACCAATGTAGTTATAGTGCCACACATGGGAAACCTATGGGAAATGCATAGAGCAATCCATAGTAAGTGCCTCTTACATCTTCCCGTAGTTACTCTGGATTGTAGGGTTATTCTGGATTGCTCTATGCATTCCCCATAGGTGTCACCATAACTACATTGGTGTAAAAGTTCCCATAGTTCCTTTGGATTCTAGCCTAAGAGTATATTGGAAGCAATATTTGAAAAAAAGCAAACAACAAAGACCGAGTTTTACTTTTCAGCCATCTCCAATGGCTCCAATTCTAACCCATTAGATAAGTGGAGGACACCTGTAATGTATGAGTAGTAGTAGTAGTAGTAGTAGTAGTACAATCCTGCCTGAGGTTTCCATCCCTTGGTCACACTTTAGTGTACACAACTACAGCCTTGGTGATTTTTGAATTTACTAGCTTAGGATGAAACAGCTCGTTAATGATACTGGAGCGAACGTTCATGTTAATGTTGATTAGTAGGTGCTGTAGGAAAATTAGGGTTTTTCTCAATTAAAATTCAACAATCCATTAATTATAATCAGCTTGGACAAGGCAAGTGTATGAACTACATTTCTGACTGGAAAATTGGAGGCCATTATCTCATACTGTGTGCATATGGAAAAGTACTTTTGCAGAGGGCTTTTTCCTTTGGCCTGCAGCATCAAGGATTGAATTCAATGATCCATATCTGAAGGGTATTGCTAAAGCTGACAAAGTCAAAACTAATTTTCCATGAGGCATTCTGATTTGATATGACAGCACTGAACCAAAGAAAGAATGCCCTGTTCCATGTTCCTGTGACAAGAAGTTCAACCAGTAACTTATTGTTTTCTGCTGCTTAGAGTGTAATTTTGGCCTCTTACTGATAACATTCAGTCTCCTTCCGTAGTGGAAAAAGCAATGTGGATTGCCCTCCGAGCATATGAGGATGAAAATTGATATGGAATCTGGTGGAAGAGAGAAAAATAATTGCATTGGGCCCCTTCTGGAAAACAAAATGCAAAACATTTGTTCATTTTTCTTTTCTTTTCTTTTTGTGAAAAACACAAACTGACTGCACAGACGATTAGGCTATACTGGGGTGACATCTCTCTTGGTTGTCATTCATTCATTCATTCATTCATTCATTCATTCATGTTGCAATACTAACCAATTTAGGGTGAAATCCAGAGTAACTATGTGGAGTCCTTGCTCCAGAGTAAGAACAAGTTACTCTGGATTGCAATATGAATTTTCCATAGGTTTTCACTAGGTGGTGCAGTAACTATGGGTGCATGTAATGTCTCTTATGTACTCCTGTAGTTACTCTGGATTATGTCATAAGGCCGGCATAATTCACCTGATATCTGTTCCCGTGGTGGTTTGGGGAGACCAGAGCATGTCAGTGCTTCACTCCCCCAGGAATGGTGCAGAAGTGCAGAAGTGCTCACTTTGTGACACACACACCCCTGGGCTAGCACTGTGACTTACCCCCAAATCCAGAGTATACTGTGACTTACCCCCAATTCTAGAGTAACTACGGGAGGGGTCAAAGCAGCGAAGGGCTTCTTTGGTGGCTCTGATGGAGCATTACAGACCTTCCCACCACTATAGGGTTGCCATAATTTTCTTCCGCAAATCCGGAACAGGACCCCCTGTCAAATTTGCCAGTATGTGAACACAATCCATGAAAACTGGGAGTGTCCCAGTTTTCCAGGACATATGGCTACCCTAAGCCAGTACTATTTACTCTGCAGATGCTGCAAATGTGGTTTATGGCATTCATGTGACAACCAACACTAGCGCTTTGAGCAGACCACTGGTGCTGATGCCCAGGGGATCAGGTTTTTAATCTTCTCTTTCAGGCTGTTTGCTGGCTTGTCTTGCTATATGCTTTCTGCTTGTAACATTTGTTCAAGTAAACCACGCTATCACTTTTGCATGCACATAATGAAACGTAAATCAATGTAAATGGGTATAGAGAACCATGGGGATAGGTTCTCCATTATCTACCATTTCCAGTATTTGTGGGAATAAGAACTTATTTCCTGAGGAGACTTGGGGGATTCTTGTTCTTCTTCCTTCCTTCTTCCACTTGAAGATGACTCTTGTCTCTTACTCATTCCTCACATCTCTTACTACTTTTCCTCATTTGCCTGGAAAATATTTTGCTGGCAGTGTTCATTCTATTATTTGAAAGAACCAATCAAGCCAAATTCCCAACTTACAGTACATCCCAGCTACAATACTGGGCACATATGGCACATCTTGGGCACATCTACAGTTTTGGCTACATCTGGGCACACTCATCTAAGATTCAGGGCAAAATCCAGAGCAGTTATAGGTCCATGCAGTTACGTCACCCTCTAGTGTTATTTTATGGAAAGTCACCTTAACTGCTCCAGAGCAAAGGGCTTAATTTGACTTTAGGATATGGGCCTTAGTCCCATCAAATGCAGTAGCCTTTACATCTGAGCAATCATGCATAGGATTGCCCTCTGAAAGAGGTTCTCATTACCTCCTGCCACCAGAGTGATATGTATTTGTGGTAGCGGGACGGACAGATCACCATGTTAGAACATAGAGAAATTGTATTAGACTTTACAGAGGTGGAAGGAGAAGCAAGACACATGATGGCTATTTTTGGTGCCAGCCACGTGTTTATCATCGAGTTTGGCCTTCAGCCCAGACCAGGCTGTTTATTCTTTTGTGGGAAAAGCTGAAGACTGACAGTACCCGGAAGCTCCCTGAAACCCAACCTTGCTTCGTTCAGATTTGTCCTCCCACTTTCTTTGTGCTAACTTCACTCAGTTGCAGCTGTGTTTTATTCAGGGGTCACTGCCTAATTTAATTGGAACACCTCCTTGTCAACAATGACTATAGATTTCAAATATCATAAGCGGAAGCTTCTGATTATAGGAATTGTGAAGGAGATCAAACAATAGTAATACTAAGGGATAATTTTTTACAGTTAATTTTCTTAAATCTGCAGCCATTTACAATCTCAGCAACTGAAGCAAATTATCCTGTTGCAAGATGTTTTCTTTCTTTCTTTCTTTCTTTCTTTCTTTCTTTCTTTCTTTCTTTCTTTCTTTCTTTCTTTCTTTCTTTCTTTCTTTCAGAAAATGAAATATATTTTGCTGATGGCCGGTTAGCAAGAAGCAAGCATGCAGTTCCATTCATCTTTCTTCTAAAATACGTATGCAGACCTGTTTCTCATCAACAATTATAGACGTGCAGTCCAGAGCAGTTGAACTATCTTTTCTGCCTGTGTAGAAGGTGCTAGAGGCAAACAGGCCCATTAAAGTCTCTGTTTCCGGCATGAAGACAAAAGTCGTATGAAGGCGGAGAAGGCGGGAAGTTGTAAAACAATGCGGGACTATTAAATTCTTTTTGTAGGGGAAAAAGAAAGCCTTAAAGCGTGATGAAAAAATATTGATTTTGTTTTATGTGAAGCTAATGAGTTGGCCAAAAAGGCACTGCTTGCTAGAAAACATTTGCTTTTCTCTCTATATATTGTATTGCACATTATAAACAGATGACGTCTTTGATTCTTCACATTTGAAAGGACAAAGCAAAATGATTGCATTTGCTCCCAATGTGTCACGGTACAGATCTGGCACTTTGCATAGAAGCATCTGTTATACCAATCTTTCTCGGCAAATATTTTCTATCCACTGTAAATCTAGCCTACAATCATTGGCCTCTCCTGTTTCAGATCAAAACCACGCTGGATTGGTGTTTCTTTCTGCAAAAGCATACCAAAAAATCATTTTGATTTCCATGCTGCCAACCAATATTTGTTTTTGATGTTACCTATTGTAGAGACCCCCTCCCCCCCCCATAAAAAAGACATAGGGAATTTTGAAGTATTCAGGTCTGATTTTGATTTGATTTGCACAATTTCTATGTGTTTTTATGGAACAAAATATGAATTTAAATCTACATTTAAGTGCTCACACCCGTTTACATTTTGAGGAAATGTGAAACCAGTTTCTGGGTAAAGTTTCTTATGTATCGTATATTTCTTGAGACTACAGAGAAATTCAACCACTACATTTCTAATTGGGATTGCAGATGTGAGAATCCCTCACCAACAGAAATGTGGAAACAAAGCAATGTTCTGTGAACGACCATTTCAGCTTTCTTACAATACAATCCTATGCATGTCTACTCAGAAATAAGTTGTGTTGTGTTCAATGGGGCTTAATCTCAGGAATATGTGGTTAGGATTGCAGACTTAAGATTGCAGCCATTAGGTAAATACAGATTTAGCAGACTGCTAAAGAGAGCACTCTTTTAAGCTTAAACATTCACTGTGTGATGTCAAAGAACTAAGATGAACAACTCATCAAGTAGATGAACTAATGAAAAAATGCACACTGAGATGGCATGGTATGGCCACATCTGTAGAATGCCACATAATTCACTGCCATGTACACTCTCTGGCAAGAGCAACCTATTCACTAGAGTTCAACAAGCAGCACTGAAAAAACATAGCTCAAACTGGTTGAGAAAGACCCAAAAAACCAGCAACTGACTGCTGACAATGCTAAAAACATCTTCATCAATTGCAAGAATGAAAGTGTATTGTGGATGATGCGTTGAATCCAGTGGAACCTACAGCAGCATATTGGTTGAGAGGAAAACCCTGTCCGCAATTGACAGCTAAGGAATAAAGAAGAAATGCTCCCCTCACCACTGGGTAATTACAAGGCAGGATGAAGGGGGCTTGTTGATGGCCAGATGGAGGTCTGATTGCTGATGTGCCAAATGTGCTGAGGGCCACATCTGGTGATTTGGAGACCCCTGGTATAGATACTAAACCACATTCAGTCACTGGATGGGGGAAAAATGGAATCTTTCATTCCATTAGATTCAATTATTCCCTCCATCTAGTGGCTGAATGCAAGATAGCGCTGTATTGATGCATGCAGGACTGACAATTGAGGAGCCAAAAATCTGGAAGTGGATCTTTAAAGCTATTTTAACCCTAAGAAGCATACAATTGGTGCAGTACAATTTGTACTGTTAAGTACAAAGGTAGGAAATTGGGATTTGACTCCCTCCCCCATGTTATAAGCAGTGATGGGATTCAAAGAAATTAACAACGGGTTCTATGCCTGTCTGGCAGCCACTTTTAAATGGCTATTTTTAAACTTTGTATGTCCTGTCTCTTGTTAACAACCAGTTCTATAGAATAGGTGCAAACCTGCTGGAACTCACCACTGGTTATAAGGCATTTAAAGGTAGATCCTGGAAAAAGTAGTGTGTCAAATCAGTGGATAACAAGGCATGACATGTATATGATACATCTCCTTTAAGGATCAGGACCATCGGCAGCCTGTTCTCTACTTTAACCTGCTTGTTGTTATCTGTATCACTTCTGCTTCTGAAGAAGTGGACTAGACTGGAACTGTAACTTGGCTCTTCCCTAAAAATGCTGCTTCAGATACAGTGTTCAAAGATTTTTTACCTTTGGAAAATACACACTTGGGTGAAGGTGAAGCCGTCAAGGTGACATCAAGGTGCAGTATTAGCATCCATCAGTCTTGAAAGACTATGGTATCATGCTCAATGTTGTATGTGAAGAATGAAATCCTGGGTAGATTAATGTGGAGGATAGGCTGTTACCCAAGCAGCAAATCCCCCCTCTCCACGCCACTGAAATATTCCAATGGAAAGGCAGAGCCAATACGATTGGATCCAACTGGCGTTGCAGAGCTGGGCTAAGGACAGGAGCTCACCCTGTCTTGTGGGGACCCAAGTCTCGAACCCTGGCCTGCTGGTTAACAGGCACAGTGTCTTAACCACTTGCACCACCCACAGACCTTTTAGGTGAAGTGCTGAATTTATCATAGTTTACAAAGTTTACTAAGGGTGCAATCCTAACCCTGTCTACTCAGAAGTAAGTCCCATTATAGTCAATGGGTCTTACTCCCAGGACAGTGTATTTAGGATTGCAGCCTAAGTTTACAAAAGAGTCCAAATAACAGTGCTGATCCCAAATTGGTGAAGAGCCCCCCTCACCCTATGCAATCACTTTGCATTTCAGGAATGCCCTTTAGCTACAGCTGATGTGATTCGAGAATTGCAATTTTTTGCCACAAATCATGTACTCCCTTTATCCCCTGTTCATTACAGTAGCTTCACTGAGAAACGGAAACAAGTTTTAATATAAATGAGGCTTTGCATTGCAGTTTGTTCCAGTATACAGTGTGGCTTCTTTAGGTGTCACCTCAGTTTTACCTTAAAGACAGCAAAAAGCATAAGGGAACTAATAAAGAAAAAGGATTTAGCACACCCTGATGTAAAGATACTGTGCATGTATTTTTTAAAATACTGACCAACCTATAGGTTACCCTACTATTTACCCATCAGATGGACCTTGCACGAATTCTTGTGTTTGCAAGAGCCCACAGCAGGTGGCACATGGAAAATCTGCTTGGCAGGACATTCTCAACAGGAGTTGCCAAAGGGCAAAATGGAGCATGACTAGAGGTCAGGGGGCAGAGACTCACTGAGCCTCTAGGTATATACATTTGGTCATGTTGACTGCGTTTCATGGTGATGCCAATGAACCTTTATGCAGTTCATTGTATTCTTGCTCCAGTATGAAAGTACAGTGGCACCTCACGTAAAGAACGCCTCACATAAAATATGTTTCACGTAACAAACAAAAATTTCTCTAGGATTCTGCTTCACATAAAGAAAGTGCTTTACGTAAAGAACACATTCATTGGGGTAGTTGGGGCAGACGCGCTGGCCGGCAGCCTGTTTAAAAAGCGTCAGGGCTGCCTAGCGCACATGCCCATAGCAAAAGCAACACTTCTGCGCTGTTCCTCCTGTGGCCGGGCATCCACTGGGCAGAAAGAGAGAAGACCAGTGGAGATGAGGGAAGCAGGTCAGGGCTAGCCAGAAGGGAGCTGGAGAGAGAGAGGCTCAGGATGGAGAGGAGAAAGTGGGGAGACACTTTGAAGGTGTCTTGGATTGTAGCCTCCTAACCATGTCTACCCAGAAGTAAGCCCCATTGTGTTAAATGGGTCTTACTCCCAGGAAAGTGTCTTTAGGACTGCAGCCTAAGTAGACTTCATAAGATCATGCACACTGAATGCATGTTTTGAATTCAATCCCAGTGTTCTGTCATCATTTTTACATCCAGTTAATATTTTTATATGAATATTTTTGGGGTTGTGGAACCAATCGTCTGAGTTTCCATTATTTCCTATGGGAAAATCTGCTTCACGTAAAGAATGTTTCACGTAAAGAACATGCCTCCGGAATGAATTAAATTTGTTACGTGAGGCGCCACTGTAGTTCACTTATATACAACCTGCAGCATTCTCAATGCTTTGCAAGTATATGCCTCACACAACAAATTGTTCCAAGTGCAACACTTATGGTCCAATGCTTTGCTGGGTAGTGGAGTGGGTATGTGTATTATTACACATATGCCACATCAGAAAATTAGCTGAATATCCCCTTTGCTGCATTTAAAACATTGATTTCAACACAGATTATTTTGTTGTCTGTAAATAAAGAAAATTAACAGAAGCCCTCAGATTCTTTTCTAATTGTTTAGATGGAATGCAGTCCATCAGAATTACAAAATGTCAAGTTGCTTGTTGATGGCTGGAAGCAGGGCTGTTGAAAAAAATCTTTATTTCCAGTAACAAATCCACATTTGTTTGATAAATTAACATTTCAACTAAAGTGGGATGTCTGCCACGCAAATGATCATCGGGCCATGTCTGGAACGCTGGATGCGTTTGGCAAGGCAGCCGCTGTAATTTATGTAATGATTTGACACATTTCACATCCTACCTTGATACCATTAGGATAGGAAACGCTTTCCTGCTGACATTAACAGATGTTGTTGGAGATCGTTTTGCTGTACTCAGACCGGAGGCAATCAACAGTGAATGAAATTCCTTCCGTAAAAGGCAGACATTTACTCTGCCAGTCAAGGACTGGACAAAATATTAGAAAAGGCTCCCTGTCGATTGTACAATTCATTAAAAGGAGCTTGACAACATTTGCAACTTGTGGCAGTCTTAAATATTTATTCAGTTTCTAAGGTGTTTGGTGTTCGAAGAGGAGCTGTGGATCAGTGGTAGAGCACATGCTTTGCATATAGAAGGTCTCCAATTCAATCCCTGGCATCTCTAGATAGGGCAGGGGAAAAGTCCTATCTGAAAATCTAAAGAGCAGCTACATGTCACTGGACAAATGGGCCAACATTGGTGGAGGTATCTGTAGCCATACTCTCATTGCTCTGATCATCACACTGGACTTAGTCGATGTGTCCATGTGCGTCATTTGGCAGCTGCCTTAAGAAACATGGAGGAAGAAAGGAGGAAAGAAGCAGTGAAGAAGTACTGAAAATGAAGGAGTACTGGGCTGGAAATCCAGGATGCTTTCTGATTTCTTAATTCCCTATATATATAGTTGAGCAGGCAAGCACTCTGGCTGGCTGTCGATGTTAGTCTTTTAGCTGCATAAAGCCAGAGCAGTGCAGTCAGGGGAGGCAGAGCCTCACCTGTCATACTCCAGGGAAAATAGCCTCAACCTCCTCTGTGATTACTCAAGTTCCCAACCACTTTCTGAGTGGTTGATCAATGGTAGGGGAGGTTGAACTTTCCATGCCTCAGCTCTAGTTTCTCCCTGTATAATATAAGGCTCACTCTTCCCTTTGATTGCAGAGTTTCCACGAAGTGGCAAAGCATTCTTTTTCCAGAGTAGACATATCCTCTGAGTAGACATATCCTCAGCCTCCCTGCCCTTCAGTGGGACACAGAGCACAATCCTAACTGTGTCAGAAGACCCATAAATCCCATTGTGTTCAATGGGTCTTACTCCCAGGAAATTGTCTTTAGGATTGCAACCTGACTCCCAGGGAAGTATGCTTAAGGATACAGCCTGAGTCTCTCATCCTTTGTTTCAACACATAACATGGGAGGTACAGGCTGGGGCATTCTTCTTTATGTCCCCAATCCTGCTGGCTAAAAACGGTAACCTGGAAAAGCAGGCCATAGCACAAGCTTATTATGGGACTGAATTTGAGCAAAAATCAATGAAGAAAGTCTGCAGTAGGTGTTGGTGAAAATGACATGGAACATGGAGATGATCCTGAGAAATCTTGGTGATACTTGGATACCTGCCTATATCTGCTTGTGATGCATTCTCCCCTTCATGATGCCCTGAGCAGTGCATGAAAAGTCATGAATGGTTTCATTACCATTTAGATTTTAATTTGGTGTTTGGTTATGGAAAAAAATTTTCAAATGCTTCAGATTAGGTTTTTGTTTTAATCCTCTTTTGTCCATGCTGACTATTTTACCATTCCTTCAGCACATCTGGTTCTCACTTTGAAGCCCAGGAAAAGGGGGAGTGTATAACATTGGCAAGACATTCTGCCTATAGGGGGAAAAACTGAAATGCACCATTTCCATGATGATTCCCAGTGTCTGTATACTAGAAAGGTTTATGTCAGGTTGTACCGACAAGGAACCATTTCTGCACATTTTATAACACTCCCCCCTTATTTTGGTTGGGTATCACTTTTCCAAATGCACTTTTTCCTTCCTTCCCCAAGTCATTCCTCAAATCATGCTTTTTTCAACAAGCCAGCCATCTGCACAGACACATCTTACCATGAATTCTTTTGCTAAACTTTCTAAAATATGCTATTGCCACATTGTGTAATTATTTTTCCTTCCAGTCACTGTCCCGTGCATATGTCCCGTGCATGTCCCTTAGATGACCATCTAAAAATAGCCTAATTTGCATAAATTATAATTGCTGGACAAAAAATCCAGTTGGTCATCTAAGGTTAAACCTTAGATGGGCATCTAAGGTTAAACCCTTAGATGCCCATCTAAAAATAGCCTAATTTGCATAAATTTGAATTTCTGGACTCTGGATCCGGATGGTCAAGCCTGAACAACTTTTTGGCAGTGTTGGGAAAGGTTGGGGAGGCTTGACTCATCAAGTCTGGAGTCACCAACTCTCCATAACTCAAGTTAAATACGAGTTGGAACAGGGACAGTTTTCAAGGACTCGGATCACAGCTTTGTGAGTCAGTAGAAGTTGAGTCAGCCTTCCATTTAAAAATCCAGATTAATGCAGCCAATCCTTCCTTCCAAGGAGGTTCAACATGGACGGACCTTTTGCTTGCTGCAAAACGAGGAGAGAAAAGTTGTCAAGACTTTTGACAAAGTTGTCTCAACTCAAGAAAAGTTGTCAAGACCTGCATGTATAAACCATGCAGGTCTTCTGCAAAGCATGCAGGATTTGTGGCACCTGAAAATTTTACTCTCCACAACGCTGGATTTAAGCGACTACGTTTGGAGAGCTTTTGGAAAATGTTTCTCTTGCTGCTAGAAAATCAAAATTTAAATTGAATTTCAGTGCATTTTCCATGTCTTTAAGTTCTCAAAATAATGGCACGAAAGTCTTGTTTTCACCAGCTCCACATTCAAAGATTGAGTGAGACCCTTACAGCAAACAACAGGTTTATTGATTACTGGATCCCCAGTACAGCTTTTCTTGCCACAGGAAAAAAAAAGTTGGAAAAGAGCCATCTTTATTTTAAAGGCCTTTTTCCTCCCAATCAACCTGTTGCCTCAGCAACCCACATTCCTGCTATCTGGCAGAAGACAGCTTTCTTTGGTTGAATTGCAGAGCAAAGATGAAAGAGGAAGAGACGGGCAAGCCATGAAAATTCACCATTTCATTATTTGAGAATGTGTGAATTGCCCTGAAATGGAGCTGCGCCGTGAGCCATCCACGGAGCCCTTCAACACTCATTCAGATCCCTCAATACCGCCATACTTCATTTCCGTTAATTAAATAATTACACCAAACTGTCTAAAGATAACATTCAGCTGAATTCAGGCATTCTGAACTGCTATTTAGTTTAAATGAAGCTTGTATTGTTCAGCAATGAATGGACGGAAGATTTGGGTGTATTTCACTTAAGCAGAAATAAAAGCCCCCTGAACTTTCTGCAGAAATGATGGCACATTGTAGACATATGGTGAAAACTGGAATGCAGCTCTTCAACAATTCGGCATGGATTTGGTTTTACTTGAATCTGATGAATCGTTATGCTATCGTTATGACCTTATGCTATCGTTGACATGTCTCCAAGATGGTGTTCAACAATGGTGATTTAAAAAGGATTGTTTGTGCTTGTCTAACCCCCAAATCCAGAGTAACCACGAGAGCACGTAAGAGACTTTATGTGCATCCATAGTTACTGCACCACCCAGTGAAAACCTATGAGAAATTCATATTGGAATCCAGAGTAAGTTGTTCTTACACCAGAGCAAGGACTCCCCATAGTTACTCTGGATTTTGCCGTAAGATAATGCCCAAAATTATGAACGGAAAAAGTGGAAATATTGTAAAAAAGTATTGTAGCTTCTGAATTTGATTATCTGATCCAGGTAATTAAAGCAGGCCTCCGTCAGTCTTGGAAGACAATGGTATCGTGCTCTGCGCTGCATACGCTGCGTGCAGAGCACGAAAGCCTGGGTTGGATTGTTATGGAGGATAGGCTGTTACCCAAGCAGCAAATCCCTCCTCTCCATGCCACTGAATTAGTCCAACGGAAAGGCAAAGCCAATACGATTGGATCCAGCTGGCGTCGCCGAGCTGGGCTAAGGACAGGAGCTCACCCTGTCTTGTGGGGCTGACCCGGGTCTCGAATCCTGGCCTGCTGGTTAACAGGCACAGTGCCTTAACCGCTTGCACCACCCACAGATCCAGGTAATACTGAAAAATATAATTCAATAAGGGTATATTTTGTGTCCGTGTTGCTTGTAGGAAACAAGTTTAAAAGGTAAAGTTGTCCCTCGCAGGTTGCCGTGCTAGTTGTGACTGACACTGAGGATGGTGCGCTTTCACATAAAAAGGCCAAAGGAGCCAGAATTTTCTGAAGATGCCTTTATAGTCAAGTGGCCGACATGAGTAAACACCAAAAGTAATAGAATGCTATTACCTCACCACCAAAGTGGCTCCTATTTAGTTTCTTGTATTTAATGTTTTCAAACTGCTAGTTTGGCAGGAGTTGGGCAAGTAACTGGAGCTCACCAACCAGCCAACCTTCAGTTCACAAGCATAGCACTGATGGAAATATACCCTTCTTAATGATGGGTTGTAACAAGACCTAATGCAGATGTGACAAACATAACTCCCGCAGGCCATTTGGGGCTCTTGAAGCAATCCCATAATAATTGAGTTCTCTCATAGGGATAATCTCATACAGTATCTTGAACATATGAACAAAATCTGGACATTTTCTTTTCAGTCATGGCAGCTAATGAGTTTCTGTGTGAGAACAAAGTACTTATTTCCAGCCATCATCTGCTTATTGACGTTGCTTTCTGCTTAATGATGTCACATCCCTTAGAAGGCACCGTGAATGCTACTCAGCACACAACATATAGTGAATTTGACACTCCTGCCCTAATGGTTTCAGATCCATGTGCCAGATCCTATCCCCTGTTTTGAAAGCCTCCCCATCCCGTTTGCCTCCTTAGATTTGTACCAGCTTCAGCTATGTTTACAAAGAGGCAAAGGAAAATTATGAAACTTTCTCTGAAACAATTTGGAGTGATAAAATGTTAACCTTTCTTTGAATGCATTCTGAAGTTTGATTTTGAAGAGAAATTGTGAAATTATCTTACTGTTGTTGCCTTTCCTCTCAAGTGTCATCCTTTGTGATGAATCTCTCTCATCTGGCAACTTTCCATCTGGTTTCCAAATGTGCAGTGATTGAAAAATAGGAAGACATTGCAAAACAAAGAAAGAAAGAAAGAAAGAAAGAAAGAAAGAAAGAAAGAAAGAAAGAAAGAAAGAAAGAAAGAAAGAAAGCATGAGAGTACCTGTACCTATAACTCTGTAACCCCTCATAGCCAAAGAAGGTTGAAGGGGTTTATTTTGATAAGGAAAACATCCTTCGAGATATAGATAACTCTCTCTCTCTCTCTCTCTCTCTCTCTCTCTCTCTGTGTGTGTGTGTGTGTGTGTGTGTGTGTGTGTGAGAGAGAGAGAGAGAGAGAGAGACTGTTACCTACATCATGAAGGATGTTTTTCTTATTAAAATGAGAGAAGATGGAAAAATACATATTGCAAATTCTCATTACTGCTTTGAATAAAAAAACCTGAAGGAAACATTCCCATTACCAAACATCATATATAGCTGCACCCCTAGTTTTTAATTTCTTATAGACCAGGGTCATAGATCTGAAAGGTGCTTTCAAGGCCTCTAGTCCAACCCCTGGCTTGAAGCAGGATAGTCCTCTTACAAGAATTTCCAAAAGTTGCCTTTCATGCCTCTGTCTTTAGATTTGATTTTACTAAGAGCATAATCCTAACCATGTCTACTCAAAAGTAAGCCCTATTGTGTTCAATTGTGTCTTACTTCCAGGAAAGGGTATTTAGGATTGCAGCCTACAGTATTTCTATCCCACCTTTCTCCCCAAGGGGACCTGGATGGGATTGAATGATAAGATTTGTATGAGTATGATATGACATGAGTATGACAGAACCTGCTTGGAATACACACGCATAAGGGCACAATCCAGAAGTGCACTTGGGCAACCCTATCTATCACTGTGATGGCCCAATAGCAAGATGGGCCACCCTAGTTATTCTGGAAAAGGCTTGCGGCAGCCTAAGGCAATATAGGCTGCTCCAAGATAGGTGGACCTGGGCTGCCCTACCTGGGGCAGCCTAGGCAGTTCAGGGGAGGCATGTTAAGGACATGTTTAGCATTGCCTAGGGCAGAGCAGTTATTCTGTATCCAGAGCCTTTTTCTAGGGCAGAAATGCCCTCTTTCTCAGAGTTATACCACCTCAGGAGCAGGTATAACAATGAGTAAACCCATAGGGGTCTATGATAAGGCTGAGTAAGAATGGCAGTGTTGACCAAAAATCTGAGTTCTTGGCCAGACTAGTTGGAACCCCTGCCTCTTAACTTCAGGATATGGCACAACTATGGCAGCCCACTAACCTGGGGATACAGCAGGCCACTCCAACAAGTCCCTTGCATCCATCCTCCACCAAAGGTACCACTGTACTGGAGTCTCTTGCTGAAGCTGCTCTGGTTGCCAGGAACTTCTGGGCTTCCTTATAAGGCAGCCATCACAGCTGCTCCTTGTTCAGTGTGATCTGAGGGGGGGTCTCCTCAGGAGCAAGCCCTCCCCAGGTGTCACTGACTTGGTGCCTACTGAGCATGCTCTGGAGCAGTTAGGGCAGCCCAGGCTTCCTGACTCTTTGGATCCAGCATAACTCTCTGTAGTGGATACAGAATAGTTGGGGCAGCCCAGCTAGGGCACTCCTCACTTCCCTAACTCTGGATTGTTCCCTAGGGCTCCCTTTCATCCCCATATTTTCAAAAACTTAACACTAGTCTGGAACTGCCAACTCAAGTGGATTGTTAACACCCAAGACACCGAAATACATGACTGATGAGCTGCATTCAGCTTAGTAGGCCATACATGGTGTGTGTCTGACCAGTGTTCTGGGAATGAAGCTTCTTTCACCCTTCCACATCCAGAAAGCTTCTTTCACCGTACCACACCCAAATTTGGCAATTTTAATTTAATGCATCAAAGCTTTATCTTAAGATAGCAATGCAACACTGTTGCATTTCTTCACACATACAGCTGTATATTTACATACATATACAGCCTTTTTGTTTCCCAAGCTTCACGAGGCATCACGAGGCAATGGGCATGACCTACTTTCATGCTGTTCTTCAGTAACTACATGGGTACTATAAGAATATAAGATCAGGGCAGACTGAAGCAGGATGAGCACAGTGAAGACGATATGTCAGGTGGCTTTTTGCAAGTCGTTACATAGAAAAGTTACATGTTTCATGTCCTTTATAAACGCCAACCCAAAATTGAGGCATTGCCATCTCTTCTGACACTCTTTGGGTTAAAATGTTCAACAGAAAGCAATAGGATAAGGTAACCTTAGGAGACTGAGTATAAGTGTAACAGGAATATGTTTTAAAATGGAGGTTCAGAGTCATACATTGAACAAGACCTGGATTAAAAACTGTGGGCAAAGAAGACAAGTATATTTTGGCTAGAACCAAATGAATTTTACTGAAGTGGAGAGGAAGCAGGACTGGAAAATAAATGAAACCTTGCTTATTCTAATTGAAGCTGAAAGTCTAACCCTTGTGATATTTAAACACATTACTGAGCTCTTGGCTGGTTCCAAGATTTTTAAAGTCTTAAGAGACTACGCATCTCTCTCTCTCTCTCTCTCTCTCTCTCTCTCTCTCTCTCTCTCTCTCTCTCTCTGTCTCTCTCTCTCTCAATTCTTCTACTCTTTGCAATGCTCCTGTTGCTTGTTCTCTGTTTCCTTCCTTGCCACTGATCTTGTTACTGTCTACATCTACTTTTATAGCCTTTTCAGTAATTTTTATCTCTGTCAACCAAATTAAGGGGGAAACATCTTACATCTTTCTGCATCCCTAGATCAAGCAGAAGAACAAGTTACAAGGCCAAAGAGCCAGTATTGTCTAAGTGATGGCTCCGTGCACATGTGGCCAGCGTGACTAAACCCTAAAGCACACAGAACACTCTGCCTTCCCACTAAAGTGGAACCTATCTACTTGCATTTACATGCTTTCAAACTGTTGTGTTGACAGAAGGTGGGCAAAAGATGGGACCTCATTCCATCTTGAAGTTCTCAGAAGTGCCAAATTGTCCACCTTCAGGTCAACAAGCCTAGCATCTTTAACCCCTGAGCCACTGTAGCCCTAGCAGAACATAGCTATATCCTAATATCATGACATTCCATATTAACTTGCTACTTCACACAACACAGTAAGAATAGAGATGTGGCAACACAGAACATCATGACAATTCATGGCCTACTAAGTCCTATTAAGCAAAATGTGGTAGAACCAAACAGATGGCTGCCAATTTAGCAATTTTTTTTGGCAATGTCTAGTCCTACCATGGGATAGTAAGCTTAGAAAGTGAAATGTGTCCCATCAAGCCAAACAGAGATTCATATAGGTATGTGTTTTTGCCTGGCAGGTATATGACACAGTTCTATATAGGTAGCAAAACCAGCAGATATATTGACTTGTCTTACATAAGCAGGTGGCGCTTGATGAGTCAAAGGTTGTTCAGACTAATATAAGGTAGGATAAACTGTTCACTGAACAGTAAATTGGGCTGGAGCCAGATATAGACCCTAAAGAAAACCATGAATCACCTTGAAAAGCAAAGGATACATTGCTACTCCTAAGACATTTATCAAATCTAGCAACGGAAAGACCTGAAAGACCAGAGATGTTGCCCTCTGGGTTACAGTATCTGCCAGATACTCATCTTAGAACAAAATATATTATCCTTGATGTCTTTCGTCAGTTCTAATTTCATAAGCTCCAGCAAAACAACAATGCTTTGTCCTATATATGACTATGGACTACGTGAGCTTTACATTTCCCTTCCCTTAAAAACATACTCAACGCAGCCGTTGTCTTCTGAATTGATTTTGCTGTCTCAGCTGCCCTAAAAGCATAGATAGTTTTTTGGCTTCCATCTGAATGAACAATTTCCTAGTTAGACACACTGGATTTGGAGTTGGGTCAATAAAAGCTTTACTGTGCCCTTTTCTCTTTCCTCACAGAGCATACAAAAGAGAACTAAATTCCATTCATCCTTTCACTGGCCACTGTGGAATATTGAGCAATGCAGTTGTTGGCTTGGATGAAGAAACATGGCAAGAAGCTGGAAGCGGCACAAATAGGACTTCTCTATTTCCCATGCTCACTGCCCGATGACCGGCCCTCACTAGGGATGCATGTGAATTTCCTGCACTTTTAACAATTTGTCTCTGCCACCAAATTGCTTTGGAAAGCATAACACATTAGGTAGCAAAAGAAGGTTTAGCCTAATCCGGCTACATCTTATGTGGTTAACTGTAAGTTATTTGCAAAGAATCCACTGTGAACCATTCTTGGCAGCTGATTTAAATGCCAAGGACTGTAGAATGAGTTTGAGAAAGCTTCTTCTTAACTCTTTAAGGGGGAAGGTATTGTAAGTATGCAAAGTTATTTTTATTTCAGAAATTTATATCCTGCATTTCTCCCGCTGAAGCAAATGCCCAAGGTGGCTGACAAAGCTTCATGACCATAAGTCAAAAATCACAAGTAAAACAAAATCCAAATAATAAGGCATTAATACATTAAATTTAACATTAATTATTGAAACAAAAATAAAAACTGATTGAAAACATAGACATCCCAAAGTCCTCTGGTTGGCAATGCTAATAAGTAGCAGGTGTGGTCTGATGGTAGAGTGAGCAGCTGCCAAAGGACCACTAAGCATAGTTGATTGGGTTGATTTTTGGATGGGAGTCTAAAAATTGATTAAAATGTCATGAGAAAACAGATCAGGAGTTGCTATTTACAGCTTGACTGAACAGAATATACTTTTGCTGTAAGTTTGGAAGGCATTCCCTGATGCCAGATGTGATGACCACAGTGTGAAGGATTCAATCTAAAAGAGTTCCACATGCTGCCTGTGGAACTATTACGGTACCAACGTCACAGGGTTGTTGTGAGGAGAAAAAGGGATGAAAAGCTATGTAAGCACTCTTGGGCATTTGCATTAGCATGAGAAAGTCAGGGTGTAAATTAATTAATTAGTTAATTAGTTTTATATATATATAAATGTATATGTATATGTGTATGTATGTATATATATATATATATATAAATGTATATGTATATGTGTATGTATGTATATATATATATATAAATGTATATGTATATGTGTATGTATGTATGTATGTATGTATATATATATATATATATATATATATATATATATATATATATATATATATATATATATATATATATATATATATATATATATATATAAAATTATAGGATTATAATTTTAGGAATCTTTAAATTTTTTACATTTCCATAACATGGCATAGCCTTTCATTTGCTTCTCAGGCAGTCCAACTGGCTGTTGGTATTGTAAGCATACAAATAAAAAAAATATTAGGTAATGGATTACATTAGTACACTTTTCTGTCCTCTATGGAAGGTATATATGGTTTTTTTCCACAACTCAGTCTGACCACTATTTGTGCATCACTCCCTCTATCCAGTCTATTTTTCTCAACTCTTATTTGGTTATTGTGGTTCAACCATCTTGGGAAAGAAATACATTGTCTGAGGTACCTCAGTGCCCCAATAGTGGACAAACAAAAAAGGACATGATAATGCAAGAAAAATGTGTATGAGTGAAAAAGTTAGGTGTCCCTCATCCACTAGAGTTCTGTTTCAGAACCTCCTGTGGATGAAAAAAAATTTGTGTATAAAGAAACAACTGAAAAATAGCATTAAAGACCCACATCGAGGTTTCTTGCTCCTCTATTGAATAATTGAATTTTATCCTCTGTTCCCTAATTGAATAAGGGAATGCCTCAATATCTGAAGAAATTTCACTCTGGGACTGAAAAATGGAATGATTCCTTGCATGACTACCTATCTACAACAGTAAAAAAAGCAGTTTTTTAAACTGTGATTTGCAGTGGCCATTTGTGTTGAGTCAAATCCATGTATAAAAAAAATATCTGTGCATAGGTTGGGCCTGTAATTGAAAATGCTAAGGCAGGAAGTATTGCCCACCACTTCTCCATGTTTAGTTTTTCTCTTGTTCTACCAAAAAACATACAGTTGATTTTTGTTGTCCACTAGAATTAGGTTCTGGGAAATCTTACTGGATCACAAATCATTGGTTCTATGGGATCAGTGGGGTTAAGTTCAATGGATATTCTGGGGTCAGAGAAGAGAAATGCATCAGAGACCTTCAGGAAGCCAGCAGAGTGCAGCAAGAAATGTCAAAATATATCTGAATACTGCAGGGACCTTCCAGAGCCAGGATCCATTAGGGTGTGTCCCAAGGTGGTTGCATATGGCTCTTACACACATGTTGTGATTCTCCTGTTGTGAATGTTATTACATGAGTGTTAGAACCCAACTTAATAGAAAATAAGATATTTCATGCACTAAAAGTGCAATTCTGTGTACACAGAAATGAATCCCATTGAACTCAGTGGAGATGATTCTCAGGTAAACGTGTATGGGATTGCTGCCATAATGGTATATCAGCAAAACAGTTAGGCAAGGAGAATGGGGGTCTGTGCCCGCAGAAAGAAGACAGGAATGGTAGATGTGAAGACAGGTATGGAGGCAGCAGTGATTGAATACTTCTTGTAAGCAAGTGTAATGTATAAAATGTATAAGTGTATCACAGATGGGTAATCTTAAAAAGTCTATGCACATACACACAGGTGTATGACAGAATGTGTGCCTGTTGTCTGTCTATCATGGGTAATAGGAATTGGAGCAGATTCAAGCTACAATCCTATACACACTTTCCTGGGAGTAAGCCCTATTGAACACAATGGTACTTATTCTGAGTAGACATGCATAGGATTGTGTTGTCTTTCTTCTGCACCCTCTCCACCATTGCAGATTATCAAACATTCCCACCAGTAATACATATTGACACATATTAATGTGTGTCCATAGGTGACCATGAAATAAAGACCCAATGAAGGTCCATCCAGGTGACTGGCTGAAACATGCTATCAGTCAATAACACACTTGTAGTTTTAATCCCCTGATTAGAAAATAAGAAGGGTCAACCTGAAACTGACATTTCAAGCTTTGTCTTTCAGCACATCCACTATCAGGTGATTTTCAGAGGGATTATCAGGACACATAACCAATGTGTCTACTGCTCTGAGCTGTCGTTAGAGTTTGGGGTGTATGCACATTTTGAAATAAAAGCAGCTAGATTTATTTTTTGTGTTTCATGGCTCCCCCCCCCCCCCAACACAACATTTCTCATAACTGATGTTCATAGGAATTTTTCAATTAGAGAGTTGTGACTTTGAAATGAGAAGTGCCTGATGGGACTATCAGAGGGAACACCATCTGGGCCAAGGATTGGATTAGCTCTTAACACAGGGTGCCTACCTAACTAGCCATACCCACATCAACCTGACCCTTTTCAACATTGCTAGCACCAGCACCTGCTGACATGTCAGTATTCTGTTCCCCCCACCTGCTGTTCTTATGCCATTCACATCATATACAATGGCATCTGGCATCTGAGTGACATCTGATCTATGTCTTTCCGGTGCTTTTCTGAGGTTTACAAATGTCCATGTTATATCCATTGGTGGCTTCCCCTACCCCATAGTATCACAGCCACAGCCCTGAACCTTTCACTAGACATCTATTGTGCATGTTATGGAGGAGAAATGTGAACTGAGGAATTTCCTTGATCAACTTTCTATCTAAACCATGATCAGCCAGTTGGGCTCTGTATTTAATCCAGCCCAAACGATGATGTTTCCCAACTTCTGAAAACCTTCCATGGAAAGATCTACCAAACCCCAACCGTTTTCAAAAGAGGATAACAAAGTTCTGTTTCAATCATCAAGGAAATATATGACTCTTATAGTTGGTGTGGATATTCAGTCATTCTTGAGGTTGTTATATTTTCGTTTGATTTCTTATAAGTCACTTTAGGCTATTTTTTTGGAGAGGGAAAAGACGGTTAAATCTTTTAAAACATATAAAACAAAGTTTGCAAATGATGTCAGAATTCCTTCTTCACCGTGGATTTTTTTTTTTGGTGCAACAAGCACTACATCAAAAAGATATATTATTTTCATTACCAGAGGCCAAGCCCCATATCGGGAAAAGGAAGGATGGTGGAATCAACAGAATTTAAAGGAACTGAAGCAAATCCCATTCCATTTGTAATCTGTATTTTATTATTTTGATATGAAGGAAAGGAGGAGAACAGAATGAACTCCCAGAAAAGGAACTTGACCCCTTTAGTGGAAAAAAAATCAGAGAAAAATATAAAATAAAATAAAAACAGCTGTTTGGCTTAGGGGAAGAAAAAGGTTTCCCCAGTGACAAATTTTAAATCAGAAGGAAATTGCATCCAAAAAAGAAAGTAGAGATAGCCAAGTCAATTGTCTCAGAACTTACATAAAATAGTTTGGCATCAAAGTTAAAGGGAAAAGAGAAGGAATGTCTCCAAAATCCATAAGGAACCTTCCAGAAAAGAAATAAGACTAGGGAGGATGTAAAATGCAGCCTTCAACGTACCCCAGGTTTTGAAAGACATTTTTTTTAAATGCAGCATTATTTGTTTATCTGATCTACTGCATACCTGCAGTTTGTATTTGCAAATCTACCAATAAAAAGTAATTGAAGCTATGCATCCTGTTGTACCAAATGAATCATTCCCAACAGCATTTTGAAAGAAGTTTGGGAGAAAGAGTCAAAGTGGAGCCATGTGTGAATTTGTCTCTGCCATCAGAGGAGAGCTCATTGTTGGCATGTGTGGTCACCTTCAAGCAACGTACGCAGTCTTCTAAATGTTTGTAGCACTGATGGAATAAACAGAGGATGCACATAACATTGAAGTTGAGTAACTCTGAAATAAGACACAGCTTAGCATTCTGTAATTTTAAATATGTGGCTGCTATACATAGCAATCTTGTAGCTTCAAATCCCCACCATCTGTAACAATCTAAAGTACTAAGAGTAGGGTTGCCATATGTCCTGAAAAAGGGACAATCCCAATTTAGGGGGATTGTGTTCACATAATCGCAAGTGTGATCGAGGATCCTGTCCTGATTTTGTGAAAGAAAATTGTGGCAACCCTAAGAGGCCAGCCACCAGGGCTGATTTTAGATTTGATGAGGCCGTAAGCTATTGAAGGTAATGGGGCTATTTATAAATCCAGTTTTGGGGACTTTCAAAATGGAGGGCAGGAATACAATGGATCTTCACTGTCATGACAGTATGAGTCTGAGTTATCACTCACATGATTTCCCACAATTATCCCAAATTCCTGGGATGGATTACAATTGCATTCAAATTGTATATGGGAACATAGGGTTGCCATAGGTCCTGAAAAACAGGGACAATTCCGTTTTGGGGGGATTGTGTTCACATACTGGCAAATGGGACAGAGGAATTTTGAGGAATCCTCGAATTTTGTAGAAGATAATTATGGCAACAATTAAAACAACTTAACTGTTCAATTGAATTCAATTGAACAAATAAATACCTAATTCAAACAAATAAATACCAAATTGAAAGAAGCTGATTCAGCAGCTATTTTATAATTTATTTATTAGATTTGTATTCTGACTTTCTCCCCAAAAGGGCACCCAATCTGAGTTGACCTACCGGCATCTGAGTTGAGTTACCAGGATTATATGATCCTACAAGGCAAGATCCTAGTGCACTAGGATTTAGTGCAAGGCAAAAGGTTCTCTTTCTCCTATGAGGCACAGAATGCAGTGGAAATTTTAATTATATTTTAATTGTGTTTTAATTTTATTAGTTGGTTTTTATCCAGTTACAGTGGTGCTTTATTGTTGTTTTTGAATGTTGTTAACCACTTTGGGTTTCATTATCCAAGGAAGAAAGGTGGGATAAAAAATTGAATAAATAAATAAAATGATTAAATAGAATCTTGCCAGGGATTCTGCTTTTCTTCACGGGGTGTGGATTGGGCTGTTAGTCCAATCTAAATTTGCAAAGGATTTTAGTCTTAAACATAATCACTAGCTTTAGGTAGTCTTAAATGAAACAGATAGTCTTAAATGAAACAGACTGGTAGCTCTTAGGAAAGACAAGAGCTGCAATATTAATATATACACCTAGACACATGTCTCAGTTTGCCTCTTTCTGAGCCTGATGCTTTTTTGGCTCATGTCCTTTGGAAGTTTGAAAGGTAGCACTTGAGTATTCCTGCTGATGACATCTGCTGTAGAAGTCCTGGAAATCTCCTCCATGCTCCCATCACTACATACACCCCTAGGTAAAGCTAGTGATGAGTAAACCCAATTGGTTCCAATGAATTAACTTTATTGGGATCATAAATACCCGTAACAAGATTGCCATTTATAATTGCTACTAGTTTAGTACAATGAAAAAATCTATCTGTTCCATGGGTTGTTAAATGTCCTGGTGTATAATACCACAATTTATTGAAGAGGACACTTAAAACAGCATTTACCAGTCTTTGATATCTCACAACACCTTGCTCACTGCAAACACAGCAAGCAGCTTCTGGAAGTGATTGGTAATAGTGTCATCAGCAGGCATGTCTGGGTTTGAAGACTGCACCGGATGCGGTAAAGACTGGTAAAGAGGCTCTTCTGGGTGAGTAAAGGCTGGTAAAGAGGCTCTGCCTCTGCAGCATGCTAAAACTGCATTCCACAGCTTGGTCAGGTGAGCTGAGCTTCATCCTGTCCCCAACCTGTGCAGTCTTGCTGACAGCTGGTTGGTGGCTTATGGCCTACATCCTAAAGTGAAATTAAGCCCTTTGCTCCGGAGCAGTTAAGATGACTTTCCATAAGATAACACTAGAGGGTGAGGTAACCGCATGGACCCATAACTGCTATGGATTTTGCCCTTTGGCTCCTTGGGAAGTGCCTCTTGCTACCCCAGGGTGTGGTGACACACAGTTTTGGAACCACTGCCTTAGAGACTGCCTCTGTTTGTATGTTCTGTCGTGTCCTTCTATATTCATCCAAATCTCTTGATCTTGCTCTTTATGTATGACGTACAAGTAATCAGTGTTTGTACACAGAATAACTAACTGTAACCATGAGACGTAGTTTTTCCAAAATAATTTAGCAGTTATTGAAAGAGCTAGAGGAAACAAACTGGGATAGTTTAGGAATCAGAGCAAAGAAAACAAAGATATTCCTGGGTGATAATAATGCTCCTTGCAACATCTCCTGTGTTTGGATCCAGTTTCCTGGATGATCTTGGCTGAATTAAGGTGGGCTTGGCTGAATTAAAGCATGTCTTCCTAGAAGGACAAAAATGCTTGATCGCACCCAAAGGGACAAAAGGCATGGCAATGTATGAGATGGATGAAATGCACCCACATTTAATGTTATTGGCAGGAGAGACATTGAGGAGAATGAGAGTGAAAAGGTAGTCCAGGTGGCCTGGTCACTTGTTAGTTAGGCTTCATTTAGTATTAAGGAATACTCATACCCACAAATGAGATAATACCAAAGTGGACAGCAATGTACATGTAAGTATGTGGTTACATTCAGCATTAGTGGCATCACAAGTGAGACGTAAGCAGGCCTCCGTCAGTCTTGAAAGACTATGGTATTGTGCTTGGTGCTGCATACGCTGCACGCAAAGAATGAAAGCCTGGGTTGGATAGTTATGGAGGATAGGCTGTTACCCAAGCAGCAAATCCCCCCTCTCCACGCCACTGAATTAGTCCAATGGAAAGGCAGAGCCAATACGATTGGATCCAGCTGGCGTCGCAGAGCTGGGCTAAGGACAGGAGCTCACCCTGTCTTGTGGGGCCGACCCGGATCTCGAACCCTGGCCTGCTGGTTAACAGGCACAGCGTCTTTACCGCTTGCGCCACCCACAGCCCTGGGGTGACGTATCCACAGCCCTGGGGTGGCAGGGGATGCAGTAAACACAGGTTACACGCTAGGGGGTGGCGGTGACACCACTACTTGCCAAAAATTGTGAAATCTTGGTATTTCCAAATAATATCTTCATGTGATATATCAGATGGTGCGTAATTTATTGCAGAATGGAATGAAATAAATGTATTCAAATGTATTCATGTTGAACTAAAACTATTCTATCATAGTTTGATAGAATATTCTATCATTCTATTCTATCTAGAATGGAATGAAATAAATGTATTCCAGTGTATTCACGTTTAAATAAAACTATTCTATCATATGTTATAGCCAAATAATCAAAAAAGAAAAACTTATCTGCCTTATGTAACAAAATGGGATTTCTTTAACTTAAAAGTGACTGTGCAGATCAATAAAGTTCCAGTAGTTTTACGATGTTGGTCACCACTCCAGGTTGTCATCTCTCTCCCTAAGCAGGAATGGAATCCAGGGCAGACCACCAGCCACTGACTAGAAATGTTTTTTAGTTTTATGAGTGTCATCAAGTTGCCCAAAAGTTTTTTTTGTTAGTTACTGATTTGTTGTGTGATCTGTACTGTTCTATAAAGTGAACTGTCATGATATCACTGTATTTAGGCTGTGCATAAGATGTTGCAGGTTATTATGTATGCTCTGGTATGAGAGGAAGACCAATATGGATGTAACACAACGAGCTCTCACACTGATTGACACAAACCCTAGTGATGGTTCTGCTTAACATGCCGGCTTGCCTAAGCCACCTTGTGAGTTAATGGTAGAGGTGAGGTTTGTACCAAGGAGGTTCTGATTCACAGCTCAAGCTCTCTCAGCAACAAACAAGAACTTTCAATTACTTCCCTCTGTTCTTGGTGGCCCACAGGCATCCCTTGGCGGCTGCCTGAAGTTATGAAACTCCCTTATGACAGAGATTTGCCAACATTGAAGACTAAGCACATTTTTCAAACTTGCTTCATCAGGCTGATTTTCATAGGACACAATCCAGAGCAAATTCAGCCTGCTCTGACCTAACTGCACTCTCCTAACTATTCTGTATCCAGAGCAGAAAGTTATGCTGAATCCAGAGAGTCAGGAAGCCTGGGCTGCCCTAACTGCTCCAGAGCATGCTAAGTAATTGACACAAGGGGAAGACATGCTCCTGAGGAGACACCCCTCAGATCACACTGAACAAGGAACAGCTGTGGTACCTACAGTGGTGACATGACTCTGCACATCACCTGGTGCGGAAGTCTGTGCGTCATCCCTGGGATGCGTGCACCCCCTACCTGGACTGCGCAGTCACCAAAGTTGGCGCCTGCGCAGTTGTTTCTGAAGCCAACTGGCTTCAGAAAGAGTACTGCGCAGGCACCATCTCTGACACCTGCGCAGTACTTTTCCGAAGCCTTTTGGCTTCGGGGGAGACTGTGCAGGCGTCAGAGTTGGTGCCTGTGCAGTACTCTTTCTGAAGCCATTCGGCTGCCGCTCCGCCTCCTGAGTGAGGCCGAATGGCTGTGCAGAGGCGCGGACTTTCTCTGCTCTAAGGAAGTCTCCTCTGAAGCTGTTCGGCATGCTCAGTGTGTTTCTGCGCAGTGCACCTCAGATGGCCGTTCAGGCCAGCTCCTCAGACAAGTGGCAGCTTCTGGCTGATTCTCCGCCTTGGAGCAGGCCTGAATTGGGGTGCTGACGCCCGGGGCCTGCCAAAGGACAGTCAAACTCCTCCGGCACATCACCCCATACGGAGCGCATCACCCAATGCAACCCACACCATCCGCCCCAGTCTGGTGATGCCACTGGGTGCCTGCCTTATAAGGAGTCCCTGATGAGATGCCAGTACATTCTGCAGTGAATACAAGGGGCTTCTTGGAGTGGCCTGAGGTTTGTGGGCAGCCGTAGTTTGTTCCATATCCTGAGGTTGAGAGGAAGGGGTTGCAGCTAGGCTGGCCAAGAACTCAGATTTTTGGTCAGCACTGCCATTCTTACTCGGGCCTTATCATGGACCCCTATGGGTCTACTCATTACTATACCTGCTCCTGAGGTGGTATAACTCTGAGGGCTGGAAGAGGGCATTTCTGCCTTGGAAACAGGCTCTGGATTCAGAGTAACTGCTCTGCCCTAGGCAATGCTAAACATGCCCTCAACTGGCCTCTCCTGAGCTGCTTAGGCTGCCCCAGTTAGGGCAGAGCAGGTCCACCTCTCTTAGGGCACCCTATCTTGCCTTGCTCTGCCCTAAGCCTCTTCCAGAGTAACTTGGCTGGAGCATCTTGCAGTTGCTCCAATCTAGTGTTAGATAGGGCAACCTAAGGGCTCTTATGTGGACAGATTAGTTGCTCTGGATTGTCCTGATAGTTTATTGTGGATATAGAGGCAGTTCACTGATGTAGTACAGGATACAGACTTTTAAATGACACTTTAGTTTTGAAAGTCCACGATTCTAGATATGGGTTTCAGTCAGCAAATTATTAGATTGTTAGGTGCTTTGGGCACAGCCCCAGACTGGGTACCCATGGTGTCAGACCACTCTTAATATTGCCCGAGGGGCTACCACTAAAGTGCATTGAGGGTTTAGGATCAACCTGGTTTACTGGACCCTGTGATGGGTGTTCACTATTGATTAATGCTCCATTTGGCAAAACCCTGACACCATCACTGGCAGATTTACCATCTGCTCTAGATGCTTAGATAGATGATGATGATGATGAGGGATATGCCACTTTACAACAATCTACACTGCAAAAGCAGTAACAACACATACAAACTGTAGAGATGGATGGATGTCACCATGCTAGGAAATGAACAACTATACAGAAGTGAAAGAAAGCTTGGGAGCCCAATCTTACTTTCCTCGACCTCCCTCAAACAAACTTGTCCATGTATACAGGTAAAGAGGCACTTATGTGAGATTGTCATGGTAATGACCTATGCTTATGTGCTGACTGGCACATGGCTACCTTGACTTCTAAATTAAGATTGTTGGCTCCTTGAAAAAAGAGACCTGAACTTGCTCTACTTGCTTGCTTATGTTTCCATATGAAATACCATGCAGGTTACCATCTGTGGGCTGGACAAAAAATAGTTAAATATATTTGCTTGTAGTCCCAGCTGGCAAAGGTGCCCACCTTACTCCAGCAAAATGTGCCTCACAATTCTGCACCATCCTTGGCTTCATTCACGACTTCATTCAAGGACTAATCCTAACCATGTCTACTCAAAAGTAAGTCCCATTGTGTTCAAGGGATCTTACTCCCAGGAAAGTGTCTTTAGGATTTCAGCCTTAGTGGCTAATGGTGAAGCATATTCCAGAGTGCCCCTTATGTTGACCAATCTTGATAACTCCTGCTTTCATGCATTCCAAGCGCGCCAAGCGTGATGGAAGACAATTCCAACCTTACCCTGCTGTAACCCATTCCAAATGTTGAGGATCAAAGGGAATCAAGACATTTGTATAGCAAGCATACGATATCCTGATTTATAATCCAAAGTACAGTCTTCACAATCCCAATTGAAAACACAGGGAAAAGACTGAGCTGGTCTTAGCCAGGCACACATGTGTTCTAAAACTGACAGACTGTATGGTACAAAATTTAAACGTTTACATGACAGTTGAGAAATCCAATTAAAAAAAGATGGAAAAGATAAAAAATAATGCAGAGCAAGTCAACTTGCAAAATTCAGCACTTTTAAGTCAAATATTTTAGGGAAGTTTATGTACATACTTAAATCTTCAATTTGAAATGAAGCAAACATAAACTTTGGCTGGATTGTGTTTCTTGTCCTGATTGCAAAATGTTGGTTGTCATGAAATTCATACTTCTAGGATAATGTATTTAGACCAACTTGATAGAATAGGTATTGATTAGGACAAAAGATGGATTATGTTCTATTTTATATGCAAGATGTGCACATTTGAGATCTCAGGCCTTCCCAGTAACATGTGGTGTACAAAATGTGCAATGCGTCTGGCAACACTTCCAGGTTTTCTCTGCCTCTGCTCCAGTTCTTTGGTTGTTGCACATGGAAGGAGACAAAAATGCTGAATGCTGAATCCTGTTGATGCCACATCACATGAGACAAATCACATTCAAATACTAGTGGGTATGGTGTGGAGGACCCAGGCAAATGGTAATATTATGTTTGTTATAATGGAGAACCAGACAGTATTGCCTTGTAAGACAAACTTAATTCGTTCCAGAAGCATGTTTGACTTACAAAGCGTTCTTCATGCAAAGCGGATTTTTCCATAGGAAATAATGGAAACTAAGACAATTGGTTCCACAGCCCAAAAATATTCATATAAAAATATTAATTGTATGTAAAACTGATGACAAAACAAAATTACTGTAATAAAACACTGTAATAAACTGTACAGTGAAACAGAAAAGAAAAACTTTTATGGCCAAGGACGACTAATTTTCACTAAAAGAGTCACTGGTGTCTTTTGGAGCAACTTTAACAAGGAACCTCTGTGTGTGTGAGAGATCTATCTATGCAAACCAGATAGACAGTTTGCAGCAGCAAAAACTTCTGCCTTGATGCAAAAGAGGCAAGATCCTATGCTGTATTTGGTGCCTACTGGAACCCAGTGGTGCCTGTTGCCCAGTGGTGCCTGGTTGTGTCTGTTTCTGGGTGATGCCAATAGTGGTACTGGGGGTGCCCTCTACCAAGTGGTGCCCTGTGTCTGCTGCTCAGTGGTGCCCAGTGGTCCCCAGTACTCAGTATGGGTGCCCTGTGCTGCCCAGTGCCTGGTGCTTCCTGCTGCCTGGTAAGGATGCCTAGTGCCCAGTGGTGCCCAGTGGTGTCCAATACCCGGTATAGTATCCAGTAAGTATCCAGTAAGGATGCCTTGTGCTTAGTAGGGATGCCCAGTGCCCACTGGTGCCCCGTGGTGTCTCCTGCCTGGTGGTGAACACTGCTCGGAGGTGACCACTACCCAGTTGTGCACACTGTCCATGGATGCCTGGTGGTGTCCAGTGTTTGGTGCTTTCTGCTGCCTGCTGGTACCTGGTGCTGCCTGCTGCCCAGTGGTGCCTGGTAGGAATGCCCAGTGCTCTGTGTTGCTCAGTGGTGCCCACTGCAGTGTGGTGCCCAATGGTGTCTGATGTACGATGGTGTCTGGTAGGAACACCTGGTGCTTGATAGGGATGTCCAGTGCTTACTTCCCACTGGTTCCCCATGGTGCCCAATGTCCACTGGTGCCTGGTGGTGCTTGTTGCCTGGTGGTGATTGGTGCCTACTGCACAGTGGTTGCCCACAGACTGTTGCCCACTGCACAGTGGTGCCTGCTGGTGTCCACTGCCCAATGATTGCCAATGCCCACTGCTGCCTGGTACCCTCCAATGCCTGGTGCACAGTATGCAGTGGAGCCCACCAGTGCTCACCAGTGCCTAGCCATGTCCAGGGCCCACACATATTCTTGAAATTTTACTCTCACAACAGTGGATAAATTCCACTAGTTTGAACTAAAACAGAACTTAGACATTCAGATCTTGGGCTTCTCGGCCACAATGTTCAATCTGCTTTTGTACTGGCTAGACCAACTATTCACAATCTGGTGGGTTGTGACCAACCAGCCAAAAAAGCAATTGACAGTGGTTCCTTAATGCCAGGCCTTGAAAGGCCTTATTGATTTGTTGCAGTGATTGAACAGAAGTGGTTTCTGATACTATTTTAGTTAATTGAAATTAAATTTAGTTAAATACATAATTAATTGGAGGCTTGAGGAACCTTGCAGAGGTGTCCATAGGGCCCTCTGTAACCACCCCCGCCGCCCAGCCAGCACTAAATAAATACCCCCTTCTGTCCCCCTGGGGAATCACATCACTGCCATAGCTACTCTCAGACTGACTTAAGTGGCTCCCAATTCTTCTGTTGGAGTTTGGGAACCACTGGGCTAGACAGAGTTCTGGTTGCTGCAGTGAAGACCATAATGGAATTTTACAACTGTGGAGATACAGCTAGTCCTTTTATCACTACTGACATTCTTTCCATCCATACTGCAATTAGACTTTTTAAAAATCATGATAACTGTCTTTCCCTGTTCTGATGGGAGTGCCTTTATAGTCTCCTGGATTTTCATGCTTTCTTTCATCATAAGGTGTAGACCTTCACTTATGTCAACACGAGTGTTCAACATAGAGGTCTCTGGAAGTGTGTGTGTAGTCTTATGTTGCAAGAACTGGGCCCTTATGCTCATCTCACTACACAATAAACGGATTATGCATTTAAAACAGCTGTATGCAATCAAGAAGAAATTTTAATTAATCACCAATAGAACTGGCTCTGTGGAAATAATGCAGCCTGACAGTTTAAGGTTTCATCAGCACATCATGGAGATTAAGAACACTTTTTGACTTGAAAAGACAGCATCCCAGAGAGCCAGTTCAGTCTGAAATAGTCTATAAAAGCTGGCGTTCAGATCATGCAACAATGTCATTGTTTCCCCTAATGCTGTCATTTCATCGGGAGCCGACGCGAGGCTCTTTTGGCTTCCGAGAAACCTTCCCTTATCATGCAATCCTGGTCAACACTGAAGCAACAGAGATTACAAGACATCAAACTGCAATCTTTGTATCTCAAGCTCTGTATGTCTAAAACAAGGAGCCCGTTTCCCTTTGAAGTCCTAATTGACTGTCTGTATCAGCCAATGCCTAATCCCCTTCCTGCATGCATTTAGGTCTCCACAGTAACTGAGCCTTGCCTTCTGTCTGCCCCGGACAGGAAGGCACTTAAAAAAATGGTGATCATAATGCAAATGAGTCACTGATCCAAATTTTAGAAAGTACATCTAAAAGCAGCTTAATTCCTGCTCTTACTTTTGCTAGACGAGTTCAATAGAAACCAATTTTGAAATGTTTCACTTTGTAGTAAGCCTGCTGAATGACTCTGATGACTGTAAGACCAGCCACAATAAGAGACTTGGGGATTGCTAAGATATGCAGGCCTCCTGGACTGTTTTAGGATTTTTCCATCTAGTGACAAGAGAGAAGCACTATAGTGTATCCTCCAGGGTGTCCATATGACCAGAAATTTCCGGATTTCTCCTCTTTTTTTAGTCCCCTATACAAGTGTCCTCACGTGCCTGTCTTCTGTCCAGGGGGTGATGCACATGCGGGGATGTTGTGCATGAGAGTGGTGTACATGTGGTAGTGGTGCACATGGGGGGATGTTGTACAGGTGGTGTTATGCATGGGGATTTTTTGCGCAGTGGGGGAATGGTGTACAGGGAATTTTATTCCCACAATGCGGGTACGTTTTCGCTAGTAATAAAAATGATAACGATCTTGCATTTTTGAAGTAACTAAAATGCATCTAATAAATTAAGGCTGCAACCCTAAGAGCTCTTTCCTTGGAGAAAGTCCCACTGAACTCAATGGAACCTACTTTCTAAGTAGTCACTGATTGCACTGTTAGTGGCTCAAATTTTATTACAAATGTCTCCAAAAACAGGCCATAAGAATTTTAAGGAGCCCCAAACTCTTAGTATGCCATCGAAAGGTATGTTAGAGATGAAAATTGTATTTATTTAAGGAAAACTGAGTTTACATAGCATTCAAAAAGCAGAAAGGGAGAGAAAGATCCAAAGATAATGACAAGACATCCAAAGAAAACAAAGAAACTTCTGATACACCTAATCTATTTGTCTGGCCAAACATCCTTTTTGGCACCAGATGCCAACTGATGGTGCCAGTGCCCAGTGCATGTGCCCAGAACTCTGGGTATACACAGTGGGGTAAGGGTGTCCTGAGCCCATTGCTTACGTCGAGAGCTCTGGGCATTTGAGGTGGGCACTCACCCCCTCGGTTTGGCTGTGCTCTGAAGTGGAGCAGCTGCTCCACTTTGGAGCAGAGCTGAACTGAGCGTGCCAGTGCCCAGTGTGCATGACCAGAGCTTTGTTCATCCAGGCTGGGCACCTGTGCACTCTGGGCAGGACACTGGAGAGTGCAGGACACTGGGCTGAGGGTGTGTGGCAGCACGTGCTGGCAGGGAGGGCTTTGAGTGCCATACCTGGCACATGTGCCATAGGTTCACCACCACTGTGAGAGTGTGTAGAAAATAGTCATTTGTTCACCCTTTTCTAAAGAAAAAGTCTAGCACATATTCGTATCAGATTATGTCCACATGTTCTGGGATACTCTAGACCAGAGAAACATAGAAAGACTTTCTAAATTCAGAAATAATTTAATTGCACTGTCCTTTCAACAGCCTCACCTGAACAGGGAAGAAATCAACCATTGATGTCAGTTACAGCTAGCAGGGCCAGTCTTGTATCAGTCAATTAGAGATGTTTTACCAAAATCTGAAACACCTTTTAATAGTTGAGCACATGCAATGTGTGCTTCACACTTTGTTTCAAAGGAAGGAAGCAGCTCCTCAAAAACCTCCAGACTGAATTAGCATAACTAACAAGATAATAAGAAGAGAGGAAATGTTTGCTGCCTGATATTTATTTGTCCAGGAAAATGACAGTTTTTTACATTGTCAGGGCAGATTTTACAAGTTATCTTTGGAGTGAACAGAAAATGTGGGGTTCCTTTCCCACAATGCAGACATCACAAATATATTGGTTAAATGGTTACCATGATGGTGCAAAAGAGAACACGCATGTAGTACTCAATTCATTGTAAATCAGATGATAAGCCATTGCTCCCCAGATCACCTTTGTACTTTGAGAGTTGAGAATGGGTGAGGCAAACATTGGAAAAACAGACCAAGGACCTTTCATTTTTTGTCAGGGCAAATAAACAAAAAACACATTATGTTAAGTTTCATCAGAGGTTTGGGTCAGAATTAATAAATGTATTACTAGATGTAGCTTTTGGATTTTTTTCCTAATGAACCAGCATAGCTACCTATGTTTTTCAGTGTAGTTACACAATGGGCAAATCCAGTCAAAAGTAACACCACTAACATTATTCACGTTAACTTAGATCAGGGGTATCCAAACCACACCCTGAAGACCAGGAGTGTCCATGTGGCCCCAGTAAGATCCCTCCATCTGGACCTCGGGCAAGCCCTGTAATCCTGTGGAGGTGAGGGAGTTCTGCTCCCCTCACCTATGGAGAATATTATGAGGACTGGCTAGGTTGCACACACCTCTTCTCTCTGTGAATGAAAATATTTATGAACCAATTTGAATTCATTTGTTCATATATAATGTATTTAGTAGAATCTAACGCTCACCTTTTCCAACCAAATTCTTTCTTCAAATTCAGGGTTCTCATTAGATTTGATGATTAATTAGATTTGAGTAAATACAATATTTTGATTATAAGTATAGGGTGTGCAATAGATCTGATGGCACATTAGATTTGAATAAATATGGGTTGGTTACATATAATTGATTAATTACAAGAAGACTATAAGTCAGCTGCACACAAGGAAATGGAGGAAATATTTTTTCCCAAGACATAAGACTGACGTGGTGGAAAAAGAGGACATACAAAAAGAGGCACCTTGGACATGGCAGTTGTGCCAGATTCAAGCCCTGTTCCTTGGGCAACATAAAGGAACCCCAGGCTTCTGAGTAGATCCATTGGGGCTGCAGCTGCATTACCTGTGGTAAGGAGAATATTTTTTCCTTGCCCCATGGAAGCGCAGCAGCAGCCCCAATCTTGCACTGACCATGTTTAGATCTCTCCCATTGAAATCGGGGTTGAGGGGGATAAACATTCTTATATTTGGCTGGACTGTTCTCTGAATGTGTAACAGCTTTGAGTAAAAATCCATATAACTGCATGCTGGGAAATAGCCCTCAATAAAGGGTAAATGGAAATGTTCCGAGAACTAACAACAGGAAAATGCATCATTGATCTAAGGCTCACCAGAGACACCATGAACGAAGCAGCAGCTACAGCCTGATTAAAGACAACAGAAGAGATATTGGATCTGGAACAGAACAGAGCCTGGATTAGAATCAGCCTGAGGCTTCCTTGAGGAATGTTGGCTTTTAGCCAGCAAATTACTTTAACTTACAAAAGCTGGATAAGCAAAAATGACCTTGAGTTATAACTCCATTGTAAAAAAAGAGCAATGATTATTGTCTCTTGTGACTACTAGGCTCCCTGTTGACTCCATGGCAAACTAGCAGTCTCAAGTGGCTTAAAGAAGTGCCTGCAGACTCCCATCTTTCAGATTGGTTGGAGGTTGTCTGTACAGTGGCACTGCATGCAAAGCGCATGATGGTCATGGGCAAGAATGTGGCAGGACCGAGCAATGTGTGTGGAGGAAAGAAAGAAGAGGGTCTATTGCATCTCAGCACAATGCTCTTTCTTTCTTTCTTTCTTTCTTTCTTTCTTTCTTTCTTTCTTTCTTTCTTTCTTTCTTTCTTTCTTTCTTTCTTTCTTTCTCTTTTCTCTCTCCCCCTCCCTCCTCTCTCTCTCTCTCTCTCTCTCTCTCTCTCTCTCTCTTTCATCATAACTCCTGGGCATAAGTTTCGGCAGAGTGCCCCACTGGAGCACTTGGAGACAAAGTACAAACCATATTGAACTAGTAGGCAAGGCTTCCTAAGGCAAGTATATTATGAAAACTCCTTCAAGGTATGCAAAATGTTCAGGCACCTGTTTTCTTTGCTCAGGGTGGTGTTGGTGTTGGTGAAGAACTGGGACAAGCCCAACATGTATAGCTATTTTCAAATATTCCACTATTTTCAATATTGTAATGATCCTCAACATCAAACATTCAAGTTCAACCAAAATCATTGGTTGGTCTTAAGAACACCACTCAAGCTTCACTCAGCCTTAGCCTTTATTTTAAGGTATATTAAAGATGGTTGTTGCAACTCATCAGCCCTATAAGGGCTTCCCGGACTGCAAAACCAGGATGGTGCTTCTGGTAGTAACCACTTGGGCAGGCCTTTGTAGATTGCTAGTGCACTATGTTTGACTTAGGGCACAATCTAGAGTAACTATGGGGAGTCCTTGCTCCAATGTAGAACAATTTACTCTGGATTGCAATATGAATTTCCCATAGGTTTTCACTAGATGGTGCAGTAACTACATCGATGTAAATGTCTCTTACGTCGTTACTCCCGTATGACGTAAGAGACATTTACGTCTCCCGTAGTTACTCTGGATTGTAGGGTTAGGCTGCAATTCTAGGCACTTTACTGGGAGTAAGATCCATTGAACACAATGGGGCTTATTTTTGAGTGACATGGGGCACAATCCAGAGTAACTATGGGGAGTCCTTGCTCCGGTGTAAGAACAATTTGCTGTGGATTGCAGTATGAATTTCCCATAGGTTTTCATTAGATGGTGCAGTAACTACGGGTACACGTAATGTCTCTTACGTGCTCCCATAGTTACTCTGGATTATAGGGATGGTTAGGATTGCACCCTTAGGATAGAGATGTATATAAAGTTTTATTTGTACTTAGGAAAATGCTACATAAATATATTTTTCTATGAGTAGGGGATATGCTTTTTGAATATCAGGCATGTCTGAATGCAGGCCTATTCTTATAACTGTTTATACAATTATTCTGAGTAATCCTATCCAGAACTGGATCAAGAGGCAGGGAGCCAATTTCAGAGATTCTGTCTTCCCATGGATGGGTCGGGTGCAGAAGAGTAGTCATACCAGTTTGGCAAAAAAGTAACAAGAGGTGGTGCTTTGACCTGTAAGGGAAAAGATCCTGAGGCAAGAAGAAGGCGAGAGACAGAAGTGCCCCAGAGCTGACGGTTACAGCTCAAAAGACCGAAGGGCCCACTTTTGGGGTTTATGAAACTTTTAATCTCCTTGTACCAGCTTAGCTGTAGTGTCGAGTTGCAAAAGTGATTAATGGAAACATGGAGCGTGGCCAAGAAAGAACATTACAGCTATCCATTTAGATCTAATTCATAATACAAGGCACACCAGTTTGCTCAGCATGCCCAGGACGTCTGATAAAATGTGAGTGAGTTGTAATACCAAAACCATGTTTCATAACTGGTTGGGTTTTCAAAAGGCTGACAGGAACATCAGTGCAAAGAGACACTGGAAGGGATGGTGGTGATTGTTCTCTTTTTCATCAAGACTGAGACAGGCTTTCTCCAAAGCCACGGCCCTCCAAGAAGACAGACCCATTTTCACCATCACTTTGCCCGCTTGCAATGTCTCCCTCCCTCCTCCACAGCTCAAGTTTTAGCTATCTCCATGTTACCCCTGAGAATGTGATCATGAGACACAACATGTCACATTGGGGTCTGATTGCCCTTGGATCACATTAACCATAGTTGGAAGCTATCTGGTCGTATAATCATCTACGATTCGAGTATGGGTGAAAATGTTACACAACCAAATTTATTTGTTTGTTTGTTTGTTTGTTTGTTTATCTGTCTTAGGAGACAGAGAATGCAGGAAAATGGCCAGAGCAAAGTGACCATTTTGTCAAAATGTTAAAGAGAGAAATGCCCAGAAATCCCAAATAATATTCTTGACAAAATGACTTTAAATGCTTCTAGAATACTAACTCTGACACTGTTGTGATGGAAGAGCCATACAAGGAGACATAGACTGCAATCCTAACCACCACTTAGGTTGGCGAAATAAGTTGTGAAATAAGTCCTATGCTGACCTTGGGTTGTCATAAAAGTGCCATTAAGACGATTCTGTTCCACTCCTGGGGAGGAGTTAGGCCACTTGCCTCCCTACATCACCACAGGAAAGGGAACAGGCAGGCTGGCATACCTGCCCTGTACCCACCTTTGCAACTCCTACCATGGTGCTACAAGGAAGGGGAGGCTCAACCCATTCCCCCACAGTAGGTCAATAGCAACCCCAATGAGTGTACCTAGCCTTAGGTTGCAATCCAGAGCAAATTCAGCCTGCTCTGACCTAACTGCACTCTCCTAACTATTCTGTATCCAGAGCAGAAAGTTATGCTGAATCCAGAGAGTCAGGAAGCCTGGGCTGCCCTAACTGCTCCAGAGCATGCTAAGTAATTGACACAAGGGGAAGACTTGCTCCTGAGGAGACACCCCTCAGATCACACTGAACAAGGAACAGCTGTGGTGCCTACTGTGGTGACATGATTCTGCACATCACCTGGTGCGGAAGTCTGTACGTCATCCCTGGGATGCGTGCCCCCCCTACCTGGACTGCGCAGTCACCAAAGTTGGCGCCTGCGCAGTTGTTTCTGAAGCCAACTGGCTTCAGAAAGAGTACTGCGCAGGCACCATCTCTGACACCTGCACAGTACTTTTCTGAAGCCTTTTGGCTTCAGGGGAGACTATGCAGGCGTCAGAGTTGGTGCCTGTGCAGTACTCTTTCTGAAGCCATTCGGCTGCCGCTCCGCCTCCTGAGTGAGGCCGAATGGCTGTGCAGAGGCGCGGACTTTCTCTGCTCTAAGGAAGTCTCCTCTGAAGCTGTTCGGCATGCTCAGTGTGTTTCTGCGCAGTGCACCTCCGTTGGCCGTTCAGGCCAGCTCCTCAGACAAGTGGCAGCTTCTGGCTGCTGCTCCGCCTTCGAGCAGGCCTGAATGGGGTTGCTGATGCCCGGGGCCTGCCAAAGGACAGTCAAACTCCTCTGGCACATCACCCCATATGGAGCGCATCACCCAATGCAGCCCACACCAGCCGCACCAGTCTGGTGACGCCACTGGGTGCCTGCCTTATAAGGAGTCCCTGATGAGATGCCAGTACATTCTACAGTGAATACAAGGGGCTTCTTGGAGTGGCCTGCTGTATCCAGAGGTTTGTGGGCAGCCGTAGTTTGTCCCATATCCTGAGGTTGAGAGGAAGGGGTTGCAGCTAGGCTGGCCAAGAACTCAGATTTTTGGTCAACACTGCCATTCTTACTCGGGCCTTATCATGGACCCCTATGGGTCTACTCATTACTATACCTGCTCCTGAGGTGGTATAACTCTGAGGGCTGGAAGAGGGCATTTCTGCCTTGGAAACAGGCTCTGGATTCAGAGTAACTGCTCTGCCCTAGGCAATGCTAAACATGCCCTCAACTTGCCTCTCCTGAGCTGCTTAGGCTGCCCCAGTTAGGGCAGAGCAGGTCCACCTCTCTTAGGGCACCCTATCTTGCCTTGCTCTGCCCTAAGCCTCCTTCAGAGTAACTGGGCTGGAGCATCTTGCAGTTGCTCCAACCTAGTGTTAGATAGGGCAACCTAAGGGCTCTTATGTGGACAGATTAGTTGCTATGGATTGTGCTGCCTGTGACTCTTCTGGAATGATGCTGAACTTAAAGAGGCTCTTGCCTCAAGCCATCTCAGTTGCCCAGTTGAGGAGACTGAAGCTTCACAGAAACCTTCACAGGGTGTGAGTTTTCAATGGGTCAAAAAAAATGAGGCAAATCATAGATGTTCTTATTGCAACAGCTTGGCTCAGTTGAAACATCCAAGTGGACACAAACATAAAATTAATTAATTTTAATTAATGAACAACGATTTATGAGAGATTTTAGTGTTCTGTGCTAGAATGCTGAACATTCTAGAATGCTGAACATTCTGGCTCTTTTCATACCTGGTGGTTCCAACCAGCTATCAGATATTGTCCCTCAGGTAAATGTAACAGTCCGAGAGACTTGTTTCATAGACTTGCCTATGAAACAAGTCCCTTTGCTTATTTGTTTATGCTGGAGCTTTTCATTACCCTCGAAAGAGCCTTGGAATGCTGTGCAATAACCGTGCACAGGGACTTTGGAAAGCTATTTTCAATTTAAATGAAACAAATAATTCTAGTAGGATCAAAATACCATAGTGCAATAGAATTCTCTAATATACAGTTGATAAATTGATAAATGACTGCTGATAAATTACAGTTTTTAAAAGTTGTCAGAATGGCCTGCCCTTCATTCTCCTCCATTGAATTGCAGGGCTTTGAAGTGCCCAGTCCACACCCTGAGAAGCCTTTTGTATCTTTGGACTTGCAGCAGAGGAGAAAATCAACAAGGCTCCAAGGTGGGAAAAGCTACTTTAGGCACAATTTTTAGACACAATTTTCTTTCCTTACTTGGGACTCTTGGGGTGCAATCCTGAGAAATTTGGGCCAGCCTAACTCACCTGGCCTATGTTTCCATGATGGTGTGGCAAGTTGGTATATCCCTGTGCACTGGCCAAACTCTGCAGGAGTGGGGAAGAAATGTCTTTCTGCACTTTTGTGTCACCCCCCCCCCATGTCAGCATAGGACATATGCCAGGGCTTAGGCCACCCTAAGTGGATGTTAGGATTGCAGCCTTAAATGGATAGAACCATCTAAGGCAGTGGTAGGATTCAAATAAATTAACAACAGGTTCTATGTCCTAATAACCTAAATTAACAACAGGTTTTATGTCCATAGAAGAACAGGTTCTATGTCCCATTAGTAACTGGTTCTCAGAACCAGGCACTCATTAGCAAAGGGTTCTATAGAACCTGTGAGAACCCCCTGAAGCCCACCACTGCCCTAAGGGTCTTGAGCTGGGAACCTTGAGCACGCTGTCTTGCAGCCTCTGTATGTGTGTGTGTATCTATTGTGCATCACCAGGAACCAGAACAGGCCAGGCTTTCTGTTTCTGGCTGGATGAGCAGTCCAACCTTCAGAGCTTGCCCATTCTTCTCTATACTGGCTAGCCAGAATGGTCCCCTCCAGTTACTTCATTCCACTCCCATCCTACTTATCTGTTGTCCAAATCCCAACGTCATCAGCTTTTGCCAAATGAAGTGTTGCAGTTTGCGCCATTGCCAGAAATCCCCACCACCACCCCCTCCATGCAAAACCACCCAAAAAGATCTGGGTTGCAGGCTCATCACCGTTTGAACGCAAGCTACAGGAAGTTACAGTCTTGGCGTGCTAAGCTCCAGCTGCAAATCGGATCAAAGAGCAGCTGAAATTAATGGTACAGAGCATGATTGTAAGAACAGTCAGGTGTTTTTATAAGTGCAGAGAGCGCTCCAAAGTAATAGGGGAAAGAAACGGATGAAACAGACTCGCCTCGGCGGATGTGTTTATGAATGGTCTAGGAATTGTCAACTCTTGCCTATTTAGTAGGATAAAATAATGGGATGTTAAAAACAGTGTAGCCTTTAATGAGGCAGGACTGTGTATGATATAGTGTTTTATTGCAGCCCTGAAGCCATTTCAATACTTCAGGCTTTTATAGGAGCGGAGCAGGCAGCTCAATATTAGCAAAATGGTTCCTGGACAACAGGAGTCCCTAGAGAAGTTTCTTGGGACAGGCAACATTTTGTGAGGAAACTAGGCATGGAAGATCAGAGAGGTCTATGGGCAGTTCTGGTGAGCAGAGACTGAAAGCCTCGAGGGGGAATATCAATGCTGAATCTCTCATCTGGTTCCCACAAGCTTCTTGGCTGGGTGTCTTGGAAAGATGGTAAAGTGGATTATTCCTCCCCCACTGGTGTCATGCTGAAAGTTTGAAAGACAGGCTATCTCCGAATATGATCTCTTATTGTTTGTTCCTGGTGTGATGAAGATACATTTTGATAATTCTGCTATAAATCAAAACCGACTCTAAGATGGCAGTGAGAACATGCTAGATCAGCCCCATTGCCTGAATCAGCATCTGTGCTATAGGAATCCTGCCTTATACCCACCGGCCTTCAAATCCCAAACACTTCCTTCCTTCTGTATTAAGTAACTGACTGATAAACATCTAGGAAAATCTTGATGGTTGAGATACTGTTAAGAAACTTGCTCAGAGCTGTTTGTAAGATGACAGACATTCCTGACTTGCCTCATTTGTCTTTCCTAATTAGCAACATATCTGGAAGGGCCAACTTCCTTCCTCTGAGAGGAGGTGATGATGATGATGGAGAAGAAAGACCTTGGCTACGATGTCTCACTTGTGAAACTCTCTCCCAAGGGAGGTTCTTCTCTTGCCTACTATGATGTATTTTGGACCAAATAAAGACATTATTTAAACATTATTATCTGGTTATTTAAACACAATCTTCCCAATTTTTTCCTCTTGTGCATTAGCATTCTTGTTGTTTTATTGTTATTGTTTATTCTTTTTTTTAACGGCTCCATATTTCTGTAAAGAGTGACACACAGCATCCAGGTTGATCCTATTTATCAACAGATTTTATATCTGTGGATCTGGCTTAACCGTAGGTCCACCAGACTCTACTCCAGTTGCCTCTGGATGACTTTCCAAAGCCCACAGAGGCTGCATGTGTCCACATGCAGTCTCTGTGGGCTTCAGAATGGCCTAAAAGTAAAAATTAAAAATTAAAAAAAATCAATTGCTGAAAACATTCAGTTTTTATTGATGAAGATTTGCCAGTTTTGTCTAGTAGAAGGATAAGACGTTCTGCAGAAGAATTCAGCAGTCTATGCTGGTGGGAAGAACTGGTCCCTCCACATCTTGGTAACTGGTGGAGTGTCTGTGAGCCCAGTTTATAGCCTGTCAATAAAGAATCCCCTTCCCAGAGTTTGCAAGAGCTACTGCAAAGCCTGATTGTGCTCCAGGGTCATCTGAACTGACATTGACTTCTGCACATGGTTCTTCCTTAAGGATTTTGCATGGAATCTTGCAGGAATGTTGAAAAAGAAAGGTGATTTTTCAGCCAATGGACTGAAAAATGGAAATCAGTCCAAACATCTGGCCAGTACCAAACTGCCTAGATAATTCCCAGGCATTTATAAGTCCATGTATTCATTTTTCTGTCTTTACAAAATGAAGATATCTGTAGGCATTTATGTTGCCGAGGCTTTCAACATCATGATATTGGCCATGGATGGTTTGCACTGTGCACAGCATTAACACAAGGGTCCTTGTGTCTCCATAAATTTTTGTGACTATTTTGTTGTGTCACTTAAAAACTGAGGATCTTTTGTATGTATGTATGTATGTATGTATGTATGTATGTATGTATGTATGTATGTATGTATGTATGTATGTATGTATCCCATCATCATTCATTCCACATTTTGGATATGGAAGCCTTACTCAGATCCCAGCAGCAGCCACCAGATGGCACTTTGAATGGAACTGAAATCATTCTTATACTTTTCATAAGAGGTGAAATGTTCATGGTGATGTGAGCGCATGGTGGATGTAGCATGACAGGTTCACCCCAAAAAGATATAAGGGAAATAGGTTCCACTGAAGTCAGTGGGACTATCTTCCATGTAAATGTAATTAAGATCAAGGTAAAAACTTCTGTGATTGTCTAGTTGACACTGGAACATGGTTATCTAAAATAACCAGCTCTTACAATAACCATTTTACTACATATCTGTGCCTAATGTGTAACATAATTATTCTTGTCTGCTTGGCAGGATGATAGAAGTGGTCTAAGTTCCTTGAGTTCCTTTAGTGGGGTGTCAACAGGGTGTAGGCAAACCTGACAGCACAATCTTATTCATTTCTACAATGGAAGAAAGTTCTATTGTGTTCAATTAGATTTAGGATGCAATCCTAAGTATGTTTACTCAGAAGTAAGTCTTATTGTATTCTATGGGACTTGCTCTCAGGAAAGTGTGTATAGGATTGCAACCCTGTGTGGGATTGTGTTCAGGATTATCAGAGGAAAGAGGCATACCTTTGGACCACTTTTTAACTTTTATGCTGCTGTACACTATTTGACATTTTAATATGTTCATATTGTTATTTTTTTAAAAAAAATTTACTTATTTTTATGGTTTTTATTTTAATATTTGATTTTAATATTTTATCTTCATCCATGTGCTTGCCTTTACACCACTTTTGGCTTTTAGAAAATGGTATAAAAATCTAGTAGTAAATAAATAAAAATACTAACAAAAGTATTTTAGTATAGAAGTAATATAGAAATAGAAGGGCTGCAGTTGGCTTAGTGGTTAAAAGTGCTGTGCTTGTCAATCTGAAGATCGGCATGTCAGCTATTCAAGACCTATGTTCTGGGCTAAAGACCTCTCGTCTTTAGCCCAGCTCCTTGCCAACCTAGCAGTTTAAAATTTATCTATGCAAGTAGATAAATAGGAACCACTTCAGTAGGAAAGCAAACAGTGTTCTGTGCAGTCATGCTGACCAGATGACCATGGAGGTGTCCTCGGACAGCACTGGCTCTCAGCTAAATCAGGGATGAGCGCTGCAGCCTCCACCCAACCGCTGTGGCTGCTGCCTGTATATAAACCAGGGCAATCTGCCAGGGAGCTTTACATTTACCTTACTAATAAAAGTAAATAATGAAAATAACAATTCAGTTGTTTTACCCCATACTAAGATGGATATATCGATACAGCTATAAGCAAATTTAATGTCAACCATGTAGGAATGAGTATGGATTTTAAGCTTGCTGAATGTATCACCATATCTAGAAACCATATCTAGTGATGGGCACAATCCAGAGTAACTATGGGGAGTCCTTGCTCCGGTGTAAGAACAATTTGCTGTGGATTGCAGTATGAATTTCTCATAGGTTTTCATTAGATGGTGCAATAACTACAGGTACACATAATGTCTCTTACATGCTCCCGTAGTTACTGTGGATTGTAGGGTATGTTTCTAACCTACTATGTGAGGAAGCATGTCTGTTGTAGTGACATTGTAGTGAACCCTTCTCTAAAATCCCTGTTCACACCAATTTTCAAGTTGGGCTATCATCTTAGTATGCCATCTGGGTATCCAGACCTGAAACACCAAAAATATTTCAAGTGTTATTGTGTGCTGTAAATGCAGTGTTGGGGTCTATCTATCTTGGAGATTGCTTTTCCCTACTTGAACTTACCTTGTTTACTTAAACTGATCATATATATCTGAATTATCTCGATAGTAGTGAGAACTGTTGAGGGAGAGAAGGAACATATCCTTTGGAGTGGTGATCCCTGGCCTTTAGAGGAGTACACCAAATATCTTATTTTGTGCACACTGTTACCCTTATCACTAGAAATGCAAGAGCCATTATCCAGGCCTCAGTAATTTAGCTTGAGCTACTTTCATGTTTCATAGTTTTAAAGAGGTCATTTTAAAATAGTTCTACATTCTTTTCTTTTTTTAAGAAAAATCCTAGTTTTTTCCATTCTTGAATTTGTTTGGGAGATATTTCCTTGTTTGTAACTTGCATGCAATAGCAAAGAAGAAGCATAAATATATATGTACATCAAATATTGAAGGTATTTGTGCAGAGCATATAGTGTATTATCTAAGGACAGGAAGGTTGATATAATGTGTTCAGTGGTGAAACTAAAGAACATGCAATCCAGAGCAAAGCTCAATATGATGCCCTGGGTGAAGTCATAACCAGGTTTTTAGAAAAGAGAAAATGGGTGAAGATCTTCCCCCGGCAGCTCACCGCCCATTTGTTCTGCTATCTTTCCCCAGGCTGCACCCCATATTAACACTTTATTCCCTGCGGTATTATAAAAATGCCTAATTGGTTCTTGGAACAATCAGTCACTTTGGCCACTTGGATTTAAGAAAATCTAACTAATGTAGTTGTGTTTTATTATCTGATTATTTGACTGTAACTTCTGATAGTATGGAAATATTTTGACATCGTTTCCTCATCAAATGGTATCTAACTTGATGGTATTATTCAAAAATACAAAGGTTTTCACTATTTCGGCTACTTGTGTTAAGTTCACGTAGTTGCCCTTCTAAAGCTTGTTGCCTGGTGCAATTGCTACCCCTGCACTCCCTTAGCTTTTCCACCATGTTTAAATTCTGTAGGTTTTACTGAGATGACTCTATGTAACTCATGAAAATAGGTACTCATGAAAAGTTACTATGTAACTCATGAAAATTTTTGTATATGATTTGCTGCTGCTCCTTCAAGTAGTCAAGCCTGAATAGTTTGCTCACTCGCTTAAGGTGGCTTAGGAGTTTTATCACTTAAAGCAGCAACACGTGTTCAGCAGGCGGAAATAACCCTATTTAAGACACCCAGAGCTCATTCTCCTGCTCAGCTGCCCTTGCACCTGATTGGGGGCAGGGAGGATGGAGCTGGTCTAAATCTTGAGACTTCACTCAGAAATATGCGACACAGGTGTCTGGATGTCAAAGATCATTCTGGACTTGTATGCTCCATAAGGACTCTGAGAAATGTGTGCAACAGGCTGGCTGACTTGGTGAAAGTCATTCAAAGGGGGTGCCATGTTGGTGACCCCCAGGTCAAAGGTTGCATTGCTTTTGGTGTCTTACAACTGTTTGACAGATTAAATGCCTACCTCCTGCAGTTAACAAATAAGCCATGCATGTTGAAAGAATACATACACATTTGAACTTTCTTTAGTGGCCTCTTTGTGATTACCTAATCACTCCAGATCAGTTAAATTTAGGGTCAGTTCATACACTGCAGCATCCAGCGGCAAAGTGTGTTTACTCGATCTGTCATTTGCAACCTTTTTTGGCTATGCCCTTAGGAGTTCTTCTAAGGTTCCAGCCCCCACCCGAAAAATAAAAAATAAAATTGTAAGCTCTGGTCTTTGGAAAATTTGGCCAATTCAGCCAAATTGGGTCTTGCAGTTTGGAGGGGCCACATGCTACCACTGACACAGAACACAATACTCTGTGCTGAGGTGGTGAATGGAGTTCATTTGACCCAAAATAAGCCTCCCAGAAACAGTGGTGATGTTATCACCTCCACCTCCATTTATCGGTGCTGCACTTTGCACACAGCACACTTTTTAAAAGGACTGCCGACCAGCGTGTCTGCCCCAACTGCCAATGAATGTGCTTGTTAAGTGAAGCAACACTTGTTATGTGAGGCAGACTCCTAGATAAATTTTTGCTTGTTACATGGATCATTTGTTAAGTGAAGCACTTGTTAAGCGAGATAATATTTGCACCTTTACAGCATCATGAACAGCCCATTCCTAACTTGTGCAGGAACTGGCAGGCCTATTTATTTTATATATTCACCTTTTTATATCGCTAAAGAACTCAGGGTGTTGTGTATAGGTCCTCCCTCCTTTTGAGAATAGCAGAGGAGAAGAGGGAAGCAGCTCAGAGCTAGCCAGAAAGGACCAGGGGGGAGAGAGGCTTAGGATGGAGAGAAGGAGAAAGTGGGGAGACACTTTGAAAGTGTCTTGGATTTCAGAAGAAAGTGTCTTTGATTGCAGCCTCCTAATCGTATCTATCCAGAAGTAACCCCCATTGTGTTCAATGGGGATTACTCCCAGGAAAGTGTCTTTAGGATTGCAGCCTAAGCAGACTTCATAGGATCATGCAAATTGAATGCATGTTTTGAATTCAATTCCAGCATTTATTCATCATTTTTACATCCAGTTAATATTTTTATATGAATATTTTTGGGGTTCTGAAACCAATTATCTGAGCTTCCATTATTTCCTATGGGAAAATCCGCTTCACATAAGGAGAATTTCACATAACAAGCATGCTTCCGGAACGAATTAAACCTGTTATGTGAGGCACCACTGTTATTTCCAAATTGTTTCATAAGTGAAGGGCCAGTTCCCATGAATTTATCAATCGCTTTAGGCTACAATCTTAGTGACACTATGATGGCTACGCCACAGCATATGCCCACTGATGATGAAGCAGTCTGTGGAGTAAAGCACGTTTCAGCACCAGAACCCCAGTCTGGAGAACAGAATGGAGTCTGAAAATACGGAAGCCCTATATTTGTGTCCTATGGCTGCAATCCTAAAGACACTTTCCTGGGACTAAGACCCATTGAACCCAATGGAACTTACTTTTGAGTAGACATGGTTAGGATTGTGCTCTTAGTCTCACTATAGCATCCAGTCTTTTCTAGGCCTTTGGGTTCATATTCATTTTGGAAGGTTTTTTGACTGCGTCTTTCCTCGAGCCTGTGTTTTAAGACTATCTTGGAAATTCCTATGCTCTGTTTTCATGCCCCAGCTGTTTTTTTGACCAAAAATGTGCTGTTTGCAAGAGCAAAGAACAGCTTGCACTCATTATTCAATGGCAAGGAAGTTTTGACTAGAGCTGGAGTTGCTTTCCTTCAAAGGGAAGGGAAAGTAGTTCAACACAAGTTCACGGAGCTGCTTGAATTGAATTGACTGTGGGGACACTTGTGCGATATTTGCTGTATTCTTCTCTTGTGTGCAAATTTACTGTGGCTTTTTATCTATTCAGTCAGTTTGTACCATGCTTTTCAATCTGCTGTTCCCCAAAGTGACTGACTGTATCGGAAAGCAATACTATTGCACTCACAATGAAAGCTATATGTAAGCATTGAGCAGCACTGTCCACTGTTGTGCTTGAGCCTGACCACCCTGCACCCACATTAGCTCAGTGTGTCACAAACATGCTATAAGGCATGTTTGAGGCTTTCCTAAGGTTAGGGTTGCCATATCTGGCAAGCCCTTAACTTGGAACTGAAAATATGTTCTACTAATCCACTAAAGCCCCATCCGCTTTGCTCTCATTTAAGTTGTGTAGAGGGCCTAGGATTGTGTTGTCAGCACTAAATGTATCACATAATACTCACTGCATGACTTGTCATGTGCTATGTATGTCAACCATTTGTCCTTTTAGGACAAATCTTTTTCAATCTTTATCTTTTTCAAAAGGAACATCATTTTAATGGAGAATAAACCTTAGTGCTTTGGTTCTACAGTCCTTTACAGGTTTTGCCCACAGTCTTAAGAGGATAGGTGCACACCAGAAGGTCTTACCCACTGAGTTGTAGCCTTCCACCCACCCCCCCCCCCAAGCATCATCCAGGTTTGTAGCCCATTATCAGGGTGACTAGATGCCCAAATCTCTAAAAGAGGACAAGGTCTTGGATTCCTCTCAGCCCGGCCTTTCCTGCAGACAATGGCACATTTGTCTATTCATGAGTAAATCCACAGTATTGGGCACTTTCACTTTCCCATAGAGCTCAATGCATATTTTTTATTTTTAGTTTTTTGGCCATAACTTTTGATAGGAAGGAGATATTTCAAAACCAATTATTGCATTGAATTCTGCTCTTCAGTATGAATCCAATGACATATGGCATGATGGGGTATTGCACACTATTGCAAAGTTTCAAAATGATGCCAAAACGGAGGACAATGAAACTCTTTTAGAGGACACCTGGACAGGAGACTAAAAAAGAGGACAAATCCAGAAATTTCCGGTCATATGGTCACCATGCCCATTATGTATAATGCTGGCTGTCCAAATTCCTTTTCCCAGAGAGGTTTCTGCAGTTTGGCTTCCATTGATATGTGCTTCCTTGATGCTTCTTGGTCAAGGACATGCTGGTTACTAAGACATATTGAAGAGATAAACAATCTTGAGGAAAGCAGATGGAAAGATCTTTCTCTATTAGTACCATAATGCATCAAATTTAAGACACATTTGGGCGAGTGTGTTTTTTTTTATCTCTGTTTTTAAAAAAACAACTTTTGGAAATATTTACTAGAAACATGAAATACTAAAAATACTCACATCAGCAAATGATTTATTAACCATAAAAATTGATCTTACTCTATGAGATATTCTGATTAGTCATCCCCTCCTTTTTAATTCATAACTGCTGTTTTTTTTTAAAAATATGACATAGGGACTGTGCATTAGCCCAGATTAGTAAATAAATATGAGAAGCTGACTTGGAAGCTCTTAATTCTCCATACCACACAAATGGTTCTGATGGTGGAGACACGTAAAATCAAATCCCGATTGTATGAAGAGTTGAACTGGAGAACTGGAGTACTTCCATTTCTGTGGCTTTGCTAAACATTGCCCTTGATCCCTGAGTAGCTTCCCTGGAAACCTGGGTTCTGGACTCCATGGAGTTCTAATCTTCGGTAACCCTGTTAATAGATCCATTGTGCTGGGTACTTATGACAATGTAAAATCATCAGATATCTCAAGATGGTTTTCCTATTTCCCCATAGTCTTCTCATGTCCAAGCTAAACACACCAAGCCTTTTCAACCTTTCCTCATAGGATTTCGTTTCCAGAATCCTCACTATCTTTATTATAATTCTATGAGCCCATTCAGGTTTATCTATGTTCTTCTTAAAATGTGACAACAGTATTGCAACCAAGGTCTGAACACTACTGCTTAGAGTTGTACTATTACCTTATTGAGATATGGAATGTATGTCTGTATTAATGCAACACAGCATTTGCTTTTTAAAAACCAAAAAAACCAAAACAAAACTGCATTATTCTGCCAGCTCATGTTCATCTTGTGATCCACTATTAGGCACATCAATGTAGCACGCAATGCATGCTATGGGGTGTGATTAGTTGGCAGAGAGGTACGTAAAAGTGTTTTTAACTCCTTGTAGGCTGACTGACCACCTCTTGCTCCTATGATTATGGCCATATGATCAGGTCTCTGCCAGCTATTTTGCTTGTGTAAAACTGAGAAGAGGAAGGAGGCAAGGTGGGTTGACAAATAGATCCATGTACCTTTGCCACTGAGATCCATCCCCTGCACAAAGCACTTCATGAATGAGTATATTATCTTGAAAATGATACAACTTTCTATACTGTATAGAAGTATTTCTTTCTATACTGTATAGAAGTATTTTTATCCCGAATGATTGCAGCTGGGGAGTTGTGATGAGGAGAATGTAGATACAATCCTAATCAATTTAGGCCAGCACAACACGCTCATCTCCCTGTTCCCACAGTGGCATGTGGAGGCCAGCGCATGACTGTGAATATCCTAACCCAACCCCCCAGTAGCTTTATGGCACTTTTGCAACACACTCAGGCCAGCACTGGACTTGTGCTGGGACTTATGCTGGCCTAACCAGGGATTAGGATTGCAGTGTCAGTTGTTGAAGGCCACCTTGTAAGTTCAGGACAGAGACAAGTTGAACGGGAAACAGACATCGCTTTGTGTTCTCTCTAAAATGGAGAGAACCAATAGACTGGATGCTCTGCTAGTCCGTAAAGAATGCCATGTTATTATAAATGAAATCACTGGACTTTACATTTGTTTTTCATAGGATTGTAATCTGTCCCCTTCCCTTTTAATATACCATCGCTGTAGTGCTAAACATCTTAGCAGATACTAACGCCTTCTTAAATGAAATTCAAGGCATGTGCTAGATTGGACTGTGACCACCTCTCCTGTTTTGTTCATTGGACTCCTATAAAGTAGCATTTTCTTATCATTTAAGGAAGATTCTCTTTTGTAATAACTTGCTTGTATTCCTGGCAATAAACAGAATGACTTCTGAATCTGTTTACCGGTAGCCTTATCAAAACAAGCACATCAAAGTTCTGCCTTTTCTTTCTGCTCCCTCTCTGTTGATAACCTTGTTTGAGTTTGTCTAAATGACTTTTAATTCTCTCTGTACTTTCCATTCCATCCTTCTCTTGGGATTATGGTTGTCTTTTTCCATTGGAGATGGATCATCAAGCACAGAAAGATATCACTGTCAGTTCAGAGAAAAAGATTTTGGAGGTTTACTTTTTAACTCATTTATATCTAGGCTTTCACCATATAAGGTACACATATGTTACCAATGCTGTTCCAAAAAGGGACATGCCCTGATTCTTTAATTATGTTTTCAGGGGAAAAATATGGTTTTGGGATGGTGCTTCCTCATGAGAATAAAAGTAAATGAGCCATTTCTTTTATACAAGTTATTACGTATAATAACTTGTGTGCAATTTATTTCAATATGTTGTACAGGACAGTCATTGAGATAACTTAAAAAAAAACAAATTGGACCAAATACTAATCAAATCCAAATGGTCACCTTTTAGTGAGTTGTTCCTCCTCCATTCTTAACAAATTCAGAAACCACAGTTCATAAAAATAGATTGTAGAGGTTAGAGGACATACTGAGGCCAAGTTTATTTAATCCAAATTAAGCTAGATTTATACAGGATTTCAAAATCATGACATGTTCTGATCACTGTTACTATAGTTTTTTTTAAATGCTCTTTGTACCCCAGCATAGTGTTCATCCATCACAAGCCCTTTGATTAATGAAAACTGGTTGAACGGAATGAGTCTATCGCTAGGGTATTTTACCCTTCAATAAATTTTTCATGACTTGGCCATCCTCAGATCCAATGCAATGACAGTAACATGGAATAAAATTAAACATGTGTGCTCCAGCTTGGATCCAAATGCATTTCAACTGTGGCTCTGGCAAAGTTTGAGCTCTGGGGATTGCATTTATGTGTGTGTATTGTATATCTACCACACTGTCACAAATATGCCCAATGATTGTCAGGCCAGAATCTTCCATATTTTTCATTGCCATATTATCCACTTGGTCAGAAATACATATTTTAGACATCTAAACATTTCTAGGGAACATACGGTTTGGATTAGAAGGAAATAATTTCCCACAAGCTAAACCTATAACTTTGAGACTCAATGTAGCATTGTGCTAAGAATATGAAGTAAGAGCTGGTTTAACTAAGACTGCATCTATAAATCAGTAAAGTCACTGGACTGGGCAAGCAGTTTGGATGGGTTTGAAGTGTGCTGAGTCAAGACTATTCCTCCTTCTGTTACTCTTTCAGTTTACATGACACCAGCATTCTGGTTTGTTTAAGTTCTGCAGCTTGTCTGAAACTAGGAGCAGTGTCTAAACTATGATTCACAAACCAGGACGTGAAACTGAGATATAATTCTGGTTTCACATCTTGGATTGCAACTGTGGTTAAGCCATTTTGCCAGCTTGGAATGAGTTGCAGAACTGTGGCTTAAACAAATCAGAACATCAACATTGTAGCTGGAGGTAAAGTAGGAAGAGGGAGAGCATCTGCTCAGATCATACCGTGCACCTGATCAAAACAAACCATAGTCTGTGTAAACAACTCCACTTTCAATCTTGGTGCCATGTAAACACTAAACATCACATCCAGTGTAAGCTATAATGTGAACTGTGACAATGCACATCACATCATAAAATGAACTGTATCTAATGGGAACTGTGGCTATACACATCAGTATGAAAAGGGCCTATACAAGTACAGCTAGGGCAGCGTTTCTCAAAGTGGGGGTCGGGACCCTTTTGGAGGTCACCTAGAGGTTTCCTGGGGGTCGCCTAAAGACCCCTGGTGCAGGGGCCAGGTCAGGCTGGCTGTAGCTGCGTGCACACTGGGGCTGACTGACAGCCTCAGGGCCCAATCTTATGCATGCCTACTCTGAAATAAATCCCATTATAGTCAGGGGGCCTTTACTCCCATGTAAATGTGGATAGGATTGCAGCCTCAGGGCCCAATCCTATACATGCCTACTCTGAAATAAATCCCATTGTGTTCAATGTGTGCACAGAACACACATTTCATTTGTAACAATGAAAATACATCCTACATATTGGATATTTACATTACGATTCATAACAGTAGCAAAATTACAGTTATAACAGAATGTCAAGGACAAGGTGAATTACAGTTATAAAGTAGCAACAAAAATAATTTTATGGTTGGGGTTCCCCACAACATGAGGAACTTATAAAGGGGTCATGGTGTTAGGAAGATTGAGAACCACTGATCTAGGGCTTTGTTCACCTTACAGGTTATGAGTGAGTTGGTCTTTCCGCCATGTGGATCATTTATGGTTTACAAGATCCAGCCTTTACGGTGAATTCACATGACATTTATGTTGAATCCATATCTAAGAAAGAAACACATGGAGGGTTAAAGAATTATGTTGGATGCCTGAATCAGGCCTTTGGAATATAGTGGTAACTTTTGTCTCGAAGGATAGAATGTCTTCTGAGGTTTTCCCTGATAATACTTAGAACCAAATGTCTTTCATCCTTACATTACGTGTGTGACAAATGTGGGTAGCTGAGTATTTCCACTTGTCTAGAAATGCAACTGGGCTAACAATGCTGGATTTCAATACTTCCTGTGGAATGAGGTTTGAAAAGCTGCATACAACTGTTCTCCATATGGAGTGTTTGTACTTCTTCCATCTGTTGTGTGACTGTGTGGATGATTGCTTACTGCTGTTCTTCATGTCCCAGGACAACCTCAGTAATGAGATCTCATTCCTCAAAGGGATTGGGATGGGCACACACACATAATTAATACTTAACATAAAGCAAATGAAACAGATTCAGGATACTGGGGAAGCAAAACATGAAATACATTTCAGTGTGAATTTGCCATTTTATTGCAAACTAGCGAAATGTGCCCATTTTGCAGGAGTAAAATACCCCCTGTACACCATCCCCCATTGCATATAACACCCCCATGTGCAACAACCCCATTTGCATCAACCCCCATGTGCATCATCTGCCCATGTGCATCATTCCCCCATGTGTAACATCCCCCATGTGCATCAACCCCCATGTGCATCAAGCCCCATGCACATCAACCCCGTGTGCATCTTTCCCTCATGTGCATCAAACCCCATGTGCAACAACCCCATGTGCATCAACCCCATGTGCATCATCTGCCCATGTGCATCATTCCCCCCCAGGAGCAACATCCCCTCATGTGCATCAACCCCCAGTGTGCATCAACCCCCAATGTGCAACATTCCCCAATGCCATCAACCCCCAATGTGCAACATCTCCCCATGCACATCAACCTCCTATGTGCATCAACCTCCCCCATGTGCATCAACCCCCAAGCACATCAACTCCCATACACAACTTACCCCATGCACATCAACCCCCATGCACATTAATCCCCCATGCGCAACTTACCCCCATGTGCATCAACTCCACTTGTACACCATCTGGCCCATGCGCACCATCCAGCCCATGCATGACACCCCCTTGCACAACATCCCCACATACACCATACCCCATGCACACCATCTCCCCTTTGCACCATCCCCCCCCAGTGCACCCAGTGCATCAGGCACAGGGCATCAAATTGGCTGGATGTTTTTCAATCAGCCTTCAGTGTTAAGTAAAGGACAAAAATATGTTGCACCCAGTGATGGGATTCAAAGAAATTAACAACCGGTTCTATACCCATCTGGCAGCCACTTTTAAATGGCTATTTTTAAACTTTATATGTCCTATCTCTCGTTAACAACCAGTTCTATAGAGTAGGTGCAAACTTGCTGGAGCCCACCACTGGTTGCACCCCATTTCACCCCCTTAAGAGTTAAATTTCTCAACATCGGTTCTTGGTGGGTGTTGATGTCACAAAAGGAACACCCTCCCCGAATTTCATGCTTCTAAGTGTTGGGGCAGAGCTTCCCTCAGTCAGGGATTGTCAATGTATAGGGAAGAAAACGTGTTGCACCCCTTTTCACCCCCTTCCATTTGGAAATTCTGAAAACCAGTTCTTAGTGGGTGCCTTCATCATGGAAGGAACACCCTCCCCAAATTTCACTCTTCTACGCCCAGTGATTTTGGTTGGGTGTTGATGAGTCAGTCAGTCAGTCAGTGAATCCGTCAGTGACTTTTCAGTTTTATATATATAGAAGGTGTAGTGCCAAGGATAAAACTGGTGTTGATCCATTATTGTAAATTAAATATTTTGAGTAGATACAATTGTACATGTACATTCTGATAAATAGAACTAGCAAGGAGAAGATGTCAGACCTAACTTGACATTCCCTGGATGACATTACGAAGGTGTAGGTAATGATGTACAAAGTTGAATGGGCATCATCCCATCATGAGAAGTTAAAATTCCCATTCCAGTGGCTAAGGCACCTCAGGTAATGCCCGAACATTTCCATTGGCCCTTAGAGATTCATTTTTGGGAAAGATCCTCTGCAGCACTACAGAGTTTGCCTTTTGGGGATAGGCTCATTTGGCCCATGTGGCCACCAGCCACAGTAATCCTCAGTGTCCCACTTCAGTTGTAACTTGTGATCACTGTCCATCCAAACCGTTTGTCCATCCAAACTGTCCGTCAGACCATTTGTCAGACTGCTGTCTTACTTGTAGCTAGAACTTCCACTCCTTCCAAGCTGCAGGGTGATCTGCTGGGGTCTCCAGGCTCCCAAACCTCCCAGACACTAGCAGATCCCTGAGGAGGATGGAAAGAGCTCCTCATTCTCCCCACAGGGGTGCACTCCAAGGGATCACACTGCTGCTTCCCCCATTACACCATTCCTTAAAGGCAGCAGTGCACCTTTACATGAACTAGAGAGTTGTGGTTCCCCATTTTGAGTAGTACTGCCTTACAGCAAAGTCACCCAAAAGTGATCTTGATATTTTCATAAAGCATCACCCTTTCTCTGATTTTTACCTAAGCAAATCCATGAAGCACTTGCAGGAAGAAAATAACTGCTGATAGATTGGATGAATCCACTGTGACTTCAAACATCACCTATAAATTGCACATAAACTGAAAGGTTTACTGGGATGCTGTGCTCCTGCAGATTGTTGGCTGACACCCACGAACACATTTTATGGCCCTGTAACAGTTCATAGTTCATGCAGCTGGTGGGCCATGTGAAATCTGAATGCCTGAAATTTGTCCTAAGTGGTGTTGACATTTTGGGGACAAAACCCCAAATCCTTTGGACTAGAATATGTATCTATACCATCAACAGGGGTCTGGAGTGGGATAGAAAGTCATAGCATCTCTGACAGCCTGAGCTGTATTTTAAGATACAGCTGCACAGTTCTAAAATAAAGAAGTTGAAGATCTGATCACCAGTCATATCTGGCATGAAGCCATCCTTAATGGCTAGACTCTGCCAGCTCTTTGGAGAGAGAGAAATGAAGTGTAATGATTTTTAATCGTTTTCTCATCTCTCCTCAGATTTGACTGAAAGGGAATACTAGAAATATTGGGCTGTTTGTGAAGAGTTTTAACTAGTGCTGAGCTAAAATTTCATCAGGTTTCATTTGCAATATAAAAAGCAAGCCTCCGTCAGTCTTGAAAGACTATGGTATCATGCTTGGTGCTGCATACGCTGCATGCGAAGCACGAAAGCCTGGGTTAGATTGTTATGGAGGATAGGCTGTTACCCAAGCAGCAAATCCCCCCTCTTTACACCACTGAATTAGTCCAATGGAAAGGCAGAGCCAATACAGTTGGATCCAGCTGGCGTCGCAGAGCAGGGCTAAGGACAGGCGCTCACCCTGTCTTGTGGGGCCAACCCGAGTCTCGAACCCTGGCCTGCTGGTTAACAGGCACAGCGTCTTAACCGCTTGTACCACCCACATGAAGGCTGCCAATTTGGGAGGTGCTAGGAATCAATTAGGTAACGGTATTTATCCTTCGTAGTAGGGAAGGACCAGTTATGATGATGCAGGCACTCAAAGTTCCAGATATTCCATTAACAACAGGAGAATCAACAGCATTGAAGTATTTCACTGAAGACTTTATAGTTTGGATCAGTGATTTTTTTGATGTTTTTCATCCCATGGCAGACTGACGAGGTACTAAAATGGTCAAGTTTCAGTTTTGGTCAAGGATCAGTTTTTTGTCAAGGATTGTCAAGGATTAATTTTTGGACAGTTCACATGCTGCTGGTAGGGAGACTCCCATTCCCCAATGGTCCAATGAATGAATGTTATTTGGATTTAATAATGTGTTGTGTTAAAGGAGGAGTGTCCAAACATTTGGCATCATCTCTCTGACACAAATGGTGGCCCTCCAGCCAAAGTGTTGGGACACCCCTGCATCAGACGGACGGACGGACGGACGGACGGACGGACGGACAGACAGACAGACAGACAGACAGACAGACAGACAGACAGATAGATAGATAGATAGATAGATAGATAGATAGATAGATAGATAGATAGATAGATAGATAGATAGAATGTCAACAGCAGCAGTGTGGAGCTAGCTACAGCCTGGGATAGGTGACACCATGACAGTGTGATATTACCTGTTGTGTTATTGTGTCACCCCACACCAGCATGTCATCCCCTGGCTTCCAGAATGGTTTTGAATTGGAGCCGAGGGGCAGGTGGGATGGCCATTCTTTGCTGTGCTTGATGCTTTGAACACTTGGGCAGCAATCTCATCATACCCCCTTCAGAGAGCCCCCCAAAAACCTTGCAATGCCATATAGGTCGGCTACAGTAGCCTTCCCCCATAAGCCATACCGCTGCTTCTCAGAGTCACCATTCTCCATAGTTGGAAGCACAATCCTGTGCTATTGGAATTTTTCTGCTTTATCCAGCAAGGTACTTATGTTCCTAGAGTTCCCACAGACTCCGTATGGATGCAATAACATTTGAGTCAGCCTCAGGAGCTTAATTTTAATGTATATTGAACTTTTAGAGACACTGTTTCCCATGTGCCAGTCATGGGCAGTTTGGTCTACTTCATTTCCCTTTGAATACACTTAAAGATTATGAAGACGCAAGTGCTGCACTGGTCAGAAATCACAGTTTCAGAGGGAGCACTCATGTAAATAAAGTGAGACGGATTTGTTCCATATGCATTAATTGGCAAAATTCAGCCTATGCTCTCCTGCACAGGTTCTATAATGCCCATATTCTTGCAAACTGTCACTGGCCATCTGTACTCAGCATGTTGTCACACATGGTCGTTAACTGTGAAAAGCAAATCTCGCTAAACAAAGGCGTTAGAATAAATGGGTTGCCATAAGAAAACAATTTAAAAAGAGTCACCTGTTGAGTAGAGACGCTTAATCAAACCTATGTAAAGAGACCACCCAAGACTAGACAGTCTGTCCACTTGCCCCCATCCAGTCCAGGTGCATTAAATGGAGTGACTCACTATAAAGGTTTAGGATTGAAGCCTTTGCTTCTATAAGGATCCTTGTGTTACCCATGTTAACCCATTGGCAGTAAATGAATGGGTTTCATGCAATGAAATTTGTTGCAGATGATGCGTGTGTGTGTGTGTGTGTATACATACATACATACATACATACATACATATACATACATATATGTGTATCTATATACATGTACATATCTAAACACATATATATATACACAGTGGTACCTCGCTTAACAAGCTTTTCACATAACAAGCAAAATTGCCAAGAAATCTTGCGACACATAACAAGTTCTGCGTCACTTAACAAGCAAACGCGCTATGGGCATGCTTGCTATGCAGCCTTGACGCTCCGCATGGAGGCTCTTTAAAAGGGCTGCCGGCCAGTGCTGTTGCCTCTAATTGCCCCCAACTTGGGGACAGTTGCCAGGAGGTGTCAGAGGCAGCTGCCCCTAACTGCCCCCAAGTGTCCCCACAACCACCTTGAACTTCCAGCAGCAGCCCAGGGGTAAGCTTAACAGGAAAGTATCTTTGACTGCAGTCTCCTATGTCTACTCAGAATTAAGCCCCATTGTGTTAAATGGGGCTTACTCCCAGGAAAGTGTTTTTAGGATTGCAGCCTAAGTAGACTTCATAGCATCATGCACATTGAATGCATGTTTTGAATTCAGTTACAGTGTTTTGTCATAATTTTTACATCCAGTTAATATTTTTATATGAATTTTTTTGGGGTTGTGGAACCAATTGTCTGAGTTTCCATTATTTCCTGTGGAAAAATCTGCTTCACTTAAAGAGTGTTTCACGTAAAGAGCATACCTCTGGAACAAATTAAGCTCTTTACGTGAGGCACCACTGTGCATATATTTATTGGGACTGCAACAGCTTGTGACACCCCTAGGTCAGCTCAGGAATTGTGCTTATTCCGGCCTAACTGGATGTTAGGATTGTAGCCTCAGAATTCTCAGACAGAAACTATGCACCAGAGAAGGTACTTGCTTTGCTGACTACAACTTATAGTAGTTGTGTAAGTTAAGCTAGAACAATGCTATGCTTGAAGATAGGCATGAACCTCTGATGAGAACCTCCCGCATCTACTCCAGATGATCTTGAATATCACTGCAGAGCCCAAATTGATTGTGATTAAGACCAAAGGCATGCTGATCAGTGGTGGGCATGCAACAGCATGATCCCTAGGGTTGCACTCTTGTGGGGTAGGATTTGGGGATAAGGGTGCCCCAAAGAACACTTTCAGGGCTTCCAAAGGCTTGCAAATAGTAAAAGTTGCGAATGCAACAGAACTAAAAGTCTGACTTCTGTAAAACTGGAAAGTCTCAGTATTGAAACTGGAAGTAAGAGCACAATCCTAACCACGTCTACTCAAAAATAAGCCCCATTGTGTTCAGTGGTTCTTACTCCCAGGAAAGTGTCTTTCGGATTGCAACCTAAATACTGCAACATGCTGTAGAGTGGTTCTCATACTTTGGATATGGCTTGTTGTCCCTTTGCCAAAACTTTCAGCGACTCCTTCTTAAAACAGCAGTTTTCCATGTGCCAAACGGTTACAATTACATACTGTTGTATATGTATTTGTTGCACTTATATTATGAACCTTTCTTTAGGATGTTAACAGTAAAAGTGCTCTATTTTCCAGTGTTTGCTTCTCTTTTTCAGAACTCTACTGGCAAATGAATTTGCATTCAGTTTCATGTGTGATATGAAAACGGAAGACATTATGTATTTCTTTCCATTATTCTGGTTTTTCTTCAGATCTTGGCAGAAAGATATGGGGAAGAACAACGGAGACCACCATCAAGCAGCAGCTGTGATGTAAAACAGCAGGAAGGAGTTGTTCAGAGGGAAGAAAGAGAAGGGGCTCCCATCCAATAAAGATTTGTGACAACATGAAAGGCAATAACTGTGACACTCTTGAAAACCAAATAAAGGTTTGACACACAAAAAAGGAGTCTTTAAATTAAAATTACGGGAGGGTCGCAGAAATTAAAATAAAACATAATTGAGAGGAATGACCAACACTATGACATCTATTTAAAAATCCTTTAAAATGCATCTTAGGAAGTTGCCAAATCCCAAATGCGCCAAATGTGCAAATTATTATTGAACCATAAATAGCAATAATTTTTATTTAAAATACTGCCATGTCAAGAGAAAGCAATGTCTGTGTTCATGTTTTGAATGCAGGTAGAGGTAAACAAGGTGTTAAAACTTTGAGATTCAAATTATTGCTGGTGAGCTAACTCCTAGATTTCTATTTCCAAAATATGAAAGGGGAAGGGGAAAAATAAGTCAAGTTTTTGTCTAAGCAATTCTGGGTGTGAGTTGCAAGGGTTGACTGAAGCCTTAGGGAAAAACCCTATACTTCAAGTGACCATATGTCCTCTTTTTCTAGGACAGATCCTCTTTTTTAGCTTTGTGTCTTGGAAAAAAATTCTTCATTGTCTTCCTTTTCCTTGTGAGCAACAGCATGTTGTTTTCTTGTGATTAATAAATTACAATGTATGTAATAAATTATGAGTTCAATCCTAAACAAGATTTCCTGTGAGCATGCCCCAGTGAATGCTTCATTTACTTCTGAGTAGACATGCTTAAGATTGTGCTGAAAACGTAATAGTTTTCAATTTAAATAATATACTGTAAGTGTAAATGAAAGAACATTTAAATTTAATTTTAATTCAAATTTTAAATTTAAATTTAAGAAATTAAACATGAAAGAAATATGACTTTTAGTTTTAATTTTGTTGTGTCCTACATTTTGTCCTCTTTGCTTATGACATATTGTCACCCAGCTTATACTCAATCTTTAGCTATCACAAGCTGTAGTTCTCAGGCACCTGCTGGCTTTTCATTTACTATTTTCACGATGAAAAATTCTGCCAGATTCAAAGCTTTCCTGGTTGGATACAAAAATATAGAAATTTTTGATGTTTAGATTTTTTGATTGAACCTAAAGCATTACTCTATCAGGGAATGTCAATTCTATACACCTGAAAGTAGCCTTAACTGTCATTCTGATGAGAGACGGAACAAGAGCATACACTCAAGTACTTCATGATTCTCTTTCCCCCATCTCTGTTTTACTGAAAATGACATGTTCACATCCCACGGAGTTTATATTAATTTTACAAATGTAAATAATGGTAAACATTTAAGTGACAGCACAATCCTATCTTGTGCTGGATTTGGCAGGTTGGCCTGGAACTGCTGTTTTAAGACCACAAGGAAAAGAAGGCTCATCCCCCTTCCCTGTAGTAGTGCAACAGTCCCAATAGGGCTATTCGGACTCAGGCCACTTCTGAAGGTGGCCTGAGCTGATGGAAGGATCCAGAAGTTGTTCCCAGTTGCCTGGAAAACAAGGTTTGGATCTGAGGCAACTACCCGATCTAAGTCCACCTCCACTCCCTGACATCCCACCCTCAGGCCTGCCTTCCCCCTGCTCTGTGGTTCAATGTTTCTAATGTTTGTACACTGCCATTACCACTTCACATGGTCCACTTATTTGAAGTACTACTGGAACTCACTAGCAATAACATCATCACCAGTGCAGTGCATCTGGGTTGGGAGGCCAGATACAACAGGTTCAGGGAGCATTCATGGGAGCATTTGTTTCAAGCATAGAAAAGCATGCTTTGGAGTTACGCCTGCTGAGCTGAACCTCCTACCACTGTTTTTATGTGTCACATTTCCACTGGGCAGCAGGGGTCCTGTGTGTACCACCCAGCACCACCTCAAGTTCCATTGATGGTACACATACTGCTGTTTGAGAAATATAGTAATATATTGATCTAAACTAAAAATAGGGGAATTATGCAAATGCAACAAACACGCCTCTCTAAAGATATCATGCATATAGACAGCACACTAGAAAGCTGCAACCAGTTGTTTATGCCTTATCACAAACTCTGGTTCGCTTCTTTCTAATGTATAAAAATGGCCCTTAGGAAACCATTTAAAACCAGAATTCCCAGTTCACCAGCTCCACATCAAAATGCCAAATTTCAGTAACTGGTGTATGAACAGCCTGTAGACGTCTGCATTAGTGTTTGTGTGGCTAAATGAGAACTGAATAATTATTTAGAAAACCACACTCAGGGTGTTCTTATTTTTTATGTAGCCCGAAAAAAACCCAAAACGACATCATGAGTTCATATGGGCCCAATCATAACATCAAGTGATCATTCTGAAGTAGTCTGAACTTCAATTGAAAGCAAGTCTTTCAAAGTTCATGCATCTTTCATGGTCTGCGTAACCCTTGCTCACCACTTAAAAGAAGAGCCCAAGGATTTATGAAGTCAGAATTGGAGTTCTTAAGAACATTTCATATGCTGAACAGACTAGACTGCAGAGATCAAACTTGAGACCTAACCACTAGAATAAACCCATGAGACACATCCCTAAAGTACATTCAGATGGCCCTGTCCTTCCCTTACTCACTTTGGTGGCATGGCTTCCTCAAGTTAAATGAAAACCCACAGCACTCACATAGTATCACTCCCTTGCACTGGGACTTGAGGTTTGCACCAGGAAGCCTTTCTTTTCAAGTCAGCATATGGCAGAAGATAGCACCCTGTGGGTGAAAGCAAGCCTGGTCAGAAACATGGTGCCAGATTTTCACATTCCTGTGCAGCCATTGTCAAAGTTAAAGCTTTGGTGGAGTCAGCAGGCAAGATACATATGAGAGTCGATATCCCTCCCCTACCAAAAAAAAATCCATCCCCGTCCATGCCTGGGCCATTTGAGCAGCTTTAGCGGCCAAGGAAAGTGATGTGTGTAAAGAAGTGGCTCAGTCTTGTTACACTGAGTTCATGACTACGAGAACTACATGATGTTTAGAGCAGGCAAATATGCTGTCACCAAGTTAGTGATTCCCCTTATCAGGAGAAATTCTCTCTTAATAAAATCAGACAGTGGAAGGTGCTAACAGAGTTAGCGACAGAAAAGCATTAAAAGGGGTTTGCTTTATTATGCTGCATACGTAATGCAGTTAAATCTATATATATAAAACTGAAAAGTCACTGACTGACTGACTCACTCACTCACTCACTCACGATTCAAAGCCCAGCCAAGACCACTGGGTCTAGAAGTGTGAAATTTTGGGAGGGTGTTCCTTCCATGACAGCAGGAGTCACTAAGAACCAGTTTTTGGAAATTCCATCCGGAAGGGGGTGAAAAGAGGCACAAATCGTTTTCCTCCCTATACTTTGCATTGAGAATCCCTGACTGAAGGATGTTCTGCCCCAACCCTTGGACTGAGAAGCATGAAATTTGGGGAGGGTGTTCCTTCTGTCACATGAACACCCACTAAGAACCGATGTTCAGAAATTTAACCCTTAAGGGACTGAAAAGGGGTGCAGGGTGTTTTTGTCCTATACTTACCACAGAAGACTGACTGATTGACATCCAGCAATTTGGTGCCCATGATGTGCATGGGGGTGTTGTGCATGGGAGGTTGGTGCGCATGGGGGGTTTGATGTGCTTGGGGATGTTGTGCTTGGGGGGTGTAGTGCATGGAGGGGTGTTGTGCATGGGGGTTGATGCACTTGGGGGATGTAGCACATGGGAGTTGGTGCGCATGGGGAATGTCTGAATAGGACAGCATGGCCATTTAGCCCACAAGTTGGTTAGTTACAAATGTTTGAGATTTTAATAGCTTTTATCATCCAAGTGTAGCTATTATACTGTAAATTCTTTAGTGGCATATGGGTATGTGTAGGCCAATTCTTGCAAGAAGATAATTCTTCTGATGTTTTCATCCTGCTTTCTTTAGAACGAACATGGTTTTACAATGTAAATAGCTCCCAGCTATTTGCAGAGCCTCGTGCTGGCAATAGCAAATCATTCTAGCCTGAAATCCATATAAAACATGCACGGTTTCTGTCATGCTTAAACACACGCAAGAACGCAAGTTCATGTCAGCTGGGTTTGCACTAAACATTACCTGGTTCAAAGTATTATTAAAAGTAATAGAAGGGTCATTACTTTCTTCAGACCAAATAAAAGTTTGTTTTGCAAAGTGTCACTTCGCAGTGTTCTAGATCAGTGTCATTGGGATCCACTTTTTAAAACAATAATTTATCATGACCCGCTAGACAAAAAAGGGATCTAGAATGAAATACTCTGCTTACTCAAATGTAAGGCAAACCTTTTTCAGCTTAATTTGATGGCATCTTACATTTGAGTGAGTATGGTAGCTGAAGAGCTGAGGCCAGAGGGAGATTTGTCGACCACTTCTGGAAGTGCTGCGGGGAGCGGCTGGTGTGGCCGGAGCAGGGCCACCTTTGTGTCAGTAGCCCCAAGTCCACTTAAAACATCAAACAAAAAACAAACATTAAAAAACATCATCAAAAACATCAGCAACTAAAAACAACAACATTAAAATATCAATCTTAAAAATCAGCAACAATAAAAGACATCCACGTTAAAAAACAAAGCCAAAACAAAATATGTGTTATAAGAAGTGGCCTCAGTGGAAGTAGCATGGGGTAGTAGCATCTTTAAAAACAAGTAGTGACAATATTTTAAAAGGCTGGATGCTCAGAAGTCCTTTCTGAAATGTTTTTAGGCCTTCCCAAAAGGTTTCAATGGAGGGAGCAGTTTTTAAATCAAGAGGGAGGGAATTCCATAAGGTTGGTGCCACTACAGAGAAGACCCTATTTCTTGCCTCTGCCCCCCATACCTCCTTGAGCGGCAGTATTTGTAGATAGGCTCAGTGGTTGGCTTCAAGGGGTTCTCACAGCTTCTATAGAACCCTTTTCTAATGAGCACCTGGACCTGAAAACCGGTTACTAATGGGACATATAGAACCTGTTGTTAATTTAGGTTATTAGGACCTAGAACCTGTTGTCAATTTATTTGAATCCCACCACTGGACAGGCTGTTTTACTCCATTTGCAAGTTTTACTCCAAAGCAGTTTAACTCCATCTGCAAGTGCCCCTCTGGAGTGAAAAGCTCTCAACTTGCCCTTATGAAGAAGAAGTGAAGCGTTCCATTTATAGAACTGTTTTTGTGATGTCAAAATTTTGTCTCCCAGACCGAAGGTCTTACACTTCATCGATAAGAATTTACAATGTAATGGGATGGGATTTATCCAATGATGATGGGATGGGAATCCCTTGTATGTGTACATATTTCTGTGGGGAGAGTGTAGTACATCTCTAATAGTACATCTCTAATAGTACATCTCTAATGACTCTTAACAAATAGAAACCCCCTTTGTACATGTACATACACAGAAAGACACGTGCACACACACGCACACCCATGATGACAGGCATTTTGCTCGTTAATGAATAAACACTGATATGATGCTGAATTCCAGTGTTAATGCTTCAGCTCAGAAAGAGCTCTTTACAAGAGAAAATGTCTATAAATGAATCTTAGCAGAATCTCATTATTGCTGGCTGAACACCTTAGGCAAACATTTGTTTTCTACTGTAGTACATATTTGGCATTGTTCAAACTAAACCTTCTTTCAGGGTACATATAGTTTTGTAAAATGTCAATACATCATTTTTTAAAAAATAGCTCATGCGATCTTGGAACGTCTTTGAATGCTTGTGTTCCAGAAAAGGAATTCTTTCATTACCTTATCGGTAGATTGTTAAGGAAAATTTCCCATGGGATTTCTAACACTGGACAAGGTAAGTCAATTGCCATCGCTTTGAGTTAATCTGATCACTAACCCTGCAAACGGGAAAAAAGTATTAAAAAAATAAATTCAGCTCTTACAACTGTTTCACTTGGCAGTAAATCCAGATTAGCCCTTGATGAGAGTTCTGGATTGTTAAACAAGTTTAAAAGCATGCATTTGTCCAGTTATACACCTAAAGATTATTTATCTATTTACTTACTTACTTACTTTACTTACCCCCAAATCCAGAGTAACTATGGGAGCATGTAAGAGACTTTACATGCACCCGTAGTTACAGCACTACCTAGTGAAAACCTATGGGAAATTCATCCTGGAATCCAGAGTAAGTTGTTCTTACACCGGAACAAGGACTCCCCATAGTTACTCTGGATTTTGCCCATAGGCCACAATCTAGAGTAACTACAGGACCCTTTACACCAGTGTAGTTATGGTGCCGCCTATGGGAAACCTATAGGAAATGCATAGAGCAATCCAGAGTAAGTGCCTCTTACATCTTCCCGAAATTACTCTGGATTGTAGGGTAACTTAGGGTGTAATCCTAACCTTGGTCAGCACAACTCATCAGTTGTCCCACTCCCATGGTGATGTAGGGAAGCAAGTGCATGTCTGTGCACTGGCCAAACCCTCCTCCAGGAGTGGCACCACTGTATGATCAGTGCTATCTCCAACACATTAACTGGAGGTGCCCAGTTCAGCAAAGGATTCTGGATAGGACTCTTTAGCCTTACAGCTATCCATTTGAGCATGTGGCTCCTCATGTACCGAGGGATATGGGCACGTACGGCCATAGCCTAGATCAGACTGGAAAGATTCTAAGAGGTGAATGTGTACTTTGCTTAAGCAAGGATGTAAAGAGCATGCAGGCAATACCTGTGGAAAATAAAAAATGCTTTTCTATTTCAGGGGAAATGCTGTCGAAGCCTTGTAAACATTAAAAACTAAGCTATAACCCAAACAGCTCCGCTGCGTACTGGAGAAGCACTTATCAATTACATATGCAAACACAAATGTTTTTTCACCAAAACAGACTTCTAAATGAGCCTCTGTGTCAAGTTGCAAATGAAATCTTTGTAGGTTTTCAGATCCACTGGAGTGAGCTGAGATTTCCTTTCCCTGTGAAGGGAAGGTCTTTAAATCTTGCGCAACTTCCCCAGCTTACTTCAACTCCTGCTATGTATTTGGGGGTTGGTTCCTCTATCACATGGCCCATAGGCTTGTGTTTCCTTACCTCCCTCATTGTGTTTACAGAGAATGCTGAGCATGTACATGTATGTGTATAGAGAGGAAAAGGCCATCACCAAGTTTGCAATTTACTGGAGTTTAGTCTACGAGGGGTGAGTTATAAACAAAGACGAGCAAAGGTCACTCGTTCTGGCCAAGAACACATTGTTTACTGGCAGTGTTGTGTTCTTGACTTTCAGTGACTCAAACCAAATTGAACATTCTTCAACGGTGCCTTTCTATTAAGTTTAGCCCCTTTCATTGCCAAATGTACACATAATTGCATATTCTAATAACTCATTGGCTCTCAATTTTTGAGGAGGCCTTATCTGATTAACGGTAGGGTTATAGCGGCACAAGTGGTTAAGACACTGTGCCTGTTAACCAGCAGGCTAGGGTTTGAGACCTGGGTCTCACAAGATGGGGTGGGCTCCTGTCCTTAGCCCAGCTCCTTCAACCTAGCAGTTTGAAAGCATGTAAAATGCAAGTAGATAAATAGGTACCACCTTGGTGGGAAAGTGAAACAGCATTCTGTGCACCTTCAGCAGTCATGCCAGCCCAATGACCTCGGAAGTTTCTTTGAACAATGCTGGCTCTAAAGGCGTAGAAATGGGGATAAGCATTGCACCCTAGAGTCAGTAGCATAACCTGCAGGGGACACCGTTATGTGATTAATAATTGCCAAGGAGTGCAGATACAACGGTGATTTGGTAGCAGTGCTTTGTGTGAAAATAGCAGCTTGATTAATACTTGATGCACATAGCTTGCTACTCCCTATCTGGAGATTCCTACCCTTCCACACATATCCTCATGTGGCTTTCGGGTCTGCTCTGAAAGACTTCTGAGTCTTCACGTGGTCTTAAATTGCACTTCTGGAAACCTGGAAGTACTGCTTAAGACCACGTTGGAAGGCTCAGAAGTCTCTTAGAGATGTCTTGCAAGCCATATAGGGCTTCACTTGCCCCCAGAACAGCTCCAGAGAATGACGAGAGACAGTAGAAGGAGAAATGTTGCTGGCATGGTGTGGTGCCTGGAGCTTTGCCCACCCTTGCAATTCAGGCATGCCGCTGCAAAATAAGAGGGTGCAATCTGAACCAATTTAGGCCAGTACAACTCACCCATCTCCCTGTTCTTGTGGTGGTGTGGTGAGTCCAGCACACATCTGTGCACTGGTCTAACCCTTCCAGTACTGGCACAGAACTGACTTATGACACTTTTCTGACATCCCCAGGTGAGGACGGGACTAATGCCAGCCTAACCAGGGGTTAGGATTGGGCTCTGTCAGTGAACCTGGGAGGCATGACCAGTGAAGTAGTGCTTCAGAGCTTAACACAGAGTGCTTTTCACCCTTACTTGAATATTTTTTCTGCATAGGTTTGCCATATTGCCACCAAAACAGGACAATCCCAATTTTGGGGGATTGTGTTCACATACTGGCAAATGGGTCAGAGGGTCCTGTCCCAATTTTGTGGAAGAGAATTATGGCAACTATGCTTCAAGCAACTGCTGTGTTGCTCCCATGGTTGTCCTGGAGTTGTGGGAAGCTTCCCATCTATTGCAGCAAAAAAACAAGGCAGTTGTCCTGTACACCCTTTTTGAGAGTAATCTCCATTAAAAAAAATGGGACGTCTCTAAATAGCCATCATAAGAGTCCTCTGAAAGTCTGGCAGCACATTAAGTATTAGCACATTCATTTCAGTAGAAGCTTTCATGGACTACAGTCTACTTCATCAGACTCCTCTTCAAATCAGGTTGTTTCTGATGGACTAGTCCCTAAAATGTTGAATGTGTTCTTGTAAAGATGCTACAGGGCACATTCTTGTTCTTCTTAGTTCAAGCAAAATAGAAAGGACCACATCATCATTCACAAGCAACACAAACAAAGCAAAGTGCCTTTGCTGATTGTTGCCTTACATATTTGAAACCAATCCTATAGATTAAGGCAGCTTGTAACCTTGTTACAAGAAAACTTTGGACAAGAAAACTTGTCCAAATTCACTCCCATTTCCTGTTCTTCAAACAAACAAACAAATAAACAAAGTCCAATCCTGATGGTTCAGTGAAGGGGCCTTGCATCACCTGGGTATTGCAAACATGCCATAAGGCATGTCTTCAAACACACTCCTGGAGCTAGCGCTGGGAAAGCACCCATTCTTTGCTGCTGTGCCATCCATGTGGCCCACAGAGCAGGGGAGAGATACATGGGTGTGGAGGAGGAAGGAAGGAGGTGTTCTGGGGTGGGTTAAGGCAGACTGGAGATGTGCTGGAATGAAGATGGACCAGATGAAGAAGGACCTGCTCCTCTGGATCCAGGGCCACCATTGATGGTGTTTTGCCCTTACACTGTGGCTTTCTATCTGCACTAGCTCTAGAGCTGGTGCAGAAATGAGTAGCCTCATTTGCAGAAGTTGCTTTCTAGAGAGTTGCAAACAGCAGCCTGATCGCCTGTAGGATACTGTGGCAGCCACTTTATTGCTGCAGTAGTCTTGGACCCACAGGCAGCTCAGGACTGAGCTGATAGATTTTGAAATGGGGGGGGGGGGAATCTTGAAATAACATAAAATGCATTTTAAAAACATCTTTTAGAGCTGAGGTCTTGCAAAGAAACCCATTTATTACCCTGCCCCTGATCAATGAGTTCTTATTATGCTAAAGAGTGATACAACCAGCAGATGTACAATTGGAGCCAGGAGCCTGGAATATTTGGACTTCTGCCTTGTCCACAGGAAACAAATTGCTCATAGCACAGGCTGCCTAAATAAAGCTAGCTTATCGCTTGGGTGCTGCATGCTTTCAGTTGGCAGAATACTGCTGTTTTCCCATTGAAACATCTGCAATGTATTCTGGGGGAAATACAACTATGTACATATATACTCATGTTATTGGAACCATCTCAACTACAAAAATAGTCACCTTAGAGCACACTCCTAACCACATTTAGTCAAAGGTAAGCCCTATTGTGTTCAATGAGTCTTATTCCCAGGAAAGTGTGTTTAGGATTGCAGTCTTAGTACGTCACACTAGCCTCAATAGTCACACTTTGAAGAATAAGTTGCCTTTTGTTCCTGAAATATGCATTGCAAATATTTCACATTCTGTGGAAAGAGTCCAGGAGAAGGGTTTGCTATTATCCAATCAATCAATCAATCAATCAATCAATCAATCAATCAATCAATCAATCAATCAATCAATCAATCAATCCGCCAGCCAGCCAGCCAGCCAGCCAGCCAACAGTATTAATATGCTGCTTTTCGAACTTGTGATCATGTGCACAGGTTTGGGGATCCATGATAGCTGTAAACTAGACAATTGGTCCAATATAAATTGGACTAAATGGACTATGATGCCATTAGGTAGAAGGTCTGGGCCAAAGAATAGAGCTGCCTCATGCATGAAGATATCTGTTCAAGATCACCTGTTCAAGATATCTGTTTAAGGTCACCTGTTCAGGATCCTAACAAAGCAGCAAGATCCGAACAAAGCTGAGAGGAGCTGTTTTGGGTGACAGCCAAAGAATCCAGTCTTGAAGCTCTTTTCCCATATGGGAGGAATCATAGAATCATAGAGTTGGAAGGGGACCTAGTAGGTCATCTAGTCCAACCCCCTGCCTGCAGCAGGAATTCCTCCTAGAGCATCCCCAACAGGTGCTCGTCGAACCTCTGCTTGAAGAGGAGATGGCAACCAGTATATGTCCAGCTCATGAAAAGATCCACCTGGAAAGTAATCAGTTCTTGAAACATAGAACTTCTCTGTTTATTTTGTAAAAAACCTCTTTGGAGGTTTAAAGAAGCCTACCTATGTAAACCACCTTGAATAAAGCCAAAGGAGCAATTCAATGGCCAGAAAGGTGCTGTATAATACCTGTTGCTTTTTGCTGCTGCTGTTGTTGTTAAAAGAAGAATATTCCTCTTCCTTTCCCGTCTCCCTGCACATAGACACATTAAACTTAGGAAAGAATCCCTGGAGTAGTTTTGTCTCCAAACACCCTGACTTTTTATTATTGCTAAGGAATCCATGTAGTGTTGAGCTATCTTTTATTACCATCTGTACTGAAAAATGAAGTGGGGTGGGGCAGGAGGTATCCCGGTTTCATTTCCTACTGATTTAAAAATTGTTGGCTGTTAGACAGTTGGCTGAGCTCACCACACTCTTGACATGAAACCCCACTATAGACCTCTGGAGAATGAAAATGTTTTCATACTCTTGCTTTCTCAGTTGCAGGCACAAGCACTTTTGCCATGTACGCTTTTGTGTGGAACAAAGCAACCTCTTTCATGCAACACTAAACTGTGATGGGGTGTCAGCTTCGGACTGACATCAAAGGCAAATATTAAAAAAACATAGCCCCCAGCACTCAATGCCACTTGAATTTTATCTTTTTGAATTTTTTATTATTTCTAAATGAAATCTATCTATCTATCTATCTATCTATCTATCTATCTATCTATCTATCTATCTATCTATCTATCTACATTGTATAGTATTTGAGCCATCTGTACTATATTGTGGTTGTCTCTGTGTTCACACCAGCTCTAAGCTGCATAGCTGAGCAAGTCTATGGTTTGACCGTATGAATTAGGTATCTGCTATATTCACCTTGTATAAGCGTCGAGATGTCAGAACAGGCTTCCCTGCCACCATTTTACTTTCTACTGTTGCAGAATTGTGGCCACATCTGGGAACCATCTGTTGACAATTCAAATCTAAATTTCTGTTTGGACTTTTAATGGTTTCATGCTCCTTTTATAAATCAGTACTTTAACTTGAGAGCTCCTTCATTGTAAGCAGCTAGAAATATGAGGTGGAACGTTGCGAGTTCAAATCTCACCTCAACTGCAAAGTTGCTAGTTAATAAGGCAGTGGCTCACAGCTTGAGCCTCTCCCACCTTCAATTTGGGAATAATCAGGGATGATTTATGGGTTTGCTGATTCAGGCACTGGCAGAGAGCCCAGCAAAATATATGTCCATAAACAATAAATCATCATAAAATTGAATGCAGAAGAAAAGTATCACACTACAATAGTATTACAAGATCAGGGTAACCATATAGAATAGAGGACAGAGTGCCTCTACTTGCATTGCATAGAAGAGGGAATTTATGAAGGTTTAGCTCAACATAAAGGGGTTTAAAAAGCAGCACCTGCCTAAATTCCCTCTTGTACGCAATGCTTAAAGGTAGAGGAACTCTGTCCTCCATTCTTTATGGTCAACCTGAACAACATCATCAGTTGACATGTGATATGAAAACATGCATCCATGCAGCACCATTTACTGACCATTTTAACTGGGGTGCAGAGTGGGGCAGGAAGATCAGGGTGTAGTTGGTATAGGCAGTATCCATAATAGTACTACCACCAATATCCAATTCTTCTTCATGGCCTTGATCTACCTTCTTGGGTCTGCTTGGTCTTTTGCTTGGCACAGGTTTGAGTATACCAATTTGGGGGTGGATTGTTCCATTATTTGTGGAACATATTATTATTGTACTTGTTGAAAATGTTAGGGTTAAGTACTGTGAGAAGAAAAGTGTTCTCAGCATTAATCTGGCATTCTCTTTTTTGTCCTATATGTCGTTTAACTTTTGTATCTTTTTAAATGAAAAAGAAAACAGAAAAGAAAATCTAAGGGAAAATATACCAGGAGAGCAGACTTTAATGTCTTATAGCTGGAGCTCCCCCCTTTTTACGTAATACTTCACATGACATTATTCAGTTTCATTTTTCCATTTACAGTCAGGTTCTCCAATTTATCAAGATAAATTTTATATTCTTCCTATCACATTTATCAGTGTCTGGTCACTCTATATTGACTGAAGGGTCAAGATAACCCAAATGTGTGTTTACATAAAGAAAGAGAAGAACTCCTTCCAAATGCTTGGACTAGATTTATCTTGCCTTTTTCTCCCCTGTCCTCTGGGAAGAATTAATGGAAACAGGAAATCTGCAAACATTTAAAATGGATATATGAGATTATTGGAAAAAAATTCTTTCCTACAAATAGAAAAATAAAAGAAAAATAATCTATTTTTTAAAAGAAAAAATAAAAGAAAAATAATCTACAGCAGAAGATTTGGGAGCGGTAGGTACTTAAGTCACATTTAAATTAATGCATACAATGTATACATTTTCTTTACGGTTATATTAATAAAGGATTTAGGACTAGGTATTTTGTATTCTACCATTAACAGGGCATTTCACATTATGTCTGATATCCTATGGATGGAACACGCCTACAACATTGGTAGATCCACAGATAGAAATGTCTCTCGAATCACTTACAAAGGAAATTGATGTAGAAAGGACTAGGAATGGCAGAATATTTTGAACTGACCCATGATTAGTGCAAAATTGTAGTGATATAGCATCACTTAGGCCTGTATCCTAAAGTGAAATATTCAGCCAAATCCAGAGTAACTACGGGAGCACATAAGAGACATTACGTGCACCCGTAGTTACTGCACTACCTAGTAAAAATCTATGGAAAATTCATATTGCAATCCAGAGTAAATTGTTCTTACACCGGAGCAAGGACTCTCTGTAGTTACTCTGGATTTCACCCTAAGTCTCTTGCTCCAGAGCAGTTAAGATGACTTTCCATAAGATAACACTAGAGGGTGATGTAACTGTGTGGACCTGTAACTGCTCTGGATTTAGCCCTTAGTCATAATGGGTAATAGGGTGTCCATCCAAAGATTTCAAACCAAATAATGCCAACCTATACATGTACTTGTGAAGATGAAATTCTAAATGTACAGGTAGTGTTTGTTGGAGGGCGGTGTTAAAACATTGCTGGATACCTAGTTTACACCTTGGAAAATAAGACTCAAGCTCATGATTCTTCAGTAAATTGCTTCTGTCATTCATCTTCTGCAGCTGAAGTCACCAAGGAAGTCTGAAATTGAACTTTGTGATGACATATTCAAAGAAGAATTGGAAAATAAAGTCCAATTCACCAAAATGAAATCAGTCTCGATAAGCGTGCGTGTATTCTTAACAGTTGGATGAGATGTCATGTGAAACGAATTAACAGTTAGGGGAAGGTAAAGTAACAATTAGGGGAGGGTAAATGTAAGACCAGGGATATGAGAGGGCTTCTAGGAGTTTCTAGGACGGCTTCTAGAAGTTCTGATCTCAGTTGTGTCCTCATGTACTATTCTAGTTTTTTAAAAAAAGTTTCCACTGAAACTTAGCATTTTTTCTAACTAAAATAGCACAGTTCAGAGAGGTGTAATTGAGATCAAAATGATAGTAGGAACAAAGTCTAAAATACCCCCTTACCCACATGATATTTCTGTTCTTCCTGTGAGCTATTTTTAAAAAGACCCCAAGCCATATTAAATATTTTGTGCAACAGCTAAATTGCACAAAGTCATTCTTGTTGGCTTTGAAATTTCTCCGCATGAAAAGAAAACCTTTTTTCCAATTGCAAAGCCTTTATTGACTTTTTGAAAATAACCCTGAACTTAAATCAAGGGTGGACAATCTTAAATACTTGGAAACCAGGCCAGATAATCCAAACTATGTAACCATCCCATAAGCATTTTTAAGTTGTCAGTTGTAAGTTGTTTATGCCAAAAACATAAAGAGAAATAGCTAGTTGGAAATACAGAAGTCCCCAGATTCAAGCAGAGAGAGAGAGAGAGAGAGAGAGAGAGAGAGAGAGAGAGAGAGGATACAATCCTAAAGTCACTATCCTGGAAGTAAGACCCAGTAAATACAATAGGGCTTACTTTTGAGTAGACATAGTTAGGGTTGTTCTTGGAGAGAGAGAGAGAGAGAGAGAGAGAGAGAGAGAGAGAGAGAGAGAGAGAGAGACATCATCCTGTAGGAATGCAGCCTCAGTTGAAGAGATGTCTGAAATCATTCCTGGCTTAACAGGCAGTCATTCTCATCTGTGTCCCAAAACAAGTCAATTTTTGCGCCATATAAACAACACCTTTGAGTGTTTATGTTTGCACCACTTGTATTTTTAACACAAAAAAAATCATCACAATCATCACATCATCTGAGAAGTTCCAATTATTATTTATTATCCCCATCCCCATTTTATTGTGCAGTTACGATATGTTCTTCTCTAGGGCATCAACAGTCTTCACAGTATTTGATGGAAAGGATAGAGCTGTGTATCATCAGCATGTGGATGACACCCTACTCCAAATCCCTGGTTTACCATCCAGAGCTCATATATAGATGTTAAATGGAAATGACGACAAGAGAAAACCCTGTGGAACTAAAAATGCCAGTGGCCAGCGTTCTGGACAAGCATTCCCCAGCACCACTTTCTAGTACCTATCAGTCAAGAAGGAATAAAAACTTTAGGGCCTCCAATCTCCTGGTCAGCCAATCTTGCCTAAAGGACATCATGATCAATTGTATTAATAGCCATTGAGAGGTTCAGCAGAACCAACACCGCCTGTTCAGTCCCTCGTGCAATCAACCAACCTAGACATCCAAGGTCATCTGCATTCCAAAACCTGGTCTGAAGTCACACTGAAAGAGATCAACATGATCTATTTCATCAAGGAATCTCTATAGATGACACACAACCACAAATCAATAACTTTGCCCTGAAAAGCAAGGTTCACTACTGGCTGAAAATTATCCGTAACAGTAAGATCTGGGTCAAACTACCATTATTTTTAAAGCCTGAGCAAAGCCTCTATCAAAAATACCTCTATCATCCACCATCACCTATTCAGCCATCCCCTCTATGCACAGATCTTTAAGATACTCTAAGGATGGGTTGAGCGCAGAAATGCTACTTTTACAGGGCAAAGGATCTTGTCTACATCTGAAAGAAATATAAACTAAAAGAATCACAAACAGTAGGGCCAACAGATGTTGAGGGGACTAACTCTGTCTTGTAATGGCTGGTTTGTCTCATTCTAGTGCTTCATGAGACAAATAAGGTGGGGTGTGTGAATGTGTGTTTAGCAAAATGTTTGCCACAACATCTAATTTTAGCATTGTATTTCTTTGTTTATACCGTGCCCTTTAATTCTAGAATCCTAAATCCATCACTTCAAAATAGAAAATGTCTGAGATGAAAAATTGTGAATAGCAAAGGATATTGTGATATCGTTATTGACTCACCACTAAGGCTGATAAAAGAGGTACATTCCTAACCAATTTTCCAGTACTGGCATAGCTGTGCCAATGGGGCATGTCTTGGGATATGTCTAAGCTGCCTTGGGCATTGGCGTTAGCATTGGAAAGCTTGGGTATAAATCCAATAAATAAATAAATGTGCTTCATTATGCAGTTGATAATCAGGGAGGCCTCAAGGTAAGGGATACTTTGTTCCCTTACCTAAGAATTGTGTTGCCCTTAACCCTGATTTGGAAAACTGGCTAGGAATGAGCCCTAAGTGGTTGAGGAAACAAGTTATTGTTTGAAAATGAAATGCTGTTGTCAGGTTGGCAATCTTTGCTACAAATGATGTGTCGATGTATAGAAATGAAAAGAAAATGCAGGCCAGGAAAAGTACCACAAATTTATCCCTCTCAATCCAGTTCTTCTGTTTTGCTTCCGTTTCAACTTGCAATTAAAGTTCTTTCAAAAAATATGAGCATTTTGACTTTGACTTGGCGATGGCTGAATATTGGCTATATGAAAAAACAAAACCAAAAAATCCTTACCACAGAAGTCCTGAACATGCAGCCAACGTGCTTCCTTTCAAGGAAAATTAAATATCATAATAGCTCTGTTAGTTATGACATTTTCAGACACGGTCTCGTTCTGGCACATTTTTCAGGGAAGTAAAGCTATCCATAATTTTTTTTACAAGTTATTTTTCCCTCCTCTGAAAAAGAATGACCATTTCTGATTTCTGATGAATTCTTCTATCCACAATGATTTATACAAGTTATTTTCCCCTCCTCTGAAAAAGAATGACTGTTTCTGATGACTTCTGATGAGGGTTGGTAGAGGGTCAATGGCTGTTATCTCCAACCCTGGTCTTCTTTTTTTTATAATCACACATGTAGTAAGCTAATTACCAGTCCGAGTCGAGAGCATTCAGCACTAGGACCTTTCCCAGGCTCTGGCTTGCATTCCCCCCCCCCCCCCCATGTAACACTGCCAGACTATCAGCTGTTAGCTGGATATTGAACAACAGCTGCCATCCACTGCAAACATCCGGCTTCCACTGAGCGGCACAAAGAGCCAATTGACAGGCACAAGCGTCAGAATGCATAGGAATGCATCCACAATTACAGTGTCATTCTTCAGAGTTCAACAGAAAGAAGGGAGGAGGGCAAGCCCCCCCATAAATGGAGTTGTGATTCACTGATTTTGTTTCCTGTTTATTATAAGACATTTGTGAGGTCTTAAAAATGTTCGAAGGGAAATCAGGAAGCAACATTGTGATATGCGCTAAGAATATTAAAATAGCATCTGGGGCCTTTGCACATGCGATGTGGCAGGAAACTCAGGTTTGCCATCAAGCAGATGCTTCCCAGACGGTGTCACCAGTCCTTGTTTCCTAACAGACATGTGCAGAAGCCCTACAGATCTCATTCACATATAGATGGTGCTGTTTTATGTGTAAATATACACATAAATGCCACCTAACAAATGTAAAGGATGTTATCTAAACCAGAGCCAAGTGACTGGGAAAACTGAGGCTGACCGTACAATCCAGAGTAATTATGGGAGCACATAAGAGACATTTACGTTGATGTAGTTATGGCACCACCTAGTGAAAACCTATGGGAAATTCATATTGCAATCCAGAGTAAATTGTTCTTACGTCGGAGCAAGGACTCCCCGTAGTTACTCTGGATTGCGCCCAAAGTCTTGCTCAGGACCCATGTAATGGTCTCAGCTGTCTCCTTGTATATTCAACAACTGCCACATGAAGAGTCAATTTGAGCTTTCAGCCCATGTGGCTAAACCCCGAGATGTGTCATCTAGAGGGTGCTAAATGTTAAGAAAAATAGGATAAAAACAGTGTTTTCAATATGTCCATACCTTAAAGTGCATAAAGTGCTTTCTGGTTTATATTTGGGGGCTCATCCAACTACATCTCTTCCATTTATGTAACCATAGCAAGTTCAGAATTGTTGCAACACATATGGGAAATATAAGGATCTTTATATAAGAACTGGTGGAAGGATGAGATGGGGAAGTGCCCTTTGAGATGGCCCAGCTCAAACCATGATTCCATAGCTGATGCAGACACAAGAAAGTCCTGAGGTACAGGAACAAATATTCCCTTATCTTCATGTGGTCTTCATGACTGACCCAACCACCATCACGGGATGCAGCATATGCTCTATTGGCATGGTTGCATCAGCACTGGGATCTCAGGATTGGGCCCTATATTGCCTACCAGTACCACAGCAAAATATATTCACTGAGAAACCAAGTTCCATCCACCTTTCCAAGTCAAGTAGAAGATAATATAATAAACTGAGAGATAAGCAAAGCAGCAACAGGAATAAGTTATTAGATACTTGCTTTGGTATAGTACCCTCAGTTTGGAAGTAAACTTGATGGATGCCTTCAAAGTTAATATGCAAGAACCTGACCTCCACATTCTGTAAAGTTGATACAGATCTGGAGAATCTTAATGTCGTCTCATTCACCGAGACACTAGGATAAATGAGATGTTTCAGGGGAATATTCCTAAATTTGGAGCTATTCAATTGGAAAATGGTTGTGGAAATGTCATCGAAAGGGGTGGTTTGTCATATGCCACAGGTCTCAAGTCCCATAAGTTGTATTTTGAAACCTGGCACCATTGATCGCTGTAAAGGACTGCAGGCTATTTGACAGTAAGACCAAATACCAGAATGAAGTCCCAATCATATGCATTTATAAAAAAAAACTCAAGTCTCCAGCATTCCCTAACTCTCTGTAGTTTGTGGCTGAGGGAGATTATCAAAACTATTGCCTCCTCTCCATCCCAGGTGGAGGGGAGGGAGAGTCTGCTTTTGGCCAGCTGCTGGAATCCGCACCTGGCAATTTGGGGCAAACACATTGAACATTTTTTAATTTATCTTTTAGATTAATTATAATGCCAAAAGGAGCTCAGCCAACATATTTTTGCAAGCTGCACATTATACGTCAATGAGAGGCATGTGGCTCACAAGCCATAGTTTCCCCCCTCCCCACATTATATCAAAGAATGTTTGTGCTTGCCCTTTAGCTTTAAATTTTTTATTATAATTGTATTTTAAAACACGAAAGATTAAAACTCAGAAAGTTAAAAATAGAAAGGAAAATAAACAAAAATGAAAATTTAAAAAAAGATGATTGAAAGCTGTATGGCAAGTTCAGCTTTTTCAATCTTCATTTCTTTGTTCTTCTGTAAAATCATATAATGGATATTGTACCGTAAATGGTCAGTTAATCTGAAATGCATTTTCAACAACTGAAAAAAATTATCTACATATGAATTATCTACTCATCAAATCCATAATTCATTTTACCTGTTTTTCCCTTCATGCACAGGAACTTCATGACTGGTTCCCAGCCATCCCAAAAAGTTTTTACTGACTTCTATTTAAGGAGAATTGTACATTTGTCCATTTCTGCAAAGCCCAATATCTTTACCTGCGATTCTTCAACTGAAGATATCTCTAGAATACAATATCAGGCTTCCGTCAGTCTTGAAAAACTATGGTATCATGCTCAGCACTGCATACGCTGCATGCGAAGCACAAAAGCCTGGGTTGGATTGTTATGGAGGATAGGCTGTTACCCAAGCAGCAAATCCCCCCTCTCCACACCACTGAACTAGTCCAATGGAAAGGCAGAGCCAATGTGATTGGATGCAGCTGGCGTCGCAGAGCTGGGCTAAGGACAGGAGCTCACACTGTCTTGTGGGGCCGACCCGGGAATTGAACCCTGGCCTGCTGGTTAACAGGCACAGCATCTTAACTGCTTGAGCCACCCACAGCCCTGTATTGTATTCCGGGCTGTGGGTGGCACAAGCGGTTAAGACGCTGTGCCTGTTAACCAGCAGGCCAGGGTTCGAAACATATCCACTGCAGCACACCAATGTGCCATAAATGTAACTGTTTTGCATCCTGTTTTGCTTTTGAGCTGGTGTTTCTAGCCTGAACAAAATATTTTGGATTTTCACTGCAGAGCATGCTGTGTGAAAAGTTACTTTATCACATCTTCGGCAGTGCTTAGATCCAGTGCCTGAAGAAACAAACACATATTAAAAATACCATAACCTCGGCAAGGCAAAATTATCGGGAAGACAAGTAAAAAATGTATTTTGGATTGAATGCAGGAGAAAGCTGGGATGTCGCAACTCCCTTGAAATGTCGGTTACTACTTCAGCCGAACCCATTCAGTTTTCTGAGCTGAGGCTGTGGTATTTGGCATCATTTCTCCTGTTCTTTTGATAAGGACCTAAACAGGATGTACTTGTAAATTAAATGAAAAACAGCTCTGGAAGTTTTCCTCCCTCAGGAATAAGTATTAAGATTGGCAGATGGCTGAAGTCGAAATACACAGGAATGCACTTCAGCCAGTACTTGGAAATTGTTCCTGCAGATATTACTGAGGTCGATTCATCAAGTCCCATTGGGCATCCGTCTGCAATGAGTCAGTTTTTAATGGCCTGGAGCAGAATACTTGAATCCAAATTGTTTCAAAACCACCATAGCCTTAAGAACTTAAATGCAAAAATAACTTCCAAGTAATAACCTCAGCTCACGAAATGCTGCTTAATTTCACATATACAGTCAAGTAAATCATGATTAAGTTAATGATCTCGGAAGCCTTCTGAATGAGCTGATGGTCCTGCTTGTGCCTGCCTGTTCATATACTCAAATCCCGCTCAAATGGTGGCCCACACTTATGGATGAACAGACTGTAATGTGAACTATAATATGATTGTTCTGTAAAGGATTGTAAAGTGAACTAGGTTCACACTTCTGAAACTCAGGTCAAGGTCTTGAACTTTACCTGCTATTGCCGGTTGCAGCCATGCATTTTGAGAACAGAGTAATATTGATAATAGTTATCTATCTACATAAGTTCCTTGGCCATTGTGTTAGTTTGTCTGCGTGTTCCCCATCAATCAAGCAGGCTGAAGGTTCTATACCCTTGTGTCTCTGGGACAAAGAAGGCTGAGGGTTCTATTCCCATCTGCCTCTGGCATAGGGAAGGTGGTTCGAGCAGGGTGACCAGATGCCCAAACCTCAAAAAGAGGACAAGGTATTGGATTCCTCTCAGCCTGGCCTTTCCAGCAGACAATGGCACATTTGCCTACTCACGAGTAAAGCTGCGATATTGGGCACTTTCACTTTCCCATAGAGCTCAATGCATATTTTTATTTTTAGATTTTTTGGCCATAACTTTTGTTAGGAAGAAGATATTTCAAAACCGATTTTTGCATTGGCTTCTGCTCTTCAATGCAAATCCAATGAAATATGACACAAGGGGGTAACGCATGCCATTGCAAAGTTCTAAAATGAAGGCAAAATGGAGGAAAATGAAGCCCTTTTAGAGAACCCATGGACAAGAGGCTAAAAAAGAGGACAAATCTGAAAATTTCCAGTCTTATGATCACCCTGAGTTAGAGTGTTGAATAACAGGCTAGGCTGATAAGAAGTGAGGGACAACTGAGGAGAGCCATTGAGGATGGAGGTGGCAAAAAGAGCTGTGAAAGGAAGTTGAGATGAACTGATTTAATACCTAAGGAAAGATTTTAGGAAGATTTAGGGAATTTGTGGGATTGTTTTTTACTGATTAGTGTTGTTATATCGTACTTCATAAGCGACAGCTGCAGGCTGTTAACTGTATAATAATAATGACCTTATACAGTAATAATGATCTATATATTCCGCATTCCATGGTCCGCCCTCGGATCCTGATGGATCCTGATGGCTTCCTGAGGGCTCTGGGGGATTTTCCTGCTGCCAGAGCTGGAGACTCACCCGGCTCCTTGGTCAGTCTCTGGAACATGGAGATGACCAGGGCCCTGGATGAGATTGCTCCTGAGCCGTAGATCAAACACAGCTCCTTGGTTTTCTGGAGAGCTGTGGGCTTTGAAACAGCAAGGTTGACGTTTAGAGCGACGGTGCCGAAAGATTCATGTCATTTCTGATCGGGCAGAGGCCAGGGCTCACTGGTGTGCCTACTCTGCGGTGGTGGTGGTGGCTAAAAAAGAATATTTTGCTACCACCATCGCATCCACAGAGAACTGCCCAGCAGAGCTCTTCCGTGTGGTCCGGGGCCTACTCCATCTGGCCCCCCGTACTGACGTGGTAGAGCACACGGAGGCCCGCTGTGGCGAGTTCGCCCAACACTTTGCGGACATGGTTGATCAGGTCCGGCATGACTTGGACGCCACTTTAACAACATCCAACGATGTCCCTGGGACACCTGCCTTGTCCATTTTTTGGGATTCCTTTCAGCTTGTAGAACCTGAGGATGTGGACAGGATTCTCTGTAGTGTGAGACCATCTGCATGCCCGCTGGACCCTTGCCCAGCTTGGCTTATCAGACTGGCCCGGGATGGACTGGCCGAATGGACAGGGAGGGTGGTGAACTCCTCTCTGAGGGAGGGGGTGTTGCCTTCTGCATTAAAGCAGGCGGTGGTTCGCCCCCTCCTGAAAAAACCCTCCCTGGATCCTAAAAACCTAAACAACTATCAGCCAGTCTCAAACATCCCATTTCTGGGCAAAGTGGTCGAGCGGGTGGTGGCATCCCAGCTTTAGAAGGTCCTGGATGAAGCTGATTATCTGGACCCCTTCCAATCTGGTTTCAGGCCATGGTTTGGGACAGAGACTGCCTTGGTTGCCTTGGTGGATGACCTATGCCGGGGAATGGACAGGGGGAGTGCGTCCCTGTTGGTCCTGCTGGACCTCTCAGCGGCCTTCGACACCATCAACCATGGTGTCCTCCTGGGTCGGTTGGCCGGGCTGGGGATTGGAGGCACTGTTTTGCAGTGGTTCCGCTCCTTCCTGGCTGACAGATCCCAGAAGGTGGTGCTCGGGGATGTTTGTTCGGCACCCTGGCCTCTTTGGTGCAGGGTGCCACAAGGTTCCATTCTATCTCCCATGCTATTTAACATCTACATGAAGCCGCTGGGAGAGGTCATCCGGAGGTTTGGAGTGAGGTGTCATCAGTATGCTGATGACACCCAGCTCTACCTCTCCTTTCCTCCTGAGTCCAAGGAGGCAGGTGAAATCCTGAATTGTTGTCTGGAGGCAATGGGGGACTGGATGAGGGTGAACAAGCTGAGATTAAATCCTGACAAGACAGAGGTTCTCCTGGTCTGGAAGGCCTCGACTCGGGTATTGGAATATCATCCTGTTCTGGATGGGGTTGCACTCCCTCTGAAGGAGCAGGTTCGCAGCTTGGGGGTTCTCCTGGATTTGCAGCTGCTCCTGGAGTCCCAGGTGGCGGCTTTGGCCAGGGGAGCCTTTGCTCAGCTTCGGCTCATCTGCCAGCTGCAACCATACCTGAGTTGCTCGGATCTGGCCACGGTGACGCATGCCCTAGTGACATCGAGACTAGACTATTGTAACGAGCTCTACGTGGGGCTGCCTCTGAAGACGGTCCAGAAACTTCAACTAGTCCAGAATGTGGCGGCCCTTGTGGTTGCTGGGGCTCGTTGGTTCGACTCTGTTGGGCCACTGCTTCAGCGACTACACTGGCTGCCCATTCGTTTCCGGGCTGAATTCAAAGTGCTGGTCCTGACCTTTAAAGCCCTAAACAGCTTGGGTCCAGGGTACCTGAGGGACCGCCTCCTTCTATACAATCCGACCCGTCACCTAAGGTCATCTGAGGGGGCCCTGCTGACTGTGCCGCCACTAAAAGACGTGAGAGGTGTGGCGGCCAGAGATAGGGCCTTCTCAGTGGTGGCACCCCGGCTTTGGAACTCCCTCCCCATAGAATTAAGGAAAGCTCCCTCGTTGCAGAGCTTCAGGCGGAGCCTAAAAACCTTTTATTTCAAAGGGGCTTTTTAACAGGGGAGAGGTTGGGGGGACTTTGGTTTTATATTGTTTTTACTGTATCTTTTAGCCTATATGTTTTAATTGTTTTTACTGTATTTAATTATTTATGTTTTTAATTGTGTTTTATGTTTCTGCCACCTTGAGTCGGGCTAGACAGCCTGAGAAAGGAGAGATACAAATTTTTAAAATAAATAAATAAATAAATAAATATATGGCCAACAGCATTTCAAAAGAGGAAGACACACTAATATACACATTAATTGTATATTTTGCCGGAATAGAGTTAGGATACTGTTGGAGAAAAACAAATGCCAAGCCTCCTTAAACATTTCTTTGGAATCCAGTCGCTGGGCTTTGTAATTATAACTCATTAAACCACTGTTGTACCAACTACCTATTATTAACAATAGGATGTGCAATCGATAGATGGTATTTTGACAAAAATAAATCATTCTTAATCTTTTTAGTAAAATGTTTGGGAATATTATATAGATTGGCTTTTTAAAAAAATGTTTTAGACTATTACAGTGAAAGATGAGCTGATGGGATTTTATTTGCTATGAACATTAAATGGAATTTTCATGTTCAGAGGGAGGACGGCAGTTGGGGAAAAGTGAACAACAAACAACAGAGAAGAAATATTATCTTCTTGACCTGCTTCTGAGCTTTCCAGAGGCATATGACTTGCCTATTTGAGTAATGTCATGTTGGACTAAATTTTTGGAATGCATTTTTGGAGTGATCCAAGAGTGGGTATAAAGCTCCTCATTACAAAACACCACACATTACCAGAGCAATCTCATGTGCCTATGAGGAGATAATAGAAAGGTTTCTAATTATTTCCCCATATCAGTGCAATAGGTGTGAAAAAGGGGTTTGGAGCACAGCAGTTCAAGATAGCTGAAAAACTCTTTCAGGTTCTGCAGCACTTTTTCTAAGGTGGTCCAGAGTACTAAGTAATCTGTCCTTCTTTCTCTAAGTGATCTGTAAGTGGAGAAATACAGACAGTAAATTTGTTAGTACAGACATTTGCGCTAGCAACAGTGTATCAGAATCTGTTAGTGTATTACCCCCTACCTCAAGAACAAAGAGCCGGAGACAGATGCTGGATTTGATGGCCACTTTATTAAAATATAACATATTTAAAACCCAACAAAAGGGGCTGCTAACTTGTCGTGCTGGTAGCTAAAAAAAAAAGGAATGGCGAAAGCCTGGCTCAGGTGTCACCCTCACAAGGGTACCCATCAACACCAACCCGAAGGTCGAGACAGCTGGGCGCTTGGTCAATCAAAGCAGCTGAACACTCGGTACACCCAAATTAATACCTGGCCAAACCAAGCCTAACTTCCCAGGTACAGGGCTAGCCATCCCGACCTACGTCCGGTCTGGTACCAATAGGCAAGGGATGCGTAGCACTGACCCTGCTGTCTCAGGCAGTCACCGAAGGCCTATTCTGCCTACTCCAGCACGACATCTGCCACATGGGGAACCTGGCTAGAACATGGTTCCACCGCCCCATTAAAGACAGGTTAGCAGCCCCCTAACTAAAAACCAAACATATTCCTCTATGGCCAAATCACTAAGGTGGATCCCATCTGATCTAAAAAACACGGGGCAGCTGCCACATGACGTGACGGTGATCAATCACCAACCCACCCCAATACTCAACAAAAATGCGCCCGTAGGCATAGCCCGCATACAGGCCAAATCACAATCCGGATGTCCTTAGCCCCTCTCCAACCCACCTGGGAAAGAAGGAAGACCAGACAAACAGCTGGGCACCCCACTTCACAAGTGATAGGTCTTATCTAATCTGCACCCTGAGGCCCACCGTCCTCATCTGGGTCAGATCGTTCTCACCCAGGTACACCAGCAAAACATCAGGGGGTGGGTTGTCACGTAAAAATTCACTGACTATGGGCAGCAGCTGACCCCTCCCCATACCTCTCTGGACAGCCCAGGCAATACACACGTCTGGACCGAGGCCAAGACAGGAGCCGGTGCCACTGCGTTCGGCCCCACTTCTGGGCCCAGAAGAGGATGGAGTGGCCAATCACCAGGATTCGAAGAGGTCTTGATGAAGAGGAGTCTACAACAAAAACAAAGAGAAAGACAGTAAATAACTGCATCAAGGCAGAATACAACTCATCAAACAACACAGCAAATGAGCTCCCCCGAGCATCATTTGCGTACATGATACCGAAAAGCAACCGAGCGCCATCATCCGATGCGCCGGATGACCTCTTCAGTGAGCCCTACACTAAAGGCCAATGTAGCAGCGCCAATCCAAAGGGAATGGACCTGTAAAAGTCTGGGGAGAGACCAAGAATGGTCACCGCCCAAGCAAAAACAGCCCGAAACTGGAAAAATGTAAGTGGAGCCCCGTCCGCATGTTGGAACAAGGGGCCCACAAAATGAACCACCCTGTCTCTGTAACGAGTTAGAGCCCGTACCGGGCACAGGGCGTGGCCGGGAATAGCCATCAACCTGATTACCACTCCCCAGGCCCTCTGGTCAGTCTTGGACCTGCGTAGCCGCAGGATATAGACCGAGCTTTCGAGGGTCACGTCCGACCACCACAACACCCAGGAAGGGTCGGCAGAACGAGACCGCACCAAAACCTCGCTGATCCGAAAGGCCCCAAAGAACATAACCAGAGTCACAGCCCGAAAGAGGTCTCTTTCAAAGTTGGAACTACAGCACCGGCCAAAGGCCTCCAATAAATACCCCAAAATCTTGACAGTCACCGGTTTCCTCTGATCCGGGACCGAGGGTCTGTCCCTACGCATGCCCTCCAGCATGGGTCGGATCTTAAAGTTTTGGGTAGTACCCACCACTCCTTTGGGCCAGCCATAAAGGCCAGGGCCGAAAGGTACACAGAAATGGATTTTGGGTGCAGGCCTGATTCAAAAAGGAAAAGCAGAAACCTGAGCAAGATGTCCATAGGCAGATGCCATTCCACAGGCAAACTTTTGGCCTGGCAGAAGGCTCCGAACTCTCCCACCTTTCTTTCACAGCTGCTCCTCGTCAAAGGAGCCAGCGAACCCATAATCAACCTTTGCGCCCTCACGGTCCAAGGCTCCACAGCCACTCGAGCATGGGGTCTAGGTCCTGACGGGCAGCCGGGGTGAGTTGCCTGAAGCGGTTGTCCTGAAAACGAGACAGAGCGTCGGCAACACCATTTTCAAGCCCCGGGATATGACTAATCGAAACTACCAAATTAATGCGCAGGCACTGCAAGACAAAAGCATGCACCAAACGCATCACCCTTGGAGAACGAGAAGTCTGCTTGCGAATAACATGCACAACAGCCTGGTGTCGCACCAAAATTGAACCGTAGAGTTCTGAAATTGGTCGGCCCAGATGTGTACAGCTACTACAACTGGAAAAGTTCTAGAAAGGTAAGATCATGCACAACATCACCGTCGTCCACGAAGGAGGCCAGGGATGAGCACACCATCTTCCCCTAACATAAACTCCAAAACAGTGGCCACCTGCAGCATCCGAATTGACCTGCAGGTCAGCCTTGAGAATCTGGACTTCCCCCCAGAAAGAAGTGCCATTGAAGTCAGACAGGAAGGTCAACCAAACCTTCATGTCATTCTTCATGGCAGCCGCCACCCTCACCCTAAGGTGGAGTGCCTGCAAGCCAACCATGGCATCACACAGACGCCAAAGGAAGGCCCGACCGGGGGCCACCACCGTACAAGCAAATTTAAATGACCCACCAACACCAGCAAATCCTTCAGCGAGATTTTCCTCGCATGCAAGGACTACTCTAAAAGGTAGCGCAAGGTAACTAATTTGTCCTCGGGCAACCTGGAACACTGCGCCAAAGTGTCCAATTCTATTCTCAAAAAGGTCAAGGTGGTGGCAGGCCCCTCGGTCTTCTCTTCTGCCAAGAGAGCACCCAACTCTATACAAAGGCTCTGAAAGGAGGCAAGTAGCCTGTCACACTGAGCAATACCCACCGCCCCCATAAAAAGAAGTCGTCCAAATAGTGGACAACCCTCCCAAAAGGGGACCTTGTACGCAGAGCCCACTCTAAAAAGGTGCTAAAAGCCTCAAAGTCTGAACATGAAACAGAACAACCCATGGGCAGAGCTCTGTCAACGTAATCCCGCCCTCAAACCACATACCCAGCAGGCAGAAAATCACTCGGATGAATAGGGAGCAGCCGAAAGGCTGACTCCACATCGGTCTTGGCCATAAGGGCCCCAGACCCGCAGGTTCGCAAAAGCCGAACTGCCTCATCCAGTGAAGTATACCCAACTGAGCACAGGTGAGGGGGAATACCATGGTGAATTACCCGGAACTGGCCCGGGGCCTTCCAAAGGCCAAAGGGGAGACTCTCAAATTCGGAAAGGGGGGGACGTAAAAGGACCAAGTACACTGCTGGTGGCAACCTCCTTGGCCAACTTTTTACGTACAACAGCCTCCCTACCCTTCACCGACTTCAAGTTCGCCACCCAGAAAGCCTGAGCCGGGCGAGGAGCCGGAATTCGGAAACCCACAACGAAACCACTCAACAAAAACCTAGCAGCCTCCCTATCAGGGTAGGTCTCAAGCAAAGCAGTCAACACAGACAGATTAACTGGGGTCGGCCCCTTTTACAGCAACCTCTGGCCCCGGCACCTTAAAACCCTTTCGCTCTTGAGCAGGCGCTGGCAGGGTGCTTTCCACCACACACTGTACAGAGGTGGCTAAAAGAGGGTGGGGGGCAACAAGTCTTGAAACAAGTTCCTATAGACCAAATTAATAGCAAGCCCTTTGTCCTTGCGCCCCCAAGGTGCCCGAAGACGCCTTGGGTAGCGACGAAGGGTTGCGAGCAATGAGGTAACCGCTGTCTGGGCGGTCACCCTGGATGGGTTCGGCAGTAGCCACAACCTGCATCCAAAGCTCAAATTCCGAGGCTGACCAGTCCAGGGAAGGGTAGGACTGAAGAGGTCGACATAGTCGCCTCTCCATATCTTTTCCTTCACGGACATGGCCAAATGTCTGCCCCCTTTGCTATGTGGAGATCGAGGCAGACCCACCCAGAGACCATCACATGCCCCCATGCCCATAGGGGGCCATGAATAGTAAGGGCACACCTAGCCTGGTGTCTACCAAGGCGTCATTTGAGCTCGGACCCCGAAACATTAAAGCCCCCCGACCCTTCCTAGCGAAGGTACGGGTGGGCACAACAGCAGAAGGTTCCGCATCCCTGTTGGCTGCCCTTTCCCTGTCCTCCCTCTTCTGCACCTTATAGCGCTCCATAAGGGTTTGACAATCCAATAACTCCCAACTCCATCCGAGGAAGTTGGCCCAGGAGGGGGGGGAGGAGACGGGTTGGGATTGCGAGGGGCCCTGCCACCCCGTTTCTGCACCCACCTGCCCATGTCACCACCCACAAGGGGTTACCAACCACCACCCTGAATGTAATTAATTAATACAAAGGATATGCAGCACTGTAGAATCAAAGCAGAGTTGCAGCAGAATCTCAGTCACCACCCACAAGGGGTTACCAACTAACACCCTGAATGTAATCAATTAATACAAAAGATGTGCAGGCCCGAAATAAGCCTAGGTCTAGTGGGAAAACAAAATGCAGCAGCCACAGCAGGCCTAGCAGGCCCAAAAGAAGCCCAGGCCTAGTGTCAGAACAAGTGTTCTTTATTAACACCAAAAAGGATATGGGCTGCGATAGCAGCAACAGTAGAGAACAGCAGAGTTGCAGCAGAAGACCAGGCCAGGAAGCAGGATAAGGTAGAGGCAGCAGCAGCACCAAGGATGAGGCAGCACCACACAACAGTGATCACCAGCAGCCACAGCACCAACAGCAAGCACCAGCAGCTTCCCCAACTGCTACCCCAACTCAAATCAATGGAGAAAATGGGGGGAGGAGGGGCTGGGCAGCAATGACCAACCTAAGGCCCACCTGTCCAGTAAAGCTGAATGCAGCAAGGTAAGTCACCCACAAGCAGATAATTCAACTAGGATGGCTGCCCTGGCCACAAGGCCCAAAGTCAACTAAAATGGCTGCCACTATAAAATGGCTGCCACCATGAGGTGCACCCAAAATGGCCACCGGCCATGATGGGCCTGCAGAAGAAGGCTCCTCAGTAGAGGATCAAGGCAGCCAGCAGCAGGGGGGGGGAACCCCTCCACTAAATTAGCCAAGACCCTGAGGCTCTAGCCAAGCCTCTACAAAATGCAGCAGCCCTGAAGGCCGAGCCAGGGGTCCCTGAAGTGAGGGAAGCCCAATCCTAAAGCTGGAAGGGACCCAGTGGATCATCCAGTCCAACCCCGTCTGCAGCAGGAGATTCTCATCTTGTGCCCCCCCCACCCCAGTCGGCAACAAGGTAAAGAACGGGCCCCAAAGAGTGTTGAGGAGAGTCCCTGGAGAGCTGCCTCTCCGACGACTCTCCAGCGAAGACTGGAGGGACGCTGCCGGCAGCACACATACAGCGTCCCTCCAGCGCCGCCCCCTGGCCATAGCAGCCAATAGGCTGTGAGCATCTCCTCCGGCCAGACCATCCCGGCCGGGGGAGGCAAAAGGGCCAGCCCATTAACGGGCTGGTCCCATTCCAAAGGCTTGAAGTGGCATCACAAGAGGCAAAAACTATAGAGAAAAACATTGACAATCGCTGCTCTAAATGGTAATATTTGGTAGGAGACAAAACATCAGACTTCAGTATTTCCATACTAGAACCTGAATAAGATACACAGGACCCATTTTTCCCTATCTGCATTGTATTTACCATATTTTTATCCCACCTTTCTCTCATTAATCAGTCAAACTCAGTTCTTTTCAACCAGTATTTCACGTTATGGTGGGGGTATTTGACCCTACTATTACGATGAACATGGAACTTTCTATCACTAGGTCTGATTCCACTGAAAATAGAGATGGCTAGGAAAGCGGTGCCCCAACAGACAAGATGTGGGGATACAACAGTCTCACCCTTCAACAGAGGCACAGTCGGGGGAAGGAAAGTGCATAGTAAGAGATCAGGAGGTGGCAGATCAGGAAAAAGTATGTGTAAAGCTAGCCATGAGTGCAACAGTTCTGCTGCTGTGTAGCTGTGGTGCAACAATGATGGGGCAGTTCTGGCTCACCTGCTGACCCCATACCGCATGACCATGCTCAGTGGTGGGTTTCAGGGAGTTCTCACAGGTTCTATAGAACCCTTTGCTAATGAGCACCTGGTTCTGGGAACCAATTCCTAATGGGACATAGAACCTGTTGTTAATTTATTTGAATCCCACCATTGACCATGCTAGCCAGAATTGTATGTAGTTGCCTTCAAGCTGCTTTGAATAAGGTTCAAACTGATCAGTGATCAGTTGTGAATCACCAGGTGTGGATCAAAAGCCTAACTATGGCCTGTACAACACTTACCAAACAGGATCAACTTCATTCTTTCTTTCTTCATCAGCTGAAAACTGGGCTAAAAGAATTCCTGATGGTGGTATAAAAGCACTATATTCCCCACTCTCTCCTTGTTCTGAAACACTTAACATTAAAATCAATACAAATGCAACAATTTATGTCTACATTCATTCCCTTGTCTGCTTCTTTCTGCTTCCTGTCCATGTCCTGATGATGGTAAATATGTGGATATAGATCTACCAGCATATGTAGAGATTCAATGTGATTCAATTCCCAGGGTATCTGTCTCTTAATTTCATTGATGCAAGAGGTAGTTGCAATTTGCAGGATGCTAAACCATGTCTAATTCATTTCTAACCATGAACTATGCACATCTTTAACAATATGCTATAAAATACACTTTGATTAGTTATCTAACTAAACACCAATGCTCTGCCTGTTGGTATTCAAACACCATCAGCTCCAAAGAGCAACAGGGCTTTGGCACTTAAGCAGCTGTCTCAAAGCTACCAAAGTGTCACAGGTGCAGAGCATCATGCAATGATGAGAAAAAGCGGCACCTGTTGAGTGGCCCCCTTTAAATTGTTAAAGTGAAGCTCTATCTTTGCATCTGGCAACTCTATACATACCCCCAAATCCAGAGTAACTACAGGTGCATGTAAGAGACTTTATATGCACCTGTAGTTACTGCACCACCTAGTGAAAACCTATGGAAAATTCATATTGGAATCCAGAGTAAGTTGTTCTTATACCGGAGCAAGGATTCCCCATAGTTACTCTGGATTTTGCCCATATAGAAGTGAAATCAGGCTCTACTTTTCAATTATAAAACGATCCCAAACATATGCAGAGCTTTGTTTGCAATTCTCCATTGTGTGATTTCCAACCAACCATCCAAATAAATAAATATGTCCCTAAAACAAATGTACTTCTAAAACAGCATGAATTAGATGACCATAAATATAATAAGGAATATACCTCTAAAACAGATATACCCTAAAACAGCATGAATTAGAAGCATTTAGAGGCTTTTTAGGTTTGGTCTATTGGCAGAAAGAATCATGACAATAAAAATCATGTCTGCTTTTGTAAAATGGTTGCCCATGGCATGAACAATGTGCTGTTGGTGCACATTCTGAGCCACAGCAATAAGAGGCATGAGTGCAACCGTTCTATTCCCTTACCTGTCAAAGATGAGAAGTCAATGGTAGCAGCAGAGAAGTGGGTGGGTAAGGGAAGGTAGTGGACAGACAACAGGGTGGGTTGTGGTCAGGACCTAGGGTAGGTGGCGGTCGGAGGCAGCAGTGGCTCACACCAGCTCCATACCCAATGACCTTTTCCCACCAAATACACTACCAAAATAGATGATGCGAGTCTAAAAAGATCCATAGTTGGATCCAGTAGAATATTTTTACTTACCCTCCAATTTGCCTTTGGGTCAACCTCTAATAAGTGCCACTCACTCCTTTGTGGTGCTGGTGGCCAGGGTAGGACTGGGGCCTTAGGCAGAATCTTGATGGGATTGTGGGAAAACAACCAGATAAAAAAGGTTGAGTTTAGTCCTCAAAGATGCACTGTAAACCTATCACTCATAATTATACAGCATGTTCTGGGAATCCCAAGATGCGCCCCCCCCCTCTACTGGAATGGTCAGGGCGGAAAGCAGAGGTCTAAAAGGCCAGAGAAACAGAGCTACTCATTCATTTTGTGATGGATGCACAGATGTTTTCCTCCCTGAGGGAGGATGGAGGAGAAGGAAAGAATAAAAGAGATAATAGCATATCATGTCAGCAACCTTCCCCAGGAACTGCAAAAGTGATTCTTTATTATCAAGGGAGTTTGGGAGATAATGCAATTGGAAGCTTTGCTCCGCACATAGGAAGTAGAGGCCTAAGAATGTCTGTGAAAAAGAAAAGAAATTTACATAGCAAGATAACGCCAGCAACATAAAAGGAGAAGGAAAATAGATACTGCCATACTAGTATTGTTGAAACATTTAGGCTGGTTGCTGAATCTCCCTCTAAAAAAACTATTATTGTTGAGTGAATGTGGAATTAAAAGGTGTTTAAATTGTTAGGATGGCCAGGATAGGACAAACATTGAGTCCAATTTCTGAATTTTAAAAATAATAATAATATAGTCACCACAATGGGAGTGGAGCCAGATAAGGTCCAACATGGCACCTCAAAATCTGGAAATGGCTGGCTTTTGACAACATGACTTTCCTTTGCAGAACATAGTTTTGTTAGTGATGCCAATAAAATATTGACTGACTATTCTCACAAATGTGTTCCACCTGCCCAGCAGTATGTATGTTTTGTGGAAACACATAGAGTGGTGCCTTGGTTTATGAGCATATTTCGTTTCAGAAGCATGCTTGTAATCCAAAATGCTTTTAACATAAAATAGATTTTTCCATGACAAATAATAATGGAAATAATAATGGAAACTCAGACAATTTATTCCACAACCCAAAAAATATTCATATAAAAATGAATGAATGAAAACTGGCACTTGCTGAATGTCCTTTTCTGCACAATTATTAAAGGTCCTGGAGCCCTGAAGTTGAAATTTTAGAGACCCCTGCTGACTGCTGTAATATTATATAAAATAATAAAAAATATCAGGGTGATAGTTTTCAGGCATGGAGAAGTGTGTGTGTTTGTGTGTGTGTGTGTGTGTGTGTGTGTGTGAGTGTGAGTGTACTGGCTTCTGTTTTTGTGAAACTCATGATGCAATCCTAATCTGCAGTTAGGCCAGCCTAAACCCCACTATAAGTCCTGTGCTGACCTAGGGGGTGTCACCAAAATGCTGTAAGGCTCTTCTGCGTCATTCCTGGGACTAGTGCACAGACATGCGCTTGGATCCCTACATCACCAAGGAAACATGAAGACTAATGAGTTATGCCACCCTAAATTAGGATTGCAACCTCAATGGCTTCTTCTTTAAAGGATATTTTGTAATCCCTGATGATGAGTAGACTTTTCACTTGACACTTGGGAGGAGGCAGAATTTTAGAGGAGTAGTATTGGGAAGGGGTACTCTAACAACATTTTATTAACTCCCATACCACCGATTCTCTATCAGAATGTTATTTAACATTAGCTTACCAGTTAAGCTGTCAGGGAACAAACTGGGATTCTTACTAGATTTCATACTGGATTGCATGAGGCTGGATTCTGAATGATGTTTCCCAAATGCAATCACCCCCACCCAATATCACATTACAAGTTTTCAAAATAAATGTGTTTTGCAGGATAATGAGTAATGAGGCACTTAAGAGAAATTGCTGACCCCAGCCCCTTTTCCCGTGTCGAAAGAACTTAGCATTCAGTGACAATTCTAAAGGGATTTATTTAAGCCTCGAATAAGTATTTTGGGGGGACTTAATTAGAGGAAGTGCTTGAGCTGGATTCACATGCCAAAAGGGATTCGTTGGGGACTAAAATGAAGCCTTTCCTGTACTCAAATTAGTCCTTTCAAAATAGTTTGACAGGGGGAAAAAGGAATTTGGAAAACGTAATTCTTTCTGAACTATCATGTTTATACCCATGTGCTGGAGATTTGTGTTGAGAGACTGGATAATTCAAAAAATATTACTCTTACTGTTGTTTTCTCAATCACCTTCAGATCAAAGGACTGTGTGATATTTAATGTCCAAAGAAAGGTTCCATAGTTTTAGAACCCTACTTAGAACCTCGTAACACTGCAAGTTTGAATCAAGCCCCATTTTGTGATTTAAGAAAGCTTATATGAAAGTGGTCAGTGACAATGTATCCACTTTTTCCAGGACATGTCCTCTTTTAGTGCTTTGTGTCCTGGAAAAATTATTGTCCTTTTCCTTATGTGCAGAAAGCATCTAGCCTTCTTGTAATTAATAAAGTTTGGGCACAATCCAGAGTGAGGGCAGTGAGGAGAGCCCTACCTGGGCTGTCCCAACTATTCTGAATCCAGAGCAGAGAGTTATGCTGGATCCAGAGAGCAAGGAACCCTGGCCTGCCCTAACTGCTCCAGAGAATGCTAAGTAGGCATCAAGTGACACCTGGGGAGGGCTTGCTCCTGAGGAGACCTCTCTCAGATCACATTAAACAAGGAATAGCTGTGGTGCCTGCCTTATAAAGAGTCCCTGATGAGATGCCAGTACAGTCTACAGTAAATACAAGGGGCTGCTTGGATTGGCCTGCTATATCCCCAGGTTAGTGGGCTGCCATAGTTGTGCCATATCCTGAAGTTAAGAGGCAGGGGTTCCAATTAGGCTGGCCAAGAACTCAGATTTTTGGTCAGCACTGCCATTCTTACTCTGCCTTATCATGGACCCCTATGGTCTGCTCATTACAATACCTGCTCCTGAGGTGCTATAACTCTGAGGAGCTGGAAGAGGGAACTTGTGCCCTGGAAACAGGCTCTGGATCCAGAGTAACTGCTCTGCCCTAGGCAATGCTAAACATGCCCTCAGCATGCCTCTCCTTAACTGCCTAGGTGGCCATTAGGCTGCCGCAGCTAGGGCAGCCCAGATCCACTTGGCTTGGGGCAGCCTAAGGCTACAATCCAGAATAAATATGGGACCTTTTACACTGATGTAGTTACAGTGCTACCTATGGGAAACCTATGGGAAATGCATAGAGCAATCCAGAGTAAGTGCCTCTTACGTCTTCCCATAGTTACTCTGGATTGTAGGGCAAGTTGCCTTAAGCTACCCAGAGCAGAGAAAAAATAGCTAGGGTGGCCCATCTTGCAATTGGGTCATGATAACCCAAGTGCACTTCTGGATTGTACCGTATATGTAATAAATTATATGTAATATACAGCACAATCCAGAGCAACTAATCTGTCCACATAAGAGCTCTTGAGTTGCCCTATCTAACACTAGGTTGGAGCAACTGCAAGATGCTCCACCCCAGTTACTCTGGAAAAGGCTTAGGGCAGAGCAAGGCAACATAGGGTGCCCTAAGAGAGGTGGACCTGCTCTGCCCTAGCTGCTCTGCCCTAGGCAGCTCAAGAGAGGCAAGTTGAGGGCATGTTTAGCATTGCCTAGGGCAGAGCAGTTCCTCTGTATCCAAAGCCTTTTTCCAAGGCAGAAATGTCCTCTTCCAGCCCTCAGAGTTAAACCACCTCAGGAGCAGGTATAGTAATGAGTAGACCCATAAGGATCCATGATAAGGCCCGAGTAAGAATGGCAGTGTTGACCAAAAATCTGAGTTCTTGGCCAGCCTAGCTGCAACCCCTGCCTCTCAACCTCAGGATATGGAACAAACTACGGCTGCCCACAAACCTCAGGATACAGCAGGCCACTCCAAGAAGCCCCTTGTATTCACTGTAGAATGTACTGGCATCTCATCAGGGACTCCTTATAAGGCAGGCACCCAGTGGCATCACCAGACTGGTGCAGCTAGTGTGGGCCACATTGGTGACACACTCTGTATGGGGTGATGCACCAGAGGGGCGTTTGGCAGGCCCCGGGCATCAGCGAGCCCATTCAGGCTTGCTCCAAGGAGGAGCAGCAGCCAGAAGCTGCCACTTGTCCTCGGAGTTGGCCCAAATGGCCAGCTGAGATGCACAGCGCAGAAACACACTGAGCATGCTGAACAGCTTCAGATGAGACTTCCGTAGAGTGTAGGAAGTCTGTGCCTCTGCACGGCCATTCGGTCTCGCTCAGGAAGCGGAGTGGCAGCCGAATGGCTTCAGAAGAGTACTGCATAGGCACCAACTCTGATGCCTGCACAGTCTCCTCTGAAGCCAAAAGGCTTCAGAAAAGTACTGCGCAAGTGTCAGGGATGGTGCAAGTGCAGTACTCTTTCTGAAGCCAGTTGGCTTCAGAAACAACTGCACAGGTGCCAACTTTGGCAACTGCGCAATCCAGGTAGGGGGTGTGTGCATCCCAGGGGTGATGCACAGACTTCTGCACCGGGTGATGCGCAGAGTTGTGTCACCACTGTAGGCACCACAACTGTTCCTTGTTCAGTGTGATCTGAGGGGTGTCTCCTCAGGAGCAAGTCCTCCCCATGTGTCAATTACTTAGCATGCTATGGAGCAGTTAGGGCACCCTAGGCTTCCTGACTCTCTGGATGCAGCATAACTTTCTGCTCTGGATACAGAATAGTTAGGAGAGAGCAGTTAGGGCAGAGCAGGCTGAATTTGCTCTGGATTGTGCCCAAAATTTCATTCGGTGGCATAGCTAATGATCACATAGCCTGGTCCAAAGCTCAAAATGTTGCCCTGAAAGTGATGTCACAACTGGAAGTGATGTCAACCCCAGGTATTTCAAAAAAGAAAATTTGGAAAAAACCTGCCTCCTCTTCCTCAGCAGTTCACCACCCATTTGTTCTGCTAGTGGCATTGCCAAAGCACCTATTTGCTATTGGAACTTCATTGAAAAAGTTTGGTTCTTCCAACTTCATTCGAATGAAATGTTCTATGAAAACATTCTATCAAATGTTATGTTCATTTTCTCAGAAAATGAAAACACAAAAGCCTATGGAACAAAAAGAGGATATTCTTAACTCAAATTTTCCTATGATACTGATCGCTCTGAGAGCCAATGAGTTGTAATTCTGATACTGTATAGAGCTCATAAGGTGCTAATATAAATCAGGGCTCAGTCCATATTGACATATATATTACTGACAGTCCATATATCATAAGACAGTGACCATACCAGGCATTTCTAAGTGGTGCTCCTCTTATATTTAGCAGGGAAAGAATAAACATTCTTTTCTGCCCCATGAACATTTCCCCCACCAATGTGGGACACAATTTTCATTTTTTAACTTAATTTTTATTTGATTATGTTGTTGCGTGGGTGGGGGAAACAACAAAATCTTCTTCAACTCCAAATAGCAAATAGCAAATATCTCCGAAAGAAAGAGTATCATCCTTTCCAGAACAGATTGCAAATGTATTCCCAACTTAATTCAAATAACCAAACAATAGCACCTCCATCTTCTCTGGATCAAGCTTCAGGTTTTTTTACACCCACCCTATCTTTGACAACTGTCAGGCTCTCCACTGCCTAACTAGGAGCTGCTATTAGGTAGTTAGAACTACCTAAGTAGGAGCTGCTATGATGATAACATTATCAGTATGTTAAGAATAGTGCAGCCCAAGCCTCCAGTTCTGCATATATGTTTTAATATGTTAAAGACAAAATGTATCCCTGCAGCAGGCAGAACAGAACTGAACAAACCCAAACACACAAACTCATGAATTATACGCAGACTCCAGCTCCTCCCAGTTAGCCGATCATTGGCTGTTTAAAAATGGTCTATGAGTTCAGATCAGTGGCTTCATCCTGGCCAATCAAATATGCGGGATTAGGATTTTTTGTCAATTGATGGCCTCTGGCAACGGGCATAGTGGGTGCCAATTCAAACAAAACCTCATGCAACAATGGCCTCATTCAGAACAGTAGGAATCTGTACCTATTGACATCTTCATCATTTCCATTGTTTAGGAAATAACCTGAGCTAGCTTTATCCATCAGGACCATGGTGACCCTATATCCTGTTTTCCCAGGACATTTTCTGGATTTTAGTCTTGTATCCAGGAAAAACTTCATTGTCTTCTTTTACTTTGACAGCAGCAGCATGTACCTTTCTTGTAATTCATAAATTAAATGTAATAATTTAGTAATAAGCAATATAGTGTTTAAATTAACCTCCATCAGTCTTGAAAGACTATGGTATCGTGCTCAGCGCTGCATATGCTGCATGCGAAGCACATGAAAGCAATATACATGACTGTTTTTAGCTGTTAATTTATCATGTCCTATATATTTCTTGGTAATCCTACATTTTGGGGTATCCTGTCCTTTGTTTCGATTGACATAGAATCATAGAATCATAGAAACCTAGAGTTGGAAGGGACCTAGTAGGTCATCTAGTCCAACCCCCTGCCTGCAGCAGGAAATCCCCCTAGAGCATCCCCGACAGGTGATCGTCGAGCCTCTGCTTGAAGATCCCCAGTGAGGGAGAGTCCACCACCTCCCTTGGCAATCTGTTCCTCTGCCGAACCACCCTCACCGTCAGGAATTTTTTCCGGATTTCCAGCCGGAATCTCCTTTCTTGCAGTTTGTACCCATTGGTTCTAGTTCTGCTTTCAGAAGCAGCTATGAACAAATTGGCCCCTTCCTCCCTATGACAGCCCTTCAGGTATCTGAAGAGGGCAATCATGTCTCCTCTCAGCCTCCTCTTCTCCAGGCTGAACATCCCAAGTTCCCCCAACCTTTCCTCGTAGGGCTTCCCTTCCATCCCACTGATCATTCCTGTCGTTCTCCTCTGGACTTGCTCCAGTTTGGCTGCATCTTTCTTCAAGTGAGGTGCCCAGAAATGAACACAGTACTCAAGGTGAGGTCTCACCAATGCAGAATAAAGAGGAACTAGAACTTCTCGTGACTTGGAAGCTACAGTCCTCTTAATGCAAACTAAAATGGCATTTGCCTTCTTTGCAGACACATCACACTGCTGACTCATGTTCAGCTTGTGATCCACGGCGACTCCAAGATCCCGCTCACATGTTGTGCTGCCAAGCCAAGTATCCCCCATTTTATACCTATGTTTTTGGTTTTTATTGCCTAAGTGCAGAACCTTGCACTTCTCCCTGTTGAAATTCATTCTGTTTGTTACAGCCTAGGATTCCAGTTTATGGTCACCCTGACCAGGAAAGACAAGAGTGGCTGGTCTTAACAATCCATGATGGCTGGTCTTAACAGATGGCTAGTCTTAACAATCTAAGGACACAATCCTAACCATGTCTACTCAAAAGTAAGCCCCATTGTGTTCAATGGGTCTTACTCCCAGGAAAGAGTGTTTAGGATTGCAGCCTTCGTGTCCTGTTCACTTTCTCAGATGAAATAAGCTGAAAACACATCCGAATCACATCTGAATCTGAAGCAAGTGGAATAGTCTTGTGCAGGCAATGATGGGTGACTCTGCCCTCAAGCCATGTTTTTTTTTTTAAAATCAGCCCTTGGAAGCCCACTCTTAAAGGTAAATGCTGCTGCAAATGCATTTTACATCAGCTTATTTTAAACCAAAGTACATTATCTATAATGTTTTGCAGAACCCAAAGCATATATGATCTACATAGATTATGTTAGAGATCATTGTCTCCAATTAGAACAAATTAAAAGAAGATTGTTCTTATGCATGCAATGAGCATTGAATAGAACCACATAATGTGCAATTATTAATTTGCTACTATCCTGATTGTGTAAGTGCTTAACCGTTATTCAAGGTTTCCTGTGTTGCCCTTTTCCTCATCTGCAGGAAATGCTAGTAATATTGATTTCATCTGGAGTCAGCCATGGAATTGTTCTGCTTTTAGTCGAGGAAGAAGCAGAGAGGCACAAAGAAGGGGGAATACTTTGGAAGAATCCCACAGCAGCTGCATCCTCTGTAAACAGTCTATCAAATACCTTACAGCAACTTTAGATTTTGCAAGAATATGGTCTACTTTGGAAGATTTTAACAATACATACAGATTAGGCCAAATCTTGATATTAAAATGGATTGTTCCCCCATAGATTCAGAAAAAGAAAACCCAGAGCCTACTTTGCAACAGCTGTGTAGCTAGAAGGAGTGCAAAGGGGGTTTTGCAGGGAGACTCACTGCAGCATTCAAGCAGTCCCTTTCCCTTAGAGAAGGGGTCTCTAAACCCCTGGCCACAGGGGCAGATGCGAGATGCGGTCCTCAGCAAGCCTCCACCTGGCCCTTGCAAGCCCCTGCCATCCAGCCCTTGGGCAAGCCCTATAATCCTCCAGAGGTGGAGGAGCTCTGCTGTCCACAAGCTGGGAGGGATTTTTGACGGCTGGGGAGGTTGCACACCTCTCTCTCTCTCTCTCTCTCTCTCTCTCTCTCTCTCTCAGGGATGCTCATTGAAGTAGTATTTACCAGGTGAAGTAGTATTTACCTGGGAGGGTGAAAGTTGTTCTTTTTGCTTTCTCTAGCTACAATCACAAGAGGGATGAGTACATTGTTCAAGGGAATTTCTTGGCCGAAGACAGTCCTTTACAGAGATACATAGAAAGGATTTGCAAATGAGCTGTTAGTGGACTTTTCCTTTACTTTCCTTACAGCCCCTCAGCTTTACTGAATCTCCATCCAAGACAACAGTATCCTCCATTATTTATTTTATTTATTTTTTATTTTACATAATTTGTATCCCGCCTTTCCTCATCCACAAGAGAGAGCCCAAGGCGGCTGATCATAGTAGTCTACAGGGGTGTCCAAACTTTTTGTCAGGAAAGCCATTTCATTCCTCTGACACTATGCCCAGGGCTGGGATAAAAGAGAATTAATTTACATTTCAAATTTGAATAAATTTGCATAAATGAATATATTAGAGACAGAACTTATATGAATTAATTAATTAATGTTCATAAACAGTTTCTAACACAAAAAGAATGAGCGATCTCCAAACCAGTACATAAGCACTTTCACACAAAGAGATTGGAGGTGTGTTCATCCTCCCTGGCCATCACAACATCCTCCAGTAGTATTCAGTTACTTGCAGGCCACATGGAGGCTTGCCATGGGCCACATCTGGCTCCTGGGCTAGAATCATAGAATAATAGAGTTGGAAGGGACCCAGTGGATCATCTAGTCCAATCTCCTGCATGTAGCAAGAAATCCTCATCTTATGGAGACCTGGGTCTCGAACCCTGGCCTGCTAGTTAACAGGCACAGTGCCTTAACTACTTGCACCACCTGGGGTATGAACTGGGAGAGTCTTGTAATGGGCCATATTGGAGGCTTGCCATAGACCACATCTGGATCCTTGGCAGGAGTTTGGACACCTGTTATCTAGAAAAACTTCAAAATAATGACATTTAGCCATGGCAGTTTCTATACCTCCTAACATAGGAAAGGTTGAGACCCTACAATAGTCAGAACCTGGCTAGTTTAGACACTGATGGAAGATTTACCTGGCCAGACTGACTCCTGAAAATCAGTGGCAGTGGTAACACTGATGGTGCAATCCTAACCAACTATGGCTGCAATCCTAAAGACACTTTCCTGGGAGTAAAACCCTTTCCTGAGAGTAAAACCCATTGGACATATTGGGGCTTACTTTTGAGTAGACATGGTTAGGATTGCGCTCTTATGCCAGGATTGCCCATCTCACCTTCCTACAGTCAGTGGTGGGCTGAGACCGGTTTGGTCTGGTTCTTGGGGACCGGATGTTCCAATCTCCCCGCTGCTACCAATCCAGTAGCGGTGGGGGTCCCCCAAAACCATCTGGACCAGTTTGCCGCTGGTGCGGCAGCAGCTGGCTGGGCATTTTTAAATTTTCAAATTTGCCACTCCCAGCGGCAACCCAGCAAAGCTCCCCAGTAGCCTCAGCGCTGGAGTGTCTTTTCCCCAGCCGCTAAGGCTTGTGGGGTGCTTCGCTGGGCTGCTGCTAGGAGTGACAAATTTGAAAACTTAAAAATGCCCGACCAGCTGCTGCAGCCTGAGAGGTCAATCCTATGCTGACTACTCAGAAGTAAGTCCCATGACAGTCAATGGGACTTACTTCCAGGAAAGTGTGGCTGGCACTGCAGCCTGAGAGATCAAACCTATGCTGACTACTCAGAAGTAAGTCCCATGACATTCAATGGAGCTTACTCCCAGGAAAGTGTGGTTAGGGTTGCTGGGGGGCACTAACAAAAACTAAGATTTTTTTTAAAAAATTTAAACTTTTTTAAATTTTTAGATTAAAAAAATTTTCCCTTTAAATTCTCCTCGGCCCTGACCCTGACCCCAGCCATGTCCCCTGACCCCAGCCCTGCCCACTGACCCAGCCTGGCCCTGCCCACTTCTGGGGAACTGGTTGTTGGGCCAGGCTGGGCCCATCACTGCCTACAGTGACGTGTATGTGCACAGGCCTAACCCCTTTCCCCCTGAAGTGGTACATACAGAACAGTGCCTGCACTTTTGCAACATCCCATAGGCCAGTAGCGGACTTGTGCTGAGACTTGTGCCAACCTAGGGGTTAGGACTGCACAGTCAAGATACTACCAAGAGTGAGTGGGGTATACCATAGGAAGCTTAGCACAGGATTTTCTCCTGGGGCCCCCAGCAAGTTGGTGCCAACACTATCTGAAATCATATACACAGAAACTGTTGTGAGGGACATGGGAAGAGACCTAAAAGACAATGAGTGGTAATTTTAACCATGAAGCTTAGAGAAATTGTGGTTTCAAACAGTATGTAGTTGCAGTGTAAAACTACAAGTGCTTCAAGTGCCTCTCTTCACTTTTTGCTTTTACAACACAAGTGTACAGACATGCACATAAAATAGAACAAGGCAGCCTCCATGAGAAGTTAGACTCGCTTATAAAAGAGATGTTCCTCATGCACATAACAAAAGCATCTGCACTCACCTCACACATTTAACTCATCCTAAGTTGGGGACTCAACTCATTCTATGCTAGTAGATATTTGGAAGTTGCCATAAAATCCATGAAAGCATGTAAAGCCAGATGCGTGCATGATTTCCACATCTGTAAAAACATATTACAATATAAAGCCTGAACCATCTTCTTAGTGAGAATTAGAAAGGCATATATTTCTTACATGGACAGGAGTACCAGGTGCATGTCAAATGCTTCAGGAAATTAAAACTTGAATGTCCCCGAGAAAAATGTGTTTTCTTTTGAGAATTTTTACAGATGTTTACATTTTTTCTGCCTGTAAGAAAACAACTCATGGAGTTGCTTTTTCAGTATGTTGAAGAATAAAGGTATTCCTCTAAGAGCACAATCCAGAGTGAGGGCAGTGAAGAGTGTCCAGAGCTTCTGCATCCAGAGCAGAGAGTTATGCTGGATCCAGAGAGCCAGGAAGCCTGGGCTGCCCTAGCTGCTCCATAGTATGCTCAGTAGGCACCGAGTCAGTGACACCAGGGGAGGGCTTGCTCTCGAGGAGACCCCCCTCAGATCACACTGAACAAGGAACAGCTGTGGTGCCTGCATTATAAGGAAGCCCAGAAGTTCCTGACATCTAGTCACAACTGCAGCATGAGACTGCAGTACAGAAGTACCTCTAGTGGAGGATGGATGCAAGTGACTTGTTGGAGTGGCCTGCTGTATCCTCAGGTTAGTAGGCTGCTGTAGTTGTGCCATATCCTGAAGTTGAAGGGCAGGGGTTTCAGCTAGGCTGGCCAAGAACTCAGATTTTTGGTCAACACTGCCATTCTTACTCTGCCTTATCATGGACCCCTATGGGTCTACTCATTGTTATACCTGCTCCTGAGGTGGTATAATGCTGAGGAGCTGGAAGAGGGCATTTCTGCCCTGGAAACAGGCTCTGGATACAGAGTAACTGCTCTGCCCTAGGCAATGCTAAACATGCCCTCAAAATGCCTCTCTTGAACTTAGGCGGCCCTTAGGCTGCCTTAGCTAGGGCAGCCCAGATACACCTGTCTTGGGGCAGTCCATGTTGCCTTAGGCTGCCCCAAGCCTTTTTCAGAGTAGCTAGGGTGGCCCATCTTGCAATTGGGTCAGCCCAATGATAGCTAGGGTAACCCAAGTGCACTTCTGGATTGTGCCCTAAGCTTAACTAGTCTGTGAATCACCTTTTTTTTTAAAGGTAGGAGAATCTATATTTTTATTTGATCTCACCTATTTCTGTTCCTGCACTTTGGGCCTTGATAGCATACGAAGTGTAATCAATAAGTATCAGGACTGGTGCTATAAAAAGAAAACAACAACACATAACAATTTGGCATTTAATCTCCTTCGAAGTAGTCCCCTTTGAAAGCCACACAATTAATCCAGCACTCTTTCCGTTGATGGAAGCATTGGTGGAACTCCTTTTCTGGGATAATCAGCAGCTGCCTCTTCACATTCACTTGGATTTCCTCAACATCCTGAAGTCTTCATCATCTCAAGTGAGATTTGATTTTTGGAAAGAGGAAAAGTTGCAAGGGGCGTGATTTGGGGAATATGGTGGATGTTGGACCTGGGGGATATTGTGCTTTGCCATAAACTGCTGCACAAGCTGCACTGAATGGGCAGGTGTGTTGTCATGGTGCAATTGCCACACACTGGACGCATGCAATTCTGACCTTTCCCAAAGAATAGCATCCTGCAAGCACCACAACACTCACAGTAGTACTCCTTGTTTACTGCCTGACCACATGGAACATACTCATGATGAACAATCCCCTTATGGTCGAAGAAAACAGTCAACAGTGTCTTCACATTGCTTCAACTCATTTGTGCTTTCTTCGGTCTTGGAGAGGTTGGGGTCTTCCACTGCGAAGACTGAGCCTTGGTTTCGGGGTCATAGCCATAGACACACAATTCATCACCCATTATGATCATTTTTAAAAGGTTTTCATCATTCTCAACACAATCAGGGATATCTTGCGCAACTGAAACCTGAGTGTCTTTTTGGTCAGCTGAAAGCAGTTTTGTCACAAACATGACAGACTCGCTTGTCATACCCAAATCTTCAGTGAGAATGGACTGAACTGTAACTAATCTACACATCCTCCGATAACTCATGGGTGGTGAGTCAACAATTTCCACTCACAGCTGTATGTACATCTGCAATGTTTTCTTAGTTCTGCTGGTTGTGGGTCTCCCAGAACGTTCGTCACTGTCGACAGTTTGTTGGTCTTCTTGGAAACGTCTGAACCACCCGTACACTCGGCTCATATACTCCTCTCCATACTTTCCACAACTTTCCATAGGTCTTTGCGCAGGTATCACCAAGCTTTTGGCAAAATTTGATGCAGGTTCTCTGTTCACCTTGCTCTGTCATGGTCAATGTGATGACCACATGCTACACATGTTCCTTCCAAGCACTGCTGTAAAGAGAGGAAGTGAGCTAGGACATTAAAACTTAGTGTGCATGTGCAGTTGGGGTCAAGGTCAATCTGTGCCAAGTGGCTTCACTCTGTGTATTTTAGCTCCTTTTCTTTGGCACCAATCCTGAAACTTATTGATCATGCAGAGCCAAATTTATTTTTGTCCTCTGGTCTCAAGAAAAGGGAATTTACAAAATTTATCTCAAAAGCTGGAAATAGATATGAAGCCGTTGTTCTCTGCTCACTTCTCTGATGACAAGAAGAAAAGTTTTGGGACACCGCAGAATTATCCTTTATTTCATCAAATTGATGCATACGTCTAGCTAACCTTCAATGACTAAATTAAGGTTCATATTGGTATGTGTTATTAATACATTTGTATAGTTTCAATGCTGTTCCTTTTTGGCATCATTCTTCTCCCATCCCTTCTGCTTCTTTAGCCTCAATTAAAAACTCTGCCATGTGAATCTTTTTGGCTATGATGAGTCGTGCAATTGTGTTGATGAGGTGGCAGTACTATATTGAGCACAGTGATTTTTATGGAAACTAGTATATGTGAGAAAAGCCACATCCAAATGGATTCTATGGATTCAGTGTGGGGACATGAGGCCATAATCTGTGAGGGCAAAGAAGATGTCACTGAGAAGCATCAACTGCTAAGGAAACCCAAGGCCAGTGAAAAATATAACTGTTGAGCAGGGCTATTATCGTTATGGTGTTCTAGTTGGCCAAATCATGTTTCAAAAAAAGAAGTATTGCCAAAACTTTTTGCAGGTTTGCCTGCCATATGGAACATTCAGGCATCCTAACAAATTTCTGTTTGCCTCCTTCAGGATTACTGAACTTGGTCCACCCATGCACATGTGTCTCAACTGACTCTAAGGCTACAATCCAGAGTAACTATGGGAGCACGTAAGAGACATCATGTGCAGTGGTGGGCTCCAGCAGGTTCGCACCTACTCCACAGAACCGGTTGTTAATGAGAGATAGGCCATAGAAAGTTTAAAAATAGCCATTTAAAAGTGGCTGCCAGATGGGCAGAGAACCGGTTCTTAATTTCTTTGGTGCCCATCACTGATTACGTGCACTCATAGTTACTGAACTACCTAGTGAAAACCTATGGGAAATTCATATTGAAATCCAGAGTAACTTGTTCTTAATCCGGAGCAAGGACTCCCTGTAGTTACTCTGGATTGCACCCTAAATATTTTTGGCACTCAGTGATCTCTGCCTATATGCACTTTTCATTTACCTGTCATAGTGAGCAACTGCTGATAGGACTATATTTCACCAACATATCTTCCACAAACATATCTTCCACCAGCATATCTGATTCTTTTTTTAAAAAAAAATTGCAAAACAAAACCCACCCAAGCTAGCACCTTGTCTGGTAGTAGCAAATTAAACACATTGGTTATGTAGAGTGTGTTGAGAAGTGGTTCCTTTTGTCCACCCTGAACCCTGAACCGCCTGTCAATCAATGTCACTCTGCAACTCTTTGGCTCTTGTCTTATGAGAAAGGGCAAAACGTTTCTCTCTAACCAGTCCCTCCATGCCATTTATAATTTTATAAAACTCGATCGTGTCAGCTGTCTTTTTTTCTAAGCGAAATGAATAAAGCCCCAAACACTTGACCCCTTTCCTCTTTGCCAGGGTGTTCCACCCCTTGACCTTTTTCTGTCCCTTAAGAAAGTTGTCCTTTTCTGCACCTTCTCCACAGATAGTGCTTTCTCTCAGCGCTTCCTTGTCTAACCCATGCCCAAAATGTACCACCTGCCGAGGAACGAGTGGGAGAGGCTGGGAAGAGTGTCATACAGGTGGCTGACCCTTTCCTGGCCTTTCACAATGGGAGCTCTGCCTCATCCCTCCCATTTTGGTTGGAGATGCATTATACATAATGTGTCTTTGAAAAATAAACACATGACTGTTTTGTAGACTTAACCTAAGCATTTAGCCCACTTTTCTGTCATTCATAACTAAAGGACCACCAGCAAGCTTAGTGCAACCTCTGGCCTTCATTAAGCACATTTTAGGTCCCCCTCCTGGAAAAAAAGTCTTTCCTTTTCTGTCTTATTCTGTGTCACTTCATGGGTTAAGTACTTGAGAAAATGGACAGTTTTGAAGCAATAGATTATCCATTCATGGCTGGTTGTTGTTTTATTCTCCCTTCCTCCCCACTCTCTTGTGTTTCTTTCTTTGCCGTTTCAATGAAAGATGGAGAAGAACAAAGAGATTTGGAAGAAAGTCAAGCTAATCAGATTGAAATCTCCTTTAGTTCAGAAATGCAGGAGTTAAGACCCCTAATTCAGGCGCTGAACTGCTCAGTAAATTGAGAGGAAGCCTCCGAGAGCATTCTTTTATGGGGTTTTGTAGTTTCTGGGAAAGGAAAGCAATGCTCTTTCAAAACGGTCACATTAGCCCTGCTCCCTGAGCTACCTCATCTGCAAGAACATTTTTCTGCAGTTGCACTGTAAACATCATCATCTGAGGAGGAAAAAAAGAAAGGAAATATATGAGGTTTGTGAGGAGCCAAATGATTAATCTGGAGCTATCCAAAAAGACCTTGGATTCATTGAGGATATTTCATACGGATGCGGCTAATCCTTCCTTTAACCATAAGAAGGGTGTGCACTGCATTTTGTTTCTATGTACATGCTCTCACTGTGGATATGATGCACTTATGTCATTGAACTAAGGAATCTGTGAGGGGAGCGGTATGTTGTGGCTTGAGTCCCATGAGGCAGTTTTTCAATTCTTGTCCATTCCGGTCCCACTGTATCACTTTTACTTTTTGCGATTGGGAAAATAGGGAGCAGTGAACAGACTCAGGGTATCTTTATAATGCACTGTCTAGTATCTTTGGGCTTGCTTCTGAGTAGACATACATAGGTTTGGGCTGTAAGGCTACATCCATCCACTCTCAGGGTATCTTTATAATGCATTATCTGAGGAAGTGGAAGACAAGTAGATTTCTCTCTGCAGTCTTTGTGTTTGTGTGTGTATGTGTGTTTTCAACAGAGGTTTGTGGGAAGATGAGGAGGTAGTGGTGGCTGCAATGATGGGTGGGCATCAAATTTTCTGAACCAGAAATGTGGTCTGAGGCGTGCTGAGCATAATTTTCTTTTGCCGTAACTTATTTTTTGATTTGTTTTCTTCATTTGCTAAAGCCTCCTATTTTCTGAAAGAAGACTTCTTACCATTTATCGCTTCCTTGACACTACAGTGTTACCTTTCATAACAAGCGCCTCACATAATTAGCGTTTCACATAACAAGTATAAATTTCCAAGAAATATTGCTTCACATAACAAGTTCCGCTTCACTTAACAAGCAAGTGCACTACGGGCATGCATGCTATGCAGCCCTGATGCTCCATGCAGAGGCTCTTTAAAAGGGCTGCCGGCCAGCACTGATGCCTCTAACTGCCCCCAGGTTGGGGGCAGTTGTCTGGGGGTGCCAGATGCTGCTGCTCCTAACTGCCCCCAAGTCCCCCCACCGGCCACCTTGAACCTCCAGCAGCAGCCCAGGTAAGCCTCCCAGGAAAGTGTTTTTGATTGCAGCCTCCTAACCATGTCTACTCAGAAGTAAGCCTCATTGTGTTAAATGGGGCTTACTCCCAGGAAAATGTCTTTGCAGCCTCCTAACCATGACTAGCCAGAAGTAAGCTCCATTGTGTTAAATGGGGCTTACTCCCAGGAAAGTGGCTTTAGGATTGCTGCCTAAGTAGACTTCATAGGATCATGCACATTGAATGCATGTTTTGAATTCAATTCCAGTGTTTTGTCATCATTTTACATACAGTTAATATTTTTATATGAATATTTTTAGGGTTGTGGAACCAATCATCTGATTTTCCATTATTTCCTATAGGAAAATCCGCTTCACTTAAACAGCATTTCACTTAAAGAGCATGCCTCCAGAACAAATTAAGCTTTTTATGTGAGGCACCATTGTACTTGCAAGCCATGCTTGCCTATTCCTGGACCTGCTGGTGACTTTTCAGTGGAATTCATTCATCTTGAGCTTTTCACACTGTAATTTTAAAAATAATCTCCATGGAGTCTTGATTTTCCCTTTTAGCTTCCTTTTACTGGTCCCCTCATTCTTGAGAATCCCCCTCTTTTAAAATCAAATGTGTCTGTTTTGGACTTCCCTGGAAACTTTCCAGTTACATATATGTTGAACAGAACAGCACTGTGATCACTGTTCCCTTTCAATGACTCTGTTAACACCAATTGTATCTCCCAGGAAATTTTGGGCACCACAAGGCATTCAGCCTAAGGATGCCCACATCTAGTTGGTTCAGCAACCAACTACTCTCGGTCACCATTAGAGTATATAAAAATTTACTCTCTTGGTTAAAGCATAGCATCACACTACACGTTAAATGACTGTTCACTATTACTTCATTATCTCACAGCCCAATTATCTTCTCCCCCATATAATGATGCTAAAATGGCTAGTCCTTCATACTGCAGAGATGAGAACATTCATTCCTTTGCCTGGGTAAGCCTCCATGGTACAGAAGGTGAAATTTGAACCTGTGCTAATGAAATCTCTAGCTGGTTGGACATATACTGTGGGATCAGGTCTGGGAACAAGCCCCCTCCCCATGCCAATAAACCTTTCCCATTTCTGGAACTGAACCCTACTTTTGCCCATCACTGCCTTCTTCCACCAACTCTACACCACCGTGTTCAACCTTCCCACATCCCTGCTCCTCTTTCCCCCACACTGTCCCGACGCCCCTACAGGTCTGCCTTTGTTGGTGGGCCTGTAATGATCCATCACCAGGACATGAAGCCATGCAGCCTCTTTGCTGGCATTCTTACCCTACAATCCTACAAAACGTAAAGAGACTTTACGTGCACCCGTAGTTACTGCATCACCTAGTGAAAACCTATGGGAAATTTATATTGCAATCCAGAGCAAATTGTTTTTACACCGGAGCAAGGACTCCCCGTAGTTACTCTGGATTGTGCCCTATGTGTGCAAATTTACATGCTGCCAGAGCAATTTTTACAACTGCCATTCAGAAATCTATGCTGGTGGAATGTGTGCTGCATGTGGGCTGTAAAAACTTTTTTTATCTCACTAAACTGCATTTGGGTTTTCAATATGATGGATTGATTCTCATCACCACAACTCTCTTGGCTATCATCATTGCCTTCTTACAGGTTCTACCAGCAGGATCAGACAAGAGTATGTACCACACTGTGTGTGCATTGACTTTGAGCAAGTCTTGCTTTCAGCTAAAAGGCAATGCACTGAGGCTGCTTCTGAAAATGGCACCATTGGTTAAAAATCCATGCAAGCAATAGTGTTAAATATTATCTGAGCTTATTATTTGGTGTATATAGAATACACCATAATTTCTAAAATTCTGCTTCAAGAGTAGATGCTTAAACATATGCCAGTCTTTTATTTTCTTCTTAGAGTTTATCAGTTACATCACAAAAATTGTCCAAATTTCAGGAAGCATCAGAAACTATGACCTTATTCCATGTAGACCAGATCCCATTTTGGACTAACATACTCAAAACTGACTACTGTCCATTGCCATCTTATAAACGGTTGGTCACATGATCCAATTTCCCTTGAGAAATTAAACGTTTGGAGACAGGGCAACGTCACACCGCTGTGTAAAAAGAATGGATTCAGCTGTGCCTGGGAAAATCGAAAGCCCCTTTCACAGTCCACTTGAGTTTTAGCAGTTCATCCCATCATCTTTACTCACTCCAACCCTCTTACGGACAAACACAAAGGACAGCCCACTTTGCCGGGTTTCACAAAAAGTTCCCAGTCCCATAACAAATAGAATTAATTATAGGAAAAAGACCCCCCAAAATTATATCTTTTAAAATTTAAGCCCATTCTTTTTTCCTGCATGGTTCCCCTCTTCACTCTCATTTAAGTTTAATTGTGTGAGATTGATCAGCAGTTTGAGCAAAGAAGCTCAGGCACTAAAGAGGAAACTAAGCAAAGTGTTGCCTGAGACGGTGGAAAGATTTTGTGCCACTAATGGGATTGGCAATTGCATCATTGCATTTGGTCAACTTCCAGTTGATTTACCCTGTAAGCTGATAGATTAAAACATGTCTAGTTGTTTATGGAGGATGAATCTATATTTATAAAATTGAAAAGTCACTGACTGACTGACTGAGTCAGTCAGTCAGTCAGTCAGTCACACTCATCAAAGCCCTGCCAAAACTGCTGGACCTAGAAGCATGAAATTTGGGGAGGGTGTTCCTTCCATAATGGAGGCCCCCACTAAGAACTGATTTTTGGAAATTCAAACCAGAAGGATGTGAAAAAAGGTGCAACATGTTTACATCCCTATACTTGGGTAAAGGACGTTTTGGGTAAAGAACAAAATTTTCTCAGAAATTTTGACTTGTGTAAAGAACACTCTCTTGGGTAAAGAACACTTCTGAGGATGTTTGGAACAGGCTTCCATGACAAGGGAATGGGGAAACGAAGGGACGAGAGGGGGGACAAGGGGACTAGCTTGAGCTACAGTGGAGCCCTGGGCAAAGTTTTGAATAGGCTTCTATGGCCAGGGAACTCATGTGAGCAGCCTGAGCCAGGTTTGTATGTGGGATCTGTGTGTGGCAGCGTGAAAGGTGTGCCTTATCAGTGCTGTAGTGCTGCTCCCCATCAGCAGCTTAGGAATGTTAAAGTTGCACAAAAAGACAAAGATTCCTTTCAGCCAATGGATAGCAGTGACTTCATTAGTGATAGTGAAAGAGCACAATCTTAACCATGACTACTCAGATGTAAGCCCTATTATGTCTAATAAGTCTTAATCCCAGGAAAGTTTAGGATTGCAGTCTAAGTAGACTTCATAGGATCATGCACACTGAATGCATGTTTTGAATTCAATTCCAGTGTTTTGTCATCATTTTTACATCCAGTTAATATTTTTATATGAATTTTTTTGGGTTCTGGAACCAATTGTCTGAGTTTCCGTTATCAGCTGTGGGAAAATCCACTTCACGTAAAGAATGTTTCACATAACTAACATGCCTCTGGAACTAATTAAATTTGTTACGTGAGGCACCATTGAAGAACTGCTGATTGATCAATGCCTTGCCCGAACCCCTGGATCTACAAGCATGAAATTTGGGGTATTCCTAATGTGATGTGTGCACCCACTAAGAACCACTAAGAACTTGAAAAGAGATGCAACACATTTTTGTCCTAAGTTTAACAATGAAAACTGATAAAACCCAGCCCAAATCCCTGCACCTGCCCAGTAGGTGTGCCCACAGTTGAGGGGGGATGGTGTATGGGGGGAGGATGGTGTCCGGGGATAATGGGGGGATGGTGGAGGGGGGGATGTTGCATGGGAGTGGTGGTACATGGGGGATGGTGCACAGGGGGGATGGTTAAGGAACCACCACTGCATGATGGTGTACAGTGGTCCCTGATGTGCAACGAACCCAGTAGGAATGCCCAGTGCTTGCTGCTGCCCACAACTACACCCTGAAACCCCCCAGTACCTGTTGGTGTCCAGCAGTGTCCATTGCTCACCAGTGCCCACTGCCTGCCACCCAGTGCCCAGTGGTGTCCAGCAGTGCTCAGTCATGCCAAGGCCCACAGATATTCCTGAAATTTTACTCCTGCAACAGTGGGTAAATTTCACTAGTAAATGATAAAATAAGACAGTAAGATAAACTGGATTCGTCCTGAGCCAGCTTGGACTGGAAATGAAATCTATTTTTGTATTTGAAGGGATTTGAGTATTGGAAAGTATGCTGCTCACTATACATGGCTGACAGGTTGGATGCATCTCAGACCCTGAGACTGGAATCTGGTGTCAGAATGGATCATGGCAGCAGGCCAAAATAATTCACTTTGCCACTGGTCTGCCTGAGAAGCTCGTAAGAAAAATGTCTACCTAACAGTACATTTCTCTTCAGCATGGGGGCTACTCCTAGGAAAGTGTATTTAGGATTGCAACCTAAGTCTCCCAGTGCTGATGCAGCTGTGCCAATAGAGAACACCCTGCATCCTGCAGGGAAGTTTCAGGTCCCAGAGGCCTTAATGACTTTTGTTCCCTTGCTCTGGGGCAAGCCTCTGTTGCCCTATTCAGTTCAACCTGGTGCAAAAGTGAATGGACTTATGTAGGTGAATCAAGCCAAGAAAGTCAGAATAGAATATCAGTACAATACTACCCTCTTCCTGGCCTCAAAGCCCCACCTTCTCTACCCTGTTCCTCTCCTTCCCAGCCTGTCCATCCCCTGCACCAGCTTACCAGTACTGGGGCTGCCATGGTTAAACACTATTGCACAGGGTCATCTTCTTGCCACTTGTGGTGGCAGCCAGGCATGACATGTCACCTTTAAAATGCAAAAAGCACTAAGTGTCATCAGAAAGTGTGATCCAGATCCACATTTCAACAAAAAGTCTGTAAAAGAGTTTTGTTACAATTAGGCATTTACTCCGAGATGAGTGACCTCTCTCAGATGAAGGGTTTCAGGTTTCCTATAATGCAATCTGAAAGACTCTTGGAAGTAAGACCCATTTAACACAATGGGGCTGACTTCTGAGACATGATTAGGACTGCATTGATAATCTCTTATTTCTTCCTTTCAGCTTTTAGATGGAACCTCTATTGCAGTGATTTGCAACCTTATTCATCTCATGGCATACTAATCAAGGAACTGAAATTGTCAAGGCACACTATCAATTGTTTTCACAGCTGACAAGGCACACCAGGCTGTTCAAATCCCCCAATTTTCCTATTAATGAATGTCAACCCCCAAATTCCTTCGACACACCTGAGGACTATCTGTGGCACACCAGTGTGCTGCGGCACACTGGTTGAAAATCACTCCTCTATTTGTAGGTTTGAAGAAATCTGGGACATTCTTACAGAAGATGAAGGTGTATAATAATACTCAGGCATAAGTATACAGACCTCAGATATCTGTTCTATAATCAGCCCACTGTTAAAAAGCATTGACTCCAGACATTTGTGTTGTTTCCCAGTCAGAACATCCTAGAAGTGAGAACTGGAGGAAATAATCCTAAAAGTTTTACAGCTCCTTATCTTCATGTCAGCATCACATAAAGGAGCTATTGTGGTATTGAGTGTGAGTTTTCATTTTGTTTGGGTTCATGTGGGCCTTACCGCCTTGCAATGTGGTGTTTCAATTTTTCGGCATTCATTTTCAATGGGGTCTTTTAGAGGTGTTTATAAGTGTGCAGTGTGATCAGAAATCTTAGCATTAAATAACCTTTTAAAGAATTTGAATTTAAAAACGTACCTATGCACACCATGAGGGAGGGATGTGATAATGTAGAAACTTTGACCCTCTTGGTGTAGGAAATGCATGCATATTAAATGGTGCAAGATGGAGGAAAGATGAGATAGGGTGAACTCCTTTGGGTCCCCCTTTGGACACACTCCTTGACCAGGGGTGTCCAAACCTTGGCCTGGCGGGCAGATGTAGCCCACAGTGAGCCCCAATGTGGCTCACATCAAGACCCTTCTAGTTGGCCCTCAGGCAAGCCTTGCAATCCTGCAGATTTGTCTCTAACACACCAGTGTATATAAATTTATGTAAATGTATTCAAATTTGAAACATAAATCATTTTCTGGCCCCTAACACAGTGTGTCAGAGAGATGATGTGGCCCTGCTCCAAAATGATTGGACACCTCTCTCTAGACAACTGGAAAGCTCAGCATACAAAGGGGCACCCTATTATATTTAGTGCCCTATTATATTTAGTAGGGGGAGATCAATTATTCCTCTTCATCCCACCATGGTGTCTATTCCAGTGACTGTTGCTGGTGTCACTTTTGTAATCCTGAGCACATTTTTGGGCTGGTGGAAATGACTTGCTCCTGCCCAGGATGTTGCAAACATACTATAATATACATCTGCACTACACGGAGATGAGACAAGGCCAATGCAAGGAGTTGCGTCAACCTCTCTGCACCACTCTGTGCAAACTGTTGCTGTTTCCCAGCCAGCACAGGGGTTTGGAGGCACTGGGTGGATATGGAGGAGGAGTAAGGGGGTGTTCTGTTGGGGGAAAAAAGTGGGGGGAGTGCTGGACTGTGGGAAGGCAGGAAGCGGGAGATGGGGATCCTGCAGTTATTCCAGATCCAAGCCTCTCTTTCTGGGCAGCCTACAGCAGACTCTGGCTACATCCATCTCCTTGGATCTAGGCCACCTCCAGAGGTGTGACTCCAGTTGTGACCAAATGTGACTCTAGAGGTGGCCTAAATCCAAGTAGACCTCTTGGGGCTGCTGCAGCCCTACTGTGGTAGGTACTGCAGTAGCACAGCAGGACCTGATCCTTGCACTGGATTCATCATGGGCTGAGCCAGCCTGCCTGATCCAGCACAAGTCAGGTTATTCTGTGTGTCCTTTGCGGGCAGGGAACCATTTATTGATTTATTAGCAAAAAGCGTACCTGTGTTGTGGGAGAAAAATTCCCCCATTTGCTTTCCCCCATGGCGCAATAAACTAAGGGTTAATTCTGCTAGTATATGGCAGTGTCTGTCTGTGCTGGAAGGATGAAATTTGACCAGGGTGTTCCTTCCACGATGATGGAGGCACCCACTCAGAACTGGCTTTCGGAAATTCCAACAGGAAGGGGGTGAAAAAGGGGCGCAATGCATTTTCATCCCTTTACTTGCCTTTGGGAATACATGACTGATCAACGCCTGCCACAACCCCTGGACCTAGAAGAGTGAAATTTGGGGAGGTGGATATTCCTTCTGTCATGGGAGCTCCCACTTACACTCCATTTTCAGAAATTTCAGGGCAGTGAAAAAGGGGTGCAGCATGTTTTCAACCCTACACTTTACATTGAAGACTGATCACACCCAGCCCCTAAATTTGAAGCTCACCAGTACAGGTACTCATGCCTCTCGGCAGACAGTTGAAAGGCAAGGTTGTATTTACAAGGCAGAAATGTATCCAGGACCAATTTCTGTGTTCTTTGGCATGGGTCTCCTGCCTCATCTGGCAGGTGGAACAAGCTTTTCTTATCCAAAGTGCCCTGTGCTCATTTGCATACTGCCTGGCACCGTATAGATCCTTCTCTCCTGCAGAGGAACAAAGGAATGGAGTAAAGAAATGAAAAACGGATGACAGGATGTCATGTTTCAAGGCCTTTTCATCATAGAAGGTTCATTGGTGCCTCACCAAGGAACCCACCCTGACCTGAAAGGCTGCCATGAAGCACTTGGTGGTGGAACAATTTCTTCACTCACCATCTCTGTGGCTGCTTGGTATGATACATGGCGCCTGGTGCATGTTTCACCTACTGCCCACTGGTCTGTGGTACCTGATGGTACCTAGAAGGCATTGTGGTGCCAAGTAAAGATGCCCAGTGCCTGCTATCTGCCAGTGCCTGCTACTTACTGGTGGTGCCTGGTCAGATCCTGGTACTTGCTGCTGTCCACTGGGGCCCATTGGCACCCAGTGGCCAGTGTTGAGTAATGTCCTCTGGTGCCTCATCCTGCCCAGGCACCCCAAACATATGGTTCAAAAATATGTGCAATAACCCACCCTTGTGCAATAACCCACCCTTGAGCAACAACCCGCCCATGCGCATCAACCCCCATGTTCACCATCTTCCCCAATGCAAACTCCCCATGCACACCCCCCCCCCCCAATGTGCAGCATCCTCCCCTGTGCACCGGGCACTGAGAACCAAATTTGCTAGATGTTGTTCAGTCTTCCATGTTAAGTATAGGACAGAATATAGGACACCCCTTTTCAGTATAGTATAGTATAGGGCACCCCTTTTCAGTCCCTTAAAAGTTAAATTTCTCCACATCAGTTGTTGGTGGGTGTTCATGTGACAGAAGGATCACCCTCTCCAAATTTCATGATTCTAGGTCCAGGGGTTGGGGCAGAACATCCCTCAGTCACCAATTCTTCAATGCAAATTATAGGGAGGAAAATGTTTTGTGTCCCTTTTCACCCCCTTCCAGTTGGAGTTTCCAAAAACTGGTTCTTAGTGCACCCCTCAGTCACAGAAGGAACACACACCCCAAATTTCATGCTTCTATGAAATTTGGCAGGGTGGTTTTGGCAGGGTGTTGATGAGTCAGTGAGTCAGTGAGTTAGTCAGTGACTTTTCTCTTTTATACATATAGATCTTACTATATAAACCAATTTGTGAACTAGTCCTGTTGAAAAGTGGTATATTATTATTATGGCATGTAAAAACTGTGGCATGTAAAAACCATACCTGTAGTTTGGTATATTGCTGGCATTGTGAACTGGACACAAAAGGAACTGGATGACTTGGACAGAAGAACAAGGAAATTAATGACCATTCACTATGCTTTACATCCACGTAGTGATGTTGACAGGCTGTACCTGCCTAGAAGATCAGGGGGCAGAGGACTTTTGCAAGTGAAGCAGTTGGTGGAAGAAGAAAAACATGCCCTAGCAGATTATGGGTGCAATCCTGAGTAACTACAGGGAGTCCTTGCTCCAGTGTAAGAACAATTTGCTCTGGATTGCAAAATGAATTTCCCATAGGTTTTCACTAGGTGGTGCAGTAACTACGGGTACACGTAAAGTCTCTTACGTGCTCCCGTAGTTACTCTGGATTGTAGGGCATGTGCGAGAGAGCCAGGAATCTGCTCTGATTGAAGTCAGCAAGAGAAAGTTGCTGAAAGTGCAGGAGACCAACTATGAATATCGCAATAGTGCAATTCAGGCTCGGACTGCCAGTTGGCAGAATAAAGGATTGCATGGCCAATTCCTCGCCAGGATCGAAGGAAAAGTGTATCAGGATAAGACCTGGTTGTGGCTGACGAGTTGAACACGGAAGAAGGAGACGGAAGGCCTGATACTTGCTGCCCAAGAACAGGCAATCAGGACAAATGCCATCAAGGTCAGAATTGAAAAATCAGCCGATGACCCAAAATGCCAGCTCTGCAAAGAAGTGGATGAAACTATCAACCACATTCTAAGTGGCTGCAAGAAGATCGCACAGACGGAATACAAACTGAGGCACAATCTGTTGCCCAGATGATCCACTGGAATCTATGCCAAAAGTATCATCTGCCAGTGGCAAAAAACTGGTGGGACCACAAGCCTGAAAAAGTGGTTGCAAATGAGCCGGTCAAGCTTCTGTGGGACTTCAGGATACAGACGGACAAGGTCTTGGAACACAATACTCCAGATATCACCATCATAGAAAGCAGTAAGGTGTGGCTTGTTGACATCGCCATACCAGGTGACAGCAGAATTGAGGAGAAACAACTGGAAAAGATCTCCCGCTACCAAGACCTAAGAATCGAATTACAGCGTATCTGGTCTAAGGCAATCCAGGTGGTTCCAGTGGCAATTGGCACACTGGGTGCAGTGCCCAAAGACCTTGGCAGTGCCCAAATCCCCAATTGGCATTGACAAAATATCACTCTGCCAACTGCAGAAAGCCACTCTTCTGGGATCAGCACAAATTATACGCCGCTACATCACACAGTCCTAGACTCTTGGGAAGGGTCCGACTGGTGAAGTGAATGAAACCAGCACGAAATTGTTTGCTGTGCATTTATAGTAATAATAATAATAATAATAATAATAATAATAATAATAATAATAATAATAATAATAATACATAGGCCTACAAAAAATCTTTGTTTTAGTTTTTCAGGATATTTGAACAAATTTAGGATTTTTTGTGGGTGCTGAATTAATAAATAGTTACCAGTTTCTCCAGTTAAATCTAGTTTTAGTGGTTTCACATAGCCACCTGATTCAACATCTTCCCTGTGAGAAATCTGATGCCATGGCTTTCTCATGAGGATGCTGCTTGAATCTCCAATTAAGACTGGATATGCATTACTCCCCAAAATATTGCAAATTGAGCAAAAGTAATGCTCTTTTTTATTCTGCATTCCAAATACTGTATACTTGATGAAAGGTCTAATTTTTAAGACAGCAAAATGTGTGTAGGACCATGTAGTAGGAACAGGAATAATACTTTCCTACTGTCTCCTGTCTGCATGGTAACAAACTCTTATTTTTCTGATGTTCTCTGGACATCAGTGGAACTCATATGTTGAAAACTTAGTTAAGGGGTACAGACCAATGACAAAATTACAGATGCTAATAATTAATTCTAGAATTAATGAGATGTTTGTCTCTAGTCTATTACTTTGCAGATCTAGCTGCATTTTTTTTAAAAGGCAAATTAAAATCTGATTTCTGTTACATAGCTATTCATAAAATATGTTGATGTTTGCATGGGTGGCCTAAAATGGGTGCCAAGAGATTTATTTGGATATGTTTTGCACAAGTGCTTTTCTTGATATCTTCCTTCTGCCACATGTTTATGGAAATACTGTACACATATGATGAGGCTGCTGACAGTAATGGATGGTTGCCATTGCATTTCAACTCAATTGTAAACTGGGATGTGCTGGTTGGACTTATCTTGGACTTAATATTAGAAGAAGGATGCTAATTTGTCTCTCAGCACAATGCAAAATGCTGGGTTTTGATTGTTCAAAGCTCAACATTAGTTAATCTAATGAAATAAGCCCCTTGTAAGCCCCCTGCATTGGGAGTGGGTCTCCTTGGACCTGCGAAACCTCCTTGGACTCCTTGGGTCATCTTCCCTGCCTCTGTCACACCTCACCCTTTCCCATCCCACAACCTTCTTGATTCAGTAAGTGGTTTGTGTGTGCACCTCCAGGGTTTACCACTGGTGGACTGGCAGCATGTGATTCTGTGCACTGCCAGAAAGCCATTTGCAAAGTTCAGGGCACTTTCATCTATCACTGAGCAGCTATGGCTGCAATCCTAACCACACTTTCCTAGGTGCAAGTACTACTGAACACAATGGGACTTACTTCTGAGTATACATGCTTAGGATTGCACTGTATGTCTCTCCTGTAGGGTCTTACATCATTCCCTTTTCAATAATTCATTTTGAAATTTAAAATTAACTGATAATAGGTCATTCATTCTTTTGATGGCTGCCCTTGTGAAATGTAATATGAATTTAATTAATTGCACAGGCTGGCAAAGTCTGATTTCCTTCAAATCCTATTAATCAGCAGCCTTCAAAATTAGGTCAAACAGAACTTTATCTTTTACTAAGTCAAACAGAACAGAGTTGATGGTTATTTATTTATAATGGGTTCCGTTTCTTAAAGAACAAGAACACTGGCACATAGGATGTGAAAATGAGGAGGTAATGACAAATAGAAAGCTGGACAGGAAAGAATGCCATCCTTTCAATCAAGTTATAATTATTTTATAACTATTGATTCCAAATTATTGGTCTACAATAATGAATGGATAAATGAGTTCTCCCTCAAACTCATGCCACAAATATTGCTATACTTAATTGGATCCTAAAACTGTAGCAAAAATGTCCATTGTTCCTGTTTCCATGAAGCCCGGAGAAAACTGCAAGAGTGTCAGTAGGAATCTGGAGAAACTTTAATCACAGTTTGATTAACTTTCTACTAAATTTTCTCCTGAAATCTACTCAATTTCAGTAAGAAACTGAATGTAGTAAACTGAATGCAGGAAACTACATTCCATCATCACTATCCAACAAATTCTACAAAACAAATGAAGTTTTGGTGAAATGGAAATCCAAATGGAGATGAACTCCATGCAACAGGAAATAAAAGAATAAGAGTGCAATCCTAAAGACACTTTCCTGGGAGTAAGACCCAATGAACACAATGGGACTTAGTTTTGAGTAGACATGGTTAGGATTGTGTTCTCAGGTAATAGTAGATATAGATAGAAATAAAAAGCACTGAATAATGCCAACGATATCTCAAAAACTAGAGCATGCTCGTGCAAAAAGGATACTATTTCTGGAATCAGTGGTACAAAAGTACCAAGAATCAGTCTGAACATTCCAGGCACTATGAAATTTTTTTTATCCCCATTTCTATATCTTACCCTGATACAAATATTGAAGATATTAAGTGCAGAATTATAAAAGAAAATTTTTATACACTAAAATCTCAACATGTTAACTTTATATGAAAAGTGAATTGCAGATTTAAAAAAATTCTTCCGTCCCTAAGTAACTCACAAGTACAAATCTATTCAAGATGGCCTTGCATTTGGAGGAAAAGGGGATCCTCTAGTGGAATTGTCAGGAACTGAGGCTGCAAATCTGATCTCCAATTATACTGGCATAAGCCCCTGCATAAGTCCTGCACAGGCCCAGGGGTGTCACCAAAGTGCCCTGAAGAACGTCTGCCCCACTCCTGGAGCTGTTAGGCCAGTGGCCAATATCCCCACTCTAGCATGGGAATACAAGTATATGCCAAGTGAGTTATGCTGGCCTAAATTGGTTAGTATTGAACCCTCAGTCCTTTGCCATGAAAACAACATCAATCAGTGAAAGAATTTTAAAGTTGAAAATAATTTTAATTTACATTATACCTAATTTACACCTAAAGATCCATCAAAATAACATTCACTGGACATTATTTTGATATATTGCTAAAGTGATATAATTTATTATATTGATCATTGGCATCCATCAGTCTTGAAAGACTATAGTATCATGCTCGACGCTGCATGCAAAGCATGAAGGCCTGGGTTAGATTGTTATGGAGGATAGGCTGTTACCCAAGCAGCAAATCCCCCCTCTCCACGCCTCTGAATTAGTTCAGTGGAAAGGCAGAGCCAATACGATTGGATCCAGCTGGCATTGCAGAGCTGGGCAAAGGACTGGAGCTCACCCTGTTTTGTGGGGACCTGGGTCTCAAACCCCGGCCTTCTGGTTTACAGGCAGTGTCTTAACCACTTGTACCACCCACAGCGCACAGCCCAATATATTAATAATAGATTTTATTAATAGAATTTATTAGTAGATTCATTTCAATAATTTTCACTCTTCAAAAGAGGCACCAAGCAGCTTACAACATAGTTTTGAAATAGGAATCATAGAAATAAGATCCATAAAATCAATGTATAAAAGCAGCAGCCTAAAAATAGACATTCAGTGATCTCAAAGTGATCCAAATGCAAAAGAGCCGATAGCAGGCTCCTTATCCATTAAGGCTGCAATCCTAACCTAAGCCAGCACAACCAGGGTGATTGTGCTTTCCTTTGGATTTCCTTTGTTCCACGACATGTCCTGGATTTTAGCCTTTTGTCCTGGAAAAAACTTCAGTGCCCCCCTTTTCCTTATAAATGGGCAGCTTGTAGCCTTCTTGTAATTAATAAATTCTATGTAATAAATTAGAGTGGGCTGTGGTGGCATAAGTGGTTAAAACACTGTGCTTGTTAACCAGCGGGCCAGGCTTTGAGTCCTGTGTCCTACAATTTGGGGTGAGCGCCTGTCCTTAGCCCAGCTCCTGCCAACCTAGCATTTTGAAAGTATGCAAATGCAATAGCTACCACTTAGGTGGGAAGGTAATAGCATTCCATACACATGCGAGCCATATGCCGGACAATGCTGGCACTATGGCTCTAGAAATGAGGATGAGCACTGCACCCTATAGTTGGTCACAACTAGCAGTATAATCTGCGGGGAACATCTTTACCTTTTTAATGTAATAAATTATATGTAAATGTTTTAAATGTAATAATAAGTAGTATAGTGTTTAAATCAAGCACATGAAAGCAATATATGGTGTTTTTTAACTTCTATTTTTTCATGCCCTACATTTTTCTTGGGTGTCCTACATTCTGTGGGGTTCTTATCTTCTTTTTTTGGTTATGGCACATGGTCATCCTGGGCACAACTCATTGGCCTTCCCTAGTGGTGGTGTTTTGTTTTGTTTTCTGGTAAAAGGTGTCAGTACTCACCATGGAAGACTCCTAAGCATGTCTACTCAGGTGTACTCTGGTGGGCAAAATGGTGCTGGTACTGAGTACCCCCGGGAAAATGCCCTGATCTTCCCCTTCCCATGGAGATGTATGGAGGCAAGCACATGCCTGTGGATTGGCCTCACCCTTCCCCAGGAGTGGCACAGAACTGCCTTATAGCATTTTTGTGACACCCCAGGCCAGCACTTGTGCTTGGGGCTTAGGCTGGCCTATTTGGGGGTTAGGATTGAAGGCTAATTGGCCAAAACCTACAATCTTAGTATAAATCATGGGTTTTGGGCCACTTACAGATTAAGAATCTGCTACAGGAAGCCTCACCAGATACAGCATTCCACAAATATGGCACAGCTACCACAAATAGGCCCTCCACTGTAGTGCTTGCCAGCTATCCTTGAAAGCACAGCTAAGCCAGCATGAGGGGGCAGAAGGTAGGAGGAATGGCACATGAGTTGGGCACATGAACAGAGCCTGCCTGAAGCAGATGTGCAAGGCAATAGGATCATATTGGAAGATGGGGAATGTTCAATTTATACTCATGGCGGCCCAATCAGGATGTCATCATTACACCTTTTCTGCTGATTCTGAGTGACATAAAGCTGTCAGTGCCAGTCATAAAAGGTGCTCCAGCATAGCTGAGGGTGGTAAGCTGAGGCATACAGTGGCACAGCTGAGAATGGTCTAGCTGAGAGTTGGAAATGTCCCAGGTGGCATAGGAAAGGGGGTGCTGCTGCTCTGTCATACGGAGACCCAGTGGTTGGGAAGGCTGCGGGAGAGGGTGCATCCAGCAGCAATAATGTCCTCTAGGTCCTATCTGCCTTTCTTGATACTTCCCTTTCCTCCTTTTCTCCTCAGACTTGGAATAGTGAAACTATTAGCACAGTCATTTTAGGTCAGGAGGTTTACGAAGGTGTAAGGGAATTTAAATTCCCTTTTGCCCTTGAAAATTTCCTCCCTGAATATGGTTCACCCACAGTTGTACCAAGGGGGGAGGGATAAGATTGGGAGGATAGATGGTGTTGGGGTATCTGTGGTATAGTTATGCAGATTTCTGCTTTCAAAATCTGCTTCTCTGAGTCCCTCAAGGAAAAAGGTGGGATATAAATAAAGTATATTATTATTATTATTATTATTATTATTATTATTATTATTATTATTATTATTATTATTATTATTATTATTTTTATTATTGCTGCTGCTGCTGCTGCTATGGAATCATTTTGGATTTTCTTCTATGATTTTTACATTTTCTATCTGGAAAGATACTCTACCTGGCTTCAAATTCAAATACAATACCTGGCTTCAAAGTCCTTTATCCACCAGGTTTTATATCACACAGGGCTGAATATCCAAGTTCATATAGCCACAGAGAAGAAGGCACTGTCCAAGGAATGCATGAAGTCCTAAAAAGAAAGCAATCGAAAAGGCATTGCCCCAGAAGATTGAAAGAAAGAAAAAGAATAGAGGCAGGAGTATGAGACTGAAGGCTACAACCTTCACTAACTCCTCATACTCTGCAACATTATTTTTCACATCTCAGGCTTATAATAGTGAAGATCTAACTCTGCAAAACCTGTAGTTGTACTTGATCCCAGTTTTTCTTAAATTTCTCTTCCAGACATCATCCACAGTCTGCTTCTCCCTGGCTTCCTTCTCTCCGGGGAACTCTGCTGTGGATGAGCTATACAAGTGCCAGCAGAATTTGGCAGCCCATGTCAAAATGTGCCCCGGTGTGTGGTAAAATGCTTAGTCTCATGCTCCTGCCAGATTTGAAAATGAGGTTACAAGGCAGAAATATCCAGTTTAGACCAGTAGACACTCTCTGAAGAGTACAGATGTTTTGTTAATGGCTTCCACTGATAGCACACATCCAAAAAGGAAATCTGAAAAAAAATTATATGTCAAATTAATTTTGCATGGTTGATTGTTAAATCAGAATGTGCTTTACTTTCTTTCTGCAGTTTCATAATAATGGATTAAGTTGCAAATACCTACAAGAAAGACAAAACTGATTAACAGAATATCATACCTTAAAATAGGAACCTCTGACCCAAGAATGTTAGTAGGGGAGATAGAATGGGGCTGGAAGAAGGCAGAATAGGTCGGCAACTGGGATCACAGATAATCATGGATAATACCATTTTTTCCATTGTTCCAGTATCAAAAGCAGCTGGTGGCCCACTACCACTTTTAGCGATCCTTGAAAGCACAGCTAAGCCAGCATGAGGGGGAAGAAGGCAGGAGGAAAGGGGGAGTTTCTGGGCAGGGAAGGGAAAGAGGGGAAGTAGGAGCAGATGGATTCAGTGGCAGCACTTGATCCAGGAGCCGATCTATGGTTCTACCTTCCTTCTCCCTTATACTTACATTAGCAAACCAGCTGGTGTAGATCTGAGGAGACTTACCCCAAGCAATGGTTTACCACAAGGTAAAGAAGCACATTTCAGTCTTCATGATGGCTCTCCCCATAGAATGCAGAATTGGCAAGGATTGGACCCATAGTCTTCTGCATTTAGGGAATTTTGTAGACCATTTTTGAAATGAAAGATGCCATTTGGGGCTATTTCTGTGAAAAACAATGCTCGGTTAGGAAGTATCTCCTTCCATTGTGAAATCATGGGTAGCTGTTGGCTACAACAGGAGAGCCATGATCTCCTGAGCATATTCAGCCTCTGTTACAAAAAACATATGGAGTGGAAGCTGGCGGCAGTGAGGAGGAAAATGGATAAACCACATCTTTCCTTTTCTTGTCATTTTTAAAAGCAGAATAGGGAACAGGGCGCTTAGAACCTGGTTCTGCTAAAATAGCTGTAACGGAACAAGGAAAGACACCAGAGAGGAGCAGAAATGAAGTACTGAAGAGGGATTAAAAGTATTGTCTCCAGCCAAGAAAACTGAAGATTGGGAGGATCTTGGGGGAATTGGTAAAGAAAAGTGAGTGACTGAGTGAGTGAGTGAGTGAGAGAGAGAGAGAGAGAGAGAGAGAGAGAGAGAGAGAGAGAGAGAGAGGTCCTTAGCAAGAAGCAGTCGCAATGGGATGATGCGCTGGAGAAGTTTGACACTCCTCTAGCTGAACCCAGGCATCAGCCCCCCCATTCCGGCCAGCTCTGAGGTGGAGCAGCAGCCAGAAGCTGCTGCTCCATGTCGGAGCTCGCCAGAATGGTGCTGTGCGCAAAGACATACTGCGCATGTCTGATACTTAGGATATGCACAGTGTGTCTCTGTGTGCCTATTGGACCTTGCTCTGGAGGTAGAGCCAGCTGCTCCACCTCTGGAGCAAGGCCTAATGGCTGCACAGATGTACTGCGCATGTCCAAAGTGTCAGACATGTGCAGTGCGTCCCTCTGCACCAGCATTTGGCCTCACTAGGGAGGCCAAGTGGCAGCTTCTGGCTGCCTCTCTGCCTCTCTAGCGAGGCCGAATGCCCATACAGAGGTGCGGACACTAAAGGAAAAAATGGTGATTATTGATCCATAATATTCATTAGGGAAGTATCAAGGGGAAAACAATTAGAAGGGGCAGGCATATGGAATAGAAATCCTGACACTCATATGGCATTTCAAAAACAATTGCCAGATATTTATTTTTGTAAAACAATAAACAAATCAATCAATCAATAAAATGCCACTGTCAATCAGAATAACTGATTAATTTAAACTGCATTCCTAACCTCCACTTAGGCCAACCTATCCCCTGACACAAGTCCCGTGATGATCTGGGGGTATCACTAAAGTGCCGTAAGACTTTTCCGCTCCACTCCAGTGGGAGGGTTAGGACAGTGCACAGACATGCACTTTCCTCCCTACATCATCACAGGAATGGGATGACCAATTTGCTGTGTCAGCACTCTTAGATGTTGTGCCAGCACTATAGGATTGCACCCTTAATCATACTGAACAAAAGTTCCTTCAAAAAATAAATAGTCCAGCAGACTGTATAACTTCTTTCAGAGGCAGTTCTAGAAAAGGTGGTTTGGTTGTTTTTTAACTCTAGAGTAAAGCAATCCTAACATGCGCTGGAATAGGTGTGCCACAGTGGCCTATGCTATCCAATGCAGGTTAGGTGCAGACTGAAGGTGATGTTTTTTCCTCTGCCCTGTTTTCAGCCCCAGCTTGTTTATGGGGCTATTCTGATAGTGTATAATTGAATACGCTTCTGATTTTGGAGAGACTATCATCCAAAATCTTGATGAAAGAAAAAAAAAACTAATGAGGATCGAACCCCACTTTGTCTATCTATTCCTTCCCTCCCAAATAGCCTGCAGTGGAAGAAAGGTGAAATTGTAGCCGGATGATGCTTCTATTCAGCAGCATGCTGGTGTCTCTTGGTACCATGGGCTGAGTGACATGGTGATGTAGAAACATCACCCCTCTTCCTCCTCATCAGTATTTATATATTGCTTTTCAACAAAAAGTTCCCAAAGTGGTTCACAGACAAAATCAAATAACTAATGGCTCCCTGATCCCTAAGGACTCACTATTTAAAAAGAATACCAACAGAATAGCAACAACCACAAGAAAATATACTATTGGGGAGTTGAGGGCCATTTAAGCACCCCTTAAATAAATAAAATAGAAGCACCCACTTGAAAAACAGCTTCTTATTCAGTTAGCTATGGTTGTGTTTTCCCCACGTCTTTGTGCTACACCCCTTATTCTGGAATGGTTTAATTTCTAAGCTGAACAGACACAAGAGAAGGTGGGGTCAAAACATGATGAATATACAAATGATATCAGTGTGATCATGATAGGTACAGCTAGTAAAAGGCCATTTAGTGCGCAATCCTGAGAAATTTAGATCGGCCTAACTTACCTGGCCTATCTTTTTATGATGATGTAGGGAGGTCAGCGTATGCCTGTATGCCTAACCCCTCCAGGAGTAGGGCAAAAGTGTCTTGCTGCACTTTTGTGACACCCCTAGGTTAGCACAGGACTTATGCCGGGGCTTAGGCTGGCCTAAGTGGAAGTTAGAATTGCATTAAATAAGCCAATGAGACCAGATGTTGGGGAATTTCATCACAATGGAAAGATATGGCCCATGTTACTCATTGAAAGAAGCCCTTATTAAGAAAGCGAGACCATTTGCTCCATGACATTTTCTCCCTAGGGGAAACACACTTCATGCTTTCCGTAACTGAGCCTGAGTTTGGTTTTTTTTAGATGTGTTTGCTGTCTTTTGGGCGAATTGAAGACACAACTAGGTCAAAATATATTCAGCATTCTTGCAGATGTCAAATGAGAAAGAGGGTTCTCCAAGGGGTCAGCAGCTGCATTTTCTGGCGAGCGGCTCATGTTGCAGTGACCCTTTGTTTGTCCCTTGGAAATGTTCAAATAATGGAGTGTGTAAGACCTGCTATGAAAAATGGCCTTGTGTTGCCAGCGATGGAGGTTAGTGTGCACAGCAGGCCATCCAGCTGCAACAGAAGACAAGTCAAACAACGCATGCAATTTATGTCAGCCCATTCCTCACTTAGAGTCCAATTCCCTTCACTCCAAGCACCTGGTAGGACACTTATTTAGCACTGGGCTGCGCAGGTTCAGCACAAGTCCAGCAGATTCCAAAGAGAGTTCATTTCCTGGAAGAAGTAAGGTCATCGTGTACCACAAAAATATTGCTGGAGACCAGGGATGTTGTGGTAATTGACTATGAGAATGGCAACTGAATGAGAATGGTAATTAGAGCAACTGCATTCATTCATAGCACTAAAACATATACAGCACAAAGACATAAATGTATATCCTCTTTCTCCCAAAATACGTAAGTTCCATAGACTAGCAGACTGTAGCTGAAGCACAGTGGCATAGCTATAGTATTAGGGGCAGGCTGCTTGAAGTATAAACCTAGCATCCACCTCAAGATCTGAAGGTGGAGATCATCTCAAGATCTCAAGGGAATATCAGGTCAGAGGCCAGGTCTCCCTGTGACTTTGAGTGGCAATAGTTCTAACCTTCACCAGGGAATGTCAAGGGGATGATGACATTTCTCCGTCACCATGTCACTTGGCTAGGAAGATCTACACTTGCTAGGAAGATCTGGGTGCCAGGAAGTTCCCAGCCAGTCCAGGGATTGGGTGGGGGCAGGAGGGTGGACAGGAGGTGAAAGGGGAGCATGAGGTGGGCTTGGACCCAGCAGTTATGCTAGATCCAAGCCCTGCCTCTCGGGCAACTGGGAGCAGCTCCGGCTGCTCTTGTCTACATGGACCTCCTACACAGACAGTGCAGATCCGAGTAGACTAATTGTAGCTGCTGCATCCCTATGCCAGGGAAGAGGAAAATTTTTCTTTTCCCCATGATAGTGCAGCAGCAGCAGCCCCCAAAATAGCACTGGATACAAAGCAGACTGATTGTACTAGTGCAGGTTAGTACTGAACAGCTTCTCAGTCTATCCCCACAATCCAGAGTAACTATTGGAGCATGTAAGAGACATTTACATTGACATAGATATGGCACCACCTAGTGAAAACCTATGGGAAATTCATATTGCAATCCAGAGTAAATTGTTCTTATGTCGGAGCAAAGACTCCCCGTAGTTATTCTGGGTTACACCCTATGTCTGTCATTCTGACAGCACTGGCTCAGTAGCAATAAATGGTTTTCTATGGAAGAAAGCATTGTCAGTCCTCTTGTGTAGTCTTCTAGTCTGTGGATCTTTCATGGCAAAATGTCTTGGCCAACAGGTTGCCAGTGTTGACATATCACATGCTTCAGAACATACCCCAGAATTGTCTGTAATGTGACATCTTCCTCAGCAGGCAAATTGGAGCATTGCTTTTTGTAACTTGGCAGTTACCTTCTGGAGGGCCCATAACATATAGATGATCCTGGAGGCTTGATGGAATCACGCCAAGAGTGCCTATTATTATTTGAATCACAGTGGCCTTCTTTTCCAAGATTCTTTGAATTTCTGTTTGTAAGTCCTTATAATGTGTGATCTTCTCATGTTCTTCTTCTTGAAGCCAACAGGTCCTCTGGTGGCCCAAGTGGTTAAGACACTGTGCCCGTTAATCAGCAGGCCAGAGTTTGAGACCCAGGTTCCCACAAGACAAGGATTTCCTGCTACAGGCAGGGGTTGGACTAGATCCCTTCCAACTCTATGATTCTATGATCCCTGGGTATTACAATGTCAATGATCCAGATTTGTTTTTCATCAGCCACAGTGAGGTCCTGTGCATTATGCTCCAAGTGGCACATAACACACCGGACATCACTGTGGCTGAGGAAAAATTATTATTATTTAAGTGTGATGTCTGTGTCTTAAATACACTAGTGTCTGAATCTGAGAACTTTTCTATATGGCTAACAAGTACAGCCAGCTGAATGTATGTCTTTTCCAAACAATGGCTCTCTACAAATGCAAAGTCAGGCCTCTGGCGGCGCATAAATGATCCCTCCTGTGGCTCATCTATAAGAGCAAGAGTAGCCTTCAGGCAAAACAGCTGCAAAGACTGCGCCTTGTTCTAAGGTAGGACTTCCTTTACAGGGTTGATTGTATCTTGGCAATTGGGTAAGAGGACCATCCAAGTGAGCACCTTTCCCTGGGCTGTTAACAAATCCTCCAGGGGATCCACAGTGATTACTTTGCAACATGCACACCAAATAGACCATGGAGCAGCTGTGGAATAGACTGCACTAGCAGTACAATGAAACAAACAAAAAAGGGAGGGAGAGACAACGTAAAGTATTTGTGATTCCTATAGGTGAAATGTCAACCCTGCATGTAATTAATATGTGGTACTCCTTTCCACAGGATGAGCTGATGGCACCTGGTGACTTTAAAAGGACAGATGACTTTAAAAGGACAGATTCATGGATGAAAAACTTTGTCACAGTTTACAAGCTTCTGGTTTTAATTGAAGTTACCTCAGAATGCAAGATGCAAGGGAGTAGCAACAGGATCAGGTACTGTATCTTGTTGTCTTGTATGCTCCCTGATGCATCTGGTGGGCTACTGTAGATACATGAATTCAAGTACAGATATAGATACATATAGATATGTACAGATACATATAGATACATGAAGCAGTTGCCCATTGGCCTGATACAACTGTGTTCATCTTAAATTTTCATGATGGCGTAACCAGCTGGCAAGAGGCTTAATTTAGGCTACAATCCTAACCACACTTTCATGGGAGTAAGTACTATTGAACACAATGGGACTTACTTCTGAGTAAACAGGCTTAGGATTGCACTGTAAGCTTCACTGTACCAAGGCAGCCATTTTTCCTCTCTACCTAGCTTTTTCTACATCAGCTTTTCAAAATGTTCTTTCTCTACTACCTATCTTTTTCTACCTATGTCTTTTCAAAATATGTTTTGAACACTTTGTAGGGGTTCTCAGATGACCTCAGACGAGAGGTGGGAGCTGCTTCCTGGGACTGAAAAAATAGCAAGTAAAGGATGGGTATTGCTTCTCTGCCCCTAAAAACATTTGTACAGTGGTACCTTGAATAAAAAGCGTCTTGAATAAAGAGCATTTTGTATAAAGAGCAAAATTTTCTCAGAAATTTTGACTTGCTTAAAGAGCATTGTCTTGAATAAAGAGCACTTCTGAGGAAGTTTGGAACAGGCTTCCATGGCAAGGGAACTCACAGGGGGGACGAGAAGACTAGCTTGAGCTACAGTGGGGCCCTGGGCAAAGTTTGGAATAGGCTTCCATTGCCAGGGAACTCATGGGACATCCGGGGGGAGCAGCCTGAGCCAGGTCTGTATGTGGGATCTGTGTGTGGCAGTGTGGAAGGTGTGCCTAGTGCTGCTCCCCATCAGCAGCTTGGGAATGTGAAAGTTGCACAAAAAGACAATAGATTCCATTGAGCCAATGGATAGCAGTGACTCCATTAGTGATTGTGAAAGAGCACAATCCTAACCATGTCTACTCAGATTTAAGCCTCATGGTGTCCAATGGATCTTACTCTCAGGAAAGTGTCTTTAGGACTGCAGCCAAAGTCATCCCCTCTCTGTAACCCTCACACCAGCCATGAAGGTTTTCAAAGGTACAGTACAGTTCAGTACTGTACAGTATTTTCTTTATTGCAGTGTTGTGTGTTACTATATATTACAGTGCTTTGTACAGTGTTATATTGCAGTGTTTTGTAATCATTTTTATAAACAGTTAATATTTTTATATGAATATTTTTTGGGTTAGGGAACCAATCGTCTGAGTTTCCATTATTTCCTATGGGAAAATCTGCTTCACTTAAAGAGTGTTTCACTTAAAGAGCATGCCTCCGGAGCGAATTAAGCACTTTAAGTGAGACGCCACTGTAATGTGATATTGATGCTCCCTCAACTCACAATTTTCCAGAGTTCCTTAAAAAATTCCCTCCAGCACTTTGGCCTTTATTTTTATGCTGAATTTCTTTCTCTCTCTGACTTGAGAAGGGCTACAATAGTTTTGAAGGTTAACGAATGAAGATTTTCAGGCAGGCTGCCCTCCTTGTGACCCCAGTGACAGCTGTAAAGATTCCAGCTTTATAATGCTTCATCATCCTCACAGAAGAAAGAAAAAAATAAAAAAACCTCAGAATTATCTCTATGAGCCAACAAAATCCTTTTTAAGGAGTGAAGGCTGGTTTCCCATTAAATAGATCTTTTTAATGGGGAACCTTGTGACATATGTAGAAATATTTTCACAGTTTAAGAGACTATGGATACACTTTCTTCATAAAATGTCAAATGATATGATACTGGTTTTAAAAAATGGCTGTACGCAAACATATTTCTCTGGAAAGAATGTATTTGAGCATTAAATTACAAGTGCCCCAGTGTCCACATTTTCCAGGGACACTCCCAAAGTACTCCTAGTAATACACTCACAGTGTTCCTGGGTCTCTGTTCGTGGCATCACTAAGAGGCAGAAGTTTGTTTTCTAGTATTTTACTCCTAGGGAAACTCCCAGTAAAACATTGTCCCTATTTAATCATTTCGAGTGATTCCTTTTTTTAAAAAAACACATACATACATACACAAACACACAGGTCTGATAAACATACACGCATTTGCACAGCTTGAAATTGATAACCCCATTAGATTCTCTTAAAGAGGAAATGGAAAGAAAAACTAATAGGAAAAACTTATGATCAGTTTACAAAGAAGCCTACATCAGATGTTGGTATGGTGCAAGACAGTGTGTTGAAGACTACATTAATGGGGTATCTACAAGTGAAAATTGGAGCCGGATTGTATGTCTGCAGAGTAAGACAAGGCAGGGGGATGTGTGAAATGCATTACACAAAAATATATAGTGAAGTGACATTTGGAAGGGTGGATAATTCTATTCCAGTTTGAAAATGATGTCCAGAACTAGAAAGAGGAAATTAAAATTATTGTTGGGTTAAAGCACACTATGTAAGGGGAAAAAAACTTTAAGAATTAGGGTTTTTTAGTTTGAAAAAAATAAGGGGCATGACCTATAACATTATGGAAGGGATAGAAAGTGTGGGTAGAGATGCAAGATGTTCCATCTCAAAATACTGGAATTTAGGATCCCACAATGAAATTTATTTATGGGAGATCTGAAACTGACAAAAAAGACACCACTAGTATTTACTATCAGAAGGTGTGGCAATGGTAACCAGTTTAGAAAGGCTTTTAGACAAATAACAACTATGACTCACCTAAAGTGCACTTATTTGTCTTTAAAATAGTTTAGTTGGATATTTACCGTATTCCAGAATAACCTATATTTTAGTTTTAGATGCCATATTAAGCATTGACAATGGTTCACTTTTCCACAAGGTGGCACTCAATGCCTTGATATGCAGAGGAAACAATCTGTTTAATGGTTTGTGGTGTGATGCACCACATATGCCTGTCTGAAAGGGTCACACTTTGAAGAATGAAGGAAGCAGAGGGACAGAGACTTGCCATTTAAAAGAATTGATCAGCAAACATATAAAAGGTAGCAATAATACAAATCTGGGAAATGTTTATCGGTACAAGAGCTTCAGCATTAGCTTTAAAATCCATGGCAGTTTTAAGCTGATGTAGCGCTGAGCTGTTCTCCAGACCCTCGTTACACATTATGTGAAATGTAGCAATCAACATTATACAGTTCTCAAAAGTGATTGTGAACACCTTGGGGACAGGACTACTAACACGGAGAAAAAGATTTGGTAAGCCAGTGTTTTTCCAACTGTGCATTAGGATGTGTTAGGTGGGTCCCAATTCATGTTATTTTATAATATACTCATGAAATGTACCTGCATTGGAAAATACCCGTGTATGTCATCCCTTCATTGCGCAACACCCCTCTATGCGCAACACCCTTCCATGCGCGTCATGCCCCCATGTGCATTACCTCCCCATCCGCATCACTTACCCATGTGCCTATTGTCTGGGTGTTGATGAGTGAGTCAGTGAATCAGTCGGTCAGTGATTTTTCAATTGTATATACAGTATATAGATTAGACTTAATGCTACCAACGATGTCACTGCATTGGGGCAAATGTTATAGATCTGTGCTTTTTAACGTATTGTTAATACGTATTGTTAAAATACACAACGTATATTGTGTATATAATGTATATTGTGCTGTGGGTGGAGCAAGTGGTTAAGACACTGTGCCTGTTAACCAGCAGGCCAGGGTTCAAGACCTGGGTTTCCACAAGACAGGGTGAGCTCCTGTCCTTAGCCCAGCTCTGTGATACAGCTGGAACCAATCGTATCAGCTCTGCCATTTCATTTGACTATTTCAGTGGCATGGAGAGGGGGGATTTGCTCCTTTGGTAACAGCCTATCCTCCATATTTATCTACCCAAGCCTTTGCGCTTCACATACAGTGTCAAGCACAATACCATAGTCTTTCAAGACTGATGGATGCCAATACTAATGTATATGCTTTAAGTGATGATAGTCAGTGGAGCTTACTTTCACTTAAATGGGGATAGTAATGAAGGTGTCACTTCTGGCCATGACATCACTACCATATTAACACCATCACTTCTGGTGGCTCCTCACAGATTGCAATCCTAAAAAAGTGGGTCTTGGTGCTAAGAAGATAGAGAATCAGTGAAGCATGTCATCAGATACATACCAGATCAGAGTGGGAGACAATCCAAACTATGATAAGGATGATGATGGCAGAATGAGAAAGCACATTTTTAATGCTCCTGTACCTGAAACTGTGAGAAAACAAGATTTGGCATGCTCTTCCTGCAGTTCTCCACATACAAGTTTCTGTGCTCTCGGCTGCTTTTGAGCCAACGCTGGGCAAAAAAAAATTCAAATTACTCTATTTGTTTTATTTTAATCAGTTTTTCCATCACGGGAGACAGGATGTATCCATGTGATGGTACTAATAGGAGACACTGAAAAAAAATCATTCACCATACCCTGCACTTTGCTTGCTTAATCAGCAACATAATCAATCGTGAGGAGGTAAGGAAGAGAAGAACACAGATGATAATTTAGCAAAGGTCACAAGGAGAATTCAATTTCATCACACTTGGCAATTTAGCTGGCTGATTCTACTTCCTCATTTCAGCTCTGCTGCCCATGCAGGACAGACCTGCCCCTGCCAACTAGCATCAGTACCAAGATGCTAATGGAGATCCTCCATGGGCAGGGTGACCATGTAGAATGGAAGACAGATTCTTACACATGTTCTTCTACTTTCAACCAGTGTAACATGGGGGAATTGAACAGCCTGGTGTTCCTTGTCAATGGTAAAAACAATTGATGGTGTGCCTTGACAATTTTGGTGCCTTAAGTGTGTCCTGAGATGAAAAAGGTTGAAAATCACTGCTTTAATCATAGAAGTTCTATGCAATGGTTAAAGGTAGAGGCACTCTGTCCTCAATTCTAGATAGTCACCCTGTCATGGAGACCATGGGGATCCTCCCCCCAGCAACATCAGTCCAGTCCCTGATGGTGAATTGCACCCTGACCCTGAGGGTTCAGGAGTTGGCCTGCCCAGATGGCCTGTCATAGTGGTGTAGACTCTCAGCCTAACCTGCCTTAGCCAACCTCTGGTGTTACCTGTACTGTTGACCAATGATGCCAGCCTTGGCACAACTGGGCCAAGGGAGGTCTGGCTAGTGGATAGGCATATCTTGTCTGGAGTGGAGTGGAGACAACTGCAGAAGCTTCCTGTCTCCACCTCTCCCAAGCCCAGCCATCTGACACGTTTCCTTAGTTCTGCACCCATTCAAATGTTGGTGCAGATCTGAGTAGACCCATCATCGTTGGCATCGTGCCACAACTGAAACCAACATTTCCTTCCCCCCATTTTCCTTGCCCTCCAGGAAACAGCAGCCGCCATTTTGGTGCTACTATTCCTCACAGTGCCATGGAGGGATAGGATTGGGCCCTTAGCAGGTATATGACAGTGTACCATGAAACATATGGTGTAGACCTGTTTTAACTATGTTTATATGATATATACCTTATTTACTCGACTCTAATGCTCACTTTTTCAGCTGAATTTAGTCTCAAAAAATCATATTAATTTCACATTAGAATCTAATGCACATTAGATTCAATGGCACATTAGATTTGAGTAAATATGGTATTTTGATTGTAAGTATAGATCAGTACTTAGTTTAACAATTTATTATTATTTAACAATTAATTATTTGTTTATAATTTATTAATAATAATATTAATAATATTATTATTATAAAGTATAGATCAGTACTTAGTTTAACAATTTATTATATTGTAATAAAAATGTAACATTAACCCACTGTTGTATAAAGTAGTGCAATTAGGTAAAAATAACATAATCCCATTGTCATATTATTATTTCCAAATTACTAATTGTTATATGCAGTAAATTAAATTTTGCACCTGCTTTGTAGCTGTGTATTACAATTGCCCATAAACATTTATTTAAAATCTCAAGTCTTTTAAAATAGGGGTGCTGATTCGATTTGAATAAATATGGTGTTTATATAACTGTTTACACTTTATACAAAATTGAATTAAAAAATAGAATAAATAAATATGCACATGACTAGGACTGAAAGTGATTGTTTTTTCATGGGCAAGGTTTCTGTCCCTCCTTCCCTCCCTCCTTGCCCCGTAAAATATTACACAGGTTCTTCAGGGAAAGAAGCTCCTTATAGAGGCTTGTCATCCCTTCACTGCTCTCCATGCTGTTCACCCAGCAACAGCAAGAGAAGTCAAGACTTGATTCTGCAAATGGTTCCCCATCGGGAACCTGATTCATTTTTATAATGTGGTGTCAGCTGGCAGAATGCTCTGAGCATGAGTCTCTTAAGGGCTGATTGGAACCGACGGCAGGATTCTGTTGGTGATGAACAAATGGAATCGAATCCAGATGACTCTGTTTTAGTAATATTGTTTCTGTATGGTGCTTGGTGGATTTGAAAAGGAAAAAGAGGCCAGGAGGGCACAGGGAAAACCACAGAATGTAAACTGCTGAGGAATAAAGGAATTACCTATGCACCGGGTGCTTCATGCTCCCTTGGAGATTCATGGAGATTGGTGTGCACTACAGTAATAGAGAGTCTTGAGCGAATGCCAGGCTGAACAGATGACTGGAAGTTCCCGGAACCCCTGGAAAAAGGGGGACTAGCCAGAAAGGGGGAACCCCCTCTATGGAATTCTCAGGCATTTCCTGGCCCTTAAAAATTTTTTTCCCCAAAAGGCAGGTCCAGAAGGAAGTCCCTTCCCCACCTCCTGGTTCTCCAACAGCCGCCACCACCAGCCTCGCCCTGTCCATCTGCCTGCCTGCCCAGCTGTCAGGCCCCTTCCTTCAGCCTCTGCCATCCCACAGCTAGTCCCTGCCACCCCCCTTCCCTTCAGCCAGCCAGCCAGATCTTCCTGAAGTGGCTGTGCTGCTCCTCCCAACCGGCCAGTTCCTCCTGCCACAGCCTACCCACTGCTCCTGAGCCCACCACCACCCCTTGCCAACCCCATTCACCTTCCTTGCCAGCCACTGCCCCCCCTAGCCACTTCCCACCACTCCCTCTCCCTCCCCATTGGCAGCATTAGAATCCTCACCAGCTGGCAGGCCCAACAGCTGCTCAGCCACTTTCCCAACCTCATCGGCCAGCTCTGCTACTGCCTCCCACCCAGATAAGTGGGTGGGAAACTGCCACTCCTGCACCTTCTCTAGCTATACCACCACAACCCCCTTTCAAGCCCCCTGACCCCTCTCGCCAGTCCCCGCCACCCTCACTGCCACTCCTGAGCCCCCTCTAGCTATGCCACTGCCACCCCCTTTCCAAGCCCATCGCCCCCCTCGCCAGTCCCCACCACCCCACTGCCACTCCTGCGCCCTCCTCACCAGCCACTGCCACTCCCACCTCTAACTATGCCACTGCTCTACTGCTGCTCCACTGCTGCTACTGACACAGGGAAGTGCTCCCACCCAGATTCCTCTTCCCTAGTTACCTCTCCCCTTCCCTATTTACCTCTCTCACCTCCCTACTTACATCTCTCACCTCCCTTCCCCTTGCATGGGTTGTGTTGCTGCAAACTGCTTTGAGGGTGTCTTAGATGTCTGGATCAGAATCATGTATATTAAAAGGTTTTCAATGTTAAAAGCATAGAAAATAAGTACAGGAAACCAATATGAGTATTTTTGCTTTATTTTAACATTTCCAACATTTGTCCTACATTTTGGGAGGCTGCCCTATTTTTTTTTAACTGGGTAGGAATTTTGGCATGGGGGTCAGGAAGTTTCGGAAGGTTGGGGGGAAATTTGGGTTCAGCATCTGGTCACCCTGGCGAAAGCCTGTATTCAAATAAGGAGCTATGACACTTTACGTTCAAGGAAGGCAATGCCTGTTCATTTCAGCACTTGCTGGAAAAGAAGGGCTCTTTAAAAGCTGAATGGAAAAGAGTAGGGCACCTTGGGGGATCCAATCCACTCATTTTTCCCTTTCCAGGGAATTATTTCATAGCCGTGCTTACACTCCAACATGTTCAGTGCTATCCTATTTGTGTCTACTCAGAAATAAGTTCCACTGAGTTCAATGGGGCTTACTCCCAGGAAAGTGTTCTTAGGATTTCAGCCTAAGTTAAGACACCAATAGGAGGTAAGTCTTTGTCCTGCATACAATTAGTCTGTCAAATTTGTTACCACAGGAAATGGTGAATTCCACTGCCTAGTGGAATTCCACTGCCTATACATACTCATCTGAATACAGTGGCGCCTCACATAAAGTATGTTTCACGTAACAAACAAAAAATTTCTCTAGGATTCTGCTTCACGTAACAAACTGTGCTTCACGTAATGAACACATTTGTTGGCAGTTGGGGCAGACGCGCTGGCCGGCAGTCTGTTTAAAAAGTGTCAGGGCTGCCTAGCGCACCTGCCCATAGTGAAAGCAACGGTACTGCAGTGTTCCTCCTGTGGCCAGGCATCTGCTGGGCAGAGGGAGAGGAGCAGTGGAGAAGAGGGAAGCAGCTCAGGGCCAGCCAGAAGGGAGCAGGGCAGAGAGAGGCTCAGGATGAAGAGAAGGAGAAAGTGGGGAGACGCTTTGAAGGTATCTTGGATTGCAGCCTCCTAACCACGTCTACCCAGAAGTAAGCCCCATTGTGTTAAATGGGTCTTACTCCCAGGAAAGTGTCTTTAGGACTGCAGCCTAAGTAGACTTCATAGGTTCATGCACATTGAATGCATGTTTTGAATTCAATCCCAGTGTTCTGTCATCATTTTTACATCCAGTTCATATTTTTATATGAATATTTTTGGGGCTGTGGAACCAATCGTCTGAGTTTCCATTATTTCCTATAGGAAAATCCACTTCATGTAAAGAACGTTTCACGTAACAAACATGCCTCCAGAACGAATTAAATTTGTTACGTTAGGCATCACTGTATAATGGAGAAAACTGAATATAATGGAGAAAAATAAAACGGAGAAAAATGGAGAAAAAAGTCTGTGTTACTTTCACCCAGGCCTGGTTATAATAGTCCAAGCTTCTATGGATGAAAGCATAATGCTCTGTTAAATTAAAAAAAATAACACCAGGTGAAGAACCATGAATTTATAAAAGTATTAAAGTTAAGTTCACAATTTATAGTATTCTTTGTAGCACTGGGGACAGGAGCAGAAGTGAATGTGTTTCAGTGTTCAATCCTTATGGGGCAGGATGTACTGGTAGGTTTATAAACATTTTCCTATTTCTTATCACACATATAATTATTCAGTGCCTTATTTTTATAGCAAAGGAATTGTGATAATGAGTGTGAAGTCCATTGAGGCAGCTGCATAAATTGTATCAAGAATATGATGGGCTTCTTTATGTGAGGAACACCAACACTGACAGGAGCTGGCTTTTAGGGTGCTGTTACACAGTCAACATTTCATTTCTGCTAAATTTGAAGCATGCAGGAGACACGGGGTGTAATCCTAACTTTCCAGCATGTGCTGTATGTGACAGTTGGGGGTAGTCACAAAGGCCTCCTCAAAGTAGGCAAACTCCTCGGCTTTACCTTGGATTTGCACTGTCCTTACACCAGAGCTGGAAAATTGTTTAGGATTGCACCCACACATTTACAGATGCATACTTAGGTGCCTGCCCAGGCAGCAAAAAGCATAAATAGGCTAATACTGTGTCTATTTATGTGCATTGGGCTGTCAGAAGGACAAAACCTCATTTACCGGGATGTCAGTTGAGATAAAGAAAGGGTTGATAAGGAATTGGTCCACACAAGCATCTAATTACTGGAATGGAGGGCAATTTGTGCTTCTCCCATTATACAGGAATGGTTTAAGAGGTGATCATGGGAAAAGGGATCTTTTCCCTTTCCAATTTTTAGAATTACTGTACTGTGACCCAGAGGGGCAAGAGACACTCTTTCAAGTGGGTGTTCCTCTTTTATTTAGCAGTGGGAGAGTAACTGGCCCTACACACCCCAGCAATGTCTGTTCTAGTGGCTTCTGCTGGTGTTCTTTTTGAGATTGTGAGCCCTTTTGGGACAGGGACCCATTAGCTATTAATTAGCTATTAATTTTTTTCATTTTCTTGTAAACCACTTTGTGAACTTTTCAGTTGTAAAGCGGTATATGAATACTGTAGATAGACGGATAGACGGATAGATAGATAGAGTGACCATATGTCTTAACCGAAAAATGTATGACCTGTCTCTCCTTTCACTTTAATCTGATGTGTCATGGAACATGTTAGTCCAAGTCATAACACTTTGTTCTCAATTGTTTAAAAGTTAGGCATCAATAGTACAATGATCAATAATACTGTTTTTGAAATCAGTCTTCTATGTATGGGATAATTTACAAGATCGCTTTATCTGATATGTCTTCCTTTGTCCCACATAATAATCAAACAGCCATCCCCAAGTGCTTGTTTTCTCGAGTCATTATCACAGTTCTCCTATCAAGGATAATTTGTCTTATGCCAGCTCGTCACTTAACAAGGGCCAAGATGTGATGAGAATAAATGACAGCAGGTTATTCAGGATAATGGCTTTGTACAATTCAGTAGTAAGATCCTTAACTGCAGTTATAATGGCAAGACTGTTAAGTCCCCTTGTTGAGAGAGCTGGTCTTGTGCGATGAAAGTATCTTCCAAAGTTACCTCAGTTATGTGAAACTTCTGCAATGGTTGCTGATTCTTGTTGTTCCAGCAATAACAGAATTGGTAGAGAATGAGCAGTATTGAGGACCCCTTTTATAGGACAGGTAAATGGGTTGAGGTAAATCTCAACCCACACTATTTCTTCGTTCTAGAAGAATTGTATTTTTAGACATAGGGCAAAATCCAGAGTAACTACAGGGAGTCCTTGCTCAGGTGTAAGAACAATTTACTCTGGATTGCAATATGAATTTCTTGTAGGTTTTCACTAGGTGGTGCAGTAACTACAGGTGCATGTAATGTCTCTTACATGCTCACATAGTTACTCTGGATTTGGCTGATAAGTAAAAAGTGCAAGTGTGATTCTGAGTGACATCACACTTAGGACCAAAACTGCAGAGTGTGGCCTCTGTCCGGCCCCATCAGGCAGGCATCCTCAAAACTAATCTGAGCACCTACTAGCCTTGTTCAGTGTCCCACAGTCTTCAGAAGACCTTCTGAGCTTTCCAGAAAAATCAGTTTTGGCTAACAGCTGTAAGTTACCATCTTCTGTTATTTTGGATCTGAGATTCCAAATGATGTTGGTTGTGGAGAAGACACCAGCGGTGCTAACTGACCACCATCTTTAAAATCTTCCAGCTATAAATATAGTGGCTGATCCACAACTGACAGAGACAAGTGGGATGACATGCGGGGAAACAATCAGAAGAAACTGCAAATCCTTCTTGAGAAATCATGCTTCTTTCCAAGAAACAATGGTTGGTTCACACAACTCTGGCAAGGACTTGGTCACAAATGCAACAGTTCTCCATCACAAAACTATACTTGTTTGTGATGGGGTGAAACTGTGGAGATCTTTGTTTCTTTGGACTCAATTTCCCACCCTCAGCCATTCTTTTCCTCCATGTTGCTTTCATTCTTCTTTCATTCTTGATTTCAGTCTCTGCTTTGATTGAATTTTTCCCTTTGTCTTGGGAGGGGAGAGAAAGAATGAATGCACAAGCTGAAGGCAGGCAAATTAAAGAGCAATTTGCTCTTTAGTCATCACAGTCCATAGCTGTTAACAGTTTCCTCCATCCATTCATTCGTCTAACTAAGCTAGCAGTCACCACTGCATCTTGTGATAATGAATTTGGTAAATTGACTTTTATTTACTTCTGACTGACTTATATTGTGCTTTTCCATGAAAATCAGCAGGTAGTTTACAAGGCAGGATCAAAGTGATGAAGGCTGAAATCCTAAAGTCACTTTCCTGGGAGTAAGACCCATTGAACACAATGGGGCTTACTTTTGAGTAGACATGGTTTTGAGTAGATATACTTTTTGGTAGACATGACTAAAACTCATCAGATATTGAAAACCTGGAAGAATGAAAAGATCTTTTAGACTGGGATGTCAAATTATGCACCATACAACAAAGTCTTTCTGTCTATCCTAAATTTACTGTATACTATTTCCACGGGGTGACTGCCATAGAGTTTAGCATTATGGAAATGGGAATAGGTTTCAGTGCATGATGAGGCTGCTGAAATTGCCCTCTTCACAGGCCCAGTTCCTCCCTCCTGCCTAGTTACTGCCCTTTTCTACCAAACCTCCACCCATATCAGCCATTCTTTCACCCCTATCACCATCTAACCTGGGGTTAGACTCCGACATCTGGAGTCTGCAGATGCTCAAAGCCAGCCACTTGCTCCAGCAGCCAACCTGCACATCTGGCATGTCATGTTTTGTAACAGCTGGAAAATGCATAGCACTGCTATTGTGGCAGTGTTTGTGTCAGTACTACAAATGTGCAATACTAGGCAAGTTAAACCTGAAGTCAGCTGCTGAGAGATTTACCCCTGGCTAAGTGCAGTCAAAGGGTGCAACCCTAGCCATGTCTACTCAGAAGTAAGTCCCATTGTGTTCAATGGGTCTTACTTCCAGGAAAGTGTGCTTAGGATTCCAGTCAAAGTTGTAGTAGAATCGTTCTAAGCCACCCCGCTCATAGGCGTTTCAATTCATACTCCAGTCTCCTTTGCTGCCTGCAGCTCCAAGCAGTCTTTTGCAATCCTTTTCATATACCAGATGATTCATAGACAATTTTTCTCTCTAGCACTTCATTTCATATTGTTACCAGTTACCACTACTTCATAAAATAAATCAATAATACATATGTGCTTTTGTTGTATATCTAAACCTCTACAGCATCTCTTTCCTGCAATGTAATAAACAATTAATATTTGGGGGGAAAAGAGTGAAATGGATGCAATCTGAGTGTTTTTACCCAGAAAGCTGCTGTGGTGCATTTATTCTTATCTGCCTTTTTTCCCCACCTCACCTGATGTTTTCCGCAACTCACCTGATGTGTGACTTCCTGATGACCTGGACCTTTTAAAAAAAATTCTAATATTTGTTTAAACATTCTAAAATAAAATTCTAATCATGAGCAGTGCAAGTGTATTCTAAATTGAAAAATCCATACAAAAACTTGTGAAAAATAGCCTACTCGTTCTCAGTAATAAAACCTAAGTCAGGCTTACTATGCAAATTTAAATATGTAGTCATTTTCACAGAACACAAGCTTTGTGCTCTCTCTCTCTCTCTTATACTCCCACTTACTCTAAGGGCAAAATCCAGAGTAACTACGGGGAGTCCTTGCTCCGGTGTAAGAACAACTTATTCTGGATTCCAATATGAATTTCCCATAGATTTTCACTAGGTGGTGCAGTAACTACGGGTGCACATAAAGTCTCTTATGTGCTCCTGTAGTTACTCTGGATTTGGGGGTTAATTTATTCTTTTAGGAGTTGATTTAGACTTGAATATTGATGTCTACAGCAAAATCACATGCAGCTGAATATCTGTCCAAACCTCATAGCCAAATAAGGTATGGCATAATAGGCCCAACCCTATATGCAGCCTGATATATCCCGGGATATAGTTATTGCCTGGTATGGTGGAGGGGAGGGGTGTATGCAACCCCTCTGTTGATGTGGGTGCAAACTAAAATGTGGTGGGAAATAGAGTTGGGTAGTATGTTAGGACAATCAAAACCTGTATAAACTCTGGTTCAATCATGCTGACACAGATTACCAGCAAAGACATTGTTATTGCTATTCTCCTCCCTGGATACAAGCTGCATTTGGCTTGGTGCACAGCAAGTCGCTCAGGCCTGATAGGGCCTTTTACTGTCATTTAAAAGCATGCTGGGCCTCCACCCTTATTCAGGGGGAAAGAGTCAAACATCCCAGACCACCATGGAGACCTCTGGGAGCATCCATGGGCTGCTGGATATGGCAGTTGCTTTTAAAGTGCCACTGCACCTATTGGCACTGACTGCCATAGGATTAGACTGCTACTCCAGATTAAGTGTGTATAGGATTGCAGTTGTAGTATCAATCTCATGGGCTGGAAAAGGTAATTGGCTTAGTTTGAGGCAGCAAGCATGTTCTATTTACCATCACTTGAATTAATTTACATTCTAGGATTGTTCTGCACACCAGGTGATGGGTGGAAATCATGCCCATCACCTAAACTCCTCAGAGGAAGGGTTAAATAATTTGTAGCAAACAATAGCAATGATAACTTTCCATTTTCATACAACCCATCCTACCTTTAATCCAGAATACCATAAAGAAATGTATTTTAGTTTAAATCCCCTCATTTACTTCATCCACACAGGTAGTTTTTCTATCTCAAATCTGTACATTTAGCTTTCCTTTATCTTCACTTTGTCATTTGGTGATATTCACCACATCCTGTGTCCTCTTCTGTCATTTTCAATGGTTGCTGCTAAGATGAGTGAATTCAGGAAGTAATTGCATATTAAAGCAATATTTTTCCCAGCAGCATAGTTTTATTCCTTAATATGTACTCTGTATTGACAAAAAAATCCTAGCATCACGTTTTCTTATCATCAGACTATGACATGCTAAGGATATGAGAGGATAGTGAAAATAAAATTGATGGTGTTTGGAAAGAACGGAGGAGTTTCTCAAAGAGTTTTGAAGAGCACTGTATAATAAAATACTCCCATTTGACTATTTTAGACTGAGTACTTCTCATTGTTCAAGATGTATGGGATCCATTTTAATCACTAGGGCCAGCATTAGGCCAACTGGGCCAAATTGAGCTGCATGTTTGAGGAGGACTGATGCTTCCGTATAGAATCCGCCATGCTGAGTTAAGTCCAGCATGGCAAGCAAAGCATTGCCCTTGAATGGTCCTCCAACCTATCACTGTCTCTGATTGGCCTAAAATCACCCACCCAAACAGTTGGCAGTGACAAGGCCATCACTGCTTCCTACTTCATGGAGACCACACTTCACACCAGATGCCATTGCCCCAGCCTGCAGCTCATCCTGGTGATATAGCAGAGGGTGACACTTGCTCAACTGGGCCTCAGCTCCGAAGACTGGTTCTGTCAATTGTCCCTTCCTTTATATCAGTGGTTCTCAAGTATGTCAGCCTGGGACCTCCTTCTGAGAATGACAATCTGTCCGGGGAACCCCCAGACGTGACAGCAAACAGCAAGTGACATCACTGAGAATGTGGTGTGCACAAACGCTGGAAGATCTGTGGGTGTCAGTCATACACTACCACTACAGAACATCCACACAGAAAGCTAACTTTTCAGGTTTACATTATTGTGGTTCAGCTGTCACCTTGAAAAAAAATATTTCCTTTCCATATTGGATATACCTGCATTGGATGCTATGTCTATATGTGTCTGAAAATTGTATTATTTTTTGTACTCAGAAGTAAGCCCATTGTGTTCAGTAAGACTTAGGTTGACTTAACCCTATCTTAAGACTTAACCCTATCTTACCATAAACAAAACACATTTATATGTTCATATTCCATAACGTCCTATCATTTCCCAAAGTCACTGCCTAAGCTGTTTTAATAAAGGAAGCCTTTTAATGAAGCAATGTAAGCAGTTTCACAGAATTGTTCTCTAGACTTTGCTCTGTATATCAGTGGCATAAAATTGCAACTAATTCTTCAGTACATTACTCGATCTCCTTCCCAGTATGTGCTCCTCTGCACAATATGTACATTACATTCATTTTTGAGAAATCAGAAGAAGAGGTGAGTTTGTTGATGGAAATAGTTGTTTGTGGAACGGTTCTGTAGTAAATATATTTGGTAGGGGTGGCAGTTCCTGATGTTTCTTTAAATATTTCAAGGCAGCAGGGGGACGTAAGTGGAGCATTGGTGCAGATCAATGCGGTGGGTCCGATACACCCTTAAATGCCAGCCCAGAGCTAAGCTGAGAAGGCCATATAATGGATTTTCTCAAAGCTAGAATCCAATTGCATGAAGGACACCAGAAAACTTGGAGAAGAGGGGACAGGCATACAAATCCTAATTTGTCCAGAGTGTGGCACTTGCCATGGCATCAAAATGGCTGCTTCATCCCTTTCCCCCAGGTAGCCCCCCTGTCCTTTTCCTGAACTTGCTGAACAGAGTTCTGCAAAGAGGGAGCCAGCATGATTGCAGTAGTGGCACAGCATGAAAATAACTGAGTAGTGGCAAAGCATGCTGAGGAACAGAATGAAATGAAACATAGGGTTCGGGAGGTACTCTTCCTCTTATTCCAGTCAATTACAACAAAAATAATGCCAAATTTTACAATCCTGTAATTAAGAATTAAGAGCTTGGAAGATGTGGGAAAGAGAAAGAAGAGCATGCAGGCCCAAGAATGACTAGGTGTTTGAAAATGATGTTATTTACCATGCTTAGAAGTAATTCCATTGTGTTCAGCAAGAATTTATAAACCTATATCAGGATGCAATCCTAACCTGAACTTTGGCTGGCCAAAGCCCTATGCTGACCTGGAGGTATCACAAAAGTGCCATAAAATACTTCTGCATCACTCCTGGGGGAGGATTAGGCTAGTGCACAGATATGCACCTGCCTCCCTACATCACCACAGGAACTGGAATACCAATGAGTTGTGCCAGCCTGGGTTAGGACTTCACCCAAACTCATCAGAAATACCTAAATGTCTCTATCCATGGAAAGAGTTGTTCCTTGGAGAGCTTGGAAGAGGAAGAAGATATTGGGGGCATAACAGACATAAAGGAGAATTTGCATTTCTAGCTTTACAAATTTCCATGTGGGGAAATGTATAACCAGTGGCATATCATCCCTGGGTAAAACAGGGTGTATGCCCTGGACAAAAACTGGAGATGGATGCCAGATCAATTGGCTTCCTAACTGGGAAGCAACTGGAGCACATGTGCCCTTTTGGTAGTAAAAGGGCAACATCATCCAGCTGATTGCACAGCATACCCTCAAGTTCTAACTTTTTTCCAACTAGGGAACCAGTCGGAGCATACACACTCTCATAGAAGCTGGTCAGGTGGAATCACCCAGCTGAACTTGTGCTCTGACTACTTCCCCACTTGGCATCATGTTATTTCCCTGGGTGTCGAAAGCCCTGGGTATGTCTCTGCATATAACAGGAAGAGTTAAAATGAGAATCTGCTGTCAGGTGGATCTGCTTATCCAGACATCCTGCTGTGGCTGTTAGATAAAAATATTCAGTCTTGTATTCTGTATTAGGTGGGAAAGAACTGAGGCCAAGAACGTAGGGCAGAAATTAGAAGTACCCTTCTTGCCACCACTCTATGAATTATAATTTGAAACTCTGCTTTTTTGGTGAAAAAGAAGATAATGGACCATGTGCACTCTTGTACCAGTAAGCATGGAACTATAAAGAGAAAACATTTGTGGAATTTTTGCTTCTCTTAGTAATGGATAGGAAAGTTGCACACAAGTTTTGAAATTCGCATTAGCTGCCACCCATGTAAAAACATTTTTTATTCCAACATCATCTGTCAGCAGGCTTGTCATTTTATGGCATTTTTGTATGTACCCATGGATAAAGAGCAATTTGCAAAACTGCTTACATTGCATTTTTGGAAGGGCACCATTTCTAAATGGCAGGCACAGTAATTTTTCTTACAGCACCAGAAAGACTTCTGCATACATTGCTGTACAGCTTAATAAATCCCAAAAGAAATGCAAACATGCTGATTAAATTACTTGACAATGAAGGGAACCCAAAAAAATAAAAAACCCAATATGAATTGCAAATGACATAGTTTTAAAAAACAAATGAAAAGGTGAATATCTGAAGATGGTTAAAAGATAAGTGGCCCATTTCTACCCAAATCCTCACGTGTCCCTGCAGTGATGCTGGCTTAGGGTACAATGCTTTCTGCAGTGAGATTTGGCTGTTAAAAGTCTCTTTGGGTTTGCCCTCACATGAGCCTCAACAACTACAATGGATCAAAGACATGTGCCAATAATATAATTGATGGTCCATGCAATAGCAGAGTGATCAGATGTCATAACTGCAAAAGAAGACAAGACAGCCTAAAATGTAGGCCATCCAAGAAATATGTAGGACTTAACAAAAGCTAAAAAAAATTCATATATTGATCTCACCTGGTTAATTAAATTACTAAAATATTCCTTATTATTAAATTATAATAATATTACATACAGCTTATGAATTATGAGAAGGTTATGCGCTGACTGCAGGAAAACAGGGAAAAGGAGGACGTTAAGTTCTTTTCCAGGGCACATGGCTAAAAAGAGGGCTTCTGGTTACCTTGATCCATTCAGAGATCAGATCTGGGAACAGCCTCACATTCAGCATGGTTGCCAAGTCAAGGGCTTATTCATCAATAGGAGAGATTTCAAAGCATTTGCAAGCACATTCATTCAAGATGCATTAAAAAAACTGCTACATTGGACATCATTCTCCAGATTGACCCAGTTGACCAACTGACTGCACAGGCAGGAAAAAACTCATAACTTTCTATGTTCCTCTAATTTTAGCCATGTGAGCCAGCCCCACTGAGCTCAGGGGAATTTGCACCAAGAAAACAATGATGGGGCTTTTTTGTGATATCCTGACTCCCAAATGTGGCTCTTTAGGAAACAAGAAGACAGAAAATTCCACACATTCTGCTCACGTAGGTCTGTTTACAATGAAGCTATTGTCTTCCAATTCCAGGTTGTCACTGCTGTCAGTCCCTAGTCCTGATGCCACTTCTCTGTCTACATTGACTGCTTTACTTGGCACTTGCTAATTCCCTCTGGACTGCCTCTCTCAATTACATTTCTGTCTCAATGTTATAAGCAGGTAGGTAGCCTGTCCTTAACTGTATCACCCTTGAGGAGTCTTTCTCTTTCAGCTCAAAGCCTCATTGCTACAGGTGAGCACAACTAATCCTAATCCAGTACATGCACCTTTCCTTCAATTCTACTTTCATCCTTGTCAATTTCTCTCAGTCTCCTTCTCTACAGTGGATTATATCACTCGTTCTTCCTCTCCTCTGCTGTCATCCTTTTCCTCCTTTTCTTTTCTTTTTTAAGAACCTCACTTCCTGCTCCATCCCACTCATTTCCACCTCCTCCTTCCACCTCTGATCTTCTCTTCCCTACCATTTATGATTCCCAGCCCTGCTTCTCGCTATGACCTGGTGGTTGCCATCTTTGGTTCCCCCAAGATCTCGTGAGACTTAGGCTACAATCCAGAGTAACTAGGGACCTTTTACACCAACGTAGTTATGGTGCCACCTATGGGAAACCTATGGGAAACGCATAGAGCAATCCAGAGTAAGTGCCTCTTACGTTTTTCTGTAGTTACTCTGGATTGTAGGGTTCGTGATATCTTGAGTTATGAAATCTCTGTTCACTGAAACCATAGAACAACAGTGGAGGCCTCCAAACCTTGGTTGGGCAGATCTCCTACAACCTTCATCATAACAAGCTTCTGTGGGCTGAAAGAAAAGTTTTTTCAGGCCATATCCAGCCCGTATGTTTGACATCCTTGATCGATATCACCTCAGAAAACAAGAGCTCACATGACTGATTACTCTTCTTCATCAATATAAATAAATTAAAATCCCTTCATGTAAAATATTAATTGTTAAGAATAAAGATCCTAGTCCAAGTTTTTCCTTGCAAGCTAGTTTTCTGTATGCTGCAAATGATGTATATAGAGAAGTAGTCCATCATGGTATATGCTCCAGGTATATATTAACATGGTACTGTTCAGCTGTAGTTAGAACTCAGCCAGAATCACACATTCATATTGGTCATAGGCAAAAGTGAAAATCCTGTCTCCTAACCCAATTGCTGAAGGGCTGTGGGTGGCGCAAGCGGTTAAGACGCTGTGCCTGTTAACCAGCAGGCCAGGGTTCGAGATCCGGGTCGGCCCCACAAGACAGGGTGAGCTCCTGTCCTTAGCCCAGCTCTGTGACACCAGCTGGATCCAATCGTATTGGCTCTGCCTTTCCATTGGACTAATTCAATGGTGTGGAGAGGGGGGATTTGCTGCTTGGGTAACAGCCTATCCTCCATAGCAATCCAACCCAGGCTTTCGTGCTTCGCATCGCATCGTATGCGGCGCCAAGCATGATACCATAGTCTTTCAAGACTGACGAAGGCCTGCTTTTCAACCCAGTTGCTGAGATTCTGTTTCCTCTTGTTGACACTGTAGTTATGAGTATTGGAGCTAATCCAATTCTAGCAGGCTAAAAGTGAGATGGGAACATCAAGAGTGGTGGTATTTTTTAGTGGCTCAGACGTCCAGCAGATGACTGCTACCTTTGCTGCAAAGATATGGCTTGCGCTCCTCCTAAACTTCCTACCAATTTGAGAATGAGAAAACACACTTTATGGCAACAGCATCTATTTAATTTATTATCCACCTGTGGGTAAACATAACATAGATTCCTTCATTCTGCGAATATGTGGCATACTATTTTGAAAATATAATAAATGAAATACAAAATATATTAAAGCAAAGTTATGGCTGACATTTAACATACACCCTTGTCGGTGAAATCAAAGTTATGGCTCCCACCCAAACCGTATCTCATTCCCTTTGCATAAACATGTTCCATAACGTATGTGCGCAGAGTGGCTGAATTATGGTTTCCATGGGAATGTTCACTCTGAATACACACATTTGTCATTTTCTTGTGTAGAACTTTCAGTAAGAAATTGCCTTTATTAATAAGCTCAGCTTCTGGGATGTTAGAAATATATTTGTTATAATGGCACATAGAGAGCTTTATGAATGGACAAGGCAGAAGGTTCTCCTCCGTGTTTTTCCTGCACATTCATGTATTTTACTGAGAACCCAATCCTATTCCCACCCACCCACCTCCACCAACAGTGCAGAAGGAAAGCAATAAGGGAACAATCAAAATGCTCCCCTCTGGATAAGGGAAAAATAATTTATTTAGCCAGGTTAAATCTCTCTGGTGCAGGAGTGGTGGTCTACTTGGACCTGTGCTAACTAGATAGAGGAATGCAAAATGGGTGGATGTTTCCTTGGCTGGGTTGCCATATGTTTGCAGGGTTGACATATGTCCCAAAAAACCATGGACAATCCTGATATTTGGGGATATCGGCAAATATATTGGCAAATGGGACAGAAGGTCCTTCCCAATTTTGTGGAAGAAAAATATGGCAACCCTAACTGTTGGGCGACTATTCTGCTGGAATGCATGTTCTAGCAAAAAGCATACTTTACAGTGGTTGCAAAGTGTGACCCAGCATTGGGCTATCTCTGAAAGCAGTGAGACCTAGAAAAAGCCCTCACGCTTGTACATCAGAGTGTGTGGTAGGCACAAGGCAAGCATAGGCAGAATGAAGCATGGAGGGGGAGGAATCAGGTAGCAACGGGAGGCAGAGAGGGCATGTCTTATATAGTATTGACAGCAGTGATATCGCCATCCTAATTCCCTTCCCAGCCTCTGTCTATTTTCCTGGATCCACTCAGACTTGTGCCAGCTAAATTGCTCACCAGGTCCAAGCAGACTTATTCAGTCAGCAGAAGTTTACCCCTAAGTCAAGGAAACAAATATTCGTTTACGTGAAGGAGAATTCTGGAACTGTCCCCTCTCCGAAAGGATGCAGCAAACCTTCTGGTGGAGTTGCTGCATTGGTGGAGAATTAGAAGTTAGAGAGTATTGGACTGTGAACGAAGAGGGCTCGTCTTATTCCTTTATTCTGAAGCTGTTCAAAAGCAGAAGTTCCCATTCCTTTCATAACTACTGGGCATTCAACAAAGCAGTTGACATACCCATAACAAAGCTGTCCCTACTATAATTTACTATGTGCCTTTCATCATAATCTATCAATATAAGTGCTTGCTGTCTGGTACAATTTAGAAGCAATTTTCTATCATCTTGGTCATTCATTGTAATTTGAGTCTTCTTCTGAAACTGTATTTAGCGCTTTTAGAGGAAGTTCATTTACATCTATTCAACTGGATATATCAGAGGCAGTATTCTCTAAGACAAAAAGCTGACTTTAATGATTTGCCACTTCTCCTTATTTCCTTTAAATTTGGCTTATGTCTAAATAGAAGGGCATTGGGTACATAAGCAATAAAGACATAATGATCAACACAGCAGGAAGTTATCAGTAATGGGAAAACAAGGAAGAAATAGGTTTGGCATTTCAGTGGTAGAAAAAAATGTTTAGATCAGCCAAGCAGAATAGGAAATTTTATGAAAGGAGGCTCTTGTACTGCCTGGTACATTGGCTTGGTAGGCAAAGGTGAACATTTCAGTAAGTCCAATTGATTGATTATTTGGGAAATAGCTTGTACACCACTGTCACTGAGGCTGCGATCCAGAAGTGTACTTGGGCTGCACTATCTATCACCTGGGTTGCCCCAGTCCAAAATGGTGCAACCCAGTTATGTTAGAGAAGGCTTGGGGCAGCCTAAGACAACATAGACTGCCCCAAGGCAGGTGAACCTAGACTGCCCTAGTTGGGGCAGCCTAGGCAGTTCAGAAATGGCATGTTGAGGGCATGTTCAGCATTGTCCCCTTAAATGTTTTAAACATTTTATGTTTTAAACATTTAAAAGTTTTAAACATTTAAATGTTTTAAACATTTAAGGGGACAATCCAGAGTTAGGGAAATGAGGAGTGCCCAAGCTGGGCTGCCCAACTATTCTGAATCCAGAGCAGAAAGTTATGCTGCAACAAAAGCACTACAATATAGATACATGGTTTGTTAGCTGATAGTGTTGACTTTGAAAAAATTCATCTGAGACAAACTCACATTATCTGAAGATTATTGCCTAGCTGACTCCTAGCTGATTCCTTGATTATTTTCATTTGTAAAACACAAGGCTACCAAATTATTGACATCAGTGATGTTTGCATGTGAGTGTGAGGATAAGGTGCAGGATTGGTGATGTTAATGGCAGAAGTGGTGTCTTTCAAAGTGCCTGAGTTGCAAGAACATAGGTGTCCATGGTAGCTCTGGTCTGACCTGGTCTGACCAGATTACTGGATAAGTAGGGCAGAAATATGGAAGGAAGAAATTAAATGGAAGGGAATGGAAATTTGATTAGTTCATTTCATTGGAAGATGAGCCCTAGGAGACATCCCCCCCAAATCCAGAGTAATTACAGGAGCATGTAAGAGACTTTATGTGCACCCGTAGTTACTGCACCACCTAGTGAAATCCTATGGGAAATTTCATATTGGAATCCAGAGTAAGTTGTTCTTACATCGGAGCAAGGACTCCCCGTAGTTACTCTGGATTTTGCCCATAGCCATAAAAATAGAACTTGCATTCTGAGTATTTTGTTTTATATTATTGTAGGGATGTGTCATAGCTAAGTTGAAGCACACATGTGTTGCATGCATAAGATCCTTTTGGTGATATCCTGATTAACCACTATTAGTCAATGTCAATAATACTAAGCTAGACAGACTGAGGATAAGGCAACTTTCTACAAAGAGCCTCAACTGGATCAGACCAAAGGTCTGTCTGGTCTTGCCTCCTGTATCTCACAGTGGGCCACCAGATGCCTCAGGGAGCACACAAGACACCTGCATCCAGGTGCCCTCCTCTGCATCTGGCATTTTGAGTTTGCCCACATCTACATCTATCTAGGAGTGCACACACACCAACATCATGGCTTATAAAAAGCAATGTGTGTTCCTGAGTTCTGTCTGAGCATTTGGGATGTCATATACAGTACATTTAATGATGAAGTTTGTTAACACCCAAATCCAGAGTAACTATGGGAGCACATAAGAGACTTTACGTGCACCCGTAGTTACTGCACCACCTAGTGAAAACCTATGGGAAATTCATATTGGAATCCAGAGCAAGTTGTTCTTACACCAGAGCAAGGACTCCCCGTAGTTACTCTGGATTTTGCCCTAAATTTCAAAGCAGGAATAAGTGGCATGAAAAGAAAACATCCTAATGAAGACATTTAAAATTGATATTTTTTGCCATGGCCTAATATTTATTACAGCCCAATCTTACTGAAACCCCTGTGTGACAATGCAGCAGCACTGGTGCAGCCTTTGCTGCATCCAACAGCGGACATCTGGCTCATGGATGTCTCCTCAGGATAACCCCAGCAATTGCTATGGGTCAAATCAGACCAGCTCTAGCGACACTGCTAGTGCAAATCTGTGTTGACTTGTTCAAGTGGATCACGCCCAGGAAAAGAGTTTGTATTCAGTTGGTCCTATCAAGTGGAACAGCACCCACTGAATTCAAACTTCCACCTTAATTGGTGGTGCAAAGTCAAGCAGTCCAAGATTTACCAAGTCTGCCTGGGAATGGGCTCGGGATCATGGCTTAGAACACCTTGTGATGGTCTCCCCTCCTTGTTCGGTGATGTAAGAATGCTTTACAGCCCATTTGCAACACAAATGGCCAGTGCAAGGTACTTGCACTCTCCCATGTGCTGGTTTGGATTGCATGCTTCCTCTAAGGAAACTATTATTGCAGTATTGTCTACAAAATGGAAGCTAGATTCTAACAGACCTTAGTACACTATGATTGCCCAGCATCCTCACTTCACCAAATGATGGAGCAGAAACTATTTACAATATTTAATATCTCTATAATGTTGGAATATTCTATTTTCTAGATGTCCTGTGGTCTCAGAATGATGGCTTACCATGTTTGGCACTAATCCATTCAATGAGTTGATCGAGAGATGGGTGAAAGATCTCTTGCCACAGGTAGACTGTTTTCTATAGCATCCCTTTGACAATACCATGTGCTACATGTTTCTCTTCCTAATTCATGGAATGCAAAATTTAATGAAGGAAGTGCTCTACAAGTTATGGATCTTGCTCTCTGATATTAATTTCAAATGAAAAAAGATTAGTACATCCTTTCTTTGAACAGAAATTTATGCGATTTCCTTGATTGACATTCTGCAGTATTTCCTTGCTTATTTACATGTACGTGTCAGTGTACTTTATGTAGATCTGTGTATTGTATGTACTTGACAAGCATATTCTCTTCCACTATTTTGCAAGATGATCATAGCACCTGCCAAGGTCTCTCAATTTAGATCTGTTTTGTCATCCTCCTTACCTATTGTTTTGCATTATCCTCCACTGTTACTGAATCTGTAACTGCAGTTTCTCAGTTCATTAAATGAACACTTAATTCTTTTGTTCTGAATTCAGTATTATAGAGCTCAATGGGTATACTCCCAAGTGTGAAAAAAAATAGTGATTACTACAGTATGATAATAAACCTTTTCAGCACCTTGGACAGCTGTACAAAGACCCACCCAACCCTCTCCCCATATGTCTATTAATGTCTTTGATTATATTAATGTCTATTAATGTCTTTAGTCTTAGAACACAATCCAGAGCAAGTTCAGCCTGCTCTGCCCTAACTGCTCTCTTCTAACTATTCTGTATCCAGAGCAGAAAGTTAAGCTGCATCCAGAGAATCAGGAAGCCTGGGCTGCCCTAACTGTTCCATAGCATGCTAAGTAATTGACACAGTAATTGGGGAGGACTTGCTCTTGAGGAAACAACCCTCAGATCACACTGAACAAGGAACAGCTGTGGTGCCTACAGTGGTGACACAACTCTGCGCATCACCCGGTGCAGAAGTCTGTGTGTCACCCCTGGGATGCACGCACCCCCCTACCTGGACTGCGCAGTTGCCAAAGTTGGCACTTGCGCAGTTGTTTCTGAAGCCAACTGGCTTCAGAAAGAGTACTGCGCAGGCACCATCTCTGACGCCTGCGCAGTACTTTTCTGAAGCCTTTCGACTGCCGCTCCGCCTCCTGAGTGACGCCGAATGGCTGTGCAGAGGCAGACTTCCTCCACTCTAAGGAAGTCTCCTCTGAAGCTGTTCGGCATGCTCAGTGTGTTTCTGTACAGTACACCTCAGCTGGTCGTTTGGGCCAGCTCCGAGGACTAGTGGTAGCTTCTGGCTGCTGCTCTGCCTTGGAGCAGGCCTACATGGGCATGCTGACATCCAGGGCCTGCCAAAGGACTGTCAAACTCCTCCAGAGCATCATCCCATACAGAGCGCGTCACCCAATGTGGCCTGCACCAGCTGCACCAGTCTGGTGATGCCACTGGGCGCCTGCCTTATAAGGAGTCCTTGATGAGATGCCAGTACATTCTACATTGAAACAAGGGGCTTCTTGAAGTGGCCTGCCGTATCCTGAGGTTTGTGGACATCCGTAGTTGTTTCACATCCTAAGGTTGAGAAGCAGGGGTTGCAGCTAAGCTGGCCAAGAATCTGAAACTCAGATTTTTGGTCAACACTGCCATTCTTACTCAGGCCTTATCATGGACTCCTATGGGTCTACTCATTACTATACCTACTCCTGGGGTGGTATAACTCTGAGGTGCTGGAAGAGGGCATTTCTGCCCTGGAAACAGGCTTTGGATACAGAGTAACTGCTCTGCCCAAGGCAATGCTAAACATGCCCTCAACATGCCTCTCCTGAACTGCCTAGGCTGCCCCAGTTAGGGCAGAGCAGGTCCACCTCTCTTACGGCACCCTGTTGCCTTGCTCTACCCTAAGCCTTTTCCAGAGTAAATGGAGTGGAGCATCTTGCAGTTGCATCTTGCAGTTGCTCCACCCTAGTGATAGATAGGGCAACCCAAGTGCTCTCATGTGGATAGATTAGTTGCTCTGGATTGTGCTGTTAGGCTAAGACTAAAATCCTAGACACTTTCCTGGGTTGGGTCTTACTTTTGAGTAGACATGGTTAGGATTGTGCTCTAAAGATTTCTGTTGTTAGCATCAGTTCAAGTCAGTATTTGATCTGTTTTGAAGAAAGTTTTTTCCTTTATTCCTGTATCAAAGGAATTCAACAACACTGAGGTACTTCCAGCCCTTAGTGGACAAGAGGATTTAGGGTCAAAACAATGCTATCTGGAACCAAAAGAAGCACTATTCATGTATTTCAACACTATCTTCTAGCCCGTTTGAACTTCACATTTTGACACAAAGCTACAATGGAAGGCTTCAGAAAGTGCATGATGTGTTCTTCTGTAAACATTTCAATAGGAAACTTCAAAGTTATTTTGAACGTCAAATATGTTTCTTCTAAAATGATCCTAATGTACAATAAATGCTCTTCAAAGGTCCTATAACACAAGCTTTGAGGAAAGCATGTGGGCTTCTCCCATTGTGACCTGTTGCTGCTCCTGTTACAGCAGCAGCCTAGGATGCAATTGCTATGTGCTGATCCCACATTGCCAGTGTGGCAAAAGAACATGAATTTCTCTTGGTAAGTTTTCTTATGTCACTGATTCCTGGAGCTTGAGGTTGAATGACAGTAGGAGAGAGGTAGGCTCAGCATAGTGCCAACATCATCGGAACACCATCTGGGTCTGGTTGGATGTTGCACAAATGCAGACCAATTACCATGAGTGGGTCTGAGCCATATTCAACAGTCAACAGTTACATGTTACACATTGCCTCATCTAACAGCATTACTCCCATGGCAAAAGTACCAGCTGGCCCAGTCTCTTATCAGAAGCTGTTAGGGCCCTGATTAGGGAAGGGGAAAAGAGCCCCACCTGTCAACCTTGATGGGGAACATTGCAGCTCCAACCAGGTTTAGCAGTGGGGCATGACAAGTGTACCATGGAGATGATCATTCAGTGGGCCAGCTGTGATTGTGGTGGAAGGCTATCAAGGTGGCTTCCACTGCACTGCCAATACTTACTACTCCTGCCGTATTCCGCTGCATGGTTCTTATTTAATGCATTGAAATGCATTCAGTGAAATGCATTCGGATTGTTCCACTATGAAACATGTTATCCTCAGAAAGTATTTATATTCAGTCAAGTAAAAATGAGTGGAATACCATCTGAAAATGAAAATAAATTATTTTTGAGACTTGGGCTATTTCTCTTGGAATGGATAGAGAAAGCACACATACTGGCAGCAGACAGATACATCTACAGTCAAAGAAATTGCCCACTGGAGAAGTGTTGGATGATGGACTCCCTAAAGAAATTAGCGAACTGAAGTTACTTGACAAAATAATGATCCAGACCATGTAACCTTTCCAAAATGCTGTCTGTTTGAATGCTGAAATAAGTAATCTTTGTCTCTAAACATCCAAAAAGAATAATGCACTGTGTCTTTCCCACACCCTGAAGGAAAATAATATTCGCTTTGTCAATTGGGGCCACTATACATCCTCATTTAGTGAGACCGTGTTTGTCAACTGAAAAAAAACACTGTCAAAAGGGCACTTTCAATGAAATGCATTTGGATTGTGATGGAATGTTTTAAGGCTGGACAGTTTGAGCAGACTGAACCATTCAGGAAAAATTCAGTCATAAAAACAGATAAGATGGGCGTTGTTAGTATTATCCAAATGAATTTGGTGAGGCAATAACTTTCCATTTCTGCTGGAATAGAAAATTCTTCATATGTGCTCAGAGCAATGGATCTAACATTTCTGGATCAACAATATGGCATAGCAAAGGTTCAACCCAAAGAAGAACCCTGTGCCATTGGTACTGATAACCAATGATTGTCCCCTTATTGTACACAATTTTCCTTGATGTTTGATAAGGTTTTGTGATAAAAGTATTGAGGTTGTCACTCCTATGACAATTACAACTACAGCTACTACAGTCTCATAGACTCCAAGCAGTTTACATAGGCAAGCAGACCATAAACTCTTTTTATCCCTTGAGGTATTCACAATTCACAATTTATATTCAATGCAAGAAATTCATAGGATTTTCTGTTCTCCAGATGTTCCTCTTCATGGTGCAATCATCATCCAGGTTGCACAGCTCTTGGGCTTCAGGTTGGTTCTCAGGATGCCTTCCATTTCTTGCCAATACACATTTCATTGTCTCTAACCATGAGCTTCTGGTCACCCATTCAAAGTGAGACCTGAGCTCACCCTGTGTAGCTTTTTCTGTCATTTGATGTCAAGACACCTTCTTCTTTATCACTGAGAACACTGATAATAATATTTACAATGAAGAACACTGTACAATGAAGAACATTATCATTGAGAACAATAATAATGAAGTTACAATGATTTTTCAGGCTCATAGCCATTACATTAGTTTTAGAAATGGGATATTTTTTCTCTTAGGAGAAAGAGAGGACGCTCTTCACTGATTGGGTGGTCCCTTCTCCCTGTTGGTAGCCCAGACTAGATTGATTCTCTTTCCTGGGAGGGCACCACCTCCCCCCAGTGTCGTCCGGCCTTGCTGGTAGCAGGACGTGTGTGGGTGCTTCAGTTCCCTTCTCCTTCCTTTATCTGTTTTTTCTGACTTCTCTCCCCCCTTTTTCTCTCCTCCTTTACCCCTCCTGCCTCCTCCATCTGCCCAGCATCCTTGGCCACCAGTTTTAAGCCAAGGTGTAAAATGGGGGGAGTCTCTGCATCCCCCCCTGCATCTAGCAGGGACTCCCTGGCTGTACCATCCTGGTGGGAGGCCCCTGCAAAGCCGTGGAGAGTACACTGGAGCGCAGCGGCTTGCTCCTGAGGTGAGGGGTGGAGGAGGCAAGCAGCAACAGCAAAGGTACGGTTTGGCTCCACACATAGCCAGTGCCACCAGCACTGCTTTCTAGACGACCGCCTGGTTAGCATCCCATATCAAAAATGTGCCAGAGCTGCACCATCAGCCAATAATTTTCTTTCAGCCCAATTTCACAAAGTGTTGAAGTGCTCAAATGGGGAAACTTTCATGCGTTCCATCCTCAGTAGCTTGGGAAAATGATAGTATAAGGATGATTAAGACTTGGGATCCACAGAAAGTAAAGACTAAATGAGAAGGTCTCCTTGAGGCAATGAGGGTGAAATCCAAAGCAATTTAGGCTGGCATAACTTACCTGGCATAACTTCCCATGGTGATGAGGGGAGGCTGGTGCATGCATGTCTGCGCACTGGCCTAACCCCTCTTCCCAGAGTGGCGAATAAGTGCCTTATGGACTTTTGTGATACCCCCAGGACAGCACAGGACTTACGCCGCCGTAATGGTGGGTTAGGATTGCACTGAGGGTCCTTTTTGCTTTACAATTCTAACATTGTAAATTTAATTGCCCTGGCTGTATGGATTCTAGTCCTGACAGACAGACAGACACACTTCAAGGAAAACAGAAAAAATACAATTAATTGTAAATACAGTAGTGGAAATTGTAGAAATGATGTCAGTGAAGTGTAGCATTTCACACTAATGCCCCAGATGTTCTCATTGAACCTAATTTATCTCTGTTTTGTATAATTCACATGCTCATTAAGCACAATGTGTCCCCATTCTTTGATCCAGTCAGTCCTCCAGGACTGTTGCTTTCCAAGATTTTTATATGCGTTGTCTCCACCAAGGTCTAATAGACCTTCATCTGCATGTTTTCTCAGTGGGGCTTACTCAGCTATTAAGGTTTTTGAGGAACAGTCTGGTTTCATGTGGAAAATCAATGGGGGTTCAGTAGATTAATCAGATGGGATATGTTCAGAATTGGGTCTCTTGCTGTTTGCTAAGACTCCACAATTTTGTTTCTCCCAAGTCCAACTGATTCCAAGTTTCTGCTGCTAAGAAAAACAACTCTGATTTTTAGATGATTTTAGAAATGGGATATTTTGGACTCATTTTAAAAAGCAAAAGTTTCAGAACTCACTAATGTACAGAATGGCCACAAATTCCCTATGCATGAGATTGTGTATAGATTTCTGATTGAAGCTATTTCAGCCTGGAGCCATGCAGCAGAATGTGCACAGTCCTTGTTTTCATTACACCTTTCTGAGATGTATTCAAGCATTAAAAGCCTGGGAATCGAAACCTTCAAACTAGGCCAGCACAACAGATGATTGCAAGATGGATGACACAAATGGCACTTAACTTCCTGTGTTCTTGTGGCTAAAGTTGTGTGAAATGGAAATTCTGTCACATGCTGGTTGATGTGTTGATTAAAACGTGTGCAGGTAACAATGGCAGGGTCTGGTGTCTGAGGAAATATTGCTCCAACCTTACCAGTTTTATGCTGATATGGATTTGTACTTTTCATAGACATTTGTCGCATGTATCTACCTATCACTAGGCACCCAGTAGAAAATTGCTGAGTTATTGGTAAAGGAGTCTGCAATCGTTTGAAAAAAGATTGTTCATGAAGCAGATGATTCCTAAGCAGGCCATTATAAATCTTCTAAAAGCATAACATATGGATGGCCAAAGGATTTTAAAATTAGTTTCAATGTAATGTGTTGTATGTATTTATTAATTCCCTGCCGTTCTATAGGCAAGAATTGTGAATGATGAGCAAGCTGGGGGAAGCAGACTAGAATCAGATAAGTGTGATAGCCACTGTAAGATGTCATGAAAAAGAGGGTAAACATATTTTACAGTTTTGAAAATTTATTTATTTATTTCTCGGGTCGTAGACTGCCGCAAGCCCTATACCTGGGCAAAGAGGTTTACATTTAATGGAGGAGAACAACTGCCCTATTCATTCCAGCAGAGAATCCCTACCAGGGTTTGTTGCTAGAGCCATTGTGTGTTTCTGTTCAGATTGTGAACTGGACAGAGAACCATCTTCTCCTTCATCTAGCTGCGTGGTTGGAAAGTAGTATATAAATGTATACATAATAATAATCTTTCTACATAAAAGATTTCATAAAAGAAAGGCTTTAACCTGTGTATAAGAGTGTCCACATCTTCTGGCCAACATTCCATGTAAATCAAGCTGACTGAGTTGATGCAACTGTCAACATTCCAACTGTCAACTGATAACAGCCCAGTCTGAGAAGAGGCTGTGGGGCAATTGAAGAGAGCCATTGAGGAAAGAGGTGGCAAAAGGGCAGCTGAGATGGAAAAGTGATTTTTTTTAATTGATGAATTTTGTTTTATTGAACCTCTGCAAGCAACAGCTGCAGGCTGATACTTATATTTATATATGCCACTTCCCGACCGCAAAGCAACTTTAACAATGACATTGCCTGGCATCATGTACATTTTGGAAGAAAGTTGTTGATTTCATTAGAAGAAAATACTTCCGAAGGTATGTATGACTTATTTATATCATATCCAGTGTAGTTCTTAGATATCAATTGCAGTCTTTAAAAACTAACATAATAATGCCGGAGTAACGTTATAAGTCCAGGGTCCCTGGTTCCTGCTATGAATGATCAGCTGAGATCAGCTTTGAATCTCATCAGCTAAGTTAGCTGATTTAAGATCTTTGATGAAGTTTATACTAGATCGTTACCACTGATTTTATAATAATCTGTGAGCTGCTTCAACACCAGTAAAAACTCTCAGAAATGGTAAAGTAGCGAAAACCAAGGACGTAGTGTCTGATGTTGAGGAATGTAGTGATTCTGATGTAGAATAAGTTATTAATATAAAATTTCATTTTCTAGATGTCTTTTACATTATGTGCTTCAAAAACAGGAATTTTACTTGAGTCTACATCAGGGGTCAGGGAACTTTTTTATCTTTTACCCCAAAATATATTTAGATATGTCAGTGTTACCCCCTTGATTTGAAAGGAAGAAAATCATATATTATTAATTATTTGAATTCAAAATTTTATTTAATCTATTAAAAAAATCTGGACTTTAATTCTGGATGCTCTACATTTTTTTAAAAAAAATCAGGAGTACTGAATTAATGGGCTTACTCCTGAGTAGATACCTGGGAATGGGTGCTGACCTTGGCTGGGAGGCTGCTGGGGAGGCTCAGGCCTCAGTTGGGGGAAGGTGAGACTGAGTTCAGCCATCTGGGCAGGCACTGCGGGCATCCATTTTGAAAAGATTGACTGCGCATGCGCATGCAGCCTTTCCCTGCCAGCACACACCTCCAGTTAGGAAAGGGAAAGTGCCAGTGAGGTCAGGAGAGGACTCTCCGCCCACAGAGAAGCCTCTTCATGGCAACATTTAGGCAGGGAGGCAGGGAAAAGCTGCACATGCATGCATAGTCATTTTTTCAAGATGGATGCCCACAGTGCTCGGACTTAGCCTTTGCACAGCTGGCTCAGACTGCTCCCCAGTGCCCCATATAGATGCATATGCATGCCCGGCTGTGTCTTGGCAGCATGACCGTCCATTACACCCAGGAATTTCATTTTTACCCCTTTTGGGGTAATTTACTCCTGTTGCCTAACCATTGGTCTACATCAGGGGTCAGGGAACTTTTTTACCTTTTACCCCAAAATATATTTAGATACGCCGATGTTACCCCCTTGATTTGAAAGGAAGAAAATCATATATTATTAATTATTTGAATTCAAAATTTTATTTAATCTATTCAAAAAAATCCTACAAAAATGTAGGACAAAATGTAGGATGTGTTCCTGCAGTGCTCGGACTTAGCCACGCAAAGCTGTGGCTAACTCAAACTGCTCCCCTGTACCCCGACCATTACCCCCTGGAATTTCATTATTACTCCATTTGGGGTAATTTACTCCTGTTCCCTGACCATTGGTCTACATCAATTATAATTTTTTGTATAATTTTCTTATTTTTATAAGTTTAAAAATATATTTTGTGTCTTCCATTTTTTATTTAATAAGGGGCAAACACGATCATTTACAATTGTATTTGAATATATGAAACTTGTACATCCTTATTGCACAGCCCCAATCTAGAGTACAAGAACCATATAACTACAATTTTTCAAATAAACAAAAATGTATTTATCAGAAAGCTTTGGGTTTACAACAAGTTCACATGATGTATTATTAACCCTACAATCCAGAGTAACTACGGGAGCACATAAGAGACATTACGTGTACCTGTAGTTACTGCACCAGCTAGTGAAAACCTATGGGAAATTCATATTGCAATCCAGAGCAAATTGTTCTTACACCGGAGCAAGGACTCCCCGTAGTTACTATGGATTGCACAGTAAGTGTTACTAACAATTTGTTCATACGCTGTTTTTTATTACAATATTACACAGTAAACTGACAAAACTTTAGACGTCTCTTTCTCCTATATTTCTAAATGCTGGTTACAGGGTTCTTGCACTGAACCACAGAATTACAGCATTTTTATTCCTCTTTTTCAGACAAGCCTAGAGTTTCCCTTGATAGGGCATAATGCTGTGTGTCATTATCTGTATTAAAATTTCCATAAATTTCCATTTCTCTTGCAAAGGAAGATAATGTAACTGATTGTTTAGGAAATGTCAGAATTGTTTTCTCAGCCCTGTCTGGATCCTGGCTTTCTGTCAAGACACGATTAAAATGCCAATAGAAAATTAGCATTTCAAGTGTTCTTATTCATTGCTTCCAAGGTGGCATTAAAAAAAGCAGAAAAGGGGAAAAAAAAATCCCAGTATCTTCCAGGAATACCACTTTTGAAGATGGGAGAAAAGGAAATGCAGTTTCTTGTCATATAATGATTTCAAGGAAATTACAAAACAGAATTAAATGGTTTTTGTTCTTAAATGAAAATCTGTCTCTCTGTCTCTTTGTCTGTCTGTCTGTCTCCCTCTCCCTCTCCCTCTCTCTCTCTCTCTCTCACACACACACACACACACAGAGAGAGAGAGAGAGAGAGAGAGAGAGAGAGGGCTTTGAACATTCACCCCTCTAGGTAGATTCTTTGTATCAAATTAGTCTGAGAAGCATGGTTTCTTATTAATCTTAAAATGCAATATACAGTACCCTCACATCTTAGTATTACTTGTGCAAATTCAGGGATACACTTTCATTCTCTTCCCCCAAAAAGACCAAAAATAAATATTTAAATAGTGAAGGCTATTCAAAGATATTTAGTATATGCCCCAGAGTGAGCCTGAAACGGGAAATGAAGTTGCAGTTTCCTCAGTGCTCTCAGTTCCCACGTGTCCGTATTACTGTGGTTTTAATTCTTAAAGAAAGAGTTGGCATTTGGGGGCTTTAAAGCAGTTTTGGCTTTACTGTATGTGCCAGCCTTGCATCTGATGCAATGGTATCAGTAGGGTTTGGTCATGTGGTACAGGATGCCACTGGATATCACACCCATGATAGCAGGTAGGGCAGTTTTGAAAGAATAGAGATATTTATAGAGATATTTCAATGTGGTTTCTTTCATTGCATTCTACATGAAATTCCGTATTGAATGGAATGTAACATGATGATATTATTCAAAAGATTTAAAATATTAATTTTTTTAAAAAATTGGCCAGTAGTGATGTCACCCCCTTTGTGCTCATCACCCCGTGTGGTGTTCACCCCACTTCACTCCCTAGAAATTTCACGGAATGACTTGGGCCATCTCTACTACCAAATGGAACAATTTCTTCTGTGCACTCTTGAATTCCCTTACTTACGAATAAAGTAAGATGCCTTGAACCATGTGCTGATGCTTTTATATATGCATGTGATGCCACAAGGTGCGTATGAACGGATGGAGAAGGGAAAACATGCAGCCTCACTGCTCCCACATTTGAAAAGGGAATAGAATATTGCCCAAAGCTGGCCCCCAAATACCAAACGGTTTAGGACATATGCAATCTATTTCTCAGGAAACGATGGTATGATGTTAGCTTGGTCCCCTTGGAACCTTTTCTCTTTCTGCATAGATTATATTATTGTTATTACCTCAACATTATGGGACCTGTTTCTCCAAGACTTATTTTCATACTCTGCCAATAATGCTGGGATGGTGGCGTTTTGATAGTTTGGATAGGATGGTGGAGTACTTGTTAGGGGCTGATGGCATGACTGCTTCCAGTGGGAGGGCCAAAGCTGTGATGATATTTGGACAGTTCAACTTAGACCTGAAAGGCAACTTCAATGCAATGGCTTTATACGTGCATAACAATACCATGTCTGGGGCAAAGATCCTATACACTCGCTTGTGATCTTGACTCATGATCTGTAAAGCTTCTCACACTGGTGCGCAAATAATGATGTCTTCTATTTTGCCATTTGAACACATCTTACATTTTGAACAAGCAGAACAAGCAAGGAGATAGTTTGGATAGGATGAAGGAGAGAGGAAGAACTAAAGCTGTAAGGATAATTGTGTGCTGAATTTCATGCTGGGAAGAACAACAGACAAATAAATTCTTCCTCCAAACAGATAAGCTCATAAGGCAGAATAAAATCAAGTTGCTGAGATGCGTCACAAGTTATAAATGTGGAAGTCAGGATATAGTAGCCGACGAAAGCAAGTTTTTGTTATGCTCTGTTTTGCTTGAGGAAATGTTTGTGAATTAGTGCTATGGAAGTATATTAAAGGAATAAATCACTGGAAAAAGCTTCCTCCAAAAGGCAACAGCATGAACCGCATTGTCATCTACATCATATCTTTAAGGCTGCAGTTTTTTCCTTTGGAAAAGCAGACGGATGAAAATGTGCCATTCATTCATTCATATCCTGTCAATGTAGCCCAATGGGCCCTCTGGGCAGCTCAAAACAAGAAAATTCTCCACAGTAGTCCCACTCATCCGCCTCTTCAATAAATCTTATTGAAGCAGGGAAGTAGTTTTGTCATCACAAATTCCTCTCCCAGTCCTCTGGTCCTCCCTTTACACACCCAACCTCAGCAGTTCCGCTCCAACAAAGTTTTCTTTTCAATCTGCCCTGTCTTTTGCTTTTTGTGTTATCTCCTTCCAAAGGTGTTATCCATGTAGTCTACGCACCCTGTATCCACCTAGTGATGCCAAATTCTACCTCACTGTAGATTAGGTGTGTCCAACCTTTTAACTTCAGGGCTCTTGGACTTTTAATAGTGTAAAAGAGGGAATTTCAGCAGCTGCAGCTTGTGATCAGTGAGATCAAAGTCTACACCTGCTGAAATTTCCTCCTTTATACAACTGGTCCAAGAGCCCTGAAGTTAAAAGGTTGGACACCCCCATTGTAGAATCATAGCTAGAATGGAACGGAAGGGGAGAGAAAGAATGGGAATTGACACTAAAAACACTGCAGGCTGTAGAGGGAAGGAGACTTAGGGCTCAGTCCAGAGTAACTACGGCAGTTCTTACATCAATGTAAGAAAAATTTACTCTGCATTGCTTTATGAATTTCACCATAACTGGCGCCATAACTGCGTTGATGTAAATGTCTCTTGCATCAACACAAGAACTGCTGTAGCTACTCTAGATTGAAGGGTTACTCTGTCCCCAAAAGGATAGGCTGATCTAAGCCTCACTGATCTAAACAGGTAGATCTTGGCTCCTCATCACGAAGACCTGGGATCCAGAAACACTTCTGGCTGATGCCACCTTTAGTTTATCCTATTTTTCCCTCCTTGCCATCATTCCACCCACTTCTGCGGCCCCCTCTGCTCAGTTTCACTCTGCTCTGGATGGCGTCAACCTTAAATTGTGCCACAGAGTATAAAGGAATGGAAAGATGGATCATTATGTTTACAGGACCTGTTCACGTCCATTACTTTTGCAAGAAGAGCAAAGCCAAATTGACAGAAAGAATTCTGTTAATCACATTTTTTGCCATTTCTCCCGGACAGAATGCACACTTCTATGGTAGCAGATTCATTCCCATAAACAAAATTTCTCCTAAGAGTTTTGCAGCATGTGAAGTGGCCCTGGGGGAAAAAGTAGTATTGGATCTTCTTACACAATAATAGTCACTGTATAGAAAACAATCATCATGTGTTCTAATTTTCTACCTGCGCTTAAGAGCTATCAATACTGACTACAGTTATAGAAGTTACCCATCCAGCCTGACTGTTAACATCAAACTTTGTTTCCACTGGGGAACAATAAAGCGCCTAGAAGATATTATAATGAGCTATGGAGCTCTTGTGAATATAGTTTATTGTACAGTTTATGGGTACAGTTGTGTGGCTGTGTATAAAACAAGATACATTATCTTCTGCTTTAGTATGTAGGCTGTAATAAATATCTAGATTTTACACTTTGCTCCAATATTGTTCTTGGGGATGTGGGCAGATTACTCTTAAGAGATTCAAACCCAGCATTCTTAATGATGAATGACCCCCTGAAGAACAGAACATATTCTCGGATAATGAGCATTGCCAACAGAGATTGGCTTATTCTCTTACAGTGTAATAAAATTTCCCGTACTGTCTTCGCCACGATCACAACTCATAGTTACAATGAAATCTGCATTGACCTCTGAAAGAGAAGGATTAATTTTTAACCAGTTGGTTCATCTTTTCCACTTTTATGGAATTTGAACATCAACAACTGAACGTTACATGATGGAACTATGTGAGATTTTGCAGGATGCAATGCGTTTCTTACAGAAAGTTTTTATTAGTGAAAATAGCTCCAAGATGCAATGTGAAACAGCCAGAACTTAGATTGGTTTGATGTACCACCACAAACATACCATGATACATTTATAGTTCAGGATGTACAAAGCCTGTTCTCTGTTTCCGCAGAGGTTTTTGCCTCACGGACTGGAATATCCATGGCAACTGCATGCCTTGTTTTTAAGAACTATGAGAATAAATTGGACACACGTCTGAATCTCCATTCAAATACAAATACTGTCCATTGTTTTCAGAGATGCACAGCCAGATGCAAAATGTCATCCCTTTACATTCAATTTGCATTTGAGTATTCTACCCAGTACTTAAATCACCATAATGGCCAGCTCTAGAAGCAACAGGATCCAATTGTAAATGGATTTGCAGGGGTCCTACCCACTGAGTAGACAAGGCAATGTACATCCACAGTAAACCCCAAGTAGGTGGTTGTAATGTTATGACATCACCACCAACTGCTTCAGGAAACCTGATTTTGAGCCAGTCAGACATAGGGGTGGGTAGATGTGCCCACATAGAAATGTGTCCACTTGCTGCTCCATCTGACCCCAGCAGATGATCCACCTGTTGTCCCATCACATAGGAGGCCCAGTTTAATGAAATGAGCTGAATTGCTATAAGGCGGCCCCAATCCCTCAACTTATGAAAGAGTTTATACATTCAGAAGACAATTTTCCTATTTAACCCCTCAAGGAATGGTAAAAGTCCACTCCCTGGATCTGTGCTTCCTGAAGGCTGTTGGGATTTGGATAAGGGTTAACAATCTGGGTGTAATAGGATGAGGAGTGTGGGATGAGATAGGGAGATACAGCCTACGAGAAAAGCTGGATTGGATGGTGCTGGCCATATTCTATCCCCCTTGCCATGACTGATCCATCAATATCATTTTGGACTCGTGCAGATCTGTATTGATGAATTGCAGCTGCTGCAGCTGACCCAAGAGCAAGGAGACAAGTGTCCCATTACTCCAAGGAGGTGTTCAGAAGCTGAAATTCTCCCCACCCAAAGGATGCAGCATAGTCTGTGATATTAGATATTAGTGTTGCTGCATTGCCACAGAAGAGGTTAGTTAGGATTGGGCTGTACATCTGCTGGTTTTATTGATGTTTGTATTATTGACTGATGGTTTTATAGTTGTTTCTTTGCCGCTGGTTGGTTTTAATATTGGGCTTAATATTTTAATATTGGTTTTAATATTGACACTGGGCTGCAATTCAGAGTCAGGGCAATGAGAGTTCACCAGCTGGGCTGCCCCAACTTGGCTGCATTCAGAGCAGAAAGCTGCGTTAAATTCAGAGAGTCAGAAAGCCTGGGCTGCCCTAGCTGCTCCAGGGCATGCTCAATAGGCACCAAATATGTGGCACCTGGGGCGGGCTTGCTCCCGAGGAGACACCCCTCAGATCACATTGAACAAGGAACAGTTGTGATGCCTGCCTTATAAGGAAGCTGCAGCATGAGAATGCAGTACAGCAGTACCTGGAGTGGAGGGAGGATGCAAGGGAATTGCTTGGAGTTGTCCTGTGTCCAGAGGTTAGTGGGCTGTCATAGTTTTGCCGTATCCTGAGATTGAGAGACAGGGTAGCAGATATGCTGCACTGTTCTAGACAATGCTGAACATGCCCTCAACATGCCTCTGCTGAAATGCCTTGGCTGGCACAGCTAGGGCAGCCTTGGTCCATCTGTCATGGGGTAGCCTATGTTGACTTACACTGCCCCAAGCCTTTCTGGCATAACTGGGGTGGCCCATCTTGGAATTGGGCCATCCCAGTGATAGATAGGGTAGCCCAAGTGCATTTCTCAATTGCTGCCTTGTTTAAAAATAATGAAGACTTTGGGATCATTATCTATTTCAAAGTATTCCTGGGCCTTCAGAAGTCTTTGTTTGTTTTCCATGCAGAATGAAAAAAATGCCTCCTGCAATTCCTCCCCCCACCAAATGATCCCAGATAATCATGTAAGCATCTTATTGTAGATGCTTACTTAAAAAAATAGAGAATTTAGAGGAAATACTTTGATCCTCTTTGGAGCAATATTTTTGGCTGCCAAACTGAAACAGGTGAACATTCAGGCCAGCCCAGTGCACTTTTCAGAAAGGAACGAGACATGGAACAAAGAGCTCATTGATATGTGGCGCACTCAGGGCTCTTTCCCTCATCTAGAAGCTCTTAAATAATTTATAACAGCGATAGTGATGCCATCTCTTAAAAGCAGCACGATGAGCATGCTGGTTGGCAAATGAGAATCCTGTTGACTCTGTTAAACTGCAAACATTTGCCAGAATTGCAGGTGTCTTTGCTTTGAAGCTCCACAGGTGAGCATCTTAATGAGACAACAGCCTTTCTTGCGGAAAGAAAGCCCACTTTGTGTGCGCAGATATTAAGGTCAGCATTTGAAACATGCAATGCATATCTCCAGCAGCCCACAACAAAATGCATACAAAATACAGCTTCAGTCATGTCCACCTTAGGGAACAAGACTGATCAGTGATATTTTTGCCTCGTTTACCAATCCTGCTGAGCGGTACAGAAAGAAATAATTTCCTTGGCAAAGATTATATTACTTCCCATTGATTCACATGCCACTTTCGGTCTTCCATCCCTCCTCCCCTCCCTCTTGCTTTTTTCTGAGTGAAGAAACCCAATCTTCTTAAATATTAATCTTTGAGATTATTATGTTCTATAACCAAAATAGCACAATCCTATACAGGTTTATGCAGAAGTGTATACTACAGCGCTCAATGGGGTTGACTTGTAGGTGCGTGTAGGGTAGGTGTGTAGCAGAAGAATGTTTGTAATCCCTTGTATCTGATTTGTTTTTGCTGTTTCCATAGGCTAGATCAGCAAACCCAAAAAGTGTTTCTGGACTCACCTCTACAGGAATATAGGGCTCACTCCTGGGTCTGATGAAGAGGGTGTGCTGTGCACCAAATGGAACCTCCACATCTGGTCCCTGTGTCAGGGTTTGGACACTCCTGGTCTAGATGGACCTGACCTAGCAGAGAATTTCTTACATAGTATCAATTCACTCAAGCTACAGAAACACTTTGCTATCTTAGCCTCTATCAGTCTCTTCCAGATGACAAGTCCCCCTTCTCCCTTTCATTCCGTCCCTGCCCCTCAGTAGGAAAGAAGTCACCTTCTCACAGGTGGCAGAGTCTTTGAGACTATGGTTCAGGAGACGGACTTGAAAGATCCAGGTTCAAACTCCCCCACAGCCCTGAGCTTCCTGTTATTATCTCTCAGTCTCACCTATCTTATTGTGTTGTTGTGAAGGCAAAAAAGGAGGGAGGAAAACATGTACACTACCCTGAGCTCCTGCAGAAAGAGCAGTATAAAGTGAAAAAATAAAATATATAATAGCCTAGCCTCTCTCCTTAACAGTAGTTTCCATAAACTGACTATTCTAGTTATTAACCAGCAACCTGTAAAACAAACAAATGGTTATGAATCATCTACCAATCATCATTGGTAGAATAAGGGAAAATATTTTCCCTTAGCTTTTCCCAGCTTTCTGATCACCCCTTGCAGATTGTGTTGGATAGCTATGTAGTATGGCAGAGGAAAGGATAGGATCTGGCTGTAAACATTATAAATAATTGTGCAACATTTCAGATTTAGCGTGAGAAGGGTGTGGAGGTTTCAGTGTACATGTTTCGGTTGCCTTTCCATGCCTGTTTCTAGTTGGTTTGTGCTCATTTTAATAGCCTGTGAGCCAAGCTGCCTAACTAAGATAAATTGGTTCCATCCCACACTTGTCAAGTTATCAGTGCTTTCAAAACAGAGTTGTTTTTATCTACAAAGCAATTAGCACACTGGAGAATGTCGAAGGCAAGATGTGTCATACAGTCTTGTGTACAGCTCAACAGCCGATTATGAGTAAAAACCATTTTTCAAAAGACAATGGCTAAATCAAGACACCATTTGTGTGATACAAGCACAACAAAACTGAAGTTAATCAATCTACTGGTATGGAACGTAGGCCATACAGTGAGTTTCCAAAGCTAGTTCCCATCTCTGAACCAGTTTGTCAATTCTTTCTGTGGATCTTGCTCATGACCCTGACACAAAAGACTGGATCCTACTCCCCTACATTGATCCTACTCTGATCCAATCTGACCTTAACACAAAAGACTGGATCCAATCCTCCCCTCCACCCATAACTATCCTCCCCCCATTATGCTCTCCTTCACTCTTTCCTTCCCACTATTTTCCCAAGAGCTCTCTGGGGTCTCTAAACCTTTCAGCCGTAGGGCCGCATCCAATACCTGATGCAGCATCATGGGCCAGAAAATAAATTTAAATATAAAATTTAAATAAACACATTAGAGATAAACCATACGTGAGAGAATAAATTGGATATGAATGGAATAATATTTCCAAGATTTCACCAGGCACTAAAACGCACCACAGAAATAAAGCACATATGCAAATGGATCCACATTCCTCAAGCACTTTCTAAGGCCTTCAAAGGAAACAAGAAGTTACCTCTAGTTGTGGGGAAAACTAGGAAGTGAATTTTTTGGGTTCCCAGAACACTCTCTAGACCTAACCAATGCACAGCTCCACTTGTATTCAGTCAAGTGGGCCAGAAGCTTGCAGGGTGTCCAGAGGCTGGCCGCAGGCCAGAAAGAGGCTCGCTGAGGGCTGTGTCTGTCCTCCAGGCCTGGATTTGGAGTCCTCTGGTCTAAGGGGTGGCTACCCAACCCTCCAGAGCCCTTCAGGGTCAGTGACAGATCATGATACAGATTTGGGGTTGCTTCCCCAAACCTTCCTTCCCCAGCGGGATCCAAGAGGAGCAACCTCTTTCTACATCTGCTAACCTGCTTATGAGTCCAGTAGCTGGCCCAAGCAGCCCTACCTGTTCCTACCATCTGATGTGCCTGAGATCTTGGGCAGTCACAAGCCCTATTCCTGAGGAGACGCCATGCTGGACCTCGTAATGCTTGTGGGATTCCTGTTTGCAAAGACACCGTTGGTGTCTAGGTCATGCTCAGATGACACTGGGACACATTTGAAATGGGGAAACTCTGATTCTTATGCCAATCAAAGAGGCAAAACATCATGATCAAGAATACCCTCCACCAGAGTTGACTTTCCAGGTGACATCATTACAAATTAGCAAATGCTTGCTGTTCACTCTTACAAGGAAAGCACCAAATTTGGAACTGCTCTCATAATGAAGGAAAAAACCAAGCAGCTTTCTGCTCCTTACACGACACCATCATCATCCCCTACTCTGTAGAAAGAAACTCCTAAAGGGTATCATTTGAAGTACAAACTTTTTTGAAGTCCAGACAGTCTACCCCTCATAATGATAGACATTTCACTAATTTCAACCATTTTGAAAAAGGAACCAATAAGAACAGCAAGGATTAAACACCATACAGAGAGAGATAGCGAGCATGTTGTGGAAAGAATGGCTTGCTTTATTTAAAATGCAACAGGATTTTATTAAAATTCAGGTGTTTGCTTGCCACTTGGGATTAACCCAGGGTATATTTACCAGAGTTTGTTATATCAGCTTTATGCTTTTTTATTAGGTGCTGTTATTGTCTTGGTTTAATTTCATGCCGTTTTTGTTATGGCCGATGGCTAAAACAAATAAACCTGAACTGAAATACATCACGTACTGTTTCTCTGCAGCGAACACATTTACTTGTGGAATATAGAAAATACTGTGGACGTTAATGTGTGCAATGGAAACAGTTGTGATGAAGTAGTCAAGTTGTGAAGTTGCCACTTGATATTGCAAGTGGAAGACCACTTTTTCCTCCTACACTAAGCACATTCCCTGCACAAACAAATTAGTATAGAGTTTTGGCTAGGCTAGAATATTTCTCTCTCATACACTATTATTGTAATTTGTAGGGATGTTTTCTTAAAAGGTTGAGGGCACAATCCTAACCAATTTAAGCCAGCAGTGTGGGATAGACCAATGCATGCGAGTGCCCTGGTGTAGCTCTCTCCCCAGAAGTGGCACTGAAGTTGCTTATGGCATTTTGTGACATCTCCAGACAAGCATGAGACTTTTGCCATGGGTTAGGATTGCCCTGTGAGTGTTCAAAATTGGTGTTCTTTTTCCCACCTGAAGCCTGAAGTGGGGTAGTTTATTCTAACACCAGGGATGTGTTTTAGTGTAATTCCAATATGCGCCAGAGTAGGGAGGCTGACATTCCTGTGCTGCAACCAGTGCTTCATTAGGGCTGCTGCCACACTTACTACAGGGCAAGAGGTAACTTTTCCCCTTCCCCCAGGTAGGGATGCAGAAGCCCCAATAGGTCTAATCAGTTCTGAACCATTTCCAGAGTTGGTGCAGAACGAAACAGATGTGAGAATCCAAAGAAACATATTGTTGGGTCTCAGACCTGCCTCCTACACCCCACCGGATCACCCTCTCCCCTTCTTCCCCCCACAGATGTGAGAAGCCAAAGAAACATATTGTTGCATCCCAGACCTGCTTCTTACACCCCACCGGACCACCCTCTCCCCTTCTTCCCCCTGCCCTAGAGCAGTGTCTCCTCCCTACCTTCTCTCCAACTCCTTCATACCTCTGCATTTGCCAAGGTCAGCCAGCGCAGAGGTCTTCCTCAAAATGGTCATGGAGGATAGATTCAGCCTCCATGGCTGGTAGCACGACTTATGTGGAGGAAGGCATAAACAGGCTTTATAGCTTGTTTGTGACCATCCTGGGCTGGCAAGGGACTTTGCACTGGCCCAGTGCAATTTTCGAATTGCACTTTGTGTTGTGTTTGTGTGTATGATATTAAGAATATTTTTTACCACTTTTCAACAGAGTCGTTCACAAAGTGGTTCATATAGAAATAAATCAATAAATGATTTCCTGTTCCCAAAAGGCTCATGATCTTAAAAAATACAGAAGACATTTTTACAGAATAAAAAAATACAGAAGAAAATTTAAGAGGAAACCACTTTAAAAAGTGCTTGTTTACCCATCTAAACAGGGGTAGTAAAGTTGTGTTTGTTAGCCTTTATGTTAGATTTCTGAAGCTAACTATTGGTTCTGGGTGAGTTGTGGGCTGATTAGAACTTTCAGAATTGGGTTGGGTTTTGGTTTTGTCAGTTGGAACTGTCAGTTGGCGTTGGCAGTTGGAGCTCTGTTTGGCAACTGGATCTCAGATGTCCAGGTGAACTGTGAAATTCTATAATACTGATAAGCTCTGAGGTGTTTTGGATTGAGGAACTGGAATTTATGTGTGTGACCCAGATTGTCTAGTTTCTGGGTGTGTGTGTGTGTGTGGTAGTCCTCTGGAGGACTACCCAGAATTGTAAATACAGTTAACAGAAAACTACTCTGCTGTGAATGTCTTCACTCTAGCGCCACATAAACAATCAGAGGACATCAATCAGTCAACATCCTGACATTTAGCAGTGTATTACTTTGATAGAATACCACAGACCTAACATGATGATTGATTTATGAACTATTGACTCCAGTATGGTTAAAGAAATGGAACTGGATAGAGCTGGGTTTGAATCCCTGTTCAGCCACAAAACCCAGTGACAGAAGTCAGGCCACTTGCTATAAGGCTCGGTGGATGACTCTGGGCCACTTACTATCTCTCAGCCTCATCTATCTCACAGGGTAATTAAAAATAAAAGGGGTGAGGGACCATCCAAGAACCAAGCTTCCTCCAAGAACCACAAGTTCTTGGAGGAAAGACCAGATTAATATGTCAGTATGGTCATTATGGGCATTATAGCCATCCTCTGCTAACTGAAAAAAAAATTACAGTTATGGCGACACAAGTGGTTAAGACACTGGTTAAGTGGTTAAGACACTAGTAACAAGCAGGCCAGACTTCAAGACCTGAATCCTGCAAGACAGAGCGACCTCCTGTTAAAGCTATTGTTAGATTTAGATGATTGCAGCAAGATGGAAAATATGAAGGAAAATTCAAGATTTAGCAAATGTTAAACCAGAATACATGCCCAGTGCAGACTAGAACGTGTCTTGGACACCCATATCTGGTTTTAGAAAAATAGACTGAACTAATGGAAAATAGTACTGATATGATCACTTGTTAGCTGGAGAAAAGATGAATGACAAAGAGCACAATCCTAACCATGTCTACTCAGATGTAAGCCCCATTGTGTCCAATGGGTCTTATCTTACTCCCAAGAAAGTGTCTTTAGGATTGCAGCCATAGTGACCATGAATGAGCCATTTAGTAGTGCAGCATTTCTCAAATTTTGGGATTTATTTTCTTCCTATGTCTTTGTGGGGGAGGAGCTGGGGAAGTGATATCTACATCTACAGCAATCTATGGACACCTCCAGGGATCCTCAGATCCTCTGGATCCTGACATAGCCTGGCAGGATTCCTAGAGGAGGTGAAAAATCACCCCCATTCTCCTGCAGGAGAGTGATCTTGATGAACGTTTCCTCCACACTCAGGATTATGCCCTGAGTTACTATAAGATAATTTCCTCTCTGAATGCATACACCCAACAGAGATGAGACATAAAGCTTGAAAATCTTCATCCTCAGTTTTGGCAGCTTTGCTCTGAGTCTCCCTGCTTTAGTAAATTCATGAACAGGACCACTGGGGTGTTCATTGGCATTTCTGCATGCCATTAGCAATCTGGATCAAATCTGAAATGGAATTGGGGCATGGAGTCTAGCTCAGTGGCGTAGCTAAAAATCATGTAGCCGGGTGCAAAGCCCTGGAAGTGATGTCATCCCTGAAATTGGGGAAAAATCTGCCTCCTCCTCCTTAGCAGTTCCCCACCCATTTGCTCTGCTATTGGCATACCTACAGCACCTTTTGGCTATCTGAAGTCAAACAAGATTTTGTCGTCGTTATCCCCGCAACAACAAAATCAAATTTAATCAAGTAAAATAATGAAAATTGTGTCCCTTCTTGGTTAGGGAACCTGTGCTGGGGCAAAGAGAAAACGTTATCCTTCCCCTGCTAAATATAAGAGGCGCACCATTCAGAAGTGCTTAGAAGTGTACAGTTAGCATGGGTAACTGCATTATAATATATGTATATGGAAATGAGAGCTTATTCATATCAACAGCTTATTAGTTCAATACAGTATCATAATTGCAACTCATTGGCTCTCAGAACAATCAATATCATGGGAAATATTTGAGTTAAGTCAACCTACTTTTTGTTCCATAGGCTTTTCCATAGATTTTCCATAGGTTCCATAGGTTTTCCATAGGTTCCATAGGTTTTCTTTTTCTGCTTAATTGGCCATACACCTTGATAGAATATAGATATTCCAGTGCAGATTGATTCAGCTGGATCCAATCGTATTGGCTCTGCCTTTCCATTGGGCTAATTCAGTGGTGTGGAGAGGGGGGATTTGCTGCTTGGATAACAGCCTATCCTCCATAACAATCCAACCCAGGCTTTTGTGCTTCGCATGCAGCATACGCAGCGCCGAGCACGATACCATAGTCTTTCAAGACTGATGGAGGCCTGTTTTTTTCTTTCATTGTATTCTGCATTAATTTACTTTTCCAACAATATATAACATGATGGTATTATCTTTCAGACATACCCGTTTTTCACAATTTTAGCCTCCAGTGCCAAGCTTAGCCTTTAGCCTGGTACAACTGCACCCCCTGCTTCAAATGTTCCTTTGCCCTCTTTAATTCCATCCCATTGCTAGGAATACCTACCCAAAGTTAGGCTTGTGCATTCACATGTGTACTTTAAAGAAATTTCTATTCAGTGGATCTTTCTGTGAAACTGAGGGTCAGCAGCAAAACACCAATCTGTGTCCTTATTGGTTGTGCAAGTCTGGCAGCAATGGATTGTGTCATAATCTGGGCACAATCCAGAAGTGCACATGGGTTACCCTATCTATCACTGGGCTGACCCAGCTGCAAGATGGGCCACCTCATTATGCCAGAAAGACTTGGGGCAACAAATCCAAACTTTACCAAATGGAATTTGATCAACAAGGGGCGCAATCCAGAGTAACTACGGGGAGTCCTTGCTCCGGTGTAAGGACAATTTGCTCAGGATTGCAAAATGAATTTCCTATAGGTTTTCACTAGGTGATGCAGTAACTACGGGTGCACGTAAAGTTTCTTACGTGCACCCGTAGTTATTCTGGATTGTAGGGTTAGTGCTAACCGTACCTGCTCTCCTAAATTCTTTGGCTTATCTCTCTCTTTGGGTGTCCCTCAAATTACTTTAACTTATTAATTAATCAATCCCAAATTGAGAAGAGCCTTTATGCTTGCCCACTTTAATATTTTTCCTTCGGCATGACATTTTGGCCATTTTTCTAAAATTCCCAAAGATAAAAGACTTACAGCCCAATCCAGAGCAACTAATCTGTCCACATAAGAGCCCTTAGGTTGCCCTATCTAACACTAGGTTGGAGCAACTGCAAGATGCTCCAGCCCAGTTACTCTGAAGGAGGCTTAGGGCAGAGCAAGGCAAGATAGGGTGCCCTAAGAGAGGTGGACCTGCTCTGCCCTAACTGGGGCAGCCTAAGCAGTTCAGGAGAGGCAAGTTGAGGGCATGTTTAGCATTGCCTAGGGCAGAGCAGTTACTCTGTATCCAGAGCCTGTTTCAGGCCTGCTCCAAGGCGGAGAATCAGCCAGAAGCTGCCACTTGTCTGAGGAGGTGGCCTGAACAGCCATCTGAGGTGCACTGCGCAGAAACACACTGAGCATGCCAAACAGCTTCAGAGGAGACTTCCTTAGAGCAGAGAAAGTCCGCGCCTCTGCACAGCCATTCGGCCTCACTCAGGAGGCAGAGCGGCAGCCGAATGGCTTCAGAAAGAGTACTGCACAGGCACCAACTCTGACGCCTGCACAGTCTCCCCCGAAGCCAAAAGGCTTCAGAAAAGTACTGCGCAGGTGTCAGAGATGGTGCCTGCGCAGTACTCTTTCTGAAGCCAGTTGGCTTCAGAAACAACTGCGCAGGCGCCAACTTTGGTGACTGTGCAGTCCAGGTGGGGGGGGGCGCATCCCAGGGATGACGCACAGACTTCCGCACCAGGTGATGTGCACTTTAGGCACCACAGCTGTTCCTTGTTCAGTGTGATCTGAGGGGTGTCTCCTCAGGAGCAAGTCTTCCCCTTGTGTCAATTACTTAGCATGCTCTGGAGCAGTTAGGGCAGCCCAGGCTTCCTGACTCTCTGGATGCAGCATAACTCTCTGCTCTGGATACAGAATAGTTAGGAGAGTGCAGTTAGGTCAGAGCAGGCTGAATTTGCACTGGATTGCAGCCTTAGGCTGCAATCCTAAAGACACTTTCCTGGGAGTAAGACCTATTGAACACCATGGGGCTTACTTTTGAGTAGACCTGGTTAGGATTGTGCTCTTTGTCTCTTTTGTCATGAGTGTCCGGATACACTGGATCACGTAATATTCCGATGCCCTGTTCACTGCCATCTCCTTAAGCTCCTTTTGGACTCTTGGTTGCTCTCTTTTTCTGTTTCTTTTCCAGTTCCTCTCTCTATTTTTCTGAGTGACTGTTGTCCTGCCCTTACTGCTTCTATTGCAAGATTTCAACAGAAATCTTCTGTAGCTGAGATTTTGAAACAAACTTTTTATTGTGATATAACATTCCTATTATTCTCTATTCCCTTCCCCTTCTCATATTTTACACTGCAAGATTTGTCACCTGTTGTATGATTTGACTATATGTTTGGTATTGTTCAATTTGTTATTTATCGATTTGTATGCCAATAAAGGTTATGAAAACAAAATGAAATGACTTGGGGCAACATTGGCTGCCCCAAGACAGATGGACCTGGGCTGCCCTAACTGGGTCAGCTTAAGCAGTTCAGGAGAGGCATGTTGAGGGCATGTTTAGCATTGCCTAGGGCAGATCAGTTACTCAATATCCAGAGCCTATTTCCCTCTTCCAGTTATACCACCTCAGGAGCAGGTATAGTAATGAGCAGACCCATAAGCATCCATGATAAGGCAGAGTAAGAATGGCAGTGTTGACCAAAAATCTGAGTTCTTGGCCAGCCTTTCTGCAACCCCTGCCTCTCAACATCAGGATATGGCACAACTACAGCAGCCCTATCAGCCGGTACAGCAGCCCTGTGGATACAGCAGGCCATCCAAGAAGCCTCTTTTATTCACTGTAGACTGTATTGGCAGTCTCATCAGGGACTCCTTATAAGGGGGGGGGCACCATGGCTGTCCTTTGTTCAGTGTGATCTGAGGGGGTCTCCTCGGGAGCAAGCCCTCCCCACTTACTTGCTGCCTACTTAGCATCTCTGGAGCAGCAAGAAGCCCAGGCTTCTTGACTCTGTGGATCCAGCATAACTCTCTGCTCTGGATACAGAATAGTTGGGGCAACCCAGCTAGGTCACTCCTCACTGCCCTATCTCTGGATTGTGCCCTTAATCATTCACCTGACAAAAGTCTTGGACTTATATGCATGCTTCCTGCCCCATCCCTTACAATGTGAAGGATAAAGGACTATAGTCAACAAAGGACCACCTAGACTACAAAATCAATTTCTCCACTCTGCCCCCATTTCTATCTGTGGGCCATTTCTGGAGTAAAGATCACATGTTCAAACAAACATTGTGAATCCCAGTTCTGTGTAAGGAATAGATATCAAAACAAGAATCTCCAAATGTTGGAGGTTTCTATTATTGGTTAGAACTGTGCTGGGTCAGGTGGGAAAAACCAATTTGACTAGGAAAAATACAATTTTCAATCTGTTGAAAACATTCAGATCATCCTGAAGGATACAGTAGTTCTGACCATGGACTATGCAGTACTAGAAACCTTGATCCCAGTTAGAACTTCTAGTTTTGACTAGCCAGAAATTGTTTCACCCAACAGTTGTGGCACTTTTTAGTTCTTCCTAGGTGACACTATCCCCTCCAATTCGACTAGTGAGAGTAAGAAATTTCATGTTTTTACTGTAATGTAAGAACATTCTCTGGATCAGGCCAAAGGCCCTAGTCCAGCTTCCTGTATCTCACAACGGCCCGCCAGATGCCTCTGGGAGCACATAAGACACCTACATCCAGGTGCTCTCTCCTGCATCTGGCATTTTAGGTAGCTTACATCTACATCTATCTATCCATGGACATACACAAGCCCATCACTGCTTGTAACCTGTGATGGCCCTTTCCTCTAGGAATTTGTCCAATCCCTTCTGTCATGCCCTCCATTATCCCTGGGTTGTTTCGTCCTGTCTTTCCTCCCAGGGATCCCATGGGGAAAGGAGATAGTATCTCTATCATCATCTTCAAAATCACTCATCCCGAATGCTCCAAAAGAAGAGGCTCGCACAAGTAAGTCTAACAACAAATTCTCTTTACTGCATAGGTTGCGGTGCAAAGCGTATTGGTTTCTTAAGGCAGTTCTTTGTTACAGGTTTACTTCAACTTGGAGCACGCAGACCCCCTCATCAACCAATCTAATAACAACATCCAACAGGTGAGTAAACAGGTACTTAAAGTCTTTTCTTCCTCAACCCTCAGAGGGTAGGGATCAGCAGGTGTCTTTAACTTGTCTTTTCCTCTCTTTCAGATTCCTCTACAGCCAACAACAGCCCTTCCAGTCCCAAGGCTTCGTCTTCCTCCACTGACTCTCCACCTGCGTCCTCCCTCTTCCAGGGCAGGGTCCCTAACTGCTCCTCCAGTGTCTCTTTCATTCAAATCTCCCACCTCGTCCGGCCTCCCCCCAAAACTGAGCATAGAGCGCAGGAGGAATTTTACTCCTCCCCTCGCATACCAGTGAGAGGAACCCACAATGATTCCCCTCCTTCGCCTGTTTCCACCCCTCCCCTGGTTCTGCAGTTCCACAAAATCTTTATGGACCACACTTCTACTGCATCAGGAAACAAATCGATGTCCAAGGGAGGGTACCGAGGACGTCTGTGAACATAGAGGCTCTTGCCCATATACACCCCCATAGGTTCCATATTATACCGCTCTAGGAAAGACTAGGAAAGCCTAGTCTTTCCAGGCTATCTCACCACACCTTCTTAAAGACATTGAGGCTAGAAGATATCACCACATCCCATGGCAAGGAGTTCCACAGACTTTTGTCTTTTGTCTGTCCTAGCCCTTGCAACATTCATTTTTAACATATACAACCAATAGGCATATGATGACTACAATGATGACTACACCTGCTGTCCTTATAGTAGTTGCTTACAGGCAGAAGTAAATGGATAATAATAATGATTTTGAGATCTCAGTACAAACAAAAGATTTATAAATGGCTTTGGGTGCAATCCAGAGTAACTATGGGGAGTCTTTGGGTATAAGAGCAATTTGCTCTGGATTGCAATATGAATTTCCCATAGGTTTTCACTAGGTGATGCAGTAACTAAGGGTGCATGTAATGTCTCTTATGTGCTCCCGTAGTTACTCTGGATTGTAGGGCGTGTCAGAATTTCTGTTGGATGATCAGAGCAACCAGAAACATGCATAGGAAACTGTACAAATTCTGATATCTACCAAAAGGCATGCTGATTTTAAGCTTTAATAAAACTGGCAAAAGAAAATCAATGAGTATTAAATAGAAAATTCACTGAATCAGTAGGGAAAGCAGTCCAGCTTCATTCAAACCGTAGTTCAATCAGCTGAGATATTTGGTAAATCATATTAACAAGTAAATGCCAGTGCCTGCATATTCCATAAAATGTAATAACAGAGAGTTAAGATGATTTTGGAAGATGATTTTGGTAGGGATGTAAATGAATGCGCAAGATCCCTGCAGGAGATATGATTCAGTTTGAGCCTTTCATCTGTTTGTTCTGCATAGTTTCTATAGATTTTTGCACAGAAAGCACAGGATCAATAAGTTTAATTGAAAGAATGACAGATTATGCTCTAGGCTGGTGGATTGCATTGTTATTATTCCCTAGGACTGCAATCCTATTAGTACATAAATGGGAGTATACAGTACTCATTGACTATGATGGGACTTCCTTCTGAGTAGTTATGCCTAAGATTGTGCTCTAGGAAAGTTGCAGCTCAGATTCCCCCTTTAAATTTTTTGCATTTTCATAGTGCCAAACTAACCCTACAATCCAGAGTAACTACGGGAGCACATAAGAGACTTTACGTGCACCCGTAGTTACTGCACCACCTAGTGAAAACCTATGGGAAATTCATATTGCAATCCAGAGCAAATTGTTCTTACACCGGAGCAAGGACTCCCCTTAGTTACTCAGGATTGCGCCCTAAATGATGTTTCTTGAAATACAGCCTCCTCTGTGCAGCAGGGCAAGCAGCATGAGAATTTTGAAAATGTTCCCCAAACATTGCCTGGATACCTTCCTGCCTGGCAGTTATTTGGCAATTATTGGATATTCAGCATCCACATTCAAATATATTGCGGCAGCCACCAACATTGGACATTATTTGACAGATGGGGTGAGGTAAGTACCAAAATCACTTGCCTTGATTCTTGATTCTTGAATCACTTGTTCTATTTATGTTTTTAATTATGTTTTATGTCAGCCGCCTTGAGTCAGGCTAATTTGCCTGAAAAGGCTGGCTATAAATTTTTTAAATAAATAAATAAATAAATAAAATCAAAAAGTATCAGACATGCACCAATCAACATCTGACAATAGCTGACACGCAGTAGCGATCAATAGCTGACACTATATGATAGATGACACGCAATAGAATTTAGTACATCTGCCATTTTCTGCATCAGTATGTGGTTTGTTTCATGCTGTGAATCTTGCCTTGCAAATGCCTTTTCTTTCCCCGTTTTTGTTTTAATTTAATTGATTGCCATTTCAAGAAGATGGCCTCTTTTTCAAGTTTTAGAAAGGTGTAGTGGCCAGGGACTATAGCTAACTAATATTTTGGTTTAATTTGTTGAGGTGTCTATGCAAACAGGCCACCACCGCAGCTGTGAACCCAGTTTAATGATCTTTTTACCATTGTGCTGAAGGCTTAGTCAGTAGATGGCAGTAAGAGCTAGCATTTCCCTTGCTGCAGGTTCCCATAAACCTTACGCACATTAATCATACATACAGAAAATTCCACAAAGTACAACCTGACAAAGACCTTGTTTTCCCACAATCAATCTTTATTCACCGCTAGATTAAAGTAGTTAGATATACTTGATTGCTTCAGGTCCAGAATAAAGCTTATAAACAACTACATGTATGTACCCGTTTCAAGGCATTTGTGTTTTTTAATTGGAGTTGGGTTGTAATCTCTGAATTCTTGATTACTCTTTCAGACCAACCCAGTGCCTTTTTGCATGGATGGCTGCATGCTGAAATTTCAGTGCCCAGCCACGTAAATAATGCCATCAACGTTGCATTATTTACACAAAGAAGGACACACAAGTAATGAGAACATCCTTGTCTGGCTTGCCTCTTTTGTGACATATTCTCTGCTATACAAGAGTATGTTTGTAAACTGAATTGATGGATCAGGAAGAACAGGGCTTATTATAATTTGTGCCAGAACTTATGTCTGCCGCCTAAATTGAGATCATGTTACCAATGACCTCACTCCACAATCCCAAGCCATTGTTAGGCCAGCTCAAGTCCTGGCACAAGTCTCCTGCTGGCCTGTGGGGTGTCACAAAAGTGTCACAAGACATGACTGCACCTCTCGGGGGGGGGGGCAGTGCACAGATATGCACCAATCTCCTCACAACACAGTCAGAATGAGAAGATGGTGTAAATTGATTAGGATTGTGCCCTGAGTTTCTAAATTGTGCACAGTCTCCCTTAAGTTTGTGTAGAAGGTGTTCGGTTTTATATTCATTCATTCATTTAAATGGGATATCATTCAAACTGATACAAAATTATTTTTAAGGAACATTTTGATCGTTTGATCTGAGATGGCCAAGTCAAGCAAGAACTATATTTTGTAAATCTCTGGTTTATAGGGTTTGGCTACAAGTGCCTGTTTCTTTTCTCTGTAGCTTCCTGTATAAAACTACCATCTAATCTTGATCAGAAGTGATTTATAAATCATTGCAAAGTGCTTTTCAGGAGGCAGGGGGACCTAGTGAAGCAAAAACAGTAGTAGATATAGGTATGAGTCTCTTGTACAATATGGTCTCCTTTGGATTGCTGGATATATCTTCACTATGACATCTTTGCCCAAAACGTATTCATTTGGGATATGATAATTAGAATTTTCAGGACAGGATTCTGTAACTGCCATTTTGGTGCCTATTTTTCAGCAGTAACTATTGCAATACCAAAAATAGTTGACAACTTCATGCAATATAGGCCGAAGTTAGTCCATGCTTTTCAAAACTCATAGTGCCTTCATATACATTCAGTTTGGAAATTACTCAGGTATGTTTCAATATTCTTATGTGACAAGAAATAAATGATTTCCCAAATAAATCCCAAGATAAATAATTTAATTTAAAGTCTGTTGTTAAGTATTGCCACTTCAAAATGTTCATATGCAATTGATGCAATTCTTATGTCAGTGCATGGTCTTGACATACTCTTTTATCAATAGAAAATCTAAGGGCACAATTCAGAAGTGCACTTGGGCGCTATATATATATATATATAAAACTACCATCTATATATATATATATATATATATATATATATATATATATATATATATATATATATATATATATATATATATATATATATATATCACTGGGCTTGCCCAGTTGCAAGATGGGTCACCTTAGTTATTCTGGAAAAGGTTTGGGGTAGCCTAAGGCAACATAGGCAGAGTATGACAAGCCTATCTCTAACCCATCATAAGGCAGAGTAAGAATGGCAGTGTTAACAAAAAAAATCTGTTCTTGGCCAGCCTGGCTGCAATCCCTGCCTCTCAACTTCAGGATATGGCACAACTATGGCAGCAACTAACCAAATCAAATCAAAATCTTTATTGTGTTCACTGACCTGTACACAAGTAGAATCATTTCATCATATAGAGCACTTAAAACATTTAAAAATTTAAAAATAAATGAATATTATAAAAATAACGGTCACACACTATAAAGAAAGCACGAGGGAGAGCCAAAAAGGAAATCAGGACCAATTTTCGGTAGAGCTCTTCCCAAACTTCCAGCAATAGCTCTGCAGTGTAGTCCGTTTTTTGTACGAATTTCTTGATCCACATTGCTGATGAGAAGTATCTTGCGACATTAAGCGTAATGCCTGTATTTGTATCAGAGAGCAGGAGGTTTATAATTTGCTGCTGCGTGTGTCCAGCGAACCAAGTCAGAATTGGAGCAATAAGAATAGAGTGAGTGCTTGCGTAGTAAGAGCACATGCTTGATGGATTCTATCTCATCTGAGCCACAGGGGCAAAGACACTGGAACCAAGGAATCCTTTTGTACTGACCCTCTGATACTGCAGAGACTAGTAAAGGCTAGCAGGCCAGCGTAAAGGCTCTTCTGTGCTTATGGTTCTCCAGTTGTTCAGCAACTAACCTGTGGATATAGCGGGCCACTCCAAGTAATCCCCTTGCATACACCCTCCACTAAAGGTACTTCTGTATTACATTCTCATGCTGCAGCAGTTATTGGTTGTCAGGAACTTCTGTGCTTCCTTATAAGGCAGGCAACACAGCTGTTCTTTGTTCAGTGCAATCTGAGAGGGGTCTCCTCAGGAGCAAGCTCTCCCCAGGTGTCACTGACTTGGTGCCTACTTAGCATGCCCTGGAGCAGCAAGGGCAGCCCAGGCTTCCTGACTCTCTGGATCCAGCATAACTTTCTGCTCTGGATACAGAATAGTAGGGGCAGCCCAACTAGGGCCCTTCTCACTACCCTAACTCTGGATTGTGCTCTAAGTTTGTTAAACAGTGGGCCCTCTTTATCTGGTTTTAGTTTCCTGGTGTACAAGAAATCCCCTTATCTCTGGTGGAAAACTAATTCTGTGGTTATTGGAGTCCACTCCTGGAACTCACACTAGAGCTTCTGGAAGCTTCTCATGGGTTGTGCCAGGTGGTTACCCACAATATAGATCTTCTCAGGTCTCAGAACGGCCTGCTGAAGCCTCAACCAGAGACTTTCAAAATGCTTCTGGATACTTCTTTGAGCCTTTCTGAGGCCTGAAGAGTACAATATAGTGGATGAACCCAACCAAACTTGTGGATCCTCTTTGTTTCCAAATGGTAAAATACATGGATCTGGAATGGTTGCAGAGGGTCTACTATATGTAGCTGGGTCTGACTTTTAAAGAAAAATAAAATCGGGCATTTCATTGTGAGCACACAAACTCTTAACCACATTGATGGTGGATCTTTGGATTCCTGTCTATGCATTGAATGCTTATTAGGCTTTAGATATGACATGACATTAGAAATAAGAAAGGCATAAGACCTAAAACCTTAGACATTAGGAATTCAATGCACATCCCATCTCATGAGGTACCTGCTTTCCCAGAGCAATACAAACATCAGAACTGAAATGGAGTTATTCAAAGCAAGCAAGCAGCCTGCCTTCTTCAAGCTGTTTTTCTGCTTGCTTAATGGATATGAATTGTACACAGTGGAGCTGCATGTGTGCCCACTAGAGTAAATGAATTTTCTGAATTCCATCAATTCAGTCATTCAAGAAGACAACAGGTGGTGATTTCAGATCTCTCAAGTGAGGCTCCCAAACTCCTGGTCAAGCTACAATTGCTATTAACCTTGTAAGTACAAACGTGCATGGATTATGCTTTTGGTCATGCACCTTTGGTGGTCTGGTAGCTTGAGATGCTGCCTACTTAAGCTTCAACATTTTTTTTTTATTAGAAGACAACTTTATACATCCAGTGAAGAAATATTTTTGAATCAGAAAAGGAAGCAAAAGGTGTGTGTGTGTGTGTGTGTGTGTGTGTGTGTGTGTGTGTGTGTGTGTGTATATATATATATATATATATATATATATATATATATATATATAAGATTGAATAGAATACAGGCACACACATTTATTTATTTATTTATTTATTTATTTATTTATTTATACATACATACATACATACATACATACATACATACATACATACATACATACATACACTCACATTCACAGTCTGTCCGCAGTCCTGTTTTTCTCCACAGAGCTGCAAAGGGAGGAGGACAACTTGATCTCTTAGTAGTGTAAAGGGGTGACTTAGGGCAGAATCCAGAGCAGTTACGGGTCCATGCAGTTACATTACCCTCTAGTGTTATCTTATGGAAAGTCACCTTAACTGCTCTGGAGCAAAGGGCTTGACTTTAGGATATGGGCCATCGTGACTCAGAAATTGCCACCATTATGACTTGTTATCAAGCCAAGTCACTGATGAGGTGACTCTAGATTCAACTCAAGTCAAGCCTGGCTAGATTTTCCCATCACTACAAATATGTATGCGTTGCCTGTTTTTCTTCTTTTAAAAAAAACCCACAAAAAACCTTGTTCCCCTCTAATCAAAGGCAAAAACATTACGCAGTAGTCTTCAGCAGGAACTGACATTTATTCATTGCAAGCCGAAAACATTTGAGCAGCTTGTAATTTAATCTTCTCTTTTTGTTTTTCTTATCAAGTGATTAGGCAGTGGATAACTCTATCCATTTTCTTGATTAATATACTGCAATATTACCTTTGCTTCCCTATCAGTGGTGAGGCTATGAAGACATACTAGCACTCTTGAAACAGACAGTATCTCCTGCAGAAAACAACAAAGCAAAAGAAATCCAATTCTTTATATACTGGGATACTACATACTGTTACGAGGACAGAGGGAAAAGCCTTGCCCTGTATTTTTAAGTCCCCTCATACAGTGAAATACCCCAAATGCAATTACTTACCACATTGAAGATTTCCCTTTGCTACTACCAGTGTGTGCCAGGTTTCTGGAGATCTAAGGGCAAAGTCTTCACTGAGTCTTCTTAATTTGATGATTACTCCTGACAACAGTACAGTTCTCTTAGACCAATGAAGTCTAGTGGGACCACTGTTGAGCACGTGTGCTCAGCAAGTATTCTGAAGGGCAAACTCTTGGTATCAGTGGTGTATCTAGGGTCTGGTAAACCAGGTTACATGCCCTGGACTCCTCCCTCAAAGAGGGGATGCCAGCAACTGCTATGAGCAACTCCACTTGCTTTCTGACCCGGGAAGCAGCTGCAGGAACCTGGTAGTAATTATCACATAGCATTGTAACATTGTGTGATATCACATGATGTCACAATGTTTCTACCCTGTGTGTTGCTGTCCATGGATACACCACTGCTTGGCACTACTCCTGCCAATAAGACTTAGGTTGCAGTCCTGTAACACTTTCCTTGGAGTAAACCAACTGAACCAGACCTGAGGCGAGGGGTGGCTAATATTCCAGGGCAGTTTGGGCATAACAAAACAAACTGTACATTACAACAGATGGGTAGAAAAAATTAGGAAAGGGGGCACCAGATCAGACAACTTTTCCTGGGCCCAATGCTGGGCCCAATGCTATCTAAATCTCTGCACTAAACAGAATAGAGCACCTGTGAGTAGGTATGCAAAGGATTGCACCATTAGTTTGCGAAAGCCATGCTATTATGGTAGTCAATATTTATATAAAACAAAAATCAATATTCTCGACTGGTGCTATAGTTACACAATTATGACCCAAATATATGAAGCTGCCTTATAACTCATATAGCCATTAGTCAGACCTAAGAATCTCAACCCTACTGGTTGGATCATTCTCCAAGATTTCTAAGCCGATTGTCTGATGCAAATCAATGGGGATTTCCAACTGGAAAATTTAGCTGTAGGAACCAGATGGCTTACTCTTCATGTCATCACAATGGCTTGTAATAGACAGGCACAGCTGATGCTTTCTCTGTTGAACTGTCACTGTGGGTGGCATGTGTATGTATGTGCACATGTGTTTGTGTGTGTGGGTATATATGTGTGCTAGGACAGCCACTAAACCAATAGGGATCAGATGACACAAAGAGCAAATAGGTTTCTCCCTTCAACTCAAGTCTTAGGCTACAATCCAGAGTAACTACGGGAGCACGTAAGAGACATTACATGCACTTGTAGTTACTGCACTAGCTAGTGAAAACCTATGGGAAATTCATATTGCAATCCAGAGTAACTTGTTCTTACTCCGGAGCAAGGACTCCCCGTAGTTACTATGGATTGCGCCCTTAATCTTCTTTTTTGAGGAATTTGTCCTGGTCCAACTAGCAATCACAATTGAGAGCAGGACTTTGTACAGACAAAGCAGTCCCTCTGCTAAGCCACAAGCCTTCATCATAAACTGGAGAGCAGCAAACTCTTCTCGAGCATTTTCCTGCTTTCTGCTACTTTTGGAATAGGCTTTTTGCAGGGATCAGCTGCCTAATTCGAAGCGGTATAATATCCGACACATGTTCACAGCTTGAGTCCGGAAGGCACAGTGAATAGACTCAGCAAGAGCCGGCAGATCTTGGTGTGAGACTCACATGAATAAAAAATAACCATTGGGAATCAAATCCATCCCATCCAATCCATTTTTAAATGTAATAAGATGAATCCAGGTTTTAAAAGATTTGTAATTTGAATCTGAATGGCCTAAGCAGGTGGAGGTTAAGTCTTCTTAGTCTCCCGCTATCTGGAGATGGAAAGGTTTGTAAGACATTCCGTGTTACTTTGAAAGTTTTGCTGGAATATTAACTTGCTGTCTTTTATGAACACCTGCCTCACCTTGCATTTCTTTTGAAGTCCTGCTATTGACAAGACTGCTCTGTAAAGTGATGATAGGAATCTTCATGAAATGTGCTTTGCTCAGAGGATACCTCTTGTCAGAGCCTGAATACACGTGTGAAACACCAACGCAAAAGCTGTAGATTATTTATTCAGCCCAGCACCAGTTGATCGGACCAGTGGGATTTGGAATAATTAATTGATTCAACTTGGATTCAAAGCACAGCTGGTGCACCTTCACTGCTGATTCTTCTAAACCAGAGATAGAGCCTCACCTCGCATTTTGTAGTGATCAGTGCATATGCACACATTATTAACTACCAACATGAAGGTGAAACTCCACATTACACTTCAGCTTTGTGTCTGGCTACTGCTGCTTTTGTGAGTATATGGGCTGGAAGAGCATGATTTGAAAGTGTGTGTGCACTGAACAGGAGGAGGGCACAACACGTTCACTCCCTGTGTCCCATCTCCTCCCACACCCCCATAGTTCTTTTCCCAATTATTAGAATGGTGTTGAATAAAACCACAGAGAAGAAATATCTACTGGAATTCTGAAATGTGAGAGATGGTTCAATAGCTTCTCCATGCGTTTTCAAAAATCACTATGTACAGGTGGTTCCTTGTTTTCAATTGATTTGGTATCTACTGATTTAACTCACCGATACTGAAGTCCACTTTTAAATGCCTTCTAACAACTTAAAAAGCACCAAAATCCAATTTCCTACCATCATGCTGTTAAAATAATTATAATTTCATTCCCCTATATTTCATTTTCACCCTTCTCTTGTCTGAATGTATTATAGCGTCTAGATAAATGCATTCTGGAGTGACAATGAAGAAGCAAGAAACCTGGCAGTGGATCTTTAAAGGTATTTTTTGACTGATTTGGGATCCATGTATATATCCACTGGAGACAACATAAGAACCAAATAAATGTGAGCAGGCAAAAGTTTCTCTGTTCCATTTGGAGCCATGGTTGGCATTATCCACCATATTGCTGGCTCTCATCCTGGTCTCCCACTTCTCATCTGCCTGCTCTAGTACCACCCTTTGCCCACTGTCCCACAGGACCAGGATATCACCCACCCACTTTCCTCCCACAACCTACCCTGTTGCATGGCCAGGAGCAGTGCAGGGAGGCCAACACAACTCCCTGACTCCTGTGCTGTCACAGATGTGCTTTATGGCATGTTGTGACTCCCTGGGCAAGCAAAAGTCACTTGCGTTAGCCTATCTGACACAGGCCCCAGGACAGGTGATTTTGCACCAGCCATCTCAGAATAGTGAAATGATCCTGGGAAGCATGGCGAGGGTGGGCATTCCAGGCCAGGTGAAGGGCAGGTGGGGAATGGGGAGTGGGAAATGGAGCCAGAATCTGACACAAATGTTGGATCTTAATCCTTTTCTCAGGCAGCCTGGACAGCCCTGCCCTGCTTTGTTTTCTTGCTACTCCATTATGCCTAATAGAATAAGGGAGTGCCTCAATATCTGCAGGGGTTTGATTCTGGAACTGAAAAATGGAACAATTGATTGCTTGGCTCCCTCTCTACAACAGTAGAAAAGCAGTTTTTCAAACTGTGTTTTGTAGTGGCCATTTGTGTTGAGTCAAATCAATGGATAAAAAGATCCATGTATAATAAGGTTGAACCTGCTTTGCCTTCCCACCTAATTAAGATCATTCATAGATGCTTTAGCTTAATGAAATAATAACATAAAATCACACTAAACATACAGTTCTATAAAGAGATGCTGCTATTTATTGACAGAATACAAAGCCATCCTTGATAGATATTTTTTCATTTCCTGTTACAGTACACCAGGACCAAAACAACCTCAAAACAGACATGACCCTAACTCATACCTTCATCAGCTTTAGTTGATGAAATCTACTTATTAAAACAATTAAATGTTTGAAGTATTCGGAGAGAAAATTGACAACCCATTTATGCAGTTGATGAGTGCTGGTTAGTGATATAATACAGCATAGAGGCATGTTAGCTAGCAAGCTTGCTTCTGTTCTTTTGTACTTCAGGAAAAAAATGCTGCTGGTATTAGCTGCCATTCAGCAAGTGGCAGGTGGCTGATAAAGCACTTGTTATACATTTTTCCATCTGTCCATCACTGCATCCATCCATCATCCACTGACTACACTGTCTGTTACTCTCCACTGCACAGTTCGGCATTAGTGCTGTGCCAAGGTGGATTTTTATGCCTCTGAGAGGGAAATGAATGTATTTTTGAAATTATTTTGCATCCCTATCATGGTCACCACAACTTTTGTGAGCTTTGGGCACTTTCACTGGCAAGCAACTAAAACATGATCCATGGCAGTAGCATGTGGCAACTGGGCCTGAAGCAACCCAAGGATTGTCTACGGGTGGTGTGGTGATGTGCCATGTTGAACCTAAAGCATGGGGTGCCCCCCTCAGGCCTAATGCTGCTGCTGTGGGTTACCCCACATAATCCTCCTGAAAAGGTTTCACAACTTTTCAGAGTGGTTTTGGGAAAGGAGATTCAAAGTGCTCCTAGATCAAGGTGAGGGTGGAGATATTTCCTGCCAGATCATGTGCTGCTTTGTGCACTCTTTAGTTTCATCACTGAGGCTGCAATCCTAAATTCCACGTATGCCAGCCTAAGCCCCAGCATAAGTTCTGTGCTGACCTGGGGATGTCACAAAAGTGCTGTAAGACACTTCTGCGCTATTCCTGGGGTAGGGTTATGCCAGCGCACAGACATGCGCTTGCTTCCTTACACCACAGAAATGGGAAGACCAATGAATTGTGCCAGCCTAGATTAGGGTCACACTTCCAATCAGCTACTAAAAGGTGGCACTTATCTCTTCTGTTGACTGGATGTTCTGTGCTTTTCACAGCCATTTGTACAGGATTGCAGGTCTTTTTTGCTGTTCAGGGGCAGAGAGGAAGGCTAAACCTTTCAGTGACTGTTTTTCCAAATGCGAGGAGCTGCAGTAGTAAGAACAGCTCAATATTCCATCTGCCTTTATATAGGTTACTTTGGGAATCCAGCTACACCGTTCCAATTTGAATTTTTTAAAAACTTCATTCCGATTGACAGCTTTACGCTTGCAAACTCTTATTGTAGGTGAACATTTCAATAAAAATGGTTTTGCTTTCAGAGATGGTGCTAATGTGTTCCATTTCCCCCCTCTTAAAACTGTACTTATTACTAAGCTGACAGTAATCAATGGAATTTGAGAGAAATATGAATGTTGCTTAGTTGCTCACTGAAAATTATTCCCTTCCTGCTCCCTTCCTGCAACAGCTGAGTTTCTGTCAGACATAACAAGGCAAAATGAACATTTAAAGATATTAAATGCATTCAATGCTCAATTTTCCTGTTACAATTTAATATTAACTTCTGGGGTGGGTGGGAGTGGTCATCTGAGGAAATATAGAAAGCCCATGCTGATAATTTCACTGCAAAATAATTGGCGTTATCAAAGTCACAAAAATCAAGATAATGCAAACTTAATTAAAATTGCAATTGGAGTGTTAATATAGAACATAAATCTGAATGCTTTTATTAACTCAGTCCCAAATGAGTCAAACTAGTAATTCTAAATTTCCTCTTCTTTGTATTTTGTGCTTAAAGATTCAGAGGATTAAAAATATGAACTAAAAACTGTATTACTACTCTCTAGAACTATTAATATTTGTTTCTGAAATAATAATATAGTGATAAGCTACTGTATCTTGAGGGCAGTAGTAATGCACGATGGTCCTTGAAGTTGCCCACTGATATTTAAATATCAATAAAATAAAGGGGTGTTAATTTCTTAATAGTGTATCAGGTATTTAATTTATATCTAAGTTATATTTAGTTTATACCTGACCTTGAACATATTGAACATTTTTCTCATCGCTTTGGTTTGCCAAATCCTAGTGCCATTTTTCTTTAATTTTCTTTGGGGAATTTTCAAAGTTGTAATGAATTCTTTAGATTAGGCGGGCTTTAGATTGCCTTAAGAAAGTTGGCAACATGCCCAGCATAGGGTCATGAGCCCTATAAATCTTGTACAAGTGTTCGGCCATAAAGAAACAGTGTGGAATGCATTGATAGGAAAAGCTGCCTGACACCTCCATGTACATAATTTGATATTTTTTTGGTTTAAACCTGGCAACTTAGGATCCAGTCCACTCTGTCCTGCACACACTATCATGGAAATTTATTTTTAAAAAATGCTGTAAGTATGTAACTTCAAGATACCCTGGTGGAAAAAGGTGTTGGCTTGAAGTCTGCTAGGCCCAAACAAGTTTCTTGCATTGTCTGAAGAAGTCTTGCTTACCTCCTCACCAAGTAAGGTAAGTCCCACACCAAGTAGTGCATCCCAAAATGGACGAAATTCAGGGCAGGCAGGGAGGGATGGAAAGGAGCAAGGGAGCATGGTGACAGGTGGAGGATGGGCAGACTGAATCCTGCTGGATCTCATCCCCCCTTCTGGCCCCAATCCACCAACATGAGTCCACTTGGATCTCTGCCATAAATTTTGTTAATGTCAATCCAAATAATGTAGATCCAAGTAGTTGCATAGTAGCTTTCAGGGCTCTCCCAAGAGCTGCCAGTGTAGCAATTCTGTGCATAGGTTGCAGTGGAGCCTACACCTGCTCCTCATCATCCCAGCACACCAAGGTAGGGTTGAGCTGTGTGAGATCCTACCACAGCGAAACTCCAGTCGCCACACTGACACTCCAGTATGCGTGAATAAGTTCCAGTAATGTACAAGTACACAAAACAATGACAATAAAGGATTGTTATTATTATTATTATTATTATTATTATTATTATTATTATTATTATTATTATTATTATTATTATTGCCTTTCACTTTCACCTTAAGGTCTGTGTGTATGATTTCCTAAGTTGCAGTGTTAGATTAGCCAGCTTGGTTCCTTCTGGTAGGTATTTTGCATACCTGAGGAGTAAGAATCTGATGTGCATGCTATAGTATTCATGGGTCAAAGAAGCCAGTACATATTTCCATATTTCCATATTTCTGGTTGCTGAGCATAAGGCTTGAATTGTAAAATCCAGCCTAAAGATTTTCTGCCTTGAGATATGCTGGGTAATCTGGCTGCCTTGAAACCCTTTCCAGTACTGTGGGGGAAATCAGAGGCTGGTGTACGCAAATCCTCTGGTTAGGACTGGGGTTCAAAGGGAGGAAGTAATTCATTGAAGGATTTAAGTGTAGGTATCCTGCACTTTCCGATGGTTCGTTTTCTGACAATCCACTCTTTCAACACCTTTAAATTATACCCAGACCTCATTCATTCAATGTATGTTCCACTCTTTCAACCTCTCTCTGCTGTTCTAAAGGCCAAATTTGCCTGCCCCATGTTGTAGCTCCTGGTCTATTCCCTTCCTGAAGACGTTAATGGTAATCCATTTGCAGAAATCTTTGTGTCGCAGCAGGAATTTGCAAGATAAAAGGGACATTTGCAATTTGCTTGCTAAAATAGCATTGGAAGCCACATTTATAATCTAAAAAAGATTTGGTTCCACTTTTCAATGGTTTTCGCTTTTGGATGCTGCTCCAGTCCCTAACCCATTCAATAAGTGGGGGGTGCCTGTATTCTTTAATCAATAAAGTTTGCATCCTAAGAGCACTTTCCTAGGAGGAAGTCCCATTGAACTCAATGGAACTTACTTCTTAGTAGACACAAATAGGATTGCACTGAGAGTGGCTAAATTAATAGAACAGCCAAATACACATATAGCCCTGTTGTATAATTTGTGGCAGGTGCTTGGGCAAGTTATTTTTCTCTGCAGCTCCCTGTTTCTGTCCAATTCAAACGCATTTGTTGCTCACGCCATCCTCTGTAAACATCTATTTTAACATATTATATCTCTATTGCATAAAATATGCTGTAACCACTTTAGGGTGATATATAAACATACTCAACCATTGTGTGTTGGGAGCTAAATTTATTTCTCAAGGCTTGAATGTATCTTGCATGAAGAGTCAGAATCTTTCTCCAATCATTTTGTCCTACTTTTTATCTCTCTCCTTCATCCGTCATAGGAACTTAGGCAGTCACTGTCAAATGCAGCATACCCATCATTACTGGAAATTCATGAGCAGCATGCAATGGAGAAGATATTTCTTGACTAATAAAGATCTCCTGGCCTTCCCCATGCCAGCATCAGATAATATAGTCATAATTTAGTTAAGGCATCCCGATAATGACATCATGCTGCCATTTGTCTTCTTCTTCTTGACACACTGTCCCTAACGTTCAGTTCTGAATGGCAGTCAAGTTCAAGTTAATTCTGTCGTGACTCTGAAAATGTTCTGACCAGCATCCAAAGAACAGCACAGCTAATTCCATGCTGCCAAGGGTTTTTGTTTTGTTTTCCCTCAAACAGTGACCACCATACAAGATAAGCAAAACACTGAGAGGACTTTTAAAATCAATTTACAAGCTAATGCCAATTCTCTTTAAGAGTGAATTTGCTATTTGTGATTTTGCCTGGTGAGAGGCAGACTTGCCACCTACCTCTCATTAACCTTCAGTGCAATCTTAATCCCGGTTAGGCCAGTGTAAGTCCCAGCATAAATGCCATGCTGTCCTTGTGGTTTCGCAATAGTTACATAAGGCATGTCTGAGCCACTCCTGGAGGGTTAGGCCAGTGCACAGATATGTGCCAACCCCACCATGGCACCACAGGAACAGGGAAATGGATGAGTTATGCTTGCCTAAATTGGTTAGGATTGCACCCACTACTCTCGTTATCAATGAATACTGTGCCAGTGTGTTTGGGACTGAGGGCAATGCTATGAGCAGGCTAGTGGAACCAAGAGGTTGTGGGATGAAGAGGAGAGACAGCTCCTCTTCATCCCACAACTTCATGACTCAGCTAACATTTTCTGCATCAAATGAATTTTGATAATGACCTGTGGAGAATCAAGAGACACGTTTATGTCAATTTCCATACTTTCCCCACCATGCTGGGCACCTTCTCAGGGACTCCAACTGAACCTTCACTGGACTCCAACTGAACCTTCACAACCCTGCTGATGATAGGCTGATGATGAAGGGGGTCTCTGAAGATGAAATAAGACAAGGGAATCTGCCAGGCAGAGGAGGAGTATGGATGAAATGGATGAACTCTGAGGATTTGAATTGAGGGGGACCAGTACTATGAAATCCCTGTTGAGCACAGAGGAGAAAACATCAGATATTGGAAATGTGATGAGCCCTCATGGTCACACAGCCCCATAGACTGAAAGTCAAGACTGAGGTTCATAATTGAGTGTATAGTGAACAGGGTCTCTAAACCAATTTTTTTCTCATCTGCTCAGTGATTCAATAGATGCTAATTAAGCTCTAGTAGGTTTTCCAGAAACCCAACCCTAGTGGATAATACCAACTGCATAATGGATGGGTTTTCTGTATAATAAAGTTATATCAGATCTCCCATTGGGTATGCCATTGTGTAGTTTGTGACATTCTTCCCTGTGTGTCACTCTGTTAAAACATTTCTTATTCACCCATAACCCTTTCTTTTCTTAGTTGAATGACTAGGTAAGTACAATGTTATCATGGAGAGATCAGTCTCTCTTGTGATCAACTCCTACTTCAGTCAGGAGTATTACAAACAATCCTATGTGCACCAACAGAGGAACTTCTGCATTTCAAATGCTCCCCTTTCTTCTCCTGGACTCCATTACATGTTTGTGGTAGCAGCCTTCCAGAATAGTTTAAGAAACAAGTGTGGCAGTACAATGATTCTCAGTACAACCAGCTTGTTTTGGTTACTGAGCATTTCCCTTGGTGCAAATTAGCTCTTGCTATAGCCATCCTGGCAAGTGCTTGGTGGTACCCACTGCCTGGTGGTACCTCGTGGTACCCAGTGATGCCTGCAATTCAACAGTGAATTGCATCAACATGCCGCTGGCCAGTACACTGGATCTTTGTACCTGGTGGTTTCTCTTCCATATGTACATGTTACTTGTGGGAGCAGGAACCCTCAGGGATGCCCAATGCTCAGTAGGAATGTCTGGTCGTGCCTGCTACTGCCCAGTTGTGCACAGTGACTGGTGGTGCTTGGTAGGAATGTGCAGTAAGTGCCTGGCAGTTGGTGGTAAGAATGCCCGGTGGTGCCCAATGCCCAGAACTGTGGTCGTGTCCACTGCCTGGTGGTACCTTGTGATTCCCAGTGATGCCCGCTGCCCACTGGTGCCCAGTTGTGCTCACTGCCAATGGTGCCGAGTGGTGCCCATTAGATATGCCCAATGCTCAGTATGGAGACCTGATGCCCAGTGGTGCCTCGTGCCCATTGGTACTCGGAAGTACTTAGTGGTGCCTGCTGCCTGATGGTGCTTTGTACCCTGGTAGGATGTCTGGTTCTTGCTGGTGCCCACTGCTGCCTGCCATTGTCCGAAGTCTGTTGGTGCCCAACGCTGCCCAGTGCCCTCCACCTGTTGCTCACCACCCAGTACCAAGAGGTTTCCAACAGGAATCTACTTCTGCTCTATCCGGAGATGTCAAGGACCAAAGCTGGCCTCTTAAGCATGCAAATCAGATGCTCTACCTTTGAATCACAGCCTTTCCTTATTCATTCATGGCCCTTCCTCATGTTTGAAGCCATCTGTGTGTGCAGTTGTGCAAATGCATATTTTGGAAAAGATGAAATGAAAGAACAAAGTCCCCTCATTTCTTTTATGTATATTAAGACTGCATTCTGAGATGTTTTGTACTGCTTTTAAAAGGCCCTTCAATAAAAAGTCAATAGCCTTTCATTCTTTACTCTTGACTTTGTTCCAGATTTTATTTATGAAGCCAGAAGAGTAGCCTTAAAGATTAAAAGTATCAGCAATTTCATTCCCTCTTCTGGTTTCATCCCTTGTGATATCCTATGCAACTATGGGCAAAATCCATAGCAGTTACGGGCCACACGGTTACGTCACCCTCTAGTGATATCCTATGGAAAGTCATCTTACTGCTCCGGAGCAAGGGGCTTAATTTCACTTTAGAATATAGGCCTATGACATCCTATGCAACTGAAACAGTAAGACTCTGCACCTGATCCAAACCTTCAAACAGAGAACGAATGCTTGGCCTTTCATATCCTAAACAGGCACGCAGAGAGTTTCCTGGCTGCTATATTTATCTCATGTGTGCTCCTAAATGTGACGAATATAATGAATGTTGCCTGTTCTTGAAGTCAACCTGAAAACTGTTTTAAAATGTAATCTCCCATGCAGTGGAATGAGTAATACGTTAACAGAGAGAGGGGCTGGCAATATCGCCCATGAATTTCATTTTAGCTGTAACAGAGTCTTAGAATTTATTGCAAATAATATCCATCCTAACTCTTGTATGCATTTGTTAGGAATGCAGTATGTGGGATAACATAAATAATAAAAATAGCCAAACTAGTAACTTTGATATACAGGCAGTGGAATTTCTCTGCTTCGCTGCATCAAGTTCAATGCGAATGGATTCATAAAACAGTTTGCCCACAATTCGACATTTGTTACCCATCAAAGAACAAAGGAGCAGAGATAACTCAGGGCAATATTTATTGTCCATACTAATCACCATACTTATCAAATTAGGGGACTGCTCAGAAAGGAATTGGGTTATTATTAGCTCCTTCATAGGAAAGACACAACAAAAGCACTTTATTAGAGAAATTTAGCAGCACATAGGAGGGGATTTCAGAGAGAGAATGTCGCTGGCAGCCAAACTAACAGCGCCTGAAAAAAATGAAGACATTTATTGTGCTGCCAGTTTTAGTGAACAGTGTCTCACACTGTCAGATCAGAAAAGGATTTGAGAAACTTATTGTGGTTCTGTAGGTGCCCCTCCCTCTTGTACAGGCTGGTTAGCACTCCAGGAGATGTGGGCTAGAGAGACAAAATAATAGACTTGCAAAAGCAGGGGACATCATTATTGTATAACCGGTGTGGCCAAACCATGGCTTGTGACCCATATGTAGCTGTTTGATATAAAATAAGTTGCTAGTGGAAAAAGGTTTGCTGAGCTTCTTTGGTATCACAATCAATATAAATGGTCAATAAGAAATTTTCAAGTTTTATAACTAGTTGAATGTTGCAATATTTAAGGATTTACTTAACTTTCTAGTTGTTCCCTGATTCTTTATGAATCTGTTCAGTCCCTATTCTAGTTCTTTTGCTAGCAGAAATCTGTAAATGCTGCAGAGGTATATCAGGCCTTGGAAAAGCAATGTAGGAATTGACAGCTATCAGTGCTACCAAGGTCTTCCTCCAACCCGACCCCCATCAGCTTCAATCTAATCTGCCAGTAAAACCATCTAGGACAGCGTTTCTCAAAGTGGGGGTCAGGAACCCTTTGGGGGTCACCTAGAGCTTTCCTGGGGGTCGCCTAAAGATGCCTGGTGCAGGGGGCCAGGTCAGGCTTGCCAGACCTCCGGCTGTAGCTGCATGTGCACTGGGGCTGACTGACAGCCTCAGGGCCCAATCCTATGCCTGCCTACTCTGAAATAAATCCCATTGTGCTCAGTGTGTGCATAGAACACACATTTCATTTGTAACAATGAAAATACATCCTGCATATTGGATATTTACGTTACGATTCATAACAGTAGCAAAATTACAGTTATAAAGTAGCAATGAAAATAATTTTATGGTTGGGGGTCCCCACAACATGAGGAACTTGAGAACCACTAATCTAGGAGGTCAGCCTCCACTGTGAGGCTGGTGGGACAATTTGCCCTTGCACCAGCTCTCCACAGACCAGCTCAGAGGCTGCCATGATGGCAGACTTTGCTGCATGCCAGCAAACCACGCAGACAGGATTGGAGCATACGGCTGCACTGCTGGGTGTAAATCCTGGTAGACACAATGGGATTTACGGCACAATCCAGAATAACTGGAGACATTACGTGCACCTATAATGTCCAGACACATTACGTGCACCCGTAGTTACTGTACCATATAGTGAAAACCTATGGGAAATTCATACTGCAATCCAGAGCAAATTGTTCTTACAGCGGAGCAAGGACTCCCTGTAGTTACTCTGGATTTCACCATCTATTCTGACGAGACTTTTCTAGGATTGTGCTGTAAGTTTCCTCATTTTTCATACCCAGAAAAGGAAGAATTTTTTGTAATTCTCACAAAAATGCCAGGAACTACAATGGCTGTTGCTAAGGAAACATAAATGAAGCTCTAAAAACTGTTCTGCCCTTATTGTTGCGGCAAAAGTAGTCCTGCATTTCAACTAAGCAGCTTCATTCTTTGTAGTAAAAAGACACTTCTGATGGTGTCTCATACATCTGGTTGCTCAGAATCCAATAAACTGCAGAAACAGTGAGTGTGCCTAAACCTATGAAATTTTCACCTGGAGTTGTCCTCATAAACCAGTCATGAAGAGTGCACTGGTCTGGACTTTCCTTCCTGGTACTCTTCCACATAGGAAATGAAGGCAACAAACAGAGCAATCCAGAGTTAGGGCAGTGAGAACGGCCCTAGCAGGGCTGCCCCAGTAGGCTGTATCCAGAGCAGAAAGTTATGCTGAATCCAAAGAGTCAGGAAGCCTGGGCTGCCCCAGAGCATGCTTAGTAGGCACCACGTAAGTGGCACCTGAGGACGGCTTGCTCCCAAGGAGATGCCTCTCAGATCACACTGAAGGAGGAACAGCTGTGGTGCCTGCCTAATAAGCAGTCCCTGACTACCAGTAATAGCTGCAGCATGAGGCTGCAATTTGAGTGGATTCAAGGGGCTTGTTGGAGTGGCCTGCTGTTTCCCAAGGTTAGTGGGCTGCTGCAGTTGTGCCATATCCTGAGTTGAACTGACAAGCCTTTGAGACAGACCCATGCTTGCCATGGCGGGCATGAAATCCTGAACTGCAGATGTTTGGGGTGCATTGGCATGGACATTGAAGTCCCCCCCACACTAAAAGGTGAGGGCACTCCAACGCCATACTTGAGACCACCAGGTTTTTTTCCACTCAGCAAGGGAGGCACAACAGCTCCGGTTCTTATGCCCTTTGGTAGGCCACCTCCCCAGAGGAGCAGGTGCTAGGTGTTAACCCCTGGGAGAGAGGCTGGCCAGGGTGACCATATGACCAGAAAAACCCAGATTTGTCCAGATTTTTAGCCTCCTGTCCAGGTGTCTTACATTTGGCTTCATTGTCCAACATTTTGGCTTCATTTTTGAACTTCGCGATGGTGCGTAGTACCCAAAAATGCCATATGTTCTTGAATTCATACTGAAGAGCAGAATCCAATGCACAAATTGGTTTTGATATATCTCCTTCCTATCAAAAGTTATGGCCAAAAAACTGAAAAACAAAAAATATAAAAACAAAAAAATACATTTTTTTGGTAATATTTTTTAGCCGGTAGGAATTTTGGCCTGAGGATAAGAATTTTGGCCTTGGGGTTCAGGAATTTTGGGTTTGGCATCTGGTCACCCCAGGTACAGTCCAAGGCACAGCAATGGAGCTGGAGAAAGGTGTTGGTTCTCTCTGGGAGAAACAGCAGGCCTAGCCACCAGCAGTGCAAGCAAGAGATGTTAAACACCAAAGGTGGCGTTTTACCTTCTCTTGAGGGAATCCCTCTGCATGCTGGCATCAGTGGAAAGACTCTGGCATTCCTGCCAGCGCACACAGCCTTTGCAAGCACTTTCATGGTCTGGCACAAAAGGTGTGGTGTAACAACTGAGTGTGTGCTCTACCAGCATACCACTTTGGAAGGATTAAAGCCATTAGGCTATTAATATTAGAATATTAGATTGTGTCACTTGTCTAAATGGCACAAAAGAGCAAATTTTCCAAACTGTTAGTTTAGAGGTAGATCTGACTTTGAAAGGACAAAAGGAGGCCAATTTGCTCTGTGTATATTTGCATAGGATTTAGCATCATGTTTTTCACTAAGTAGGGTAATTACTGCCCTGACCTTTACAGTGCACACACATAAGTACTCTATTGCAACTGAAAACAGCTTGTATATTTTGATTCACACTTCAGTGGTAATATTCAAAGTAAATATTAGAAAGTGTCCTTTTTAATTTCTTTTTCTTGTGATGTCCCCCCTTTATATCTATAAATAAGTAGCACAACCACCATTGCCCCATGGGAAATTCACATCTTTCTCAGCTATAAATAAAGGAATGTTGCCTTGCAGTATATTGCAACCAAAATCAGAATTATGGGCCTTCCCAGCTGTGAAGTATGGAAGTAAATTCGTTGCAAAAATAGCTGAAAGGCAAAAGACATCCACTTCGATCACCTCCGCAAGAGGATTGAAGTTGATTATTTCTGTGCAGTCAATCCCAAGGAGCTTCCTATAATATGTCTATAAATAAATTAATCACCAGTCATTCATCTGTTGGCAAACAGATTTTTTTTGGAGAAGCAAATCTTCACCACCAACAATTTTGTCTTTAATACATAAAGCTACGTGTTTCCTCATCACTTTAGAAATATTTGTTCCAATCTGTTTGAAATGGGAAGGAAACACAGATATAGTAGCAGCAGACTAGATCATGTCGAACAAATTACACCGCAATACGCATCAAATCAAGCACATGCTAAATCAAGTGGCAAGTGGCCAACTCTTTTTGGCCAACCCATGCAGGTATGGGGCCTATATCACATGATCTGCTGTGACGTATTGCTATTCAATGGTTCTTTGCTGGCCTGACCAAGTTCCACCTTTGACTTCTTGGAATAGATGTTGCAAGGGCTGCCTGAATCCCAAGGTGGATCCTCTCAGGGTCTAGGATCTGATCCTGTTACAGGATATAGTTATGGAAGCATGGCATATAAGAAAGGGGGATCAAATTAAAAAACCATACGATGGCTATCTGTAGGCACTTGAGTATAATGTGTGGAACAGGGAAAGACGAAGGAATAAAAATTTTTTTTAAACATCCTGAAGAGTATTTTTCAAAAATCACTTTACATATGTAGAGGGCTTTATGGAGCAATCATGAATTGAGTTAGCCAGTGTTAGGCCTCCTTGAGCCTCATTGATTTCAACAAAAGATATTTAAGCCAGGGTTTAACTTTCCCATTTAAATTCATAGAACTTAAAAGTGCTTAACTTTAGCTGGATCATTTCCATTGTCTCATGAATAAGAAGTAACCCATTCATCTTCCGAGAACATGCAACAGAACATTCTGGAATAGCTATGATTTCAACTGCTTGGAATTAGATTCACTGCAGAAAACTGCCCATAATTTACAAGAAACAAAAAAGAATTGTTCTGGACAGGAACCAAATGAACACATATACAAACAGTTTATGAATGTAAAGTAATTTCTTCCTTTGTATTTTTGCCAACAATTTTCTGATCTTACTGAATAACTGCACATTGACTTTTAAAGCAGAAACAAATATATTCTTCAAAGGTATGACTTTGTATTATTTTGTCTGTAGACTTGTCATTATGAGTATTCATAGGTGGGCACCAGCAGGTTCGCACCTATTCTATAGAACCGGTTGTTAAAATTTCCTGGCGGTGGAGATCCGGTAGCAACAGCAGGGGGCAATTACTAGGGGACCGGTTCTTGGCCGCTGGGGTTTGTGGGGCGACTCGCCGGGCTGGACGGCAAATTTAAAAGTGCCTGGCTGGCTGCCCCTGCCACTCCAGCAAGTGTGGCTGGGACTGCAGCCTCACAGCCACAGCGTATCCTCTGCATGTCTACTCAGAAGTGAGCACCATGATCGCCAATGGGGCTTACTCCCAGAGCAGAGAGGGGAAGATTTCAGCCTGAGAGCCCCATCCTCTGCATGTCTACTCAGAAGTAAGTCCCATGACAGTCAATGGGACTTATTCCCAGGAAACTGTGGCTGGCACTGCAGCCTGAGAGCCCAAACCTAGGATGACTACTCTGAAGTAAGTCCCATGACAGTCAATGGGGCTTAATACCAGGAATGTGTGGTTAAGGTTGCTGGGGGGCACTAATAAAAACTTAGATTTAAAAAAAAAATTTAAATTTTTAAATTCTCCCTGGCCCCGCCCCTTACCCTGGCCCTGCCCCCTGATCCAGGCCACGCCCCTGACCCAGCTTGGCCCTGCCCACTTCCGGGGAACCGGTACTTGGGTTAGGCTGGGCCCATCACTGTGAGTATTGGTATGCCAATGGAAGAACAGAAAAATGAATAAACAGTAGTACAAATATATGTCGGTCACCCTGTGTTTGTGCGTATGTAAAAGTGCACAGAGACTTTGCTATTGGTATGTATAGAAAGTTCATCATTGCAACTATAGCAGCATTTGAGATGATAGTGCCATCTTCTCCTTAAACTTACTACACAGAATGAATGCACAACAAATGTCTTCATTAACCCTACAATCCAGAGTAACTGCGGGAGCATGTAAGAGACATTACGTGTACCCGTAGTTACTGCACCATCTAATGAAAACCTATGGGAAATTCATACTGCAATCCTCAGCAAATTGTTCTTACACCGGAGCAAGGACTCCCTGTAGTTACTCTGGATTGTGCCCTAAGCCTGATCTTCTCATAATGGGGATAGTAAAAGAGCAATCAGACTGCTGTGTTTCTGCTATCAGTCACTGCTGAAAAAGTGCCTGAAAATGTTTTTCAAGTGGGTGTTCCTCTTTTATTTCGCAGGGGGAGAGTAACTGGCCCTACACATCCCAGCAATGTCTGTTCAAGTGGCTTTTGCTGGTGTTCTTTTGCATTTTAGATTGTGAGCCCTTTTGGGAGAGGGAACCATTAGCTAATCATTAGCTATTTTTTTATTTTCTTTGTAAACTGCTTTTTGAACTTCTTAGTTGAAAAGCTAAAATATAAATATCAGTATATAAATACATAAATCCTTGTTTGATAGTAAATATAAATCCTAGTTTGGTAGTTCATTGGGCCACTTATGAGCTACCAATGTCTGTTTTGGCACTGTCTTAACCACTATATCATATGCCCTATTAACTTCCAGTGTAGACTAATGAAGACATTTTGGAAACTTTGGTTTGTCCAAAATGTAGTTATACCCTTACTAACTTGTGTTAGCCGAATGTACCATACTATGCTAGTGTTAACACAACGGTATTGGCTACTAGTCTGCATCTGGGCTAAGTTTAAAAAAATAAACAAAACAACCTCAGCGGGAATTGGATTACAACAGCTGAGCATTTGGCATTTATTTAAGGATGGCTGACTCATGAGAACCGGTTGCTTGTTCCACCACACAATCCTTTTATGCACTGAAATTTCATGGAGAAACCTTAGGATGAATTGGGCTGAGAATGTACCAGTGGGAGCTTGCAGCAGCAATTTGATCATTGCAGCTGAATAGGACTCTCATCATTATGTTATTCAGGTTTCTGGTAGCATCAGTTAGTGCATACGGGCACAATCCAGAGTCCTTGCTCTGGTGTAAGGACAATTTACTGTGGATAGCAATATAAATTTCCCATAGGTTTTCACTGTAAGTACGGATACACGTAATGTCTCTTATGTGCTGATGCAGTTACTCTGGATTTTAGCCATAGTATAACAAATCTAATGTTATTAATCCCGAAATTTGCAGTGCACTTACGGATGTATGAAATTGATTTTCTGAGACGGTACAAAATTAGCCAATTTTAATGCAATTGAGCCAAAATAACAACAATAATAATTTGTTTCAAAGTGCCAAGGAATTCTTTTGATTTTTTAAAAGTCTGAAGTGCATTTTAAAGCTTATAGAAAACATTACTGGACAATGAAGTGATTTAGTGGACATGTCCAAAAGGGATGTTTGCCAAGAGCAAAGCTGTCAAAATTATATTTTGGCGAGTAAGTGAGTATTACAAAGAAAGAAACAATTTTGAACCTTACTCATCCTTCTACTCTGATAATTTCTACCACTTGTAACTTCTTGCTCCAGGAGAGATAAATGGCAAAACTGAATAAGTAATATGTTAAACTGAAATGCAGTTTTGTTAACTGACAGGATAATTTTTTTTTGAGTGCTATCCTGAACCAGGAGCCCAATATCCAGACAGACAAAACTTCAAGAGTTAATTGGGTGAAAACCATAGATTTCATGTACAGCTTTTTAGAGGTATTACAGCTATGATCCAATGAGCATATGGCAGCAACATTAACAGAAATAATAAAACTTTTAAAAAGAGTTTAGAACTAAGAGACCTGCCAGAGAAGCAGTTGGCACACTGAGCATTGGGGGGTGTGGAAGGGAGGTAAAGGAGGATTCGGAGATTGCAAAAAAATTAAATGAGTTCTTTGTACCTGTCTTCAAGGCAGAATTGCTCTGGCAGATACCATAGCCTGAACATCCTCTCCTGACAAAAAATAAAATAAAAAGAGGTTGAAAGGAAAAGAATCTACTTTTCAGAACGTATTGGCAAGTTAAAGATTAATACATTGCCAGGTCCAGGTGGCCATAGTCCAACTCCTGAACATCTAGATCATCCTGGATCTCAGTTTATTTCAGTCCAGAAATATTAATAAAATGCAGTGTCACCCAAGGTCCTTTGGAGAGAGTGCTTGAAATGTTCCTACTTAGTTGTAAAGTGTGAATCCTATACTATGATTATACTAATCCTATACTATGATTCTCAAGAGAGTATACTAATCCTATACTATGATTCTCAAGAGAGTAGACAGCAGTTTGCTAGCAAAACCTTGAAAGAGAGGGATGGTGACCATCACTTAAAGGTATGCTTCCCTGATACGGCTGATTGCCTCTTATGGCTATGTTTGGTCCATTGATTCTCTGTCAGCTTTGAGCCTCCAGCCATCACTGTTAGAGGCAAAACTGTCCTTATCCATAGCTTGCAGGCAAAAGAGGAGGAACTGGAGCAACAGTACTGGAATAGGGTCTGCCTTGCTATAGGTAGCTTTGTGCGTTCAGAACTAATGAGGCATTTCAGTGGAAACAAAGGAGTAAAATTGGAGATAAAAGCAGTATGTTGATGAGGTGAACAGGGCCATTTCCTCATAGCTGTGTATTAGTTTTGTTTCTGTACCACTGGAATCGTATTCTCGCCAACACTTATTACCCTAGAGAAGAAAAAAAGTCCTCCTCAGAAAGGCACCTAACGAATTGCAAGCAATTCAATTAAAGGTTAATTGTTCTCTCAAAAGTTACATAAAGCCTAAAGCAAAAATACAAAACTGAACTCTTTCCCCCAAAGAGATGGGAACAACAGTGTGCTCTCATTTCTCCACAGTTGCATTCGGTGGAATTGACAGTCTTCACAAATCAAAACCCCTCATCTTGTTCCTTGGAGAAATCCAAGGATTCTGCAAGTTGTAGGTCAAATCTGAGCTTATTTATGAGGCTAATTTTGCCAAAAACTGGGTTCAGAGGAGATTTTAGAGATATGTAAATTTGTCATAATATCAGCAGAGTCTAAGGGCACAATCCAGAGTTACTATGGGAGCATGTAAGAGACATTACGTGCACCCGTAGTTACTGCACCACCTAGTGAAAACCTATGGGAAATTCATATTGCAATCCAGAGTAACTTGTTCTTACTCCGGAGCAAGGACTCCCCGTAGTTACTCTGGATTTCACCCCTAAATTCCTTTAGCTTTGTGAAAATCAAATGTGGAACAGTAACTCAGCAATGGAGCCTATACTTTGAGAGCACAGAATGCCAGATTCTAGCACTGGCATCTTCAGGTGGTGTCCCCCACTGCTAGTCATGATCAGCTGTAGGGTGCGATGCCAACTGAAGAGCCAGTGCTGTTAGAGGATGTTTCCCTGGTCATGTGGCTGGTGTCACTATATGCCAAGGCAGTGGTGTAGCAAAATATGGCAAAATGTTGTCCCAGAAGTGATGTCACAACCAGAAGTGATGTCATCCCCAGGTACTTCTAAAAAGAAAATTGGGGAAAAACCTGCCACCACCTCCTCAGCAGCTCACCACCCATTTGCTCTGCTATAGGCTTAGCTAAAGCACTTATTTGCTACCTGGAGTCAAAGATTTTGTTCCCACTTCCACCCCTGCAACTGCAAAATCAGATTTAATTAAGGGAAAAACATGAAACTTGTGTCCCTTTTTGGTTAGGGAAAATGTGCTGGGGCAAAGAGGAATGGTTATTTTTTCCCTGCTAAATGTAAGAGGCACAACATTTAGATCTGCCTGATTACCCACTTACCATGAATAACAATATGATATATGTACAGTGGTGCCTCATGTAAGAAATGTAATTCGTTCCAGAGGCATGTTTGTTACGTGAAACATTCTTTATTTGAAGCAGATTTTCCTATAGGAAATAATAGAAACTCAGACAATTGGTTCTACAACCCCCAAAAATATTCACATAAAAATATTAACTGTATGTAAAAATGATGACAAAACACTGGAATTGAATTCAAAACATTCATTAATGTGCTCGATCCTATGAAGTCTATTTAGGCTGCAATCCTAAGGACACTTTCCTGGGATTAGCACCCATTTAACACAATGGGGCTTACTTCTGGGTAGACATGGTTAGAAGGCTGCAATCCAAGACTCTTCTGCAATCCAAGACACTTTCAAAGTGTCTCCCCACTTTCCCCTTCTTTTCATCCTGAGCCTCTCTCTCTCCTCTATTCCCTGCTGGCTACCCCTGAGCTGCTTCCCTCTTCTCCACTGCTTTTCTCTCCCACTGCCCAGCAGACGCCCGGCCACAGGAGGAACAGCGCGGAAGTGTTGCTGTTGCTATAGACAGGTGTGCTAGGCAGCCCTGACGCTTTTTATAAGAGCTGCCGACCAGCGCATCTGCCCCAACTGCCAATGAGTATGTTTGTTACATGAAGCACAGTTTATGTGAAGCAGAACCCTAGCGAAATTGTTTGTTACGTGAAACATACTTTACGTGAGGCGTTTGTTACGTGAGGCGCCACTGTATATGGAAATGAGAACTGATTAAAACCTTATTAGTTACATATAGTATCTGAATTACATCTCGTTGACTCTCAGAACAATCAGTATTATGGGGAAGTTTTGAGTTAAGAAAATCCATTTTTTGTTCCATAGGCTTTTGCATTTTCATTTTCTGGTTACTTGCCCATAATATTTGATAGAATATAGATAGTCACTGTTTGTTTCAATGCATTCTGCCTTATATTACTGCCAGTTTGTGGACCTGGGCCCAGGACTACTAGACATTTTTATCACTGCAGCCCTTCCTTTTTTAGCATTAAGAGTTCTCCTCTACTTAAAAAAGAACTTTCTCTCAACCTCCCTCCTCCACACTCCTCCCCTCATTCTTTAATGTTATTTCTGGCTCCAATCAATACAATATCCTGGTGTGACACTTCCTTACTATCGCTACCAAATAATTCAAATATGATTATTTTGTCTATCTCTTATTTAATATGCAAAATCTGACCTTGCCTCCAAGAGATATTTAAATAATGCAGAAGAAAAGCATGAGATACGGTTGTTGTGATGGAGAACATGAAAGTGATCCCAATGGAATTATTGTTCTTCCTGTTTGCGCTCACAGCATTCGTTTTCTAAAGCTTTTATGGATTCAGAATGAAATATTTTCAGATTCATGTACAGATACTTTGCAAGGCATCAAACTCTCCATTCAGGGGATTGGTTCACGAATCACGTCATGTTTTCTTCTTATAAGGATGGAAGGCCCAATCCTGAACTCCTGTAGCAGCGGCACTGAGCTCCAGTGCTGACATTGGATGTCACAAACATGACATCCATGGCATCCAGAGAAGAGAGGCCACCAGTGCTGAACCTGTGCCAGCCATGACTGAGCCTCAGCACCATGTGGAGGGATGACTAGTACGCCAGCAGTGCTGACTGGCAGGAAGTAGTTTGGGAGCAAGGAGGACATGAGGAATGGGCTGAATGAAGTGGGGGAAGAAATCAGGATGGAGTAGATAGGACCTGCCAAACCTCTACCTGATACTAAATTCCATGTTGGGCCAAAAGGTCCGACATAGAGACTCTCAAGTCTATGCTTAAGAGTGGAGACTTGAGAGGCCCCACCACAGTTCTTAAGACTTTTCCAAGGGGAAGGTGATGAAAGTCCCTTTCTTCTGAGGAAAACTTTGATGGCCTTAGCAGTACCATTGGATACAGGAGTACCTGATTTAGGACAGCTGCACCTAGCAAAGCTGCTGGCTTTAGGACTGGGCTGTAACAGTCGAACCTATACAAACCTATGGCAGTGGAATTCTCAATTTATTTTTATCCACCATCATAAGCCCACTAATATCACAACCAGTGCAGCTGTCATGCCACCATCACATGCATTAAAGCTGACATCAATGCTTTGAAGAAGAGACTGAACAAATTCCTAGAGGAAGGACCATCACAGGTTACAAGCCATGAGGATTGTATGTGTGCATAGATATATATATATATATATAGAGAGAGAGAGAGAGAGAGAGATGTGAACTACCTCAAAATGCAAGATGCAGAGGAGGGCACCTGGATGCAGGTATTTTATGGGTTCCCTGAGGCATCTGGTTGGCCGCTGTGTAATACACGAAGATGGATTAGATGGGCCTTTGGCCTGATCCAGTGGAGGATCGTCTTATATTCTAATTAAATGCAGGAAATGGTCAAAGGCTCCACATACCTAACATACACTGGTCCAGCTTATGAAGGACCACGTAAAGTGCCAGTAGATGATCAGGTGGTCTACCAGAAGGTATGTATGACTGAGTTGGTGCTGACTGAGGCATGGTGGAGCAGGGAAAGGGAGAGAATGGCAGGGAGGATGTTCCAGGTAGGAGAGGGATGTTTTTGGATTGGGAGAGTGGGAAGCTAAGCAAATCAAGTTGGGTGGTGGAACTAACTATAACAGTGCAATCCAAAACCTAAACACCCTCCTTTTCAGCTTGGTGTTACATCAGGCAGTTCAGATTTATGCCAGAAATTTTGCTGGCACAGATTCAAGTAGTCCCATAGTGTGGTTAGGGTGCAACATAGGTAATGGAAAAATATCCTCTTATTCTTAATTAAGCTCAAGCAAACATCTGTTTTACCCCCAAACACAGAACAGGCAACTTAGGATTGGGTTTTTAATATATGTTTCAGTTCTTCATACACTTTTAAAATCTGGGTTGTGGGTTATGAGATGGGTGACATCAGTGTCAGCGTTTCAGACAGATGGAAAAACCAGTATTCGAAGAGAGGGGTGTCCAAACTCCAGCCCTGGCAACAAATGCAGCCCTCAACAAGCCTCAATGTGGCCCTCTGCAAGACCCCTCCTTCTGGCCCACAGGTAATGACTCTAATACAATCTTATATATAAATTTATTTAAATTTATTCAAATTTGAAATTTAAATCATTTTTTTCGGCCCCAGCACAGTGTCAGAGAGATGATGTGGCCCTCCTGCCAAAATGTTTGGATACCTATGTTCTAGGACGAACTACCACATTCTTATGACCTGCACATCATCGTCAAAGAGAAGCATTTTTTCCCAGGCACAAACAACACCTGTAAATGCTATCTGTAGTTTTATGACTAGTTTTGTAACTCTACAGATCCTTGTTGCTTTGCATACAATTCCAATAATGTGTTATGTTCTGTTTTGTTGCAGCGAAGTTACACATCTGTGGGGTTTTTGCTAGTGCGATTGCTTGTTGTTTTGCTCCAGGGAACCTATCTCATGAAACTAACTTTTATTGTTGCATTTCTTTTTTTTTCTCTCTCTCTCTCCCTTTTGGGTCCAAAATACAAAGCTAAAATATGCATGTTATTCCTCTGTCGGGGTCTTCCGAAATACTTCATCCCAAAAAGCAATCTCTTTCCTGAAATGAGCATTTGATTAGATTTAGATGAAGGGGAAAACACTTTATGAAACATTGTTATAGTGTTGTAGACTAGATATTGTACTTGAAAGGTCAAAACCGGGAATGATGTGGAAAGCTGAAGTCAGCTTCAGCTTCAGGACTGTGTTTGTGTGTGTGCGTTGCATCACTTGCACACTTTCAGTGATAACACATGTCTTGCAACAAAAGGTCTCAAGGTACATGGCATCTCTCATCCAAAAGAATCCCAGGTAGTACTATTAAGTAAGATGCCTGTTACAGATATATAGCAATGGGATCACATCTGACAATGGCTCAAGATCTCAAGCAAAGTAAAGGCCCTCCCTTCCCCAAGATCCATTTAACAAGAGGTGCCAGAGTCTAAAGCAAAGATTTTGTGCATGTCAAGCAGGTAATTTATTACTCAGCCATACCCCTGTTCTAAGACATGTATTGCCGGAAAGATCACCTTGCAGTCTAAACTAATGCAGGTACGTCAAGTCATTATTGGGCATTGATTAGGGGTGGCTTTTTGAATGATGGCAAAGAATTTTGTAGGCGACAGGCAGTGACAAATTATGGAGTCCCAGCTTTGTGCTTGGTTTTTCAAAAGTGGTTAATAGACAGAGATGTTAATGCTCACCAATCTGTACTGGCTCAGAAAAGATCATGTTTATCTTTTCAGCCCCAGGGCATAAAGGACTGATTGGCTGCTAGGCACGCCTAAGTACCATTTAACCTACTCCAGCCAAAGTGCAGAAATGCTGAAGTCAATGAAATCAACAGAACTTAACGTGCATGCTTGAAAAGGTATGTCCCTGAAATATCAATTTCTTCTTCTTCTTCTTCTTCTTCTTCTTCTTCTTCTTCTTCTTCTTCTTCTTCTTCTTCTTCATTGTTGTTGTGTTGAGGGAGATGTAAAGATCTGGATCTTTCCTTTCTAGTGGCCTCAAATGTCATTTGCAGTATGTCTTTGATGTTGTTTCTCCATCATACTCAGGGTCTACCTTGCACTGTTTGTCCTTCTGCCCTTTTAACATAAGCCTTTTATGATACGGCTTCCCAAGACATACTCTTCTAATAAGCAAACCACTTTATTTGCTATCTTTGTATGTGATGTAGAACTGGTTTTGTTCCCATTCTTTTCCTTGTTATTTTGTTCCTGCTTTTATCCCTTCTTGTTCGACAGCTTTCCTCAGACATCTCATTTCTGTTGTAACTTAACTATCTCTTACGGTTTGTTGCTGCTTCATGATTGACCATTAATGTCTGAACTCCTTTATTTCAGAGGAGCTCTACTGTGGCTACGAGTATCTGCAAACAGGAAGAGGAGACATCAGGTTCTACTATCAACAGAACTCAGGATGCAAACCCAAGTGCATATTATGAGGATGGATCATGTGTTCTGCCTGCATAGTGCACAACATGATTCAACCAGAGAGCACGGCCTGGATGCTGCCAGAAGCAGCTAGTGGTTGGGTCCATGCAGCAGCAGACTCTGGATGCCCACCAATTCAGGTAAGGCGATGAATGGGGTCAGAGGGAGGTGGGGGAGGGTGGAATGGGTTGGGGTGGACAGAGCAGTATAGCAACACGAGTGGGTAGGGAGGCAGATAAGGCCAGGGAAAGAAGTGGTTTTGGTGGTGGTGGCGCCTGCTGAATCTTGTTCCCTTTTCCAGAACCAATCTGCCCTCATGGATCAACAAGGATTTGAACCACAGATATCATTGGCACAGGTCAAAGTTGATCCACTAAGCCCACAGGGACTTACCCAAGGGCAAGAAAACAAATGTTCCCTAACCTGAGGAGGCCTTCCAAGATCAAAAATCCCTTGCAGGTTTCAGGTCAACCAAAGTTTAGAAAAGTTAAAAGACAAAAAAGGCTTACCCCTCTTGCTGCTCTTTGATCTCCTGTACGCCTGCTCAGATCTATGCCAACATCTTTGCTGAAGTAAATCAGTTCCATAGAAGAGGGCTTGTCTGTCTGGTAATAGGGGTATAGGGTTCAGCATCTGCCAGTGACACTAAGATCTCTCCCCAATCTGGCCCATATCTTGTGGCCTAATCCCAACCCGGATCTACTCCACCCCAAGCAAAATCATTAAGAGGAATGTTCATTAGGGTACTCACAGTGACACATGGTGATGTCGTACCATGTGATGTCGGCAGACCTTTAGGTCTACCAGTATACTATGAGCACAGGGAAGGACCATATGACCAGAAATTTCTGGATTTGTCTGCTTTTTTAGCCTCCTGTCCACTATCCAAGAGGATATCCCATTCCTATCAAAAGTTATGGCCAAAAAACCTAAAAATAAAAAGTATGCATTGAGCCCCATGAGAAAGTGAAAGTGCCCAATATCACAGCTTTACTCGTGAGCAGGAAAACCTGCCATCATCTACCAGAAAGGCCAGGCTGAGAGGAATCCAAGACCTTGTCCTCCTTTTGAGGTTTGGGCATCTGGTCACCCTATCAGGAAGACCATATGTCTTTTTTTTCCCAGACATGTCCTCTTGTTTAACCTCTTTTTTCCAGAACATGTCCTTATTTCCTTGTGAGCAGGCAGAATGTAGCCTTCTTGTAATTAATAAATTATAGGTAATAATATATGTAATAGTTCTGAATTTAATAAGAAGAAATTTAGGATGCAATCCTAATCTAGGCTGGCACAACTAATTGGTTTTCCCATTCCTGTGGTGATGTAGTGAGGTAAGCACATGTCTATGCACTGGCCTAAACCTCTCAGAAATGGCATAGAAGTGCCTTACAGCACTTTTGTGACAATCTCAGACAAGTATAGGACTTGTACTGGGGCTTAGGCCGACCTAACTGGAGGTTAGGATTGCCGCCATAATGTTTCAATTAACCACATGAAAGGAATAAACATTAGTGTTTTTAGTTTTTATTTTGTCATGTCCTACATTTATTTTGAGTGTTCTACATTTTAGGAAGGCCTCATCCTCTTTTTTTGATTATGACATATGGTCACCTTGACTGTGAGTCTAGGGTTGGGCTGTTAGTATGAAATAAACCCTTCTAGAGAAACATTCTGAAAAAATTAGGGCACAATCCAGAGTAACTATGGGGAGTTCTTGCTCCGGTGTAAGAACAATTTGCTCTTGATTGCAGTATAATTTCCCATAGGTTTTCACTGGGTGGTGCAGTAACTACGGGTACATGTAATGTTTTTTATGTGCTCCCATAGTTACTCTGGATTGTAGGGAAAGTCTGTGAAGGGAAGAAAAAATCCCAAAGTATCCGAGAAAGATTTACTGATATATCGTTTTGTTTCTTTCATTCCACACCCCCCCAAGAATCAAGTATTAAAGCTAGTCACACTTTGAGGCTTGCCTACCCTCTAAAGAAGTTCATTTTGCTGAATTAGTATTTTTCTTTTCCTATGGGAAAACCAAGGAGAGGGGATCATGAAACCAGGTCATGAAATGTGGGTGGCACTTCCTACTAACCTGACCTCAAGTGACAGATCACATAAAAGTTGATTTTCTGTTAATTCAGAAAAGTAACTTGTCCCAGGAGTGACAGTCCTGCTGTGACCTGTTCTCTGCACTTTCTGCATTTGTTTGGACCCTCACCAGCAGTACAGTCTGCCTTGTCAGTGTAAAAAACAAACAACTGATGTGCCTTGTCAGTGTGCAATGGGATGAAAAAGACTGAAAATCATGGGGATTTTCACTGCTCACCATGTCAATTTCCGTAATGATGTCCCTGCAGTAATTTCCTCTTTGTTAAATCAACATCCCAAATTCTTGAAGTTTGAAACATTCCTTTGTCATCTTTCCCCATGCTCCCTTATGCTTAAGTGAGAAGCAAGCTGCTTATCACACATGACAGCATAGTTTTCCCCCTCTGTTTTAAACCTTCCACTTTCTGACAGCTTTCTCAGAAAAATATCATCCCCTACCTTCTCCATCTTTCATCTTGGTAAGGTTTCTTTTTCACCATAGATGCTAAATCTCCTTAGGGGTCCTTGCTGTTTAATTTTTTTTTAAGTTTAAGATATCTTTATACCAGATGCAGTAAGATTCACACATGACAACACGAGCAAGGGGACAATTAAAAACCCAAGGACGTTGGAAGTGATGAAGCAACTCCAGATGTTCTACTGTCATAATCTGACTGTTTCTTGTGCGAGGTCATTTGTTTCATCCAAAATTTGCTAGATTTTCCAAGGTTATAGAGTTAGTTATAGGATATCCCTGGCCAGAATTGTTGGCTTTTATTGCATTACATGTCTTAATAACAATCATACTGATGCAATAATATGTGTCCTGTCAGGTCTGATTCTCACTTTTTTAAAAACTAAGATTCTTGATTTTAAAGTGACAAAATACATTGTAGGTTCTATCCTACACAATATGTTTTGAGCTTTTGATTGTAATATCGGGAACAGTTCATCTTCCTGTCCTGGCAACTATATGGATCAACACAGGACTCAGTCTTTGACTTCCCGCTTTATTCCTGGCCCAACGGCCACCATGCATAAACTTGTACCAACTTGTGTTACCAGGCTATGGGAATCTCATAAATACTCCTTTGACCCATCTCCCACAAGGACTTAACACACAAGCTACTCACTCATACAATTGGGTGGCTGCTGGATGATCAGCCCTCACTCCTGCCAGTCCTGAACTTGAGGCATGCACCTCAATCTGCTTCATGCAATAGACTGGTCATGAAAGGGAAGATGTTGAACCTTACCCACTGGGACATTTTCTTCATTTGAATGGCTTTCTCTAGAGCTGTGTTTAACTATTCATGCTGTTTTCTCAATCCCAGTCAGTCCACAACTAACCTGGCAGTGCAGTAAGTAATAACAAATTATTATGAGGGACATACTTTACATTTTACAAATGCCATGAAGGTAATGTCCTATGCTAGATCCCTCCTGGTACCCATACTAGTTCCCTGATGACATACTGGGCCAGCCATGTGGGCCCTATGATGTACTTGGGCCCTTAGTCTCCAATCATAATCTCCAGTTAGGCCGGCATGAGCTCCAGCATAAGTTCTGTGCTGACCTGGGGATATCACAAAAGTGCTGTAAAGCACTTCTGCCCCACTAACTGCCCCATGGAGGTGTTAGGCCAGTGCCCAGATATATGCTGACCTCCCAAACCCATCACAGGAAGGTGAGTTTGGCTGTCCTAAATTGGTTAAGATTGTGCCCTAAATCTGTACTTTATCACATGCCTGATTCTGAGTCAATGCACTGGGGTTCTGTTTCACTTGTAATGTAATTTACAGCCCAATCCTAATGTATGTTAGCGCTGGTGCAGATATACCTTGGGGCAGATCTGAGTACCCCCTTTTCACTGTGAAGGCCTTCAGCCTGTCCCTTTTCAGCACTGGATATGGAGTGAGCCATGTAGCTCAACTGCACCAACACTTAATAGGAATTGGGCAGTCACTCAGTATTTCCCAAGAAAGACTTACTGATATCTGCATCCTGATTTTGATAATCCACTTGTCTCTTTCTAAGGTTTGCATTTCATTGAAACTATTACAGATGCAACATGTGTACACACTGTACTATTGGATGGTCTTGTAACAAAACCTCAACATATTTCTCCCACTAACATTATATCAAGGTATTTTATTTGTCACCATTTCACAGAGTTGACAGGTAAAAGCTAAATTTGTACTTAAAAACACCACTTGGTTAACAAATTTATATGCGAGGAAGTCATGCTGATAAATTTATTTCATTTGAGGTCATAACGAAGACAAAGGTATCATCTAGGCAGTACATCTTATGTACAGATGAGAGCTATTAATCTCATTATTTTTGATAATTATGAGGCTTATGAGAAAATAATTGTAATGAGGTCCACTGTTCCTAGCATTCTCAAGGAATGAGAGCAAAGCAATGGTTCCTCAGGCACTGGGTGTAAAGTGCTCCTTCCCTATTAGCTTCTGAGTGGCACCACAGGCCTTTTGGGATTTTTGCAACACCCTCAGGCCTGCTTGAGACTGGGACTTGTTGCCAGCCTAACCGATGGATAGGATTGTGCTGACATTTACTTTCAGCTACTGTACTTTACTTAAGAAATCAGTTACAGATCTTTAAATAGTTGCAAGTGAAATAACGTATTTAATCGAGTCTAATGTGCCATCAAATCTAATGCCCACCCCGTTTAAAAAGCCTTAAGATTTAAAAAATGTTTACTGGTGATTGTAATGTGCAGCTGCAGAACAGGTACAAAAGTTAATTTTTCTGCATATCATAATGAATTATATGATAATAATAAAATAACAATGGGTTTATGTTATGATTTTTACCTAACTGCACTACTTTATACAATAAAGGGTTTATGTTACATTTTTAATTACAATATGTTAAACTGTTAAACACAATACTGACCTATACTTAAAATCAAAACACCTGTATTTACTTGAATCTAATGTGTCATCGAATCTAATGTGAATCTCAATTGCAGAGACTAAATTCAGCTGTAAAATGTGAGGTAGATTGAAGTAAACGGGGGAATCCTCAGTTTGGGGGGGGTGTTTGGGTGTGTAGGAGAGAGAGAGATAGAAAGAAAGAGAGAAAGAGAGAGAGAGAGAGAATTGTTATATGGAGCAATGAAAGGGGCAGAGAGATTACCAATCCTACTCTATTGGGCAGATTTTGAGTACAATATCTGTCTAAGTAGCAAGGGTAGGGCTTCAAGGGACAAAAATATTGCAAAAAAAGATTGAATAAAAAAGGTAGCTCCTGCAATATCCCAATCAGGATTTCTTCTCAGTCTCTGGGAAACAACCAATATCCAGAAACCCCTTCACTCTGAGCCAAACATCTCTCAGTCTCTTATTTCTTTAATCTGAGTAGCTCCTGTCATCCCACTGGGTTCCTTTCCTCCTTTCTGGACTTCCCTCTTTAATCTTTCTCCATCTCCTCTACCTTCATCCTTTTCAGTTTCCTTCCCATCCTCTTTTTGTCTTGCTCCTTCCTCCCTCCTTCCTCTCATTCTTCATTCCAGAGCTTGGCACCATTTTCCAGTTGCTCATCTGTTCCTGCTGTTGAGCATTTGGGTAGATACTGATCGCAGCTGCATTGGAAGTGCCTGTTGAGAATGTCATCACTGAACATTTCCAGGGCTGTTCCGAATGAGCCTTGGAGGTACAAGGCTCATGCTGTACCACATCTGTCTTCAGTGCATCACAACCACTTTGATATTACATTAATAAATAGCAGAATAATTGTTTTCATGAATATATTTTTTAAAAATGATAAGATGTCTTATGATAGATGGATGCTACTGTTATGAACATATCAAGGCTAAAAATAAGATGTATAAGATACTTCAAAAATGTACTAAGTACTAAGTATTAGCTGTTGCTTATGGAGGTATAATATAATAACATTCATTGGTTAAAAACTATCCCCTTTTCCAGCATCTTAATTGCCCTTTTGCCACCTCTCTCCTCAATTGCTCTCCTCAACTGCCGCCTTCAACTTCCCTTTTGCCACCTTTCTACCCTGTGGCTATCCTCAATTGCCCCCTGGACTCTTCTCAGCCTAGCTTGTTACCTTCCCCAAAGACAGTTAGAAATGACAGTTGAATTATGAACATAATGTTAACAGTTCTCCTCTGTCTTTTCTGCGCCAAAGACACATGGAAATAGAAACCTCAGAATTCTATCAGAATTGTACCAGAAAAATTAATTTGCACATTATTTATCCATACCCTTAAACCACTCTACACATATAATATAGCTCTAATTTGGGCTTATGAGTACAAGCATGGTAAAGGACCCAATCCTATCCCCCAATAGCACCCAGGCAGTTGCAGCAAAAAGAGTGCTTGCTGCATTTGGGGAGGGGTGACGCTATGGCAAATGGGGGGTAAGAAAAAACCATTTATACTTATCACTGTAAGCTTTGGGGCCACCAATTGGTTCCCTCAGATATTAAAAAACTTATTTTGGTAACAGAGATTTGAAATGGGGGGATCTGATTTACACCATTGCTGGTTCTACCGTCATATCTCTTCCCTGTCCACAGTTTCTTCTTCTTCCCTACCTTTTATACCCTTTTATACCTTTTATATTCAGACTCGGTAGTCGGATGGCGTCTGAGAGGTACAGCAGGGCAATGGATTGAGGAGCCCACCATTAGTTACCATTTTATAACAAAGGAAGACTCTTCCACAGTCATAAACCCTTCCTCCTGAAAGCACGGTAGATTTGGGCTATCAAAAGAGGTAATCTTTAATGTCTGGCCTCAATCATGGCTGGCATTCAGTTTTCTAAGGTGATCACTGAATACATTATTAGGATCTTCCTATTACAAGAATGAAAAGCTACCATTTAGAGATCCTCCATCCTAAGGTGATCAGCAGTTCCAGCCATGCAGCTTTTCTTTATAACTGGACATAATGCTAGGACCTAATGGCAACTGCATTGCTTTGACTAAGTGTGATTTTGAGACCAGAATTATCTTAAAAAGATATCAAAGCTTAATTTTTAATTGAATTCATCTCTAAAATTCAAAGTCACGGTGTTGAAATAAAGCATAAATTTTGACTTACATCCTTTTTATTCTGGAAGTAACAACACACCAGCAGATCAGCAGAGCAGAAGTCAGTATCCTTAAAGGATAAGATCACCCACTCTCTTTGTTGTAAACAACCACACCAATCCTAAATCCACAACTACATAGAAATGTTCTAATCATAGATGAATGAAGCTTAATTCCAATCACTAACAGCAGTTCTGAAAAATCAACTCTATCCCTGAACAGAATGGGGCTTTCTTCTATCATTTTTTCTTGAATTATGGGGCAATGACAACATATATATTTCACTAAAAGAGCAATAGTCTGCTCAGGCATAATAGCTTCAGGCATAATATGACAGCAGTGGGAGCAGAAAAGATGAGTGTCTTGCACCTTCTGTTCCTTTACTTCTCCATACAGAATTTTCACATCTCCAGACCTAAAAGATGCACAAGCTGTCTCTGTATTTTCCAACCTATGGGTGGAAGGGATTAAAACTGTGAGTGATTGCTTGGATTGTTGCTCCTCTCATTGTATTTCCACCATGTCCAAACCTCTGAGGTTTCCTGGAAACTTGTAAAATCTTTATTAATCTGAGATTCCCATTTTAAAATGAAAAAACTAAACACATTTACACTCACACATCATCATCATCATCATCATCATCATCATCATCGGTGATGGTTCGCCCCCTCCTGAAGAAACCCACCTTGGACATTAATAATCTAAACAACTATCAGCCAGTCTCAAACATCCTTTTTCTGGGCAAAGTGGTTGAGCGGGTGATGGCGTCCCAACTTCAGAGAGTGTTAGATCCTTTTCAGTCTGGTTTCAGGCTGGGGTTTGGGACAGAGATTGCCTTAGTAGCCTTGGTGGGTGACCTATGCCCCTGAATGGAGAGGGGGAGTGTGTCCCTATTGGTCCTGCTGGACTTCTCAGTGGCCTTCAACACCATCTACCATGGTGTCCTTCTGGGTCACTTGGCTGGGTTGGGGATTGGAGACACTGTTTTGCAGTGATTCCACTCCTTCCTGGCTGACAATCCCAGAAAGAGGTGCTGGGCGGATGCTCGTTTGGCACACTGGCCTCTTCGATGTGGGGTGCTGCAAGGTTCCATTCTATCCCCCATTCTATTCAACATCTACATTAAGCTGCTGGCAGAGGTCATCTGGATGTTTTGAAATTAGGTGTCATCAGTACGCTAATGACACCCTGCTCTATCTTTCCTTTCCTCCTGAGTCTGATGAGGCAGTTGAGGTCCTGATTTGCTATCTGGAGGCAGTGGGGAACCGGATGAGGGTGAACATGCTGAAATTAAATCCTGATAAGACAGAGGTTCTCCTGGTCTGGCTTGTCCACTTGTGCATTGGAATATCATGCTGCTTTGATGGGGTTGCACTCCCTCTGAAGGAGCAGGTCCCCAGCTTTGTGGGTTCTCCTGGATTGGCAGCTGCTCCTGGAGTCCCAGGTGTCAGCTGTGGCCAAGGGAACCTTTGCTCAGCTTCAGCTGATCCACCAGCTGCAACCATACCTGAGTCGCTCAGATCTGGCCATGGTGACCCATGCCCTAGTGACATCAAGATTGGACTATTGCAATGTACTCTATGTGGGGCTGTCTCTGAAGACAGTCTGGAAAATCCAACTAGCCAGTGCACGGCGGCATGTGTGGTTGCTGGGACTCATTGGTTCAACTCTGTCAGGCCACTGCTCCAGCGTCTGTAATTGAAAATGGCAGAAGAGTAAAGCAATCAAAGTAAAGTGGATGAAAGTCAAGGCATTGCTGTGTGCATACCATCAGCTTCTCTGTCCACAAGGGTTGCTCTATCCCCTTCAGTTGGAGAGATTATAGTTCTGTGCATGCATCCCTTAGAACAGGCGTGTCAAACTGGTAGACCGAGGGCCACATGTGGCCCTTTGCAGGCACACATGCAGCTCTTGAGTGATCTCCCCACCCTCAGAAGCAGCTCAGTAGTGGTGGCAGCACACTTGATTTTGAGCTGGAGAAAGAGCCCAGGAGGAAGAAGGGCTCATGCACAGCAGCAGCTTCTCAGGGTGGAAGAAAGAGCCCAGGAGAAAGGAGAGCACTTCTGAGTAGACATGCAAAAAATTGGATTGTGGCCCACAAGCGACACCATTAATGCTATTGCAGCCCTCGGAGACACCATTAATGCTAATGTGGCCCTCTGTGTGAAATGAGTTTGACACCCCTGCCTTAGAACAGTGGTATTCAAAGTAGTGGTTGGGGCCCCATTTGGGGGTTGCAACCTTGGGTAAGGGGGGTCATGAGAGGGTGGGATCCACCGTCTTGGAATCTAGCACTGGGATTTTCTGGGCATGGAGGTAAGTTTGACAGGGGATCCCATACAGATTTTTAAGTTTGAAAGGGGATCCCGGGCTGAAATGTCCGAATACCACTGCCTTAGATAATGCCATTGCATTGATCCTATTTATTATTTTCATGTAAATCTTGTATATCTGTAAATTCCAGAGTGGTTGGCAATATTATAAAAAATATTAAGGCAATCAAATAAAAACAAACAGGGAGCAAATCCATTTGCAGGAATCAGTAAAATTCAATGATGGTCTCAAGCCAAAAGCCTAGTTCTGGTCAAAAACTTTGACCTCTGCATTATGTTGGCTCTCTGCATCAAAAACTAGGTATACAGCCATCATATGTTGTTTGTGAAATGGTCCTTAACTATGAAGCACTTGTATGTTTTTTACTCATTTATTAGAGCATAAGGGGAAAAACTATGCTAAAGTGATTACTGTTAATTGCATCTAATTTTAAAGTACATTTTATCAGTCTGCATGGGGCTCTGTGCAGATTTTGTTCTCATTAACATGCTCCCAAGGGAATCCGATGTGAAGCAACCATGCTATGAAACAGTGGCATACTTGAGATTAATTTACTTTTTTCTAAAAGAAGAAGCAATACTTAGTAAGGGTACACAGTGAACTCTGCTCCACATGTCTGCAGTGACAATTGTGGTTGATGTGTCAACAGCATATATTCAGCAGAACTTGTGCTTTGGATTTTATCAATTGTTAAGAGTTTGCTAAATATAAATCTGCTTCCAAAATTGACTTGCGTTCGTAAACTAATCTTGGAGGTGTCACGTTTAATGATAAATAGAGAAGGAAAAGAGAAGAGAGATTTCTCCAGTGCTTCACATGCCTTAGGATGGAAATATATTGCCTTCAGAAATTACAGTCTGGAAACCTGCATATCTACCGAACATCTGCAAAGCAGTCTAAGGAGGGTACTGGTTGAAAAGCAGTGGGAGAGGCTGCTTTAATCCCCAACTTTTTCAAGCAACTCTTTTGCCAGAAACTTCCCATAAGTTACTTTCTCACCAGTCAGTGCTCCAGTTATCTTTCAGAATACTAGCAAGTGAGGAATGGTTCAGACTGGAATGAGACGTTCCCTGCCTCAGTCTTTAGCTGTAGTCTGAACCACCTCTGCCTGCTCCTTTCCTCCCCCCTAATTGCTTTTATTATTCCACTCTTCTTTCCTACCCCAAAACCCTAAACTTTTCTCTGGCTTTTTCTGGGACAGTGATATCAATAGGTGAGATGGCTGCAGACCAAACCGTATGATGCATGGGGTGAGAGGGCTAAAATTTTTAAAATCTTGGTATTTTGAATAATATTATACTGTTGTATATCAAACAGTTTGTGATTTTGTGCAGAATGAAATAAAACAAACTACACTGAAATATCTCTATTCTGTCAAAAGGTATAGACAAAAACTCAGCAGGTGCAGGGCAATTGTGCTTAATCATGTCCATCACCTGGGGTGTTACACCACCCACTGCATGAAAGGAGGTCTACCTGGGTGATGACATTTTGACCTCCTGTACCAGATGATGCAAACCCTAGTGATGCCAATGCTCTGGGAATCCACTAATCTACCTTCTATTTACTTTCGTTAGGGCCCCATCATGTATACATGTTAGGGATAGAACCCCTTTCACTTATAGTCTAAGAAATCAGAGCCCAATCCTATGCCTGTCTTCTCAGAAGTAAATCTCATTATAATCAATGGGGCTTACCCCTAGGGAAGTGTGGCTAGTAACTGTGCAGTCCTAAGCATGTCTACCCATTGTGTTCAATAGTACTTATTACCAGTAAAGTGTGGTTAGGATTGCAGCCTTGGTGTATTACTTTAATGAGTGTCAATTTAGCCCCGTTTTGGTTTTTGAGCACTTTTGAATAATCTTTGGCACAATAATTGGTATAATTTTTAACTTTTGACTCATCTTTCAGTCAATGAATGAATCAATCAATTAGTGAATCAATCTATATATTGATCAATTTATATGCCACTTTTCTATGAATAGTTCATAAAGCAGTTTACAGAGAAAATGAAATAACATGTCTCTTTATTACCAAATAAAGTAAAATAAAGTAGTCGTTCATAACCGCATTATATAGATGTGCTATTCTACTCAACACAGAACACTTTCCCTCTGCTTTCCTCCTCATGTGAGAATGGTACATTTTTAAAAGCACTGAGGCTTTTAACTTTGTCATTCTCAATGCATTGTAAAAGTTCAATGGGAAACCCGAGTTCCCAAATCAGGATGTTCCTTGAAGTTTGGATCTTAACCTGAAGGTCGCCAGAGGTCACAAGACATATTTCCTTCCACTAACTGCCTTAGTGCCTTTGACAATAGATGATTTCTGGGAGATACTTAAGATCATATTTAAGTCCAATTGATCCTGAACTTACAGGATTGTGTACCAAAGAAAATATACCTTGTATGCCAAGTCTCTGAAGACATTGATTTTAGCTTCAGCTAAAATCCTGCAGAACTAAAAAAGTTACAGAACTACAAATGAAAAAATCCTGTCAAATGCTCAGGTTGGATTTTTTACAATGAAGGTTCTCTAGCTTTTCAGAAACATGCTGTCATTAAGCGATTGTGTGTGTTGCGAGGGAGTTCAGATGCTTGTCTGAACTGAAATTAGACAATAGGAGATATTTGGGCAGAACTTCAAGCAAAATGTGGCCACCATGGCATTTCCCAAGAAATGAAGCTCAGAGAAAACTTCTCCCACTCCAGTCTGTTAGCACATGTGTGTATGTATGTGTGTGGGGGGTGGGGGTTAGTTCTCCTTTTCACAGATCCAATGGGTGAGAGCTAAAATAATATTCATTCTAATTAAGAATCAGGAATAGCTGGTGCAGCAAGTGAGGCAGAACCTCTGAAGAAAGAGGTTTGCAGCTTATGGATGTTCTTAGATTCAGTACTTGAAACTATGCATCCAGGTGATGCCCATTACCAGAAGTGCCCTTTCCCAGAAATATGGTGTCTTCCAAAAATTGGTGTCCTCCCAAAAACTGTGCAACCTAATCCTGTTATTGAACCTGTGATGTGCCCAATGGTGGGCTCCAGCAGGTTTGCACCTATTCTATAGAACCAGTTGTTAACAAGAAGTAAGACTTATAAAGTTTAAAAATAGCCATTGAAAAGTGGCTGCCAGATGGGCATAGAACCGGTTGTTAATTTCTTTGAATCCCATCACTGGATGTGCCTATTTATTTGGGTACAAGGAGAAAGTGTGCATATGCGATCACCAAGATAAATTATGTCAATTCTCTGAGGACATCAATGGGATGGTCCTGCCTTACCTATCACCCCTGAATCGCACATCCCTGCTCCTTCCAGCTTTACCTGGTGTGTCAGTCTCCCTGACCACCGAAACCTTGCCTGTTTCGTTCATATGCTGAGCTGCAGCAAATAAGTAACTCTGAAGCTATTGCAATGTTTCCCTCTTATTATTTCTCCATTTATTATTAGTGCTTCTTTCTACTTGCGTAGGCTGAAAGGAAAACCGTTTTAATGACTGCTGTTCACAGGGCTCCACATGCATCAGTTTTAATGTTTAATAAATTAAATAATTATAGATGTGAAATCTTTAAATTACAGGCACAAGAGACTGAAAAGAATTTTTCCAATTACATATACAAATAATTGTTTGGGGTTTTGTTGGGATTGCAAGTGTGAACCAGCATGTATGGATTGTGATTATTCTGGAATCCATTCATCCCTAATTTGAACAAAATGCTTTGGCTCGCACTGAATGTTCTGGCAATCTTCACTTAATGGGATCAGCTCGAACACAGCAACGGAGTTGGCAAAATCAAGCTATTTCAAATGTGAATATTGGCAGAGATTTAAATGTGTCGTTATCTGAATTATTCACATTTATTTTTTTCTGATCAAGACTGGCTGGCTAGAAGAATTTTTCCTGTCAGTGGCTCTTTTGGAAAGTGATCTAAGAGGGATTTTAATATTTGTGTGCATTGTAGCTAGGGGCTGCCCTAAATATTCTCTAATTTTGATTTTCCACAATGGAAGTTGGCACATTCAATGCAATTAACACATTACTGAAAAAGTTGCTCTTTATTTGCATTGCTTTGATACTGTTCATTGTCCTTTTGTTCCCCAGGCAGTTGCTGCTGTTTGGCCTCATTTTTTCTTCTTTTTTCTTACTGTCCACAGCTTCATGTGCCCAGGCTATAATGTTAACCACTGGGCACCACCAGGCAGTTGGCACCTCTGGGAATCACTGGATAGCAGGCACCACCAGGCACAGGGCATCCCTATGAGGCACTGACCACTACTGATCACCACTGGGCACCACCACACTGTGGGCAGTGGGCACCATCGGGCACTGGGCATCCTTACTAGGCACTAGCAGGCACCACTATGCACTCCTACAGGGCACTGGTAACCACAGGGCACCAGGCACCAAAGGGCAAGGGGCACCAAACACTGGGTGACATGCACCATTGGCCATTACACATCCCTCCCAGGCACCAGGCATCCCTACTGAACAGTGAGAAGTGCCTGTGTCCCGACCACCACTGCCTGCTGGTGCCCACAAAAATTCTTGAAATTTTACTCCAGCAATAACAGGTAAATTCTGCTAGTTATACATAAAAATACTATTTATTAGTAACTACTGTAGTTCTCTTTTAGTCTTTGCAATTCATCATTCTGCAAGTGAATGTTACCAAAGTCACAGTGAGTCAATGCTCCTGAATTACCCCTAGGAAAAAAATAATGGTCCTTGGATCCTTCTCTTCCATATCAGAATAGTCTAGGAAGATTATTTTTTATTTATCTGCTTTGAATCAATCTTTATAGTTCCAACTGTCTGTCTCTGTGCTGATGATATAGCCGTTTGAAACACTTTAGATATTAAACCTTGAAAGATACTATTTATAATGGAAATTGTGACAGAGATGTGAAAACACAACAACATCAAGGATGCTGTGAGGGTACAAACAACAGTTTATCAACTCTCTTCCTCCCCAGTTCCCTTTCTGGATGGCTACTAGCAACTTTCATTGGAAAACTTTGACCTGAAAATTTCTTCCTGGAATAAGCAATTATTATCCTCCAAATCATTGTGGAATCAGATGCTTGTCCTTTCCACACATTGGGGTGACTGAGAAATCAGCTAAGTCAGAAATGTTGAAACAAAAGGTCATATAAGTGGTTCATGGCCATCTGAGTGCCCACTCAGTCTAGCCAGGCTGATCATGAGAACCAATGGCAGCAATAGCACCCAACAAATCATCAGATCTGGAAGAGAGTGACTTGGGGAACCCAGTACAGGAAGGTGCCTCACTGTTTCCAGCAAGCTGGTGCTGGCACCGCAGGCCATTGCTTTACACAACAATATTTCTTGTAAACTATTTCTGTCTCATCATTAGGACTGGCCCCAAACCTCATGGCACTTGAGGTGGCATGTCGAATACTACCCCCTTATCTGGTGGTGTGCCATTCTCGGGTCTTCGTATTCCCTGGATTGTAAAATGTAGAGGGGACCGAAGTGGAAGTGTGATTAGCCATACCACTGACAACAACTAGAGCTAGAAATTTTTTCCAGCAAGGGACAATTCTTTTTTGAGGAGTTATAAGTGGTTATAACATGATGAATGTTGATCTAAAGCTTTAAAGCCCTAATGGAGGGGTCTCCAATCCCTGGCCCGAGGGCCAGATGCGGCCCTTGGCGAACTTCAGTGTGGCCTCTGGAAAACCCTTCTATCTGGCCCTTGGCAAGCCTTGTAATCTACTCCAATAAATTCTTATAAGTTAATTTACGTAAATATATTCATATTCGAAATGTAAATTAGTTTTCCGGCCTCTGACACAGTATCAGAGACATGATGTGGCCCTCCTGCCAAAAACTTTGGAGACCCCTGCCCTAAAAGAAGGGCTTCTCCTATAGTAACTTACCTTCAGAATTTTGTCTTTGGTGACCTTGCTGAATGACCCATCTCAATCTCTCAAGTAAGTTCACTAGACATGAAAAAGTTACTTCTCTGTAGTGATACTGAAGTTATGAATACCTTGCAACACTGGAATATCTGGGGAAGGGTACAGGGGGTGCAGTTGCACTGGGTACCCTTACCCAGGTAAGGGTAGCTCTTTCCAGCTTTGGAGAGGTGGCAACAAGCTGAGCTTGACACTAGTGGCTAAAACTGTGAAAAGTGGGATAAGTATGAATGATAATATCATCATATTATATCATTGGAAAGGTAATTTTATGCAGAATGCAATGAAACAAGCTGCACTGGAATATCTATATTCTATCAAATGTTATGGCCAATTAACCAGAAAATGAAAACACAAAAGCCTATGGAACAAAAAGTGGATTTTCTCAACTCAAAACTTTCCCATGATACTGATAGCTATGTGAGCCAATGAGATGTAATTCTGATACTATATGTAACTAATAAGATGTAACTATAAATCAGCTCTCATTTCCATATACAGTACATATGCCACAATACAGTTACCCATGCTAACTGGGTGGTTCTAAATGGGGCTCCTGTTATATTTAGCAGGGAAAGCATAACCATTCCTCTTTAGTTTCCCTAAACAATAGGGACACAATTTTTTATTTTTTATTTAATCAAATTTGATTTTGTTGTGGTGGTGGGTGGGACAAAATCTTTGATTCCATATAGCAAATAGGTGCTTTAGCTAAGCCACTAGCAGAGCAAATGGGTGGTGAACTGCGGAGGAGAATACAGATTTATTCCCAATTTTCTTTTTATAAATACATGGGATGACATCACTTCCAGGGCAACATTTTGAGCTTTGCACTGGATTCCACGACCATTACCTACACCACTGCCTTGCAATGAAAATATCTTCAGGCACCTTCAAAATACATATGTGCTCAAATTTTTCTGTCCTCCACTAAAGACCAGGGAGTCAGGGCACATGCTAACATGCCCATGGGCTGGCGCAAACCCTTTACACTGAGCCAGGAGGGTCACAAATGTGTAGTAAAGCACATGGAAATGCAAAGCGCAAAGCAAATGTGTGGTAAAGCACCAGCCTGTGGCTTGCAGAGACACCTCTGCAATGGCCAGGCTCAGCCAACTTCACCTCTGAAGGGGGTAGGGAGGAGGTGGGAAGGAGGCATTCTGGAGCAGCTGGAGGATGGGACTATTCTCCTTACTCATGGTAACAGCCCCAAAACATGTGCTGGATACAAGTTAGGATTGTGCTGTCACTGTGCAATCCTAACCAATTTAGGCCAGCACAACTCACTCATCTTCCCATTCCTGTTGTTGTATGACTGTGCCCTCTTCTTCATCATCTTTAATCCTTAAACCAGTGATTGAGGAGCAGGTTTTCTATGCTACTGTAAGTGCTGCAGGATTCCTTGTCATTCACAATATGCTTCCACTTTTGGTGATTGATGGCAATGTTTCTAGCCTCATCAGTGGTCACTCTCTGGTTCCTTAGGACTTCCTCAATAAGACTGAGGCACGCTTTCTTCAGTTCTGTATACACCTTCCAGTATATAGGTCACTCTTGCCAGAGGAGCTTAACTCCACCAAAGATGGTCCCAACCTTGGCATCCATCAGTCTTGAAAAGACTATGGTATCGTGCTCAATGCTGTATGTGAAGCATGAAGGCCTGGGTAGATTAATATGGAGGATAGGCTATTACCCAAGCAGCAAATCCCCCCTCTCCACACCGCTGAAATAGTCCAATGGAACAGCAGAGCCAATATGATTGGTTCCAGCTGCGTTGCAGAGCTGGGCTAAGGACAGGAGCTCACCCTGTCTTGTGGGGACCCGGGTCTTGAAGGTTAAGTTAACAGGCAGAGTGTCTTAACCTCTTGCGCCACCCACAGTCTTTGATGGTCCCAACCCTGGCTGCAAAAGTTGGAGAATGTTCACCAAGGAAACCAGGTAAGGATCTGTATATGTCTGCACACTGGCCTAACCCCCCACCCCAAGAGTGATGGACACCCCCAGGCCATCACAAGATTTATACCAGGTTCACAGCAGTTTTTTATATAAAAAACTAACAAAATGTTGATAGTGCTGTTCACAAGGGGCTCTTCATCTAAAAAAATGAGAGTTTAATCTGAACTTCCCATCTGTGGATGAGGTTAATGACATTTGAGATTTCCCAGCATCAAGAATTAGATTCTGCTTTTATGTCATGGTTTCTTAAGTGCTGACATGCTTATTATAATGCTTCTGCTGCATTAGGCTTATGTAGACAGATATATGCAGATAGTGATACTGTCGTTCCAGATGCAATAAGGAAACAGCTTACAGAAGCTTGCATACAACAAATAGCACATTCAGTCAGGAAATTAAAACATAGCCTTGCATGCATATTGATTGCTTAATTTTTGTTTAACTACATATTTTTTAGTCCAAATAAACCATTTGGTAATATGCCTATTCAACTTATATAATGGTAACAAAATGTATAACGATAGCCTTGATGCATGGTCTCCAAACATTTTCCAAAATTGCTTTGCTTTGATCAAAGTAGTCCTTTTCACATCTTAAACAAAATTATTTTTAGTTGCTGTTACAAAAGCAGTTGACAGTTTCGGTTTATACCACAGCAGAAAGATTTGCTATGAGGAAAGACAGGTGAAATGCATATAGTAAGTCAAAGTTTCTAATCAAATCTTTGCACTCTAAAGACTATACCATGCTCAGTTCAGCAGCTTAAGCCAAATGCCTGTGGCTGCTGGGAGTAAATACTATTGAACACAATGGGGCGTATTTCTGAGGAGACATGCTTAGGATTGCACCGTATATCTTTCTGTCTAGCAATGGGATCACAGTTTAGTATGGCAAAGGAGTGGCAATGTCAGGTCACTTAGCCAAGTGCCATTCTATAACTCTCCAAAGGAGGCCAAATAGCTGCCTTGCTACCTGCTACCTTGAATTTTATCTAATGCAATGCATCCATCCATCGCTGCTGTGCATTTCTTATTCATACCCCCAAATCCAGAGTAACTACGGGCGCACGTAAGAGACTTTACGTGCACCCGTAGTTACTGCACCACCCAGTGAAAACCTATGGGAAATTCATATTGCAATCCAGAGCAAATTATTTTTACACCAGAGCAAGGACTCCCTGTAGTTACTCTGGATTTCACCCATTGTGTTGCATTTCTTCTGTATCTTTTTCAATGGTGAGCCCTTTAGAGACAGAACAACTTATGTAACAAGTTCTATAAAACTACGTTCATTCAAAGGTGAAACAAAATTCACTGTGAAACCAAATTTATACAAAGTCCTAGAGGGAAGGACCATCACATGTTACAAACCATGAGGCTTATGTGTAAACCTTAAAATGCCAGATGGAGTGGAGGGCACCTGGATGTAGGCGTCATGTGCTCCCTGAGGCATCTGGTGGGCCACTGTGTGATAATGGAAGCTGGACTAGATGGGCCTGTGGCAGTGGTGGGCTTCAGGTGGTTCTCACAGGCTCTATAGAACCCTTTGCTAATGAGCGCCTTGTTCTGAGAACCGGTTACTAATGGGACATGGTACCTGTTGTTAATTTAGGTTACTAGGACATAGAACCTGTTGTTAATTTATTTGAATACCACCACTGGCCTGTGGCCTAATCCAGTGGAGGCTCTTATGTTCTTAAATTCACTGTTGGTTGAATGTAAATCCGAGGTGACTCTCCATGTTTTATATAATTATATGTGATAATATCTATTAGCAAACAAATCCCCTGGGCTGTTATAAAATTTAGAAGGAATAAGTATTTATGGAATTTTTAAAACTCTTAGTCAAAAATATTTTTCAAACTGTACACATCTCAGGGCACAATCCTAACCAATCTAGGCCAGCCTAACCAGGATGACCCATAGCTGTAGCCAGCGGGGAGGGGGGCAGCGAAACACTATGTTTTGGAGGGATCCTCCCCATGGTGTGCCAAGGACCTCCTCTCCTCTGAGCCATTCCAGGAGGGGGAAGCATCCTAGAATGGCTCAGTACAAGGGATCTCCTCCCCCTCTGAGCCACTCCAGGTTGAGGATGCTCTGGGTCTTTCCAGGATGCTTCCCCCCTCCTGGAATGGCTCAGAGGGGGAGGAGATTCCTGGCATTCTGCAGTGAGGATCCCTGTAAAACTTAGTGTTTTGCCCCCTTGCTGGCTACAGCCCTGGGGTGACCATATGGAATAGAGGACAAAGTTCCTCTACCTTTAACTATTGTATAGAAGAGGGAATTTAGGCAGGTTTAGCTTAACATAGAAGCAGTGATGGGCCCGGCCTGGCCCAAGATCCGGTTATCCGGAAGTGGGCGGGGCAAGGGGCGGGGCCAAGGCCAGGGGGCGGTGCCAGGGGTTTTAATTTAAAAATAATAATAAATTACTTACTTCAGAGTAGACCTGCTTAGGATGGGTCTCTGAGGCTGCAGTCTTCTCCACACTTTCCTGGGAGTAAGTCCCATTGACTATACTGGGACTTACTTCAGAGTAGACCTGCATAGGCTGGGGCTCTGAAGCTGCAGTCTTCTCCACACTTTCCTGGGAGTAAGTCCCATTGACTATACTGGGACTTACTTCAGAGTAGACCTGCATAGGCTGGGCTCTGAAGCTGCAGTCTTCTCCACACCTGCCTGGGAGTAAGTCCCATTGACTATATTGGGACTTACTTCAGAGTAGACCTGCTTAGGATGGGTCTGTGAGGTGCGCTTAGGAGCGCACGCAGGGGACTCACCCCTCCCCCGACAGGGAGAGTGAAGTGGCCGGGGAAATGAACTGGCACGCTGTGGAGCGCTCTAAAATAAAGATGGCGGCCGGTGCGAACTGGTCCGCCCTCTTTTTGGGTTTCCCTGCTGGTAGCAGTTCGCTAGCGGCAGGGAAATTGGAAGATCCGGTTCGGGCGAGTAGGCCCGAACCAGTAAGTGCCCACCACTGCATAGAAGGATTTAAAAAGTAGCACCTCCTAAATTCCCTACTCTATGCAATGCTTAAAGGTAGAGGCACTCTGCCCTCCATTCTATATGGTCACCCTAGGCATAACTCACCTGGCATAACTTCCTGGTAGTTATACATATCATATCTACTTGGTGTATCTTCTCATGGTGGCATGGTGAGGTCTGCATTTGCCTGTGTAATAGCCTAACCCCCCGCTCCACCCCCAGGACTGGGACAGAAGTGCAGTGCGGCACTTTTGTGACACCCTCAGGTTATCACTTGACATATGCTGGGGCTTATGTCGACCTAACTGAAAGTAATGATTGCAGCCTCAGTGAATTTGGGGTTCATTTTCTCTGCTCATTTCCTCTGTTCATTATCTTTTGTGTGCATACGTAATCATGAGAAAATATTTCATGTTCTCCAAGTTTGAAGTTTCTTTTAGGAATTAGTACTTTCCATCCGTTAAAACAAGACAATCCATGGCTGCAATACATTCAGTACGAGAGCATGCTATGAAAGGTAAACCAACAGTATACGATGTAATTCTAACCACACTTTTCTAGGAATCATCCCCTGTATGTTCAATGGAACATACAGTACTTCTGAGTAGTCACACTATATGGCTGTTAACCAACAGCCAGGATGACAAACTACAAAAATATGGGACAGCAACCAAAGTTAATAAAATAGTTTATGGTAAGTTGGGGTAGATGAGGCCATACAGATGACAATTTATCGGAATGGAGTTCCAGGTGAGGGTGAATCAAAGCGCACACTTAGTTTGGCAAGACTTTCAAAATCAATAAGGTGGATATAAATTATGAGCTGACACTGCAAACACAAAGTATCCTTTGCTTGATTATGTAAATGAGCAGTGCACTCAAAGGCAATTAATTTAAACCATCTTAGCATGCAAAACTCAATCCCCTTAAATGAAGAGTTTTTCAAGGCTTATACCAGAGTACTCTTTGCAGTTATATATTTAGATGCACACCTAAGATGGGGAAGAGGAGGCAGTCACAGAGGTCTCTTCAAGGTAAAGAAACCTTACCTTGGGGCTACACTGCAGTTGCATCAGCGCTGGGAAAACTGGATAGGATTGGATCCTCAGATACCTGAGAGTCGGGCTAACTGAACTCAGTAAAATTTAATTCTGAGGACATATGCCTCGGATTTCACTACAAGAAGAGTTTGTATGTTCAATCCTATCTGGGTGCTGTACAGATTGTGCTCAATCTTAGCTGGGTGCTGTGCAGTAGCTGCTATGTGAGAAAGAGCAGTCATAAAATGGTCACAAAGTGCTAAGAAGAGATTTCTCACCGAGATGGACAGGAGGCTTCAGAAGTGGGGAAAGGGAATTTCTGGGTTGGGCAGAATGGGTGTAGATGGGATTGGTGGAAGCATCATCCACTGTGTCCTTCTGGCCCAGCAACAGTTATACCAGTCTTTTGGGCATCTACCAGCTATAAATTTGGCAGAGATCTGGATAGATCCACAGGGCAGTTTAGACCAGTTGTCTTCAAAGTGGGGGCTGCAACTCCCAGGGGTGTTGCAGAACCCCCACAGAAAGGTCGCAAAGGCCAAGGAACCACCATTCTTGGTCCTGGAGACCCCCAAAAATCAACTTCGCAAATGTGTACAATACCCCATCATGGCATATGTCGTTGGATACATCTTGAAGAACTGAATCCAATGCAGCAATCCATTTTGAAATATCTTCTTCTTATCAAAAGTTATGGCAAAAAACTGGAAAGCAAAAATATGCATAGACCATGCATGGGAAAATGAAAGTAATTTATATCATGGCTTTACTCATGAGTAGGCAAACATGCGCTAGTCCAGTGGAAAGGGCAGGCTGAGAGCAATCCAAGGACACCAATCCAAGGACGCCATTGGTTCTTGATCCAATGAGCACAGCCCCCAAAATCACCCCAGAAGGAAGTTCTCTCCTCACTGCACAACTGTGTTTACTCGGAAGTAAGCAAACACTTTGGCTGGTATGGAAGGTCAGTCCACAGGGTGCAAGGCTTCCAGCATGGCCCTGATCCCAAGCACCTGAAGATTACAAGTGATCCAGAAGGCAGCCAACACTGAAAATGATAGAAACTGGCTCTACAGGTAATCAGAATTTTTTTTTTAAAAAAAATTATTTATAAAATTAGTCCAAACTCCTCTTCCCCTCTGACAATGCCTAATTTCCTATCCTTGTCCCTCTGGAGTTTTAATGCTTTTATTGGGGAAGAGGGGGTTTATTTATTTATTTATTTATTTATTTATTTATTCATTCATTCATTCATTCATTCATTCATTCATTTAATCAGATGTCCTCTTTCTCCTGGACACATTCTCTTTTCATCCATGTATTCTGGGAAAAAATATTCATTGTGAGCAGGCAGCCTGTAGCCTGCTTCGAAGTAATAAGTAATATGTAATAAACTGTATATGTAATAATTTTAAATGTAAGATTTAGTATTATAGTGTTTAAATTAAGCACGTAAAAGCACAAGGATACACAGAGATTTTGAGCCTTTTATTTTATGTTTTACACTTTTCTTGGGAGGCCTACATTTTGAGGGGGGATGATCTTAGAAAGAAGGGGAGAGCCAGACTTAGGGAGGGGAGGGAGTGCAGCCAACCTCTCCATCATTCCGCAAGGGCCTCTTGCTGTAGGCACCGCCTGAGCCCTGACAAGTGCCCTCTAAGTCCACCTTCTCCCAGGAGCATGGGGTGTACGTATGTGTGTATATGTGTGTATATACTGTGTGTATATGTGAATAGGTTTTGCGCGTATTCATGCGTGTGTGAGTGCATTGGATAGATATGTGTGTATGTACGAGGGTGGGGGGGTGTATATTGTGGGTGTGTGAATGAGTGCATGGAATGAAAGGTGTGTGCACGTGTGTGTGTTTGAGAGTACATGTGGAGGTTGTGGAGGTTGGGGGCCTTAGGATGGGAGAGAGTCTGGGGGCTGGGGGGAAGTTGGGGGTTAGAGAGGACATGTGGGATTTTGGACAGTGGGGTGGGAGAGAGCATGTGGACTTGGGGGCAGAGTGACCATATGTCCTCTTTTTCTAGGACAGGTTCTCTTTCTCAGCCTTGTATCCTGGATTGGAGACACCAAGCAGAACTTTCTTATTCTGAAGCAGTGATGGATCAAATTCACTTTCAAATGTTAGATGACCATCTTAGATAACCATCTAAAAATAGCCTAATTTGCATAAATTATAAATTATACCGGAAAAAATATCCGATTGGTCATCTAAGGGTTACACATTAATAGATCTTGGTTTTTACATGAGTTAGCATTTATCATAGAGCATACAGTGACGCCTCACGTAAAGGATGCCTCACGTAAAGGATGTTTCACGTAACAAACAAAAATTTCTCAAGGATTCTGCTTCATGTAAAGAACATGCTTGACATAAAGAAAACATTCGTTGGCATTTGGGGCAGACACGCTGATCGGCAGCCTGTTTTAAAAGCATCAGGGCTGCCTAGTGCACCTGCCCATAGTGAAAGCAGCACTTCTGCGCTGTTCCTCCTGTGGCCGGATGTCTGCTGGGCAGAGAGAGAGAAGAGAGTGGAGAAGAGGGAAGCAGCTCAGGACTAGCCAGAAGGGAGCAGGGGAGAGAGATGCTCAGGATGAAGAGAAGGAGAAAGTGGGGAGACACTTTAAAAGTGTCTTGGATTGCAGCCTCCTAACCATGTCTACTCTGAAGTTAGACCCATTTGGGTCTTACTCCCAGGAAAGTGCAGCCTCCTAACCACACCTACCCAGATGTAAGCCCCACTGTGTTCAATGAGGCTTCAAGACTGCAGCCTTCAAGACTGCAGCCTAGTCATAAGATCATACACATTGAATGCATGTTTTGAATTCAATCCCAGTGTTCTGTCATCATTTATACATCCAGTTAATATTTTTATATGAATATTTTGGAACCAATGTCTGAGTTTCTATTATTTCCTATGGGAAAATCTGCTTCCCATAAAGAATGTTTCACGTAAAGAACATGCCTCTGGAACGCATTAAATTTGTTACATGAGGCGCCACTGTACTAGTAAATGCCAATGCATCCAATCTGCACTCACTCTTGCTTGTACTTTGCCACTGATGCCACAATGTACAATTCACCCTGCATGTAAACCCTGACTGTATATTCACCATGTATATTTCATGTAATTTCCATGGATATTCATTCTGTGGCATTGCACAACACTGGGTGTTCGGCTGCATCAGTGGGGCTCTAAAGCAGTCTCCATGCCATGGAAATGTGCATGTTTTGTTGCCCATTTTATCTAATCATACTGTCACATGTCTTATATGGGGTATTTGAGCAAATAGGTTGACTGACTGACCCATGAGTCTCCATTATATGTATATGTGTATAACTAACCTGGGGAATACAATAAATCTTTTAACTGTACCCCCACTTTTTAATGTTTCACTTTCAGAAGCATCACAGACCAATACTTCTGATCAGTACTTTTGTTCATAAGCTAGAGTCTACATAGCTTTATCAGGCAAATATAAATAAGCCATTAATTCCCCCCATCTCCTAAAAAGGAACCTCTTTCAACTGTGGGAGGCTGCTGAGAAAAATTAAGATTGAATTTAGGTTGTTCAAAGTACATATATCCAGTGACGCTCCAAATATTGACAAATGAACTATGCTGACTCCTGATCTATAGAAAAAAATTTATTATCAATATTATTCCAGAGTCAGTATTAGGTCTTTATCTAATATTGCATGCATCTTACTGACCTCTTTAAAAATCACTAACATTCTTGTGAGTAATCATCATCATCATCTTTATTTATATCCCGCCTGGTTCCTTGAATGCCATCATCTCTATTAATCAAATTGCTACTGTCCCATAGTATGCATTGATTATTGAGTGGTAGTTGCCTAAAGCAATCAAAATAAACTATGAGAGCTATGTTGTTTTGAATGCAAATGATTTATTTCCCCAATAATTGATCTGATATAAAAGATCAAAGGAAGCACTGATTCAATTAACTATATCACACAAAAAAGTCTCTGTGCTGACCTATCTGCTGTCCTTTGATGATCAGAGCTTAGCATTTTCTTTAATGAAGACTTTGAACAGGAAGATGAAAACCATGAGTAAAAAGAGTACAAATAACAATATAATTCTCTGGTCTCTTTAATGACGTTTTTGTAATAACATTTCAACTATCACAACTACCACCACATACTTACTTTGTCGAACAATTTTGGATGAGTTAGAGGAAAATAAAGATCAGACACATTATGGATCACTTTCATGTCACCCATCAGTAATACGATAGGTTTATTCTGGATGTCTTCCTCTAATACATCTAGCATGTTTGAGATAGATTTTTCTGACATGATTGTCTCACAGTCTTGACCCAATTTAATTGCTATCGCTAACTGAATCTGAAAGAGACCCTCATATTTCAGTAGAGAAATTGCCTGTCTGTAAATGTATCACTTTGCCTTCCGGGCTTTTAACATTAATGGCTTGAACCAAATTCAATTGGATTTGAGAGGACAATATTGCAGAACATTTCAGACTACTTTCAAACTGAATTGCTGTGTCTCTTCTGCCCTGCAGCAGACTCACCACTGGTTTACCAGTTCTCATTCTCAAGAAATCTACCAGTACTGCAAATTACATACTACTCTAATTCACAAGTACGGTGGTACCTCACTTAAGAAGTGCCTCGCTTAACAAGTGATCCAGATAACAAGCAAAAATTTCTTTACGATTCTGCCTCACATAACAAGTGTTGCAATTGGGCAGATGCACTGGCCCTTTTAAAAAGCATCAGGGCTGCCTAGCGCACCTGCCCATAGTGAAAGGAACACTTCCGCGCTGTTTCTCGTGTGGCCAGATGGAACGCTGGGCAGAGGGAAGCTGGGCAGAGGGAGAGAAGGGCAGTGGAGAAGAGGGAAGCAGTTCAGGGCTAGCCAGAAGGGAGCAGGGGAGAAAGAGGCTCAGGATGAAGAGAAGGAGAAAGTGGGGAGACACTTGGAAACTGCCTTGGATTGCAGCATCCTAACCATGTCTACTCAGAAGTAAGCCCCATTGTGTTCAATTGGTCTTACTCCCAGGAAAGTGTCTTTAGGATTGCAGCCTAAGGAGTAAGACCAATTTCCTGGGAGTAAGACCAATTGAACACAATGGGGCTTACTTCTGAGTAGACGTGGTTAGGATTGTGCTCTAAGTAGACTTCATAGGATCATGCACACTGAATGCATGTTTTGAATTCAATTCTAGTGTTTTGTCATCATACAGTTAACATTTTACATGAATATTTTTTGGGTTCTGGAACCAATTGTCTGAGCTTCTATTATTTCCTATGGGAAAATCCGCTTCAAATAAAGAGTGTTTCACATAACAAGCATGCTTCCGGAACGAATTAAACTTGTTATGTGAGGCACCACTGTATTGTATTATCACAACTTGTATTATGCATGCACTGTTTTGGGGGGGGATTCTTTCCCAAAGACATGTAGCAAACTAAGGTTTGCCCAGTTATATGTATTCAAATCTTTTTGGATCAGAACCTACAACTGCACACGGTATGAAAAATTTCTAACCACTTAACCCTTTTGTGGTTTCTAAAATCCATGGCTAGGGTTTTGGAGACGATTGGGATAGAATGGCATGTCGTATAGGTGAATAAGCCAAAACTTATTTAAATATACTTTTTAAACCCTGCCTTTCTCCCCGGCAGCTTATATACCCTTTTGCATAATGAAATGCTATTCAGCTTATGGAAAGCAGAATTCAGATATAACCTGTGAGTAGTGTACTTGTTTCCTCCATTTCCTTCATTCCTCAACCTCTCTACTGTTTTGAATTGGAGCAAAATATAGTCAGTTCCCTTTACATACGAATTAGCTACAGCGGTGCCTCACATAACAAGTTTAATTTCATTCCACAACCCCAAAAATATTCATATAAAAATATTAACTGTTTGTAAAAAATGATGACAAAACTGTAATGACACTGTAATTGAAGTCTACTTAGGCTGCAATCCTAAAGACAGTTTCCTGGGAGTAAGACCCTTTTAACACAATGGGGCTTACTTCTGGGTAGACATGGTAAGGAGGCTGCAATCAAAGACACTGTCCTGGGAGGCTTACCTGGGCTGCTGTTGGAGGTTGAATGTGGCCGATGGGGGCACTTGAGGGCAGTTAGGGGCAGCAGTGCTGGCCGGCAGCCCTTTTAAACAGTCTCTGCATGGAGTGTCAGGGCTGCATAGCGCACATGTCTATTAGGCGCCAGAGGGGTTAGCTTGTTACGTGAAGTAGATTTGTTACGTGAAGCAGGATTCCGTGGAAATTTAGACTTGTTATGTGGAACATACTTTACGTGAGGCACTTATTACGTGGAACATACTTTACGTGAGGCGCTTTTTATGTGAGGCGCCACTGTAGTGTAATAGATGTAACCTTTCCAATGACTACAATTCCCATTAGCATCTTCTTTTCTTCCTGTTTAAAGAAAAGTATTCTATTCTTTATGACGTGTTTGTGGGTCTTTGTATTAACCAAGCATATGAGTTTCATTACCGCACCAAATAATTTCCTGGATTCTTTGACCTCTGGACCAGGGAAGTTAGAAACTGGTCTTAATAGTATCTCCATATCACTGCTTCCAAAGAAGAGCTTAGCTTGGCAAACTAAATCATGACTGCACAAACTGATTGGGGTGTGAACAAACTTTAAGGCAACAACTAATTCTTAATTTTCAAATTACCAAATTAGCCTTAACTTCTATCAAATTAATTTTAACTTCCATCAGACTATTTTTAACTTCTGTACTCCAATGTTGTTCCAGTGATACTCAAAGCAGATTATAATGGAAATAGAAAAAACAAACAAGAAGTTACATCTAAGAAATACATTTAAGTAAAATACACAGTAGATGTACCAGAAGTGATATCATGGTCAGAAGTGACATCATCAGGCAGAAAATTTTTAAAACATTTCCCAAGATGAAACATCAATTTTAATATATTCAAAATAAATGAAAATTATTTGAAATGTATGGGACTTTGCATCTGAAAGTTAATATTTAATGCAAGTTTCCATAAGGCCAGAAGTGTACCCAGGTCATTTGCTGGATCAAAGATTCATGCATCTTCCAGCCAGCAGTTTTTAGAAGTGAACACAACACGGTGACCATATAGAATGGAGGACAGAGTGCCTGTACCTTTAAGCATTGCATAGAAGAGGGAATTTAAGCAGGTTTAACTCAACACAGAAGGGTTTAAAAAGCAGCACCTGCTTAAATTTCCTCTTCTATGCAATGCTTAAAGGTACAGGTACACCCTATACCACAGAAAAGCTAGGCCACCGAGCGCCCAATTATATCTCAAGGAAAAGATAAATTCAGAGCATGCAAATTTTTCTACAGCAGTCAGCTTATAACAATGCTGGGGAGGAAAAAGAAAAACCAGTCCATATGCAAGTCGTTGTTTCATTTCATATTTTACTGAGAAGGAAACATGAATTGCAAAATAATTCTAAGACACACATATATAATAAATTATTCTTATTCAAATTTCACATTACATATTGCATTAAATTACAGTAGATACATTGAAAATTCTGTAAATGAAATTTAGTGGAAGTGATGGGTAGCTGATCTAATGGGCTGAACCAGTGGTGGGAATTCAAATAAATTAACAACAGGTTCTATGTCCTAAAAATCTAAATTAACAACAGGTTCTATGTCCCATTAGTAACCGGTTCTCAGGTGTTCATTAGCAAAGGATTCTATAAAACTCTTGAGAACCCCCTGAAGCCTCCTAAATGCATTCTTCAGTTTTGGCATTGTAGTGTGAAAAAGAGGGACGGAGGATAGAAATAAAAAAATTGTGGCTAGTTGGTTGGTCCGTAGCAGTTATGAACTTTGTTAGAAGTAAATGAACAATTTGGTCTGCGATAGCATGTAGAGGATAACAGATGTCCTGAAGATATTCTATGTACAATTCTCATACATAAAAGTACTCTGCAGTCTTGTATCCTGGGGCTGATGTCAGGGAGGGAGTGGCTCCGTTGAATATCTGGAAAAGATGGGGAACTCTGTAAATACTGCACAGAATAGCTGAGGTCTAGGTACAGAATTAGCCTGTGGTATGGAAGAATGCAATATAACATCTGACCATGAGCAAATCACCATCTCCCCAGCTTCAATTCCCCACCAGCAAGAATTCTGATGGATTAAAACTAGCTCACAGGATGATTTCAGAATTTTCTACAATGAAGACTAATATTATTTAGTGTAACAGCACAAGTTAATAATCCTATTAAAAATACAAAGTTAATAATGTTATTATTAACTTTTTAAAAGTGCAAGTTAATAATGCAGTTAATATAAAGAATGTTTAGCTGTAGCTAAAACTGGGGGAAGGGGGAATATTTACAAACTTTGGAGGCAGTAGGAGTGAGGAAACCTATTGGAGGGATTCCCTTCTTTACTCCTCCAAACATGCACCAAGCAAGTCTACCTAATAATCATAGGTAATGACGGGTAGTGAATATGATTCCAGTGAATAGATGCTCCTTTGAATTTAAAAATTTACTGATATTGTTTCTCATCTTCTGCATTGTTATACTCAAAAACGCATCATAAAAAACTGAATGAGAATAATCCTTTCAGGTCTTTTTAATTGGCCATCACCTTTGATAGAATATAGATATTCCAATGCTTGTTTTATCAAATTCTGTATTAAAGGACCTTTCCAACGATATATAACATGATGGTTTTTTGAAACATACCCCATTTTTCACAATTTTAGTCACTACTGTCAAGCTCAGCGTGTTGCCCACCTAAAGCCTGTTGCCTGGTGCGACTTCACCTCCTGCACCCCTCTTTAGCTACATCACTGACTTCAAGTAAACTGCAGTCACACTTTCATGGATTAAAGGCCCACTGAATTCAACTGAATTGAACTTCCAAGTAGAAATGCATAGAATTGTCCTGTTGGTTAAAGGCTGTAGGCAATTTTTAAGTAAAGGAGTCCTGATTCCAGCTTAATCTTTTACAAACTAAGCCTATGCATGTCTGCTTTAAAGCAAGTCCCATTCTTGTCAAGAGGGCTTAGTCTTAGGTAAGTGTGGTAGAATTGCACCCTCAGGCTTTTATTTTGTAACACTTAACTGAGTGTAAGTTCCACTTACATATCTATATATATAAAAGAGAAAAGTCACTGACTGACTCACTGACTGACTCATCACCGCCCTGCCAAAACCGGTGAGCCTAGAAGTGTGAAATTTGTGGTGGGTGTTCCTTTCATGACTGAGGGGTGCACTAAGAACCGGTTTTCGGAAATTCCAACGGGAAGGGGGTGAAAAGGGGCGCAACGCGTTTTCCTCCCTATACTTTGCATTGAGAATTGCTGACTCATCAACATTCTGCCCAACTGCTGGGCCTGAAGCATGGAATTCTGGGAGTTCCTTCTGTCACCTGAACTCCCACCAAGAACCATCTGGAGAAATTAACCCTTCAGGGGCTGAAAAGGGGGCAACTTGTTTCTGTCCTATACTTAACATGGGAGACTGAACAACATCCAGCCAATTGGGTGCACGGTACTTGGTGCACTGGGGGATGTTGTTCGGAGGATGCTGCGCATGGAGGATGCTGCGCATGGGAGGAAATTGCGCATGGAGGAAAGTTGCGCATGGAGAAAAGTTGCACATGGAGGAAAGTTGTGCATGGGAGGATGATATGCATGGGGAAGTTGTGCATGGGGGAAGTTGTGCATGGAGGAAGTTTCACATGGGGGACTGATGCACATGGGGAAAGTTGCGCATGGGAGGATGATGCGCAGGGGCAGAAAGTTGAGCATAGGGAAGTTGCTCATGGGGGAAATTGCGCATGGGGGAATGATGCGCATGGGGGAAGTTGCGCATGGGGGATGATGCAGATGGGGGATGATGCGCATGGAGAAGTTGCACATGGGGAAAAGTTGTACATGGGGAAAAGTTGTGCATCGGCGGATGATGCGCATGGGGAAAGTTGCGCATGAGGGGAAGTTGCGCATGGGGGAAGTTGCACATGAGGGGATGATGCGCATGGGGAAGTTGCGCATGGGTGGAAGTTGCGCATGGGTGGAAGTTGTGCATGGGGGGATGATGCGCATGGGGGATAATGTGCATGGGGGAAGTTGTGCACAGGAGAAAATTGCGCATGGGGGTTGATGTGCATGGGGGAAATTGCACATGGGGAAGTTGCACATGGGGAAAGTTGCGTATGGGGAAAGTTGCGCATGGGGGATGATGCGTATGGGGGATGATACACATGGGGGAAAGTTGCGCATGGGAGAAAGTTGCACATGGGGAAGTTGTGCATGGGGAAAAGTTGCGCATGGGGGAAAGTTGTGCATGGGGAAAGTTGCACATCGGCGAATGATGTGCATGGGGGAAAGTTGCACATGAGGGGAAGTTGCGCATGAGGGGATGATGTGCATGGGGGAAGTTGCGCATGGGGAGATGAAGTGCATGGGGGATGATGCGCATGGGGGATGATGCGCATGGCGGGATGATGCGCATGGGAGGATGATGCGCATGGGAGGATGATGTGCATGGGGGGAAGTGGCACATGGGGTGTTTCTGCACCATGGGGGGATGGCATGGGGGAAAATGTTACACCCGCAACGCGTGTACGCTTTTCTCTTGTAACACATATAAGACTGCAGTGCCTGCCACTCTGCTCCATCCTTTTTTAAATATATTTTTCTTGTTTGAAGTGTTCCAGGGACACCTGTACTTGAAGCCAATTGAATGGCTTCAGGTGGGCAGTGCTTGATTCAGAAGCAAGCTGTATATTATGTTAACAAGCAGTATGGAAGGACAAGGGAAAGCACCAGCTTACCCTTCAGAGTAAGCCTTGAGATGACTTGATGAGAACATTTGAAACGTGTCAGATCACTCTTTAATGTTTCCCAGCACAACTATCAATTGAACAATGTCCTTGAACAGATCATGGTCTGCTTGATTGAAGGGATGTAAGGAATGAAATGTCCTACGGTATATGGTGCATATTTAAATGATGGATCTCTCAAAATACTGACAATGACACTGGGCTATTTAAGCAAAACCTGCGTGATACCATAAGCAATGAAACTTGAAAATCAATCTGAAACCAGGTCAATTCAAGTGACCCTGTGGTAGGACACTATCTGACTTTTCCCCATCCGAGCCAACTTTTTATGTCATAGGGGATTCTGGTATGCATTTGAGGAAGGGGTCACTGAAGAAGTGTGTCATGGGCACAAGTAAAAGCAGGCCTCTGTCAGTCTTGAAAGACTATGCATGCGAAGCACGTGCTGCATGCAAAGCATGAAAGCCTGGGTTGGATTGTTATGCAGGAAAGGCTGTTACCCAAGCAGCAAATCCCCCCTCTCCATGCCAATGAATTAGTCCAATGGAAAGGCAGAGCCAATACGATTGGATCCAGCTGGCATTGCAGAGCTGGGCTAAGGACAGGAGCTCACCCGGTCTTGTGGGGCCGACCCGGGAATCGAACCCTCGCCTGCTGGTTAACAGGCACAGCGTCAAGTAGCTATTCAACATATGGTCGGCAGTACAGAATAAATGCTGCCTTGGGCATCTATTCAAAGAAGGAAAGCTGGGATAGAAATATTTTAAATAAATAAAATAAATGGTGAAATGATGGGCTCCAACCAATTCTGAAAAAACAAACTCTGCTGCAGAGATGGCTGTGGATATGTCCAAAGTTAATGAGCAGTGGTGTTTTGTGTAGTGATGTCATTAATTTCTGTATTCCCTGGTTCAGAAATGCACATTTTGGCAGCTTGAAATATTTAATTTCAGGCTAACATTTGCTACCTTCCCTATAAAGCTTTTTCCAGACTGGATTTTAAAAAAACTAGGGCTTTGAGGTTCCTAATATCATCAGGGTAGTTCAGAAAGGATTGAACCAATCTATTTTCTTTTTGAAAAGCAGGTTGTTTGCATGTTAGCCCAACTTTAAATTTGATTGTGGAAATTGTTCCCATTCTAATTTTTGTGTGCTATTTCATGACTGAGCAGTATGTGATGATTTGGAGTGATTGTTAAAGATTGTACATTCATGGAGCCTTGTGCAAAAAGCTGGGCTATGGGGCTGTCAAACATGTGACAAGACTCAAAATATCTCACTTTGCCAACCTGTTGTGGGGTCTAGTGCCAACCACTCACACACACACACACACACACACACACACACACACACACACACACACACTGTATATATTGATCCTGATCACTGCAAGATTCTGTAGCAGTCACTGTGGTATGAGGTGAGGAACGACAAATAACAATTCAGGTAATTTAGGTGAAAATACAATAAATATTTAAATATCTGACATGTCCTGACTTGGAGACCTAATTTAATAGCATGAAAATGCAGTACAGATTATTGTTCACACTTCTTTGGCTAACACTAGATTTCTAGGTGAATCTTATATTTCAGCCCTATATTTTACTCTGAATCATTACATGTCTGACTTTATGACTCATAAAAAAAAACCACACACACATTTGCATCTGTTATTTAGTATAATGTACAAGGCTACAATCTTAACTCCCCGTTTAGGCCAGCATTAAGTCCCGAACCAATCCTGTGCTGGCCTTGGGGTGCTACAAAAATACCATAGGTCACCTCTGTGCCATTCCTGGGAAGGTTAGGCCAGTGCACAGACATGCGCTGGCCTCCCTACACCACCACAGAAACAGTGAGTTGTGCTAACTTAAACTGGTGAGTTGTGAGTTGTTCTGACCTAAACTGGTTTGATTGTGCCCTAAGTCCTGGAAATTTTGTTGAAGCATAGCGTATATTAATGTATATACAAATGTAAGATTTAAATATTTATCATATGATTTGTATGGAATTTCTATAAATCAGAGGCAAAAGGACTCATAAAACTAGGGTACTGGAACAACTCAACAGATGACTAACCTCTTCATTCTGTATTTGTGAGGTACTGGTGGCATATGATTGACCACTGTTGGAAACAATGAGTGAATACTTTACACTAGGGAAGAGAGTGACTTCTTGGCACTAGGCATCACTTCCCTGGAGTGGCAGGAGGTCACTGGAAGTCCTCACCCCTTCCATCATAATACTTGTTTGGGTTAAATCTACTGTATACTAACTTTTCCAATCATTTCCCAGGAGAAGAGTCCATATGTTCTTTGTAGTCACAGCAAAGAGCAAATGTAGCAGAGAGTGACTGCAAATTGAGCCCAGAAATATTCGTATATCAGCATTTATCACACAGCATCTAGAATTGATTCCAACATGCTAATGACGTCTCAAATTCCCCCACTGAGAGACAATACAAAGGTTTTACAACTGATCCTTTTTAAAATATATTAAAGCTGTGAAATCTTTTTTTCTTTCAGCTTTCTGTTGTAATTCTCTTCCTTCCTTTAGGAAACATTAATTCCCATGTTCTCCACTAATGTGAATCAGAACGGCTTGAGTTCAATGAAACTTCTGGAGAAGGATTTGACACAGCATGGATTACAGTGACTTAACTTACACTTAAAATGTAGGAATTGTTGTCTTCATTCTTTGTACTCCAAACACCCAAATTTATACCCCTAGGCTGCAATCCTAAGCTCCAGTTAGACCAGCCTCCGGCATAAGTCCTGTGCTGACCCGGGGGTATCACAAAAGTGGTGTGAGACATGTTGGTGCAACTCTTGGGGAGGGTTAGGCCAGTGCACAGGCATGTGTTTGCCTCCCTACTTCACCACAGGAATGGGAAGACTGACGAGTTGTGCTGGCCTAAGTTACGATTGTACCCATAAACACCACAAGCTCGTATAACAATGTAGACACAAAGCTGCTTGTAGAACAATGTAGACACCCCCCAAGCATAAGTAGTCAACATTTTCCAGCCAGAGGCATAACTGCTGATCCAACCCCTCTCTCCCAGTCCCCCCACCTGCCTTGCCCTCTTCCTGGCCTATACTCCTTGACTGTGGCACAAAAGTGCTTTACAGTACTTTTATGACACTTGGAAGCCAGCAAAAATACATTGTTCTGGCCTACCAGGTGCTATGGATAGTGCTCTGGGACACAATCCTAACCAACTTTCCAGCACTGGCATAGATATCCAGGGGGCATGCAAGGCATCCTGCAGTTGGGAGCAGACATGTAACTGATTTTTTAAAAAAAATCTGTTACAAAGTTTTAAATATGATTTATTGCTTAATCATCCATTTTTATCCATGCTGGGCCTCATTTTTGGGAAACATAGTTGGGGACTATAAGACAGTCTGATTATAAGTATGTTAGCTTTGGGGATAAAATCTTTCTGTCCAACTTGGGAAAAGAGGTTTTCATTGCTTAGTTGTTTTCTTTCTCATAACTGAAGGCTGTCAGTTGTCAGCTAAAGACTGTTTCACGATTTTGTGAACATAAACAACATATTGCTCCTTGGATGCATTGCTTGTTTTGTTTCCTACTCTGGATGCATAGCATGAAATGTGGGTTTAAATGTTTTAAGTGTTTAAATGTTTGCCAACAGAAGCAAAGAGTGTCTGACAATATACTGTATGTAATTTTAGGATGCTAAGCAGGCCTCCGTCAGTCTTGAAAGACTATGGTATCGTGCTTGGCACTGCATACGCTGCATGCGAAGCACGAAAGCCTGGGTTGGATTGTTATGGAGGATAGGCTGTTAGCCAAGCAGCAAATCCCCCCTCTCCACACCACTGAATTAGTCCAATGGAAAGGCAGAGCCAATACAATTGGATCCAGCTGGCGTCGCAGAGCTGGGCTAAGGACAGGAGCTCACCCTGTCTTGTGGGGCCGACCCGGGTCTCGAACCCTGGCCTGCTGGTTAATAGGCACAGCGTCTTAACTGCTTGCACCACCCACAGCCTTAGGATGCTAGTCATAATGTTTTCTTCTTGCTGATGTGTTCCAACGATTGGAGTACTCACACAGGGCACAATCCTAAACAATTTCGGCCAGCATAATTCACCCATCTTCCTGATCCTGTGGTGGTGTGGAGAGGTCGGTATATGCCATTGCACTAGCCTAAACCCCCCCCCCAGGAGTTTTGTGACACCCCCAGGTCAGCATAGGACTTAAGCCAGGGCTTATGCTAGCCTAACTGGAGCTTAGGTTTGCAGCCCCAGGGTCCCATATCTGAAAGGTCCTGCCCTCAAATTAACATTCAACTGAGATCCCAATCCTGAACTCTTCAGCACTGGCAGTATGAGCCAGTGGCACTGTGCAGGGACAATGGGCACCCACCCACTGGCAGTTGGCACTGAGCCCACCATTGGAAATACATTACTCAAAACAAGGTAAGAGCTCCAGTTGGTGGTAAGGTTTGTTGGTATATGGACAGGGAGACCATATAAAATGGAAGGCAGAATGCCTCTACCTTTAAGCATTGTATAGAAAAGGGAATTTGGGGAGGTGCTGCTTTGTAAACCCTTCTGTGTTCAGTTAAATCTGCCTAAATTTCCTCTTCTATACAATGCTTAAAGGTAGAAGCACTCTGTCTTCCCTTCTATATGGTCACCCTGGGTAGGGGAGGTATTCAGGAGTGAGGAAAGGGCAGGAGCAAGAGGGGAGCAGGAAGAGATTGAAACCAGTGAAGCCGTGCTCCTTTGGATTAACTTCTCCATCTTGGGCTGAAAAGCGTGATCCAGAAGAGGTCTTCAAGTCTGAGCTGTCAATATAGCTGGAGGAGACCCATTGCAGGGCATGAACCTTACCCAGGGGAGGGTTAAAAATATTCATTCACTTTCCCTGATTTGATTCTGGCAGCTTCTGAGGCACCCATAGGATGCAGCAATAGCCATTTTTTGCACTGCTGCTCCTCTGAGACCCAGGTAGCTCAGGATTAGGCTCTTAGGGCAAAATCCAGAGTAACTGTGGGGAGTCCTTGCTCTGGTGTAAGAACAACTTACTCTGGATTCCAATATAAATTTTCCATAGGTTTCCACTAGATGGTGCAGTAACTACAGGTGCACGTAAAGTCACGTACTCCCGTAGTTACTCTGGATTATGGGGTTAGAGAGGTATAGTGGGATGTCATACAACAAGGCAGCTTCATAATTCGTCCCATGTGGTGGCAGGGTGTGCTTGTTTTGGAACAGAGGAATCCAAACCATGGTTGATCATGCAGTACCTGGGTGTTGAACCACTAACCTGCCGCTTTTCAGATCAATGCTTTCAGTTAGCGCTTTTAACCATGAGCTTTTAACCAGTCCCTTACAACTATGCATTATATCATAGTTGGATGACATAATTCAAATTATTAGGCCAGTAGTAAACCTTGTGATATAAACACAAACATTTGCACAGTCTTAAGACTAATACCAAAAAGCATTGTCAGATACTGAAGCGCTTGAAATGAAACTCGTGTGCACATGTACAGTCATGTCTAAATTAGGGTTGGCCAAATTCTCAACATTAGGGCTCCTGAATCTTTAACTGTGCAGAAGAGGGAATTTCAGCAGGTGAAATTATTCAAATGAAATTGTTTAAGTCCAAGAGATGTATTGTTGAAATATTGGCCATCCCTGGTTTAAGTTACATTTTTGAAATGAGAGTTGATGATGAAGAATCATTCAGTCACAAAATACTGCCATTGTAGTGAATCACAACCATGGGCAAGTTAAGAAATGAGGAATGCTTAAGCCACACTTGTATTACAGTGATCATTTCAAAATTCATATAGAGACGAGCAACCCAGATAGCAGCAGTGGATAGAACAGCACATTACAACAGCTGCACTATTGCAAATGGAAGAAAGCTACCATATTTGATGCTTCACTCATTGTGCAAAGATAGAAAATGTAATTGCTCTTACCCCCAAATCCAGAGTAACTACAGGAGCACATAAGAGACTTTACGTGCACCCGTAGTTACTACACCACCTAGTGAAAACCTATGGGAAATTCAAATTGGAATCCAGAGTACGTTGTTCTTACACCGGAGCAAGGACTCCCTGTAGTTACTCTGGATTTTGCTGTTAGATTCACAATAGAGTACCATTACTGGGCAATAATGATAATAGTGGTATTGCACATCCATTTTTGTCTGATTAGAGACTAGAGCAATGGTTTTCACACCACCACTGGTGTGCTGTGGATAGTCCTCAGCTGTGTCGTGGGAATTTGGGGAGAGTCATTAATTTATAGGAAAATTGGGGGATTTGAACAGCCTGGTGTGCCTTGTCAGAACAACTGATGGTGTGCCTTGACAATTGCAGTGCATTTTTAGTGTGTTGTGAGATGAAAAAGATTGAAAATCACTGGACTAGAGAGTGGATGAGAGTCAAAAATGGATACATGCCAACGCATAACTTCATCCAACTGCAAATGCACAGGTGCGTAATATTGCACATCATGGAATCTGGAAATGGACATGATGCGTAACAACTGGACAAATAGACATGTGACATTTAGATGCTTGTGTTGAAAATGGCACCATCAGTAAGCTGGGGTGCAACACTAGTGGGCTTGTAAACAACTTCTGTTTATTGACAACATTTCACAGGAATGCAATTGACTACCAGCAATCCTGACTGATGCAAATGTGCCTTCAGTTTCAGGGCAAAAACAGAGCAAGAAATCCATGGATAGAGCTGAAATGTCCCAGGCATATTTTAAAAAGCACTGCAGGTAACAATTCCTATTTTTCCAGACAGCAATCCAGTTTGTAACCAAGAACTGCTTCATTTATAATAAAAATTTATTTGATGGTACAATACTACCCAAATTAAGCTGTCATAACTTGCCTCTGTCCCCATTCCTGTGGTGTTATGGGGAGCCTAGTGCATGTCTATGCACCCAGTGCACCAAGAGTGGAGCACAAGCACCTTATGCTAATCTAACTGGGAGTCAGGATTGCAGCCTCAGTACTTTAGGAGCAAATTGCCATATCTCTAGGATGATGTTCACGGTGGGGGAAGTATGTGGGGAAGGGATAAAATGAACCTTCCTGAATGCTCATGTTCTAATCTGGATTGTCACATTTTGCTATTGTTTTAAACAAAAGCACAGACATTCTTGCCTGCAAATGTTCCTGCTTAGTTCAAATGCTTGTATAGTTGGGCTCTTACAAAAAACTTTTATGCATCTCCCTTTTGGTTGTCATCAGAATTTGTATTTTGATTATTGTCTGCTGCAAACCATAAGGAATAAATTTGATGTTATATCTGGTGTACTGATGTCCTTGGGTGAGTTGGTGGTACGAACCAAAGATTGTTTGGGACTCCATGTTGTGGAGTGGCCTCCATTTTGTGAATAAAAGTTGAGTTGTTCAAGTGTCAAGGGAAGTACAAGGATACTAGAAACAAAAAAAGGTGATATCTCGTTGTTCCATCTAGCTAAAGGTATGAAATCATGGGATCTAGAAATGTCCATTTAACTAACAATCCCCCACTTGAGCTAAGTGGTTTGACTTTCCTTTAGACTCTCCTGGGCATTACATCACCTGTCTCCTGATTGGTGTATAAAGTCTAAGGGTATAAAGATTAGGGGTATACCCCTAAAGTCTAGGGATATAAAGATACTTACCCCCAAATCCAGAGTAACTACGGGGGTACGTAAAAGACATTACGTGCTCCGGTAGTTACTGTTCCTCCTAGTGAAAAGCTATGGGAAATTCATATTGGAATCCGGAGTAAATTGTTCTTACACCGGAGCAAGGATTTCCCGTAGTTACTCTGGATTTTGCCCTTAGTTGGGTAGACAGTTTTACTCACTCATCACCAAGAAGACTAAAGCTTCTCCTTGACGCTTCAGACAGGTAGAGTAGTCATAAGTAATAGATTGCCATAGTTTTAGAATATCTTTTCTTGTTTTATTTATGTATTCCTGTAAATCTCTGTTAGTCTTCAATGCATAACCTGTTTTATTCTGAATAAATAATCTTAAACTTTGAGTTTGCTTTTTTGTATCTGGAACTGTTGCCATACTCAATCCAGCCTTGCTACTGGTTGTTCAGTTTTGCTCTACATCTTCCACTGGGTCTCTGAAGTTAGGGCTAGTATTGGTGGTAGAGCTAGGTCAGAGCTGAGAGGCCACTAGTCCTCTTCTAGGAGGCTGTCTGGTCCCAGCTCAGAGTTGTATGCAGGGTACTTGTTAATACAAGCCTGGTGAATCTACTGTTGGGTTGCCTGTCGTATATGGTTTTCTCATCCTCTTTCTGAAGTTTTGTGTTGCTGTTTTCTCTATCATCTAACCCTGTATTCAGTTACAGCATCACTACATATATCATTTAAAAAATGGGCACATATTCTGCCATGAATTTGTCCCTCAGAAACCTCTCCAGTTAGGGTATAATCAAGACTTTACAGAAACATCTCTAGAGTATAATCAAGACTTTACATACCCCTGGAAGGATACACAAGTGTTTATGTGAATGAATGGTCTTGGCAACAGGGACATTCAAGGAATTCCTTTACAATGCACTTGGTTATTCATGCTTCTTATTAAAGCTCTGCATTCATTTATTAAAAATCATGTTTGTTTTGCAAAAAAAAATTGGACAGGGTGTGGGAGTGGAATCTCATTCATTTTCAGAACATGGAAACTACTGTTGCCATGTAGCGTTAGTACTGAGCTTTTTTCTTCTAAAAATTGTTTAAAGGCAAATCAATAATAATAATAATACCAAGACCTACGAATCGAATTACAGCGTATCTGGTATAAGCCAGTGCAGGTGGTTCCAGTAGTAATTGGCACGCTCGGTGCAGTGCCAAAAGACCTTGGCAGGCACCTGAAAACTATTGGCATTGACAAAATATCACTCTGCCAATTGTAGAAAGCCGCTCTTCTAGGTTCAGCATGAATTATACGCCGCTACATCACACAATCCTAGACTCTTGGGAAGGGTCCGACTGGTGAAGTGAATGAAACCAGCACGAAATTGTTTGCTGTGCATTTATGTTTGATTTTCAATAATAATAATAATAATAATAATAATAATAATAATAATAATAATAATAATAATAGCAGGCCTCCGTCAGTCTTGGAAGACTATGGTATCGTGCTTGGCGCTGCATAAGCTGCATGCGAAGCACGAAAGCCTGGGTTGGATTGTTATGGAGGATAGGCTGTTACCCAAGCAGCAAATCCCCCCTCTCCACACCACTGAATTAGTCCAATGGAAAGGCAGAGCCAGTACGATTGGATCCAGCTGGCATCGCAGAGCTGGGCTACGGACAGGAGCTCACCCTGTCTTGTGGGGCTGACCCGGGAATCAAACCATGGTCTGCTGGTTAACAGGCACAGCATCTTTACCACTTGCACCACCCACAGCCCACAGGAATAATAATAATAATAATAACAACAACAACAACAACAACAACAATTTTATTTATACCCCGCCTTTCTCATAGAGGGACCTAAGGCGGCTGACAAAAAACAATCTATAAAAACATCAGTAATAAAATCCAATTCATTAAAACATTTAAACAGGCATCTTGAAACAATAAATATAAAACCTCTACATTAAAACACTGATTAAAACCATAATAAAAAGTTGTGCAGTAGAAGTAGCCAGATTAAAAAACCGGCAGACTAAAAAGCTCAGAAGGCTGGTCTGAAGAGAAACATTTATAGAAAGAAAGTGTCCGAGCTCTTTTCGGCTGCCTTGGCAACTGTTTTAATGGGAAAATATTGTATTCAGGGCATTGAAGAGGAACCTGATTAACTGGGCAGCAGATATTTTAAGAAAAAAAATTATACAAAAACTTACACAAAAACTATATAATATCTTAGAAAATGCTGTTAGCACTTTATAGTGCTAGCAGCCAATTGCCAGGCCTCTTCACCAGCTTTCCAAAGAGGTTGTGTTCAGAAAGGTATTTTAAATGGTGATTCTTCTGCTGGATTCTTAAAATTAAAAAGGCATTTGTTTGCCTTGGCAAAAACCTTTTTGTAGTCGGGAGAATACATAGATCTGTTTTTTTATTTGCCTCAGCATTCTGTCCCTGTGTGTGGCATTTAAGTAATTATGCTTGAACTATAATCTAGTCATGCCTCTTCAAGAGGCAAATTTCTTGTTTATCCTTTCTGTCTTTGGGAGTAAGAGATGTCATTTTAATTATACCCTGCACATTCCAACTGATAGCAGGAAGGTAAATGAGGTGTTCATAAAGCTGACCTTAATGAAATTCCCAATTCTGCTCTTTCCTCTGTGCACTGCAGCTTCATTTAAACTTGTGCCTTAAGTCAATCCAATTTAGAACGTGTGCTGGGCCCTTTCTTGCACTTTAAATTTTTATGACTAATGGTGGTGTTCCATTTTTACCACTAATATGGGAGTAATAATATTTTTGACACCATCGGTGAATGTGAAGACTCAGATCAAAACAGAACACTGTCCATATTGAAATTTTGAAACAACTGCCAAGTAAAATCACAGTTGCCAGATGTGATTTCCTGTGTGAAACAGTCTTAAATGGTCAGATGCAATCATGTTACTTCTCAAAATAGTCATAAATGTTGCTATTTAGCCATTTTAAATTCAGGAAGTTTTTTTCCCAGAAATTTATTGACACAAAAATTTGAATGGCTCAGATACTAAAGGAAAAGCCAGTCTAAGGGTGCAATCCTAAAGACACTTTTTGGGAGTAAGACTCATTGAACACAATGGGGCTTACATTTGAGTAGACATGGTTAGGATTGTGTCTTATCCTGATAAGGAAGAATGAAAAAACACTCAAAATTAAAATATGATTTATTTATTGAATATATATCTTGCCCACAATTTAGGTTTATGGTCTGTTTCTTCTAATCTTAAACACAGGGAGATCTCATCATTGGGTCAGTTAGGCAGTGATCCTATCTTTTCTCTGAGTCACTGGCTAGTGGTGAGGTCAAACCTTCAGCCCCACCACACTGTGTGAGCCAGTTCTGCATTCAAAGGAGTCTGGGTACAAATAACAATGGAGTAGGGCCTTTCAATTTCCATACTTTTCCAATTTAAGCTTCAGTCTGTCTGTCCCTTAAATGATACTCAGACCAATTGCTCTATCTCATCAAACTCTACACAAGCCATTATGTTCAGCAGTCATGACCCGGCCATCAGATTCAGGGCTGATTATTTCTCTGGGGCTGCAATCCTATAATATGCACTATCCTGGGAGTAAGCTTCACCAAGTACAATGGGAATTTTGGGCAGCAGAATCCTATATTGCACTGGATTGAGGAAGGCAGACTTGTCAGTGCCAATGCTGTAGCTGGGGAGTAGCAGGTGCACTAGGTAGCAAGCTTTAGGGGGAAGCTGAGCTTGACACTAGTGGCCAAAATTGTGAAAAATGGGGTACATATTAATAATAACACCTTCATGCTATGTATCATTGGAAAGGTACCTGATTGCAGACTACAGTGAAACAAACTTCATTGTAATATCTGTAATCTATCAAAAGTTATGGCCAATTAACCAGAAAATGAAAGACAACAGCTGATGGAAGAAAAAGTGAATTTTCTTAACTCAAACCTTTCCCATGAGACTGATTTCTCTGAGGGCCAATAAAGTGTTAAGTATGATACCATATGGAACTAATAAAGTGTTATCCTTTATTAAGTATTGGGACAGTAGCTATGCTCAGGGAAAGTGAGATTTGTTCCCCTCCTTGTGGTAGGACTGCTGTAGCCCCAATAGGTGTCAGACCAAGGGCGCAATCCTGAGTAACTACGGGGAGTCCTTGCTCCGGTGTAAGAACAATTTGCTCTGGATTGCAAAATGAATTTCCCATAGGTTTTCACTAAGTGGTGCAGTAACTACGGGTACACGTAAAGTCTCTTACGTGCTCACGTAGTTACTCTGGATTGTAAGGATAGTCTACCTCTAGAGGTACATTTAGCTGCTTCCATATGTCTGGGAAGTGAGGTTTGTATCTGGCATAACTATCAGATCTGAACCCTGCCTCCCACCCCCTACCAACCCACTCCCAGGCCCACCTCTGCCTGCTCTTACGCACTCTAGAACCCTTGTCTCCTGCTTCATCCCATGCCTTCTTCCTGCCCTCTCCAGACTGTGCACTGGCCAGTGCATCTCTTCCTCTGTGCTGTCCTGTGGAGTTGCAGGATAGCATAGACCAGCACACTTCTGTTCACTGACCTACCTATCGCTGGGTGGGACAAAAGTGCTTTATGGTACTTTTGTGAGACCCTAGATTGGCGCAAGAGACTTGTGCCAACCCAGAGAGTGCTCTGGATTGCACTCTGAGCACACTGGATTGCACTCTAGGTGATTCAAACTTTTCCAAAAAAATTTCTGTTCATGTGAGATAGGCCATGCATTGATTCCTCAGGTAATGACCTTCAAAGTGTAGCTGAGAGGGAGCTGAAGGGTCTGTCTTTTCTGCCTTGAAACTATTGTTTTATGAAGTAAAGAGACGGCCAAGTAGAGAATAAGGCAGCAAAGACAGAAATAGAAAGACCAGCACTGCTAGGAATATTGAGTATAATCTGACAGATGGGTCTAGGACATCTGAAGGAATCAATGAGTTTCAGATTTTTGGTATTAAGGCTAAGGTTTCCATTGAGTCACTGGGAATGAAGCCACCATGCCTTGAAAAAATGGCTTAAAAGACCTGGAGGAATGATTCCAGTAGACAGTACGACTCAGATAGAAGTGAAGAACATGCTCTCAGAGGGAAGCTATGAATGACAAGCAAATACACATTTTACAAGCAACAGGGACCAAATGCAATATCTACATTCCCAGCTTAGCATCAGTTGTAATCAGTCTAATGTAGTAACTTATTGATACCACACTTTATTCCCACCTACTGTTGTTTGGGGCAATTTACAGAAAATGATAGGATTAAAACCCATGGAGAACACTTATTGTTTTCCTTATAAAACATAATAACGAGTGCACAGGAAAGTGATATTTGATTTCTTAAATTGCCTAAAGGTACAAATGGTGTGTTCTCTCTCTCTCTCTCTCTCTCTCTCTCTCTCTCTCTCTCTCTCTGCGTGTATATAAAAATACATGACTTTGTCCAAGAAAAAAAAGTGAATGAAACTATTTTAGTGGAAAACTGTCTAAGAAGAATGGCAAGTTCTTACAGATTTCACTCAGGAGACACATATAGAACAGAAGATATAGGTCTGCTCAGAGGTCTTCAACAAATTATTATTTTCACCGGTTTGAATGTTAAGCTGTTGGCATTCACAGAAATAGGGTAAAGGCAATGGGTTGTGAAGGCTGTTTTTTTGAAAATGATGGTAAAAGTTGAGAAGGCTTTCAATGGAGCATAGACGGCTTTTGAGGAACATGCAACTTAAGCCATTTTCTAAAAGAACATCACTCTGGATATTTTTTGCTTCTAAGCCTGGGTTGCAGGAGTATAGCTTCTTATCATTCTTTAAGGTTGTAGCTCAAGAAGACAGAAGATGAGTGAAAAAACCCTGCAATCATTAAAAAAATTTCTTTTGTCAAGTTTTGCCCAATTACCATGTGCGCACACGCATACTATAATGCCTCATTTTAAATTTTCAAATATTTAGCATTCTTGAGTGAATTTGTTCAGAATTAAAATGATTTCCAGGTATTTTCTCCACATCAACAGCCCAATCCTGAGCTGCTCGTGGTGGCCAGACTTCTGCAGCACCTGAACTGACCCCATGGGTTCCTGGAGGGCAAAAGGATGTTGCGGTGGCTGCCTACTGTTTATTTGGAAGAAGGGAACTTTTACATAGACAAAAGGCTACAAAGGAGTCCATGACTTGATCCTTGATTCAGTAACATCGTGCATTTCTTCTGTTCTGTAACTCTGAGGCAGCATATGTCGTCTTAACTAGAGACAAATTACAACACAGTTGCTGATGAGATTTCTGCAGCCAACTGATTCATGTAACAGCAAATGTAAAGTACAGAAAAATGGTTTTCTATATACAGAATTTTCTTTGATGTTCTTGGCTCAACAGATTTGTGGTGGATCAAATTTTAGTTTCCTGAAAAAAAAAATTACAGTTATCAGGCAGTAAGAAAATTAGTATTGAAACATATTTTTCTTTGATCGCTGGAACAGATAAGAATTTACTGACTGTCCTGACAGAGACATTCCTTCAAAAAAACCACTCAATTTAGCAATTAGCACATGGGAGTCTACATCACATGTCCTTGAGGTAGGTGCATCTGTTAGAGCACATCTTATACTTTGTGGGAAGTAACAGATCCAGAAATCTATGGACACAATCTTGGTGGCAACTGCAACATAGCTAGCTGGTGTATCCAAACCAGGAGTGTTACAATCCAAGCAGTCTGAGAAGGGGGGAATTTGGTAGTGTAACACTCAGTAAACTAAATTACCAACCTTTGAGTAACTGATGCTGAATCATCAGGTAGATTTGCAGATACTTGCATGCAGTAAGCTTCTGTGTGACAAGTAGGCTCATGATTATTCAAGTTGTCCTGCATTGTCTTCAGCAAACAATGTTATCCAGTTGTTTATTCATACATTCCAGGATTGAGATAGTCATCTTCACAGTCAAATGGGATCAAAGCTGCCTTCTTTGTGCCTTGTTCACATCACTTTATCACTTTGATTGTATTTTAGACATAGTTTCTTGAGGGCTAATTAGGCTTCAAGGCCAATTAGGTTTAAAGACTCAGATATGCACTTAAATGGGGTTTGTTGAATATCTGAGCTGTATGCCAGGCATCTCTATAAAAGCTGAAAACCCTGCTTGAAAAATGTAAGATAGTTATAAATTGTTTTGCCAATTAAAACCTTCGCTGGCATGTTCCCTGTCTGCTATGTTTCTATTCCTGCCATGTTGAAAGTGGATTTGTTTAAAATGAATGAAATGAAAAATGGAACACTTAGGGCACAATCCAGAGTAACTACCGGAGCACATAAGAGACATTACGTGCACCCCTAGTTACTGCACCACTTAGTGAAAATCTATGGGAAATTCATATTGCAATCCAGAGTAACTTGTTCTTACTCTGGAGCAAGGACTCCCCGTAGTTACTCTGAATTCACCATTAGTTGTGCTGTGATAAATTGCAAAGACATTTTGTGACGGAATTCTATGCACATTTTCCTAGAAGTAAGTCCCAATGCACATAATGGGACTTTCTAAGTAGACTTGCTTCTGTAGTTTGCACTGTTGAGAAGTGTTTCCTGTCAATAGATTCTGGTTTCACATGTACATGTACAGAATAATTGGGGATAAAGCTTCCCTTTCAGAATTCATCACCACTTGATAACTATGCCATTTTTTCCATTTTATTTATTTTCAACAATCCTGGAATCTTTCTTCACCAGTTATGAAAAATGCAAACATCTCTGTATGTCAGCCTCTTTCCAGTAACTACAGCAAGTACTGTATCAAAATAATAAACGGAAAGCAGTGATTATATTCATGACATTTCAAAGGAGACTTAAGCTGTTATATTTTCTGCTGTAAAAGTACTACATTAGGGAACAGAGGCTTTTTTCCAAGAAAAAAAATGGATACAAGATTGATTTTACTCCCCGGCTGAATTTTTCACAAATCACTTAAAGTGGGGCCACGCTATCATGAAAAATGCATCACAGTTTGAATGGGATTTTTTTTTGTTCTTAAGATCCACACTTTAAATGTTCCAGCATATTACTGCTCTTGATGTGAGGCTAATGTATTGGTCCAAACTTGTTGGAGAAATAGCACAATATAAATATGCAGGGTATGTAAGATATATGCAAAATTGGGAAAGTCTGGAATCATATATGCAATCTGAGACCTCTTTTACCTGTTTATTCCTGTCCTCTATCTTTTACTTATTCTTTTTGATGGAAATATTGGAACAACATCACTGTCAGGACACTAGAAGGGCATTCAGTAACGTCCAATCACCAACATGGAACTTCCCCAGTTTGTACCAGTAAGTGGTGTGACCCTGACTACTGTGATTTTTAACAGTTTCTGGAAAAAAACAAACTCATAACTAGCTGTGGATCTGAATGGGATTTGCAAACCAATAGTTGGATTTTCTAACAATTTCAGATTAATTCTGTTTTAACATTCTGTTATTTGTTATAGGAGAACTCATATTAAGTTGCTTTCTTTATTAAAATAATCCAACTCACAGTTAGTGTCCATTTAAAAATACAGATTGCTTATTGGTATTCTTTGCTTAATCCACTAAATAATTAAAATGATCTGCATGTTAGGCCACTTCATTTACTTATTACATTTATTTATATTTATATTTTTTTATTACAGTTTTTGGTTTTGCCCAACTTCTCAGTGAATATAATTTTCTTATGTACTGAAACCAAGGATACTGCACAGTAAATATCACTGCATTTCCCATTTATTCCTTTTTAAAAATTTTTTTACTTTCTCTTAATGATAGCCTATATAAACTATATACCAAATACAAAAATGGCTCAGAGTTATAAAAACAGTTTAATGCACTTACAAAATCCCTTTCTTCTCATTGGTGAAACTACTATTGATACTATTTGAAACTACTATTGAAAACTACTATTGTACTAAGATTTGAAATGCTGGATGCAATCCAGTGTAACTACGGGGAGTCCTTGTTCCAGTGTAAGAACAATTTGCTGTGGATTGCAATATGAATTTCCCATAGGTTTTCACTAGGTGGTGCATTAACTACAGGTGCACGTAATATCTCTTACGTGCTCACGTAGTTACTCTGGATTGTAGGGGCTGTATATTTCCTAAGTAAGCTCAATTAGTATCTTGAATAAAATGATTATGCTGCTTCAATGAATATTCATTGGATGAATATGGAGCCAGATCAACCAATGATTAGAAACAGGACTTGCATAGGACCAAATAATTGACTCCCCTACCATGGGGCACTAGAAAGATAATTACCTTGAATGTCTTGATAATGGAATAAATGAACAAGAAAAGGAATTGGAGGAGTCAAACTTGGCGAAAAAAGGGGTCAATTCAAAACAAGGAACATTGGAGCAAAACATGAATACCAATCCAGCATCACAAAAATAACAAGCAGATAACACAAATAACAAGCACAACAAGCAGATCACTAAGAGACTGCAGAATCTCACACATGGTTGGTTTCATTCAGTACTTGCTAGCAGGTTTTTGACTGAACTTGAATTGCATAGAGAGAAGATGGATCAAAATTAACATAAAATCTCATGGTCTCTGGGTAAATACTGATCTTTACTGGTTGCATCCTGTGAGGCTCCCACCTCCAGAGAGCTCACTGAGGGGGTCTTTGGCTGCAGAAACAAAAGAGGACAACCTTCCTCTTATGAGTCTTATCCTCAGCTGAGATTACATTACCTGTTACTTGATCTCTTGAACTTGGATGGATCTTGGCTGCTTTGATCCCCAATACGTATTTCCACTCCACTAAGCCATCAGCAAATACTAACCTGGCTTCCACATAAGAAAATATTTGAGTAATAGTATTTTTTTATTGCTGACTGCATATTTTCTATTGTTTTTAAATCGTAATTTATTTTATTGTTTCTATTGTATTTTACTGTGTATTTTAATTGATTGTTAGCTGCCGTGGGGGTCCTTTGGAGAGAAAGGAAGAATTAAGATCTAACAAAAAAATAATAAATAATAAGATAGATAAAATAAACAGAAATATACAAAATATATACATTTTATGACACAAGTTCTCAGAATCCTCAACCAATATAAGAGAACTCAGAAAGGTTTATTTATGCATGAAGTCCAATATTCAACATCTGCAATAAATGTGCAAGAGGAAAAGTTACAGAGCCCAGGATGCTTTTTCAGTTCACTTGCTTTGTCTTCTGTTCCCCAGTGTCTTCCAATTCTTTTCACTGCTCTGAAGGCAAAGCTTTTGAACTCCCTTCTGCCTTTTCTTCACATGGGGTCCTCACAAATTTCAGCGATTCTCTCACTTTAAGCTAATTGGCTCCAACTGTGACTCCCAGCAACCCGCCTCACTTGTCTCAAATACGATGCTGCAGCATTACCACAAATGTCACACTTTAGGCTGGTGCGCAAAACGACCTCAGTATTGATCTTTTTTGTGTGTTGGCCAAGCAGAAAGAAACATGTGCATCCCACATCCATCAAACAGAATGTATATACTGTAATGGGAGATTCAATGCCTTTTTTGGTACATATATATGAAGTTTAGGAATTACAGAAGTGGAGCAGCATGTCCAGCAGTGGCCACTCAGGTCCCATAGAAAACCTACAGGGAAGCGCTAATATAATAGCCTATTTCCTGCTCCCATAGCACCATTTGTGGTATCCTGCCTCTCTAATTGTGACTGTTCTGTTTGGTTTGTCATAGTTAAGATCCATGAATTTGCTATCGTTCTTCTGCCTCACCCTACCTTTCATGGCTAATTTGTTTTTCAGCAGCATTCCTTCCCAGTTCCAAATATAATGACCAATTAAAAAACATAAGCATTGAACCAGAAATCTGCCTCCTCACTTTTCTTGAGAGGGAACATACTGATATATGTACATATAGCCCATGCTTTAAGTTTTATTCCAGAAAAGTACCTCATATTTGAGGATTTGCTCCTGTCCCTTCACCATGTGAATTAACAGATTACTTGATAAAATGGATCTATGTCTAATCTAAGCAGACTTTCTGTCACTGTTGTGTATATTGGGTTCATATTAAATCATGCTATGCTACCATGCTATGCTATATGCTATGCTACCATCTACATACTATCTACATAGCACAGCATGTAGATGCTATACATAAGTACAGGTGTCCCCCACTCTCTGATGATTCTGCTCTTTCAACACCTTTCAATTATACCCAGAACTCATTCATATGCTCCACTCTTTCAACCTCTCTCTGCTGGCGTAAAGGCTAAAATTGTCTTCCCTCATGTTGATTTGCATATGACAGGATGATCAAACTGTTTTTGATAGGTACTCTGGTTCCTACTTATCTAATGGGGGGAGTGCCTGTCATGTGTTACCCCCAGGTTCAGCAGCATTATGTCTCTGAATGCAGTTATATCTCTGGAGGGGAACTATGGTACTTATTAACCCTACAATCAAGAGTAACTATGGGAAGATGTAAGAGGCACTTACTCTGGATTGCTCTATGTATTAACCATAGGTCTCCCATACGTGGCACCATAACTACATCGGTGTAAAAGGTCCCATAGTTACTCCGGATTGTAGCCTTTTTGGTCAAGAAAAAAGGCACCTAAAAGGTGCCATGTCTAAAATTATGCATGGATTCTGGATGTTGTGGTAAGAGGGATGTACCTTTCCCTCTCACACAAAACCAGAACTATGGGACATCCACCAAAGTTGCATGTTGAAAGAGTTTGAACAGTCAAAACATTTCTTTCCCCAGTGTGTGATGTATCTGAGGAACTCCTTGCCTCAGGAACTCTTGCCTGGCCTAGATGCCTTTAAAATGGGATTGGATAGATTTGTAGAAGAAATATCACAGGTCACAAGCTACAATGGACATGCACAAGTTTCTGGTTTTTGAAACATGGTACCTCATAATGCAACGTGCAAGGTAATGGCAATTAGATGCAAGTACTAAATCTTGATTTTTTGTCTCTTGAGGAATCTTGTGGACCACCATGACATATAGGAAGCCGGATGAGATGGGCCTTTAGTCTGATCAAGCAGGCTCTCATGTTCTTATCAGCTCAAACCACCACAAAAAATGCTATTTCATGAATTTTCCCATTCTGTGCTAGCTGAAGGGGAATGAGTGGTGTTTTCTTCTCTATCCTGCTTTAAGAACCTGAATGCTGAGGCAAAGTAAAGTAGGAAAATATGATAGCTGTACCATTTAAAGCAACAATATTAACTAGATAAGGAGTGAAGTTCCCTGGGGGCACTTGATGGAACGAGGCAACTACTCCAGGGAGGTATTAATTGCCCTTGCTTCTGAACCTTGTTTTGAGAGATAAGAGCTTCTATCCCTTGTGTAAACCACCTCAATTAGTTAATTCCTCTCTGCTTCTGAGCACTTAACAACTCCGAGCCCAAAGATAAGCTATTATCTCTGAAGCAGAATGTGTGGAAACAAGCACCAAATCACTCAGCAGCAAAGAGCAATTTAGTAATGAGGTTTGTTTACACTTGCACTTCTTCTAGCCTCCATTGAAAAGATAAGCTGCCCTTGCTTGTTGGCCAGTAGTAAGCAGTTTGTAAGTCCACGTACACATGCACATCTTGTGTCTGTTTTACACAAAAGCAGACTTTCATAAAACAAAAATATTTGGATTGGTTTCAGTCCAGGTGGTTTCAAGGATAGTTGGAATACACTTTCATTGCAGCAAGACCAAAGGTTATGTGTAAAGGTTATGTGCAGTTCCTTCATCTGCCAAGTGGGAACATTATTAGGTCTTCACTAAGATAATATTTTAATATCCTGAGATACTGAGTGAGGCAGCAGCCATTACCTCACAAGCGCCAACCTTCTAATTCTCTATTTTTAATTTTATGATTTATATTCAATGTCTGTTGAATCATCCCAAGGAATGTATCTCAAAGCAACACATTAAAATAGTGGTTCCCAAACTTTTTAGAACCATAATATACCGTATTTTGCGGCTTATTAAGACACACCTAACCATAAGACACACTAAAGTTTAGAGGAGCAAAACAAGAAAAAAAATTCTGAACCAAATGCTGTACTAATATATTTAATAAAACATAGCAGAATAATATTACAACCATGTAAAGTCAACAGTGGTATTAAGAACCATCATCACTGTAATTAAAAAATGAGGAAAGACTTTAAGGTTCAAGCACACTTCTGAACTCATCACTAGTGTCAATGATTTGTGACTTGCACAAATCTCATTGCACATGAGCAGACGCCAAGACTTTTGCACAGATCTCATTGCAAATGGTCCAGGAAGGCAGTAAGTTTAGGGGAGGGGGGATCCAGGGAGGTAGGAAAGGGTGAGGGGATCTAGGTAGATAGGGAAGGATAGGGGTGTTTCTTTTGGGGAGTGGGGGGATCCAGGCAGGCATTTAGGTGGGAAGGGAGACAGGTAAGTGGGGAGGGATCCAGGCAGGGAGGGATGCATAGGATTGCAGCACTAACGACTAGATCTGGTGCATGTCTGGAAAGGATGCTTAGACTTGCAGCTCTGGGAACCAGATCCTGTGCATGTCTACTCAAGTGCAAGCCTCCCCCATCTCTGGAAAGGATGCATAGGACTGCAGCCCTAGGAACCAGATCCTGTGCATGTCTACTAATTGCAAACCTCCCCCACCCCTGGAAAAGATGGATAGGACTGCAGCAGCAGGGACTTCTCTCTCCTGGGCTGCTTCCTCCTCCCCTCTTCCTGCCAGTGCCCCTCTGTTTTTGCCTGCCTCCATGCTCTGCTATTCCTCTTGATCCTAGGCTCTGTTTGTTTCTTTGGAGGAGGAGCCTGTGGGGAACCCTCTGTCCCTCTTCCCCAGCTTGCCCTCACCTTCCTATAGACTTGCCCTGCCAGGAGGGGCAAACCACAGCTGCAGAAGGTGCTCCAGGATTGGTCTCTTCACTCCATAAGATGCACAGGCAGTACCACCCCTGTTGTTGTTGTTGTTGTTGTTGTTGTTTTGGGGGAGGAAATAATTGAGTCATATAAGCCAAAAAAGATGGTACCTTCTAAAATGACATTCTTTCAGGCCCCATCTAGGTTTACCCAAATTAAAAAGCCCATCAAACATTTATCTCCTTATATTTACACGTTTGCAAACTGCAGGAGCTGTGTTCTTCACATGGTTTTAGCAGCTACAGTATCCAGTTTTAAACATCCTCAGACTCTTGGCTTTCTAATTTTTCCATCACCCAAGAGTTCCGCAATTCCACAGATTAAGTTTCACACTTCTTGGATCCCTTTGGGGACTCACAAAATATCAGGTTGCAACACACCAGTCCAGAAAACCCTGTGGGAGAGATGGAAGGGGATGGGAAGATGTGGGTTCAGCAGTGATTGGTACTGTATTTTAGAGTTGGGGGTGGCTTAGGACTCAATCCTAACCAAGCATTTCACTGGCTGAAGGGTCATTGGAATGGCAGAGATGTGATGAGGCTGCTAGCCCAGATAGGTGGTGGCTTCACGTGCAAGTCGGAGGGGATTCACCCACTGTCAGATCCACTAAGTTGGCAGCAGAGAGAGAGAGAGAGATTTGGAGGAACATGGTGAGTGAGTGGCTGGTGGGGTGGGGGAAAATGGGGAAAAACTGGATGGGGTAGGATAAAATGGGGGGAATGACAATTTGGAGAGGTGAACAGGCAGAAGGTAGACCAGGAGAAGGTGGAGATGGTTCTGTCAATCCAGGCACAGCAACTCTTAGAAGTAGCACAGAAAGTGCCTCTGTAGGTGAGATAATTTCCCATTCAGGTTCAGCAACACAATTGTTCTGTCAGATCCTTCAAAAACTTATATCAGTTTTTCCAAATGGTGAGTCACAACTCACCAGTGCATCACAACCTGATTGTTGATGGATCATGAAACTGACAAGGTGATAGCTCACAAGGAAAATATATTGACCCAATGGAAAGTGAAACCAAAGCACACATGCATGTTTTCTGAGGAGCAGGTGAGTATGCCTCCACCCACTTAAAAGGTCACACTGAGAAGGACACAATCCAGCCAGAATGGCACTGATCTAATGAACGTGGACTTCCCAAATGCTCCAGAAGGTGCCCTCTCCCACCATAGTAAAAATGATAAAACCAAGATACGGCTTGTGATATGGTGAAATCTCCTATTCAAAGTCCCACCAGAAGTAACTGGCAATGACATCACTGCCAATGACTTCTGTGTTGGGAAGACAGATATCAACACAACAAACACCAGTAAGAGGCTCAGGATGCAATCCTAACCAATTTAGGCCAGCCGAAGTCATGGGTTTCCTATTCCTGCAGTGGTGTGGCGAGGCCAGCACATAACTGTGCACTGGCCAAATCCCCACAGAGGTAGAGCAAAGGTGCTTTATGGCACTTTTGTGACTCCCCCAGGCAAACACAGAAGTTTTAGGAATTATGCCAGCATAACTGGGGTTTAGGTTTGCACTCTCAAGTTGGATGGGAGCACTGTTTTCTATGCCTTTTTTTTTTTTTTGCATTTCTGGAATTTTATTCCTGGTCTTTATTCCTGAAATTTTATTCCTATTGAGGACACTATCTCAAGTTCAGAAACACTGCCATTATAGGAACGAGCAGACAAGAACCTAGAAAGTATTGTATATCCAACAGAGATAAATTCTTAATTAACAATTTGAGGCTTAAACCTATTCTAATTAATTCCAATGTTTAGATGTTTTGCATGAGGGAGTTGCAGGACCATAACACACACACACAGGACCAAGAGAAACTTGGAAGATCTTGATGTCCTAGCTGTTTAGCAGATCCCACGTCGTCAAAGATTTTTTTACTAATGGCTCATATATTCATGAAAATGTTATTGAAATCAGAATTGCCAGAACAATGACAGCAATAAACTATAACTGTGCACTGAAATGAGGCTAACACAAAACATATTTTTTCCTCAGGTTTTGTTGGAGACAACAGGAAGCAAGGACTCTCTGTCTACATGTCCTGTTTCTAGGCTTCCCAGAAGCATCTGGTCGATCACTCTAGGAAAAAGAATGTCAAATAAGATGGATTATTAACCTTTCAAACCATTAATCTTTAAATCATCTCACAAGGTTGCTGTAATGATAAAAAGGACAAGCCGTATACAGTGGCTTGTGCTTCTTGGAGGAATGATGATACAAAAGTATGAAAAATAAAAAAAATTGGAGGGGTTTGTTCCATATATTTTTTACATTAACATTTCAGCCATTTTTTTTTCTGATTGCAAGAGTTAAAATATGGGGCCAAATGCACGAAGTGCAGTTGTCAATTGCTTCTGGAACCAGAAATTATTTCAGTGAGGTAAAGGAACAGCAAAACATGACCTGTCCCACAGTGTGAATGTTCAAGAGACGCCCGCATTTTTCTCTTCTTCTTCAAGGAGATTCTTTTGCTGTGATGATGAATGTGCGCTCAGGAGCCATGACTCCTTTCAACCCATTCAAACAAAGAAGTCAGTTTTAACAGTGCAAGAACTGACAAAAAGCAGTTTAACAGTGCTAAAATTTCCCTCTCTGAAGACACAAGAAATTAGAGGTACTACAAGTTGTTACACAAATGTGACATAGAGTTAGAAATAAAAAAAACTATTCATACTTTATCGTGTCATTTTAATAAGTTAGGGCTCAAATGAGTTTCAAGATGGGTATTTTTTGAATCATCAGCCATATAAAAAATGAAATGAAAGTGGAAAAAATGAGGACTACAAATCTATTAATTGGATTAAAAGTGTAGCTGTGATTAATCAGACAGCAGCTTTTGTTCAAATGGGGTTTTTTAAAAGTCATAATGCTATTACATATTTTTTAGTGACCGACATCACTAAAACATTCTTCCTTCTTTCTTACAAGGATGAATTAAATTCCAGTATATTATTTTTGTTTCATGGCAGTGGTGTAGCTAAGGCCTCTGGCACTTGGGGGAACAAAAAAATGTGCTCTCCCCATACATTTGTTAAATAAAATTTTACCCAAACAGATGCATGGATGCATGCACATACATACACACATGCATCAGGGAGGTCTACACACACAGCCTCCCTGTGCCTCACACCATCTCCCAGTTGTGAGAGAGGTCCTGGAAAACTGAAACCAGTTAAACACCCGAGAACTGCTGAAGAAGTGGCAGTCCTCCCCATATGAATTGGAGCCCTGTACTCCCCACATCTCCCTTAGCGAAGCCATTTTTTCTGCTGTGCATTCTGTTCCTTCTTTCACATAAGAAAATTCAATAATAAAATTCAGGATTGTATTGTATAGATTTTGTTAGAGTTTATAAGTTCCTTGTGTCTCTCCTGATGAATTGCCTACATGCATGTGTGTTCATTTATTAGTAGAATAGTGGTAAATTGTTATGTGTAGAAGCTCATCATGGCATCCTCTCCATCCAGTAGCAGTGTCTCATTAAGACTATAATAACCATGACAAATGGTCACATCCTATCCACACTGTATGCTACCAGATCCAGGGTAAATGTTAAAATGTAAGCTAAGAACAAAATATTGTATACATTTTTCCTTTACTTCTCCATAAGATAAGACCTACAGCATTGGACCTATACCATTTATTTACTTGGCCAAGTTCAAGATGTTTCAGCAAACATGACAGGCAAGGAAAAGGGAGAGAGGACCCCAGTGTGCTTGACTGCCATCCCATCCTTGAACCATCCCTGCCCATCCTGCTCAATGTCTCAAACCAAACATGAACTCCCCCCATTGTCGTCTTAACTGCTCTGCATAGCCTGGTTGAGCCACTGGCAAGTGAATGGGGTCTCTAACCATTTGCTCTTGTTGTCCTGCACCATATGACAGTCGCACATCCTTTGCAATGCTAGACATGCAATGGTGGACTGTGGGATTCATTGCTATAAGTCCCAGGTTGGATAGGGCTATAATGAGAATCACTCCCAGATACATGTACTAGATTGCAGTAGCAGCACAATCCTATGCATATATTTTAGAAGTTCCATTGTAATCGTTGTTAGAGAAGGGATGCTGCAGCAGGGTAAGACACCTCCTGTGGTAAATGGAAATCCCAACCACTCAAAGGTAGTTGCTTTTAATTAGGCTTGTTTAAAGATAAAAAAATCTTTAAAAAAATTAAAACTTTACATATGGGTCAAAAAGGGTATTTTGCATCATGCATCATTTGCAATATTGTAATTCATTTCCAAAATGAGGGCAAGCGCTAGTGATAGGCAGTTTGAAAAGACTTCATCACTTATATGGAATAAGGGATAAATAAGGGATAAAGGGTGCAATCCTAACCAGTTTAGGCTGGCCTAACTGACATATCTTCCCATGGTGGTGTGAGGATGTTGGCTAATGCCTGGACCCTACTAACCTCCCCAGGAGTGGGGCAGAAGTGTTTTATGACACTTTTGTGACACCCCCAGGTCATCACAGGACTTATGCCTGCCTAATTGTAAGTTAGGAATGCAACTTACTCTAAGTGGTTGCAATCCAAAGTTCTGAACTGATTTTTGTTTCCATGCACTTATTGGTGCCATCCATTGTGAAGAATATTTCTATGGAAGACACGGCTGGGGGGTGGGGGAAACAGTGAGCAGCAGATGCATTTTCAGTCTTTCCACTGTATCTTTGATGCTTTCAGGGCTCAAGCTATACACAGCTTTAAAAATGAAACAAAAGCTAGAGGCTGTGGAAAGATGAAAGGTGCCTTTAACACAGCAGCTTCACCCCTCCTGGACAAGTGTGGTCTTTCTGAGATATTAGAAGACTCACATACCTTGGAGGAGTTGAATTAATTCCCTATTGATGACTAAGTTCTCTGGGGAAGTGTTCTATTCTCGATTTTGTTTTCTGAAGATGTCCTGCTCTATGAACCATGCTGTCCACACATGGAAGAAGTATTAAATGACTGAGAGGCAGGGATATGCAGTGCAGGGCTGCAGGTGGGGCAGAACTGTCCCTCGTAGTCCATGGAAAAACACCGCAGCCGCACTTCAATTTATTATTGAATTATTAAATTCAATAATAATGGAGTGTTTAAATTAATAACATAAAAGCAAGTACTGCTTACATCTGAGGAGGCAGCTAAGAAAGCAGGTGTAAAGAGAGACACCTTGAGTGTAAAGAGGCAGGACAACTGTGCGGCTTTTGCATTGATAATAATGGGACAGTTCTGCCTCACCTGTTGACTCTGCACTATGTGTCCATGCAGAGAGGCAGACAAATAAGCAAACATAATTCTTAACAGTGCCCAAATCCTTGCTGGTGATTATCAGGGATCCTAAAAATTAACTATATGACTCAGTGTGTCCATGACACATCTGGGCATGTCAATCATATAACACTGGGGCACAATCATAACCAATTTAAGCAAGCACAACACACCCAAGTCCTCTTTCCTGGTGTGGTGTAGGGAAGCTGGCGTATATCTGTGACTGACCTAACCACCTCCTGTAGAAGTGGTGCAGAAGTGACTTGTGGCACTTTTCCAACACCCCACAGGCCAGCACAGAACTTGCGCTGACCAAACCAGGGGTTAAGATTGTGCTGCCAGTTTTTAAAACATCTAAGAAACTGATAGGGTTCACTGTGCTCAGTTTTGTTATGCTCACATGAAGCTCTGGAACATCTATAAATTCCATGATTCCCGATATTTACAGCACCCAGGAAGATGATGTTTACCATCTTCCTTGATACCTTGGTCCATGACAGAAGTCTCTGGCCAAGGGAGGGAAGGAGAAATTTCACAAACAGAAGCTTCAGTGAGACTTGTCCATCATCTTTCCAGAGATCCCTTTCAACTAAATAAGTTTGGGAGAAGGGGAGGAAGTAATAGAACAGAGTTAAGGGACTTGACAAAGGGCTGAGACATAGAATCATAGAATTATAGAGTTGGAAGGGACCCAGTAAGTCATCTAATCCAACCCCCTGCCTTTAGCAGGAAATCATCCTAGAGCATTTCTGACTTGAAGAGATTGAGCTTCTGCTTGAAGATCCCCAGTGAGGGAGACTCCACCACCTTCCTTGGCAATCTGTTCCACTACCGAACCGCCCGAACCATCAGGAATTTTTATCGGAAATCCAACCGGAATCTCCTTTCTTGCAGTTTGAACCCATTGGTTCAAGTTCTGTTTTCAGAAGCAGCTATGAACAAATGAGCCCCTTCCTCCCTATGACAGCCCCTCAGGTATCTGAAGAGGGCAATCATGACTCCTCTCAGCCTCGTCTTCTCCAGGCTGAACATCCAAATTCCCCCAACCTTTCCTTGTAAGGCTTCCCTTCCATCCCACTGATCTTTCTTGTCGCTCTCCTCTGGACTTGCTCCAGTTTGGCTGCATCTTAGTGAGGTGCCCAGAACTGAACACAGTACTCAAGGGGATGTCTAACCAATGCAGAATAAAAAGAACTTCTCATGGCTTGGAAGCTACAGTCCTCTTAATGCAACCTAAAATTGCATTTTCCTTCTTTGCAGACACATCACACTGCTGACTCATGTTCAGCTTGTGATTCACATTGCAGGGAGTTGCGGAAGTGCTCGGATTCAAGAGCAAATCAAGTCTAAATTTAAAAGTGAGCTTACCATAAATTGGCTCAACATAACTTTTGTTTAAATAACATGGTTTGCCTGGCTGAAAGGTGTTCACCAGTCATTAAGGATCCCATGTTTCCAGATAGGGAATGTGATGAAAACTGGGGTCAATGATAGGAGGAAACTCTGCTTGCTGTGCAAAAGAAGGAAGGAGGTCAGCTGAGGCTGCTGAGACTGAGGCTGAGGCTCAGCTCAGCTGAGGCTGCTGAAGAGGAAAGGAGAGCAGAGCAGGGGAAGGAGGGATTCTTGCAGGTGGAGCTGCTGCTGCTCTGAAACCTTGAAGTGAGTTTGGCTTTGGAGAGAAAGGGGGGAAAGAATTATTTTTTTAAAAGCAGGGTTGCCAACTGACCAGAGGAAGCCCAGTCTCCACTGCTCCTATGCCTTTGCAGATGGATCCACCAATATCTACTTTGCCCAAAAAAGCATGTAGTTCACAACAAGTCTTGAGTTGTTCAGGTTTGGGGCCTTTAAGCCAGCTATTGTCAAAGCAGAGGAGCAGGGGCTGCGTGTAAAGTTGGCACCCTTCTCAGTGTAGGGATGGTTGGATAATTCCTAGCTCTTTAAGTTTTAAGCCTCCAAGCCCAATTGCGTCCACTCAAAAGCATTATAGTCAGTGGAGCTTGTATTGTGTAAGGGGGCAAAGGAAAGGAGGCTGAAAGACCAAGCCTCTGCATGCCTGCCTGAGAAAGCCTGGCTGCTTGGATCACTTAAACATGTGCCTTTTTTGTTGGTGTCTGGTCTATTGCAATGAGATTTGTGCAAAAATTAAGTACAGGAATGCAATACGAGTGTTTTTAGGTTTATTTTAACATGTCCTACATTTGTCCTACATTTTTGAGGTGTCCTACATTTTTTAACCAGGTAGGAATTTTGGCTTGGATGACGGGAACTTGGGGAGAATTTTGGGTTTGGCATCTGATCACTTTGCCTCCACAGCATCTAATCCAAAATGTATTGATGCAGGATTAAAGCCCTGAAGCTAACTACCATGCATGGATGTATAGCACAAATTGCAAGTCAAGCATTGTTGTGACTGTGATGTTGACCTGGGTCCCTAATGTAGGCAACAGGTTTCAAACACTGTGAAATAGTCTGAAATATATTACCCTTTTTAAGTGTGAACACAACATACTGGTGAAGATGCAAATAGAAGATAAAAGAAGTGCATTCAAAACTGTCTCCAGCGGCTTACACAGATGTTTCTTTCTTGGGTAGATAATTTTGCAATTAAATATGCTAAATTGGTATTACAAAATCATTCCACTAGATTCCTGTCAGAGGAAGAGTATTTTAGTGTTAAAGTGCTAAGGGAGTTGTGGAAGAAATATGCACGGCCCATATGACTTTCATTTTATTGGCTTGGAAAATTGATGTCACCTTTTACTTATCTAGTCCTTATGATTTATCCATGTAATTATTCTCCTACCCACCACTTGAATGTAATGCTTGTAACTCATTTAGTCCTTAGTATATTCCTAAAAGCAAAAAGAATATCATTTAGAATCTAGTATAGTTTTACCATAAAATGGATTGTTATTATGGACATGCAAAATTGCTATGGGTAATCTCTTTATTCCTAATTTGGCCAGTTCATGGATGACTGCCCCTAACATCAGGGCAAACATCAGGGCACATCAAGGCAAACATGATGTGCACTATATTCCATTGGAGAATTCTGCAGTCTGGTGGTTTTCTCAAGGTAAGGGGATATCCCTTTCCTCAAGGAAAACCAAAGCCATGACAGTGGGTCTAATTGGATCTGCATCTGCTAAATTGCTGGTGCAAAATTTATACATTGTTGTGTGTGCTTAAAATATTTTAGTTAAAGGTTTTTATTCCTTTTACAAGGTTATAGCTTTGTTTTATTTCTTGAACATGTTAATATATCCTTATGTTCATATACATTTTTGTCAGAGTTGGTTTCTTATAAAATGAAAAAATAAAGATTAGGAAAAAACTCAAATTACTGGCACAAGGCCAAGTGGATATGTGTCAGAGGATCTGGCCCAAAAAGGGGTTAGGAAATAGTACATGCCAGTGCAGTGTCGCACGCACGCGCGCGCGCACACACACACACACACACACACAGAGGAATGTATTACCCTGCCACAACTCCGTTTACTGCAGAACACTACAGTGAAGAGCAGAGGAATGTCTGCACCCCAGGAGTTGGGGCAGAGTTGCCTAATGTACCCAGAAGCAATGTCACGACATCACATTTCACTTCTACATTCTGCCACCTTCTTCTGATTCTCAATGTACTTGCTGCCACTTTTCTTTCACTCTAGATGCTCAGAGCCTCCACATCAATGTGCCCACTACGTCCTTCCTCTCGAAGCACTGAACCTCTAGCAGGGGTCTCCAAACTTTTTGCCAGGAGGGCCACATCCCCTACAATCCAGAGTAACAATGGGAAGATGTAAGAGGCACTTACTTTGGATTGCTCTATAAATTTCCCATAGGTGGCACCGTAACTATGGCTGCAATCCAGAGCAAATTCAGCCTGCTCTGGCCTAACTGCACTCTCCTAACTATTCTGTATCCAGAGCAGAATGTTATGCTGAATCCAGAGAGTCAGGAAGCCTGGGCTGCCCTAACTGCTCCAGAGCATGCTAATTGACACAAGGGGAAGACTTGCTCCTGAGGAGACACCCCTCAGATCACACTGAACAAGGAACAGCTGTGGTGCCTACAGTGGTGACATGACTGCACATCACCTGGTGCGGAAGTCTGTGCGTCATCCCTGGGATGCGCGCCCCCCCCCACCTGGACTGCACAGTCACCAAAGTTGGCGCCTGCGCAGTTGTTTCTGAAGCCAACTGGCTTCAGAAAGAGTACTGCGCAGGCACCATCTCTGACACCTGCGCAGTACTTTTCTGAAGCCTTTTGGCTTCGGGGGAGACTGTGCAGGCGGCAGAGTTGGTGCCTGTGCAGTACTCTTTCTGAAGCCATTCGGCTGCCGCTCCGCCTCCTGAGTGAGGCCGAATGGCTGTGCAGAGGCGCGGACTTTCTCTGCTCTAAGGAAGTCTCCTCTGAAGCTGTTCGGCATGCTCAGTGTGTTTCTGCACAGTGCACCTCAGATGGCTGTTCAGGCCAGCTCCTCAGACAAGTGTCAGCTTCTGGCTGATTCTCCGCCTTGGAGCAGGCCTGAATGGGGGTGCTGACGCCCGGGGCCTGCCAAAGGACAGTCAAACTCCTCTGGCACATCACCCCATACGGAGCGCATCCCCAATGCAGCCCACACCAGCCGCACCAGTCTGGTGACGCCACTGGGTGCCTGCCTTATAAGGAGTCCCTGATGAGATGCCAGTACATTCTACAGTGAATACAAGGGGCTTCTTGGAGTGGCCTGCTGTATCCCGAGGTTTGTGGGCAGCCGTAGTTTGTTCCATATCCTGAGGTTGAGAGGAAGGGGTTGCAGCTAGGCTGGCCAAGAACTCAGATTTTTGGTCAGCACTGCCATTCTTACTCGGGCCTTATCATGGACCCCTATGGGTCTACTCATTACTATACCTGCTCCTGAGGTGGTATAACTCTGAGGGCTGGAAGAGGGCATTTCTGCCTTGGAAACAGGCTCTGGATTCAGAGTAACTGCTCTGCCCTAGGCAATGCTAAACATGCCCTCAACTTGCCTCTCCTGAGCTGCTTAGGCTGCCCCAGTTAGGGCAGAGCAGGTCCACCTCTCTTAGGGCACCCTATCTTGCCTTGCTCTGCCCTAAGCCTCCTTCAGAGTAACTGGGCTGGAGCATCTTGCAGTTGCTCCAACCTAGTGTTAGATAGGGCAACCTAAGGGCTCTTATGTGGACAGATTAGTTGCTCTGGATTGGGCTGTATGTCAGTGTAAAAGGTCCTTTAGTTTCTTTAGTCAATGTATCATAGCCATCATCTCTCTGACACTGTGGCAGGGACAAAAAAAACTAATTTACACTTCAAATCTAAATAAATTTACATAAATTTACATAAATTTACATATAAGAATGTATTGGAGTGGATTACAGAGCTTGCCCAGGGGCCAGATAGAGGGATCTTGAGGCTTGCCAAGGGCCACAAGATAAATGTGGCAGCAAGTACATTGAGAATCAGAAGAATGTGAATTAGGAAGGATAGGATCAGACGCACAAATCTAATTTTCAATGTCAGTGCTTCCAACTTCCTGCACAGTGATGGCAAGCACAATACAGATCAGAAAATCTCAGAGGATTCTAGGGGAAGAAAGGAGTGGCAGGCACATTTTGAAGCCATGTTACTACTCGACTAGGAAGAAGCTATTTGGCCCAACTCTGAGTAGTGACTTCTTCATGCATTACTTCTGGCCCTTTCTGGCAGAAGGGAATGCCTGAAAGGATGCATGACAACATGGCCACTCAGAGCTGGGCCATGTGGCTTCTTCAGAAAAGAGAAAGAGGCAGTGGCCACCCTCTTGGCTGGCCCATTTTGGACAACCCCACTTGATATTATAGGGTAGAATCCAGGGTTCCTTTCCCTCCTGAACTCCTTCTAGGTACACTACTAATGAAGACGAAGACATGTCTCATATGAATGCTGCCTCCAAACTCCACATCGCCATCTGTTCTCCATGACACATGAAATTTTCACCATGGACCCAAAATCTAATATAGGTATGTGATTTAGGGTGCAATCCTAAGCATGTCATCTCAGAAGTAAGTACCATTCTGTTCTACTGGACTTGTCCATAGGATTCTACTGAATCCAATTTCTACTGAAATTGTCAATAGGATTGCAGCCTTTCTTTAGCAAAACACATATAAATATGTGTTTTAGTTCAGTTTAGCAAAAGCTATTATCATATAAGACCAGTCAACAGGCTTCATGTATCATGTGTCATACAGCTGATTTTGTTATGATGTTGCATTCACTAAAGCTGACCTGGCAGAATGAAACAGGTTCATCTCTGAGTAACTGGATTCCTTACAGCAGAATGAATTGGGAATCTTCCATATCTTTTTGCGTTCTTGTGGAACAGCATGACTACTGGTCAAATGTTTGCGCTATCCCAATTTAAATGCAAAACACACAAACACTTATTGTGCATCATTACTGAGTAATTTGTGTTCTCTAATTCCCAAGTAAACCTAACAATATGCTGGAGAAAAAAATTAACTAGATTTTATTAGAGTCCTATTGAGTTTCTCCTCTGAGATTTCCATGAGCTCGGCAAGCTTACTTAGCCGCAGAGAGGTAATGTGTTTAATGGCTCACGTAAGGTTCTCCACACATTTACCAATGTCATGCCAGAAGGTTGGAATATGTTCATCTGAATTGCAAGAGAGCTCTGGGAATTGACTATTAAGAGAATTAATCCCCAGCTAAATTATTGCTGTGTTCAATTTACAATGAGGTGCCGAATTTATACCATAGCTAAAGAGCGCTTTCTTGTATGGCAGCTATTTCCAATGGTAAATTCTAATGGCATTAAAACAAAATGAATTATCAAAAGCAACTGCAATGAAATACTTGCCTGTGATTCTCTTCAAAGTTTTTTTTTAATGGACTAATACTAAAAGCATTCTTTTATATTAGTTGCATAGAGATGAACTGCCCAAAATCAGAGTACTCCCTTATCTGTGGGTGTAATGTTCTGCAACCCACCACAGATAGCTGAAACTGTGGATACGGTGAAATGCCAGGTCTTCTTCAGGACTTTTTAAGGCATTGAAATTAGAAGTTATGTTTTTAGCGTCAGCGCTCAGTCGGAGCATAGCAGAGGCTGGGGATGGACATCCTTGGCCTCTTTGAGCTCGTAGATCCTTTCGGACATGAGAAAAGCAGAGCTTCCCTCACCTTTGTAGTGATGTGGGGGGGGGGTAATCAGACTGGGTAGTCAGACCCAATCTGAAGATAAGTGATGCAGCCAGGCATTAAAAAATAAACATATTCAGCAGTAGTGGGTTCCAGCAGGTTCACACCTACTGTATAGAACTGGTTGTTAACAAGAGATAGGACATATAAAGTTTAAAAATAGCCATTTAAAAGTGGCTGCCAGATGGGCATAGAACCGGTTGTTAATTTCTTTGAATCCCATTACTGATATTCAGCCATGTGCCCAGAAATAACTGGGGTATGCAGTTGTAAGGGTGAGCAAAACTTATCGATGGCACTCAGCAAATCTTGCTGTTCAATATCTAGTATCCTGCATTTTATTAGACGGTAAGCTTGCTTTTATTTAAGAGAATCAAAATATCTAAATCAAGGGCCATCGCTTAAATTTTCATTTCAAAAAGGAGCTTCTCCATACAAGGGTCCAGTTATTATAAAAGATGCACATGGAGGCTATCCAGACCAGAATTATAGTGCATTCATGTAATACATTGTCTGGTCCTGTTTAAATATTGTATGGACATACCCTTTTGTGATCCTAGCTCCACAAAGAATTAGGTTGGGCTGAGAGAAAGTGAATGGCCTAAGCTTAGTAGTGGGCTTCAGGGGGTTCTCACAGGTTCTATAGAAGCCTTTGCTAATGAGCACCTGGTTCTGAGAACTGGTTACTAATGGGACATAGAACCTGTTGTTAATTTATTTGAATCCCACCACTGCTTAAGATCACCTGTTTTCGTGACCAGTCATGGAAGCCAGGTTTTCCTAGTCCAAGTTGAACACTGCCACCAATACTACAGTTTCTCATGCCCATGAGTATAGTTTTGGCTCTCTAATTTTAAACCCATTAATGAAGGGAGAAATAATTAATCGTAGCATTAAAACACTGCGAGGAGTAAAATACTGATAGCAGGATTAACAAAGAGACAGTTTTAATGAATTCTCTCAAGAGTTGCACATGTCAAAATGCATATAAGGATTAGAATATCAGTAATCAATAGAACTGATTAATTCAATATGTCATTCTTTTTCCTAGCCCATTGGTTGATTATCCTGCCGTCATAAAAAAGCAAAATCTATGGGGAAAATTAAGTTTCTCTGATGTTCATGTATTCACGATTTTGAAAAACTTCTAAGGCTTCTAAGGCATTTGAAGAATCTAATTGCCTGAAGTCAGATTCTAGCAGTAATTTTTTGACTTTCTTTCCACTGAGGAAATCTGAACAATGAATTTTCACAGGCCAATCGGAATCTTCTTTATATTTATTTCAGAAAATGCTGGGGATGAGCACTTGCAAAGAAGAGCAATGTGAGGGTTAGGCCAGTGCACAGACACGTGTCAGCCTCCACACAATAACTTGGAAATGGAGTGGTGGCAGGATGACCATATGTCATCTTTTTCCTGGATATGACCTAGATTACAGCCTTGTGTTCTGGGAAAAAAATTCATTGTCCTCTATTTCCTTGTGAGCAGGCAGCATGTAGCCTTCTTGTCAATAATAAATTATATATAATAGTTTTCAGTGTAATAAGTGATAAGTAATTTAAGTGAACCTCAGAAAAGCAAAATATGTGTTTTTAGGTTTTGTTTTGTCACGTCCTATGTTTTTCTTGGACATGTTTTGTTTCTTGTCCTATGTTTTTCTCCCACTATACGGGAGGCATCGTCCTTTTTTTGGTTATGACATATGGTCACCCTGGGATGTGGGGGTGTTGTACTGGCCTAAATTGGTTAGGATTGCACCCTCAGTCTTCCCTTCTGTCACTGGTCAGTCTGTGAAGCTAATGCACCACTCTAATTATATCCTCCGAGGTCATGCCAACCAATCAGCCAATTCTTCTCTAATGTCCTGAGCCTTAAGTAGTAGCAGGTGAAACAGCTGGTTCCATTCCATAATTAATTAATTTGTATTGAGTAAATTATGGTTTCAATTCTAATTAATTCAGAGTCCAAATTAATTACTAATCGGGGGCTGTTACTGACATGATTAGACCCCCAAATGGGTCTAATGGGATGTTTTGTGCTAGGGAAATTCATGCCCTCTGCATTTCCCCGATGGTGAAAACTTAATGGACAAAGAGAAAGGCCCAAGCCCTGCTGGGTAGGTGGGATTGCAATCCAATATCCCAAACCCAGGTACCTATCAGTATTTGGAAAACTAGATATTTTTTTTACCATGTATGAAAGCCTTGAGATTTCTGTTCCTCCCAGACTCCAAGTCTGCAAGCCAATGCTCCAAGTGATAGTAACTTTATATGCAACTATAAGGAGGAGCAAAGCTGCTGGATTCCTCCATTGGAGGACTTTGATATATATTACTATCATATGCGTCGTATAAATAGCAAGTATGAGTAATGTGATTGGGCTTGGGTAGCTCAGTGGTTAAAGACGCTGTGTTTATCAACCTGAAGGTCAGCAAGTTGGTGGTTCAAGACCCGAGTACTGCAAGATGGAGTGAGTTCCCAAATCTTGTCCAGCTCCTGAAGACTTAGCAGATTGAAAGTATGGAAATGCAAGGGGATAAAGAGATATCAACTCCCAAACCATACAGTATCCTGGCTCCCATTCAAAGGGTGAATTTGTTTTTATGCATTGTGCTCTTCATCAGAAGGCTAGATCTTTTCCCATTTTCTGCAAGTGGCTTAATTGAAAAGCATCTTATATAAATTGTGAAAAAGCTAAAATGTTTGCTACCCTGCCATGCAAATCTGGAATAACTGTATGATATTGATTATATTCGACATACTTACTCATATTTGGAAATGGGAATTATTTGTACCACAAACCAAAAATCAATGCACTTATTCCTCTGGTTATGAGTAATTCACAGATTTGTCCTCCCCTCAATCCAAATCATGGACTATCAGCAGTCCATGCATTTATTTTAGGTACCCCCAAACATTTGAATGATTAATAAATGACCAGTTTGTTCATGACAGTTTCCTAACTAGCAAAGATTGAAAGTGTTTCCTACCGCATTTGATTTGCACAGGGAATAAATTTAGAAGATGACTTTTGGGACTCTCATTCAAAACATTGCTTTTGACGTGCTTTATAAGGAGGAAGCGAGGAGAGCAAACTGAATGCTGCTCATGTAGTCAGATAACAAACTGTATGAATAGATTTGAAGAATAAGTGTTTTCAGTACATGCCGAATAGAGCAACCATTTTTTAATTGAGTGCAGCCACTTTTGTGAGAGGAAAGAAAAGATTTTCTTCTTTACTGTATCTGTTTTGCAGGCAATTTAGCATAGGCTACAATAGTCCTCCTACCACAAAATGAAAAGTGTATGAAAATTCTTTTTCTCCTTTTCTTATTATGTATCAGTACTGGGTTGTGGGAAGTCAGGAATAGGTAGCTGAAAAGTAGGAAACTTGGTGGAATTGACTCTGATATTGGAACCCAGGGGAATCAATGGAACATACTGGGAAGGTCCACTGGGGTTCCCAGGCAAACGTTGGAAGGCATATGGGGCAGAGGCAAAACATGAGATGCACAAGGACTTAGAAAGCAGAAGGAGTGCCAAAGGGAAGGCCAGAATCTGATTTGTGTCATGGGCTGAGCCAGAATAATTTATATTCCAGTCAGACTAGTGACAACCAGTGGGTTGCTTCATGAGATAAGCTATGGTAGAACCATATAATCCAACCATATAATCATTCATTTTTAAAAAAATGTTTAAATATCACAAGTTCACAGAGTAGTTTACACTGCAAAAATAAATTGGTCACCTCTAATGTTCATTCCTGTCAAGGCTCCTTCTCATCTCCTGTTCCTTCTCATCTCTTGTTTATTTTCCTCTCTCTCTCTCTCTCACACACACACACACACACACACACACACCTGGTTCTTAGTACTTAGTACACCCCTATTATGGCTTTTGTGGATGTAGAGGGGGAGGACATTTTGGAAAACAATGTGTACAAGCTATATTTCAGTTTAATTGGCGCCTATTCTATCCGTTGGGGCCTGTCTGATCTTTTGACATCCTCAGTTTTATAAAACTGCATTCTGAGAGTTTCTTTACAAAGTGAATTAGGTGGATGGGTTTTAAAGAGAAACTATCATATGCACACTATGAAATATTGTGCTTACAAATTTTATGGTAGTTTGGTAAATATACTGTGAGCACAGTCCTAACCATGTCTACTCAAAAGTAAGCCCTGTTGTGTTCAATGGATCTTACTTCCAGGAAAGTGTCTTTAGGATTGCAGCCTTTATCTATGTATATTTGCTCAAATACCATAAAATAAATACCCATCTTCTGTGCTTATTTGGATACACAATTTTTCTTATTTTGTTGTACCAATTTTTAGTTCAGTTGAAATCTTTGAAATGATTTGGTTCATCAGTTTTCAAGAATGTAATTGTTTCTGTAATCACATACTATGTGCTATTTTGATACTGAACACAAATGCATTTAGTGATATACTATTTGAAACATGAAGAAATTAAACCTGGATAAGAAACTGGCAAGTGATATGAGAATGACTTGCATTTTAGTTCTTCTTTTTTGAGCAAAACAGGATGTGTAACGTGACAGCTGTTCTTGTCACTGAATCACTTTCTTGAAATAGTTCCAGAGATTTGAAGATCTCATGTTAATTCATGATGATTTTCAGTGCAACAGAGGACACAAACATTTTGACAGTTCTGAGTTTTAGATGCTGAATGAAGAACCTGACATGAAAACTGTACATTTTCTTGATATCTTGAGTTTAATAAATGCAAACATTCATATGGTTGTCTAGTTGTTTGTAACAAGGTCAGAAGGAAGAGGCACAGTCTTGTGCAGATAAACAGACCATTCACATGAAGAATTTTGTAAGCAGTACAATTTTGGAAAAGCTAGGGTTGCCATCTGTCCCAAAAACAGAGACAATCCCCATTTGGGGGGATTGAGTTTGCATACTGGCAAACGGGACAGAAGGCCTTGTCCCAATTTTGTGTCAACCCTATTTATGACCTTAAAACTCATCCAAAAGCTGTTTGTTGGGTCATCTGAAATATCTCAGTGATCTTTCCTGAGTTGCTCATCTGATATGAAAGTGTTCATTTGAGTCAGTGATTTTCAATCAGTGTGCCATGGCACACTGGTGCCAGAGATAGTCTTCAGGTGTGCTGTGGGAATTTGGGGAGGGACATTTATTAATAGGAAAACTTGGTGATTTGAATAGAGTGACCATATGACTGGAAATTTTCCAGATTTCTCCTCTTTTTTAGCCTCCTGCCTGCTTATCCTCCAAAAGGGCTTTGTTGTCCTCCATTTTGACTTCATTTTGGAACTTTGCAATGGTGTGCAGAACCCCATCATGTCATATGTTGTTGTATTCGTATTGAAGAGCAGAATCCAAAGCATATATCGGTTTTGAAATATCTCCTTCCTATCAAAAAGCTATGGCCAAAAACCTAAAACTAAAAAATATGCAGTGAGCTTTATGGGAAATGGCAAATTTTCCATTGTCCTCTGGAAAGGCCAGGTTGAGAGGAATCCAAGACCTTGTCCTCCTTTTGAGGTTTGGGCATCTGGTCACTCTGGATTTGAACAGTGTGGTATGCCGTGTCAATGGTAAAAACAACTGATGGTGTGCCATGAGATGGAAAAAGTACTACTGATTTAAGTAGTACTCACTTGAGTGATTTACAATAATTGAATTGTTTTGGCTTGCCAATAGTTGAAGGATGGAAATCCCCTTTTCCTTTAGCAGCCTCCTGCCATTGCCATATACACCATGCTTGTTTTCAGTGCAGTTATGCCAGTTGGCAGGGAAGGAAGGAAGGAAGGAAGGAAGGAAGGAAGGAAGGAAGGGGCAGCCCAATCCTGTGGTGTCTTCAACAGGAGGACTCTCGTGGTGCCTGAATAGCTACCATGGGATCCTGTGAGGTGCTGCAGGATACTGTGGCGGCTATCTGTTGTTTCCTCCACCAGCTCTTCTGCAAAAAATGTAAGGGCTAAACACTCTCCATGGAGGTACTGGATTTGGAGGAGCGGAGCTGAGCCTGTAGGATTGGGCTCTAAGCAAGTAAAAACTTGTCTAATGGATCCAGGTATAATCATCTTTTGAAATTTGTTGTGCTGCCCCATAGATGTTTCATCTTAAATTGCCAGCTATTTTCACTGAGGTTTAGTATTGTGCTTCTTTGCAGGTTTTGTCGCCTGGTTCTTAGTACTGGACTTTCTGTGAAGTTCCAAGAGAAAAGCAGGAGAAGTATGAAGAAAGAAAAGACAGACTATAGGAAAGGGTGGAATTATGCACTTTTGTCTTTCAAACTATATCTAGTGGATGCAGAGTTAAGCTGCAAAGCTAATTGGTGATAAGATTAAAGAGACAGCAATCAGTTGTTTTTTATGGATGCCCAAGTCATCCATAACATCTCTGTTAGGATCTACTAATAGTGTCCCTGAGGAATTTTTAAGTCTTCTAATTTCCTACCAAATCTGACTGGCTTCTTGCAAGACCATGAAAAGATAGTTTGTTTTTCCACCTGCTGTTTTTCTTGCAGACATTATTCTCTTTTTAATTTTTTTTAAAGAACCCCCTGTCTTTGCCTGTCAACTAAAGACTGGAATAGTTGCTTTCATGACTGCTTCTCTACAACAGTAGAAAAGCAGCTTTATTCAAATTGTGATTTGCAGTGGCCATTTGTGTTGAGTCAAATCCATGGATAAAATATTAGTGTATAACAATGTTGGACCTGTAATAAAATTTTTATGCATACAGTGGCGCCTCACGTAAAGAATGCCTCACGTAAAGTTATGTTTCATGTAACAAATAAAAATTACCCTAGGATTCTGCTTCACGTAAAGAAAGTGCTTCACATAAAGAACACATTCATTGGCAGTTGGAGCAGACGCGCTGGCCGGCAGCCTGTTTAAAAAGCATCAGGGATGCCTAGCGCACCTGCCCATAGCAAAAGCAACAATACTGCGCTGTTCCTCCTGTGGCCAGGCATCTGCTGGGCAGAGGGAGAGGAGCAGTGGAGAAGAGGGAAGCAGCTCAGGGCTAGCCAGAACGGAGCAGGGGAGAGAGAGGCTCAGGATGGAGAGAAGAAGAAAGTGGGGAGACACTTTGAAGGTGTCTTGGATTGCAGCCTCCTAACCACGGCTACCCAGAAGTAAGCCCCATTGTGTTAAATGGGTCTTACTCCCAAGAAAGTGTCTTTAGGACTACAGTCTAAGTAGACTTCATACGATTATGCACACTGAATGCATGTTTTGAATTCAATCCCAGTGTTCTGTCATCATTTTTACATCCAGTTAATATTTTTAAATGAATATTTTTGGAGTTATGGAACCAATCGTCTGAGTTTCCATTATTTCTTATGGGAAAATCCGCTTCACGTAAATAATGTTTCACGTAAAGAACATGCCTCCAGAACGAATTAAATTTGTTACGTGATGCGCCACTGTATATGGTATTTTTCATGTTTTGGGGGAGTACCCCATATATTGAAACTATAAGTTACATTTCTACCCCTTATCCTTTATTCTTTTCTTTCTCCTCTCATTACATACAACATATTGGTAAACATCTTACCTTAACTTTCTTTGCTGACATTATTCTCAGCAATTCAGGATCAAACCAGATCTGACATAAGGCACTTTTTTGGATTTGAACTTCAAGAACATATCAGCTCTATGAGTTGAGGCTCCTGAAAATACCCCTTTATTCAAATACATTCAATTAAAACCCTTCAACAGGCGAAGCTGGGATTTGAATTCCATGTGATTTTGTTTTTGCTCCCTCTCTGCACCATGGCGGCCAAGAGGCCTGCCCCTCCTAGTACCTACCTAGTTCTAGGTGCTGTTTGAAACCCCCCTAGTCATTTTTTTCAGATTCCTGTGTGGGGAGCACTAGTGACCACACTGGCAAATTTTTACCACCTTCGCCCCTCCTAAGCTGACTTTTGGAATGAACGACTTTTCTCACAGTGGCATTTTTTGCGCACTTCGCCCAACCTGGAGAGTCATACTTGCTGTATGATTAATAAATGAGGATTTTTGAATCAGATTTTGATTATTGTCTCTTTGTACATCCTAATGAATGTCACTTAACACTTTAGGAGTATTACAATGGAGTTAATTAGGTGCTTATGACAGTTTTCTAAGAGTGGCATTTTTTGTGCACTTTGCCCAACCGGGAGAATCACACAGCTTCGCCTGACGGAGGGTTAAGAATTTGAATTCTATACCTGTTCTCAACAGCCTCATGGACAAGAACTATCTGTATCAGTAACTAGATAGATACTGAAACGCTGAGGTCTATATACTTATAAGAAAACTGCAACATATAAGAAACTTATAAGAAAACTTATAAGAAAACTGTGGGTAATGTGTATTCTTCCATATCAGATATTCTAGCTGAGGAAGTCATGAAGACAAGAAATTGGCAATACAGTCGTGACTTTAGGACAGAAAAATGGCCCTACTAAACTGGCCTAATTAGGCCATATTCTGAGCTGAGGTTTAGGCCAAATCCACAGAGGTAGGAGGTCTCTGGCTGGCCTAACTGCTGCTGAAGATGCAGCAGCACAATGGCTGCATACTCACTGGGATGGTCTGGTTGTCCTGAGGTTGAGAGGCAGGGGTTGGCTTAGACTTTTTTTGCCATCATTTCCAATTTTACTCATGAACCCCATGGGTCTACTCAGATTTATGCCTAATCCTGGGGTGGCTAAGTCAGAGGAGCTGTGAGGGGGCATGTCTGCCCTGGAAACAGACTCTGGATTCAGCCTAACAGCACTGTTCTAAGGCCATTCTCAGCATACCCTCAACATGACTCTCCTGGACTACCTAGGCTGGCACAGGTCCATCTGTCTTGGGTCAGCCTAAGTTGACTTACACCAGCCCAGAGTTACACCCTTTCTGGAGTAACTAGGCTTGCCTATCTTGGAATTGGGCCAGCCCAGTGATAGATAGGCTAGCCCAAAGGCACTTCTACCCAGGACTTTGTGCTTCACATGCAGCGTTGAGCATGATACCATAGTCTTTCAAGAATGATGGATGCCAAGTATTACAGTATTTGCTACAGTGTCCCTCACTGCATCCTCTATATTATCAGTTATAACCTAACTATATATATATATATATATATATATATATATATATATATATATATATATATATATCACACACACACACGCACACAGGTGCAAAAACCTTTTTCAGAGGGGTGCAAAAACAATTATGAAAAAACACAGTCACAATAAGGATGACATACAAGTTGCAATCAAGTACAATCTCTTATGTGTGCAAAATGCCTTCAACATTTACGCTTTCTTAACTCTAAATTGCTGACCTTCAACATTTACTCTAAATTCAAGGTCTTCAGCATTTACACATAATAACTGTATAACTGTATAATAATTGTATAACTAATAACTTTTACATCCCCCTGTTTATAGGCGGTTTACAAAAGTGAAGAGATCTAGACTAGCTCAGGCCTCCAGCAAATTTTTAACAAAAGCCTAGCCTAAAGCATTACAGTAAACATTGAAATGTCCCCCAAAAGCTCTTTATTGGAAAAGAATCAACAAAGAGGCAAAAGGGTCTCCATCCAAACAACACAGAATTGTCAAATGTTACCAGGTGTATCCTCCTAGCTAGATGTTACTAAGGTCCCCGCATGATTTTCCAGAGCAACTTTGTGGCATGAACAGCATCATGCTTGATCATACAACCGCTCCATTTCTAACTTGGCCACCCTGAATGATAGCATTTTAAAAACAGAAGTCATTGCTGAAAACAACAAACAAAACAAAAATACTTTTAAAATCATGAATAGGGTCAACAATCTGCTTTCTTAAAGTAGCACTCAAATTGGTGCAAAGCACACATAAAAGTTTGGCTTTGTTCTAGCTATTCATAACAATTAATGAAAATTATAAATTTGTTATACTAGATGATAAATGAGATTAATAACATTTGATACTGTAGTGGATAGGCCAAAGGGATAATGCTTCAGCATATTATTATGGTCTCCATAATTGCAGAGGCTTATTTAGTAACCCATATTTATGACTTCAATATACAGCACAGAAAAGCATGTGTGTGAGCTTTCTGGCTGCATGCGGTTCTAAAATTACACTGGATGTGTACAGAACTGGTAAAGCTACTGAATACTGAAAGAACCAACTGTGTTTCTTGGGCCTTATTCACCAGAAGTTTGAAAGCTGTAAAGAAACATAAAGGTCTCAGTCGATGGTGTATTGATCATTTTCAGAAGACCTTATTTCTTCTTCAAAAGACATTATATGAGCTGAGCTACCCATTGCACACAAGCATTTGGTAATGTTCGCCTACTTCAGTAGCAGGAATTTCTTGCTAGTTTAGCGTGCAATCCTAACTATGTCTACTCAGAAGGAAGCTACATTGTGTTCAATAGGTCTTACTCCCAGGAAAGTGTGTTTAGGATTGCAGCCTTAAAAGCTCGTTGATCACTCCTCTCCCTAGATTTGGTGGACCTGTTAGGCTTCTGTTCCTGACTTACACCACAGTCCAGTGCAGGTGATATACAAAGACATTTGGCCCTGGGTTCAAATTAGAAAGCTGCCTGCTGCATTTTGCTCTAGCTGAACATTCTGAGAAGCCCCACAGGTAGGGACCTGCAAAAGATGAGATTGTTTTGGGATAACACCTCTTTTTCAGGAAAAATAACCTCACCTTTTGCAGGTCCCTACCCATAGTGTATTATGGTACAGTAATAAAATCTTGTAGTTACCATCATATGGGTGACTGTGACCAGTAGTAATGGTGATGACCTTTTTTAAACTAAAGGTATAACTCATGGATAAGATATATGTAGAGCACAACCCTAACCATGTCTATTCAAAAGTAAACCCCATTGTGATCAGTGGGTCTTACTCCCAGAAAAGTGTCTTTAGGAGCCTTTAGCTCTGATCCACACAATTGCATCCAAATCCTGCATGTTGTGAAAGGGTGACCAGATGCCCAAACCTCAAAAGGCGGACCTTGGATTCCTCTCAGCCTGGCCTTTCTGGCGGACAATGGCATATTTACGTATCAGTAAAGCCGTGATATTGGGCACTTTCACTTTCCCATAGAGCTCACTGCATATTTTTAGTTTTAGTTTTTTGGCCATAACTTTTGATAGGAAGGAGATATTTCAAAACCTATTTTTGCATTGGATTCTGCTCTTCAATCCAACAATGTATTTCATGATGGGGGTAATGCACACCATTGCAAAGTTCCAAACTGAAGCCAAAATGAAGCCCTTTTGGAGGACAGGCAGACAGGAGGCTAAAAAAGAGGACAAATCCAGAAATTTCTGGTCAAATGATCACCCTATGTTGTGATGATTTTTTCAACTATGAATACATTCCCCAAATGACATTTTTGTAATTGGTGGCAGAAGTCTTCTAAAGCAGCTTCAGTTAGCATGTGGGTTGGAGAGGAAGAAGAGGTTAAACCCTAGCACAGCCAGCGGAGTGTATCTAAAGGAACCTATACAGTTAGTTCCATGTGAAAGCTTCTCTTCTTGAGGGAAAGGGATCTCTAATCATGATGAATTAGGTTTGATTGTTACATGGCAGTCAGTTAATGATTTGACTCATAACTTTTCTTTACTGAAGAGTACAGACTGAATTATTTCACCAGAACAGGCATTAATACTTTCAACTAACAGAATCTTCAGCATAAGAAATAAAGAAATTGTTCCTAAAAAGTCCTGGACACAGTGTTCTGTTTCCTGAACTTTAGATTTCCCAGCAAATGTTTAAGGTTATAAAAAATACAAGACAACTTCCAGTAAGGTTTCCAGCACCTCCCCCTGCCTCAATAATTCAACTGGAGGCTTGAAGTGCGCCAGAAATTCACTTTTTTCTAGCCATGGGGCGTTCTGCCAACCCATTGGCACAGCCTGGCAGGACCCCCGGGGAGAAAAAAAGATCACTTCCCATGTACCAACATGGGCATGATCCTCAGGGTAATGTCATGTCCCAGCTCATACAAATCAAAGACTCATACAAAGGACACGATCCTTACTAATTTAGGCTGGTCTGACTCACCTGGCATATATTCCTGTAGTGGTTTGGGAAGGTCATCATATGCCTGTACATTGGCCTAACCCCCAGCAGAGGGGCTGAAGTCCCTTAGAGCATTTTGTGACATGCCCAGGTCAGCAGAGGATTTATGCTAGGACCTAGGCTAGCCTAGCTGGAGTTTAGGATTGCAACCTTAGGGCAAAATCCAGAGTAACTACCAGTAGTCCTTGCTCTAGTGTAAGAACAACTTACTCTGGATTCCAATAAGAATTTCCCATAGGTTTTCACTAGGTGGTGCAGTAACTACAGGTGAACGTAAAGTCTTTTATGTGCTCCCGTAGTTACTCTGGATTTGGGGGTATGTCTGAGAAACACTGGACCATAGGGTTGGGTTCTTAGGCTGAAATCCTGCCCACACTTACATGGGAGCATTGACTATAATGGGACTTACTTTTGAGAAGACTTGCACAGGATTGAACTCCCAATACCAAACAGCAAAGACTGTTTCAGAAGCACCAACCACAAAAATTGTTGTGACAATTTTGAACTGCTAAATGGATTCTCGTGTATCTTCGATGGTGTCTTATTTTAGACCCATAATATGAGAACAAAGCAATGTACATAAAGGGTACACATTGCATATTTCATTGTACTATTGTAGTTTTCCTTGGAGGATTCAATTTTGATTGTTTCGAGTTGTGATTCAGTGTTGCAATTTCGGTTTCAAAAAAGCCTTTAGGTAGAGCTGTATGTGCTCCTGCCATATTTAACAAGTTTTCCCCCTCTTCTTCTTAGACTTTAAGGTTTGGTGACTTTGTGAATGTTTCTGCAGTGTGGCTTTCCAATCTAAATCCCCTAAGAAGAAGAAATTGAAGTGGTTAGGGGCTGCAGGGCACCAATCAGATGTTATAGTATAAAATATAATAGCGTTCACTTGCTGAGTGAGAACAAGGGAATATAGAAGCCAGTATGCATTCCTTTGAGAAATATTGACTCTTTAAATACAAATAATAGATCTACAACATGGCAGCTTTTGTAGATCAGTGCACAGAGAGAAGGTCAGACTTGAAGTAACATATTACTAGTTGACAAAATTAGCCTCCTGGGGCTACTAAGCCTTCCCTCCAGCATTTCTTGACTTCACAACCTTAGATTTAAAAACTTAGCTTTTTTCCTCCCTCTATACAATATCCATACTATTATTTTCAATAACACTTCCATAAATAATTACATCGGCATGAATATTCCATTCCATGAATATTTCATTAATTGTATGGATATTGTAGATCTGGATAGTCCAGATCACATGGAAATTTCCTATTCATGTGACCGTAGTCAAGCTTACTGTGTGGGATGAGGGTCATGCTTGAAAGTGGAATAGGTCAGTAAAAAAATTCCAGACTATCAGTATTTATTACGTCTGTCCCACCTTTCTCCCACATTTGGGGGACTCAGATATATAAATACAACCAGATTAATAACAAGTACAAAAGGCAATGAAACATTAAGTATAAAACATTAAAAACATTTCAAAAACAATAACATTAAAAAACCACAAGATACAGTTAAAAACTGTTAAAATTAATGTAGCCCTCAGCAGCCCTCACATCATACAAAAGCCCTGGTGAAGAGAAAGGTCTTAAGACCCCATTGAAAACCTTATAAGGAGGGACCTTTTCTCAGTTTCAGGGGAAGCAAGTTCCAAAATTGGGGCACAACCACAGAAAAGGACCTATTACTAGCTACCACCACTCTCATCTCTCTTGGTGGTGGTACAGTCAAAAGGGCACCTTCAAATGACCTTAAGTGATGGGTCGGATTGTATGGATGAAGGCAGTCCCTCAAATATCCCAGACCCAAACCATATGTTAGAACCATAGAATATAAATAATGTGACATCAGAAAACATTATCACATGTTTAAATATATCTGTATATGTTATAGATGAGCAATGAGATGAATATGTCTGCCATGCAATATTAGTAGGTGGGTCATGAGCCAATTTCAGGTGGATCCCCATTCATTTTGATATGTATTCTACTTTTAACAAGGTTAAAAGCTGCATTTTGTGTGGACTTTAAAGCCAGCTCCTTTGGAGAGCATTTTGGGCCTCCAGCCCAAAACGAGAGACAAATACATTGTCTTTTGAATTCAAATGGTATATCTGCCGGGCTGGACACAAATTCCAATGCTATATGTTAAAGCAACAGATAAAGGGCAGATTTTCCATTCTGGGATCATCCTGATTCCAGAAAGGTATATGTCTATGTAGAGCAAGTGTGGCCCAAGTTAGAGGAGTCTCAGACATACAGATGGACAGACAGAATTCACCGTTTATTTATATAGATGTATTAGAGTGATGCTACTATGGAATACAACTGCATTTGGGGAAATGTTACAGATCTGTACTTGTAACAGGCTACAATAGAGGTATATGCTTTTAAATGATAGTCAATGGAATGTAGGTAAGTGTGGATAGGATTGCAGCTGTTGGGATGTTTGGGGAATCTTTTTTAACCAGTTAGCATCTGCTTGGGAGAGTTATTCTAGATCTTAAATAAATTTTTAAACTTTTTGAAAACTTTTAATTTACTCAGATAACTAACCTATTTGATTTCGTCATATGAGGAGGTGCTAAATGTGCTTGATGGTGTCACTAAATGTCATTTTTAGTTATGATATAGATTCCAGGTGACCACTTCTGGTGGGTCCTGGTGCTAAAAAGCTTCAGAACCACTCATATCACTGAAATTGGTGTTGACAGTGAGGGTGCTTGCCTACATCTCTCTCTATTACACTTTTCTTGTGTATAGGGAGCATGTAAGTTATGTGACATTTTGGAAGGGCTCTAGCTCTGTATGGTTAGCCTGGAAGGATGACAATATTGCGTATGAACCTACACTACTTACTTGAATATAAATCTCCATGGATTCCAATGTGCACCCCAATTTTAAAAGGCTTAAGATAAAAATGTTTACTGGAGTTTATAATATGCAGTTGCAAAGCAGGTGCAAAATTTAATTTTACTGCATATAACGATTTTACTGCATATAACAATAACAATATAACAAGCTATATGACAATATGACAATGGTTTTATGTTCTGATTTTTACCTACTTGCACTTCTTTATACAACAATGGGTATAATGTTACATATTTTATTACAATATAGTAAACTATTAAACTCAGGACTGACCAATACGTATAATCAAAATACCATATTTACTTGAATTTAATGCACCATCAAATCTACTGTGCACCCCAATTTTGGAGACTAAATTCAGCTGAAAAAGTGGGAATTAGATTTGAGTAAATAAGGTATTTAATATATGTATTTTGAACTGCTCTGTGTTGGGTCTGGCTACTCTGTCCGGCAGAATCTCAGAGCAGGGATCTCACAGTTACTATTTAAGTGGATGTGCCAGAGATCATGCCTAGGACTTTTTGCATGCATGTAAACTTCCACTGAGCTTTACTCCTTTCCCTGCAAGGAAAAAGAAAATTGCAGAAGGATTGGTGTATGTGATCAGTATGAATACACATGGATGTGCTGTGATCTTAGCTAAAATTTCAACAAGCAGATACCTCTATCTGCAATTTGTTCAGTCACAGTAGGAGAAAGATTGCATAGAGTATCATTGATATCTTTCATATGAAGATCACAGGTCTTTTACTTCCTGAATATACTAAAGTATATTCAGGTTTGTTAGAGAATGGAACTCATATTATTTTTATCTCCACCCTTTTGGCGTATAAATTGTGAATGAATATTTATTCTAGCTTCGTCTGGTTATCTGAAATATATTCCAGAGCATTTGGAAAACTTTCACAAATATTCTTTTAAAATCTAGACTTTTCAAGTTCTACCTAGGCCCAATCCGATGCAAAGTCTATGCCAGTAGATCTTGCAATCCGCTGCCCTGAATCCCAATACCAGCACCATAAAATCTGCACTATTGTTGTGTACTTTGGGGCCACCAGTGCAAATGGATTGAGATGTCATGTGTTTATCAGCAGCAAACACCACCTACTCCAGAGCAGGTAGGGGGAAGTTTCGGCCAGGCAGCTGGGCAGGCATGGAGCAGTTTGAGGGTGGGAAGGAGAGGAATTTGATGACAGCCGTACATACTAGGATCCTATTCCCCAATTCCCAGCCCAATACACCCATGATGTGTCTCAGACTTACACCTGCTAAATAGCAGTCACACATCTAAGGATACCTATCTAATGTCCTCCACCATGGAAAGCAATAAATACTCTGGTAGAGTGTGGGTTGGCTGGGGATAGGATTGGGCAGAAATATTTGTTTTTCTGACTCTCATAATGCCAACCTGTCTGACAAGACTGAAATTTTGGATTATTGAAACCATTAGTCCATATACAAAATGGCTTTCAAGAGAGCAGGTGCATCAGAAGACACTGCTCATTCAATCAAAAGTAATATAAAATGCTAAACAGCACAAATTATAATATGCAGAGGGAAAAATTGGATAATTATGAAAGCAGTCAAGGAGGCAGCTTCTCCTGTGATAGTTTTAAAGGGCAGATTTTTATATAATAGATGGCTTTTGTCCTTCTACACACAAAGAGAATGATGAAAATTGAGGAAATACATATCTTTTTCCAAAGTTACAGGAGAAAAATAGTGCTTAAGGGTCCAATGTTATCCAAATTTCTTGCACCATTTTTGCCCGAATGTAAAGGAATAATGGCTGAAAAGCAGTGAGGAAGAAGTTGAGAAGGAGAAGGCATTCTGTATTATTGATGAGAAAAAATAGGCATTGGCTGTTTGGAGCGCCTGGTATGAGGAACAGGGATCAAAGGAGGGGGAAAGTAATGAACATCAGACTCTGAGAATGCTACATTTTAAGAACTGCATAGAACTGGTAAAACTTCTGACAGTTTTGGCATATCCTTCACTGGGCCACTGTAAGAGGGCAGCAAAGATAAAAAAGAAATTATTATGTGAATTTCACAAATTGACTGGGCCTAGCCAGTTCTTTAGGTGCATATATTTTATCCATGGTATTGTACATAGTGGCTCAGTGGTTAAAGACGCTGTGCTCATTGCCACATAACCATGAGGCAGACCACGCTCATGGTTATGGCACGGCAACCTGTGGGAAACACATCAACCTTTACTTTTTATAAATTAGTAAAGTTTATTCCCTTTACATAATGGGAAACTGATGGGTGATGCATAACTTAAGATTTTTAAACATGCCTAGTACCTGTGCCTAGTCACTGGCACATTTCATTTTCAGGGAAAGTGCCACAGAAGAACCTATATCTTTAGGTATATGCCAGCATTTCTATTAGCCATGGTCCCTCAGCCATCCATATGCAAGATGCATGCACTGCCACAACCTACAAAAAAGATGCTGCACCATATTAAATGTACATATAGCTGGGCGAGATCAGTTTGCCTTGGATTTGCCCATTGTGGTCTGCCTGCCTCTCTCAGGTTTCATCAGACATCAGAAGGACACATCACACTTAAAAAGTACTGTGCCTTTTAATCAGAAGGCCAGGGTACGAGACCCGGGTCCCCACAAGACAGGCTGAGCTCCTGTCCTTAGCCCAGCTCTGTGATGCAGCTGGAACCAATGTATCGGTTCTGCTGTTCCATTGGACTATTTCAGTGGCGTGGAGAGGGGGGATTTGCTGCTTGGGTAACAGCCTATCCTCCATATCAATCTTCCCAGGCCTTCGTGCTTTGCATACAGCGTTGAGCACAATACCATAGTCTTTCAAGACTGATGGATGCCAAGTTTTAAGTTGCAGTTTCCTAATGGCTGGAGCATAGCCCAGTCTTCCTCATGACGTCTGCTGTGTTAAGCACACAATTTTTGAAACTAGCAATTAATTGGCAAGAACTATGAGAGCTCATCTTCTGCCTTATGAGGATGTCAGTTTTGTGCATGGAGGGAAATGTTGTTACGCATTTCAGACTCTGAATATATAATCTATATATATATATATATATATATATATATATATATATATAAGAGAAAAGTCACTCACTGACTGACTCACTCACTGACTCACTGATTCATCACCGCCCTGCCAAAACTGGTGGGCCTAGAAGTGTGAAATTTGGGGTGGGTGTTCCTTCCGTGACTGAGGGGTGCACTAAGAACCGGTTTTCAGAAATTTCAACCAGAAGGGGGTGAAAAGGGGCGCAATGCGTTTTCCTCCCTATACTTTGCATTGAGAATTGCTGACTCAGCAACATTCTGCCCCAACTGCTGGGCCTGAAGCATGGAATTCTGGGAGTTCCTTCTGTCACCTGAACTCCCACCAAGAACCATCTGGAGAAATTAACCCTTCAGGGGCTGAAAAGGGGGCAACGTGTTTCTGTCCTATACTTAACATGGGAGACTGAACAACATCCAGCCAGTTTGGTGCTCAGACCCTGGTGCACTGGGGGATGTTGTTTGGAGGAAGAGGTTGCGCTGGCGAGGATGCTGCGCAAGAGGGGAAATTGTGCATGAGGGGAAATTGTGCATGGGGGAAGTTGCGCATGTAGGAAAGTTGCGCAGGGGGGAAGTTGCACATGGGAGGAAGTTGCACACGGGGGAAGTTGCGCACTGGGAAAATTGCGCACGGGGAAAGTTGCGCATGGGAGGAAGTTGTGCACGGGGGAAAGTTGCGAACGGGGGAAGTTGCGCACGGGAGGAAAGTTGCGCATATGGGAAGTTGCGCATATGGAAAGTTGCACATGGGGGAAGTTGCGCATGGGAGGATGATGCACATGGAGGAAAGTTGTGCACGGGGAAAGTTGCGCACGGAGGAGGTTGCGCATGGGGGAAGTTGCGCATGGGGGAAGTTGCGCATGAGAGGAAAGTTGCAAATGGGGGAAGTTGCGCATGGGGGGATGATGCGCATGGGGGGATGATGCGCATGGGGGAAATTGCGCATGGAGGAAGTTGCGAATGGGGGAAGTTGCGCATGGGGGAAGTTGCGTATGGGAGGAAAGTTGCGCATATGGGAAGTTCCGCATGGGGGAAGTTGCGCATGGGGATGATGCACGTGGAGGAAAGTTGTGATGGGGAAGTTGCGCCTGGGGGAAGTTGCGCCTGGGGGGAAGTTGCGCCTGGGGACAGTTGTGCATGGGAGGAAAGTTGCGCATGGGGGGAAGTTGTGTATGGGGGAAGTTGTGCATGGGGGGAAGTTGTGCATTGAGTGAAGTTGCGCATGGGGAAAGTTGCCCATGGGGAAAGTTCCGCATGGAGAAAGTTGCACATGGAGAAAGTTGTGCATGGGGTTTGATGCGCATGGGGGAAGTTGTGCATGGGGGGTTGATGTGCATGGGGGAAGTTGTGCATGGGGTAACTTGTGCATGCTGGGTTGATGCGCCTGGGTGAAGTTGCGCTTGGGGGGGTTGATGTGTATGGGGGAAGTTGCGCATGGGGGGTTGTTACGCCTGGGGGAAAGTTATCCATGGGGGGTTGATGTATATGGGGGGATGGCATACGGGGGAATTCTACTCCCGCAACGCAGGTACGCCTTTTGCTAGTATATACCTATATTTGACAACATATATACCTATATTTGACAACAATATATATCTGACAACAAATATATTTGAAAATATAAACCTATATTTGACAACAAAAGTAGGCAGAGATGTATTGGGAAAAGTCATTGGTCAGAAGTCTCAATGTTTCTTTCTGCCCTATTGAGCAATAATGAATTCCAGCCTGAGACATGATGAATAGTCTAATAGCTACCGTAAAAGAGATTCTGAAAACTGACAGCTGACAGGATTTTTCAAAGCTCCACTCACCCCAAAGAACCCAGGCTGAGGCCCAGATCTTCTGGGAAGCCAGTCTGCCCAAACTACCGTATGATTTAAAATTCATTTCACTGCATATCAAGGGAATCTATTCCTCTCTGTTGGGCAAATAAGGAGCAAAGTAAAACTGACAGACAGTGCCCATATTGTTTGGTCGTTTTTGACAGTTTACAAAGGCTATTGAGCACCAGGTTCAATTATTTGAAAGCTTCAGAAACGTATTCAAAAAGCTGTCATTCTTGCCCCTGTCACAAGCGCACACCGTTATCCACTCGGAAAGAGAGAAGCTCAGGTGAAGGATAAGAATTAATGGTTAAGTAGGGCAAAGGAAAAAATGTGAAGCTAAAAGAACTTGTTTATTGGGGTATGGGAAATCATTTCTTTTTACGACATGGATTATTTTCGTCAAGCCTAACCACACTTTCCTGGGAGTTAATACAACTGAACACAATGGGACTTAATTTTAAGGAGATATGCTTAGGATTCCACTTTTAAGACTATTGTTCTAATTGGATGCTTTACTAAGCGGGGATCTAGTACAGTGATGGGATTCAAAGAAATTAACAACTGGTTCTATGCCCATCTGGCAGCCACTTTTAAATAGCTATTTTTAAACTTTATATGTCCTATATCTAGTTAACAACCGGTTCTATAGAGTAGGTGCAAACCTGCTGGAGCCCACCACTGATCTAGTAAATAAGAAATGCAGGCAGTTAAAGATAGTGTGTTGAGCAGTACCAGATCACGGTGGAAAACAAGGATCCAAGCAACAGTTTTAGGGCTTCCTAATCCATTGTTGGTACTGACTCTTTTAAATGAAATTTAACCTTTATCTGAAGGAAAAACAAATGACAATTTTCTAGAGCAACCAAATGAATTTTTATGAGACGAGAGAAATTTCTCAAAGTTCAATGAATCAACAGCTCAGTTCTGAAGATCCTCTTTTAAATCTTTCTTTTGGATGGGTTCCTGGTTCTACAGAAGAAGGGCTCAATCCTTACAAAATTAGCCCGGCCTAATTCACATGGCATAATTTTCCATGGTAGTGTGAGGAGGTTGTTGTGTGCCTATGCAATGGTCTAACCGCCTCATGAGTGGGGCAGAAGTGCCTTAAGGCACTTTTGTGACATCTTCAGGTCAGCACAGTACTTACGCCAGGGCTTATGCCAGCATAAGTGGATTTTAGGATTGCAGCCTATGGTCCTAAACTTGTTCTCTTCAGTGCCAGAGCTCCTTGTGCCGTAAAGCACTTTTGAACTAATGGAAAGGATGCTTGGGGGCTTGAGCACTTGAATGACACATCACTGGAGTGCCAAGTGGGAAATTTCACCCTCCCTGAAAGGCTGTCGAGGCTTTCTGTAGCAAGGGCAGGAGGAGGGAAGAATTGGACCCGTGGTGGGCAGAGATGGTGGCAGACTCTGCCACTGTATCCTGTGCTCCCTTTCAGGACAAGAAACACCTTTCAAGCCAAGAAACCTGACAGTTTTCCTTGGTCTTTTGCCCACTCAATAGTGAGTGCAGATCTGAGAAGACCCATTGGGGGTGCCATTACTCAACAGGGGAATTTTCCCCCTTAAACCGAGATCTCTTGCCCTACTGGATACACTGGTAGCCATTTTGGTGCCACTGTAGCCTGGCGTGCTGGGGATGGACAGGATTGGGCTGTAAATGATTATTGTTAAATTGGCTTGTGTACTGGATGTACATGTCAAAATGGTAGTGAATCTCCTTCCATACTTCAAAATTTCTTCATCCATAAACCTGAAAATCTGAAAGGGTGCATCTCCATCTGCGACAACACTACGGGTGCAATCCAGAGTAACTACGGGGAGTCCTTGCTCCGGTGTAAGAACAATTTGCTCTGGATTGCAATATGAATTTCCCATAGGTTTTCACTAGATGGTGCAGTAATTACAGGTGCACGTAATGTCTCTTACGTGCTCCCATAGTTAAACTGGATTGTAGGGTTAGTGCTGCACCTAGATATTGGCTGAAACAGGGTTTCAGCTGGGATAGTAGTTCTTGCTGTTCCAACCTAAATCCTGGGAAAACTCAATAGAAGAATGCTGTTTTGGGGAAATCTCTGTCCTAGTGTTTCCTTTAGAAGTGGCTGTCTGGGAAGACAGACTAACTTCCTTCTGCATGAAACCAGTCAGGCTTAGATAGATACACTAAAATGAGTTTCTTTTAGAAAAGGAATAAAAGAAAAGGCAAAACTAACGCAATTAGGGAAGCATGGAATGACAAAGATGATTAGGTGAGAGCAAAGATTGACCTAGAAGGTCAATCTGAAAATAGAACAAAACATTAAGTGCTAGATTAAGAGGTCAAGGCAAATGAGCAAAAAGGGACATGTGCTCCTGCTTTTTTATAACATAGGGACATTAATTAACAAGATTTTACCATGGACCTATGGACATTAATTAACAAGATTTTACTATGGATACTGAGGGATGATTTTTCAATTTTGAGAAGTCAATGTTCAACCAACTAGATCAAATCCAAGTTTTTTATTATCAGTTAGGAGAAGGAAAGAGTAAATCATAATAATGACAAAAGTAAACATTCTGATGCATCAGATGTGCCTCAGAGGTGATTTAAAGGTCTAAAACCACTGGTGGGCCCAGGCCGTTTTGGTCTGGTTCTTGGGAACCGGTTGTTCCCATTTCCCCACCGTTACCGAACCGGTAGCGGCAGGGCCCCCCAAAACTGGCCGAACTGGTTCGCTGGCATGGCACGCAGCAGTAGCCAGCTGAGCATCTTTTTATTTTTTAATTTGCCGCTCCTAGCGGCAGTCCAGCGAAGTGCCCCAGAAGCCTCAGTGCTGTTCTTTTCCCAGCCGCTGAGGCTTCTGGGGTGCTTCGCCGGACTGCTGCTAGGAGCAGCAAATTTAAAAATAAAAAGATGCCCAGCTGGCTGCTGCAGCCTCAGAGCACCATCTTATGCAGGTCTACTCAGAAGTAAGCCGCATGCTAGTCAATGGGGCTTACTCCCAGGGCAGAGTGGAAAGGACTGCAGACTCAGAGCACCATCCTATGCAGGTCTACTCAGAATTAAGCCGCATGCTAGTCAATGGGGCTTACTCCCAGAGCGGAGTGGAAAGGACTGCAGACTCAGAGCACCATCCTATGCAGGTCTACTCAGAAGTAAGCTGCATGCTAGTCAATGGGGCTTACTCCCAGGGCGGAGTGGAAAGGACTGCAGCCTCAGAGCACCATCCTATGCAGGTCTACTCAGGAGTAAGCCGCATACTTAATTTTTAAATTTTTTTAATTTTTTTTAAATTCCCCTTTAAATTCTCCCTGGCCCTGCCCCTGACCTCGGCCCTGCCCCCTGACACAGCCTAGCCCCGCCCACTTCCGTAGAACCGGTTGTTAGGGCAGGCTGGGCCCATCACTGTCTAAAACACGTGAAATAGACAAAGTCTAGGTAAAATGAGATGTCTCTGTGTATGACGAATTAGAACCCGAAACAGTCCAACTGCAGAGATGGGGGGTTTAATTCTATCCAACTTCCCAGCACTGATGCAGCTGCAGTGCAGCCCTGAGGTAAGAGAATAAATGTCTTCGTACCTTAAATATTCTTCTGACTGTTTTCACACTGCAGTATACATCCCACTGACAGTATACATCAATACTGGAAATTTAGATAGAAGGGGCATCCCCTCGAAGTGGGAGCCTCCATAGGAACAGGAATGGAAGAGTGAAGCTGCTGACATTTCCACCTCCTGATGGAGGTAGAACCTGGAAGTGTCTGCCTTGTATTCTTCTTGGCATAGTGCCAGTGGCATGTGCTCTTCGGACTGCATGCTAGTTCCTCCTCTGCCTCTGCCTTTTTATTCATAAGGAGATAACACTTTATTCATTGGTGCTTTCTCACAGGCAAGTGTACTTGGGGTTGCAGTTGTAATCACGAAAAACTTGTCTCATTAATTTCACTGGTACTTAGATATGATTGTATTAGAAGACAATAGAGTTTGCAGCTGTACTTTAAGTATGATCTCATCCTCCTCCTCCTCCTCCTCCTCCTCCTCCTCATCAATTTGACTGTGAAAATCAATCAATCATCTTAGGTCCTTAGTAAGGGCTTGAACTGTTGAGTTTTCACCAGTCAATGGCTGCAAATCAAAGATTAACCAATATATAAGAATAAGAATAAATAGAAGGACAAACTGACTTCAAAACCTACCTCAGAATCCAGGATGTTAAATACATCTTTATTGCTCTCTTATATACTGAAATGCAAATGCTGCTTTTTAGGATTAGATCTCCAAATCCCCATTTACATTTTAAGCATACCATCTTCCGAGATAAATATGCCAGTCTTAATCATACACATCTTTCGAACTGAAAATTGCAGATTACCAATCACAGCAGACAGATTTTACCATAAAAAAATCTTCAAAAATTAACTGGAGTTTTGAGTCAAGATGATTGAAAAATGGAAAATTAATTCAAAAATGCATAACACTACGATGTTTTCATATATTATATTTTAGAGAGGTTATCCACTATGTATCTTGAGGTCCTTTCTCAGTCCTTCTTTACTACTGGGGTGACTGGGAAGGCCCTGCAGAATGGTGGAGGGAGCCCCAGTGCAGTCTCATCCCATATGGTCTGTTGATATCCAAGTACTGAGGAAAAGAACCACAACTGTGCAACAATAATAACATGAACATGCTGTCTGGTCCTTAGGAACTCATACTAACAATTAAAATTTGATATCTTCTTGGGGCGTTTTGAGAAAAGCTATGGCTTATTTATGACAGGAGATCACTTTGGCTCTTGGCTATTGCTGCAGTACAGAATGAAATACAAAATACAATTTCTCAATATGGTTTTATCTTCTAACAATGTTGTCTTCATGAATTGAGAAGTGTATTAGAGTGCTGAAATGTTGGCTGTATTAGTGTTGGAAATCAGAGAAACTCAGATTCAAAGCCCCGTGCATCCATAATGCTCACTAGATGACTCTTGGTGCAATCCTAATCTAGGCTGCCACAACTCATTGATCACAAATGATCTTCCCATTCCTGTGGTGATGTAGGGAGGCAAGGGAATGTCTGCACTGGCCTAACTCTCCTCCAGGAGTGGTGCAGAAGTGCCATATAGCACTTTTGTGACATACCTAGGACAGCATGGTACTTGTGCTGGGGTTTATGCAAGCCAAAGTGGAGGTTAGAATTGTAGCCTTTGGAATACCATGTATGCCACCTTGACCTCCTTGAAAGGAAAACATAAAAATGTATTAAAACAATGAAACTGTTCTGCTGATAAAAACTGGTAATTGCTTCAGAAATGCACCAGTGTTATTCCTATACACATATATTTAAACTGGACCAACTCATCAGTTAAAACACAGATGATTAGTGCTGAGGTTTGGCAACCAACCCAGCTGCATGGCAGGGAAAAGCAAACAGGCTAGTTTGGTTACCATTGGCCTGGTGACATGGCATGATGGGAAGTGTTGGCCTGGTTTTTTTGGCAATGGCCAAGGTTTCCTTTGCTAGTGCCACATTCAGCAAAACAGAAACCATTGGCTCCGTTGCATTGGTGACAGACACATTCTCTTTCTTTGTTGCAAGCCCAGAGGTGTATTACAATCGGGCTGACTTACGGCAAAATGTCTAGCCAAACAAGCGGACTCCACCCAGCCAGGAATAACACTAAGATTATTATTATTTTTATTTAGATGGCATTTTTCTAGAACTGTCCTACTTTTTACCTACACTTTTTCCAGTATAAAAGTCTTCCTGAAAGTTATTGTTTGGAGGAATCTGACAAATGTTTTACTGACAGTCAGACAGCATGGGGATATGATAAAACAGAAACAATACAATATGAATACTGGACAGAGTTATATCTGGGGAACATAACCTGTAAATTAAAAAAATAGTCACATTAAACTAGCAAGTAGAGTAAACATGTATCTAGTGGCTAAGACACTGTGCCTGTTAACCAGCAGGCCAGGGTTCGATTCCCGGGTTGGCCCCATGTGAGCCAGACTGGGATACTTATACCAGGTATAACATGGAGCCGATGGGGGTCCATCTAGGGGAAAGCCTGAAGATTTGGGAGCGCCCCAACTACCCTCCCTTGGATATACAGACTTTTCCAGACTCTGTGGAGGTGTGGAGGATGGAGGACATGGTGGAACTGTGGAGGACCGGGAGGAGAGGGGGCCCGCCTTGTAGAGGCATAACTGTTGGACCCTCGACCCGGTGGTATGCACGTGGAGGAGTGGCGTCGCTGGTGGGAATCTGGCGGGAAGAGATGGGAGGCGGGGTCAGAGATATAAGGGAGCTGGAGGGAAAGGAGCGGGAACCACTCTGGCGGGAGGATTTGCCCTGGAAGGAGCCTGGAACGTACAGGGCTTGAAGGGACAATCCCGGGCCGGTAGAAGTGGCATGGAACCCCATCCCTGAAAGAGAAGATAAAGAGGAGGCAGCTGCGAACGGAGGGAGACAGTCGCTGGCGAGAGGTCGGATGACAGGTCCAGAGACGAGCGCTGTCCCCTTCAGACGAGGGAGTGAAGATATCAGTGAACCCCTTCCTAAAGAGAGAGGAGAGGAAGGAATGTAAGGAATGTAAGGAATGTCTCATCTAAAGTTGGACTTTTGTTTCACATGTTACTTACCTGTTGTGGGAGGTGTCGGGAACGTTGTGTTGGAACCTGTAAGAAAGAAGCCTCAAATGAGTTACCTTGCAACCATTACGCTCTGTACCCAGTAAACATGCTTCCCTTTCGTACTTACCTGTGAGTGACTCTTCTTCGGGATGTATACATTGGGAGAGGATGATGATGACACCACTCAGATCTCGGTGGTTCTGGAAGATCCGTCCACTGATAGCGGGGGGGGGGGGCTAGAAGGAAGGTTAGTAGTGTACCCCACAAGACAGAGTCAGCTCCTGTCCTTAGCCCAGCTCTGCAACGCCTGCTGGATCCAATTGTATTGGCTCTGCCTTTCCATTGGACTAATTCAGTGGTGTGGAGAGGGGGGATTTGCTGCTTGGGTAACAGCCTATCCTCCAAAACAATCTAACCCAGGCTTTCATGCTTCGCATGCAGCGTATGCAGCGCTGACACGATACCATAGTCTTTCAAGACTGACGGAGGCCTGCTTTTTTTTTTTAACCTGTCCCTGAGGCAAGCCTGGAAGGTTGGAGTAAACTGATGTATCAGGCTGCAATCCTATGTGTACTTTCCTGGGAGTAAAGCAGGCCTCTGTCAGTCTTGAAAGACTATGGTATCGTGCTCTCCACGCCACTGAATTAGTCCAATGGAAAGGCAGAGCCAATATGATTGGATCCAGCTGCATCGCAGAGCTGGGCTAAGGACAGGAGCTCACCCTGTCTTGTTGGGCCAACCCGGGTCTCAAACCCTGGCCTGCTGGTTAACAGGCACAGTGTCTTAACCACTTGCACCACCCACACCATGAGAGTAAGCTCACACCATGGGAGTAAGCTCCATGAAACACAATAGAACTTACTTCTGAGTAGACACGTTTGGGATTATGTTGTGACTGGCTTGTTAATACTCTTATTACGAGCAAAAAATAACCAGCAAAGCTGCCTGAAAGGATACAAAAAGGAACCACTTAACATTTAATGAAAACCATTGTCTGAGGCAGAAATGTGAAAAGGGTTCTCTTAAAGGGCTTTCTGCTCACTAAGCAGACTACAAAGCAATCCTTTCATAGAATATCCACTGGAGACGAGGAACATGGCAGGCATATGTCCATTAGCTATATACATAAATCCCATTTAGAGTGGAGAACATGCCGCAGAAATGTCCTCTGCCTAATGACTTGGGGAGATGAATCAGGAAAGAGGTATCCCCAAACACATGCTCTTCACTATGCGCCAGACCACACAATACTTTGACAGGCTCCAGGGTGACATATAGAATGGAGGACAGAGTGCCTCTACCTTTACGCATTGCATGGAAGAGGGAGTTCAGATAGGTGTAGCTCAAGTAGAAATGTTTGAAAAGCAGCACCTGCCTCAATTCCCACTTCTAAATGCAATGGTTAAAGGTAGAGGCACTGTCCTCCATTCTATATGGTCACCCTGAGTCCCACTTGAACACATGAGTACCTATACCTCCTCCTTAATGTAGTCTGAATTGGCCCATGGTGGATATTAAAAGAGCTGTGGTGTTCAGACTAAAACGGCTGTCTGACAAAGCATTCATCCTATGCATGTTTACTGGGAAGTCAATCCCACTGTGTCCATTGGGGCGTCCTCATTTGTTAGTGGAGAGAGAGACAAAGAGATGATCCTTTTCATTTTGGACGAAAACCCTACAAATAAATAGAGAAGTGGAACTGCTTGTAATCACAAATGCATAAAGCACCTCCTTTGCTTGTGGATATGAAAAATCAATTGCAAGTAGGAGGTATAGATATTTAGAGGCACAGAAGGAGTGAAGAATTAAATCAGACTTGGGGAATATAAATGTTCCTACCTCGTAGCATAGCAACAGATTTCAGAGGGGCTCATAAGGTGCATATGGTCAGTAGAGGGCGGTGTTGAACTATGATTTAATAGGATTACTGCTGAAATCCTAACAAAACTGAAAACTTCCCTAGTTTGCACACTATAATTAAATCTATCTGCATTCAAAGAGACTCATTGACAGGTTATATTTTTTGTTTATTTATTTTTTTGCGGGGGAGGGGAGGAAACACTGACATAATTTTTTTGCCTTCTCAGACCAAAATTTATCTACTTTCCAAAATAGCACTTGTTTTTAAATCTCCCTTCCTCCCGTGTAACAATTTCCCATCGTTTCTAAACTGTAACAGGTAGTATACATAACTTCAAAATAGCATCAAGGAGAGAAACTGTCACATTAGACACAGGATTAATGCAAGGCTTACAGTTTCTGTAGGAAAGTCTAGACTACAGCATAAAACAAAGAATAGGTTTGGCCTTTTAATAATGTAGATCACAATCTATCCCCATCCCCAGTATTTAGAGGGTTAAAACATGTTGTTGAGTGTGAAACTTCTCTATTTAAGATGGGTCATGTTTCATATCCTCTCCCAAACAGCAGCACTCCCTGTTTTAACTGTCTTCTTTAGCGGTCTTCAGCAATCTTCTCTGGGCAAGAGAAGAGGCCAAAGGCCAATTAGTGAGTCAACTGTTCCTTGTCGTTCTTCTTTTTATTCACTAGTGGGAATATAATTATGTTAGTACAAATAGTACTTTTATATCAGACGTTCAAAACCCTCCACATACTGTACTTTATTTCAGTATTGCTTTCAACAGTCCTTTAAGATAAGCCAGCAATTGTCTCTTTATAGGTGCAGTCCCTCTTTTTCAAAGCAGAAAGAGGAAGAGAAAGCCGAAAGGAAGGGAAAGGCCAAGAAGAAAAGGAGAAGAAGGATGATCCTGTGCCAGTTAAGAAAATAAAGAGCCTACGTTGGATTATTTATTTGCTGGCTCCAATGTTCTCGCTCCAAGTGTCATGACTCTTCCCCTTTATGCAGGTTTCTTCTTCTGTATTGGGTGTATTGCGCCGGGAAAGGGAGAATAGAATCCTATTTGCATGGCTGTCATCAAGATCCTCCTCTTCCCACCCTTGAACTGCTCCATGCCTACCCCCACTACCTGCCCCAAACTCCCCCCTACCTGCTATGTAGTAGGCTGTGTTTGCTGCTGATAAACATATGGGATCTCCATACATTTGCACTGGTGACCCTAAAGTACATAACAATAGTGCAGATTTTATGGTGCTGGTATTGGAATTCATGGCAACAAATTGCAAGATCCACTGGCATAGACATACGGAATGGAAGACAAAGTACCTCTACCTTTAACCTTTGCATAGAAGAGGTAATTTAGGCAGGTGTTGATGCTGTTCTTCTTCTTCATTTTACAGATATGGAAAGAAAGGAGGAAAAGACAGTATGTATCTAAAGGTGTAAATCTAAAGCAGTGATTTTCTACCATTCTCATCTCATAGCACACCAACAAGGCAGTTTTTTTACCACTAACAAGGCATACCAATTGTATTATGAACCAGCAAAAATGTACCCACATTGTGAGAGTAAAATTCCACCCGTACGCCATCCCCTCACTGCATATCAAACCCCCATGCACATTGTATCCCCATGTGCAACACCCCATGTGCACCATCCTTGCATGCACATCATCCCCCATGTGAAACACCCCCATGCGCACCGTCCGTCCTGCACATCATCCCCCATGTGCACCATCCCTCCATGCACAACACCCCCTCTGTGCACCGTCCCATGTGCACCATCCCTCCATGCACATCATTCCTCCATGAGTATCAACCCCCCAGAACACCATCCCCCCATTTGTACCATCCCCCCATGCACACCCTCACCCCTTGTATACCCTCCCTCCCAGTAAATCAGCTGGATGTTGATCAGTCAGTCTTCAGTGTTAAGTATAGGACAAAAACATGTTGTACCACTTTTCACCCCCTTAAGGGTTAAATTTATCAATATTGATTCTTGGTGGGTGTTGAAGTGACAGAAGGAGCACCCTCCCAAATTTCATGCTTCCAGTCCAGAGGTTAGGGCAGAGTGTCCCTCAGTCAGGGCTTCTTCAATGTAAAGTATAGGGAGGAAAATGTGTTGTGCCCCTTTTCACTCCCTTCTGCTTGGAATTTTCAAAAACCTGTTCTTTGTGGGTGTCTCCACCATGGAAGGAATACCCCTCCCTCCAATTTCATGCTTCTAGGCCCAGTGGTTTTGGCTGGCCGTTGAGTCAGTCAGTTTTATTTATATAGATAAATGTGCCTCCCTAAAGTCCCATGGCATACATGTGGACCATGCACGGCACACCAGTGCACCACAGCACAGTGATTGAAAATCAATTATTTAAAGAGTTTGTAATAATCATAAAATATTCGAGTTGAAAGCACCCTTGCATGTTATGTAGTCCAATGCCTTGCACAATGCTGGCATGATTAAAATCCCAGTGTATTATTATATATGCAATGTATTATTAAAAGTTCAAACTTGATTTCATTATTATACCTCTTTATCTAACTCAGGGGTGTCCAAACATTTTGGCAGGAGGACCACATGATACTGTGTCAGGATCCAGAAATATGATACATGATCTCTGAGACTGTATCAGGGTCTGGAAAAATGATTTACATTTCAAATTTGAATAAATTTACATATAAGTCTGGAGACAGATCTGGAGGATTATAAGACCTGCATGTGGACAGATGGAGGGACTTACCACAGGTCATTTTGAGGCTCACTGTGGGTCACATCAGGCCCCCAGGCCAGAATTTGGATACCCCTGAATTCCTACACTATTCACTTGGAATGTGTCCTTTCCCAGTTCAGTTGAAGTGAACTGTTTGACTGTATCTGGAAAATAGTCTGTCGGGAATCGGCTGTGTTACCCCACGGTAACTAATAAAATAGGCTGGAGCAAATACATCTTCTTCAGGGTCCACATCAATCATGCAGAGATCTTATCCGTTGGAGCAGCTCCTACCAATCTTTACCATATGTCTTGTCTATCACCATATGATGAATCAGCCCTTTGGTTCCCATAGCAATCCTGAAGAGCAATTTCACTGTTTCCATCTTTTAATGAAGAATGATGTGCTTAATCATTTGGAATCAAATTAAAGTCTTATTAGTTTGCACATGAACTTCAAAACAAAATTCTACCAATTCATATTATATCCCTTTCGCTTGCATATATTAAATACCAACCCTCAAGAACAACCAGAGGCCAATTCTGGAAAGTGATATATACGCTTCTGAGATGCAGCACCTAAACAAATCACTGGGGGAAAGGAATAATTAAAACTGCAGTGAATCATGTATAGTCTCTATCCTAATTCTAATCGGCGCTAAAAATACAGACATCCACCAGGTCTCTTTATTGCTGACGATCAGATTTGCAGTCCATCATTTTGAATGGCAAACACCAAATGCCACTTTCAAAATAACAAGTTTATTTTTATAAAAAAACAAATGGGTACACCTGCTGCTGAAATATCCATCATCGGAGCTGTGTTTGTATCTACAAAACCACTTTGTAGCTTTAATTTTCCAAGCACTTGTCTTGAAATTGTTGCCCATTCAGTGTTCCTGGTTTTGTCTACAGATATTGGAATTTTAAACACCCAACTCTCAAAAGAGTAAACAGGAGTTCCTGTTCAGGTGAAGGATGGAGTAATGGTGGCCAAGCTGAACAGTGGCAATCTCTGAATCCTGGGTACCAGAGGTGTTTTTGAGGTAGGGGGTACTCACTGGTACTGTATACCAGCATCTCTGTGGCTCTCGAGTAATCATGCCTGCGATGCCAAATAACATCTTCATGGTGAGTACCCCATCTTTATTTTTAGAAAACAGCACTGCGCAGTACTAGGGAGAGTGGTAGGATCCAGTGAATCATCAGCAGGGAGGAATGGGCACTCAGGGGATTCAGTGCATAGCTTTACCCTAGCAAATTAATGGTGATGTCGCTTCTACCTTGGTACAAATCATCTCTACCTTGGTACAAATCATCTCTATTCAGGCATTTCCCTTTATGCATTTGAACTGAGCTCCATCTATGGACTGCACCCTTGATGCTAATGTGTCTATGGGCACAATCCAGAATAACTACGGGGAGTCCTTGCTCTGGTGCAAGAACAATTTACTCTAGATTGCAATATGAATTTCCCATAGGTTTTCACTAGGTGGTGCCATATCTACGGGTGCACATAAGTTACTCTTACGTGCTCCCTTAGTTACTCTGGATTGTAGGGTATGAGCCATTCACAGTGAAGAGCACATTCTTCCAATCATGGGGAGAAACTCACCACATGTTTAACATTTTTCTCTGCAGATAAATGGTGAACAGGAAGGGGTATAATCAGTGCAATGTTGGTTAAAGTCAAGGCCAAAGTATTTGGCTACAGCTCCCCACCCAACAGACACATACTTGCTTTCCACAGTATTTGGTGCCTGGGTGCATCTCTTTCACTCTCAACCTCATTGGATCCAAGTAGGTCAGCAAACTGGGGCTCCAGCCACTACTCTCTCCGGACACCGGCACCATTAGCAGTTTTGCTGCTGGGACAAATAACAGTTGTGAAGAGCTGTAATCCAGAATTGTGTAATCCAGAATTTCACCAATTTTTTTATTAAAAATACCTGGGGGTGACATCACTTCTGGTTGTGACATTACTTTCAGATCAACATTTTAAGCTTTGCACCAGGCTAAATGATCATTAGCTACATCACTGAATTTCCCAATTACTGCAGTGACGTGGCAAGGCTGGCAAATATCTGTGCACTGGCCTATCCTCCCCAAAATGGTGACACCTCGAGGCAAGCAAAGATCTAACCAGAGGTTAGGATTCTTCTGCGACTGAATTAGAGGCGGACAAAAGGGGTCCAGCCCATTTACCATTAGGTAGAGGGCATAATCTTAACCAAATTAAGCCAGCCTAACTCACCTAAAATATCTTCCCATAGTGGTGTGGGGAAGTAGACGTATGCCTGTGCACTAGCCTAACCCCTCAGGACTGGGTCAGATGTACCTTATGGCACATTTGTGATACCCCTGGGTCAGCACGGGACTTATGTCTTGGCTCATGCCATCCTAACTGGAGATCAGGATTGCAGCCTTAGAGCTCAAGCCTATTCATAATTACTCAGCAGTAAATCACTTTGTAGTTAATGGGCCTACTCCCAGGTAAGTATGGATAAAATTACAGCATTAGAAAGATAGCCATTGATTAGCTAAAGTCCCAGGGGTTAACACTGTAGATCTCATGAAGAAACTCTTATTTTCATCTGTAATTTCATCACTGTTTGGGTCCTCTGTGGTCTCACCCCTCCGAAGAATGATATTTAAAGTCATACATATTTTGGTCCTTATGAAAACTATTTATTTTCTCTCAATAGCTGATGCATTACATTTTTAAGGCAGCGCTAAACCAAATATCGTAATTTGAAGGCTTAAAATAAACAGACCAACTCCCTAGGTTCGGAATTGTCCCCACTGTGGCAAACAGTAGATTAGATTGACCTGACTACTGAAGAGGAAAGTAGCTTCTCTCATCTTCCATATCTTATTGTGTACTGTTGGGATTTGGCTGTGCTCTGGAATACAAATACTGGGTTGCAAGAGAAGCAAGCAAAGTTATTGATTTCTCTTCAGTGAAGAATAAATAGGGTAAATGCAGCTGTTTAATATTTGCATTACTAATTTCAAAATCAATGGGACAATTAATGGTGACATGGAAAAGTACGGTCTTTGCATTCTTAAAACAAGTGTCAAGGAAAGCTGACATTTCTCATTTTTTTCAACCAACGCTATGCATTAGACAATTATTAGAAGTAAGCATTTGTAATTAAGAAAACAAGTCCAGTTTTAGATTATTTATAAGTTTAATTTTTTACAAGTTGTATAACCTATTCTAACAATCAATAACCTGATTTTTCAAGTTGCTTAAATAAAAGAGAGACTCTTGTGCTAGACTAAAAGAGCGCATGTCGAATTTTAGTCTGAACGCACTATGATGACAAGCGTGATTTGTACAGAACTGCAGTCACTAGTGAGTCATGCACACACTGGCCATGTGCCATGTGTTAACATATGTTCCAGGCTTGTCTGAGGAAGGAAGTATCAAACATGGTGAGAGACTCAGTGCAGTGTGGAAATCCAAAACCTATGGTTAGACATTACATAGTGAAACTCTCCCCATGTTCAGAGTTACACTTCATAGTGAATCATTGGCAACAGAGATAAGATTTGACATGGCTATCAAACATGCTCCTGAAACAGTGTACGTAGACAAAGAATGTGACTTGAAGTGCCTCAATGGGTATCTTTTATCCTAATTCTACCCACATATAAATTTACCCAAACCTTTCAACCAAAAACCCTTGGTTAACTGCATTCGATTAGCAATCCTCTTAAGTAATTTCCAATGTGTGATTGAGCTATAGAGTAGCACACAGTTATATTATTGGCATAATGAAAGTCATTGGTACAGAAGTCATCATCATTGGCATCCTTCAGTCTCAAAAGACTATGGTATCGTGATCTGAAAGGAAGTCCTAAAACAGCATCTAGTATGACTAAAAAGGACAATTCAAGAGTGGAAATCCCTTCCACACTGAGGACAGATACAGTCTGTCCCCTGCCCAGTCTCCAGATTTCACTGATTCCGGGAATGCCTCTTTGCCTCAGACTTCTCAGGTACAGAAGTACTGATGATGATTCATAATTCGCTTATCAAAACTAACCAAATATTCTTTATAAGTTCAATAATGAATAACTTTTAAACTTGGGCTTAAGGGAATCTATATTTTGAGTCTTTAACATTCAAATACGAACATTTTTGGATGAATCTTTGAGTTCTCGGATATTATTTGATCAGGGATGGATGATGCTAATGAATCTTGGATGATAGTTTCTTCTTCTTTGTTGCTTCCTCCCTCTCCTAGCAGACTGCATACCACTAAGGCAAGAATCAAAGATGTTGTGGACCAATGCAACACCCCATACTGGGGTGTTTGAATTTAAATTTTTAATATCAGCGACCCTCATTATTCACAGGAATTCTGTTCCCTGGACCCCTCTGGATAAGGACAATCATGGGTATACAAAACCTTCAATTACCCCCAAACATCTCTGAACTCTGGTCACTCTGGAGTAACTTTCTGAAGCCTACAATGGTCATGGGCATCTACCCACAGTCTTTGGGCTTCAGAATGAAGCATGGACCCATTTAAAGGCAATGTCCAGTTTACAGCAAAAACTGATAGTTACCACAAATGGATCCAAGACTTCATTTTGAAGACAACAGACGCTGCAGGAAGATGTATGTGGCCTTTGTAGGCTTCAAAAGAGCCTCCAGTGGTGATAAGAGCACAGCTTTTCTTGCCTCCGGAGGATCCAGGCTGGCCTGCACTATGGGTTCAGGAACCCGCAGATGATGAAATCCAGGATACTAGCCCATGGATAGGGACGTGCAAACAGCAAGGTTATTTTTCCTGACAAAGGAGAACATCCCTTTGGAAAAATAACCTTGCCTTTTGCAGATCCCTTCCCATGGATAATGTGGGCCAACTTTAAGTAGAAAAATAATTAGAGATTTATTTATAGAGAAGATGTTTGGTTTGCTGCGTTAGCTGCCATTTGCAGCCACAGACCATGGGTTGGGAACCAGTGGTAAAAGGCTATGGTATTTGGGCCTTTTCAGGAAGAAAATATTCCAAGCAAACCATACTGCTTAGCAGATTGGGGAGAAAATTGTAAGAGAAGTCAATGGCCAAGTCCTGAAAAGGAAGCCAATTCAATCTAGCTAGGCAAAAAAGCTAAGCTTCTGCACAAGGAAATATCTCACGGAGACAGCAAGTGCCTGCTTCAGTAAGATACCTTTTAGGCCACAGCAAAGTTATAATGGTTATTTGCTAATATAAAGTGCATTTTCCAAAAGGAGATCTTTTTGCTGTTAATCATGAGTTTTGAAAACCTAGGGCAGGACTATACAGTCTTTGACCTAGTGAGCCAAATGCAGCCTACAAACCATATATTGCAGGCTGCTAGGGAACTGATATCCCTTCTGCTGATGAGCTATATTCTATTTGAGAGGTCATGAGCACTAGATGCTTGGTGTTGTGTGAACAGATGCAAAAGTGAACAGAACATGTGTGCGTGAAGGAGTTGTTTTCCTTCTTTACAAAAGCCTATGCATATGTGTTTCTGTGTTTCCCACCAAATCAGACAACTGCACAAAAATTATGTGAACAACACAGAGAAGGATATCTGAGATAAAAACAGTGGTGGGCTTCAGGGGGTTCTCACAGGTTCTATATAACCCTTTGCTAATGAGCACCTGGCTACTAATGGGAGATAGAACCAGTTGTTAATTTAGGTTATTAGGACATAGAACCTGTTGTTAATTTATTTGAATCCCACCACTGGATAAAAGGGTATAATTTCAAATGTTTACAGGTTCTTTTAGTATTGGAGATAGTATTAATGCACCATATTGGGAAATTTGCTCACTGCTGAAAGTATTAAAGTGGATTTTGCAGTTTGAGTTACTACTTCTTGCCAGGGTTTTTGGGAAAAAAGTGCTTCACCTGAGGAACTTCTGTTCTTCTAAACTGGGGATCTCCAAACCCTATCCTGGGACCAGATGTGGCCCTCAGTGAGCTTCCTCAGGGCCCTTGGCAAGCCCTCTCCATCCGGACCTTGAGTAAACTCTATAATCCTCTAGAGCAGTGGTTCTCGATCTTCCTAATGCCATGAGCCCTTTATAAGTTCCTCATGTTGTGGGGACCCCCAACCATAAAATTATTTTTGTTGCTACTTTATAACTGTAATTTTGCTACTGTTATGAATCGTAATGTAAATATCCGATATGCAGGATGTATTTTCATTATTACAAATGAAATGTGTGTTCTATGCACACGTTGAACACAATGGGATTTATTTCAAAGTAGGCATGCATAGGACTGGGCTCTGAGGCTGCAATCCTATCCACATTTACATGGGAGTAAAGGCCCCCCCGAATATAATGGGATTTATTTCAGAGTAGGCATGCAAAGGATTGGGCCCTGAGGGTGCAATCCTATCCACATTTACATGGGACTAAAGGCCCCCTGACTATAATGGGATTTATTTCAGAGTAGGCATGCATAGGATTGGGCCCTGAGGCTCTCAGTCAGCCCCAGTGTGCGTGCAGTTACAGCCGGAGGTCTGGCAAGCCTGACTTGGCCCCCTGCAGCAGGGGTCTTTAGGCAACCCCCAGGAAAGCTCTAGGCGACCCCCAAAGGGGTCCCAACCCCCACTTTGAGAAATGCTGCTCTAGAGGCAAGGGGAGCTTTGCTCTTCACACCTTATGACATTATTTTCAGGGCTGGTGAGGTGGCACACACCTCCTCTCTCTGTGTATGAAAGTGCTTATGAACTGGTTTCAAGATCACCCTCTCTCTGTGTGTTGTAAAGTGTTTATGAACTGATTTGAATTCATTCATTCATTAATCAGTTCCATCACCAATATATTCATTTATGGACATTTATTCAAATTTGAAATGTAAATCAATTCTTTTTTTCCTTCTGTCCCCCTGGCACAATATCAGAAAGACGAAGTGGCCCTACTGGGGTGACCAGATGCCTAACCCAAAATTCTCCCCAGTTCCCTAAAATTCCTGTCCTCCGAGTCAAAATTCCTACCCAGTTAAAAAATGTAGGACATCCCAAAAATGTAGGGCAAATGTAGGACATGTTAAAGTAAAGCTAAAAACACTCGTATTGCATTCCTGTACTTCCTTTTTGCACAAATTTCATTGCAGTAGACCAACCAACCAAAAAGGCACATGCTTAAGTGATCCAGGCAGGCATGCAGATGCTTGGTCTTTAAGCCTCCTTTCCTTTGACCCCTTACACAATATAAGCTCCACTGAGTATAATGCTTTTGAGTGGACACAAATTGGGCTTAGAGACTTAAAGCATAGAGCCAGGAGTTATCCCACCATCCCTACCCTGAGAAGGTTGCCAACTTTACACCCAGCCCCTGCTCCTCTGCTTTGACAATAGCTGGAGGAAAGGACCTATAACCTGGGGAAATCAAGCACTTGTGAAATATGTGCTTTTGGTGGATCCATCTACAAAGGCATAGGAGCAAGGGGAGGCTGGGGTTTCTGTGGTCAGTTGGCAACCCTGCTTCAAAGATTAATTCTTCCCCCTCTTTTCCCTCCAAGTCAAACTCACTGCAAATTTTCAGAGCAGCAGCAGCTCCACTTGCAAGGTTCCCTCCTTCCCCTGCTCTCCTCTCCAGCAGTGTTAGCTGAGCTCCCTCCTTCAAACAGCAAGCAGAGTCTTTCTCTCTGGCAAGTGCAGGGACTGGAGCTGAATGCTGGTCACAGCCATTTCCCCATCCATTCAATGTCTGGAGCACTTTTGTCACTGAGAAGCAGGATTAATGCTGGGAGGTGTAGTTCTTCCGCTGATGGCTTAGAAAAGGGCTTAAGCATGGGGAGGAGGGAGAAAGACTACAATTCTCTTCCCTCCGTCCCCCTCCTTTAACCAGCAGCCCCAGAGATTCAGTGTGCCCTGCAGCAACTGCTGTAGGGAGTTGCATAAGGGCCTAAAAGGCCTAAAATCCCAGGAAATGGCTAGAAAGGTCCCCAAATTCCTGACTAAGGGGCCTCTACCTGAACCTCCACTTCCAGTTCATTTCTGTTCATTTCTGGTTCTGTCAGAGAAATTCCTGTCATCTGGCAGCCCTGGCCCTACAGCCAAAAAGTTTAGAGACCCCTCATCTAAAAAAAAGTTAAGAGTGCAAAAGACCTGAAAAATGTAGTTCTTTTAATCAGTGAGATAGTTATTTCTCCCCCCCCCCATTTCCCCTATCTCCAATTAAATTGATAAGTCCCGGCAAATGTCAGAGCCACTAGAGACTTAAGCAGTACTTGAAGCAATCAGGACTTCATAATTTCAGTGTTATCAAACTAATGATGGGCTTCTCCTTTTCTCTCTTAGATGCCTTCTATTGAAAACTATTTCTCTGAGATGCAATCGTCATTCTTCTCATTGCTCCATGCTTCCTCTTATGAGACCAGCATCACTTAGTGGGATTATTGGAATGTAATTGGAGCACTAGGGGCTGTGACACCGAAGCTGAATTAATGGCTCCAACAGATTCCAGGAAATACACCAGAACACTCGATCCAGAAAAGCGCAATGCTCGGAACAGCTAAGATACTGTGCAGAACCCTTAAACTCCCAGGCCTCTGCTAGAGGACCCAAGATTGAGGATAACACACACACATACCACCCAGGGGAATGAGAAAACAATAATATATAAATCAATCTTATGCTCCATGATCCAGTTTTGGACAACATAAGGAATGTCAGGAAGACCAGCCAAAGAAGCTTCCTTGCACCTTCTGGTCAAAGCAGGCCAGATGACACTTCCTGACCCCAAATAAAAATTTCCTGGTAATGCTCACTTGCAGATCTGAGCTATAGGCTGCTCTCACATTATAACCCCTCTCAACAGGCTTCATCTGAGCTCAGCATCCTAAAATGGGGTTGATATAAGGAAGGTGGAAACTGCCACCGCTGGCTTTGTTTTGGATGCTGCATAAATGTCTGATTTTAGCTACACGTCTTGAATGATTCCTTCTTCTGCCCTGTGCAAGTTTGTTATACAAATCTCATTCACTCCATCTTCACCTACCTTCCTTTTTTCCTTCTTTTTTCAGCCCCAACCTCTGCCTTTCCCCCTCTCTATCTTCTTTATTTCCACCTGTTCTTTATCATGAGCATCTAAGATTGGAGTAGGCACACTTGTCAGCCCTGTTCAAGTGGATGTTTTGATAGCACCACTTTGAAGAACAGCAGGTGGGGCTTTTATAAGAAACGTGGCTCAGTAAGATTTAACCCCACATCCAGTATTGTCATCTGACCCTGAGTGAGTTCTCATGTGCCACTATCAAGTGGGTGTTGTATAGCTGTGTTTACCGTCACATCAGTCACAGCAGAACTGAGACCATTTGAGGAAGGGTGCGATGAAGTCTAACATTTCTGGGGTGGGGCACGGGATGGACACTGCTTCAGGGGTCTCCATCTTACTGGATAGGATGGTGTCAGGTAAATACAACACTGGACCAGGTAAGTACGAACAAGTAGATTGTGCTTTGCTTTCTTCCACCATGGAGGTGCAAACTTCTTCACAATGTTTCTTTATAACAGCAACAAGTTTATTAATACAAAGTCTCAACAGTAATACAGTATCTCAACAAAGCAGTAAACCTTCCCAGGATCAAGGAGTCTGACTGGAGCTAGGCCTGCTCTTCTAATGCCATGTGGTGACTATTGAGGCCCATTGGCTGGGGCAAGGCACCAACGCCCCAGCTTCACTCGCCTCTTGCCAGTCCCACACTTCTGCTCTTCTCCCAGGCTTTTTCCTCTTTTTCCCACATCCTCTTCCTCTGGGATGTGGGTTCGGAAACTGGTGGCTTCCTCTTGCCTCACTGAGGTCAGGCCTGTATGTCAACCCTCTTGCAGGCCTTCTGCCACACCTGGGAAGGGCCTGCATGACTGCATCCACATCCATGTCCTCCCCTTCTGTCTCTTCTGTTTCTCCCCACCTTTTCCTCTTCAGCTCTTCCATTTTGGCTGGCACTCCTCTGGTTCTCCTGCAAGGAGTGAAGTATGGGATGCATTTGCCAGGGGAGTCATCTTCATCTGACCATAACAGGTAAAGTAAGTCCTGAGCCAGCTCTTCATCTGTGGTCAATTGTCCTTCATCACACTCAGAGCTACCAAGGGTCCTGCTTACCCACTTGGTCAGACCAGGGCTACTCCATGGAACTGCTTCATTCCGTTGGGAAAGGAAGTCAGCATTAGTGTGAGAACTTTCCTTCTAATGCTCTACTGTAAATGCAAAGAGTTGAAAACACAGGTACTATCTGGTAAGTCTAACATTTGAATCTTACATGTGGCATAGCTACACAAGTGGGGCATGGTTGGTGAATAGCATAAATGGTGCTCCTAGCAAGTAGTAGCGTAGGATAGTGACTGCCTACTTGTTGGCTAGTGCCTTCCATTCTATGGTGGAATAGTTTATTTCTGCAGGTGATAGCTTCCAGCTCAAAAAATAATGGGTTTTTCTTGCCCCTCTTTTCCCTGAGATAACACGGCTCCCAAACCTCTTCCTAAGCATCAGTGTGAACCACAATTAGGAGCTTAAAGTCAGGAATAGTTAACACTGGTTAACACTAGCTCAATGCTTGTTTTAGTGTTCAGAAGGCCCTTTCACAGTTGTTGTCCCGCCTAATCACTCCATTTCTGGGGCCCTTGGTTAAGTCAGTCAATGATGCTGCTATTTCAGAGAAATTGGGGCCAAACATACGATAGTACCCCACCATTCCTAACAGTCACTGTACCTCCCTCCTGTTTTGGGGTCCTGTTTTTACATCACAAACTGGAACAACCCCACCAGAGTTGGGGTTTGCACCGGAAGTGAAGGGAGTTGACATTTCTGTTGGTTTTATTTCCTTACTATTCATGTCTGTTTTCCAGTTTGAACTGTAATTACATTTGATTAAAATTGGTTTATAAAACATTGTAAATACACGTATATCAATATTGGTAGAAATGCATGTTGTTATGCAGTGATTCTACGTGTGCTAACTTGGGAGTAAGTCCCAGCGGGCTTACATGTGAGTAGGATTGCTCTGTTAACAGTTTAAATGAATAAATTCTATTTAAGCTATGCGATTGGTAGAATACTGACCATAGTGATTAACCAATCCATGTGGGAATAAACGGATGAAGGAATAAATATGGGTGCCTTGAGCCAAGTATGGAATTAATTGGCTGTAACTTCCTGTCATAGCAATTTGTTTAAATGATTAGAAAATAGTAAATAATGTTAAGTTGGTGAAAGCAGGAGGGAATTGATTAATAAGACAATTAGGAAGAAAGTGAAACAATGGATATTGGTTAGGCCAAAATGTGCTGGACTCTCAGACAGTAAGGTGATGATTTGTTAGTCTCCAGAGGCAGCACAAAACTGCTGAATAGGAGGAAGAGGGTGTAAATAACGATTATGTGAGTTGTACTGAAGGCAGCAATTTGCTCCAAACTTATAATGACATAATGATAGCAGGAAAAGATAGATGGAAAATAGATATGGTAGAGGTGATTAGATAGCTGTGGGTGCCTGAATACAGTTTGAGAGGCCGGAATAATACATAAACCAGAGCTAGCCTCGTAAGCTCACTAGTCAGTACAAGAAAGGAACCAGAAGTTAATGAAGTCCCTAGAGTGGATCCAAGCCAGAATACTTGTTGGGCTGAACATAGAATTTCATAGAGAATGGGTCTTTCAGTGGCAGTGAACCATGATAGCTGAATTAAGGATGAGTAGGAATCTCCCTGCCACAAGTGTTTCTGCCAATCATGAAAGTTTTCCTCCGTCAAATTTCTTTGCAAGTGTCACCCAGTAGGACTCTTCAAATTTACTTGAGCTTGAGAGTGTAGCTTTGCAGTACTTCTGGACTTACATACTTAGAATGCTTTTGCACAACTCTCTTGAGCATTACAGCCCTTGTCCATATGGCTTTGAATAACAGTTATTGATGCTTTGGTCTATTGCAGTATACTTTTTGTAGGACTACCCTTAAAAGGTATAAGTATCCCCCACTTTCTGATGGTTTGATTTCTGATGATCTGCTCTTTCAACACCTTTCAAATTATACCTAGAATTCATTCATTCAATGCCTGTTCTTCTCTTTCAACCACTCTCTAATGTTCTAAAGGCCAAAATCGCACTCTCCCATGTTGTTGCTCCTGGTCTAATACCATTCCCGAAGGCGTTAATGAGAATCCATGTTCATAAATCTTTGCGTGGCAGCAGGAATTTGCAAGATAAAAAGCATTTACAATTTGCTAGTTAAAAAAAAATTGGAAACAACATTAATTTAAAAAGATTGGGTTCTACTTTTCAATGTTTTTAACTTTTGTACAGTGCTCTGGTCCCTAGCCTGTCCAATAAGTATTCAGAAATTGAAACTCTTGCAAAACTTTGCAGCCAGATTGTTATTGTGAGCTATGGGGGAGGGCTGTTTTGCAGGCTGCCTACTCTTTTCCTGGACAAACTCAAGGTGCCAATTCATATCCTTTGTCATTCATACTTTTAAATCACTCAGTGGTGGTGATGATTATGAGGAAGAAAAATATGTGTATAAGCTTTCCAACAAGAGTAGTTGACAAGTGGTTTACATAGTGGGATAAATACTGTTGGAGCTAATGATACCCAAAAGATGACTTGTCACCATTTGAAACTCCATAGATTACACACATCAAGTAGTTAACAGAGGCCATATTACATGTGTTTTCACTGAATAACAGCCCTACTTGAACCAATTTTCTAGTGCCGATGCAGCTGCAATGTTGCCATGAGGTAAGGGAATAAATGTTTACTTACCTTGAGGAAGCCTCCATCCTACTTCCCATATAGCATGTCTTCCATTGGTACACTGTCAGCGGTGTTGGATGTTTAGTTAGGATTGGTTTTGAGGCTTATATATGCGCACAGAACGGGCCTTCTTTTTTGTGGCTTCCCAAATGTGATCCTCTCTGCTTTGGAACACATGGGAGTTTGGGGGAGGTCATCCATTTGTAGAGACATTGGAGGATGTGAGCATCCAATTGGCAGTGTGGTGTGCCTTGTCAATAGTAAAAGAAAATGATAACAATTGGCAATTTTAGCACCTTCTCTGTGTGCTATGAAATGAAAAAAGTGTGATAAATCACTGGTTTAGGCAGTGTGCTGTTCTGTTAGGTTTTCTTAAGCTGTCAGGGATGGATGGTGAATATATTCATTCTTAATGCTTGCAAAGGAAATATAAGCCTGAAGGAATTCTTATTCTAACCAAATCTGGCTCTGACAAATTATTTTGCAGGCCTTCGGCCTGTAATAGTGCAGACCTAGGTATTTCTCCTTACAGGTAAGCTTTAGTGTTTATAAGTTTAGTGAAAGTCTCAGATAAGTGTGTAATGATTACAACTTCCATGCATAGTACTCTTGCCAAAGGTGAAAGGCATTTAACTTCAGCAATGCGCTCTATCTACGTAGGAATTATTGTGGACAAGGATTATATAGGAATGCTTGTATTTTGACATTATGTAGCATTTAGACATTATAAACTTTGAGTAGTCTACATGGTAATAAAATCCAGACTTTTTGACCCAACTTCAGAAAAAATAATCAGTAAAATCCCCTATGGAACCACAGACCATGCATGGAAAAGGTAAAGCAAGTATAAACTCTTACCATCTAAAAATAGCCTAATTTGCATAACTTATAATTGCCAATCAATGGATCCTGTTGGTCATCTAAGACATTTGAGGACCCAGTTCTATTCAACTTTACAACACTGATGCAGCTGTGCCAACAGGGTGTTAGCTGTAAACCACAGGTGGAGGTACTAATGGGGGAATCGTCATGGAGGCTTCCTCAAGGTAAGGAAACATTGTGCCCTCAACATGAATGAACAAATCATGCTACAAGAATGAACAATCAAAGGCAATTCTGTGGGATCAACATGGTCTTCAGGATGTATGAAAGATTTCAGAATCCAGACTTGCCTATTCACATTAACTATTTTATACAATCTGACAGTTCCTTCCATTTATGAATCCAGTCTTGTTTTTTGCATTGACACCAGTATTTAAGCAATTCCAGTCTAGTGTACATAGAAAATTCAGTCCTAAATATCTTTTCCCTAGATAAAGTCCTACAGTATTCAATTAGCCTTTCTCACAGAAGGGTAGATAGTATTGCAGTGAAAAATGAATAATAAAGTTGAAATTTATGTTCAAAAATAAATGACCTATCATTTAAAATTTTAATGCACTTTGAGAGCACAACCCTAACCATGTCTACTCATAAGTAAGCCCCATTGTGATCAATGGGTCTTCTTACTCCCCGAAAAGTGTCTAGGATTTCAGCCATTATTCTCAGAACTTTTTTAGTCCTTACCCTTCATTCATTCAGAATGACTGAGTATTTTTGGTAAGGGGTTAGTATCATGGGAAATGGCAATCTTTTACAATTCATTAATATTTATGTATAAGAATGTGGTTTGATGAATATGCATGAATTTAGAGACTGAATTATTTAAACCATATTAGGAGGTGTGTTCTATTGTACAAGTCAATAATTGGTTCCCATCTGGATAAACTGTGAAATTATGGGCTGAATAATATATACTAATAAGACAAAAATTATTGGTAAAGAAAAGTGGAGCTTCCTATTTATGCCTATAATAGTACTAGAGAAATAATTTGCTTTGATATTAATAAGAGTGCAGCTAATGGCAAATTAATAAGCCTTCATACTATTCCTATGCTAACTCAGCACTCTGATAACTCCATAATTAGAATTCCCAACTTTTACTTAATTTCATAAAGTTATGAACGTTGTTAGTAATCTGTTTTCCTTATGCAATTTGCCTGCATAAGGTGGGAAGGGGAATGAGTTCTGTAATTTAATTATTTGGAGACTACCATAAGGAGGATATTTGTGACATTCAGGAATAGTTTGGTGACTTTAATGGATAGCAGTAAATAATCAAATTTGAAATATTAAAAATACCAACTCAGTGTATTTAAAAAAATCCTACATCATTGTTTACTTAGAGGTAACCCTTTTCTAGTTTGGACGACCTAATTCATATATTCTGTAATTTATTTTGCATTTCCAAAAAGAATTAAAGTAGTGGTACATCCCATGCGTCCTCCACAGTTTGGGACCAGAATACCTGAAGGATACCTTCTCTTTCATGAGCTAGCTATGCATTGTAATTATCATCTGAGGCTGTGCTTTCTACCATCAGAGGGCAGGTTGAGTAGGTATTTTTTGCATCCAGATTTGTGCTCACCAACTGGACCCCTCTTTATTGGTGTGTGTGTTGATACCAACATACTTTTTTCACTGTTTCTTTTATTTTAATCTATATTCTTTCTCCCTCATCAGTGACATCTCAGATGCTGATTTTACTAGATTTTGAGGAACAGCTGGTTTCTGTTTTTTAATTTGATTCTTTGTATCATTTTATAGATTCTGTTTTAATTGATTTTAAATTGAGTATCTTGGGATCACTATGAACTATGAGGTAGGAGATAAATATTTTTTAAAAATAAATCATTTTTGATCCAATTTGAAATATGATTTGTCCACAAGCCAGTCCTCTCTGACAGCTGGTTTCCTCTGCCTTCCCAACTACAACAAAACAATAACAACAAAATAATTTGATCATGGGAAGAGAATAAAGAAATGAGAGGGAAGGTAATCAAGGAATGATTGAAATGAGAGCGTTGGAGAAAGGACAGGCTTTCCCAGCTTCTCTTTTCATTGGAAATGATATTTCTAAGCATGTGATTGTCACTTCCTGATAGGACCATGAGATATATACCGTAGTTTCTCCCTTGTCTCCCAAACTTAATCATGAGACAAGCCAGAAATAATATGCTTTCCTGCAATGAATGATAGTGTTCAGGCATAGTGACCAGAAATCCCTTTCATATTTCTACTGAGCTGCTCCCATCACTGGTTACCAGTGTTGGGAAAGTCAGGGGAGACTGCTCTCCGTCAACTGCCCCCTATGACCAAAGTTGAAAAAGAGTCATAATCAATACTTTTTGAATACTCAATTCACCCCTCTACAAGTTAAAGGTACTTGAGTTGAGTGCCCCCCCCCCCCCGCATTAATTAGATGCCCATCTAAAAATAGCCCAATTTGCATAAATTTGCATTTCCGGACTCTGGATCCGGATGGGCATCTAAGGGTTACAGACTCTGCCACTAATTATCTTTTTCAATGTTGCTGTGTGCATGGAGGGGGTGTAATTTATGTGTGTTTGTGAAAGGGAGACAGTTTCACATAGACAAGGCTGCAATCCAGTGCACACTTACTGGAGAGTAAATGCCATTGGCTATAATGTTGCTTAATTCCAAGTTGACCCATCCCAGAGACAAGAACCTGACTTGCTGAGTCTAAAAAAAATCACTTTAGTTAGGGGGTTCCACTTGAGTCTTTTCCAGTTTCAAACTTTCACATGACTCGAGAGTCATGAAGTCATCCCCAAACTGGAATTTTCAAAGTTTTGGAGATGTTGACCAGCTTTCTCCAAAAAAAGCCTTCTCATGATATATTTCAGTGAACCCTCACTGATTAATATACAGGTGTGTTAATATAATAATTTTCAATATTATTATAATATTTTCAAGGAACGTTTTGGGGATAAGAAAACATTTTGTATATTATTTCTGGGCAAAATTCACTCATCATCAATATTAGTGGGATATAAGAGCTTCTTGGTTTACTTGCCTCAAGTAAACTGAACCAGCAAAACTGAGTACATAACTAGCAGCTGTTGCTGCTGCAATAGATCCTTTGCTTATCAGTCAGGAAATCCTTTGCATAACATAGTTCATGGGTATATTTGTGCAAACCAGTTTCTTAACCGGCTCAGCCTCCTTTAATAATGTAGGGCCATTTTACATCCCACAACCAATATGTTCAGAGATTGGTAAAGATTTTTAGAAAAATATTGCTAAAAACAGTGATTCTTCTTATATCCAGTAAAAAAAAAAATGGATTGTCAGTTCCTATAAGTAGACCTTAGTTGACAAAAAACTTCATAGAAAGCAATGGTAGATTTAGTAGGTCAGTACAGATGGAGGCCTTAATCTCTCGGACTGCTTCACTTATGCTTCCCTTTCAAACAATGCAAATGGCGCTAATTAAACATTCTGATATAACTCTCTCTAATTACAAACATTTTTTCTCCCCTGCCCCAATAAAATTCTGATAGCAATTTTTGTTTCCTGGGTTCAGAATTTTGTTTAATTGCTTATCTGAATATCTAAAAGGTACAACATGTGCCTATTTTAAGGATGAAAATGAACACAAATAGTTGGAAGGTGTATGTGCCTTGGGACTTTTCGTGATTTGACAGGTATGCCATGCGTTACAAAAGGTTGAAAATCCCTAGACAAGGAAGTATCTTTCAATTTTTTAATTATAGTGCCTCAAAATGATAACTATTACAAGCAGCAGTTTCTTTATAGCAGAGCATTGTTATCTATAACATATATCTCTGAAAGCATGCAACTGACTTTGACAGTATTGGTATGCAGAGATCAGTAATGTAATCACTCTTTTATTACAAGCTGAGCTATGAAGATCAGGTGTCAATCAAAGTAGTCATTAAAAAGCAATGAGTAACACCTTTCAGTGCTTTATAAGAAGTACTAGTCATTATTGTTCTGTTATCTTTAGTTTCCCATCAATGTCCACAAAGGATCAGCGCAGACTCAGAACAGGAGGTTCAGTTATTAGACTCAGGGCCTTTTTCATTAAAAGCAGGTCCTGTTGAAGAAAAAAATAGATCCAATAATGTATCAGTATTTTTCAAGGATGTGTTTGAAGAAAATAAAAATAACGTTCATGAGAAAATAAAATTCCATACTATTCATTTATTGTTTACAACATGATGACTCTAAACATCTTGGTCTACCATTAAATTCAGTTTTCAAGAAACTTTTCACTTTTACCCCAACAATTTAAAAGTTTCACTTTTGTTTCACTTTTATTTGGCTTTAAGTAAGTTGGTTTACTATTTTAATTCTCACTGGTAGCAGTTGTGTCCTTGTTTCACTCTGTTTTTTTTTTACTTATGTGTGTGATTCTGGTATTTTTTAATATGCTTGTAGGACACCTTGATGTTTCCTATAATGGGTCCAAAAGGTAGCAAGTCAATGCTTTACATAAATGAAATAAAACTCGAGATAATGATGTCAGAGCCAGATGGCTTTAAATAGTGCTTCCAGCTTCTTAGAAGGTTAAGTGCTCTTCAAAGACCCAGAAGGCTTTTTGCGCATCCTAGGGCATCACATGCAGCTAGCAGAGCATCCAGATAAGTGAGGGGCTGGTATCAGTCTTGGGAGGGTACACTCTACAGTTATGGCCCTGTATGTGACATCATCTAGCGTAGTCACTGCTCTGAGACATACTTCCCAGTTTGCCAGGAAACCCAAAGTGCCTCTCACTTGGGAGATGATGGGAGGTCTTGCTCTCCCTCACCACACCTCAAAACTCCTTTGAATATGACCAGAAGTTAGCCCAGAGAGAACTTCTAACCCTTTAACCACATACAGGGATCCTCTATGAGCCCTCCAGACATGGATTTGGAGTCTGTGGTGCATCAAATCTGTGGGTTCTGGTAAGGAAGAAGCACTCCGCAATATAAACCAATAAAATAAAGTTATATAATTTTTTCTGTCCAAAGAAAATTACATGCTTTTCTATGTCAATATGTTAACTTACACCGTTGGATGAAATTAGTGAATGTATTAAATGATGGGCTGGTGGTTGCGTGCAGGGTTCTCCAAAATGTTTTATGTAACCCTGAACAGTTCATCCAATTTCCTGAGTCCTCTCCTCCATTTCCGGAGGAAGCTCCACACAGCTCCTCACCCACAATCTCAAGGTACAGCAGGTTTAAAGTGAAATATATATTATCTGTTAGAGTTGGAAGAATTTTCTTTCTTGAAAGCAACTCTTTAATAGACTTGTCTCCAACCTTTTGGTTGCATCAAGATTTGAATTGTGTTCAGAGGATTTCCTGAGGACCAAATTCCACCGGACCAGACCAAATTCTTCAGAGGGTCTTTGAAACAAGCCTAGACTCCACAAATTCCCAAGAACCCATGAATCTGAGCCAGGTGATTGAATTTCTGGGGAATACAGGTGCTGAGATCATTAGGACTGAGATTTTTCTTTGAACAAATGCCCTGAAGTGTAGTAGACTGAAATTAGTAATATCTTAAATCTAACTAACTTTCTTTGGATTCTACCTATGGCTTCAGGGCATGCTACACTACTGAGTAAATGTTAATATTTATTTTAGTTTATAATTTAGGAGAATTTGTCTTCTCATAAATTGCATTTGTCAAATGCAACTAGCAAAATAATAATAAATACTTATCAGAACAAGAGAGCTGTCAGAATTTTGCAATTCTGAATAACTGATCAGTGGCCTTAGAAGTGGCAGGAAAGATGTATGTGCTAGCTTTAAACACGGAAAATATTCTGCTTGAGTGCAGCACTCTGGTGCTCACATCCCATTACATTTACAAGAACTCTGCCCAGTTTATCTGCTCAGAATACTTGCTTGTTTAATCATTCAGATTCCAGACATTACATCTAGCTTGTGACTCAGACACCTCCAGCCTTCCCTACTCTTCTGTCACCTATACTATGCAAGAAGGAAGTTATGTTTTAAAAATTTATTCAACAATGCATTTTTAAGAGAGCTGTAACATCCCAGTACCAATGCCATAAAGTTTTACAGTTCTCTGATGAAGAGTAATATTTGACCCGTAGCTTCTTTCCCCTCTTTTTTTGTCTGTTTAGAAAGATATCTCAGTTCATTAGAGCTCTCTTCAGATGTGATTAGCTGAAACATAATTGCCATTAATTGAAAACATTTTTCTTGCTTATGTTACCATAAAAAGAGGTTTGTCTCAGGAGGGGGACAGGGCTTAGTGGTAGACCACTTGTTTTACATATAGGTCTTAGGTTCAATCCAGAAAAGGATCCCAAAATGTATGTTGTAAAGCAGGGGTCTCCAACCTTTTTGGCACCAGGGACCAATTTTATGGAAGGCAATTTTTTTGTGGACTGGCAGGGAGTGGGGATGGTTTACAGGTGGTATATTTATTTCCTAAAAGTAAGTATGGCATCAGCACGGCATTGGTATGACATTAGATCAGTGATTTTCAATCAGTGTGCCCTGGCTTATTGGTGTGCCATGGCCAGTCATCAAATGTGCCATGGGAATTTGGACATTGACATTCATTAATAGGAAAATTGGGGGATTGGTTGGTGTGCCTTGTCAATGGTAAAAACGATTGATGGTGTGCCTTGACAATTTCAGGGCCTTGTCAAGTGTACCTTAAGATGAAAAGGCTAGATTGTCATTAATGCAGTATTAGACCTGTGTTAGATTGGCGTTAGGAGCACTGTGTTATATCAAACTTAGATTGGTGTTAGCGCAGCGTCAGCACAGCTTTAGATAAGTGTTAGTGCAGAATGATTCTAGAATGCCTCCATGTCTACTCAGCACCTTCATTGTGTCTAGTGAGTTTTACTCCAAGGATGGGTTGAGGATGGCTGCAGACATCCTGAAGATGGGAGGGAAGAATAAGCCTCTTCATGGCATTGGGGCCTCCCTCCATCTCTCCTGGGCTGGCACAGCCACCTTCCCACCAGCCTGGGCACCCTAATGCTGCACACTGGAGATCCGGATGCCTGGCGCACACCATAGGTGAGGCTACCTGCTGGATCCTGCCATCCACTGCCAGATTCCAAGACTCTGGTGCTGAGATTTGAGCAATCCCCCTGAAATGAAGTTGCAACCCCGGGGGTCTTGACCCCCACTTTGAGAAGCACTGCTGTAGATGCTTCTGAAGGATCTATGCATCCCCAGTGGCTGCTGCTCCTTCCTGTAAGTAAAAGAAAGCCTCCTGGCATCCCTTGTGGTTGTGTGATCAGGTGGATCATGTTGCTTCATTTCCTCCCTCTTTGGGACCTCAAAGGGGCAAAGAAAGAGATTCTCAGGCTGAGCCATGTGAAGCCGCAATTTGAGAACCTCTGCCTTAGGGCATTACAGCACACTCACTAGGGTGCTTCAGGATGTCCCCTTCCACATATTCTCCTGGGTGCCACCATCATGAAAACTCATGAGATTTGGAAGCCATCAACTTGAATATCAACAGCTTTTTTACTAGAAACAATTCTTTAAGGGTTGTCAAAACCAGGTCTGGGTTATCAACTTTTGGGACTGCTAGGCCCCCCCCCTAACTTGCTCACACCTATCTTGAATACTTTTTGTACACTGTATAGCCAAAAGTGAGCTAAAAAACAAAATATAAACCACATTCACAAATAAGTATTTAGGAAAATGATAAATATGGACTGAGGCCTCAAACAGGGGCAACATTTCAAATAAAGAACCTCAAACATGGGCCCTTTTTGTCAAATAAAAGGCCTCAACTGGTGCCTTAATCTCAAATAAAGGGCCACAAACTGGTGCCACTTTTAAAAAATTGTATTTCAAGTTAAGTGAATTATTCAGCAATGCAAAATATTGAAATATAACAGTACTTATTTTTTTAAAAAAATTATATTTGAAAATCTTGTAGTTGGGCCCCTCAAGCTTCGAGTCCCAAGCGTTAGGGAGCCCTAGTCTGCAGCCTATAGTAGCCTATAGGATAATCATGCCATGGTCAAAACCCATTTATTTCATCATGTTATCGTTTAATTCAAGAAATCATTTTAGAAAGCAAAAAGGGATGGTTTAAATATTTCATTTATGGTTTCTTTTACTTTGAAATTTCAAGGGATAAAACCCATTTTTCCAGCTGTGTGGAAGATAGGCACAATTAGCAATACATATACAATATGGAGGATAGTCCTTCTGGGAATATTTGCATGAATCTCAGAAACCATTCCCAAGTGAATGGTAAATTCAGAATGCCATGTCGGGGAATTTACAGATATTAGCTGTAACAAAGGTATGGTTTATTTCAGCACATTTTGGAAAAATGAACATTTGGGAGACAAATACTCTCATTTGGTCTTCTCAAATATACAAGAAGAGATTTATTATATCTTGAAACCATCTATCTGCAAATACAGTTATTGCTGCTGGCATGCTATTCCATCTGCTCCTAACAGCAGAAACATTTGCTACCTTGAAGCAACACCTCAAACAAATCTTTTTTGGCAGCAGGCCCTCATGTTCTCACTGACATTAGTAGGCATGACGGAGAAGACAGAAGGTTATTGTCTAATTGGAAGCAACAATGATGTGATCTGGATTCTGTAGTATATGGCTATTTTACAGAGAGGGGAACATCACGTCCTAAGCTATCCAGGTGCAGGGTGACCAGATGCCTGAACCTAAAAAGGAGGACAGGGTTTTGGATTCCTCTCACCCTGGTCTTTCCAGTGGACAGTGACATGTTTGCCTACTCACCAGTAAAGCCGCAATATTGGGCACTTTCACTTTCCCATAGAGCTCAATAGATATGTTTTAGTTTTAGTTTTTTGGCCACAATGTTTGATAGGAAGGAGATATTTCAAAATCTATTTTTGCATTGGATTCTGCTCTTCAATCCAACAACGTATTTCATGATGGGGTAATGCACACCATTGCAAAGTTCCATTGGAGTCTGCTCTTCAGTATGAATCCAATGACATATTACATGATGGGGTACCGCACACCATTGAAAAGTTCCAAAATGAAGCCAAAATGGAGGACAATGAAGCCCTTTTGGAGGACATACAGACAGAAGGCTAAATCTTCTGGACATACAGACAGAAGGACAAATCTGGAAAAATCTTTTCATATGATCACCCTGTCCAGGTGCTGTTAACTCAGTGGTGTAGGTGTAACTAAGGTGGTTCAGGGGATTGCAAGTGCTCCAAGCAACAAGATTTAATGGGGCAAAAGTCTGAGCATGACACTTCTGGCCAATACTGTGACAACATTGGCATGTACAAATCACGTTATACAAGTGTCCCTTGTCATCCACTAGCGTTATGTTCTGGAGCCTCCCATGGATACAAAAAACTCTGTGGATAAAAAACAGTTGAAAAAAGATTTAAAGAACCACTTCCAGGTTTCTTGCTCCTTCATTGCTGTTAATGGAATAAGGTTGTGCCTCAATATCTGCAAAGGTTTGACTCTGGGACTCCCTGCTGTTAAATAAATTCTGTTTGAAAAAAATAAAAAGTATGTCCCTTTACTGTTGTTTTAAAACAGCATTTCTTACTGTTGTAGAGAGGCCGACAGTTGTTAGAAATGTAAAGGATGTCCTGCTTTTGCCTTGCTCAGCAGCAAAATGGAATGATTGCTTGCATGACTGCATCTCTACAACGGTAGAAAAGAAGTTTTTTAAACTATAATTTGCAGTGTGTAATTTGAGGTCATTTGTGTTGACTCAACTCCATATCTAAAAAATTTGTGTATAATAACATTGGACCTGTATACCATTGGAAAGATAATTTAATGCTGAATACAGTGGAAACAAATCACACTGGAATATCTGTGTTCTATCAAATGCTATGGCCAATTAATCAGAAAATATTTGTTGTTTAGTGAACAGATAAAATTTTATTTCATTGTAGGGAGAGGTAAAAAAATTTGACCCCAGGTAACAAATGCTTTGACTATGCTGATATCACTTCTTGACCTGACGTACGTATCCACAGAATTATGCTATTTAATCTTAATGCTTGATTCACCATTAACTGAATAAATGGAATAATACTGTTGTTGTTTTCTATTTGTCTTCTGGTAGCATTATTTTAGGCATAATAGGTGGTTATGGAATTTCCTTGTTTTCAATTCGTCAAACATTATTAGTGTGCATTTACATTCTGCAAGTTGGTTTTAAATTCAGTCACTTTTATGCTCCTATCAAGATTTGTTTCGGTATAGACCATGAACTTGTTTAAGTCATCAACTCAATACATGATGCATTCATGCTGAGCAGCAAGTCATTAGCATGGAAAAACCTGTGATAGTTCAAGTGAGGAGCTTGGAAACTGAAAAACAAAACAAAGACAAAGCTGAAACTGTGATAACATTAGCATCCAATTACTGGCATGCTATTTATTGTCATTCCTGTCTGTTAACAAAGTTTTAGTAGGATAATGGACCATAAATACATTCGGTACAGTATAAATGTGTCACGAGTCCTACATTTGCAACACTATAAATACTATGCTTCTACAAAGATAATTATAATAGGCAGGAATAGGATCAACAGGTTTTCCTCCTCTTGCAACACAAATAATGATTCCCATTTAAAATTGATTTGGTCTTTATACCTGAATAAAATTGCAGAAAGAGAAAGGAGACATTGTCCACCATGCTGGCAAGTCATTAAAATTTATATGTCTAGAGAAGGGAAACCAGCAAGATATTATCATCAGTCAAGACTCAAGTCTTGGTATCCAGGAGTTGATAAGAGAAAGAAAAATTGCAGGTGTCTTCTTTAGGTTAGGAGGTGAAGGCGGCAATCCTAAACACATTTTCCTAAAAGTAAATCCCATAGAACAAAATGGGACTTATTTCAGAGTAGACATGCTTAGGATTGCTCCCGAAGTGTCATCCTATTGTGCTCGCCTCTACAAAAGAACCAAAACTTCTATATTAACTTGATCCTCTCCTACTGGTGAGGTCTGAGTGGTTGCCATTAAAAGGAAGGGCTTTATGTCCCATGTCTGGCAAATTAAACAGCTCAAAGCAAGGGATGCAATTATCTTTGGTGGGGTTTCTATCTGCCTTCTTGTGGTAGCCCATGCAATTGAAAGGGGTGGGAAAGCTTGCCACTGGATTATCTTACAACATAAGTTTTATAGTACAGAGAACAAGGAAGAGAAGAGAGAAGAGAGTGGGCTGTTTTTGATGGGCTTTTGAGTGTGCTGTAACTTATATAGAGGAGTAAATGGATCAGTAAAGGATCAGGGAAAAATTATTTTCTTAATTTAGAGGGAACAGCTGCAGGGTTAGCAGGTCTTTTGCTTCTTTTTGCTTTTTATAAATATTTAAAGATTTATAAAGTCCTATTTTCATGTCCTTATGAAAAGTCATTTTACTGCTGTTCAGAAAATATTCAACTCCTGGCTGGGGTCACTGTCTGAGTGCAGTTTTCCCCATATAAAACTGTATAGGAGTTTTCTCCAGGCCAAAAAGCCCACATTTCAATTTTTAATATTAGATTAAATTAGATTATTAATATTTTTTAATATTAGAAGAGTAATATAGAATTCTGACAATTTTTTGTAATCAGAAATATTCTGTTGAAATGTAACTCTTGTTTATGTATGTCAGTTAGTCTGTTGTTCCCCAACTGGTGGGTCTTTACCACCAGAAGCACTAGCCAATGCCAGTTTAAGAGGTGGGGGGAGATAGCAATGTAATTCCCAGGATCATGCTGCTTCCGGGAATGAGAAAGGACAGGTTTCTAGTTACTTGCAAATAGTTTTCTATTTACTCACAGGCCTTGGGAATCAAGCGATGTGGGGAGCCTTCCACATGGTTCCCTAGGCATGCACAAGTGTAAAAAGAAAAATAAACTGGCACTTCCAGTTTCATTGTGAATTTTTCTCTCTTTTTTTCTTGTAAGTTTGGGAAGCACTGAATTAACCTATTGTAAAAGTGATTTCCCTATGTCAATTTGATTACAGTTGCAGAATCCAAGAACTTATTAACAATTTTAAGTGAGGACATCTGATCGTTATCCCCTTGTTTTGACTTTTTCATCATCAGCCAAGTCCATAGATTCTAAACTCCTTCATATAAGAACATAAAAAGAGCTTCCATTGGATCAGGCCAAAGGCTCATCTAGTGCAGCTTCCTATATATCACAGCTGCCCACTACATGCCTCAGGGAGCACACCTTATGTGTATCCAGGTGCCCTCCCCTGCACTGACTAGTATGGGAGAGTAGAGGAAAAAATATATGAGGAAACGGCCATGTTGCCTTCGAGTGATGTCACAGTAGCACAAGAGAAATAATGTTCCTTATATGCTCATCAGTCACTACTAGGAAATAATTGGTTTATTTTCTAGGTAAGTCTTGGAGTTAGAGCAGTCCTGTCTTCTTTTGCATCCAGCAACCCTATTCACAAGCTACCCACAAAGTTTTAAGGTTCTTAAGGTAGTCAAAAAACTAATAGGATCACACAAACTTTCTTTGATCTCTTCTCTGGATGAGAAGTACTGCACTGTTGTGGATTGATATGCTTTCTTGATTTAGGAAGGTTTGCTGTGATACATTTTGAGAGCCTCAGATTTACAATGATGTGAAGGGTGGAATAGATCAGCAAAGGAACACAAACCCAGGAAACAGAACATGACAGGTAGTAAATAAACAAATGGATAAAGAAGATGGGAGATGGACAGCTTATCTGAGTACTATATAAAAGAGAATAAATGTTACAGGAGGCTTAAAGATTTATTATTTTATTTTTGGTTTGTTTGTGTGCTATTCACTGGTAACCGAAACAGCAGAAGTAAGAACTTTAAAGACAAAGGAGTCAGGATTGCTTTCTCAAGGAACATTTCTTGGAAGGCAGGTCAGTGGGCACCTTGGAACAGTTTGCAGTGGTGGTTGGTTAGGGTGCAGGGAAGAAGGGAGAAAAACTGGAGAGCAGTCTGATGCCTATCCTGCATGCTGTCTTGGCACAGATGTTCTTGAATAGGGTACCCGAGTGCCTGACACAGCACCAGTGGATTTCCAGTCTACAAGTCTTGTGGCACACAGGTGAAGAGTAAACTAAGGAACACAGCATTTACAGTAGAACATGAGGATGTGATCCAGCTTTTTATAGACCAAATCCCATTATGGCAACATAAAGCTGTGGTGAGGTGAACTCATCAAAGGTGCCTTGATGACCCATGATGGTTGTCAAGGGTTGGAAATAGGTGCCCTTTATTGTTTTGCACCCCGAGAAAATGTAGCAGAGAATTTCTTGATTGTTCAGAGCTCCTTAAGCTTATGAAAAAATGTATGAAAAACTTATGAAAACATTTAGAAAAGTCTGTGACGGAAGCCAAGGTTGAAGGTGTTTATTCTGTGGTAACTAATTATCTTGTTTGGCTTGAAGTCCGGAGGCTCCCAGAATGTAATCTTATTTACAGATTTAAATTTACTGATTAGTCAAGATGTGGACCGGGTAGATTGCCATGGAATTTTTCAATGTCATGATTAAGTATTAATCAATACTTTAATCAGTACTATTAATCAATGTCATAATGTCAGTATTAAGGCCCACTGGGATTAGGGTGGCTTTCAATAGCCCAGTTTGCCCATTTCACTATCCCTTTCACTAGCCCAGTTTGCCCATTCTGTCCTAGTGAGGTCACAAGCTGTACCACGGTCATCAGAACATATCAAAGGGTGGGTGCTACCATAAAATCATAAATTTTGGAACCTAAAGTTGGTTTTTTTCCAAATCTCTGAGGATGGGCTCAGAGATGCAACATTACTGTTTTCTGAAATGGTATATGTGCTCAAACATCAAGTTTTAAAAATAACATTGAATAGAAACTGTTATGAACATAGGGTGCAATCCAGAGTAACTACGGGGAGTCCTTGATCTGACGTAAGAACACTTTACTCTGGATTGCAATATGAATTTCCCATATATTTTCACTAGGTGATGCCGTACCTACGGGTGCACATACAGATAGTGCCCTATACTGGTCATTGGTCCACCTGGGCTAGTTTTATCCATTGATTGGCATTTTTCCACAATGTCTTGGACCATCCTCTTCTGGAGATGCTTGGCTTGCACTTAGAACCTTCTATGCACACGTATTCTGTCATGGAGTTACAACCCATCTATACATCAATGTATCCATTTGCACAACTGCTTTCTAAGGGAAAGAGAAAACCTCCAATACACAGATGTATTCAGAAAAAAAAAATCTATCGGATACACTCCTCAGACTTTCCATGTATATCTCAGATCTGAAAGAATGGGAAGGCAAATTAAAAGTACTATGGAAATAAAGGGACAGGTTTTGCAACACAGAATTTATGGTGCACATCTGTGTATTCCTTGTTGGGATCATTTAACATCATTTCACATTGAAAATCTGTTATGCTAATGCTAAACAAATGTGCTGAATAAATTGGCGCTTAATTTACAATAGACTTGACTGTAGACACTCAATAGCACTCATTCTTTTTCATTAAACTGTCTGATATAATTTTGCTGCTTTTTTTGCACTCTTGTGTATGTTAACATAAATGCTCTGAAAAGATTTATTTACAGTGGAATCCTGCATATAATAATGTCCCCTCTGCTTTCAAATTACGAGAGAAATCTAGCAAAATGTGGCAATACTACAGCATTGAATGGGGTGGCTGTGGGGATTTAATAGCAACAAAAGCTATGTAGTTGCATTTTTCAATGTTGCACAGTAATAACTACACATTCAGTTTGATAAATACACACACAATTGGTTCAGAATATTTGCATCTTTGTAATCCACTATGGTTTACGTTGAGCTTTATTTCCCTTTGCGTTGTGAATGAAATGTAGATTCTTACTCTTGTTTGGGGTTTTGATTGGTTTTAAGTCCTAAAGAAAATTTGGGCCACCAGACCAGCCACCTGGCTCAAGGGTTGGATCTGGCATTCAGGAAAATCCTTCCCTCCTGTGACTGGAACATTCAGTTTTGAGATTCGGTTAATGTGATGCTGTGGCTCATTGTGTTGTCACAAAAATTTGGACACAATCCCCACTGGGAAATTGTACCATAAATGCAGCAACTACAGTGTCACATCATCCCTGTATTGGGACTGGCGTCACTCGGCTGTCCAGAACTAAAAGTGCTGGCTGTGCCAGGGAACACATTTCTAGTGTGCAGCGGTCAGCACTTTGAGCATCCTGCACCAGATCAACCAGACATGTAGTTTTAAATGTTTAAATTCTATAGATATTTTTAATTACGGCTCTGATCATACGCATACCATTTTCATTTTTTGACTTTGTAATTTTGTTTCTGGTTTTGATTTCATTAATTGAATGATATCATGCTGTGTTGTCTTTGTTTTGTTATCCATATTCTTTAAACTTTGAAGAAAGGTTGAATATAAATTATATATACATATACATACATACATATATACACATACATATATAATATAAATAAAAACTGTATAGTATCTCACCTACAGCTTATCTTCCTGTTAAAATTGTGCTTAGTGTTAAAACTAGGTTTGATACATTTCTTGTTTTGTTATTAAGATTGATGCTGTTGGATCTATGAAGTTATGTTGGAGCTTCCAGTAGCCTGTTGATTGCCTGTGTTCCCAAATGATGTGGCATGACTGAGAGTAGGGATGCTTAATAATTTACTGAGCCTCGGTTCAAGGCATGTATGGAGCCCCACTTGCTTGCCCTGTATTGAGTCTAAGTTGAGTTAGCTAGTTGCCTTTTGAATGAGACTTGATGGGAATTTCTTGCTATTGACCTGTTTGGCTTTGGGTGGCAGTTTTTTTGCCCACCCCAAATGGGAATCTTGGGTAGGTGTGGTAGGTTTACTCTGGGAAGCAGGTTGTAGGCAGGGTAGCATGCTGGCAGGGTAGTCAGTAAAGTGTCTGCTGTATATCCTTAGATGAGCCAGGACCAGTTTGACAACACTTGTCTGGGTTTGTAGACTAGCCTTGACTAGTTTAACCAATGGTCCAACATAAGACTTTTGCCGACCAGCTGTCTTGACTCTTTGGGGTTGCTAATGATACAGTCTCTAACTATGCAATGTCTTGAGCCAGGATATGAGGGCCTTTGTATGTATAGGATTAGTGGACAATTAGACCCAAACTTTAGGACCTGAGAGGGAGTGGCTTACCGAGGTAGCTAGATAGATCAAGGCTACCTGGTCATTTTAAGAAGAGGTGCAGTCCAAACCTTGGAAGAATATATGTATTGAATATGTATGTATCTATGCATATCTACATATGTTTGAGCCCTTAAAGGCTTTTGCATTTTTTTTAAAAGACTGGTGGCATTAGTAGCTAATCTTCTGAGAGAGCACAACATGTCCATCAACATAACTGCATTCTGCTCTGCCCACCATTCAATCTTTTCAAAGTACTTTTTACACTGATTGCCAAGAGTGCTTCAAGCTATGTTTACTGTTTGCAGATGCCTCTCTGGTCCCAATTAGGTCAATGGAATATTTTAATGCAAGTGATGCAGTTCTGACGTTGGAAGGGTTAACTAGCCTTAAAGTGTTTTGTGTCAGATAAAGCAGCCAGTTAATAGGAGGGCATATTTGTTAATGCTTTTTCTTGAAGTTTGGACACTTTGCTGCAACTAACATTGCTCTCTCTCTCTCTCTCTCTCTCTCTCTCTCTCTCTCTCTCTCTCTCTCTCTCTCAGCTTGGTACGATTTTTGCAGCAATCCTGTTTGAGAGGCTGCCAAATCCAAAGTTATGATTTAATGGCGGTGTTTATTTGCAAAGGGAGTGGAGTAAATTTTATCACACATTCATTTTTTTAATGCTTCCATGACAACTAAGTGCTGCCTCACACATATTGGCTTGAATCCAACAGAACACGGATGCAATCTGAAGGCACTTGTGATAATGCAAGGACGTTTTTGCATGTGTGTCATGTCTGTTGATGGCCCCTAAAGTTGTAACTTCCAAAATCTCAGTACATGCTATTGTGAAAGATCTCAAGAGTGCCTTTTCAGGGGTCCAGAGGTATAGAGCAGGAAGGTGGAGGCAGTAGAGCCCTGTTCTATTCTTACGGCTCTATAGAGCTGTTTGTAGTTGTTAGGATCCAAGCCTAGGTTTTTGTAGGTGTATACCTATGTTTTAAAAAATGTATGAAAGTATAATGAGGATGAGTAACAGATATACACAGAACGCTACTCAGGAGCTATGTATAGCTCCTTGGAGTTAAAATGGAGTTAAAATGCAGGGTGTTAAAATGTCCTCTTTTTCCAGGACATTTCCTGGATTTCAGCCTCGTGTCCTGGAGAAAATTTCAGGCATGCGTTATGACATATGGTCAGAGGTGGTATTCAAATGAATTAACAACAGGTTCTATGTCCTTATATCCTAAATTAACAACAAATTCTATGTCCTAATATCCTAAATTAACAAGAGGTTCTATGTACCATTAGAAACCAATTCTCAGAACTAGGTGCTCATTAGCAAAGGGTTCTATAGAACCTGTGAGAACCCCCTGAAGCCCATCACTGCAGGGTCCCTCTACTGTTAAGTGATCACACACCTGAGTTTGTTGCCATATAATGCTTTTGAGATACTTTGAATTTCCTCTTGGGTTTTAGAATTCCAGATGACTTGATCTTATTTCTAAAGTGGAGCCAATGTACAGTATTAGAAACACTGCATTTTTTCCATTTAAAAAATTCAGTTTCATATATACTAATGTTCATTCACTCTCTGCCATATCTTCTGAATTATTTCATTTCATTTGTCCTTTGTCTCATTCAGCGTTCTCCTGTGGATTCTTTTAGTGTGATGTTTTAACAATGCACATTGTGAACGTGTGTGCATTTTAAAACAATACAAACAAAAGAAACTTACAATAAAATTATATACATGTCTACTGAGAAGTGAGCTCCATTGAAGTCAGTGGGGCTTACTCCTAGGTAAGTGGTTATAGGACAATAATGTTAGTTAGTTAGTTAGTTAGTTAGTTAGTTAGTTAGTTAGTTAGTTAGTTAGTTAGTTAGTATCCAAGGTCAAACAGCGGGACAACAATGTTAATTTAATTATATACTTTGTTGTATCACAATTATCTATCTGTATGGTCTTAATGCATTCTGAGCTACAGTCATATTGTGATTACTTACTTACTTAGGGCACAATCCAGAGTGAGGAGTGCCCTAGCTGGGCTGCCCCAACTATTCTGAATTCAGAGCAGCTATTCTGAAGCCTACGCTGCCCTAGCTGCTCCAGGGAATGCTAAGTAGACATCAATTAAGTGACAGCTGGGGAGGGCTTGCTCCTGAGGAGAACCCCCTCAGAATACAATGAACAAGGAACAGCTGTGGCACATGCATTATAAGGAGTCCCTGATGCTGTGGGTAGCACAAGTAGTTAAGACACTGTGCCTGTTAACCAGTAGGCCAGGGTTCGAGACCTGGGTCCCCACAAGATAGGGTGAGCTCCTGTCCTTAGCCCAGCTCTGTGGCACAGCTGGAACCAATTGTATCAGCTCTGCCGTTCCATTGGACTATTTCAGTGGCATGGAGAGGGGGGATTTGCTGCTTGGGTGACAGCCTATCCTCCATATTAATCTACCCAGACCTTCATGCTTCGCATATAGCATTGAGCATGATACCATGGTCTTTCGAGACTGATGGATGCCAATACGAGTTGCCAGTACAGTCTACAGTGAATACAAGGGGATTGTTGGAGTAGCCTGCTGTATCTCCATATTAGTGGGCTGCCGTAGTTGTGCCATATCCTGATGTTGCGAGGCCGGGGTTGCAGCAAGTCTGGCCAAGAACTCAGATTTTTGGTCAAGACTGCCATTCTTAATTCAGGCCTCATTATGGACCCCTATTGATCTACTCATTACTACAGTTGCTCCTGAGGTGGTATAACTCTGAGGAGCAGGAAGAGGGCATTTCTGCCCTGGAAACTGGATCCAGAGTAACTGCTCTGCCCCAGAGTAATGCTGACCATGCCCTCAATATGCCTCTTCTGAACTGCCTAGGCTGCCCCAGCTAGGGCAGCCCAGGTCCACCAGTCTTGGGGCATCCTATGTTGCCTTAGGCTGCTCCAAGCCTTTTCCAGAATAACTAGGGTGGCCCATCTTCCAGTTGGTCAGCCCAGTGATAGAAAGGGTAACCCAAGTGTACTTCTGGATTGTGCCCTTACTTACTCGCTTATTCATGCATGCATGCTGTGTGGGGAAATTCAAACAAATGAAATAGAAGTTGCCGTAAAGTATGCTGGATAATGCAGTCCCTGAATTCAATCCATAAATTCTCCCAATTGATTGAGAACGCAGAAGGAGTGGGAAGTATTAAAAAAAATTAAACTCCACATTTCCTCCCACTGGGGGACTCAGAATGACTTACTACAAAAGCAATCAATATCAACCATGCAAAAAGAAAAATCAAGAACAGCCACAAAAACACTTTAATCCAAGGCAAATATAATCAAACTAGAAGAGGCAGCAAGTGAAATAAGAGAGCCCAGGACATGCTTGCTGAAAGAACCCTTTAGTCTTCAATGAAAAGACCAGTGTGAAGGGGCCAGGAGCAGATGAGTGTTTTATAGTGTTTCAGAAGGAGGTTTCAGAAGATAGGGATTTCTTCATCACTTCCAAGAAGGCCCTCTCACTGTTGTAGAATATATAATATTATTGACTTTGCATTTAAACCACCCTGAAACTCTGAAAAGTATGTGTGTATATGCAGAAATATAAATTATAAAATTATAAATTATAAAAATTTATAACCATCAATATATTTTTATAATATATTATATTATAAAAATATAATTTATAATAACTATGAAGGAAGGTGATCCTTCGGGTAACCAAAATACAAAAAGGAATGGAATAGAAAAAAATCATCACATTCTTGTGAAAACTGAGCTTGGATAATGCATTTCTTCCTTTTACTATGAACTTTGCATTAATACTTGTGAAATTTGCTGAATGTGAAGATGGCTGTGAGTGTTTGGGTGCTAATCTAGTTAATGTCTTACTGTTGACAGCAATGGCTGACATTTCAAACATCATGGTTTGCTAATCCATTTTAATAAGCTACTGGCATTGGCTGTCTTCTCACTGTTTCCCTGACAGTTTACTTCTTACCTCCTCCTTTCAACACATCATTATTCACTGAGAAAGAAGGATACCTGTAGAAGGGAGCTTGTGTTTGTGTGATTTTCATACGAATCTCCTGTGACTTTTCCTTTGGCTGTGCTTAAATTTTTAAAGCTATGGCTTGTTCATACAATTGTTTTGTCCAAAAGAGACTGGAAACCATCGAGGGAAGGAGCATTTCTTTTTTTTTTAACCACTGTGATTTTTGTCTTCAGAGAAGAAATCTGATTTCTGCTTGAACACATAACAACCACACTCCAGAAAAAACTCACTTTTTTCTTGCATGTTGATTTTCTTGCATGTTGCATACCTTCTTCTGATAAAGGTGAAGATGTCCCCCGCAGCTTGCCTTGCTAGTCGTGACTGACTATAGGATACGGTGCTCATCCCATTTCTTGAGCCATAGAGCCAGCACTGTCCAGAGATGCCTTCATGGACATTAAAATGCCTATATCCCTAAAAAGGTTGATTAACTTTGTGCCTAATTAACCATGCATCACAGCCTTAAGAAAACAGAATCTGACTCACTGCACATTACCATAGACTTAGCTATAGGCCCTTTGAATTTAAATCAGGAGAGGGTGAGGAGATGGAGAATTCAAGTTCCTTTTTACAGCCTGCTTTTTACCCATCTCCTCTCCCACAATATGCACACACAAAGGCAGAAGACCACCCTTAAAAAAACCATCAAGCCTTGTGCCATAGAATTTTTTTTAATGTGGTGCTTCTTGGTGACCAGCTATAAACACTAACACATGGTTGGTGGAGGGAGAGAAGATGACCCTTCCTCTGGTGCAATCTCCAGGACAAGGGACATTATCCTCCATTATTGTACCTGAGAAAGTGGGTAGGTTTGACTTATACCAGGGGTCAACAACCTTTTGGCAGTGTAGTACCGAACTAATATTACAATATTATTCAGAATGCCAACATTATTCTAAAGTTTATATATGCATGCAGAGACCATCTCTTTGTGCTTTTCTGTTTTCCAGCCACCATGTGGCTTCCTCTGCCCACCCCCCTCCAGCTTCTCCATCCCTGCATTGCTATGGGAGCTGGAGATGCTGAAGATCAGCCGGATCAGCAAAGTTAATTTTTTGGAGTCTCCAGGACCAAGATGGTGGTTCCTTAGCCTTTGCGACCCTCCTGGGGGTGACGACCCCCACTTTGAAGACCACTGTTCTACATGAAAGCCTTAACCTGTGTTTAAGGGTTTCCCCATCTTCTGGCCAACATTCTGTGTGAATCTAGTAGGCTGAGGATTTGCAACTGTTAACATTTCAATTGTCAACTGATAACTGGCCAAGCAGAGAAGAGGAAATTGAGTAGAGCCACTGAGGAGAGAGGAGGCAAAAGGGCAATTGATATGCAGGAAAGCAGGATGGTTTTTACTGATGAATGTTATATTGTACCTCTTGCAAACAACAGATGCCGGCTGTTTTTAAGTTATAGAGAAACATGATTGCTACATCAACTGAGTATTACAGGTAGGGTTGCCATAATTATCTTCCACAAAACTGGGACAGGACTCCCTGTCAAACCTGCCAGTATGTGAATGCAATCCCTGAAAACCGGGACATGTGGTAACCCTAATTATACAAATACTTTGATGCTATTGCTTCCCTGCATATTGCAAATATATTCCATGTTCTTATACTTCCTGATTATACATACTGATTCTTATACCATTTTTTGAAAAGAGTTGGTGTTATTTAAACCCTTCACAGAGTTAAATGGAGTGAATAATAGTAGCCCAAGCAACCATTTCCAGCCAATTTCAAATGACAGGATCAGTGAGCATGAATGGAAATGAAAGACATCCAACTTAAAAATGTACCTTAACTTTGACTTTATGGAAAAAAACTTGGAATAATTAATATATAAACTCTTTGGCACCAAGAATATTGGAGTGAGGAATGTCATTGCCCGATGTTTAGGAGATAGCTTTTAGGAAGGGTGCAATCATGTATCAAGGCTCACTTTTCTTGTTGTTAATGATGTCACAGTATTGATTTTTATTTCTACTTAGAATTTCTAAAAAGTATAAAAATATAATCTGGGACGTAATCCAGCACTTAAGGCCCACTGATTTCAATGCAGGCTATGTAAGCATATGTTTAATGCTCCCACTGAAATAAATCTGAATGAAGAGTGGTCAATACTGAACATACCATACTTATATATTTTAAATTATTAATAATGAAAAGCATGGATAATAATCATAGAGGTGTGTTGGAACCATAAAACCTGTATTTTATTTGATGGGATGCAGAAAACCTGATTGTGAAACCAGAAACTGTAAACAGAGTTTCAATCTTTAAATAGAGGGTTGTATAAAGTTTTGGTTGTCCAAAGTGTGTGTGTTTTTATCTAAACCAACAGAGCGTTCCAAGATATATACCTTTAATATAGTATTTTTATTTATTTATTTATTTATTTATTTATTTATTTATTTATTTATTTAAGGAGTACATTTGGAGGAAATGCACATCACATCCTAAGGGTCTGATTTGAAGTTTCTCTGAGTGTCCTGGTTACGTAAAGTATGTCAGTTTCTTTGCTCCCCTTTCTGAGGCTGCAATCCTGAAGTGCAGTTAAGCTAGCCTATTTTCACTGAACTGGCCTAATTCCAAGGTCAACCAGCCTAGCTACACCAAAGAAGGCTTGGGCCAGCGTAAGTCAACTTAGGCTGGCCCAAAACAGATGGATCTGGGATGGCCTCGCAGGGCTAGCCTAGGCAGTTCAGCAAGGGTGTGTTAAGGGCATGTGGGTCATGGCTTGGATCAATGCATTTAGGCCATATCCAGAGCTTGTTTGCAGGGCAAACATCTCCCCTCACAGTTCCTCATAGTTAGGCCACCTCAGGAGCAGGCATAAATCTGAATAGACCCATAGGGGCCCATGATAAAAAAGGAAGCAAAAGAAAAAGTTCTAAGCTTTATGCTAATCTAATTATCACTCCTGCCTCTCAACCTCAGGAGAAGGCACAATTACGCCAGCCCACCTCAGGATATGGCACAACTACACCAATCCAGTGAGCATGCTGCCCTTGTGCTGCAGCAGTTAGGCCAGCCTCGAGGCCTCTTAGCCTTGTGGATTTGGCCAAAGTGTCAGCTCAGGATATAGCCTACTAATGCCAGCTTAGCTGGGACGTCCTCTCTACCCTAAGGCTGCAATCCTATCCATACTTTCCTGGGAGTAAGCCTCATTGACAATAATGGGACTTACTTCTGAGTAGACATGCTCTGGATTGCACTGTAAGTCAGGTTTGCACCCATAATGTTTTCGACTCTGTTAGAAATTTTATAGCAAAGAGTTTCCTCATCTACACTCTGATATCATGCTTTGCCAAGGTCCTTTTTTAACAAGTAGACTGAAGATGATGATGCCAGGTGTTTGGATTTCACTGCATCTTGAAAATGTACCTATTCTTTCTTCTGTGGCCCACTCATATATGTATATTTTACCACCTACATAAATTGCTGCTCAGAATCTCAGGCTGTTGCTCCCTAAAGGCCATGCTATTTTTGTAATCTAACAAAAGGATAGTTTGAAAATGGCTATGAAAATGGCTGTGAGAGAATTTCAAAAGAAACTGCAGTACTCCCTGTACAGAGTTTAGCAAAAAAAAAATCTTGTCCATGATTTGGAAGCAATTTTGAGGAACACCAGCAGAGAATTCAAACCCAGGGCAGCATCCATGTTGAGATCATGTAGTAAGAGATGTCATGTTCCATAAAGCTTTTATAGTCCCATTATTCAGTCCCTGGTGGAATCAGATTCAGTTCATAAAGTTTATATCAGCAAATATTACACCCCCCCCCCGCCCCGTGGAGAAGCATTCACACTTAAGGAGAGGTTCAGACAACACAGGGGGAATATGGTGAATGAAATGAAGCACGTATGCTGATATGTAATCTATTAGTGGTAACAGTGTGGTACTCGGTCCAATCACAGTTTTGGTGTTTGAGGTCTGGACAGATTAGTAGTGGGATAGGGTTTTCATTCATTCATTCATTCATTCATTCAGCTCTATCAATATTTGTACTTTCCATAGAACAAAAAGATAGGTCTCTGCCCCAAGGAGTTTAGTTAGTTGAGAATGTCAAACGTGATTCTCAAAGAGAGGTGAAGTTAGCATTCATACTGCCTACTGAGAGCTGGAAGTGACATCATTAAGCAGAAAGTGACTTCAATGTACAGGTGATAGCCAAAAATAAAGACACATAGTTTTCACTGAAAAACAGATTGGCTGCAAATGACAGAAGAGAAAATATGCAAATCTTGTTCATATTTTCTAATATGAGACAGCCCAGTTATAAAGGGGCACACCCTACAATCCAGAGTAACTATGGGAGCACGTAAGAGACATTGCGTGCACCCGTAGTTATTTCACCACCTAGTGAAAACCTATGGGAAATTCATATTGCAATCCACAGCAAATTGTTCTTACACCGGAGCAAGGACTCCCCATAGTTACTCTGGATTGCACCCACAGTCAGATAATTGCTTCAAGGGATCACATTCCGCCTACAGACATAAGGGGCCATTGGCACCCCTGATTCTAGAAAAGGCATACAGAGGGCAATAGAGACGTATGGAGAAAGGGGTAAGATGATGCATATGTTTTTATATGCATAACTTAGTTACAAACGAAGGAAAAACATGGTGCCAAGGGCTATTCTAGATGTTTGATGTTACTGTTAATCCCCAGATCTTCACAGTGACTTGAATATAACAAGAAACATTGTACATCTGGAACCCACTTGCATCATCTGTAATTTGTCAAGCCAAGTGTAGTTACATTTGGTGGCCCTCCAAGGGCTTAGTAAATTGTCAAGGCCCACTAGTGGGTCCAAGCAAGCCTTGATAAATATGTGGTGGATCAATGCTGGATGACTTAGTACAACTTGACAGAAAATATCTTTACTCTTAAAAGAGCCCTTTGAATGTTTGGAGAGGAGCTATTTATGCTACGTGTAAACACTGTTAAAGTGAGAGAAAGCAGAACGTGAAAAATCAAATATGCATTTTGCCCAACAGAGGGTCTGTATCTGCATTATGGATCATTTTAAGCAAAAAGGAAGCTTCCTCTTGCATGAAAAATCCTGATCTTTCTTGCACTGTTTAGATTGCACTGTTCAAATTGCATTTGAATTACTTAGATGTACGTGTCCAAAGGCATCTATGTCAAAAGCATATAGAGAAGAGGTGCAGTTGGTCCACAATGTAGCCCAAGTGACAGCTGATAGAGCTGAACTGGTCACCTGAATACATCTAAGGGGGTCATGTCCAAGGAGGCCATGTTCCACTACATACCTATGGTAGAGGCTCAACTTCCAGACAACACCTCCTGCCTCAAGTTTACCAGTAGTGTAAAGGTGTTCCTTCCTTCCTTCCTTCCTAATGTATGTGTGGTGTCCAAAGGAACAAGTCAAATGTACTGTTGTCCTGACACTTTCTGACAGTGCATAGAGTCATTTGTGTGGTGAAGGTTCCAGTAAATAATTCTATATGGTCTTAAACTGACCTATTTTCTTTCCTGCTTCTTAATACACTGGCTTCTCCCCATGGGATTTTATAATATAACCAGATCCTTTGTCCTCCTTTGCTGTACTGCTTGACTATTATTTATTTTTTGTCCCTTTCCCACCCCTTTCATTCTCTTCCATCCCACCAGCTTATTATTATTTTTTCTTTTTGCTGTATTTTGAATCATGTAAAGTATTCACAGCTTAGACCTGATGTGATAAAACTCATAAATATGCTAACTACAAATACCTGGGGACATGAAATCCCCCATTTGTAAATTTCACTGCTTTGAACTTTGATCTTATCCCGCTATAAAACTGAACAATGCATGTATTTTAAAAGGAGCATCTGCAGTCTCATTAATTTTAATACTGTTTAAAAAGTTAATAATTAGAAACAGACACTGCAACATTTCTAATGCTAAAATGACTGCTGAATTAGTCATACAGATTTATGTAAACAGAAATTATATTTTGTCATGGTTTCATTTTAACATAGCATCATTCAAGCACTCTCCTACTGATGAGAATCACTGTTCAAATCCTTTCTTTCTATAACTGTGTTGCGGGACAGGCAGCATACTCTTAACTTTTGCTGGTGCAGGCAGGCATGTTAGCATGCCTGTGCAGCATCCAGCACATGTTTGAGGGTGCTGCTACTGTACTGTACAGCAAGAGGAAACCTTTCCCTTTCCCCTGATAGGGCTACAGCAGCCCCAATGGGTCTACTTGGTTCTTTGGAGTCAGCACAGAACCAAGTAAATGAGACCAGCCAAAGGCTGATCTGCTTCATTTGGGTACTGGGGTTGGGATCCAGCATATTGCCAGGTCTCAGCCCTGCCTCCCACTCCCTGCCTGCCCATCCCCTGCTCAGGAATTCCTCATCCTCCCCCTGCCCCTTCCTCATCCTACACCCCTGCTCTATCTGAGATTGGCCAGTGCAACTTACCTCTTCCTCAGTGCCCATGTTGGCACGAGGAGGCTGGCGCATGAATGTGTGCTGGCCTAACTCATTCAACTATGGCACAAAAATGCTTTGCAGCACTTTTGTGACACTCCCAGGCCGACGCAAGGGACTTGCACTGGCCCAATCCCACCTCTGGATTGCACCTTGAGGTTTGGTATTGTGAATGAGTCTGGCACTTAGGTGATGTCCCAAAGGATATTTTTGCCTAAAATAGAAAAAAGATGGTGAACAAATGTTAATGGTCCCCCAAAAAACTCAATGAAGATTGAATGAAAATCTTCAATTGAGGGCTCTGGAATCCTCAAATATATCTGCTTGTGAGAAAGAGCTACATTGTAAAGTGATTGCATCTCACCACTCATTCTGACTCAGTGACGAGGAGAGACAAAAAAAAGCATGTGCTGGAGTTTCTGAAAGACACAGACTGAAATGGGATTTGATATGAGAGAGACAGGAATGGAAACCAAGAAGAAGAGATGATAGCTAACTTGCTTAGATATCCATGTAGTGGAAAATCCTTGAAGGGATGTGCTACCTATTCTATTCATTGTTCAAAACCATATAGTTGTAAGTCCAGTGAGGTTGTAATGGCTGCAGGTGTTTCATTCTAGGCCTCCAGGAAGAGCAGTGTTCATGACTTTGCACCTCACAGGGACCTTTGTAATTTTTATCTTGTTGTGTGAGCATTAAGTGCCCTCTAGATATGGCATGGAATTCTGTAGTTCTCTTTATTGCATCTTAAAACATGAAGGACTGGCTTAGAAGAAAAGTGGTGATTGGGGACACAAAGAGCTAGAGAGGATGGGGCTATTTAAACCTTTCACCTCTGCCTGAGGATCCTCACCATTACTGCCTTATAGTGGCTTTGCAACCCACAAAAGAAAAAATAAGTAGCATGATTTCAATTGAATCCATCGTATCAGACAGAAATTTGATGGGGGGAATTCTTTTTTCTCCTTTGTGTCTCTACTGCTCTTCCTTCTCCCTGGATTGAGAAAGCGGGGAGGGGGGGAGAGAGAAAAAGTTAATGTGTGTGTGTGTGGGATATTAAATTAATATATTTGAGAGTGGGAGGATGACTGAGACAGGGGGCAACATTTGGCAATGCTGGGTATCAAAAGGTCCATGCCCTGCAAATAGTCCTATCCGGTTTGGCTCCAAGGTTCATAATATCCAGCTAAAGAACTTGCTCAAAGTGCTATGCACATACAGTATTTCTATACATTTAGTTCTATGCAGTAATGTGCATTGCCTTGAAGAGGCATTAAACCTAAGCCATTAAAAATATGTTATATACATGGTTGAAATCCTACATATATTTGTATTTGTAAAGTGAACTGAGTTGATATCTATGGTACAAAGTGCACACTTCCAGAATAAATGTCACAGTGCGAATCCAAAGGCTATTGGGAACACAACATACACACGTACGTACATAATCAAACCTACTGTCATATCTATATTTTAGTTGGAAGTTTGTAACTATTAACTTTCTATGACAATGCCTGAAAAGTGAAAATTAAGTAACAGACCCACTTTATACATCAGTTACATTGTCACTGAAATGTTATGCTAATAAATTAATCTATTTTTCATTTATGCTACCATATTCAGCGGTCTAATGGAAAGCTTTTTAACCAACTTCCAAAACAACTCTTTAATTTGCAAGCGGAACTTGCTAATCATCCTAATCATTGTCTTTTAAAGCATTTGAACAAAGAACATTCAAGACTTGCAGTATAATCAGAGATTACATGTTAAGCTTCTGAATATAAGCAAAGGAGGTGATTATATGCCGATGCTAGTCAGAGATTTAAATATGAATCCAGGGTCCCTCATCTGGCAAATTCTGTCCAAACATTTAGGAAAAATATACCATTCTAGTGTCAAATGTGTCTTGAAAGCTGAAAATATTATTTTGCAAACAGACCTTCTACCTGAGAATATTAATTCAGTATTTGATCTTTTGACTAACAAACCATTTCATGGCTTGATGCTTGTTCTCAATCACATCTGTATACAATTCATTTTTTAAAAAATATTCAAAATTCAAATTAGGCAATGTTCATATTTTTGTTCAGAAGTGTACAAAGCAATGCGTGAAATTGTATTTTAGACTTGTATTATCCATCTTTGTTTGCAAACTAACAGTTAAGTTGATAGTACAGTTCTAAATACATTTATATTACTCTACTGTCCTGTATGGAGTTTATTACCCAAGATAAATACATCGGCAGTTAATGAAGGGGGAGATCTAAGGTATTTCATTTTAGTGTTTTCAAATGAACATCTTGTGGCATATGAACCTCCTTGGCTGCAATGTCTAGTGCCCCATCACATGCTTCTTGGAAGGTTCTTCAACTTCCAAAGCTGGATTTCTGGGCTTGTGAGGTCCTGCGTGGGAAGAAAGGCACAAAGCCCACATTACATGAATGTGCAGACTTTTGCACCCCCACTAGACAACCTTATTAAAAGAGAAGGGCTGTAGCTTGGTGATAATGCACATGCTTAGGTTTTTATGGTGTCACCTTCATTTCAGGTATCAGTTAATGACAAATGGGAGCATCACTGTCTGAAACAGTTGACAGTCAAAAGAGTCCAAATACATGGATGGATTAACTCTGGATAATTTTTAATGTATTTAATATTTTACATTTTTATACCCTCCTTCCTACAAGGAGTTCAGAGTTCCTCCTATCATCCTACCTGCAACACTGTAAGGTAGATGAGGTTGAGAGATAGTAGTTCAAGGTCCTAGCCTTGGGGCGTTCAGATCAGAAGAAGAAATAAGTTGAAGTCCAGGACTGTCAGAAGAAAAATTATTGCTAATTGCCCCAAGTTGGGGCAATTTGACAGCCCTGTGAAATGTATGGCCAAAGCTGGGATTCTAAGACACAGATTATCACACAGGTACATTGGATAAGGGCCAGATTAATACTGGCAAGATATGTCCCCACCAGAGTCAAGGGTGGACACATCTTACTGGCTTATTCTAATATGGTCCTTGTTTTGTGTCCAACAACTATTTGATTCCCATGAAAACAGCTCAGCAGGAAAGCAGGAAGTTCCCAGACAGGCCTATAGGATAGAGGATGGGTGGTGGGCTTTTCCCTGGCTGTAATAGTCACCTAGGAAGATTTATGGCTGAGTGGGATTGAATCTGGATCTTTTGGGTCTAAGTCCAGCACCCAAATCACTTCCTCATCCTGACTAAGGCTGCTTCATATGTTCAACAGCTGGCCCTACTGATGGGTAACAGTGTCCAAGTAAATATTTCTATAGTATTTTTTTCTAAAATTAATCTCCAGTTTGTTAATATGAAGATTGCCACATATCCCTTGAATCTATGATGTGTTTTACAAGGGACATGTGGTTTTCAACTGGCATCCCAATTATTTCCTCTCCCTTATACCAGTATACCATTGGTAGCATTAGTGAATGGCCAGATCAGGCATTTCAGCTGTGTAGGATGAGCATATAAGCTTTCAGCATTTGGATTTCCAACAATTCATACATACAAGACAGAGTTCTACCACTACAGCAGAACTTAATTTTGCCATCCTTCAACATAATTTTGCAACGCCTCTGCTGTCACAACACATTTTTTTTCCCAGTGACTTAAATGATCTTTTATGGTCCCTTGAGTGCTAAGTAACAATGCGTACAAAAAATATGAATTGTCATTGCTGCAGGAACAATAACTGTGTTCCTTTAATTTTAGGGCTTGTAAAATCTCAGTGTTAACATTTACAAAGTATATTGCTTTTCATAAATATTTCATTTCTTCATCTGTACTGTGTTTTCTTATTAACAGCAAAGTTACCATAAAGTAATTAAAAATGTTCCTTCTGCTTATTTATGGGATGCTCTCTGTGACCTTACTTTTTTCCCTCCTCTTGATTGGTTTAATCAAATGAGAAATGGGGAAAGATGTTAATAATTTGCAGCAGAGAAGAAATTTATTATGTCAGCAGTTGTGTGTAGCATGCATTAAAATCAGTTGTCTCCTTCGAGTTAATGAAATGAACAAAAGGAACTGTTTTCCCATAAACAATCTCAGAGTTCATTTATCACTCAACAGTAAGTAAACTGCTAAATAATAAATAAATAATAATATAAATAAATAAGCTAATTGGATCTTTGCCAACTACTTAGGTGGTGGAATTCAAGCTGCCCTGTATAATTCTGGCTGGTGTTTTTGTTTGTTTGTTTGGGATTTTTTTTGGGGGGAGGTGTTAGGATACTGCAGAGGCCTCCCCCCTCCCCAACCTAATATGGATTCAAGCCAACCAAATTCCTCTGTGCAACCAATCCCAAAGTAAGAACCAAAGTCAGAAGTAAATTTTGGCCTACAACAGGGACCACAATATTGTGGTATCATATATTTTGCTTCTCAGGCCTAGTGAGATTAATCTGCTGCATGGGAAAGCAGTAAGCGCTTGGGTAAAATTTATGAACCCAATCTTATGCATGTCTACTCCGAAGTAAGTCCCATTAAAGTCAATGGGGTTTACTCCCAGGAAAGTGTGGATAGGATTGGGGTGTAAATGTGGCAGTAAGTAGAGCTCTTCAGCCAAATGAATGGCTAAATGAAAATGCCTGTGTATAAAGTTATTTGAAGGTTTCTACGAAAAATATGCCTCTGTTTATCTATATTTTTATACAAATGTTTAAAGTACAATCTTATTTGAAGAAAACTAATTAATAAAATAAGGTTAGGAATTGCTGGTTACCACCGCATACCACTACTACTGAACCCAAAGTGCAGGATGTCCACTCTCATCTGTTTGAGATCTGTTTGCTTGCCACTTACAACCGCAATAGCCCACATTCACTGGTGCTGTTGATTTTGTGACAATCTTAAAGCTGTTTACACCACCGAAACAGTGTAATAACATAATAATTTTACGTATTAAAGTATAATGAATAATAATAGCGTAATAATAACGTAATAATGAAATGGCTGAATAATATCTTTGAACCAGTTTGAAAGTTGGATGGAGAAGACATGAAGTAACCAAGGTGGCTGTGGGGGTGCAGAAAGTTGCTTGTTCAGGATCTGGTGCAAGATTGGCGTAACTCGCATGTTATGAGTCTGCTTCCTTCAATTTTGTTCTGCCTGTATATTTGTAAAGCAAGAGATAGTACCCAACTGTTTAAATGCCCAAAATTCTTTTATCATAGTTAAAAATCACTGTAAAGCATTAATCCCTAGAGCTTCCTACTGTTTGAGGGGGTGAGCTGAATCCCTTTATAATGCTATTTTTTAGATATAGATTTCACCTAATAGTGGGGAGGGGAAGCTAAAGAGTTGGGCGCCTTTGAAGGCAACTATACTGTTAAAAAGAGCATGAATGTAAATGATTCTGCTGCAAAAAGTAGCAGGTTTTTGAACTCTTTGTTCACACTATTCTCTTAGGGAGACAACTCTCTGGTGTCAGTGGTTTGACATAGATGTGAAGGGTAGTTGGCAGCTGATGAAGTGGAGATGTTGGATTTGACAAGAGGAATTGTTCACTCCTTATCCTTGTCAACATTTTCGAGGCTGTTACTTTAGCTAGCAATGCCTGTGTCGTACCATCCAGAACACAAAATGCAACATCTACTGATCACTGAAATACACTTTTCCATTTTCGGATACCTCTAGAATACAAAGTAACACGAGCCTTGAGTCCCAGAACTACTGAGTTGATTGCATATTCTTCTCTTTCCCATGTTAAGCATATGAATAAAGAATCACACTAATGGTTTGTTGACAAAGCATACATTTTCTTTTTACAGATTAGGTCAACATGGATATCTGCATCAACATGGATATCTGCACAAAAATCGCAAATAGAGAAACAGTATACATCTTAATTTAATGTTTTTATTAACATAAAATTTAAAAATGCACGTTCATTGAGCGGGATGAAAATGAACTGCCTTCTCCTGCTGGGTAAAAATTGCAGTACATATTGCTAAACTGGATTTTTCTAGACACCGGCATTAGAAAATTTTGCAACAAGTTATGAAAGCTAAGAGAAACACAGGAAAGGTTTCATACTCATAAGGACATGCGTCCATTTAACTGGGTTGAGGCTCACCTAATCAAAAAGTATAATATAAATGTTCAAAATGAATAACCAGAAAATCAGGGTCCTGCAGTGGTTTGGGAGTGGTTTGAAGTGGTTTTTTGCCTGGAAGATGCAGGTTCATCTATCTCCAATCAGCCTTTAAGCTTCCTTTGGGCCAGTCACTCTCAGCCTCATCTATCTCACAAAGTTGTTATGAGGACTGTGGATGGGTGGGGGCAAATTATATAAGCTTTCCTAAAGGATGATACAAAAATTACTATGTTAGGGTGCCAGATGCAATGAGATAAACACCAGTGAGAAACTCAGGGTGGAATGAAGGGTTTTATGTTTTTAGCACAGGAAAACATGGTTTTGAGTCTTGCTTCCTGAACTGAGTCTCCTACTGTTGTTTGTTGCTTCACATCCCTGGTCTCACTGCCTGATAACAGGTGTCTGTATGTTATACAAGTACCATCAGGCACCATCTGAAGTACCACTTGTACCACATGTACCACTAGATGAGAAACATTGCTCAAATTTAGAAAAAACCATTTAACAGACCCAAGAATAGGATCAGAGCAGACTTCATTTGCAATGGGGTCATTATCACATGACTGCAATTCTAAAGACACTTTCCTGGGAATAAGCAACATTGAATATTATGGGGCTTACTTCTGAGTAGACCAGCTTAGGATTGCACCCATAGTTATTCTCTAATGAAAGTTAAAGGTTGTCATTTATGATTCTGGGGGGAAATGTGATATGCTACCCATGGGAGTGCTTGCAATCAGTGGTTGTGCAGCATTGCTGTGTACAGTACTTAAGGGTACAGCAGCCATTGCAGAAAGAGATCTGGAGAGGAGAGTTGCCTGGTCCTCCCCCTCATTCTGTGATGATCGGCTACTCTATGAACACAAATCAGAAAACATGCATCTTTGGGGGAAGATGAATGGTAAAAGCTGGTTTATATATTACTTGGTGCATCAGCAGGAAAGCAGCAAAGAGCGAAGCAAATGCAAGGTCACAGATGCTAGGATGCCATGTTAAATAAACATTGTACAATGAAATGAATTTCCTTCCACTCAGATAAACAGCCGCCATAATCCATTATGATTTAATGCTCTATTACCATTCCTGTATCATTAAGTTCATGCGGTGAGAGTTGATTACATATTTGATGATGTGGGGCTGCCAATTTCAGAATGAATCCAGAGGGTCACATGCAAGAGGAATATTTATTACCACTTGGCTTGCAATTAGCAGGGGTGATTTTTTTAAACTGGTTTTTAGTTTCTTCTGCCCCATAGTCTTCATAAAAGCGACCTATAGCATTTTGTCTGCTCCCCATTGTGTATTGTACAGAAGTAATTACCAGGAGTGTAATATTCTGAGTACTGTCTAATTATAAAGGCACCCTGTCACATACCCATTTTAAAGTCTGTTCTCCTGGAAATTGGCTCTTACTATCAGCTGCTGCTGTCATTTTTTCAAATGATGAATGTACCTGTGCCTTTAGAAACACCTTGATATTGCAGGTGATGAGGTTTATTCTGGCCATGCTGCAAACGTGTTTACCTGCTGATCTCTGTTCATCAAGTCACCATTAAGACACAAGAACAGGTCAGGCTTTGTTTCTGGTCAGGTAGCAAACTTTCAGGTAGCCTTCCTATTTAAATACATTCTTAGGGTGACAAACAAAGGAGCTTTCTCTTTTATTGGAGCTTTTCATGGGAAGATTTCATAACTGTGGCTTTGTCAGATTTATTAATTTATTTACTAGCAAAACATACCCACGTTGTGGGAGCTGCAATTCTAATGCCCAGTTAGGCTGGTACAAGTCCCTTGTCGGCTTGGGTGTCGCAAAAGGCATTTCCACGCCACTACTGGGGTCATTAATATACTGTATGCAGAATCTTCATTCTTTGCTAGTGCAATGCATGACTAGAAGAAAGTTTCTTTGGGTAGGGAGGGAGGTATGGTGATGCCACTTCATAGGCATGCGCTGGCTTCCCTATGCCACTATAGGAATGGGAAGCAGGTCTAAATTGGTTAGGATTGCATCCTGATTTGGCAAAAAACCACATGCCAACACAAACCAAAGCAGCTTTGCTGACACCTGGATTTGAACAAGATACACATAACAGTTGCCAGAATGTAGGTGTCATTCAGGGTGTAGTCCTAACCTAGGCCGGCACAACTCTGGTCTTCCCATTCCTGTGGTGATATAGGAAGACAAGAAAATTTTTCTGCAGAATAAAACTGTTGAGTGAGATCTAGGATATTTAAAAGTTTTTTTTTGATATTTATAAGTTCTTCTGGTCTAGATTTCTTCACATAATACTGTTATTGCAAAGGTCACGTTGATAGCGTGATATTACACACAGTTATTACGAATTATAGTTAGAACAACCTGCAGTACATTTGCGAATATATTTTTGTTCACTTAATCGGGATATTATTCTGCCAAAGGTCAGCAAAGGTTGAACAGTAGCTAGAATTTGTCTTCGTTAATTTTGCGCTAAATCAGAAAATAGCAGGAGTTCTCGATGTCCATTTTGCAGTTCTCTAATAAGGCCACCCTATTACAATAGGTATCAATATGTAAATGTGATATTTTGTTTCATTTGATGAAGTACATGGAAGATGAAGTTCGGTCATTAATATACTGTATGCAGAATCTTCATTCTTTGCTAGTGCAATGCATGAATGGAAGGACATTTCTTTGGATAAGGAGGCAAGTACTACGCAGAAAATGTGATACTGCCCAAACCATCGCCCCTCAAAGCATTTTGTAGACAAGCACAAAATCCTCCTATAATCAGAAAGGATAGAATGAACTGGCTTCTCAAAAGCGCTCACATACTGTTCTAAAGTACTACAATTATACCTGGGTTTGCAAGCATAATTCATTGTACAAGCAGGTTTGCAATCCAAAACGCGTGTATATCAAAGCAAATTTTCCTATAAGAAATAATGGTAACGTAGATGATTCATTCCATAAAATATTCATATAAAATTATTACAATACTGTAGTATAATACAAAAAATAAAGAAAATACAAAATATAAAGAAAAATAAAACAAATTAACCTGCACTAGCCTCCAAATCCAGAGTAACTATGAGAGCACGTAAGAGACTTTACGTGCACCTGTAGTTACTGCACCACCTAGTGAAAACCTATGGGAAATTCATATTGGAATCCAGAGCAAGTTGTTCTTACCTGGAACAAGGACTCCCTGTAGTTACTCTGGATTTTGCCCTAAGTCTCTCAGGTACTTGCGGAGCACCAAAACTGGTCATGTTGTGACTGGGTCTATTTTTTTCCTTGCTTGTGAAGAAATCTCTTGTACATCAAGGCAAAATTATTAGAAATGTTTGCTTTTCTTGCAAAACACTCTCAATATAAGTTACTCTCAATCCAAGGTTTTACTGTAGTTAGATTACCTGTGAAGTGGTTTAGACTAGAGTATGCCCCCCAACTAGGAGAAAGGAAGCAATATGTCACGTGTGGGAGATGCTCGTGGCAATCTCATTTAAAATCTCATTGTAAAGTGTGAGGAAGTTCAACAGTGCCATAAAGTTAAATAGTGTAATATGAACTAACCCATAATTCACAGCCCAATCCAAAACCCCTGTCTAGGGTAGCGCAAGTCCTTTGTGCTGGCCTGGAAGAGTAACTTCTGCACCACAGTTGGAGGGGTTAGGTATATGGAGTCCTGCCACCACAGGAATGGATAAAGGGTTTGGGGGTTTGGGGGACAGCACAGGGGTTTGGGGGACAGGGGGAGTAGAGAGGAGGTGAGAGTGAGTGTTCCAGGGTGGGCAAAGGACAGGTTGAGGGTATTCCTGGGGGTGGGCTGGCAGGGAGTAGGACTTGTGACTGGGACTCAGTGATTTGTTGGATCCCAACCTGTTTCCCCGGGGCGGTGAAGAATCTTAAATCCTTAGATTTGCACTACCTCCAGGGGTGATGTAGATTCAAGTAGATTCTTTGGGGCTGCTGTACCTCTACCCCATGGAATTGGAAAAGATTCCTCTTCCCCTTGATACCGCAGCAGCCCCAAAATTTTGAGTTGGATACAGCGCAGGCTAAGCCCAGCCTGCCTGTTCCAGGGTAAGTTAAGATTATTGCACTACCGTCCCTCAAGCAGTTTCCAAGCTGTAAAAATTTTTTTTGATGCTAATTGCTTGATATAGGAATTACATGGTTGATGGCCACATGGCTGATATCGGAATCTTTACTGTGGAGTCTTTTCCTACATATTTTGAGATGCATAAATCTATCATCAAATCTATCATTGATCTATCATTAATCTATCATTTAATCTATCATTAAAAGGATTCCAAGGACTGAAAGGAAGAGTTCTACAAGCTGCCCACAGAACAATGTAGATTAGTCTGCCCTGGGCAAAAATATCTACACATATTGGCTGGTGGACCTCACAAGCAGTGATGGGCTTCAAAGAAATTAAGAACCGGTTCTCTGCCCATCTGGCAGCCACTTTTAAATGGCTATTTTTAAACTTTATATGTACTATCTCTTGTTAACAACCGGTTCTATAGAGTAGGTGTGAACCTGCTGGTGCCCACCACTGGTCACAAGGATCTCCCAGCAATCACAGCTGCCTTACAGATAAGTACCATTGCCAGTTGATTTATAATAGTGAAAACTTTCTGTGTGATAGTGAGAACTTCAGAACATGAACCTCTGAAGATCATGGTCTTGCTACTACTCTATTCCCTTTCTTAAGCCTGTTCTTAATACTTCACATAAAATTTGGGCTCACACAGTATTTATATCTTTATGGCAAAGGATAACAAATGTGTTTATCTGAGCTGCTGCCCCCTGCAATAATACTACAAGCTGGGGTCGTCTGTTGTGTTCGGTACTGACAGAGAAAAACTCTTACTCATAAAATCTGCGAATTTGCCATCACAAGATGGGGTTTTGTGACAAGCGAAAATGGCAGATTAGATAGAACCATGAAGGATAGGTCTACCAAAGATACTGATTGTGGCGGCTAAGAGAATCTCCATGTAAAAAGGCTGTACATTTCTGAATATATGACATTAAGGACAAACAACAGGGAAAGTCGACATCCTCATGTTGTCTTTGTGAATGCTCAGAGGCACCTAACTGGTTCTTGATGAGAATAGAGTGCTATAGTAGGGATTCCTGATCCAGCAAGTTTAGCTCTGTGGTTCATGCACATCACTTCTGGTCCCAGGTTATTGGAGGCGTAGGGGCAAAGTTCTGCACTGTATCCCCTGAAGCCCTCTTCTAACCCTCTCATGGTTCATTTGTTGTTAGCCTGTCATTTTTTTTCTTTAAAGTTTCTCTTGGTATAGCCAGCCAGATTGCAGTTGCACCCCATGCTTCAGCTGAAATTGTCAATTTCTCTACTGCCGTCTTAGGATTTGTCTGTATCTCTCCCACCTGTCCTTAAGTCCTTAAGTTTTTCCAAATCAAAACCAACCCTAGAACCACTACGAACTCTATGCTTTGCATATGTGGGGATTTGCATGTTCAGGCATTTGAATCTGGATATTTCAAGTCCAACTCCAGAACCACTACTACACCATCCTGGCTATCATTGGAAGGAGAGAGTTCCTATTTCCTTCCATAAACCCCTGTTTTCCGAAGTCCTGACTTCCAGGCTTAACCAGCTTTGGACAAATGGAACCAGTCCATACCTAGAAAACAATTTGCACGTCTCAAAAGGAGGTGTTGGGTGACATGTGATAAATGAATGTTTCAAGCCACAAGGATTATATAGCTTCAGGCACATAAAGTTGGAAATGGCATCAGATGCCTCCTGAGTGTTCCTGCAATGGCAACTATAATTTTTGGTTAAAAAATGTGTGAAACAGCCTAAAATATCCCTTCCTTAATCTTATATCGGTAACACTTTAGTCTGTTATTTATTACTGTCTTTGGTAGGAATTATTATCATTGCCTCCAATTCCGCATTAACTGCAGTAGCTAATTATAGTATGCCTTTATGCTATTCCGCCTCATTAAGAACATTAAAGTTATGACCCAAACTAATAAAAGGGAGAAGATTCATAGTGAAGGGAGCAAAATGCTAAACTTCAGCTCCAATAGGGGAAACAGATCCAAAAGGTGAAATCCCAAGCCCTTTAAATCATTTGAAGGTTTGCCTCAATTCATTGGGTCTGGTCAGCAGCCAAATGTTCAAGGGCCTTGCTGCATTTTTAATGCTCAACAAAGCATTCTTGAGCCTGTAGACACGGCAAGAGCTTTCTAAATGACTGTATTTGATATATGTGCCATATAGTTCATTCTCTGGTTAAGTTAAATAAAAATTATCTCAAAATTGGTAACAGAACTTATCACAGGGTGACCATATAGAATTGAGGACTGAGGGCCTGTACCTTTAACCATTGCTTAGATGAGGGAATTGAGACAGATTTAGCTTATCATATAAGGGTTTAAAAAGTAGCACCTGCCTGAATTTCCTCTTCTATGCAATGGTTAAAGTTACAAGCACTCTGTTCTCCATTCTATGGGTCACCCTGACTTATCAGAATCTGATAGACCATAGTATTTATTGAGTTGAGAGTTTACAGTATCTTAAAAGGCACATCAGTCAGGAGGACTATGAGGGGTGTGTGTAGAGGTGTTTGTACAAGCCATGAAGGGTGTGCATAGAGGTGGACAACCTCGAAAGAGCCAGTTGTAAAGCGGGCACCTGGATGCAGGCGTCATATGTGAAGCATCTGGTGGGCTGCTGTGTGATATAGGAAGTTGGACTGGGTGGGCCTGTGGCCTGATCCAGTGGAGACTGTTCTTATGTTCTTATGACTGAACACCTGGTGGCAAACTGGAGTTAAGATGACACTGGAAAGTCAGCAGAGAGGGGAGAATAGAGGATGGGTGGATTGGGATAAATGGGGAGGATTGGGGGCATGTCAGATGTGGGGCAGGGTGGCACACAGTATAAGGGTCTTGCACCAGATGCTGTTCCATTCTGGAGCTGCCTCCTTTCTCTCCATGAAAGAGAAAGGTCTTTAGCTGATACATCAGCTAAAGAGTATGTACAGGTCAGAAGAGACCATCATTAGGAACTCAGGTGACCAGGGTGGTGTGGCTGGTGTGGTCCACACCGGAGTGATGCGCTGCAGGGGGGTGACACGCAGAGGAGTTTGACAGTCCTCCAGTGGCACCGGGCGACAGCGCACCCATAAAGTTATGAAGTAATAATTATTTACCCCATACTATCTGAAGGTTTATCTACCCAAAAAAGTTAGTGCTGTATACATTTTACAAATAGGAATATAATAAGATCAGGAATCATTGCATTCCACCCTCCACTCACAATGTAAGCAATACCCTAGCAGTAAACGCCATTGAACATAGTTGGGCTGATTAAACATAGGGTCACACTGTTTGTCATGGATCTCACTAGGTCACCTTTGGTCATTTGCTTCATTCTCAGCCTAATCTTCCTCAAAGGCTTATTAGGAAGCAAAAAAGAGGTTGGAGCTGCATGTTGGTGGCATGTAGAAATGCGCTTTAAAAATGTTGTGGTGTGCTTTAAAAATTCTGTGACTATTACTGTCTGACATGAAGCCCTTTTAAGATATCAAAATTGACACTTGCCTTTTAAAACTATTTTATCACAACTCTTTAAAAATTATTCTGTCTGGCTGCTTGTTCCTGTAAAGGTTTGATTTTTATGTCCTTTCTGATTTTTAATTTCTTCTTCCTTTTTTCCATTTTGGAGTGTTTGAGCAAACACTATAAAGGTCAAAGGAATCTTAAATTCCCATTAATTGCACAGTTTGTCAAGACTTTTCTTTTTAAAGCTCATCCATTTATTTTTTTAATTGCAATTTTGTGATGTGCATATGTGAATATCAAACTAACTTGCCAACACTGAGAAGCATTATAAAATGGGAGATAGAGAAAAGTTTTGATGTTGCTCCCATTGCTTTTTCAGAACAACCATATAATCACATATGATTAAATATAAGCTGTAGTCACACAAGATTAGGCGTGTTGTTTCCCACCCTTAAGAGGTTTTGAAAGCTACTCACTGTCACCTGGAAATACTGACCATGCTGTTCCAATGAGAAGGAGAGAAAGGTAATGATGACATTGTATCCTGAACAAACTTATAGCCAATCATTGCTTTAATTCACCTGTTATGTGTCTCAACAGACAGCCTTGCTTCTGACCTTTGTAGGCATCTGTATTTTAAAACTGTGTCTCCATATTTTCTAAATTGACTGATGTAGTATACAGTCTAAATGGTGCTCTGAGCAGGCACTGGCTCCTTCTACTGTCTCCTGAGTGTCATAAATGTGCCATAAGTACATTTGTGCTGACTCAGAAATTGGCTAGGTTGCCAAAGCAGTCCAAGCACGAATACATTGTAGTGATATTTGTGTCCAACATTACAGGGGGTGGAAAAGGATGGAGAATGTTGGGGAAGAGCCTTTTTGGGCAGAGGAGGGTAGAATTGGTGGCATATCAGGCCTGTAAGGAGGGAATAGTATAGGCGGCAGAGGCACAGGATGAATCCTAACTCCTGACCCTCATCTAAGCAATCTTATATTGGCTGCTTGGGTTTGAGCCAGCTGTATCTGGTGCAGATCCATGTAGCCCCATAGGAATTACAAACCTATTGGTGTTCAGTGAGCATCTTTAGGAAACTAAGGGCACAATCCAGAGCAAGTTCAACCTGCTCTGCCCTAACTGCTCTCTCCTAACTATTCTGTATCCAGAGCAGAAAGTTATGCTGCATCCAGAGAGTCAGGAAGCCTGGGCTGCCCTAACTGCTCCAGAGCATGCTACGTCAGTGACAGCTGGGGAGGGCTTGCTCCTGAGTAGACCCCCCCTCAGATCACACTGAAGAAGGAACAGCTGTGGTGCCTACATTATAAGGAAGCCCAGCAGTTCCTGACAACCAGTTACAGCTGCAGTTCTTCTAGTGCAAGATGGATGCTTGGAGTGGCCTGCTATATCCTGAGGTTAGTGGGCTGCCATAGTTGTGCCATATCCTGAGGTTGAGAGGCAGGGATTGCAGCTAGGCTGGCCAAGAACTCAGATTTTTGGTCAACACTACCATTCTTACTCGGGCCTTTTCATGGACCCCTATAGGTCTACTCATTACTATACCTGCTCCTGAGGTGGTATATCTCTGAGGAACTGGAAGGGGCATTTCTGCCTTGGAAACAGGCTTTGGATACAGAGTAACTGCTCTGCCCTAGGCAATGCTGAACATGCCCTCAACTTGCCTCTCCTGAGCTGCTTAGGCTGCCCCAGTTAGGGCAGAGCAGGTCCACCTCTCTTAGGGCACCCTATCTTGCCTTGCTCTGCCCTAAGCCTCCTTCAGAGTAACTGGGCTGGAGCATCTTGCAGTTGCTCCACCCTAGTGATAGATAGGGCACCCTAAGGCCTCTTATGTGCAAGGAATAGTTGCTCTGGATTGGGCTGTAATGCATGTAAACTGCATAAGATTCTCTCCACAGGATCCAAAACATTGGAAACACAACAGTTCAGGGGTTTTTTTGAGTAGATTTTTCAGTAAAATGCACATAGGCCATAACAGTTTTATTTGTTCACTTAGCATGCTTGTGCCATCAAAAAGTGCAACTCTGCCGAAGCTCAGAAATATCAAGTTTTTTTATCTTTTTTCAAATAATAATTTCTTTTTTCTTTGAAAAAGGCCCCCATCACAAATGGTGCAGGGTGGTGGGCATTATTATTTAGCAAGGTTACAGTGCCAGCAGTGCCTGGAAAAGATCATATGGAGAGAGTCTTATGCAGTGTACATGCAATAGTTCTTTTATATGGTCTGCCCTGGTAGACATTTTGATGTCACCAGCTATCTGGCTTTAATTTGTTCTGTGCATCTGGGAACCAAACGCTTTGCTTTTCAAGTGTCTTTTTAAGAGCCCCAGGAGAAGTAATTTGGTGATCTTTGTCAAACAAGATTGTGATGGAATGGCATTTGTCTGAACACAAATGTCAGCAGGTGAAGATGTCAGACTCGTTGATGTAATAAAGATTTCACTGGGGATATAATAAGATGACGTACGCACAAATAATTCTCCTAAACGTGCCTATGGAACGGTGGAACGGTGGAAATGTGCCTATGGAAATACCACAGCACATGAGCCTGGAAAATGAAGAAAACAAGAGAAGGGAGATTTTGAGAGGATTTGAGAGGGTTTTCAGGTCAGAAAACAGCTATTTTTTAACAGCCAGTGCCTGTGAGACCACAAAGCACCTGTGTATTCAGGGGTCATTTTAGGAGATTAGATTAAACCTGAGCAAAACTGGATGAAATCCTAAAAGAAATTACAATTCTTCTGCAACTTCAGGATATACACTATGAGATCCATTTATTACACTGTATTAAAAGTGCCAGAGTTTTAGATCAAAACCCACACCTTGGAAACAGTATAAAAGAGCAATTCATGCTAAGGGAAAAACATACTTAGCATATAGAAAGTTTCCTGTACATTTAGCTTTATAATTTCATGCTTGAAGTGTTAGGACATTGCAGATAACAAAAGGTGGAATGATCCTGAGTCTTGAAGAAATGTAGGAACAACTTAGATTAAAAGAGAGAAAGAATGTGTGTGTGTGTGTGCGTGCGTGTGTGTGCGTGCGTGTGCGTGCGTGTGTGCACATGCACAAACACGCTTTTGTGTACATAATGAAGGGTAATTGGAATTAGAAAATGTGCTTAATAGTTTTAAAATAATTTTACTATTTCTGAAAAGATATCCCAAGGTTAACTCTTAGTTTACCTACTTCTGTTTTCCTTGGCTAAATGTTGGTGGGGAGTTTGTAATTCAGAATATGAGTTGTCCAACAAATGCAACTTTCCTATATTTCTTTACCCAGTATGTGACTACTTGTGATAGGATATTGTGCTGATGCCTGGACTAGAGGACTTTAAAAAGAGATTGGACAGATTTCTGGAAGAAAAGTCCATCACAGGTTGAAAGCTATGCTCGTATCTTATGGTGTTGTGTGCACCCTGGGGTGGGCTATTGTACAACACAGGAAGATGAGGATGAGTCCAGCAGGATGAGTCCATCAGGACTCATCTTTTACTCGTAACAATCAAGCATCTTACGACCATATTCTTAACTACCCAAGCACCCCCCCAAAAAGATAGCAGACTGCTGTTTTATGAATTGACATTTTATTCAAATAGCAAATTCAGTAAAGCTACATGGGGAAAGGGGGAGTTATCCCATCAGAAGTAAGGGGTCTTAAAATTGGGGGAAATGGGCCTAGCCGTCTATCTCCCCCATAACTCAAGGGTAAACCAACTGAGTTGGGCTATCCAAAGAGCTTTGACTAAGTAACAAGGTACAGTGTTAATGCTACCCCGAAGGAGTAGGGCTGCTGGAAAACTTGGCCACAACGCAAACCATGCAAGGCTAGCCAGTTCATTCAAGGGGTTTGCCCCTCTGCCTCATCAAGCCAGACAGGCATCATTGTGAGTAATTCTGACTCATCTTTTTGACCTTGCTGACTTGGATGGATATCATATTGTCCTACCTACCCATCTCTACACACTTCATGTAAAATAACAGGTTATAAGGAAATCCTAACATCAACCATTCCAGGAATAACAATCTGGAGTAGGTGAAAAAACTGCCAATCATGACCATCACCCAGGGCCAATCATGGTGAAAGCAAAAAATTCCTATGGGAGTGGGAATTCCTGTTCCTACAAGACAGAATAGGGCAATAGACCACTAGTGCACATGATACTAATGGTCCTTCTGGTATGGAATGGAAACAAATGTTCTGTATAAGTGCAATCAGTAAATTTAAATCTCTTTATTGATGTGTTTAACCTTGGCGTAACATTCATGGAGCTCCATAAGATTTACTTTTGAGTAGGTTTGCACTGCAAAGGCTAGTAATGGTAAAATAGTTGGTAAACCAAGCAGTTAGTAAACCAAGCAGTCAACTTAATCACAACATACTGGGGGAAAAAATTAGAGTAATAGGATTTAACGCCCCCCCCCCTTTTTTTAATTTGGTCTTTACTTTTTATTTTAAAAATTATCACACAAAGACACAAAAAAATCTAAAAGAACATGGAATCTATAAATATTACACTGTATGTTCACACAAAAAGTAAAAGGTATGCTTACACACGCAAAAAAATCCGCAGCTTAATTTGGATTTAAGAAAGGAGCTGCATAAAATCCAAGTAAATCAAATCAGAGAAGAAATAAAACCAGCCTACTACCAAAAAATGGAATGTAGAAAGTTATCGTTATCCTTAAATAGCGAGATGATAAATTATGCAGCTAAATGTAAAATTATGCTGAAGTAAATGGAAGGATTATGCAAGTCCCTGTAATTGAATTAGGAGATGTAATTAAAGACACCACCAAAAGTAAAGCCAAGTATAATATTTAACTTTCAGCTTGGTCTGCTTTGCACTCTGCTGGTAACATTGCCTTTGGATGCCACATGGAACTGAAACTCCATTTCTGTTGAGTTAGCAGAGAAAAGTGATATGCAAATATCCAACAGCAAGCTTAATCACCAACGCTGAGACTGAGAAGAACTTGGGCTTGTTCAGATGTTACTTTCCAGACTGCCACCTCTTTGCACGTTAGTGCTGGAAGCGTGCACTGGGTTTATTTAGCTTAATTGCATCAGAGAGCGACACACACTACATTATGTATGATCAGTAGCATGCACTTAAAAGCATACATAGAAATCCTATGTCATTAAGCTATAAAGACTATGCATACTAGGAAGGGAGGGCTGTAAGTGAAGACAGTAGCATCATTAGGGTTTACATCATCCAGTACAGGCCAGCACAATACCTTCTTGAGGAGTCCCATGTAGTGAGCAAAGCAATGGGAAGTGGATGTGGTGATGTACCATACCCCACACCCCAGTGATTTTTTTACTATAAGTTTTGATAGAATAGAGATAGTTCAATCTCTTTCGTTTCACTGAACTCTAAATTAAATTATGGTTCAACTGATTTATAAAATGATGGTATTATTTGAAAATACCAAGATTTTGAAAAATTTTGGCCAGTGCTGACACCCTCCATAGGCACATCACCTAGTGTGGCCCGCACCCCTGGCACTTCCCTACTGACATCACTGGAGGGCTAGTTTGAGAAGTCTCATCAAAAACAGTATTGTGATGAAGATTCATGGCCACATCTCTAGCTGAAAAAGGAAATACATGCAGATAGGTGTCAAAAAGCCTTCTTGCCGCCAGACTATCAGTATTTTCCCCATTCTAATATGGAAACTTTCTGTAAATTGGCTGTATCCGGTGTTTCATTTGGTCTTCAAACTTCTTCCAATGAATTTGTGTAATTTTGGAAAGGATTTGTGAATAGTAGGTTTGCCACTGCTTTTCAGTCTTTGCTGTAACTCAAAACTGACTAAAAAAATCTGATTATTTTGAGAGCCAATGGGGTATTATGACACAGCAGGGTGTTAATGTAAAAGGTGTTAATGTAAGTCACTGTCTTTATAATATTAGATAATACTAGAACTTTTATTTGGTTGGGAGTCATCAGGTTGGCCACTGGTTTTATGTCAGTTATTAATTTGTTGGGTGACCTCGACTGATATATAAAAATAAATTAAGGTAGTGGTGGTTGCTTCAGCCCTAATAATGCCATTGGATTTGGAATGTGTGTATGATATTGGGTGCAATCCTAACCAATTTAGGTGGGTCTAACTCACCTGGCATATCTTCCCATGGTGGTGTGGGGACATCGGCACATGCCTGTGCATTGGCCTAAACTACACACCCTGAGGAGTGGGGCAGAAGTGACTTATGACACTTTTGTGACACCCCCAGGTCAGCACATGACATGCCGGTGTTTAGGCCAGCTTAACTGGAGGTTAAGATTGCAGCCATTGTCATTTATTTTGTATGATCTGGTGTAGTAGAAGATCAATCCATCATGGGTATGATACAATGAGCTGTTGCCTTGAGTGACGAAAACTGTAGAGATTTTTCTGTGTCTGTTTGTCCTGTTTTAATGGATATTTTCAGCTTATTCGACTGTATTCTGCTGAGATTGAAGACAGGTCTTTTTGGAAATTTGCAGCTATCTACTTGCAAATTTGTGGAATATCTTTGGAATTAGCATAAAGAAGAGAGAGAAATGCTATAGGTAACATGCATCTGGACAAGTAAAAGTAAACAACAAATTGTTTTGTTGTTTTGTTGTTTACTTTACAAATTGTTTTGGGTTTTTTTGTTGTTTTTTTAATAATTGGTGATCCCACCAATGTCATTGGATCAACTTCTGAGGAGCAATTAGCTCCTCAAGCTAAATTGCCTCCAACCTTGTGAAAATGTTGATCAATGATATAAGCTGTAGATTGCAGTTTGTTTGATCAACCCATGAATGCTTGAGTCTCCTGCCCTGATGCAAGTATTGGTTGGACGAAGGTATCCAGGTGGGCTCCAAACAAGCTCTTATGGAGTCAGCACCTAGCTCACCATCTCCTTGCACAGGGGCACCGTTGCTAACACTTGCCCACCCACCCTGAACGCAGTCTGTAACTTGTTACTAATTGCTGATTGGTAATTGCTGATTGGTGAGAATTTTTTCTTGTTCTTCTTTCATTTAACCCAGACGACTCCTCCAACAGTGGGGGGCTAACCAATCAATTTATTCCAGCAGATGGTGCAGATCATTATGGCCTTTTGGTGCACACCTTGGGGCTGCAATGACTGGGCAGAACCCACTCCAATCTTCATGGCTTAGCACAGTGATTTTCAACCAGTGTGCCATGGCGCAAATGCAGTGTGCCAGTGTTGTGTGCCATGTGTGGTCCACAGGTGTGCCTTGGAGGTTTGGAGAATTTATTTATTAAATAATATCATTTATTAATAGGGCTATTAAGGGATATGATCCCTCTACCAGCAGCATGGTGAGCTTTGTCAACTGTCAAAGGAGTGATGGTGTGGCTTGACAATTTTAGTGCCTTGTCAGTGTGCCATGAGATGGAAAGGTTGAGAATCACTGGCTTCGCAAAACAAGGAACTGGATAAAAGGTAGCCCTGACCAAGACTGGGGTGTGTGTCTTATGGCTTAGCAGCGTGAGGTAGTGCTGCTCGATCTGGTGTTTCCAGCCTTTAGTGGGACTGACAGGGAGAAGATACGTCATCTGGAGAAGAGACAAAGCTTTGAGTCTGGTGCTTGCCCAGTCAAGGGCTCAGATATGATTCTGATGCTGCTCAATGATCTAGCCTCTGCATCACAAGCGCAATGGTGTATTTCAACTGTATCAATAAGTCTTATGTGCCTTTTATAGCTTTGAATAAAGTGGTGCTTTTCTCCCATACCTGTTGTCTTCAGTGTTCGTTTGATTGTGCGCTAACAATTGCCATAGTTGGATTCTTCTGTTTTCCCATCCAGAATATCAAAGGAAGAACCTTCAACTCCAGGATTTCATCCTTTAAAAACAAAAATGAAATGAAATCTGGCCTACTAGCCCATAATAATGCAAGGTAAATATCATACGTCCATGCCACTGCCAAATGAAAAACAGATGGAAAGTACTTGGAAAGGTTGTCTCTCCTGGGATTTTTTTAAATATCAGATAACAAACAATTTTAGAAACATTAAATTAAGTCATTCAGCCAAACACTCCTCTGAGTTTGCAGACCAAGAAAGATATTCCCGGGGAGACTGGAGTGAAAATAAGAAAATCTCCTCTGATCTATCGTTATATCAAAGAAATGAAGTACAAAGAAATTCTAAATTGAAGCTTTTCACACTTACAAATTATTATTTTGCATGATGACATTTATTTGGGCTGTAGCCACAACCATATGCAGAAATAGAATAATGTGTATTTGTGAGTGTTTTAAGATAGGAGAAGATATTAGCATCTCATTGTAGGCAAGGGATGTGTGCAGCCTTTTTGTAAGGGGGGTGCAATCCTAAGCATGTCTATTCAGAAGTAAGTCTGATTGTGTTCTGTGGAACTTAGGGCACAATCCAGAGTAAGGGCAGTGAGGAGAGCCCTAACTGGGCTGCCCAAATTATTCTGTATCCAGAGCAGAGAGTTATGCTGGATCCAGAGAGTCAGGAAGCCTGGGCTGCCCTCACCTGCTCCAGAACATGCTCAGTAGACATCAAGTGACACCTGGGGAGGGCTTGCTCCTGAGGAGACCCCCCTCAGATCACACTGAACAAGGAACAGCTGTGGGGCCTGCCTTATAAGGAAGCCCAGAAGTTCCTGAGAATGCAGTACAGCAGTATCTCTAGTGGAGGGTGGATGCTTGGAATGGACTGCTGTATTTAGTGGGCTGCTGTAGTTTTTTCCATATACTGAAGTTGAAAGGCAGGGGTTGCAGCTAGGCTGGCCAAGATCTCAGATTTTTTGTCAACACTGTAATTCTTACTCTAGGTTATCATGGACCCCTATGGGTCTACTCATTACTACGTGCACCTTTTAACACCACTAAACCCCATTTGTAGACAGAGGCAACCAATAATTGTGACACTGAGGCTGCAATGACTAACCTTCAGTTAGCCCCACCTAAGCCCTGGCATAAGTCCAGTGCTGACCAGGGGGGTGTCACAAAAATGCCCTTCTGCGCCAATTCTGTGTGAGGGTTAGGCCAGTATACAGACATGTGCTTACCTCCCTCCATCGCCATGGGAAAGGAAAGACCAATGAGTTGTGCTACCCTAGGTAAGGATTGCCCCTGAAGTATGAGACTCTGCAGAGACTCACTTGGTCATATTTACCAAAGATGCACCTGTTCAGTTCAAGATGGTCTGGATTATTATCACATTGTGGATGATATGCACCTAGAACAGCAGTTCTCAACCTGGGGGTCGCGACCCCTTTGGAGGTCGAATGACCCTTTCATAGGGGTTGTCTAAGACAGGACAGGGAAGAGGTGTTGTGTGACCTCCTCCAAAGGACTCTCTCCTTAAATCTGGCATGCTGCTCTGGGCCTGGTCCTGGACTGGACAAGGACCTCCTCCCCTTCCTGCCTAATGGCCAACCAGAGCTCTCCCAGGCAGCCAAGTAGTGAGTGGAGGTCCTCCACCTTGCCATCCATCTGTTGCCCACAGCCTCTACGTCTCCTCCGTTGAAGAGGAGAAATTTAAAGAAACCTCTGGGGGAGGGGAACTGGAGAGATTTTTCTGGCGGAGGGGGGAAATCTCCCCCTCCCCCCAGCCATTCCCCTCACCAGTCCCTGCTGCTCCTGTGCCCCCCTCTAGCTATGCCACCACCTCCTCCTTTCCAAGCCCAATCACCCCCTTTGCCAGTCCCTGATGCTCCTGTGCCGCCTCTAGCTATGCATCACCTCCTCCCTTCCAAGCCCAATCACCCCCTTGCCAGTCCCTGATGCCACCACATCCTCTTTGCCAAGCCCAATCGCCCCCCCCCCCCACAGCAACAAAAATAATTTTATGGTTGAGGGTCACCATAACATGAGGAACTGTATTAAAGGGTTGTGGCATTAGGAAGGTTGAGAACCACTGGCCTAGAATGTGCATGTGCCTTTGTGGAAGGCTGCTTCTACATGTACGTTCATTGCTGGCCTGAGGCTAAGGTTTAAATGCACTTATTTGAGAGTGAGTTCCATTAAACACAGTGAGGCTTACTTCAAAGTAAATATGCATAGGCTTGCAGTCTTCACTACCAGAAGAGGGGATAATGCTTTCAAATGTTTCCTGCTACACCATGCATCCTTAATTGGTCACAGCAGGACACTACAGCTAAATCAGATTATTTTTACTGTCTAATGTTTCCATTTCCAGTTTTTTCCCTGTTCTTATAACTGTGAATATAGTTTTAGTACTATCTTCCATTATTAATAGCTTAGGACAATGAGTCTTCAGGGCCTTCAAAGAACTGGATTGCTGTTTCCCTCATGTTCTGATATAAAAGATTTACAGAACCTTTGCTAGGGTCTGTATCAAGCTTTAGATAAAAAGACTTTAAAAAAAATCATATTCCTGTAGCTCCCAGATGATTGATTTTTTAGTCTTTTGAATCAAAACAGCATGTTAGAAAAAGTTATAGTACAACTGAGGCAGGGACAAATGCACAGAAAGCCTCTGTGATAGGAAAGACCATGAAGTCAACCTTAGGCAAAATATTCCCCTTTCTGACAAGAATCCTATCTGACTCCAACCTGCAGTAATTGTTCTTGTCATTGTGGTACAGAAGAACCCAAATTTAGGGCTAATGATAGTGTCATCACCCTGATGGAGCCAGGAAAATGGCATTGCTTCTACCAAGCTCTCAGATACTGTAGCTGCCAAAAAGCCTGGTCTGGCATCTTAAATGCATTCAACATTAACCCTCGGATGATTTTTTTCAGGCTCTTGAATGTGCAAAATGTGGCTCTGCACTGCACTGGCCTAACCACCCCCCCACCAAAGGAGTGGGACAGAAGTGTCTTACAGCACTTTTGTGAAATCCCCAGGTCAGCACAGGATTTCACAGAACTTAGTGTGGCCTAAGTGGAGATTAGAACTTAGTGTGGCTTAAGTGGAGATTAGGATTGCAGCCATCGTTTCATTGAACACCAAGTAGACATGGAGGAGCTCTGGCATCACTGTGATGGCACTGACTGTTCCAGCTTTGACATCACTTCTAGAGGGGGTGGGAGTCCTGGACAGGTTGTCACTCTTAGCAGTGGATCACGGCCTGAAATTCTTGAGAACCACTGCCCTTTGACATCATGAAACATAGATTTCTTAAGGTGAAGCATAAGGTTGCTTGGGTTGGGTCTACTCTAGCTTGGCTGCTTCAGATAAAGCTTCTGTGGACTGCCAAGTTCTCACCCAGGGATGTAGGAGGTATGAAAAGCTGTTGCAACTGACCTTAGTGTAATTATCACAAAAGTAAAAGTGAAAGATAAATCCATTAAGGAATTATTTTGCTTTTTGTGTTCACCTGTAACTGCGCTAAGATCCACACTGCATACAATTAACACCCAAGATTCTGGCAGACTGGCAGACTGACTCCAGAGGACACACACCCTGCTCGCTTGTCCAGCAGTTAATGAAGTGTTAGCCTCACATGCCTGGTGTGTTGGGCAAAGGGGGCAGTGAAGTTTTTATGGCACTTTGCCCTCATTCTTTTGGATTTTAGTAAACAATTTTTATATGCACCTTTTGCCTGCTTAGACCAGATGGTCTAGGATTGCAGCCTTAAATGTTCTCCATCTGCTCCATACCACTAATTTAGGAGGGTGACTAGTTTCATTCTCCCCCCCTCCCCAATTCCATCACTGGCCTATAAAATCAGTTAATGGAAACCAGGAAAAGGTATCTTAACCACTAGGTACTGCTCCACTTGGTCAGCCTTCAACTTTCCTATATTTGTTAGAACTTATAGCTGGCAGAAAAGCATAAATTAGTAAGCCAAATCCTGCAATCCAAATAATCTTTCTCACATTTGGTCAGGCTGAAAATTCTTATAAAGCGTGAAGAACAGCTGTTGAATTACAGATGTCCTTTGCATTTGCATTCAGAACAGAGTTTTCATATTCATATTTTAAAGAAATACTTTTGGAAGTGTTTTTTGGGCTAAGAACTCTTATGTGGCAAAATTATCACCTCCAATATGCTGTAAAGGTGATGACACGTCTTGGGAAAATACAGTAAAACTGCAGACTAGTGTCAGACCTCATAAATACAACACTGGCTAAGGATTTATTCCCAATGGAAAATGGGGCATGTTTAATTAAGACTAACACATTAGAGCTTTGCCTCTAGATAGCTGTGTGGTGACCTTGTTTGGATCTTATTGATTTAATGGCATTACTGTGAAATATTCGTATTAAGCTTTTTTTAAAAGGATATTTTTTCCCATAATGTTATATGCCACCACTTGCACTCTCTCTTTCACAAATCTTCAAAGTGAAAATCTTTAAATGTTCAAGGGTTATGGATTACATCTAAACCTTTGTGAAGGGCAGAATGCCTGTATAACAAAACTTTCCCTAGGCCCTCTTGTATACTGGTGCCCCATGCCTGCCGAGATGGTTCTCAGGATGGCCAGGAGACCTCTAGAAGGGCATCAAATCAGGGACAGAGTCTAAGAATGGAGTGAGAACTTTGTGAATGGACTCCAGATAACCATGATCATGTATGGTTCCTGCCAGTATGGTATATTTGTAGAGCCCCTTTTCAAGAAACAGTATTGCTTTTTCCAGGTAACAAATCTAATTCAAATTCAATTTTCATAGCAGATGAATGGTTAAATCATTCAGATTGAATGGGGTTTGAAAGCTTTGCAGTTTGGCTGGATTGCCTCCTTTGGTGAAAACATCTGTGGTGAATTGAAGGAACAGAAGCCCAAGACAAAACCATGCACAGCATTCTGTACAATATTTAAAAATTCTTAATGTATTAATTCCACTTTGGAAAAAAAGGCCATGAATTACAACCTCAAAATGCTGCAAGACGTTTGAATGAGGATAATTTTGTCGGCACTTCTATTTAAACACGGAGTTAAACACATTCCATTTCCTTTAACATTGTGTTTGAGTTGATTACATATGCTCCTTGCTTAATCAATTGAATAGTGGATCAAGTCCAAGGCTACAGTGTTGTCCCTGTGAATGGGATAAAACCTGATTAAGATTATATTCAGTGGCAGATTTTTTTTTGGTCAGGCAGTTTTTTTTATCAAGAAGCAGATATTGTTTGCTTGCAACATCTACTGGGAGAGAGAGAGAGAGAGAGAGAGAGAGAGAGAGAGTTAAATAAGCAATTGCAGTGGCATGGAGATGAGCAAGCAATGCAATGCAAGAAAAATAATGCAAGAAAAACAAGAGACAAAGGATGCAGTCCAGCCAAACTGCAAAGCTTTCAAACCCCATTCAGTCTGAATGATTTAACCATGTACTTGTGCCATCAAAACAAATGGGGCTTTTGAAATGCTGACATTGGCTGGATCATGTCCAACCAGATAAAGTACATTTTTGAAGGAGATATTTGCTAAAGCTGATAGAGCTCCTGCTGTGGTTGTACAAAAGGATTAATTCACAGGAGTCATTTGCACAGGTTCGGTGATCATTTGTCCCTTCCTAGAATGTAGGCTCGATACTGGCAGGGATCCAAAGAACTTCATATCTAGTTATGTCAACTCAAGGAGACTTTAGCCTTCTGTTTCAGATATAGCAGTCTTTCTTGCTGCATACTAAAATATTTTTGAAGCTGAAGGAAATATTTAAACCAGTTTGTGATATGGAAGTCAAAGAAAAGCCAACATAATGCTGAGTAAGCCCAAACATTGCGTATTTTTAAATTATTCATTCAATTTATACCTAGCTTTTCTCCCCAAATTTCCACCCAAAAGTAGCTCCTAGATATGTCTGAAAGAGATTCAAGTCTATATAACTTGATACCTGAGAACAGGTGCTGCACAGTTGCAGTAAGACTGACCTGTGAGGTGCACCTCTGCTGTCAGAATGGGGGTGCTATGACCGATCCAGAGGTGATAAGGCTGCAGACCAGAATTTAAAATACAGTAAATTAATTTCATTGAGGCGCAATCCTGAATGCCCCCTTGGGCTGGCACAAGTCCGTTGCTTTGGACAGCACTGTCATGACAGTGCCATAAAGCACTCTTGTGCCACTCTCCAAGGGGATGAACCAGTCTTGTACTGGCCTCACCATGCTGCTCTAGGGCCTGGAAAAAGTAAGTTGTGCTGGCTGCTGGAGGTGGGGGAATTGTACGCAGGAGGCAATTGGGGTCAGGACTGAGCCTGGACAGGCAGGGAGTGGGCTGGGACTGGGACCTGGCACTCCCTACTGCATCTCCTTCTCCATATATTTTCTAGAGTTATCCTAATTGTAACCTGCTGAGCTATCTTTTATTTCTTTGCTTTAGGACCACTTAGATTCATCTTTTACCCGGATATCTCATTGTTCAAATCCTGGTCAATAGTTAGTTTATGCCAAAAGGATGTTTAGGGCACCAGGATATTTTTATTTTCTGCTGACATTAATTACATAGTTTGAAGTTCTTATGGCCCTCATGACAAAATGTTTACCCATCCCGTTCTAGACCAAAGCAGTCCCCCCTTCACTGTGATCTATTAGAAGTCATCCCTTTCCCGTTCTCTAATGCACAGAATACAATGATCAGTTTTAAAACAATTGGCCCAGCACAAACTTATTTCCTGTCGTCTTTACTAAATGTCCCATTCTCTAGCAATTTAGTACTTGACACTTTGGCTGATTACAAACTGACACTGATGCTTCTATTTGGAAACAGAAGGTACAAACCAGGATATTTTTAGGGTGTGTGTTATAAAACTGTCCTATGTTTGATCAGGAAATGTTGACACTCTAAAATCTTAAGGAATAATCTTAGTTTTTTAAAGTGAGATAAAAATAACAAATGCAAGATATTTCCAAGCTTTTCACAGCAAAATTGTTAGAAGTCTTCCTTAAAATGATGCTCACAGCTCAAGAGCCAGGAAGATAAATGACTGGGAATATATACAGTGGTGCCTTGTAAGAAAAACATAATTCATTCTGGAAACATGTTTGACTTACAAAGCGTTCTTCTTACAAAGCAGATTTTTCCATAGGAAATAATGGAAACTCAGACGATTGATTCCACAACACAAAAATATCCATATAAAAATATTAACTGTGTGTAAAAATGATGACTGTAATCAAATTCAAAACACTGTAATATAATACAGAACACAATTTCTGTAATAATAATTAAAACACTGTAATATACTGTACAGTAAAACAGAAAAGAAAAACCTTTATGTCCAAGGATGACTAATTTTCACTAAATTACTGGTGTCTTTTTGGGTCACTGGTGTCTTTTTGAGCAACTTTCACAAGGAACCTTCTAATGACACTTGCTTTTTTCTCCTTTTGAGGATTTCACGGAAATGTAACATTGCACTGTCATGAAACAGATTCATCGCTCGCACTGCTACAGCCTTATTTGGGTGGTGCTTTCCTACAAAATTTTGCACAATTTCCCAATGTTTACAAATGTCCTTAATCTCACGTGAGGAATTCCTCCTCCTTATTCTCTTCCTCCTCTGCAGATGAGACCTCCTCCAGAACTCCTTGCTGTTGCTCATGATGCAGATCCATCAATTTGTTCGTTTTACAACAAATTTTCCTTGTAAAACTGTTTACCAAATTCTGCCAAAACTGCCTTACAAAGCAGAATTCCTTAGAAATTGTAGTTGTCTTACAAAGCATTTGTCTTACAAGGTACCGTTATAATTAGGGCAGCCCAGCTAGGGTTCTCTTCTGGATTGCAATGGATGCCCTTAAGACATTCCAAAAGGAATGTCTTATTTTCTTTGCATATTTTCTTTGCATATTTTCTTTGCATATGCATAGCATAGCATGTGCATAATAATATGCATAGCATATTTTTCTTTGCCTAGTTCCATGATTCTGTGTTCTTGACAGTGAATAAATGTGAATGAAGCTAAATGAATGAATTAATGAAATGGTGAGTTTTTTTTGGTATTTTTGTGTTTAAAGGCTCTTAATATAAAATTTTTATAGTACAGTGAAAAGGCTTAGATAAGATATTCTTTTGTCTGTTGCAAACCATGTGAGAATCATTGGATAATGGTGCAGATCTAATGTTTGTGATTTTTCAACATGGAGTAATGGTAACAAAACTCTCTTGAATCAAATTCTCCTGAATCATATTTCCAAAAAGCTTATTTTATATAATAAAACAGAGAAAGGCTTTCTTGGGGGAAAGGTATTTTTATATTTGTAAAACACAAAAATAATATTGATTGAATCATACACTGATTGTAGGAAGACTACTTTGTTGCAGTGTTTTATCAGTCCAGATGTTTTCGTCAGTAATGTTGATGAGATGTGATTGCAAAGGAATTAAAGAACAATTGCAGCAAAATGCACCAACCAGTTCAAGAAAGGCATGGTCAATATAGATAGCCTAAAATATTGGTTTCAACACTGCGTTTTAATCTATGGTTTTCTTCCTGTGGAAGGAGCCCTTACTCTGAAGGAAGAAAACCTTAGGATAGAGGGAATCACGAAAAAGCACTGGTATGGAGAACATGAAGTGAGAGTGGAGTTGTTTTTACATGAATCAATTGAGTGAATGACTCAGGGGTGCTCTGTTTGTAATGTCCATCTTCACTATGAAGGTCCATTTCAGGTCTCACACCAAGAGGACTCCTAAATCCATATTGCTTTCTGTTTCCATATTGCTTTCCGACGCCATATTGCTTTTTGTTTCTGCTAAAGGTTGATCCTCTCTATTATCATTGAGCAAGTGATGGCAGGATAACTGCATGAAACTAACACTTCATTGTCAGTGTTACAGCAGTCCTGTGATTGAGACTCATAAAACTACCCCACAGCAGAAAGCAATAGGGTTGTGATATTGATAATCCTAATCCCCAGTTAGGCTGGCACAAATCCTGTGCAGGCCTGGGAATGTCACAAAAGTGCCATAAGGCACTTCAGCGCAACTCCTGGAAGATTAGTCCATTGCACAGACATGCACTGACCTCCCCACATCAACATGGGATCAAGGAGGAAGATGAATTACGCCAGCCTGTTAGGGTTAGGATTGCGCACACATACATGTTAACCATCCTGGGGCAGTCATTAGGTGATGTATGAATAAATCCTGAGAACTCAAGTTGAAATGTCAGTTTAAAGTGTATCTGTTACAAAATCACCAAGCAAGGCAAAAACCAGAACCTTAAGTAATATCAATATATTAAAGCTATTATTACAAGAGCATTTGGAATGTAAAAATTCATATGAAAATGGAATATCATTAAGATTCTATTTTAAATGTTCTTATTTCTAATTCTTCACAGCTCTAGGGCAAGGAAGCAGGCTATATATATCATAAGGTTAATAAGCCTAGAAATGTGATTAAAATAAAGTTGAGTGTTTTATTCATGACTTCAAGTGTAAAGAGCGATAATAATATAGCCAGACCTCATTGATTTTGATCTACCATTAGCCACCAGAGGGGTCATGGATATCAATAAATCCTGGGGAGTAATTGAAACTTCTATGTAATAAAAATTTCACAGAAAATATTTTTACACCTTCATATCTTAAAATTTCTTTTTCCCGCGATCCAAATGTATTGTTTGGAACACATTGCATATTATAATTTCTGCCGCACAGGGTCCATCTAGTCCAGAAGCTTTCTGTATCTCTCAGTGGCTCACTTGATACCTCAAAGCACAATCCTGAATGCTCTTTTCGGTTGGTGCAAACTGGTCCAAGGTGTCACAAATGGTTCTTTAAGGTAAGTCTAAGCCACCTAGAGATGTGGGGAGGCTACCACAGGGAGCTGTGTCGGCCCACCCCCCACGCTGCTCTCAGCAGCACAACCAGGTGAGATGCACTGGCTGTTCTCAGGAAGTGCAGAAGTTTGAAGGGAGCAAGGAGAGAATAGGAGAATAGGATGAAGCAGAAAGAGGCATTCCAAGGCAGAGGGCGGCAGAGGGCAGGACTATGGATAGGTGGGCATGTAGTGGAAAGTGGGGCTCGGATCCAGCAGTTATGATGGATCCAAGCCTCCATCCCCAGGCAGCTGGGATAAATCTCTGAAGGTGGCCTTGATCTGAATAGACCTATTGGGGTTATTGAAATCCTACCCAAGGTAAGGGTAGAAAAGCAACAGCCCCAGTTCTTGAGAACTGGATGATCTAGCACAGCCTGCCTGATCTAGCACCGGGTCAAGATTGTGCTGTCAGTCTTTCCTCACTCATATGGGTCTTCCCTTATTTAAGTGTATAATTAGATTACTAATCCAAGGGCAAAATCCAGAGTAATTACGGGGAGTCCTTGCTCTGGTGTAAGAACAACTTACTCTGGATTCCAATATGAATTTCCCATAGGTTTTCACTAGGTACTGCAGTAACTACAGGTGCACGTAATGTCTCTTACATGCTCCCGTAGTTACTCTGGATTTGGGGACAAGCCTAGCCAACTTTTCAGCACTGATGGAGTGGCAATGCAGTACTAAGATAAGGGAGCAAATATTCCTTTATTTTGATGAGACCTTTGTGACTGCCCCCCTACTACTGGATGCAGCTCATACAATGGGTTGCCTTTAAAATTTTGGATAGGATTGGACCAGTGGTGGGATTCAAATAAATTAACAACAGGTTCTATGTCCTAATAAGCTAAATTAACAACAGGTTCTATGTCCCATTAGTAACCGGTTCTCAGAACCAGGCGCTCATTAGCAAAGGGTTCTATAGAACCTGTGAGAACCCCCTGAAGCCCACCACTGGATTGGACCCTACTTGTGAATTTGCAATTCTCAGGTCTTGCTAAATAAAGAGTAGCAGACGAGCCAACTGGTGATATTCACCTGACCTCCAGACCAGAGCAACCAGACAGAAAAAAAATTGTGAAAGTTCACCTAAATTCCTTGTGTCTTCTGATATCCATTTCTTAACTCCTATTTTAGTTCTGGGGCTCCCTAAAACCAAAAGATTTGAAAATTAAATTAAAGCATTCCATCAACAGTTCCCTGAAAAAGCATCCAGGTCCCTGAAAGCACCCAAGTTCCCTGAAACAGTTCTTCAAAAAAGCATCCAGGTCTTTTCTGATATACTAGTAAAAACCTGCAGTGTCACTTGCAGATGTACAATATAGCCCTTTTGCCACCTCTCTCCTCAATGGCAATACTCAATTATAAAATGGGGATATAATATCCAACATAAACAATATACCAACAGGTCAATTCTGTTCATGAAGTTAAAACATGAAGTTCATGAAGTGAAACCATGAGCCATATAGAACTGTAAATTGTTTTAAATTAAATCATGAAGTTAAACCAAAATACAATTCAAGATTATATTGAATCTAATCTATATATTATATTGAATATAATCATGGAAGATTATATGGATTTTGGAGAATAAAAATATTCTCTTAGGGCAAAATCCAGAGTACGGGAGGGTCCTTGCTCCGGTGTAAGAACAACTTACTCTGGATTCCAATATGAATAGGTTTTCACCAGGTGGTGCTGTAACTATGGGTGCACATCAAGTCTCTTACGTGCTCCTGTAGTTACTCTTGATTTGGGGGTTAGGCACATTTTTAAATTGAAAATGCACCTATTATGAGCATCCCAGAGAAGGAAAGGTAGGGTGAAACAAAAATATCCTGAACTAGAAAAACTGTCCTTAATAATGAGACATTTGAACACAGCATGAGATGGGCTGCAAAAGCTTCAACTGGCAGTAGAAAGTTTCTTTGTAGGAAATTTTTGGAAAGGATTTCACTGTTGCCCAAATAGGTCTTACAGAGCAATCCTATATATGTTGACTTCGAAGTAAGTTGCACTTGGTTCTGTGATGCTTACTTACTATTTCCCCAGTAGCTTTCCTGCTCCCTTTCTCTCCTTGGACTTGTGCCAGCAAAATTGCTGGCCAGATCTGAGGAGACCATTGTGGAGCTTACAGAAGGATAAATAGTTTCCTCCCCTTTCATCCCTTTCCCTGCTGGATCCAGCAAGTACATTTCAGGCATATCTATATCTGTGGGAAGCGAATGATGGATGTTAGGTAAGTATTTGGAAGACGCAATTAAACTATTTTTAGACTTCACCCTCCATCCTTAGATTGGAGGTGGCCTGGTGTTATTGCTGGCCCATCTAAGCCAAGACTGTGTTTCTTATATAACTTTTTAGATGTTTTATGAGTGTGGACACCAACCATGCTACTCGACCTTCAGTCAAATTGCCAACTGCATACAAGCCCCAACCCTGGTGCCTCAGTGTGTAACCCCATGGCCTATTCTTTGTGTGTGTGGTGGGGTGGGGAAGCAGCATTTGTGGTCATCCAGCATTCTGCACAACAGGGATATTCTCTGTTCCATCTAACGTTCCTAGAAGAGGTTGAACATCATTGCCTTATACAGTTTTTAAACAGTAAATTGTTTAGAATGCTACAGTAGATGTTAGTCCCAACATCCAACATCAGTGTTCATTCACACTTGGATTCTTCATGCGATAATATTGGCAGCCATTCTCAATATTGGATTCTCATATATATTTTCATGAATGGTGCAGACAAACAGAATTGTAGTCAAAGATTGTTAGTGTAGAAACTTTCCATAAGTGCAAGAGTTTTCTCAGGGGCAGATCTCTTGTTTGCACCATCAACTTTATCTCAGTTTAAAAAGAGGAACATACCAGTAGATACTATAGAAATGCTTCCTGGGATCAAAAATTAAAATTCAGAGAATGGCCAAATCCAGTCCTCCAGTCTAAGACTGATCCAATCATCACCAGTCCTAGAAGATCAGTGTGACTGGGCCCCGATCCTGGATCTTACTTAGCTTCAGAAAACACAAGCAAATAAAAATATTGGTTTCAGAAAATACAATACAAGCAAACATATGAATTGGGACCAATGTATTAAGAGGGAACCAGTAGTGGGAACTGCTGTAGGGATGTTAGCCAATAAAAAGCCTTTAGTCTGTATCTCTGCTGCTGGAGAACTAAGTATACCTACATTTCATTTGGCTTATTTTAGTTGATTTAAGCATGCTTAACTCTATTGGCCTATAGTCAATATGTGAAGAAAGCAACGCAGTATGATGGTGTTTGTCTTTCAGGGTACTGTTGTGTACTGCAAGATGTATTTAATTAATAGCTTCTTTTCCCTTGCCCCGGCTTTATTTTAGTACCAGAAATGAATAATTCTGTGCTTATTTGTGTTGGGTGAATGGAAAGATCCATGGCAAAATAGTTTCTTGGACAGTAAATTGAGGTTTGGGATCCATTATCAACATACTTCTTTGCATAATTTGTCCATTGGTTTAGAATGAACTTTGAAGATTTCAACCATAAATCTGAGGATAGCTTTGTATCTTAGACAGGCATCCTAGTCAAGTGCTTGTGTGAACAGAATTTCAATTATATATGAATTGCATTCCCCTCCTCAATGTTACTACATGCATGTGGTTGTATTTTCCTACCCTACAGTTTATAAGACTTGTGTAGCTGCACAATGAGATTTTTCTCAACTGTAAATAAGGCTACTGAAACCTGCCTAAGAAAGCAAGCCTGACATGGTCTACATTCACACAAAACACTCACACTCAGGAAGAAAACATAGAAGTAATTTATGTGTTGTAAATTGGACTGCATGTAAGACAAGGAAAGGGAAAGTGCTTTGTTGATGGATGGTGAGGTTGCATCAAAGTCCAGGTTTACCTATCCCTTTTACAACTAGTGTATGGGCACAATCCTAACCGTGTCTACTCAAAAGTAAGCCCCATTCTGTTCAGTGGGTCTTACACCCAGGAAAGTGTCTTTAGGATTGCAGGCATTGAATCATTTCAGGAAACATAACTTACCCTACAATCCAGAGTAACTACGGGAGCACGCAAGAGACATTTATGTTGATGTAGTTATGGCACCAAATGAGGTTTTTTGTTGTATGAAATCTTCAAGGAACTGTCTTTTGTGATTTGATGGCCCTTGATGGCTTATTCTTAGGGCATCCTTGATGGATGCTTTTGTTGCTCTTCAACTATTCTTAGGTAAATTCCATTACTCTTTCTCCTTCTACAGTACGTAGAATACTGTCAGTTGTATTTGTTTGGTTTTTTTTCCTTAGGAGTCTTCCCATTTCCTATGTTGTACTGTTCATTTTTATTTCCTTTATCGTTTACTGTGATTGAATTACTCACCAATATAATGAATTATTACATTAGTATCTTCTTGGACCTTACATATCTTGTTATCTGCCTTGTGGAAGGCAGGGTAGGGAAGGGAACGACATTGGCATTGGACTAAATCTCCCTTGTGTTGAATGTGAAAAGATAACAAAAGAAGATTTAAGAAATATATGAAAAAGTCTTGCTGTACACATAGCTGCAATAATAGTTATGTTTCATAGGGCAATAACCAATTTTCACATTGAGATAAACTTAGAGCTTAGGCTTTATTCTCAGTTGGATTCTGCTGAGATCTCCTTGTTATTTCTAGTGTTGCTGATAGTTTTTAATTGACCAAAACATTATAACATACAAATGAAAAGTTTCTGTGACTTTCAGCATTTTTTACAACCATGTCAGTAAAGGAAAATTTTAGCTCATTCCTCCATAGATTTGGTGTGAAGAAGGAAGACAATCCAAAGAACTGAATCAAGAAAGAATCAAGGTAAACATGCATTGATATTTTGATTTTAAGTGAAGCACAAAGCAAATAATTTCAAGCACAGTCCAGTTTAAGTAATTACTTTTAAGTTAAATTGATTTCTATTGGAGTGTTAAGGGTATGCTTAAATACAAATTCAAAGTATATAAAAGAAGTGCCTCACTTGGACTAGTTTGTGCTCTTAAAATTTATATAGATCACATATAAAGACATGGCTTGGTACTTGGTACTATTTTATAGAAAATACAATTAACAGCTGCAGTTACAGACAGGCCATATAATAGACCTAACCACAGTGATGGTAATTCTTACTGCAAAATAGTTGGCTTCCTGGAATGCTTAGCAATAATTTGTTGTAGATTCTGGCTATGTTTTAATAAATATGTGTTAAATAGGCTTTTTCGAGCGACATTTATGTCTTTTTTGGTGGCCATTTTGCATTTGCAAGCTGAAAAAGACTAGGTTCCACATTTCAATGGTTTTCACTTTTGGGTGGTGCTCCAGTCTCTTAACACATCCAATAAGTGGGTGATGCCTGTAGCTTGCTTAACAAGAAAACGCAGCAGGCAGACAGTCAATCTAATTGCCTTCCCTCACCAGGACTTGAAATTGCTTTATTCTGAATATCTATTCCTTAACGTTGAGAAATGATCTGGAGAGGGAGCAGGAGAGGGAGGTTGACTGATTGCTTGTCTGTTGCGTTCACATGCTAAGCAGGTTATTTTTAAATCGCAAGGAATACCGGTATTTATCTTTAAGTTTAATGGGCCAATCTCGTTCATATTCAGATAAACATATGAGTGAAAAATCGATAGATAAGGTATACCAGTACCAATTACATATAGTGCATGTGAGCCAGTTCAGGGCAGATCTCGCCTTCCCAAAAAAGGGATGCTACGCATCCTGTGTTATATGCTAAAAGTCATTGGGATGATGTTTCATATCCAATATATTTTATACGTATTAAAGGTGCTTACCTTTCAAATGAAGATCAGTGGAGCTCAAAATGCTTTATTTTGGCTGGTTCATTCCCATTAAATCATAATTATCTCATAGATAATATGAGATAAGAGATAATTAATTTAAAATATAACTCTAACCCTACAATCCAGAGTAACTATGGGAGCACATAAGAGACATTTACATCGACATAGTTACGGCAGCACCTAGTGAAACCTATGGTAAATTCATATTACTATCCAAAGTAAATCGTTCTTACGTCGGAGCAAGGACTCCCCGTAGTTACCTGGATTGCGCCCTAAATGTACTATACATTGCTGGTAGATTTATTTTCAGTGGATACAGAAATACATATTAGGTATTCGTATGCACAATATCTTAACATGAAAGTTTATAGTATAAAAAAGCTGTCGATTTGAATTACTCCATAGGTTTTCTTTAAATTGCTCCACTGCTCCACTTTCCCACCAATATGAAATGCAGAGCTTGTTCATTTTCCTTGAAGCTGGAAGCAATCTCTTTGTAGTGCATCAGAGATAAGTGGGAAATAAAAAGGTCTGCAAACACCTGCTTGTGACCTCCATCATAAAATCTGAATTGCTGTGATAACATATCACATTACATCCAAGGATAGCAAATGGCACAGGGTTATTTGGTGTCTGTCAAGATCAGGATGCAAAAGCTGCCTTAACCTTCACATTTACCAGATACTTCTAAAGGCTTTCTCCCCCCCCCCCCACCTCCCCCAATACGTTCAGAATAATTTGGTGCCTGTTAAGGTTAAGACAGACATTGCATTCTGATCTTGGCAGAGAGTGAACAACCCCGTGCTATTTGCTACTTATTAGAGACTTGCAACTTTCAGAACATTGTTATCAGTGGGCATTTTTTTTCTCCTCACTTCCTATGAACCTGTCAAACATGCTATAGTTTTTTTCCTTTTTCAATTTGGTTTCAGAAGATACACACAAAAACAAAACCTGGCCATTGTTAAGAGTGCTCTGAATGTAGTATGACTCACCATAGCATGGCAAGCCGCTGAATGGGTTATGGATGGGCACTAGATGGCCTGCTTTACAGCATAATCCTCTCGGCATATTTACTCAGGAGTGAGTCCTGCTGTCTTCAAAGAGGTTTACCCTAATGTGTATGCACAGGAATACATTCTTAAACAGCAAATGATCAATGAAAGCTTTGATTTTTTGGTAGAGTATCCTTTAATCAGCAAGGGTTGCGTTAACTTTTCAATATGTTTATTTTGTGAGAGTTTATTATTATTCTTCACTTTTCACACAGTCGTCTTGTTTTCGACTAGAGTTGATTTATATCCACCTATCAAGTCCTCACCAAAGGCTTAGGATAGGTATCTATTTGATATTGCTATTACTGCACCACAAGTATTGCCAGAGTGCATATGCTATTCCTGGTAAGGCAGCCTTTTGTAGTCAACTGATGATATTTGTGTTCATTCCAGTGCTTTTCCAGATGTTCTGGCATAGCACCCAAGGCCCTGTGACAATGGGTATCTCTTTTACTTTTTTGTGCCACCAACTTTCAATTTCTATTTGCATGTCTTTATACTTGGTGATTTTCTCCTATTCTTTATCTGCTATTCTACTGTCACCAGGTATTGCAACATCTACTATACCACGGGTGATGCACATGGGGGTTGGTGCACACGGGGGGGGGGGGTGGATGCACATGGGGTGGATGCACATGGGGGTTGGTGCGCATGGAGGGTGATGATGCGTAATAGGGGGATGGTGTGCATGGAGGTTTATTTCGCGTGGAGGATGATGCGCAATGGGGGCTTGATGCGCATTTGGGGTTGATGCGCAGAGAGGGATGTTGAGCATTCAGGTTTGATGTTCATACGGGATGTTGTGCATGGGGGATGATGCACAATGGAGGATGAGACTCAGGGTGGATGGTGCACAGGGGGATATTTTACTCCTGCAACTGAGTATGTTTTTGCTAGTCTATATATATAAAAAGTCACTGACTGACTCACTTGCTCATTTCCCCATGCACAACATCCCCCTTGAACATCATTCCCCCATGCGCATCATCTCTCCGTAAGCATCAGTCCCCCATGTGCATCAGTCCCCATGTGCTTCATTCCCCTATGCGCATCATTCCCTCATGCACAACACCCTCCCATGCATAGCATCCTCCCCATTGCCTCTCTTTCCTAAGCCTCTCTTTCCTCTCTTTCCTTTACTTTACCTAAGTAAAGGTACCTCCTACCTTTACTATAGCTTTGCTTTCTTGCTTCTGCAGAGAATGACTGCTGCTTCCTAGATGGCAAGTGGTGGGCAGAGCTTTCCATTGGGTGGATAGAGTACTTATCAGAGGAATGTTCACTTGAACTCGAATAACTTTTGTTTCTTGTCTTAGAAGACATGAAGACATGAAGTCTTAGAAAAATGAAGTTTTAGAAGACAAATATGTTGAATCATGTCAGACCCTCCCAGGTGGGGACAGGTCTGGAGAGTCCTGCTGGCTCCTGGGCAGGGACTTGTTTGCTGAATACACTCTTTTTCTGTTTTGCAGCTTCTGAACTGGATAAATAAAGAAAGCCACATGTCAAAGCAACTAACTCCTGAATTCACATTTTAATAGGAAAGGTTTTAGTGTCACAAACATAGAAAACGGGCATTGCATTCTTACTACGTATCTGACATCTATTATAGCACCCCTTTCATGATGCATCTAATGCTCCACAGAAAGCAAGAGTCACATTTCAGATACATAGACTGTAAACTATATTCACAGAGCTTTCCCTAGACCTTCCACATATTACAGAAATTACTTGAGAATTATAAACACATTTCTAGCCAAAAACTGACAAGTCATTTTTTGGAGATGATGCGCATGAGGTGTGTGTATTGTGCATGGTGGTTGTTGCACATGGGGAGATGGTGCACATGGGGGGTTGTTACGTATGGCGGTTGTTGCGCATGGGGGGATGTTGCACGTGGTGCACGTGTTGTGAAGTGCACGTGTTGCACTTCAACATCCCCTATCGCATCAACCCCCCATTTGCACCAATCCCCCATGTGCAACATCCCCCATGCACAACATTCCCCCATGTGCATCAACTCCCTTGCGCATCAACTCCCATGTGAAACAACCACCCATGCACAACAATCACCATCTCCCCCATGCGCATCATCTCCCACATGTGCAACAACCCCCATGCGCAACAACCCTCATGCAAAGCATTCTCCCCAGGTCAACCCCCGCCCCTCCAAACAACATCCCCTCCCCCACTGCACCGGGCATCAAGCCCCAAAATCCCTGGATGTTGGTCAGTCTTCCATGTTAAGTACAGGACAAAAACATGTTGCACCCGTTTTCAGCCCCTTAAGGGTTAAATTTCTCCACATCTGTTCTTGGAGTTCATGTGACAGAAGGAATATCCTCCCCAAATTTCATACTTCCTGACCCAGTGGTTTTGGCTGGGCGTTGATGAGTGAGTGCGCATAGGGGTTGATGCTCATGGGAAAGTATGCACATGGGGAAGGATGTGCAGTGGGGGGATGGCATACGGGGCAATTTTACTCCCAAAACACTGGTATGTTTTTGCTAGTATATCATAAAACAGTTACCCATGCTAACTGGGTATACAAGCACTTCTAAGTGGTGCTTCTCTTCTGTTTACCACAGAAAGAACAACCATTCCTCTTTGCCCAAGCAGTTTCCCTAACCTATAAGAAATACATTTTTCATTTTTTTTTTACTTAATTAAATTTGATTTTGTTGTTACAAAGTGTGAGGGGCAACAAAATCTTTGACTCCAGATAGCAAATAGGTGCTTGAGTAGAGCAAATGGGTGAATTGCTGAGGAGGAGGAATGTTTTTCCCCAATTTTCTTTTTAAAAATACCCAGGGATGACATCACTTCTGGTTGTGACATCACTTCTGGGGCTACATTTTGAGCATTGCTACATGATCATTAGTTACACCACTGTGTGTGCCTTAACAATTTTAGTGCCTTTTCAGCAGGCCAACAGTTTGAAACTGCTATTTTAAATTGTGAGAACTGCATGTTTCTCACTGATTTATAGGACTTTTTGTACCTCTGATTTTCAACTTCAGCCTGTCATACCACTCTGTAGATCATAACTCTAAAGTGGAGTAATAACAGAAAGCTGCTTCAATAAGTCCATCTTAACCAAATGACACATTAAAGTAAATGCATTGCATTGCCTGGTATTGTTGTTTTTTTTCTTTGCATGCAGAATAGGCTGAAAAATAAGGCAGCCTATACATCAAAAATAGCAAACAGGTGAAACTGGTAGCATTTTGAGGTATACAAAAAAGCTTTATTTTTTAAGATTGGTTTTGATATTTTATTTTGCAAACAAACAAAAAAACCGTACGCCCCTACTAATAACTTCTGTGTGTTTCCTTTTAGACTATGTTCCTTTTTCAGTCAAGGGCAGCAACTTCTCAGTTTTGCATTGTTACAACAAACTGTACTCAAAATGTTGTTGCTGAAAAGCAGTGTATTAATATCTCATCTAAAAACCACAAGTGAGCTGCAGGTAAAATTCTGACTTTTAGATCACAATACAGATTCAGTTCTCTTAGTAAAATCAAAACATGTATTCCTCCCTTCCCTCCTTCCTCCCACCCTTCCTCCTTAGGAGAAAATTCTGACTTTAAGGGCACAATCCAGAAATGCAGTTGGGTTCCCCTATCTGTCACTGGGCTGACCCGGCTGCATGATGGGCCACCCCTGGAAAAGGCTAGGGGCAGCCTAAAGCAACATAGGCTGCTCCAAGACAGGTGGAACTGGGCTGCCCTAACTGGGCCAGCCTAGGCTGTTCAGGAGAGGCATGTTGAGGGCATGTTTAGCATTGCCTGGGGCAGAGCAGTTACTCTGTATCCAGAGCCTGTTTCCAGGGCAGAAATGCCCTCTTCCGGCAGTGTAAGAATGGCAAAAATCTGAGTTCTTGGCCAGCCTAGCTGCAACCCCTGCCCCTCAACCTCAGGATACAGCACAACTACAACAGCCCCACTAACCTGGAGATATAGCAGGCCACTCCAGGAAGCCTCTTGTATTCACTGTAGACTTTACTGGCAGTCTTCTGCTGCAGCTGTTACTGGTTCAGTGCCTTATAAGGCAGGCACCACAGCTGTTCCTTGTTCAGTGTGATCTGAGGGGTCTCCTCAGGAGCAAGCCCTCCCCTGGTCTCACTGACTTGGTGCCTAGTGAGCATGCTGTGGAGCAGTTAGGGCAGCCCAGGCTTCCTGACTCTCTGGATCCAGCATAATTTTCTGCTCTGGGTACAGAATAGTTGGGGCAGCCCAGCTAGGGCACTCCTCATTGCCCTAACTCTGGATTGTGTCCTTAGTCTGTCAATTAATATTGATTTTAACAGAATGTTTTATATGGTCTTGTTTTATACAACTTGCTTGGAGCTCTATAACCTTTTGTGAGATGAATTGATTGAAACTCAAGCTACCAATGGAAGCTTGAGAAAAAATAAGTGAATTCAACTTTAGGGCTTCAGAATCCATTACCAAATGTGAGCAAAAATGGAGTAGGAAACTCACATCAGACAACTGAAATGGAGCTGCAGGGAATACACATCAAGATGGGTAAGTTGTGATTCCTTGAGAATATTCTTTTGGAAATCTTTTCAGATGAAGACAGTAGAACTAGTAGCCAGATTCCTCTTTTAAATATCGGACATAACTACTACAGTACTTTAGGGGACTGAATTTAACTGCAGACCCTGAGATAAATGTGAGTTCATAACTAAGTTTTAGTTTTGTAGTTATTTTTCTGCACTCATTTGATACTCAGCAAACAGACTGCCTATTACTGAACTCCAGCTGTGCTTGGAGCTTCTCGGCGCAGTGTAATATAGAATTCATAGATGAGTGACAGACAAAGAGGAGAAAGCCTTTATATTTTACAACACACCATGGGATGCTCTTAGTGAAGGAGGTTTATTGGTTTGATAAGAATTCCAAGGAGCACACGGCATAATACAAGGCAAGGAGCTGCTTGGTTTGAATTGTACTCTTAGTTGGTTTGAATTATACTATTCCTAACTGTACAGGAAACATCTGACATGGATTAGACGTGGTCATAAAATATAGGGAAGGTTTTTCAAACTTCAAAAGGATCAACTGAATCACCTAACTTTATTTGCAGCACAAGTTCATTTTTTCATAGCAAAGATGGAATTCTTGGGCTTCACAGGAAGAAAAACGCATTTTGATTATGTCATGAGGTTGCAGTAATCTGTATCTGCACCCATATTCTGATGGCTTTTGATGTCTGCCCACTTTATGTCAACTTAAGGTAGTGAACTAGATATGCATATCCAAAGGTACTTTAAGCTTGTATTTTTTCATATGCCAGTCTTCGAAGAACAGTTATTTGAAACTAATTAAACTTTTATGGGCTGTGGTGTAGTTTATGCTCCAAAGCGAGGCAGGGGTTGTAGCTAGGCTGGCCAAGAACTCAGATTCTTGCTCTGCCTTATTGTGGACCCCTCTGAGTCTACTCATTACTATACCTGCTCCTGAGATGGTATAACTCTGAGGAGCTGGACAAGGGCATTTCTGTCCTGGAAACAGATTCTGGATACAGAGTAACTGCTTTGCCCTAGGCAATGCTAAACATGTACTGTACTAGGTATGCTGAAACCATAAGATGCAACTAAATTAGTTCGTTGGGTCCTGGCCTTGATATTTCTTAAAATAATTTATTATAAAATGTTAGAAAACCATATTTTGAAATAAACCTTTGCTAACCTATCCACATACAAATATTATCTGTGAGTAACAATTTCACTAAAATAGAGTCGTTTTCATTGTTTGGCTAGAAGATAATGCAAATCATCACTTTGCCATGTGGAAACAAGGACCACTGACTTGGGAGGATTCTTAAAGTACACTGGTGTCCCTCGTTATCCACTAGAATGCCATTCCAGAAACTCCTGCAGATAAAAAAATAAGTGTATAAGTAAAACTATAGAAAAATAGTTTGAAAGAGGTTTTTTGCTCCTTTTTTGCACCTAATGGAATAAGGTAGTGCCTCAATATCTGCAGGGGTTTGATTTTGGTAGTGAAGAATGGAATGAGTGCTTGCATGACTGCCTCTCTACAACAGTAGAAAAGCAGTTTTAAAACTGTAATTTGCAAGGGGCATTATTGTTGAGTTAAATCTGTGTATATAAAATGTGTGTAAAATAAGTTTGGACTTGTAATGGAAACTTGTGGAAATTAGAGATGAAAATTATAGAAACTGCAGATGAGACAAATACCAATGAAGCCATTTGTTCTACCATTTGTTCTCCAGTAAGGAAGGGTGCATTCCAGAAGATAGATTTGCTCACATTGCTAGGAAATAGAGTCAGTAAAATCACATGGCCTTCCTCACGTGTAAAGGACTCCCATGTTCCTTATATTTGGCCCTGCCTTGCTAGGAACAGGCCACTCATCACCTTCACTGATTTGTTCCTTTTTTCTCCTTTTTATTTTTAAACTAGCTCAGGAGTGCCCAAAACTCGAGGAGATATGTACATGTTCATCAATTGCAAAATGATTTGTCCTTCATAATAAAGCTCTTGCACTACAATGAATGTACACAATTATTAGACAATTTATGTACACAACTATGACAGAATATTCACATAGGGTGACCAGATGCCAAACACAAAATCCCTGAATGGCAAGGCCAAAATTCCTGCCTGAAGGTCAAAATTCCTATCCCCCCAAGCCAAAATTCCTGCATAAATTCCTGCAATTAAAAAGTTGTAGAACACCCCAAAAATGTAGGACAAAATGTAGGACATGTTAAAATAAGCTAAAAACACTCGTGTTTCTCTCCTGTATTTAATTTCAGTACTATATTACCTCTTTTAAAATTGAAAAATGATGGAACTGTCTACTCACTGTGGCTGTGAGAGAGACACAAACTCCATTATACTGGCACACTTTCCTGGGAGGAAGTCCCATTGTATAATGGAGTTTACTTCTGGGTAGACACAACACAACCAGCATGGGGCTCACACACTTTCCAATTCCTCCACCTCACCTGGAGGTCAGTGGGGCAGCTGGGAGCTGAAGCTGCGGCAATGGAGCGAGGCAGCAGTAGGCAGGCTATCAAGGAATAGCAGGCCAGCGACGCCAGGAGGCTGGCAACGGAGCACAAAGGCAGAAGTAGGCAGGCAGCGGACTCATGGGGTGGGTTGGAGCATGCCGGAGGCCATTGCCAGGTTGCTGGCCAAGAGCGCACTGAGCCACAGTGAGGTGGTGAGGGGGAGGAGGAGCTTGTTTTCTGAGACCTCATGGAAATTCCGGAGGTCTGGCAATCCTGTATTCAGAGAACCAGAATAACTTTATTTAGTACTGTTACAATTATTCAGTAACTTTGTCTGTCTGTCTTCTACCTTTTCAGCTAAAAAGTTCACAGAGTGGTTTACAAAGAATTTATTTATTTATCTATCTACAGTATTGATATACCGCGTTTCAACTAAAAAGTTCAGAAAGCGATTTACAAGAAAATGAAAAAATTAATAGCTAATTAATAGCTAATAGATTTATTTATTATTTGATGTATATTCCACCTTTCTTCCTAATCGGACACTCAAATAGACTTCTATTCAGTACTTTATTCATCCATCAGTATTGAGAAGAGATTGAAAAGCCAACAAGCAAATGTCCTACATTAAACAATGAGTCATATGACAATAATATTATGATGGGTTTATGTTGAGTTTTACTTAATTGCAGTATTTTATATAACAGTGGATTTAAACTACATTTTTATTACAATCAACTGTTAAACTAAATAATTATAATCAAAATACTTATAATCAAAATACTGTAAGAATCTAATGTGCACCCCAATTTTGGAGACTAAATTTGCTGACAAAGGCTGCAATCCAGAGCAAATTCAGCCTGCTCTGACCTAACTGCACTCTCCTAACTATTCTGTATCCAGAGCAGAAAGTTATGCTGAATCCAGAGAGTCAGGAAGCCTGGGCTGCCCTAACTGCTCCAGAGTATGCTAAGTAATTGACACAAGGGGAAGACTTGCTCCTGAGGAGACACCCCTCAGATCACACTGAACAAGGAACAGCTGTGGTGCCTACAGTGGTGACATAACCCTGCACATCACCTGGTGCGGAAGTCTGTGCGTCATCCCTGGGATGCGCGCCCCCCTCCACCTGGACTGCACAGTCACCAAAGTTGGCACCTGCGCAGTTGTTTCTGAAGCCAACTGGCTTCAGAAAGAGTACTGCGCAGGCACCATCTCTGACACCTGCGCAGTACTTTTCTGAAGCCTTTTGGCTTTGGGGGAGACTGTGCAGGCGTCAGAGTTGGTGCCTGTGCAGTACTCTTTCTGAAGCCATTCGGCTGCCGCTCCGCCTCCTGAGTGAGGCCGAATGGCTGTGCAGAAGCGCGGACTTTCTCTGCTCTAAGGAAGTCTCCTCTGAAGCTGTTCGGCATGCTCAGTGTGTTTCTGCGCAGTGCATCTCAGATGGCCGTTCAGGCCAGCTCCTCAGGCAAGTGGCAGCTTCTGGCTGATTCTCCGCCTTGGAGCAGGCCTGAATGGGTGTGCTAACGCCCGGGGCCTGCCAAAGGACAGTCAAACTCCTCTGGCACATCACCCCATACGGAGCGCATCCCCAATGCAGCCCACACCAGCCGCACCAGTCTGGTGACGCCACTGGGTGACTGCCTTATAAGGAGTCCCTGATGAGATGCCAGTACATTCTACAGTGAATACAAGGGGCTTCTTGGAGTGACCTGCTGTATCCTGAGGTTTGTGGGCAGCCGTAGTTTGTTCCATATCCTGAGGTTAAGAGGAAGGGGTTGCAGCTAGGATGGCCAAGAGCTCAGATTTTTGGTCAGCACTGCCATTCTTACTCGGGCCTTATCATGGACCCCTATGGGTCTACTCATTACTATACCTGCTCCTGAGGTGGTATAACTCTGAGGGCTGGAAGAGGGCATTTCTGCCTTGGAAACAGGCTCTGGATTCAGAGTAACTGCTCTGCCCTAGGCAATGCTAAACATGCCCTCAACTTGCCTCTCCTGAGCTGCTTAGACTGCCCCAGTTAGGGCAGAGCAGGTCCACCTCTCTTCGGGCACCCTATGTTGCCTTGCTCTGCCCTAAGCCTCTTCCAGAGTAACTGGGGTGGAGCATCTTGCAGTTGCTCCAACCTAGTGTTAGATAGGGCAACCTAAGGGCTCTTATGTGGACAGATTAGTTGCTCTGGATTGGGCTGAAAGTGAGCATTAGATTCAGGTATATATGGTATTTTTGCCAAGAAGGGAGATGGATTGTATTTCACAGCAAAAAAAAAGCATTTCCCCATGTCCCTTTCAGAGAAAGATTTGTACCTCCTCATGTCTAATCTTTCCATATGAAACACAAACCCCATGAATATCTGACACAGCCCTAAGTGGTGGTTGTGATGAAAGAATTTTTTCATCACATTTGTCATCACAAAATTTTTGTGATTTTATTTTTATTTTAATGAGCAAGAACTGAAGCACCCCAGATTTCATGCACTCTGCTCCTCTGTGACAAATCCTGGCCAGTAAAGGACGCAACTTCTGCCAAGCGGGTTTTTTGTAGCCAGGACGGGCACAGTGACAACTTGCAGTTAGGCATCTTCATACCTCAGTCTCCTTTTCTGCATCCATGGGTGACACTAATTGAAATAGATGCAAAGCTTGAAATGGTTTGTTCGAGTCATCTCCTTGTTTGTATCAGCCAGAACAATTACTGTGAGGGCTTCTGTCTGTAATGCATCTGTTTTCTGTTTGAGGAACAGCACATAGCTTTGTAGGCACAGGATCTGAGTCAGAAGATGAATTACGAGGCACAGAATCAGTGCCCTTTTAACTATTCAAAGAACTGAGTGGCAAAGCTTTCCCTACTCTGCTCCACCATCTCAGGAGTAATGTGGAAATACTGCCTAATTAAAACAGCTATTCTGTATATAAGCCTTGGTCCTTTCCACATGTTCAAAAGTGGGGATGTCAGTGCACAAGTGGATAATGTCCACATCTTTTGCATGTTAGCTGAATATGGGGTGCAATCCAGAGTAACTATGGGGAATCCTTGCTCCGGTGTAAGAACAATTTGCTCTAGATTACAATATGAATTTCCCATAGGTTTTCACTATGTGGTGCAGTAATTACAGGTACACGTAATTTATTTTATTTATTTATTTTCCTAATTTATACCCCGCCTTTCCTCCCCTACAAGAGAGAGCCCAAGGCGGCTAACATTGGAGAAGAATAAAAGACCATTAAAATCGCTAATAAAAACAGGTTAAAACATAATTAAAATACAATTAAAATACAATTAGAATGAATAAAAAGACGAAGAACAATTAAAAACAAGCTAAAAGACATTTGTTAAAACAATAAAATAAAACAATAAAACAACTGCCCCCAACCTCTGCCCCGTTTAAAATGCTTTTTAAAATAAAAGGTTTTAAGACTCCGCCTGAAGCTCTGTATTGAGGGAGCTTTCCTCAGTTCTAAGTACCACAGCCGGGGCAGGGTGACCAGATGCCAAATGCAAAATCCCTGAACGGCAAGGCCAAAATTCCTGCCTGAAGGCCAAAATTCCTACTCCCCCAAGCCAAAATTCCTGCATAAATTCCTGCAATTAAAATAAATTGTAGAACACCCCAAAAATGTAGGACAAAATGTAGGACATGTTAAAACATAAGCTAAAAACACTCGTGCTTCTCACCTGTATATAATTTCAGTACTATATTACCTCTTTTAAAATTGAAAAATGATGGAACTCTCTACTCACTGTGGCTGTGAGAGACACAAACTCCATTATACTGGTACACATTCCTGGGAGGAAGTCCCATTGTATAATGGAGTTTATTTCTGGGTAGACACAACTAGCATGGGGCTGGGGCTGAGAGTGGCTGTGAGAGAGACACAAACTCCAATACACTGGCACACTTTCCTGGGAGGAAGTCCCTTTGTATAATGGAATTTACTTCAGGGTTGACACAACACAACTAGCATGGGGCTCACACACTTTCCAATTCCTCTACCTCACCTGGAGGTCAATGGGGCAGCCGGGAGGTTGAAGCTGCGGTGAAAGAGCAAGGCAACAGTAGGCAGGCTATCAAGGAATAGCAGACGGGCGACGCTGGGAGGCCGGCGACGGAGCACCGAGGCAGAAATAGGCAGGCAATGGACTCATGGGGGGGGTGGCTGTGGCAAAGGCGGCAGGGGGCTGCGACTGCAGCCCTGTGAGGAGAGTGTGCCAGAGGCCATTGCCAGCTTGCTGGCCAAGAGTGCTCTGACCCACAGCAAGGTGGTGAGCGGAAGAGCTTCCTTCTCCCACTCACTCTTTCTCCCGCCTGATGGTCCACCTGATGATCAGGACCAAAGATAGCGCATGCCCCAGACGCAGCCAAACCATAGTGCACAGTTGCAGCATGCCAAATTTAAATGGCGGCCATTTTCCTGGAGGCTGGCTGCATTTTCCCGGAGGAGGGGCTTGTTTTCCGGAGGCCTCCTGGAAATTCTGGAGATCTGGCAACCCTGAGCCGGGGTGCCACCACCAAGAAGGCCCTATCTCTGGCCGCCACACCTCTCACATCTCTTAGTGGCAGCACAGTCAGTACAGCCCCCTCAGATGACCCTAGGTGACCGGTCAGATTGTACAGAAGAAGGCAGTCCCTCAGATACCCTGGACCCAAGCCATTTAGGGCTTTAAAGGTCAGGACCAGCACTTTGAATTCAGCCTGGAAACAAATGGGCAGCCAGTGTAGTCACTGAAGCAGTGGCCTGATAGAGTCGAACCGACGAGCCCCAGCAACCACATGGGCCGCCACATTCTGGACTAGTTGAAGCTTCCGGGTCATCTTCAGAGGCAGCCTCACGTAGAGCGCGTTACAATAGTCTAGTCTCGATGTCACTAGGGTCACTCGATGTCACCGTGGCCTCATCTGAGCGACTCAGGTATGGTTGCAGCTGGTGGATCAGCCAAAGCTGAGCAAAGTAATGAGTAAAGTAAAACTGAGTAATGTCTCTTACGTGCTCCCATAGTTACTCTGGATTGTAGGGTATGTGAAAAGGGCCTTTAGGATGGTGTAAGCTTTTTACAGGCTGGCACAAGTTCTGGCAAAGACCTGTGTTGGTCCGGCGGTGTCACAAAATTGCTACTGCTGGAGGAGGGGTTCAGTCAGTGCAGACATGCGCCAGCCTCCAAATGCCACTGAGAGAACAAGGAGACAGGTGAATTGCACTGGCCTACCTTGGTTAGGATTGCACCCTATATCATTCAACCATCACTTCTGAGCAGCGAGTTTTCCTGATTATAAAAAACGGACCCACCCCTCTTAGACCATAAGAGTTTTCTCAGTTGCTATCCAAAGAACACCAAAGAAATGCTAACACCAAAGAAGATCTTTTTCAGTTTTAGCAATATAGGTATTGCATCTTATCTACAGTTTTTTTTTTAAATGCAGACTCAAAATGAACGGCTTCTGCAAATGAGAAGGAACATGCTGATCCCTGGAGAAGGGGAAAATGCATCTTTTTAAAATCACAGTTTTAAAAACAGTTTTTCTTCCTGTTGTACAAAGGCAATGATACAAGCAGTAATTCATTTATTCAGCTGAGCTAGGCAAAAGCAGGGAGTCTTATGCATTATTAATTGCTGATTGCCTCTTTACCACAGAAAGAAAAGCTGTTTTTAAACTATTGTAAAGGAACACTGCTTTTATTTAACACAGTTTTGTATCAGTGGGGAATCAAAGAATCAAATCCCTGGAGATGTCTAGGCATGACCTTATACCTTTAGGATTAACAGAGGAGCAAGTAACCTGGAAGTGGGTCTTTAAATCTATTGTTCGACTGTTTTTTATAATCCACTGATTTTTTTATATCCACATGGGGTTCTGGAATTGAACTCTAGTGGATAATGAGGGACAACTTATATACAATCTGAAAAAGATTTCTATGTAATACAAAAGCATATCTAAAATGGGGACTGTTTATTTCATGGTAAGACTTTTGTGACTTTTGTTCTAATGTACCACTTTATTTTTATTTACACCCTTGCTTCTTTTCCTCTTGCATGTTTGGCACTTCCTTCTGAAATTTTTCCAAATCCATTAGATTTAGAACTGTTTACTTTTTGCATTTCAATTTTTTAAAAAAAGACAGATCTGCACTTGCTGCTTCCTGGATTTCTTTTTTCTCCCTTCCTCCTGAGCCATTTTGCACACTGGCACAAAGCTTTCAGTGATAGTCTGTGCCCAGCAATTAAACTGGCAGTAAACCCCTGTGGCGTCACTGATGGCAGCATCCTTTGCATGATGCCCAATAAGCTCTGGTCTATTTTGGGCAAAGCTAGCTTGATCCTTATAAAGAGCCAAGAACAATCCTTTACTGTGCTGTGAAAAGGGGCTAATAACGCTATTAGAAGAGGTGTGCCCACTGTGAAAAGAGATCCCCTTTGGAGGGTTGAGGGGAAGACAAAATTCTTCTCCTTGTTAAAAGGCTTTGTGCATCCAGCTGCCCAGCCATCTGGCTTTTTAGAAAAAGGTAGAGAGATAAGTTTAGAGAGCATATAGCTATAACCTGCTTGATTATTTTAGCTCTATTTGATATACAGGAAAGCATTCCAGCCTGGATTAGCAAATATTACAAACATGTTGATTAATTGACAGATACATGGCCAGAGAGATGAGCAGCAAATGGAATTCCATCATTTACAAAATGTTAGATCCCTTGTGTTACAACCAGAGAAATTCAAAAGGCACAGGACCTTTTAAAACAATATTAAATGATTTTCTGCCACCATTTCCCTGCTATCACGCACCTTAAAAGTCATACGTCTTTATGGAGTCTTGATTCTGAACCCGATTCAACCATATGTTTTAACCTGTATTTATTAGCAATTTTAATGGTGTTTCATTCTTATGTTAGCTGCCTTGGGCTCCCTCTTGTAGGGGAGGAAAGGCAGGGTATAAATTAGGAATAATAATAATAATAATAATAATAATAATAATAATAATAATAATAATAATAATAATAATGATAAAGCAGACCAACTATGAATATCGCAATAGTCAATTCAGGCTCGGACTGCCAGTTGGCAGAATAAAGTATTGCATGGCCAATTCCTCGCCAAGATGGAAGGAAAAGTGTATCAGGATAAGACCTGGTTGTGGCTCACGAGTGGAACACTGAAGAAGGAGACGGAAGGCCTGATACTTGCTGCCCAAAAACAGGCAATCAGGACAAATGCCAACAAGGTCAGAACTGAAAAATCAGCCGATGACCCAAAATGCTGGCTCTGCAAAGAAGTGGATGAAACCATCGACCACATTCTAAGTGGCTGCAAGAAGATCGCACAGACGGAATACAAACTGAGGCACAATCTGTTGCCCAGATGTCCACTGGAATATATGCCAAAAGTATCATCTGCCAGTGGCAAAAAACTGGTGGGACCACAAGCCTGAAAAAATGGTTGCAAATGAGCAGGTCAAGCTTCTGTGGGACTTCAGGATACAGACGGACAAGGTCTTGGAACACAATACTCCAGATATCACCATCATAGAAAGCAGTCAGGTGTGGCTTGTTGACATCGCCATACCAGGTGACAGCAGAACTGAGGAGAAACTGGAAAAGATCTCCCGCTACCAAGACCTAAGAATAGAATTACAGCGTATCTGGTCTAAGCCAGTGCAGGTGGTTCCAGTGGTAATTGGCACACTGGGTGCAGTGCCCAAAGACCTTGGCAGGCACCTAAAAAATATTGGCATTGACAAAATATCACTCTGCCAACTGCAGAAAGCCGCTCTTCTGGGATCAGCACGAATTATACGCTGCTACATCACATAGTCCTAGACTCTTGGGTAGGGTCCAACTGGTGATGTGAATGAAATCAGCACAAAATTGTTCGCTGTGTATTTATGGATAATAATAATAATAATAATAATAATAATAATAATAATAATAATAATAATAATAATAATATATAGGCAGTATTCTTTCTTTCAGTAGCCTAGTAGGTGGTGGTCAAAGGACAACACCAGAGAAGATCAAGGAAAAGGCATGTTAATAATCCTGGCCACAGTGGACATAGTGACTTCTTTTTCTAATATTGGCTTTCATGTCATTTTATTTTAAGAAGCTTTTGTAAGCCACTCTGAAACCTCTTGAGGCTCTAAAGCAGATGTAAGCATCTAGCATTATTGGTTTACACTGTATGTTATTTCAAATTGTTTAAGCTTTTAAATCAAGATCAAAGGGAAGTAAAAGAAATGAACAAGGATGCCTGTTTATGTGTGTAGATTGGCAAATAAAAATGCTTTCAGCTTCATTCTATGACAGGAAGTGCACATTAGGCCAGAATAGCCTGAGCTGATCTGCTGCCAGCATAGATGAATGTTTGCTATTAGGGTTTGCTGCCCTCCATCACAATTGCAGCTAGATGGCCAAGGATATGCAATAGAGCTCAGCACTCTCTTTGGAGGTGGCCTAATTGTGAGTAGACTCAACTGGCCAAAAGCCACTCTTGGGCTTCATTGTCCTCCATTATAGCTTCATTCTGGAACTTTGCAATGGTGCGCAGAAACCCATCATGTCCTTGGATTTGTACTGAAAAGCAGAATCCAGTGCAATAATCAGTTTTGAAATATCTTCTTCCTATCAAACGTTATGGCCAAAAAACTAAAAATAAAAAATATGCATTGAACTTTATAGGAAAGTGAAAGTGCCCAATATTGCAGCTTTACTCATGAGTAGACAAACTTGCCATTGTCCTCTGGAAAGGTCAGGCTGAGAGGAATCCAGGACCTTGTCATCCTTTTGAGGTTCAGGCATGTGGTTATCCTGGCCAAAGTTATCCCCCAGTGGTGCAAAGTGCCTTAAGGCACTTTTATGACTCCACCCTGCTGGCTCAAGTCACCTGAGCTGGCTGATAGGGAGTCTCAGGATTGCTCCCATAATAGATGAATAGGCCTTGCTAAGCGGCTTGATTCATTTGTTACCAAGGCAGACCATCATATTCCAAACATGAATTTGGTCCATCATTTGAATCCATCCCTTTTGGTCCATCCCTTTTAGGTCTCAAAATGAAATACACATCTCAGCTTTTCCTTTTCCCTTTCCCCCCCCTTTTCTATGTGCGATCCAGGAACATTCCTTGTAAGAAACATAATTAGCTCTGTATCCATGATATCAAAAGACAGAGAGACAAAGGGAAAACATGACACAGTATATAATATGCTATTATATATTTTAGACAGTTGGTTTGAAAAATATTGAAAATCAGTATTTTCTCACAATAGTGGGAGTAAGCTAATAACCAAATTGGTGTCCAAAGAAAACAGGAGAAAAAGAAATCCCAAAGGTGAGGTTAGTTGCTGAAGAACACATGCTTAGTTCTGAAATTTGGTTTCAGATCTGCTGCTGTTCCTGTAAACATTATATGCACTGCACATACTGATGCATTAAAGGCATGTAGAAATGTATCTATAAATTTTTAGCTGATTTATATACTACCATAGATCTGCTCACATGTCATCTCCATTCCAATATGAATGCATCTGTGGCATTACAGTGGACTACAGATTATCAACAAGGGATGGATATTATATGTTCCCTTAAAACAGCAGTCTACAACCCTGGTCTGTAGCCCAGTGCTGTCTGTGGCGCCTTGCCCGCTGAGCCATGCTGGCACTGGGTCCCAGACCAGAGGCGGGACCTTGAGGCTCTCAGTCCCAGCCTGGACCAACTACAGAGGTGCAGCCTGGCTGCCAGGCTGTGTCTGCACAATTCACCCTGCCCATGGGGCAAACTGCGCAGGCACAGCCTAACTGCTAGGCTACGCCTGTGTAATTTGCTCTGGCTATGAGGTGAGCCAGACTGTTTGTGAGCCTCGCAGCCAGGGCGAATTGCCCAAGGGCGAACTACAGGGAGAACTGCGCAGGCACAGCCTAGCAGCTAGGCTGTGCCTGCACAGTTTGCCCTGGCTGTGAGGCAAGCCAGGCTGTGTTTGCCCAGCTTTCCTCGCAGTCAGGGCAAACTGCCCAAGAGTGGACCAGCTGCCAGGCTGCACCTGCACAGTTCGCCCTGCAGCCTGAAAGAACTGCGCAGGTACAGTTGAGCGCCAGGACACACCGGTGCTGTTCTCCCTGGCTGCAGGGAGAATTGCGCAGGCACAGCCTAGCTGTGCTGATGTACATGCGCAGTTCCAAATGGAACTGCACACGCGCATCCCCTGGGTCATGGGAAATTTTTCCCACAGGACCGGGCCGTTGTCCTCACAATGTTGAGGACCACTGCCTTAAAACATATTCTTCTCTTCTCTTGAAAGGTTTAACTTTCATGTGCCCTAATCATTGTGCTATACCAGAAATAGTTTGACATCTGCATAGGGGTGGAACCATTTGAATTTCACATATTGCTTTGAACTTATTAAATAAATCTTTATTTCAAATCTATGGTATTTGTTGTGCATTTTATAACCAGTGGAATCAAATCAGAAGAAAGCAACCAGTACATTGCCTAGTACAGTGCAGTGGAAGAAAACAACAATCTTGTGCATGCATTATGGAATAAAAAGAACAGCAGAATCTTTCTTGAGGATATTGTTTATTTAATCCTGATCAGATTTGTTTGGGTACTGCTTTTGCAGAAAGTTGAACCATGTTATATATTCTCAGGAAAAGGGAAGACAGTAAACATCAGAGTAATATGCTTTCTAAAGCGAAAAATAAGAACTACGAAGCACATAAATCCTTGGGTAATTTTCTAGGAATGATTTGCAGTGCTGTCAGTTTATAAGAAATGCAATACAACAAAATCTTGCAAGAAACTTACTGACTCTGTGACAATTGCAAAAGTTAGCAATTGGGTTTCAGTGCAGTCTGAACATTGGTAGTCCCATAGAAAAATACAGATAAACTTCAACCTAGTGTTGTACATGTATAGAATGCATGCAACTGACATAGGCCCAGCCTTACAATTCATTCACACTGAATTTGCAGGCCTCATAACTTTTTAAATATTCTTTGAGTGATTTATGAACAAGAACAAAATGCTGAGGATTAAATTACCTTCTTAATGTTTGGTGATGATTCACAGGTTTTGCCCACATGCTTCGGGAGAAACACATGGTACAGTGACTAAACACACCAAGTCTACAACTTTTGAACAAATTAATCTGCAATATGTCTCATGTGGTGCCATCATCTCAAGATATACAGAAAAGGACAGGCAACCTTGGGCCATAGCGTAACTCAATACCAGGGGCTCACCCAAACCCCTCTATTTTTCTTGTCTTGTCTCATGTAGTTCTATTGGCTGAGTGGGAGGACTATGTTGTGAAAACCATTTGTACTAGAAATTGTTCTTAGCAAAAACTGGATTTCAGGAAAATGGGACACAAGACTAGCATTGACCTTTCAAAATATACACACTTCTTTGATAGAGTAAGTTCAAGATACAACAGATCTGGGGTTACATTCAATATGCCTGCTTGATCGGAAGGTGAAAAGCCAAAATGGGAACCTAGGAAGATGGGCAACATGTGCAGCCCAATCCTAGGCTATCACCAGAGCTGAAAACCTGGTGCTCTCAGAGACACCTGTGCTGCCCTATCTACAATAGAATAACACCTGCTCCACCCACGTGGAGTAGATGATATGGAGAAGGCATTTATGTTCAAGGGAAAGGTGGAATGAGGGAAAAGACTGACCAAAGCATAAGTGGACCCCGCAAAGATCTCGTCCATCATATTTTAAGCTCCTCCCTCAGCTCAGAAGCCCAAAATGGTTCCTCAACTTGGCAGCTGAACATGGAGCTGCCCTCAAGAATTCAAGATTTAGGTGGTGCAGAACCGAGAAGTCCCATGAAGCAGACTGGGGCTTTACTCAGGACAATATTAATGCCAATAAAGGTTATGTTGTTGTTACTCAGGACAAAGGGATAAATGTCCTCTTCTCTGAGGAGATCTCCAGCCTACTGAGAACCACCCAAGGATCCAGCAATAGCCATTTGGAGCCATCTCTCCTGTAGGTTGGGCCCCAAATATCCTCTCAGACACGGTGGTCCTGCTGTAGTTGGACTATTTGTGATTTAGCTCCATATGACACAAAGATTTAGTGGAATTGCCCATCCCCAGCAAAGACTGTATATCCTATGTGGATGGTTCCTTCACTTGATTGTTTTCTTCTCAAAGTACATATGTTCTTCCACATTATTTTTCATTATACTGCATTTCAACCCAAAAGTTCACAAAGAGCACAATTCTAACAAGACTACTCAAAAGTGAGCTCCATTGTGTTCAATGGATCTTACTCCCAGAAAATGTTTTTAGGATTGCAACCAAAGCTAATCAAATAGCCACATGGCTCAGTACATTTATCATGCCCCAGCACACCATATGTGAATGCCAACTTTTAAATAGATGGATCAATGGCAACCTCAGGCCATAGGGTCACAAAGGAGGTTCTCAATACTATCCCTGAGCTTCAAATCCTCACTGAAATAGAGGAGTAACCAAAATTGGACAGTGCTGAAACCAAGAGTGATAATGACACAAGGAGAGTCCCTTAGAAATCTCAAGAAAATTTCAACATGGGGCATCTTATTGCTCATTTTATTGCCAGCTGGAGGCAGATGGCTATCCTTTATCCTATATATTGTTCTTCTTTCCCATTTGGCAGCAGAGCAGAAGTGGCCCTGCTTTTTTAGCAGCAGATTCCCACCAGCTGTCTTTAGCTTTCCCCTGGAATGTGCTGGGAATAAGGGAACTGTAGTTGGAATGAGTTGTAATATTAATTCTTTCAAATGATGGTCCAAACCTAAACGCTACCATTTGAGAGGAGATCAGGCAAACAAAGATGAATGCTTGGTTAGAGATGGCAAAAGAACAGAGTTATGGAAACCACATTAAGAAGAGTTAGGGAAGAAATAATAAATGGATCAATGGGATGAACAATTCATGGGACCTTATATGGCATGAAGAAGATCAGCATTTTGTACTATAAAATATGTGGCAGTAAATGCTGGAGTAAAATACAAGAGAAAAGTAATACTGTTTGAATTTGTTTTTAACCTTTTGACATTAGAAAACATGATTTTAGCCTTATTTTATGGGCTGTTAATCCTTTAGGACAGTGATTTTCAACCAGTGTGCCATGGGATACTAGTGTGCCATGGATAGGGTCCTCTGGTGTGCCATGGGAATTTGGGGACTGACAATAATTAACAGGAAAATTGGGGGATTTGAACAGTCTGGTGTGCCTTGTCAATGGTAAAAACAACTGATGGTGTGCCTTGACAATTTCAGTGCCTTTTTGGTGTGCCGCAGGATGAAAAATGGTTGAAAATCATTGCTTTAGGATGCGGCACTGCTGTTGCTAGCCAGTAGTTAAAGCACTTCTGTACTACATACAGTATCATTTGACTGTGTTCATTGTGTTGCATATCAATAATCACTACTATAACTTATTATCTGAGGAATGTGGGTAGTGCAAGCGGTTAAGACACTGTGCCTGTTAACCAGCAGGCCAGGGTTTGAGACCCAGGTTGGCCCTACAAGACAGGGTGAGCTCCTGTCCTTAGCCCAGCTCTGCGACGCAGCTGGATCCAATCGTATTGGCTCTGCCTTTCCATTGGACTAATTCAGTAGTGTGGAGAGGGGGGATTTGTTGCTTGGGTAACAGTCTACCCTCCATAACAATCCAACCCAGGCTTTCGTGCTTTGCATATAGCATATGCAGTGCTGAGCACAATACCATAGACTTTCAAAACTGATGGAGGCCTCGTCATGAACTTATTATCTATAGAACATTAGAACAATAGGACATTTTATTAATGTCAGTTCATTGGTTGGGACCTTAAAAAAGTCAGAATGCAGGGCAATTTGAGTTACTGGAAAATGTTCTGGGAAAACAATTAACACCTAAGTTTCTTGGATAGAGAAACCCACTTCTGTAAATTTGACCAGATTCTGTTTTCCTCCTCCTTTTAAAGGACCAAATTAAGTGAAGGGAAAACACCATGCTGCTGTAAAAGATAAGGATGAATATAAATCCCTTTACATATTCTATTTTTTGTGAGCCATGTTCCTTGAGCAACCGTGAATGCAGTTGAATTTTGATAGCAATTTTTAAAAAAACCATTTAAAAAAACCATTTTAAAAAAACCATATATATTCTTCACATATAAAAGTGAAGCCAAAGTCTTGGTAAGGACTGACATTGATATGCAGGGATCACAGATGCTTGAAAGAACCTGAGACTGGGATATCAGCTTCAAAGACAGGACATGAGACTATGCATTGCAGAAGATAATCTGGAGATAAAGCTAATGAAATTGGAACTATTCCTGAATTCAAATATTTGTGGCATAATGTTAAATATGGTAACCTAGAGATGAGTAAAAATGTCTTAAACAAGCTAATGCAATATCATTAAATATTTGAATGTGATGCATGCCATTGTATGATGAGAATTATTCTTTTGCATTACTTGTAGCATGGCCCTCACTCACTCAGTTCATCTCCTTTCCCTTACCTTTTCTCGACAGACACTCTGGTAGCCCTCTGTTTAGTGGGCACTTTTGGTAGGAACAGTGTCTGATTTACATATAAGCTAAAGAAGCTATAGTTTAGGGCCCCACTCACTTGGGGACACCCAAATAAGTTAAATGGAAAAAAACCTGAATGTACATTTCCAAAATGTAGCGTAAATTTCAAAATGTAAATTTCCAAAATATAAGATAAAAACAAATAAAATAAATCCTACATACAACAACAGTTTGTTATTGACAGAGTACAACTGGACATGTAAAAGGCACCACTACCTTCAATGGTTTAGGGGCTCATCAAACCTAAACCTGGCCTTGGGAAGGAAACTGTTGTATCCTTGTAGGTGCAGTTCCCTCCCAGCTTGTTTTTTATATGTTTGTCCCTAGATGGCCCTAGTTGAAAGGAAGAGGCAGAGGCAATTTGGAGTGAAGAGAGAAAAGAAGGAAAAGTTGTAAATAACCAAAGTACTTGTGGATGTTCCGAGTATGGCTTGCTTGATTATTAATTCAAATGTCTTGGTTTTTGAAAGACACTTTTGAGTTTTTAGGGGCAAAGCAAATCTATTTGTAACAAACTAGTGGTATATGGAGTAGCGTTATGTCCTGGAGTTTCCAGCAATGCTAATGCTTCCACCAGTACTACCATCTTCTCCATTCTAATCTTAGATCTACTCACAAATGATTCAGAACCCCTTCCCTAATTTTCCCACTTGAGAAAAAACCAGCATAGACAGGGCAGAGAGATCAGCCCTCCTCCTTATGAATCCCATTAGCAGCATGTAAAGAAATAATTCCTCTTTTTTCTTCTGTGCCCACTACTGATCAATTTTAACAGGTGACCCTGAACTTGACTGTTATTAGAGTTGGAAAAATGTTTCTTTCTTCATTCACTCCACACTATTCATAATTTTTAACCCTCTGTCAAGGCTCCCCTGGATCTTTTCTTTTCTGAACTGAAAAAACTTCAAGTGCTTTAACCTTTCCTTGAAGGGAAGATGCTGCAACCCAAAGCCTTTGCAATTTAATTCTTCAAACACAAAATCTGATTTTAGCTTCCTCTGTACAGAAGATTCCAGAGAGATTGCATTAAGAAAATAAAACCATTTTAGAAACAATGGGTTGGAAGAAAAAAGATTTTTTAGAGGGAATAATAATAAATTCACAAATGTATTTTAAAAGTTTATATCATGGAAAGTGTGCACTTTCTCCAAACCATAGTAGTGCTATTAATAAAACAAAAACAAACAGTCAGGACAGCTTCCTACGGTTGAAGGCCGACATTTGTGTAGTTAGCATGAATACCTAGCTGTCTGTTTCTGATCATTCTGTAGAACTAATGCGCTGACTGTAAAGCTCAAAAATGGCATGGAATATGAAAGACTGGGTGAAACAATTCCAAAACAGCAATAGAGAGAATAGCACATCTTCAAATCACTGAAATATGTGATTTGGCATGGACCGTAGGATGGAATTTAAATAACCCAGTTCCGAGTGGGTGCCTCCATGATGGAGCAAGGAACACCCTCAACAAAGCTCATGCTTCTAGAACAAACAGGCACTGCCACACACTTGCTCCCAGCACAGAAGGAACAACCACGTCCCCAAACTTCATCCTTCTAAATGCAGGGGATGGGGCAGGGGGTTGATCAGTCAGAGATAACCAAAGGCAACTTTGGGGATGAAAAGAAGCTGTAGGCTAAGGGTGAAATTTCTGAAGATGGAGTGTAAGTGGGTGCTCCCATCACAGAAGGAATATCCGCCTCCCCAAACTTCTTGCTTCTAAATGCAGGGGTTGGGGCAGGGGGTTGATCAGTCAGAGATAATCAAAAGCAGGTATTGGGAGGAAAAAACTTTGCACCCCTTTTCACCCCGTTCCTGTTGGAATTTCCAAAAAGCAGTGCTCAGTGGGTGCCTCCGTGATGGTGCAAGGAACGCCCTCCCCACGCTTCATGCTTCTAGCACGCCGAGACACTGCCATATACTAGCAGAATTAAGCCTTTGATTAAATCTATTTTTAACCATGTTTTTGGGGTGCCGGGGCAGGATGAGGCACCAGAGGACCTTACTCAACACTGGCCACTGGGTGCCAATGGGCCCCAGTGGACAGCAGCAAGTACCAGGATCCTGACCAGGCACCGCCGGTTAGTAGCAGGCACCGGCAGATAGTGGGCACTGGGCATGGCTACTTGGCACCACAAAGCCATCTAGGTACCATCAGGTACCACAGACCAGTGGGCAGTAGGTGAAGCATGCACCAGGCGCCATGTATCATACCAGGCAGCCACAGAGATGGTGAGTGAAGAAATTCTTCCTCCACCTGGGGTTTCTTGGCTGCCTTTAAGGTCAGGGTGGGTTTCTTGAAGAGGCCCCCAATGAACCTATGATGAAGAAAAGACCTGGACGCATCACATCCCGTTATCCGTTTTTCATTTCTTTCCTTCGTTCCTCCGTTCCTGTGCAGAAGAGAGGGGTCTCTACGGTAACGGGCAGTATGCAAATGAGCACAGGGCATTCTGGGTAAGAAGGGCTGGTTCCATCTGCAAGCTGAGGCAGGAGCCCATGCAAAAGAACGCAGGAAGTGGGTCCTGGAAACCTTTCAGCCTTGCAAATACACCTGTGCCTTTCAAAGATCCGTCCAGAGCCATGGGTACCCTTGCCGGCCAGCTTCGAATTTAGGGGCTGGGTGTGATCAGTCTTTAGTGTTACATATGGGGATGAAAACACGATGCACCCTTTTCACCCCATTGAGAGTGAAATTTCTGAAAATGGAGTGTAAGGGGGTGCTCCCATCACAGAAGGAATATCTGCCTCCCCAAAACTCTTGCTTCTAAATGCAGGGGTTGGGGCAGGGGGTTGATCAGTCAGAGATAACCACAGGCAACGGTACAAGCTGTACGCTAAGGGTGAAATTTCTGAAAATGGAGTGTAAGTGGGTGCTCCCATCACAGAAGGAATATCTGCCTCCCCAAACTTCTTCCTTCTAAATGTTTGGGTTGGGGCAGGTTGTGATCAGTCAGACATTCCCAAAGGCAACTTTGGGGAGGAAATCAAGCTGTACGCTAAGGGTGAAATTTCTCAAAATGGAGTGTGAGTGGGTGCTCCCATCACAGCAGGAATATCCGCCTCTCCAAACTTCATGCTTCTAAATGCAGGGGTTGGGGCAGGGGGTTGATCAGTCAGACATTCCCAAAGGCAACTTTGGGGATGAAAAGAAGCTGTACGCTAAGGGTGAAATTTCTGAAAATGGAGTGTAAGTGGGTGCTCCCATCACAGAAGGAATATCCGCCTCCCCAAACTTCTTCTAAATGCAGGGGTTGGGGCAGGGGGTTGATCAGTCAGAGATAATCAAAAGCAGGTACTGTGAGGAAAAATCTTTGCACCCCTTTTCACCCCGTTCCTGTTGGAATTTCCAAAAACCAGTGCTCAGTGGGTGCGTCCGTGATGCTGCAAGGAACGCCCTCCCCACGCTTCATGCTTCTAGCACGCCGAGACACTGCCATATACTAGCAGAATTAAGCCTTTGATTAAATCTATTTTTAACCGTGTTTTTGGGGTGCCGGGGCAGGATGAGGCACCAGAGGACCTTACTCAACACTGGCCACTGGGTGCCAATGGGCCCCAGTGGACAGCAGCAAGTACCAGGATCCTGACCAGGCACCGCCGGTTAGTAGCAGGCACCGGCAGATAGTGGGCACTGGGCATGGCTACTTGGCACCACAAAGCCATCTAGGTACCATCAGGTACCACAGACCAGTGGGCAGTAGGTGAAGCATGCACCAGGCGCCATGTATCATACCAGGCAGCCACAGAAATGGTGAGTGAAGAAATTCTTCCTCCACCTGGGGTTTCTTGGCTGCCTTTAAGGTCAGGGTGGGTTTCTTGAAGAGGCCCCCAATGAACCTATGATGAAGAAAAGACCTGGACGCATCACATCCCGTTATCCGTTTTTCATTTCTTTCCTTTGTTCCTTCGTTCCTGTGCAGAAGAGAGGGGTCTCTACGGTAACGGGCAGTATGCAAATGAGCACAGGGCATTCTGGGTAAGAAGGGCTGGTTCCATCTGCAAGCTGAGGCAGGAGCCCATGCAAAAGAACGCAGGAAGTGGGTCAGGGAAACCTTTCAGCCTTGCAAATACACCTGTGCCTCTCAAAGATCCGTCCAGAGCCATGGGTACCCATGCCAGCCAGCTTCGAATTTAGGGGCTGGGTGAGATCAGTCTTCAGTGTTACGTATGGGGATGAAAACACGATGCACCCCTTTTCACCCTCCTGAGAGTGACATTTCTGAAACTGGAGTGTAAGGGGGTGCTCCCATCACAGAAGGAATATCCGCCTCCCCAAACTTCTTCTAAATGCAGGGGTTGGGGCAGGGGGTTGATCAGTTAGAGATAACCAAAGGCAACTTTGGGGATGAAAAGAAGCTGTAGGCTAAGGGTGAAATTTCTGAAGATGGAGTGTAAGTGGGTGCTCCCATCACAGAAGGAATATCCGCCTCCCCAAACTTCTTGCTTCTAAATGCAGGGGTTGGGGCAGGAGGTTGATCAGTCAGAGATAACCAAAGGCAACTGTACAAGCTGTACGCTAAGGGTGAAATTTTTAAAAATGGAGTGTAAGTGGGTGCTCCCATCACAGAAGGAATATCCGCCTCCCCAAATCTCTTGCTTCTAAATGCAGGGGTTGGGGGAGGGTGTGTTCAGTCAGACATTCCCAAAGGCAACTTTGGGGAGAAAACAAGCTGTACTCTAAGGGTGAAATTTCTGAAAATGGAGTGTGAGTGGGTGCTCCCATCACAGAAGGAATATCCGCCTCCCCAAAACTCTTGCTTCTAAATGCAGGGGTTGGGGCAGGGGGTTGATCAGTCAGAGATAACCAAAGGCAACTTTGGGGAGGAAAACAAGCTGTACGCTAAGGGTGAAATTTCTGAAAATGGAGTGTAAGTGGGTGCTCCCATCACAGAAGGAATATCCGCCTCTCCAAACTTCTTCCTTCTAAATGTTTGGGTTGGGGCAGGTTGTGATCAGTCAGACATTCCCAAAGGCAACTTTGGGGAGAAAACAAGCTGTACGCTAAGGGTGAAATTTCCGAAAATGGAGTGTAAGTGGGTGCTCCCATCACAGAAGGAATATCCGCCTCCCCAAAACTCTTGCTTCTAAATGCAGGGGTTGGGGCAGGGGGTTGATCAGTCAGACATTCCCAAAGGCAACTTTGGGGAGGAAAACAAGCTGTACGCTAAGGGTGAAATTTCTGAAAATGGAGTGTAAGTGGGTGCTCCCATCACAGAAGGAATATCCGCCTCCCCAAACTTCTTCTAAATGCAGGGGTTGGGGCAGGGGGTTGATCAGTCAGGGATTCTCAAAAGCAGGTATTGTGAGGAAAAAACTTTGCACCCCTTTTCACCCCGTTCCTGTTGGAATTTCCAAAAAGCAGTGCTCAGTGGGTGCCTCCGTGATGGTGCAAGGAACGCTCTCCCCACGCTTCATGCTTCTAGCACGCCGAGACACTGCCATATACTAGCAGAATTAAGCCTTTGATTAAATCTATTTTTAACCGTGTTTTTGGGGTGCCGGGGCAGGATGAGGCACCAGAGGACCTTACTCAACACTGGCCACTGGGTGCCAATGGGCCCCAGTGGACAGCAGCAAGTACCAGGATCCTGACCAGGCACCGCCGGTTAGTAGCAGGCACCGGCAGATAGTGGGCACTGGGCATGGCTACTTGGCACCACAAAGCCATCTAGGTACCATCAGGTACCACAGACCAGTGGGCAGTAGGTGAAGCATGCACCAGGCGCCATGTATCATACCAGGCAGCCACAGAGATGGTGAGTGAAGAAATTCTTCCTCCACCTGGGGTTTCTTGGCTGCCTTCAAGGTCAGGGTGGGTTTCTTGAAGAGGCCCCCAATGAACCTATGATGAAGAAAAGACCTGGACGCATCACATCCCGTTATCCGTTTTTCATTACTTTCCTTCGTTCCTTCGTTCCTGTGCAGAAGAGAGGGGTCTCTACGGTAACGGGCAGTATGCAAATGAGCACAGGGCATTCTGGGTAAGAAGGGCTGGTTCCATCTGCAAGCTGAGGCAGGAGCCCATGCAAAAGAACACAGGAAGTGGGTCCTGGAAACCTTTCAGCCTTGCAAATACACCTGTGCCTTTCAAAGATCCGTCCAGAGCCATGGGTACCCTTGCCGGCCAGCTTCGAATTTAGGGGCTGGGTGTGATCAGTCTTTAGTGTTACATATGGGGATGAAAACACGATGCACCCTTTTCACCCCATTGAGAGTGAAATTTCTGAAAATGGAGTGTAAGGGGGTGCTCCCATCACAGAAGGAATATCTGCCTCCCCAAAACTCTTGCTTCTAAATGCAGGGGTTGGGGCAGGGGGTTGATCAGTCAGAGATAACCACAGGCAACGGTACAAGCTGTACGCTAAGGGTGAAATTTCTGAAAATGGAGTGTAAGTGGGTGCTCCCATCACAGAAGGAATATCTGCCTCCCCAAACTTCTTCCTTCTAAATGTTTGGGTTGGGGCAGGTTGTGATCAGTCAGACATTCCCAAAGGCAACTTTGGGGAGGAAATCAAGCTGTACGCTAAGGGTGAAATTTCTCAAAATGGAGTGTGAGTGGGTGCTCCCATCACAGCAGGAATATCCGCCTCTCCAAACTTCTTGCTTCTAAATGCAGGGGTTGGGGCAGGGGGTTGATCAGTCAGACATTCCCAAAGGCAACTTTGGGGAGGAAAACAAACTGTACGCAAAGGGTGAAATTTCTGAAAATGGAGTGTGAGTGGGTGCTCCCATCACAGAAGGAATATCCGCCTCTCCAAACTTCTTCCTTCTAAATGTTTGGGTTGGGGCAGGTTGTGATCAGTCAGACATTCCCAAAGGCAACTTTGGGGAGGAAAACAAGCTGTACGCTAAGGGTGAAATTTCCGAAAATGGAGTGTAAGTGGGTGCTCCCATCACAGAAGGAATATCCGCCTCCCCAAACTTCTTGCTTCTAAATGCAGGGGTTGGGGCAGGGGTTGATCAGTCAGAGATAACCAAAGGCAACTTTGGGAATGAAAACAAGCTGTACGCTAAGGGTGAAGTTTCTGAAAATGGGGTGCAAGTGGGTGCTCCAATCACAGAAGGAATATCCGCCTCCCCAAAACTCTTGTTTCTAAATGCAGGGGTTTGGGTAGGGTGTGATCAGTCAGACATTCCCAAAGGCAACTTTGGGGAGGAAAAGAAGCTGTAGGCTAAGGGTGAAATTTCTGAAAATGGAGTGTGAGTGGGTGCTCCCATCACAGAAGGAATATCCGCCTCTCCAAACTTCTTGCTTCAAAATGCAGGGGTTGGGGCAGGGTGTGATCAGTCAGACATTCCCAAAGGCAACTTTGGGGAGGAAAACACGCTGTAGGCTAAGGGTGAAATTTCTGAAAATGGAGTGTATGGGGTGCTCCCATCACAGAAGGAATATCCGCCTCCCCAAACTTCTTGCTTCTAAATGCAGGGGTTGGGGCAGGAGGTTGATCAGTCAGAGATAACCAAAGGCAACTGTACAAGCTGTACGCTAAGGGTGAAATTTTTAAAAATGGAGTGTAAGTGGGTGCTCCCATCACAGAAGGAATATCCGCCTCCCCAAATCTCTTGCTTCTAAATGCAGGGGTTGGGGGAGGGTGTGTTCAGTCAGACATTCCCAAAGGCAACTTTGGGGAGAAAACAAGCTGTACTCTAAGGGTGAAATTTCTGAAAATGGAGTGTGAGTGGGTGCTCCCATCACAGAAGGAATATCCGCCTCCCCAAAACTCTTGTTTCTAAATGCAGGGGTTTGGGTAGGGTGTGATCAGTCAGACATTCCCAAAGGCAACTTTGGGGAGGAAAACAAGCTGTACGCTATGGGTGAAATTTCCGAAAATGGAGTGTAAGTGGGTGCTCCCATCACAGAAAGAATATCTGCCTCTCCAAACTTCATGCTTCTAAATGCAGGGGTTGGGGCAGGGGGTTGATCAGTCAGACATTCCCAAAGGCAACTTTGGGGAGGAAAACAAGCTGTACGCTAAGGGTGAAGTTTCTGAAAATGGAGTGTAAGTGGGTGCTCCCATCACAGAAGGAATATCCGCCTCCCCAAATTTCTTCTAAATGCCGGGGTTGGGGCAGGGGGTTGATCAGTCAGAGATAATCAAAAGCAGGTACTGTGAGGAAAAATCTTTGCACCCCTTTTCACCCCGTTCCTGTTGGAATTTCCAAAAACCAGTGCTCAGTGGGTGCGTCCGTGATGGTGCAAGGAACGCCCTCCCCACGCTTCATGCTTCTAGCACGCCGAGACACTGCCATATACTAGCAGAATTAAGCCTTTGATTAAATCTATTTTTAACCGTGTTTTTGGGGTGCCGGGGCAGGATGAGGCACCAGAGGACCTTACTCAACACTGGCCACTGGGTGCCAATGGGCCCCAGTGGACAGCAGCAAGTACCAGGATCCTGACCAGGCACCGCCGGTTAGTAGCAGGCACCGGCAGATAGTGGGCACTGGGCATGGCTACTTGGCACCACAAAGCCATCTAGGTACCATCAGGTACCACAGACCAGTGGGCAGTAGGTGAAGCATGCACCAGGCGCCATGTATCATACCAGGCAGCCACAGAGATGGTGAGTGAAGAAATTCTTCCTCCACCTGGGGTTTCTTGGCTGCCTTTAAGGTCAGGGTGGGTTTCTTGAAGAGGTCCCCAATGAACCTATGATGAAGAAAAGACCTGGACGCATCACATCCCGTTATCCGTTTTTCATTTCTTTCCTTCGTTCCTCCGTTCCTGTGCAGAAGAGAGGGGTCTCTACGGTAACGGGCAGTATGCAAATGAGCACAGGGCATTCTGGGTAAGAAGGGCTGGTTCCATCTGCAAGCTGAGGCAGGAGCCCATGCAAAAGAACGCAGGAAGTGGGTCCTGGAAACCTTTCAGCCTTGCAAATACACCTGTGCCTTTCAAAGATCCGTCCAGAGCCATGGGTACCCTTGCCGGCCAGCTTCGAATTTAGGGGCTGGGTGTGATCAGTCTTTAGTGTTACATATGGGGATGAAAACACGATGCACCCTTTTCACCCCATTGAGAGTGAAATTTCTGAAAATGGAGTGTAAGGGGGTGCTCCCATCACAGAAGGAATATCTGCCTCCCCAAAACTCTTGCTTCTAAATGCAGGGGTTGGGGCAGGGGGTTGATCAGTCAGAGATAACCACAGGCAACGGTACAAGCTGTACGCTAAGGGTGAAATTTCTGAAAATGGAGTGTAAGTGGGTGCTCCCATCACAGAAGGAATATCTGCCTCCCCAAACTTCTTCCTTCTAAATGTTTGGGTTGGGGCAGGTTGTGATCAGTCAGACATTCCCAAAGGCAACTTTGGGGAGGAAATCAAGCTGTACGCTAAGGGTGAAATTTCTCAAAATGGAGTGTGAGTGGGTGCTCCCATCACAGCAGGAATATCCGCCTCTCCAAACTTCTTGCTTCTAAATGCAGGGGTTGGGGCAGGGGGTTGATCAGTCAGACATTCCCAAAGGCAACTTTGGGGAGGAAAACAAGCTGTACGCTAAGGGTGAAATTTCTGAAAATGGAGTGTAAGTGGGTGCTCCCATCACAGAAGGAATATCCGCCTCCCCAAACTTCTTGCTTCTAAATGCAGGGGTTGGGGCAGGGGTTGATCAGTCAGAGATAACCAAAGGCATCTTTGGGAATGAAAACAAGCTGTACGCTAAGGGTGAAGTTTCTGAAAATGGAGTGTAAGTGGGTGCTCCCATCACAGAAGGAATATCCGCCTCTCCAAACTTCTTCCTTCTAAATGTTTGGGTTGGGGCAGGTTGTGATCAGTCAGACATTCCCAAAGGCAACTTTGGGGAGGAAAACAAGCTGTACGCAAAGGGTGAAATTTCTGAAAATGGACTGTGAGTGGGTGCTCCCATCACAGAAGGAATATTGGCCTCTCCAAATTTCTTCCTTCTAAATGTTTGGGTTGGGGCAGGTTGTGATCAGTCAGACATTCCCAAAGGCAACTTTGGGGAGAAAACAAGCTGTACGCTAAGGGTGAAATTTCCGAAAATGGAGTGTAAGTGGGTGCTCCCATCACAGAAGGAATATCCGCCTCCCCAAAACTCTTGCTTCTAAATGCAGGGGTTGGGGCAGGGGGTTGATCAGTCAGACATTCCCAAAGGCAACTTTGGGGAGGAAAACACGCTGTAGGCTAAGGGTGAAATTTCTGAAAATGGAGTGTATGGGGTGCTCCCATCACAGAAGGAATATCCGCCTCCCCAAACTTCTTGCTTCTAAATGCAGGGGTTGGGGCAGGAGGTTGATCAGTCAGAGATAACCAAAGGCAACTGTACAAGCTGTACGCTAAGGGTGAAATTTTTAAAAATGGAGTGTAAGTGGGTGCTCCCATCACAGAAGGAATATCCGCCTCCCCAAATCTCTTGCTTCTAAATGCAGGGGTTGGGGGAGGGTGTGTTCAGTCAGACATTCCCAAAGGCAACTTTGGGGAGAAAACAAGCTGTACTCTAAGGGTGAAATTTCTGAAAATGGAGTGTGAGTGGGTGCTCCCATCACAGAAGGAATATTCGCCTCTCCAAACTTCTTCCTTCTAAATGTTTGGGTTGGGGCAGGTTGTGATCAGTCAGACATTCCCAAAGGCAACTTTGGGGAGAAAACAAGCTGTACGCTAAGGGTGAAATTTCTGAAAATGGAGTGTGAGTGGGTGCTCCCATCACAGAAGGAATATTCGCCTCTCCAAACTTCTTCCTTCTAAATGTTTGGGTTGGGGCAGGTTGTGATCAGTCAGACATTCCCAAAGGCAACTTTGGGGAGAAAACAAGCTGTACGCTAAGGGTGAAATTTCTGAAAATGGAGTGTGAGTGGGTGCTCCCATCACAGAAGGAATATTCGCCTCTCCAAACTTCTTCCTTCTAAATGTTTGGGTTGGGGCAGGTTGTGATCAGTCAGACATTCCCAAAGGCAACTTTGGGGAGAAAACAAGCTGTACGCTAAGGGTGAAATTTCCGAAAATGGAGTGTAAGTGGGTGCTCCCATCACAGAAGGAATATCCGCCTCCCCAAATCTCTTGCTTCAAAATGCAGGGGTTGGGGCAGGGGGTTGATCAGTCAGACATTCCCAAAGGCAACTTTGGGGAGAAATCAAGCTGTACTCTAAGGGTGAAATTTCTGAAAATGGAGTGTGAGTGGGTGCTCCCATCACAGAAGGAATATTCGCCTCTCCAAACTTCTTCCTTCTAAATGTTTGGGTTGGGGCAGGTTGTGATCAGTCAGACATTCCCAAAGGCAACTTTGGGGAGAAAACAAGCTGTACGCTAAGGGTGAAATTTCCGAAAATGGAGTGTAAGTGGGTGCTCCCATCACAGAAGGAATATCCGCCTCTCCAAACTTCTTCCTTCTAAATATTTGAGTACGGGCAGGTTGTGATCAGTCAGACATTCCCAAAGGCAACTTTGGGGAGGAAAACAAGCTGTACGCAAAGGGTGAAATTTCTGAAAATGGAGTGTGAGTGGGTGCTCCCATCACAGAAGGAATATTGGCCTCTCCAAACTTCTTCCTTCTAAATGTTTGGGTTGGGGCAGGTTGTGATCAGTCAGACATTCCCAAAGGCAACTTTGGGGAGAAAACAAGCTGTACGCTAAGGGTGAAATTTCCGAAAATGGAGTGTAAGTGGGTGCTCCCATCACAGAACGAATATCCGCCTCTCCAAACTTCTTCCTTCTAAATATTTGAGTTCGGGCAGGTTGTGATCAGTCAGACATTCCCAAAGGCAACTTTGGGGAGAAAACAAGCTGTACGCTAAGGGTGAAATTTCTGAAAATGGAGTGTGAGTGGGTGCTCCCATCACAGAAGGAATATCCGCCTCTCCAAACTTCTTCCTTCTAAATATTTGAGTTCGGGCAGGTTGTGATCAGTCAGACATTCCCAAAGGCAACTTTGGGGAGAAAACAAGCTGTACGCTAAGGGTGAAATTTCCGAAAATGGAGTGTGAGTGGGTGCTCCCATCACAGAAGGAATATCCGCCTCCCCAAAACTCTTGTTTCTAAATGCAGGGGTTTGGGTAGGGTGTGATCAGTCAGACATTCCCAAAGGCAACTTTGGGGAGGAAAACAAGCTGTACGCTAAGGGTGAAATTTCCGAAAATGGAGTGTAAGTGGGTGCTCCCATCACAGAAGGAATATCCGCCTCCCCAAAACTCTTGCTTCTAAATGCAGGGGTTGGGGCAGGGGGTTGATCAGTCAGACATTCCCAAAGGCAACTTTGGGGAGGAAAACAAGCTGTACGCTAAGGGTGAAATTTCTGAAAATGGAGTGTAAGTGGGTGCTCCCATCACAGAAGGAATATCCGCCTCCCCAAACTTCTTCTAAATGCAGGGGTTGGGGCAGGGGGTTGATCAGTCAGACATTCCCAAAGGCAACTTTGGGGAGAAAACAAGCTGTACGCTAAGGGTGAAATTTCTGAAAATGGAGTGTAAGTGGGTGCTCCCATCACAGAAGGAATATCCGCCTCCCCAAACTTCTTCTAAATGCAGGGGTTGGGGCAGGGGGTTGATCAGTCAGGGATTCTCAAAAGCAGGTATTGTGAGGAAAAAACTTTGCACCCCTTTTCACCCCGTTCCTGTTGGAATTTCCAAAACCCAGTGCTCAGTGGGTGCTGATGGTGATGATGCTCTCCCCACGCTTCATGCTTCTAGCACGCCGAGACCCTGCCATATACTAGCAGAATTAAGCCTTTGATTAAATCTATTTTTAACCGTGTTTTTGGGGTGCCGGGGCAGGATGAGGCACCAGAGGACCTTACTCAACACTGGCCACTGGTTGCCAATGGGCTCCAGTGGACAGCAGCAAGTACCAGGATCCTGACCAGGCACCGCCGGTTAGTAGCAGGCACTGGCAGATAGTGGGCACTGGGCATGGCTACTTGGCACCACAAAGCCATCTAGGTACCATCGGGTACCACAGACCAGTGGGCAGTAGGTGAAGCATGCACCAGGCGCCATGTATCATACCAGGCAGCCACAGAGATGGTGAGTGAAGAAATTCTTCCTCCACCTGGGGTTTCTTGGCTGCCTTTAAGGTCAGGGTGGGTTTCTTGAAGAGGCCCCCAATGAACCTATGATGAAGAAAAGACCTGGACGCATCACATCCCGTTATCCGTTTTTCATTTCTTTCCTTCGTTCCTTCGTTCCTGTGCAGAAGAGAGGGGTCTCTACGGTAACGGGCAGTATGCAAATGAGCACAGGGCATTCTGGGTAAGAAGGGCTGGTTCCATCTGCAAGCTGAGGCAGGAGCCCATGCAAAAGAACGCAGGAAGTGGGTCAGGGAAACCTTTCAGCCTTGCAAATACACCTGTGCCTTTCAAAGATCCGTCCAGAGACATGGGTACCCTTGCCGGCCAGCTTCGAATTTAGGGGCTGGGTGTGATCAGTCTTTAGAGTTACGTATGGGGATGAAAACACGATGCACCCTTTTCACCCCATTGAGAGTGAAATTTCTCAAAATGGAGTGTAAGTGGGTGCTCCCATCACAGCAGGAATATCCGCCTCCCCAAACTTCTTGCTTCTAAATGCAGGGGTTGGGGCAGGAGGTTGATCAGTCAGACATTCCCAAAGGCAACTTTGGGGAGGAAAACAAGCTGTACGCTAAGGGTGAAGTTTCTGAAAATGGAGTGTAAGTGGGTGCTCCCATCACAGAAGGAATATCCGCCTCCCCAAACTTCTTGCTTCTAAATGCAGGGGTTGGGGCAGGAGGTTGATCAGTCAGAGATAACCAAAGGCAACTGTACAAGCTGTACGCTAAGGGTGAAATTTTTAAAAATGGAGTGTAAGTGGGTGCTCCCATCACAGAAGGAATATCCGCCTCCCCAAATCTCTTGCTTCTAAATGCAGGGGTTGGGGGAGGGTGTGTTCAGTCAGACATTCCCAAAGGCAACTTTGGGGAGAAAACAAGCTGTACTCTAAGGGTGAAATTTCTGAAAATGGAGTGTGAGTGGGTGCTCCCTTCACAGAAGGAATATCCGCCTCTCCAAACTTCTTCCTTCTAAATGTTTGGGTTGGGGCAGGTTGTGATCAGTCAGACATTCCCAAAGGCAACTTTGGGGAGGAAAACAAGCTGTACGCTAAGGGTGAAATTTCCGAAAATGGAGTGTAAGTGGGTGCTCCCATCACAGAAGGAATATCCGCCTCCCCAAACTTCTTCTAAATGCAGGGGTTGGGGTAGGGGGTTGATCAGTCAGAGATAATCAAAAGCAGGTACTGTGAGGAAAAATCTTTGCACCCCTTTTCACCCCGTTCCTGTTGGAATTTCCAAAAACCAGTGCTCAGTGGGTGCGTCCGTGATGGTGCAAGGAACGCCCTCCCCACGCTTCATGCTTCTAGCACGCCGAGACACTGCCATATACTAGCAGAATTAAGCCTTTGATTAAATCTATTTTTAACCGTGTTTTTGGGGTGCCGGGGCAGGATGAGGCACCAGAGGACCTTACTCAACACTGGCCACTGGGTGCCAATGGGCCCCAGTGGACAGCAGCAAGTACCAGGATCCTGACCAGGCACCGCCGGTTAGTAGCAGGCACCGGCAGATAGTGGGCACTGGGCATGGCTACTTGGCACCACAAAGCCATCTAGGTACCATCAGGTACCACAGACCAGTGGGCAGTAGGTGAAGCATGCACCAGGCGCCATGTATCATACCAGGCAGCCACAGAGATGGTGAGTGAAGAAATTCTTCCTCCACCTGGGGTTTCTTGGCAGCCTTTTAGTTCAGGTTTGGTGTTTCACATAACAATTCCAGTATTTTTTCATCATTTTTACATCCAGATAAGATTTTTATATGAATATTTTTTGGGTTCTGGAACCAATCATGTGAGTTTCCATTATTTCCCATGGGAGAATCCGCTTCACCTAAGAGCGTTTTACATAACACGCATGCTTCCGGAACCAATTAAACTTATTATATGAGGCACCACTGTATATTTTCTCATACTGATGTTCTTGACATATTTCCTGCTTCTGCACGTTAGTTTAAACTGAGTGGCTAAACCAGTCCTACACTAACTTTTGTTAACAACTATTCTGAGACATAAAGAACTGCAGCCATTTTTTCCAAAATCAACAAAGGAAAAGAAGTTGTTAATGGGAAGTCCAGCCAACGTTAGATAGAGCAACTAACTAGCCCTTTCCCAAGAGATCAATTTCGATTACGAACAAGACCATTGTGTCCCATACAACTGTGTGCTGGTCAAATGTTTCTCAGTACTGGACAGTCGCATCTGTTTATTCAATCAATCAATCAATCAATCAAATCAATAAGTGTTTTTATTCTGCTTTTCAACAAAAAGTTCTTAAAGCAATTTACAAAGAAAAATAATTAACTAATCGCTCTATTCTTTTTGCTTTCTAGATGTTTACGTTCCGAAATATGCACATCTATGTTGCATGTACTTTTAATTTTTAAAACAAAGATACAACTGAGTTAAGTGGCTTATGATATTTAACATGGGTTTGTTGATATATAACATGGGTTTGTTGATCAGTTATAGTGGGATGCAAATGACTGGGCCAAAAAAGATAAAAATTAAAAAAGAAACAACAACAACAAAAACTAGAAATCAGTGACCAGGATGTATATGAATCATGTACAGTGGTAGCTTGCTTAAAGAGTGCCCCTCTTAACGAGGGATCCACTTAACGAGCTTAATTTTCCCTCAGAGACTGCTTCTCATAGCAAGCATTGTTCCACTTAACGAGCAAGGCTCTCAGGGAAAATTTAAAAAAAAATTAATTTTTTTTAAATTTTTTGCCCCACTTACCTCTGTGTGTGGCTGTATGATTATCCACTCATTGTGTGGATTATTCGAACCTGAGTGGCTCAATGATTATCCATTCATTGTGTGCTTCGCTTGGGCCCCTGAAGTGCCTGGATGATCTGAACAATAGAGTTGACGATCCACTGGAGGAGTTCAGGTGAGGCGCTTCCTGTGACCTCAACTGAACTCTGTATGGGGGAATCCCTTTCCTGGATCACTTCCTATTGAATCCAATGCAGGTGACCCATGTGCTTTATCGGAGGAAGCTCCAAGCCCTGAACGGAGCCCCCAGAAGCGGTGGACATGCCATGAGGGAGGCAGGGGCACCCCAGATGGCCCCCCCCCAGGATGGCCCTAACTGCCCCCTACAGCCACACACAGGGGTAAGTGGGACAAGAAATTTTTTGTGTGGAACCAATTGTTTGAGTTTCCATTATTTCATATGGGAAACTCTGCTTCTCCTAATGAGCATTTTGCATAACGAGCAGGCCTCTGGAACGAATTAAATTCATTATGTGAGGTACCACTGTATATGTATATTAATCATTAGAACACAAATATCTTAGTACCACATACTTTCCGGGTATCACAGTTTATATGCTGTTACCTCTCCAAAATGCAGTGCCAGACAGGTAGCCAGAGATTTATAGAGTACTTGCCGGGTAGTCAGAAAATTAGTTTAGTGGGCTAAAATTGTGCACATTTGAGGCTGAACCAGCAATGTAAGAGGAACTTAAGTAGTTAACTTGCTCACCTTCCACAAAGAAGTTCTAGAGATGCCTGGAAATCAGATGCCTAATTAATTGATTTTCAATTATAGTAAATGATGTATTTGCTCTTAAACATTCCATTACCATGCACTTGTGATTAATATCGCCAGACCTATCTCATTTTAAGTAGAAAACAAATAAATCATTCACAAAAGACAGACTTGTTTCATAAGAATTTTGGAAACAAAGCTCCTGTGTCAAATTCAATCTGTTGCACAACAAACAATTAGGAATGCAAGACTGAGTTCAAATAAATGAGATTAGCCCAACCTATAGACCTTTATACTGCCATATATCCTAGACGAAGACTGAAAAAGACTTTTGGAACATGTTGTCAACAAAGGGCACACTAGGGAACTGACAGACATCAGCACAATTACATTATTGACAATTAGGTGTGACTGAAATTGCTCTCCAGAGAAATGCCTGTAAGATACACATATAATTCAGACTTACAAAAATAGATCTTTGCCAGCTGGCTCGTGGGACACTTTCACTGAGCACTGGAGGGGTTAACGGGAGAAACACTGATCAAGAGTAACTGAAATTAACCAATGCTAGTTCATTGAATGATTCTTTACAATGTGGGGAAGAAAGGAAAGGGAAAAGAAAGAGGGACTACAGAGGAAATAGAAATCATGGTGTTTTGTAATTGATAAGATTACAATAGAACAGGTTTTTGTGCTCAGGATAGGACCAGAGCTATTGTGCCCACTTGTATGTTCGCCTCAGATGGGGGAAAGGGACAGGTATGACCATATAGGATGGAGGACAGAGAGCCTCTACCTTTAACCATTGCAGAGGAAGGAATTGAGGCAGGTGCTGCTTTCTAAACACTTTGAAGATAACCAAAACTGCCTCAATTCCCTCTTTGATGTTAAAGTTAAAGGTAGAAGCACTCTGTCCTCCATTCTATATGGTTATCCTGGAGGGGAAAGACAACCTGCAAAGGTAGGCAGGGTGAGCCTTTTGTATCTCAAGGAGGAAGCTAATTCAAAGTTGGAGTGGAGTACGTTGGAGTTTATAGAAAGGTGCCTATTTAAAAGAAGTCAAGTGGCTTTGATGAAGAAAAAGTGTTCAGTCCTCCATAAGCAATATTTGGTTCATAATCAAACTTGAATGTTCTTCTCTTTTTTACTGGTACCTTTCAAAACAGAAACCAAGACATGGCCCTGGTTATCTTAAAGAATGAAAAGAGGAAAGAGGCTAATCTTATGCACACTTTCCTGTTAGTTAGTTCCGTTGAACATAATGGAACTTACTTTCTAAGTAGACATGCCAAGATTGTGCTGTAAGTGGTGTTGTTATCCCAGAGTCAAATATGTTGTCACTCATGGCAAGACTAGCACCAAGTCACTTAAGGGTTTTGTTATGCTGATCACATCACAACTAATGAGATGATAGAGCAAGAACCAAGAACATAACTGGGTACCCGTGTTCCTTAGCTGTGAAGTTGTAAGAAGGGTTTGGTCTCCTTCTTCTAGATCAGATGGTCAGATCAAAGGAAGTTGTAGAAAAATTGCTACATCCAATTAAAAAAAATGGTGGAAAACCAAATTCCCCTATCAGATTTTGGGGCTTTGGGGATGTCTTCATTTTTGGCCATAACGTTGGCTTGGAAGGTATGATCTCAAAACGGATTGTTGTGTTGGACTCTGCTCTCCAAGTTGAATCCAACAACATATAACAACAAAAGCGCACCATCATGAAGATTTTTTTTGGGATCCCACAGCCTCCCCAGTGCATGTCACCTGCCCTGGCCGCATCACCCGGTGTGGGCCAAACACCCGCACACCTTCCTGGTGACGCAACTGGCTGTAAGTGTCCACGGGATGTTGTGGACACTTACAGCCAGTTGCGTCACCCTCTCCTTGGAGGAACAACAGAGCAAATGGAAAAGGTATTTTCTGTCCCTTTGCTTCATGGTTGGTCTCCGCATTTATGTGGCTATATTGTGAATATACATGCATTGTTATCTCTGTTCTTTATTCCTTGTCATAGCTGGATAAAATGGGCTCTAATGGAAATCTACTTCAATTTTTAATTAATTAGAATTTTTTTTAGCCAAAAACAAAACCCACAAAAACTAAAAGGGAAAAAAAGTATTTCTAAGGAAAAGAGTAGAAAACTTTTTAATGACTTTTGTTTGCAGTGACTTTAAAGGCTAATGGGAAAGTTTTATGCCCATAATATTTTGTGCTTTCATTTGTTTTTGCAGTCTAATTGCCAGCAACTGGCAGAGTTCGTATACTATAGAGACTTAGATTGTGTGTTAAATAAAGGCTAGCTGCATTTATTTCGTCAGTGCTGAAGAACAGGATAGTATTTCTTTAGTGTTTTGCACAGAGTTGTTTACTTGCTAAAGGTTAATATTCAGCTTTTAAAGTATGCATGTCAGCACCTCCAGAATCAGATCCTAGGACTTTGAAAAATCTCTGTCACATGGATGCAGCAAAATGTTCACATCTACGGACTGATAGGTCTGAACACCAGTTTGTGTAATGGTCCCCATGCCCCTTTAAGGCAGTGGTCTTCAAAGTGGAAGGTTTCAAGACCCCTTCAAGGTCGTCACAAGACCTTTACAGCCGCCATTTTGTTTTTGGGGTTATTTTAAAAAATTAAATAAAATTTCAATCTCCAATGACCAAAGAGAGAAGAGTGGCCAAAATGGCACACCTAGCTTGGCTATTCTCTCTCTTTCAGTGGCTAATCAGATCCTCCTGGGAAGGACTGGTCATGTGGATAGAGAGGGCAAAAATTCAAGGGAGGTGGTGCTGCCTGTTGCATTGAAACAAGCAGCGGATCACCCCCTTCTGAAAAAGCCATCTCTGGACCCTTCTATGCACAATAATTATCAGGGCAAGGTGATCGAGTGTGTGGTGGCATCTCATCTCCAAAGGGTCCTGGAAGAAGCGGATTATCTAGATCCCTTTCAATCAGGCTTCACGCCTGGCTTTGGGACAGAGACAGCCTTGGTTGCTTTGGTGGATGACCTATGCTGTGGACTGGATGGAAGGAGTAAATCTTTGCTAATCCTCTGGGATCTCTCAGTGGCTTTCAACTCCATCGAACATGGTGTCCTTCTGGGTAGATTGGCTGAGTTGGGATTTGGGGGCACTGTTTTACAGTGGTTCCACTTCTTGACCAACCAATCCCAGATGGTGGTTTTGGGGGACTCCTGTTTGGCACGTTGGCCCTTGGGGTATGGGGTGCCACAGGCTTCTATATTGTCCCCCATGTTGTTCAATATCTACATGAAACTGCTGGAAGAAGTCATCCAGGGATTTGAAGTTGTGTGTTGTCAGTATGCTGATGATACTAAGCTCCATCTTTCCTTTCCACCAAATACCAGGGAGACTGTTTTTGTCTTGTACAGCTGCATAGAGACTGTTGGGATCCGGATAAGGGTGAATAAGTGGAAATTAAATCCCAACAAGACAGAAATCCTCCTGGTTCAGAAATCCTTGATGTATGTACTGGATTATCGCTCTACTCTGAATGGGATTGTACTCCCCTGAAAGAGTGGGTTGGCAACTTGGAAGTGATCCTGGATTCACTTCTGTTCCTGGATACCCAGGTGTTGGCTATGGCCAGGAGGACCTTTGACCAGCTTTGGCCGGTGTGCCAGCTGCAGCCGTACCTGCCTCAGTTGGTTGGCAGTGTGACTCTGTCACACAGTTGCTCTGGCAATTACACCGGCTGCTCATTTGTTTCCAGGCCCAATTCAAGGTGTTGTGTATGACTTATAAAGTCCTAAACAGCCTGAGGCCAGCGTATTTGAGAGACCACCTGCTTCCACACAATCTGCTCCACTCTCTGAGGTCCTCAGAGGGGACACTGTTGGTTGTGCTGCCACTGAAAGAAATAAGAAAGATGGCAGCCAGAAACAGGGCCTTCTCAGTGGTGGCACCCACTCTGTGGAATTCCTCCCCACTGAGATAAGGAAAGCCCCCTCATGGTTATCCTTCTGATGTGACCTTAAAACTCTTTTATTAAGGCAGGCACATGATGGCTTTTAGATGCATAACTTTATTGTATTGTTGCCTGCCTGTTTTTTAACCTCAGTTTTATTGTTTATACTGTTTTTGTATATTTTTATAGTATTTTAATTGCATTTATTATCTAGTTGTAATGGTATTTTATTGTTGCTTTAAATGCTGTTAGCTACCTTGGGTTTCCTTTTTTTAAGGAAGAAAGGTACCCGTGTTCCTTTGGGATACAAATCTAATAAATAGTAAAAATAATAATTACCTGGTCTGGAGTCCTTTATCAGGGATGCAGGAGTGGAAGCACAAGGGGGCCAGAGGAGAAGAGCTAAACACCCCGCTGCCCCGAGAATGGGGGGCGAGGGTGACTATCATAGGGGGTTCCTGGGCTGAAACCCTTGAAGACCACTGGTCTAGGAGGGAAACTGTCCCACTCTAAATTTGTAGACCATGAGAGGGAACACCTCTTCAAACTGGCCCAACATGGAGAATCGCTGTTTGTCACTCTCTCTCTCTCAAGGTTCAAAGACAATTTATGTGAGAAAAGGCAGCACCCCAGGGCAGGGTGAACGCTTTAAGGTTCTTCATCAAAGGTCACAACTAGTTTCCTTGCTAATTTTGTTCCAATTGTGAGCAAAGCCACAGCTACTTATGAAAAAAATCAGTTACTCATAAGTAACTTAGAAGGTAATATACATGAGGAGTGGTTGGCATCATGTTAGCTCATTAGCTTAATGGAGGAATAGGTGAAAAAAGATAGTGCAGCTAAATAGTGGCAGATGAGTAACACCATTCTTTTGAATTTATTTCTTAACAGTACAATGTTCACTATTATGTCTTCAGCAACATCTGGGGAATGGTAAAATAAACTGTCAGATTCACTTTAATTCTCAGGAATTATTCCTTCAGCTTTGGTTTGGTTTTTGTTTTGGGGGTTTTAGTTTTTGGTTTGGTTTTGGGTGGGAGGGATATGAGTTTTATGTTCTGAAGCAGAAGAATGTGGCAGGAGACAAGTGAATTTAACATATGATTTCATTTCAATTAGCAGTTTATCTGGAGGAGTGGGCCAAAAGAAATCAGAATTAGAAAAAAGCATGCAGGCTCCATCATGTTCAGGCAAGAAATTGAGTCAGCAGGACCAGAGCTTCACAACCAAAACCTCAGGACTGGAGACATACAGAATATTAAAAGAGAACTGAGATGTTTACAAGCCTGCGAGCCCAGACAGTTGAGTACAGGAGTGAATCAAATCTTGTCTGAAGTCTCAAGACTCTTCAGAGATCATAATGCTGAACTAGGGAGGGTACAGGATAGTCCAAGATGATCCACTGCCCAACCCAAAGCCCTGACTTGCCACTGTGTGTCTCCTCCTTTCGAAACAAATGGATGTTGGTAATGCAGCCCTCTCTCTTTATGTTGTTTCTTCCTTAGTTTTTCCCTTTCAACAAGGCAGTAACTGCAGCTTCTGCCCTGAAGCTTCCATCAAAATGCAGAGCAATGACTGAATTTGAAACAGATCAGTCTTCTGCAATACTCTGTTTGTGGCACATCCAGGGGTGGCCATACTGGTTGCCTGTTTCGCTTGCCTCACTCCTTTCTCATCATCATTGGCATCCTCCAGTTTCGAAAGACTATGGTATCGTACTCAGAAGTGGATGTCCTAAAACAGTATCTTTTATGACTAAACAGGCCTATTCGAGAGGGGCAATCCCTTCCACACTGAGGGCAGATACAATCAGTCCCCTGCCCACGTCCCAGATTTTGCTGTTTCCGGAACTGTCTCTTTGTCTCAGTCTGCCGGATGAGTGTCTCTTTGAATTGAAGTAGGCCATGCTGCGTCTTTTGCCTTCACGCTGAAAGATCAGAGGTCAGGGTTTCCCAGTTGTTGATGTCCATTCCCATGACCTTTAGATCCCTCTTGCAGACATCCTTATATCACAGCTGTGGTCTCCCTCTAGGGCGCTTTCCCTGCGCTAATTCTCCATACAGGAGGTCTTTTGGAATCTGACCATCGGCCATTATCACGACATGTCCAAGCCAGCATAGACGTCACTGTTTCAGAAGAGTGTACATGCTAGGGATACCAGCACATTCCAAGACTGCACCATTTGAAACTTTGTCATGCCAAGTGATGCCAAGAATATGTCAGAGAAAGTGCATATGAAATGTGTTCAGCTTTCTCTCCTGCCGCGCATGAAGGGGCCAAGACTCGCTGCAGTACAAGCGTGTCCTCAGGATGCAGGCTCTATAGTCCTGGATCTTTGTATGTTCCGTCAGCTTCTTATTAAGCCATACTCTCTTTGTAAGTCTAGAAAACACGGTAGCCGTTTTACTGATATGTTAATTCAGCTTGGTATCTAAAGAGAGATTGTCGAAGATAGGCGAGGTACACAAAGTCATGGACAACCTCCAGTACATGTTCAGAGATTGTTATACAAGGGGGTGAATCCACATCCTGCCCCATGAGTTGTGTTTTCTTCAGGCTGATTGTTAGTCCAAAATCTTGGCAGGCCTTGCTGAAAAGGTCCATAAGTTGTTGAAAGTCTTCGGCAGAGTGATCAGTAACAGCGTCGTCGTCACCGAAGAGGAACTCCCTCAAGCATTTCAGCTGGACTTTCGACTTTGCTCTCAGTATAGAGATTAAATATGTTCATATTCTCTTAAATATGTTCATATGTTCCCTTCTCATATGTTCCCTTTAAATAAAACAGGAAATGTACATGTCATTTCCTTCCTATTCACTCTGGTTTGCTAAACGGGATTGGCACAACTCCTTCCATGCCTGGCTGGCAGATTTAGGGTATAGAATACCAAGAGTTTTGAATGCCACTTCCCCCATTCAGCAGTGAGCACCCTGCTTTGCTGATGTGCCAGCAATGAAGAGGGTCACATCTTTCATCCAAGTTGTGTCCTCATTCTAAATATATTTTTCCTGAAGTTGCTATTTAACTCCACAACAGAAGTTATCTCTGTCTGAATTTGGATACAACTCTGTCTGCTGGAAATCCAGAGTTGGATACAACTCTGCCTGCGGGAAATCCAGCTTCCTCACTGCTATTGTTACAGAAGGTATGGTCCTCAACTACTACTTTTCTCCCATCCTTCTCACATTTCCTTTCTTACCAGACACAAAAGGAAAAAGATGTGCTTGGCTATGTTTCTGTGAACACAGGCCCATCTTCACCACAACTTCACACAAAGTTCTAGAATTTCCTGTTCTTAAAGTAATAAGGCCTCTGATCATAATCAGAAGATGCATGTAATAAACGATGTATAGCAAGTAAAATATTCCTTTGAAGCCTTAACCAAGCTTCCATTTCCATGTATGGCTTTTTGATAGTAACTCGCCTGGTAGTGATATCTTTACCATAGATAGGGGGAGGGTTTCACTGATTGCTACTTCCCTCACTTCTCCCCTCCTTCCAACAATCTTGACCTGCATGCTTATTTTGGTGTACCTTATAGGAGCTTTTGGTCAGTTTAGATCAGGGAGGTAGCATAGAGAGGGTTAACTTCCCCTCCCCCTGCAGTACTGCTCCAACCAATATCAGAGCTATACACACAATTGATTACAGATACAAATGAAAAGATTGAGAGATCCAGTCTTTGAAGTCCCAGTCTTATGTGGTTTGGGCATCAAGCATTCAGCTATAGGTGCTTTGTTTAATTTTTCCTTGATTGAAGAGATATAGAGCACAATCCTAACCATGTCTACTCATAAGTAAGCCCTATTGTGTTCAATGGGTCTTATTCTCAGGAAAGTGTCTTCAGGATTGCAGCCATAGTAAGATAAGTCAATGGAGACTGAACAGAAAGGATGATTTCCTGTTACAGGCAGGGGGTAGATGACCTATTAGGTCCCTTCCAACTCTATGATTCTATAATTATTAAAAATATTTTCTATGCCACTTTTCCACAACAAGAAATCACAAAGTGATTTACAAAGCTGAATAAATTGTTTCCTGCCTTGGAAGGGCTCCTACTCTACGAGAGTGCAAAAGAAACATCCAGCAAGAAAAGGTATTCTGTTGGGGCAAGGAGGCAATCCACACATGTTTGATTTGTTGGCATTTTATGTTTCAAAGTGAAAGAGGATTCTAAGTTCATATAAGAAAGCAGAGAAATAAAAATGTACAGGTACTGACTTGTAGTTCACCTTTAAATAAAATCTTCCATTTTTTAAATGATAAGTTTCTTTCTTCCTTCTTCCTTAAAGCAACAGAAGAGTTTCAGGAGGATAAGGTAAATTATGAACTATCAACAAACCTATTATGCGACATTGCAGAATAGACAGCTAATGAAACTGAAATCACTAGACCATATCGTTTTTTATTTTATTTTTTGCCAGAAGTTCTAATTTAATACACTTCCATGTCCTCAAGGGACTTTTTAAATTTATTTGCCTTGCCAATTTCCATTACCTAATCCAAAATAACAGCCTAAAGTTGAACCCTTAAATTATTCTAATAGCATCTGAGGAAAGGTCTACATTTTCCACAGCCTCATGATAATGTACAGATATACATCACATTAATGGGGACATGCTGTAGAATACCCCCATTAACATGGTTTTTGTATAATTGCTATTTAGCCTAAGCTGCTATCTTCTGCCTTGCCCTGGGCATCAATCCAATTGGTTTCCACTCTTCATAAGGCAAGGGATTTAGCAAGTCTGTTCCTGGGTCACTGGATTTTGACCTATCTCTTTATCTTTGCACTTTTAAATGCATCTAATTATATGCTTCCTCACGCCTCTCTTGCCCTCCCTGAAGTTATCAGACCAATCTTGAAGTTTCTTTTTTTCCTAGTAGGATAATGGCTGACAGTGTTTTCCCCTTCCAAAGGTGACCACATGCAAATGCAGAGAAGGAACCTGTACCTTTAATATACAGCAATTTTTAACATTTTTCATCTCAAGGAACATTGAAAGAGTCCATTTTTTTTTAAAAAAAACCATTGACCAGGCATCCCATGCTGCTGGTAGGGGGTTCAAATTCCCTATTGTCCTCTGATGCTCCCTAAATTCTCACAGCATACCTCTGAACCATCAATGGCGTACTAGTTGAAAAATCACCGCTTTAATACAGTGGTTGAAAAATCACCGCTTTAATAGGTATTAAAAGAGGAAATATGAAGAAAGCACACACATGCTAGTACTGTATGAGAATCTGGACTTGTAAAATCCTGGTCCATTAATGCAGTGCGAGAACACAGTTTACTTGGCCTGATATGATGCACAATGGCTGGGCAGAGCCAGCTGGGCTTTAAGGCTTTGGGCTTTAAGTGCTTAGGCCAATGGTGGTAAACCTATGGCACATATACAGGGGGGGCACTCAGAGCCTGGCATATGCTCCTGCCCAGAGAATGCTGGTCCGAGCCCATTGCGCATGCCCAGAGTTCAGTTTGTTGTGCTCTGACTTGCTGAATTCAGCTGTGCTCTGAAATGGGGGGACGAGTGTCCAGCACACATGCTCAAAATTCTGGGCACACATGCCAGGCATTGGTGCCATCAGTCAACACTTGGTGCCGAAAAGGTTTGCCGTCACTAGCTTAGGGTTTCTCTGCATGTCACACAGTTACTGGCATCAACCCTTCCTGCCCCTTGAGCAGTCTGGGCTTTCACTGGTTGCCTGTTGGAGCCGAGTAGGAATTTTTTGCTGTTCTCCTGATTGGCTGTGGAGGGAAGTTTTTTGGCCTACTCCAGAGTATCTTTAGTGGGGGTTCATCACAACACACACCAGTGGTGGGCTCCAGCAGGTTCGCACCTACTCTATAGAACCGGTTGTTAACGAGAGATAGGACATATAAAGTTTTAAAATATCCATTTAAAAGTGGCTTCCAGATGGGCAGAGAACCGGTTGTTAATTTATTTTGAGCCCATCACTGACACACACTGGTCACTTACAGGAAAGGTGATGTGGGGTTGAAAGCTTAATCATGGTCTGCATATGGACAGTAAAAGGAAGGGTTGAACCCAGGGCTGGCCTTAAGAGGGCCTGACAGTGTGAGGGCAGGCCTTTCTCAGGACCCCCCTCAAGGGCTGTACAGTATGAGGAGGGCCCCCAATCTGCTGATGTTGCCACACATTCCCTGTGCTGCTGCCTGCTCTCTGTGCCCATCTCCTGCCTCCTCTTTCTCCTCCTCCCTCCCAGCCTTTGTTCTCCCCCTTCAGGATTAGTTTAAATAGTATGATTATTAGGTGTTGTCTTTCAGCTCCTCTTTCTATGGAAAATCAAAGGAGTCAGACTGTAGAGGTGTTGAAGAAATTCAACAAACAGGATACCTTTAGATAATCCTGATCAAACTGCCAGCATCCTGACCTACTTGAATAAGAAGGAGCAGAGTTCACGTTCGCATTCTTTTGCTACATCAGTACCCAGCAGTCTCCTTGGCTGCTCTAAAGTCCTTGATCTCCTCCTTAAAACCCGCGTGAAATTAAGAAAATGGTTGGATTCAAGCCTATAGATGTTTCTCCGACAGCTGCAGTAAAATTTGTTGGAGCCGCTACCATTGCCTGCTTGCATTGTAGACATGATCACCTTCCCCTTGGATCCTGCCAAAGAGCAGCTGCAGGAGGCATGAATGGAAAAGACCCTGAAAACTGGGTGCATCTTTCCTACCACTCACATTGCATCATCTCAACAAAAGGGAATCTCAGCTGGCTCCCAATTGTTATGAATCTCTTCTTTTTTTGTTTTATAATACAATTTTTTTGTTGTTTTCCATTTTTGTTTAAATATTATTGTTACTGTAGCAGTAATTGTTGCTAGCTTGATTTTCTTCAATTACTTGGCAGCCCTTGAAGTGCTTGGCAGCCCTTCATGGACCCAATAAGCATCCACTTTTACTGTCTACATGAAAGCTCAAACCCAGATCTTTTTTAAAAATTATTTTATTAGTTGTACTTTTTAAAAAAGCTATTAACAAAGGAAAAAGAGGGGGTAAAGGTAGAAAATAGTTTAAAACATACATAAGAATAAAATTATGAAAATTATATGGCAAGCACAGAATCCACCTTTCTTTCACTCTCAATTGAGCTTTCACCACCTAAAGATCCAAACAAAAAACAACCCACAATGTCAGTTCAGAATTCAACAAAAAGAAAAAAGAGATGAAAATTATTCAAGTTAATCAAATCCTTAATTCATTTGACTCATAATCCTTTTCTCACGCAAAAAGTACATGAATGGTTTCCAATTGTCCATAAGAGTTTTTACTGAACCTTTTTTCAAGTTTATCCATCCAAGCAAATTCCAGTATCTTGGTACACCATTCTTCCACAGAAGATAACCCAGGTACCTTCCAATACATAGCATATAAAATTCTTGCATCAGTTGTAATATATAAAAACATATTTTCAATTTTTTAATGAATTGAATCATCTGACGTTCCCTACAAAATTCTGGACTCATTTGCAAATTTAATTTAAATTTCAACTGTAATTGCTGATTTATCAAAATCCATTTTTGTTTTTTGTTTTAAGAGACATCCACCACATATGGTAAAATGTTCCTTCTTGTCTTTTACATTTCCAGTACTTTTTGGAACGTTTTTAGAACTTTTTTTCTAATTTGACAGGTATCAAGTACCATCTATAAATCCAAGATCTTCTTGAGCTGGCAAAGCCATCCCTGTATTGCAGATGTGCCATAAGGCACGGTCAAGAGTCAGAGAAGTGGCCAGCACAATGGTGTCCACTGGTCCACCAATGCCCACATCCCAGTTCTTTGCCATCCAGAAAAGATACAATTGCACAAGGCATGCCAATAAATGTTAATTGAACTGAATTGCACAAGGCTTTGAGTATGGTGTTGGGAAGGGAACATTTTTGGACAGAAGAGCAAAACACAGGGAAGATGGAGTATCAGTTGTGTACAACACACCCTAATTCCCTTTCCAGTTTGCCCAGCACTATTTCAAGCGTCAAGGGTTTGTGCCAGCCAAATAGCTAGCATGGATCCAAGAAGCTCTGTTGGGACTTACTACCTAAGTGGGGTTGCCATAATCCCACTGATTTTGATTTGTCTTCCACAAAATCAGGACAGGACCCTCTGTCTCATTTGCCACTATGTGAACACAATCCCCCAAAACTGGGACTTTCCCCATTTTTGGGGAAACATGGCAATCCTGAACTTCAGGTGCACTGGATGCTGTGCAGGCCATTAGGATTAGGACAGTTTAGGTTTTTGCTGTTCCTGTCTTTAAAGCTTTTAATAATCCTCTTTTAAACAGCAATGCATGGCTAGTAAATTGGATGTTGCTTTCTAGTCACTAAAGTTCATTGCAATGTTCTTCATTTTCCTAGTAGAATTGTTAGATCAGTTCTGGTTGCTTCACATACTTTTGATATTTAGGGAAAAAATTAACAACTTTCACAAGTAAATATAAGGTTACCATAAAATAGATTTTCCTTGTTGTTGATGATGCCATCACATTGTTAATAGGAAACATAAGGAGAGGAGGTAAAGGAGATGAACTAAAAACCTGGATTAGTGTGTTTGCTATTTAATGCAGTCATGTCATTAGTATACAAGAGTGATTTATATATTCATTAATATTATTCGCTCTTGATCTGGCAAGGTTGTGAAGAGCAGAATGTCAGCATTTTTAAATGGTAAGCCATTATTCAAAGTATTTGCATGTTTTCTTATGCTCTTCTCTGAATTCACTTCCTAAATTAATTTTCAACTGCTGTTCTTTTAGAGCTCATCACAACACTAAAAAATACAGCAATGCAGAATATGATTTTTTTGAGTGTTTTGTGTTAAATCAAGGAACAAGAGTTCATTTTCAAATCAAGAAACAGTAAATACACAACAGCAGAGTTCATTTTATTCCTCAAGATTAGTTAAAAACCAGTACATCTTTTCTTGACCCTGTTGCTAACAGTACTTTGGTCAATATTCTTTGCCATACAATATAATTTTCATGCTAAAATTTCATGTACTCTACAATCTGGATTTTTCCTACCTTGGTCTGAAGCATAACTTTCTTATAAACTTATTCTTGAAATAGTACATCATGCCCTTAAACCAAGTCATCAGATAGGCTCCTATGTAATTCTTAATCTGGATTACAGCTGAGATGAGTTTGACTTCAGTGGAATTCTGAAATTTGGGACCTAAATAATACCTGGTAGTTTCTCTCAAAATCCTGTTTTGTGACATCAGTAGTCAGAGAATCCCTAAAGCAGAACTTCTCCATGTCTAATGAGAAATAAATCCCAACGTGTTATATGATACTTAGGGCACAATCCAGAGTAACTACGGGGAGTCCTTGCTCCGGTGTAAGAACAATTTACTCTGGATTGCAATATGAATTTCCCATAGGTTTTCACTAGGTGGTGCTGTAACTATGGGTGCACGTAATGTCTTTTATGTGCTCCCGTAGTTACTCTGGATTGTAGGGTTACTCCCAGGAAAGCAGCCTGAATGCCCCATTCCAAGATGATGGCACCCAGTGCTAGATTCCAAGATGGTGACTCCCAGCTTTTCACAACCTCCCTGAAATGAAGTTGAAACCCCACAAGATGGTCTGGACGCCCATTTTGAGAAGGACTTTCCTAAGGAGTTAAAACCCATGTTAATCAGAGGAGGTGTTTTCTATCATAGCTTTATGTCAAATACTTATTTTCTATTTTCCCTGGACATCCAGTAAGATTTGGCTTTTTCAGTCTCCAGAGCCTCTATATAGCATTTCAGTGCCAACCTTCACATTACTCTGAAACCATGTTGTCTCTCCATCACAATCTCACATTGGGAGGAACTTATCAACATTTACTAATGCTAATGGACTTCAGTTGAGTAAGAATGAATCTGTTTCTCTAGTTCCATGCTTTTATTTGACATTTCTGTTCTGCTTTTATTTGGTTTTTAAGTTTCATACAGTGCAATCCTAACCCATGGTTAGGCTGGCACAATTCCTATGCTGTCCTGGAGGTGCCACAGAAGTGCCATAAGACACTTCTACATCTCTCCTACATCTCTCACTGAGTTATGTCAGTGCATAGACATGCAGCTGCCTGCCCATGCCACTCCTGGAACGGGGAGATGGGTGAGTTGTGCTGCCTAAATTGGTTAGGATTGTGCCCTTTGTGTATTGCTACTCTTCCTGCACTGTGGTAAACTTTTTATAACTTTAGATTTATTTCTAAAACTTTATCTAAATTGTTTTGAGGGATCTGACTAGAATAGCAATATGAAAATTGTATTAAGAACTTTCATTACTACTAACAAACTACTGTATTTTTCTTAGTACATTTTATTCATAAAATTATGCTGATAAGAGCACTGCAATGAAAATTTTGAAGATTTTCTGAACCAAAAAACTTAGAACCAAAGCCTTCATGCTCATCACATACCTCTACTCAGAGCTGTGCCTTTTAGTTGTCTGCTTGCCCCCTGTACGTTCCTTGCATGCTGTATAATAATGATTGTAAAGTATTGAATATGGTTTCTCTATTAGGATAACAGCAAATGGCTAGTTTGGATGGGCACAATACATAAGGATTTAAATTGCTGAAGCAGTCTAGTCTTTAAAATACTTCAATTTGGAACAGTGGAGTTCTTCTAGAAATTAAATTGTTCCAATAATTTTATACTGCTCTCTGCTGAAAGCTCAGTGCTCTGATAATTTCCAGCCTTGAGTATCTTTGAAAAAAGATACAGCCTTTAGAATGGCAGTAATTTGTTCTGCTTTGCACAAATCCACTTTTGGATTTACATTCTTAAAAGTGCTCAGATAAGCATACAAAGGCAAAAAGCGATTTGCAGTCATTCAAACTAAAATATATATATTTGAAAAAAAATCAAACAAAAGTAGAGGCGGTATATGGCCAAAGGGAGGAGATTAAAGGGCAGAACACTGAGCGGTGTGAAATTTCCTCCATGAATTTCAAAACCATTAAAGGTCAGAAGCCCCGTGTGTGAAAGAGAAAATGAAAATCCATACAGCCTCAGTATTACCTACAGAAGGATGTGTGAAAGAAAAGAGTTGAAAATGAATATTGGGGTCAACTTCAACTGAAAAGATATTTCAAACATACTTGGAGGGTGAATACAGGGACGCTCTGGGTGTTATAACTACTGTGAACCCCATGGAGAAGATGCCACCAAACTGAGAACTTTACAACAGTCTCTATTCTGTATCAGCTCTGATAAGGGTTGTGGATTTTGCTCAAAGCATCACTTGTTCTTTTGATGAAGCTGGCTGGAAAACCCCTTGGTTATTTCAAGCAAAGGCTTACAAAAAGCATTTTCTTGTGTGGGTTTGTACTCAACCCTTTGGGTTGGGCAGGATGGACTAAATCATTCCTCAACTGAGTGATGCCTTGAGCCAGAATGTGATGCCAGAATGAGGTCAGAGGGAGGTAGATGGCCACTGTTATTTCCCTCATGCTGTCATATTTAAATTAAATAGGATTTTCCCCCTACAGCAGGTATGTTGCTTATCAAAAAAAGTTTTTAATCAATCCAAGCACATGTCTCTTATGCTTCTTTCAGTGATGCCAGTATAATTGTTTATAGAATCATGAATACACATTTACATCACATAATACATTTTTTTAAAAAAAAATGCAGGAAGCTACTCCCAGAGAGTGCTCCTCTTATTATTTAAACTCAACAGAAAGGGAGAAAGTGAAGAGGAAGGAATCGAGGAAAGACAGAGTGTGAATTTCTGCAAGTGAAGTTATATGTATTAAGTTCTCTATGAGCACAATCCTCTATGACCCACAATTCAATGGGTCTTACTCCCAGGAAATTTTAGGATTAGGATATTTAGTGTTTAGGATTATATTGGTTACATCAGAGTCCTCAGAAGAAAGTTTTTTGATGACAGGTTTAAAGGAAGAGAAGTGATCTCTTGGCAATAAACTATTATTAGTTATCAATAAACAGTTATATTATTAATAATAATATATCACTTTTCAACAGTTTATGGAAAGTTTATGGAAAAGACGCCAGACTAGGTCTCAGAGAGAGAATTGCCTTCCTCCTGCTGAGTTTAAGAAAACTGCCATTTGAATGTATCCCTCTGCCTACAGTTTTAAACTATGGTTAGAATTTTCAAAAATATGCCTCTCTGGTCCTGTTAATCATTATTGGTGAGTTATGTAAATAGAACTAGCCAAGATGTATATTGAAGACTTCAGTGGTCTCGGCAAACCGTTCTAGTGTTTCAAGGTTGAGAACTCTTTTCATTAGGTTTCGTTACTGGGAATAAGATTTTGAGTTTAGCAGTTCATCCTGTTCTGTGTGACCTCAAGACTCCACAGCTGAACCAATTCTTCAATAATCTTTCTTTTCTTTACTGGATCTTAGCCCTTGGATCCCTGTCCCCTTTGAGGTATATGACGATTCTTGAGTTGTGACTATATATATTACCATATCTTAACATGAAGGTCAAGGCTCTATCTGTTTCAGCAAAGCATAGTTTGATTTGGTAATACATCTGGGAGAGCTCTGTTCCCTATAAAATAAATGCGTTCCCTATTTTTACTGAAATTTACTTTGCTCTACATACATACTTATTTTAGTTTCCTGCTTCCATTTATACACCTGATGATACTTTCCTCTGAATGGTACTTGGGTCAATCTAAAGAGTCATCATGGCTTGCCCTTGGTTAACCTATCAGTTGTTCCCGGACTAGAGGTGTCTGAAGGAGTCAAGTTCAGTCTGTCTTGAAAAGGATATCATTTGCAAGTTTTATAATATACCACAGTTATTGCTTTCCTGTTCTAGACATGGTATAAATTACTTAAAGATTAACTCCTGTCTGTCAACCACTTGCTTTCAAAAAATAACTCAAGACAACAAACTGCCTCTTTGATAGCTTTATGGTAATACAGCTGTATGTGGAGTAAGAAGTCATACTTTGGATATCTCTCCCTCCCTAAAATAATATATGGCTGTTTCTTTTTTTGAATTCCATTCATTGTTAAATATAAAAGATGAAATAAAAGATAAGTATGTTTTTTATCACTGGGGTCATTTGGATGAACGTATGATGAACAGAAGGTGTCAAGACATTTTTTCCAGTCTACTCTGACTGGTAGCAACTCTTTAAGGTCAGGCAGGTATTTTTCTGAGCCTACCTGTAGGGTTGCCATTATTCTCTTCCACAAAACCAGAAAAGGACCTCCTGTCAAACTTGCCAATATGTGAATGCAGTCCCCAAAAACTGGGACTGTCCTGGTTTTCCAAGACATATGGCAACCCTGTCTACCTGGTAGGAAGGGAGTGAGCCTGGACCACTTAGGTGATTTTTGGCTCAATGCCAAACCCAAGCCTCTGTCTTGTGGCTTTGTGGTAGGTACAGCATAATTGTTTGTTTGCCTATCAATGAACCCTCTGGATAATGATATATGGAGAAGATGGGGCCACCTTACTGTTTGGCAGTCACCATACAGATATACAACCACCAGCTGCATAAAGGCAAGATACCTGTGGGGTGGAGGATGATCATCAGAAGCCCCAGGGACAAGCCTGGGCTAGTGTTCTGGGCATGTACTGACACAAGGCCTGATCCCTACTATTGGAAGCCCATCCCTTCACAGTCAACCCACCTGGGGGGGGGGGAGATGCAGCTGGACTAGAGGCCCTCACCTCATGCCCAACAACCACAGAGGCAGGCACCCATAGTCCTGGCAAGGGCCTGATGGTCCTGAATGTACCAGCCCTCACACTGTCAGGTTGCCAAGGACTGGCCATGGGTTCAGCCCTTCCTTAATTGCCTTAAGTGCATATCAAAGACCATGATCACACCTTCTATTCTGCTTCCACCTGCTAATAAAGTGACCAGTCATCAGTCTGGAGTAGGCAAAAAACTGCCCTCTATGGCAAGTCAGGAGAACAGCAAAAAACTCCTACACAGCTCCAACAGGCAAGCAGTGAAAGCCTAGCCTGCTCCAAATGTGGGAAGGGGGGGCTGTCAGTAACCGTGCCACATGCAAAGAGGGCCTGAACATTGAATGCAAGGCTTTAAATAACCCCAAAGGTATCCGCCCTGGTGACCTGCCTTACGCCCTCCCCATGGGAAGTACGGAGTGTTCCTAATCTGACCAAAACACGATGCAATCTTGGATCGCATCCATGGACCGGACTACCTGAAGAGGTGATAAGGAAACAAATCTACATGTTAATTTGGAAATATTCTCTTTCTGGAACAGGGGAAGAAAGAAGTGGCAACTGCTATAATTGTATATCATTTGAAATGATAGTATACATTTGCATTCAAATGCTCTGTGGCCTCCCACATCAAGGCTGTTGAGTTTTTGAACTTGCCCTCTACCATTTGAGAGTTTGCTGGCATCACTTCATGAAGTTCAGCAAGAATACAGTGAGTAGGAAAAGTGGCTCATGGATTACAGCCAAGATATAAAGTTTCCGATCAAACTGGCACCCTGCACTTTGTCAGACATCATGGTGACTAAGCAGATTTGGGTGCTTTTCAAACTTTGCTCAGGACGTATTGGAGCCTCATTCATCACAACAAGCACTCGTCTGATTTGATTGAAATGTCTTTATTAAACATTGTATTGATCACAAAGTACATCCTGGGGAGAGATGCCTAGGCAAGCTGGTTCCTTGTCTTGTTTAGACAGGCTCTTAAGAGAGAGGAAATCCTTTTTAGAGATTATATCTGAAATAATTTAAGTGCAGTTGTCTTCATTGACACAACCTGTTTCACAGCTTGGTAAATGGAAATACTAAAGACATGTCTGTTTGGACTTTGTTGAAATAAAGTAACCAGTGGCAGAATAACAAGGTAGAAAACAAATCAAGATCTTTTCATAATTTCTTAATCCAGAATGTTTAAGTTAATATCCAGACGTAAGTCCCATTTATTCAATGAAGCTGATGTCCGAGTAAGTGCATTTAGTATGACAGTCCTAGCCTCTATTTAAAAGACAGTTTATGAGAGACTATCGTACAGTGGTGGGAGTAGGGAGACCTTCGTTTCAAATCTCTGATCTATGATGCTCACTCAGATCTCAATCGTCTCTTGCACTGATGCAACCACAATCAAACAGGCAAGGAAAATAATGTTTCTTTACTTTGAGGTAGCCTCTACGACTTTCCCAGCACCACCACCACATGATGTTGTGCACATGCCATTAGATAGGACTGGGCCATTTTGGATCAATGTGAAAAGATGTATGGCATCCTTGAACTAGTGACATGAATGATGTCAGTCAGGCTATGGTACACCACCAGAAAAAGGAGGAAACCACAGAGATAGAAAAGAAGAATATAATAAAAAGCCTCCGCTGGATTAGGCCAAAGGCCATCTAGTCTAGCTTCCTTTATCTCACACTGGCCCACCGGATACCTCAGGGAGCACACACGACCTATATCAAGGTGCTCCCCTGCATCTGGCGCCTTACCCCAGCATTTGGTTTATCCTGTGCTGCCAGTTCTGCTTATCAAATATGGCCCACACAGCAGCTCACATTCCATGTTTGGCTCAATGCCTGCAAGCCAGGCTTATTCCCCATTTAAAATTTGAGATTAGGTTGAGATTGTTTTGGCTGCAAGTCCTCTAATCATTCCCTCTACCGGATAAAACTACGGTTTTAGCATGCCAGAGGCTGATCACCTTGGAGACCTACTGCTGATATAGGTATGGCCCAGTGTGAAATTTACCCCCCTAACTCAAATTTTCAAGGGCCGTGACAGCTCACTAGACACTGCCATAATGCTTTCCAAGGCTTGGGCTACTCTCTCAGGATTGAACCTATTCCAGGGTGCCTTGCCCTTCACAAAGTAAAAGAGAACTTTCCATGAGTTTACTAGCCAGACACACAAGCAAGGGAAATCAATTTGCACCACTCAGAGTTTATCAGAGTGCATTCAATACATATACAAGCACACACACCGGTGCAAATTTGTATGCCTGTATAGGCAAGTTCACACACAGACACACACTTTTTTCTGATCAAGTGGTCTGAAAGTCACTGTTTGTATGAGGTTTTAAAGTCACTCTCATGCAGTAAATGATTCATAAGATAAACCAGGCTCAGACCTGGTTGTTAAGTCCTCCTGAGATATGCAGGCTTTCTGATAGCTTTTCTTTCTGTCCGTTTCATTCTTTCAACACCTTTCAATTACATCCAGAATTCATTCATTCAACACATGCTCCACTCTTTCAACCCCTGTCTGCTATACTAAGAGATAAAATTGTCTTCCCTGATGTTGATTTGCATGTGACATGGTAATCAAACTGTTTTTGGCATTTCTTGATGACTTTCTTCAATAAATAACAAACATTCAAATGCATAAAATATCTGTAACGCACTCATGCCTTTCTTTAATTTTCTGTCATTTGTTAGGCATTTTGGCTATGTGATAATAAATATGGTATGTGTTATTTAGGCTGCAATCCAAAAAACACTTTCCTGGGAGTAAAACCCATTGAACATAATGGGGCTTACGTTTGAGGAGACATGGTTAGGATTGCATTGTCTGGCTGTTACAAGTGATATTTATGTACTGTTTTGGTGGCTATTTTGCATTTGTAAACTGAAAAAAAGACTGGGTTCTACCTTTCAATGGTTTTCAATTTTGGATGGTTCTCCAGTTCACCATGCTGCAATCCTACACTTTCCTGGGAGTAAGACCAATTGAACATAAAGGAACTAACTTTTGAGGATTAGGTTAGGACATGGTTAGAATTGTGCTCTCTCATATCCAATAAGTGGGGGATGCTTGTAAAACCATCCTTCTGTTTTTCTGTGTGTGCTATTTTTTCTAATGGGATTAAAGAAACTCATCTCTGAGAGTCCAGTTTTATTTATATTTTCAGAAAGGAAAATGACAATTTCCCTTCAAGAGCTTCTTTATACTCGTAGTTTACCTAGCAGCTATGATTTGAAAACTGTCTCTAAACATTCAGATCTGATTCATGAGACTCTCAGCCTTGCATGAAATGCTTGCACTTGTCAGCACTCCACCCATTGCCTGCCAGGCATTGCTTTTAACATATTGTTATTATTTATATTTGTATCTTACCCTTTTAGCACTTTCAAAGTTTATGAATATGTGCAGGATTATATTTTTGCTCATAAAAATGACAAAATCTAAGCTTGTCAGTGCAAGCGTTAGTTCGATCAAGTAAAGTATTGGTTGGTTAATCCATCAGTGATGAGAGGGGTCTTTTTAAACTGTGCAGCATTCTAGTCATTTGGGGGGCTTTTGATTCTGCTTATTAACATGACAAGGAATAAAAGATCCTATACCACTTTTCTAAAAACCCAAAACAGATAAAACAGATAAAGATAAAACATACCAACAACGCACTTTTCTTCCAGCTATTTGAGACTGCTTAAATATTTAGTTAGCATGCACCCAATAGGAAAAATTGCTTTTTTGGAATTGTTATCCTGGGGAAGATCGTGTGCAGTATTATAAAAAATTTCAAAGCGTTGAACAACCCATGTGCTAGCTTTTCAGAGATACATTTCCAATGGAAGGTCCTGGAACAAAAAGCTGCAGGGAAGGGGTGTGCCTGGTTAGGATCACAATACATAGGGAGGTAGAAATTAACTGCCCTCATGCTATTTTTTCACCACTGCAAATTCTCTGTGGGCTGGATTTAAGTGATTAAAAGCAGAAAATGCCTTCCTTCCCCATCAGGATCAAATGGAAGAGTCTGTTTTTAATGGGAAAGGACATGCTATCAGATGGAAGCCTGCTCTTTTATTTCTCCAGCAGAATGGAAAGAGCAAGATACTTTTCTCCTCTCTCTGCTGGAAGAATATTATCACCTAAATTTCATTTCCTGGCCAGAAGAGGGAGCCCACATTACTGTTTTTGTACTAAGCAAACATAAGCTCCAATTATAGGACTTCTCTGCCATGGGCTACAACTTAACCAAAGGCTATACATTGCTTAAACATTAAGAATTGTGAACCACATATGAACCACAGTGTGATGAACATAATATTGCATTAATGCTCCTTTTTGCTGACAAGTGATGAGTCAGGGTGAAGTTATATGATTTTAAATAGGGATGGAATATGCCATGGGTGCCAAACAGTTTGCAAGTCAGTTTGGCAGGCCTCATGGGGTGAGTGGGAGGATGGTCACCATTCTGCAGGAGGCTGAGGGAAGCAGCTGAGCCTCAGTTCTCATCCTCATGGTGGCTCCTGCAGGTGAGGAAGATGTATTCATCCACTACTACTTCCCACAAGTTGTCCACTTCACCAGCCCTGACATGGCCTTCAGCTTCAGCAAGAGGAAGACACTGTGCACTTGGAGGCATCTTTGGACCTACCTGGCCAAGGCAGAGAAGGCATTTCAATTTAAACAGTGAAACCAGCTCTTCCAATCACCTCTTTCAAATTCAACTTTCAGGACAACTGTGGCGAGATAGCCTGGGAAGACTATGAGAGGTATAACATGGAGCCCATGGGGACTCATATGGGTGAGAGCCTCTTTGTCAGCAGACGTCCCAGATACCTCCCCTTGGATATTGACTTGTTTCCTGACTCGGTGGAAGTGTGGTCAATGAAAGACTTGGTTGAGTTACAGAACCGAGGGAGGGGTGGCAGCAGGCGAAGGAGAGGGATCACTGTGGACCCCTCTCCTCGGTGGTATGCTAGGGGAGGGGTTAAGATTCTCCCGTGCACAACGCCCAGTTACTGGGGAAGGGCAGACGAGGTGGGAAACTTAAGTGGAGACAAGACGCTGGAGGGGCAGTTGGAAGTTTTGCCTTGGAGGAGGGAGGATGCAGGAAAAGAGGCTGCAGAGGAAGACAAAGTCCAGTAGCTGGCAGCGCTGTCATTGGCTGCAAGGGACTCTGAAAGAGATTAAAGGACTCGCTAAAAGACCTATTGCTCCCCTCCTGGAGAGAAAAGACAAAAGACTTTAAGTATCGGTTTGTTCTTACCTGTTGTTAGCTTGTATAAGCCAGTTGTGTGAAGGGAGCCTGAATGCTCTAGTTGGAAAGTTGAAACCTGTAACCAAGAAGTGCCTTTAGAAACCGTCATGCTTTATACCTCACTTGCAGTAAAGTAATCTTGTGTTTGACTTACCTGTGAGAGCCTCTTCCTTTGGCATCTTCACAATGAGAAATATAGATGATGATGAGGACACCGAAATGTCTTTCCCTAATGGGGTTCCCAGCGTGGAGGAAGGGAGGGGTCTACCCCCAAGTAACAGGAGGCATGACAACAAGATTTATGTCTGGCTTAACATTATGGATCCAAACTTAAAAAGATTCAGCCATGACTCCAAGAAAGTGCCAGGAATTTTTAAAGGGAACTGTGGTGATTCAGAGGTTAGAGAAGCAGTTTCTTGATACAATGAACGATAGTTTCTTTTTGTAGGATGCGGTCTTAGCAAAGAAGATCCAACAATAAATCACTTGATTTATCAATCATCATTACCCCAAAAAGTACAATTCTCATTGGTTGCAGGATACAACCATTGGTTGTATCCTCATTGGTTGCAGGATACCATTCTTTGAAATCTTCAGAGACTGTCTACTTCAGCGAAGGGTTAATCTTTTGCTGTATGGGCAAAATTTTAGCCCTTCCAGGATATTTTGGACAGTTTACTAAAAGTTTAATTTTGGGCACAATCCTAACCATGTCTACTCAAAAGTAAGCCCCACTATGTTCAATGGGTCTTACTCCCAGGAAAGTGTCTTTAGGATTGCAGCCTAAGTCAGGTATGTGCTGGTTTTCCCCTTTTTTCCTTTCTCTTTTGAGTGGGGGAGGTCCCTGTTGTGCCTAGAGTTTCCTTCCTGTGAGAGAGGAGGGGCCCTCTGGGATTCATGGTGCAGGTTTTCCTCTTTTTTCACTTTTGAGTGGGGGAGGTCCCTGTTATGCCTCAATGTTTGCAGCCTGTGAAGGAGGAAGGCCAGTCTGGGTCTTACCCTGCTGGTGGGTTGTACGGGAGGGGAGCTCTGTATTGCCTCTGGTAGTGGAGCATGAGACTGAGTGTGACGTGAGGGTGAATCGTGACTGTGCAAATCATATGAGTGAGTCCTTGTCGAACCTACCTAGGAGAAGGAAAACTCCCACTAAACCTCCGCTGCCTTGTGGCTATACCCATTCATGGGAAAGGCTTCAGGAGTAAACCTCGAGGAAAAATCTGGAGCCAGAGTCCCAAAAGCAGTTCGTGACTGTGTTACAGTCATGTTCTGGTAACTCCCTCAAACACAGCGGATGCAGCCGCACCCCTGGTAGAGTGTGCCTTAATCCCCTTAGGTGGTTCCCTACCAACTGCCTTGTAAGCTTCTGGAATCGCGGACTGTAACCACCTGGCCAAGGCAGCCAGAGAAGCACACTTGCCCTTGGATGGACCCCCAAAGAGGACAAATAACGCCTCAGACTCTCTAAAGCCCTTGGTTCTCTCTAGATAGAAGCTAAGGCCCCTCTTGATGTCAAGGGAGTGCCATGCCCGTTCCTTTGAGGAAGATGGACTCGGGCACAGGGTAGGTAAAATTATGTCCTGCGATCTATGAAAAAGGGAGTTGACTTTAGGAATAAACGAAGAGTCCAGTCTGAACCGGACCCTATTGTCCTGAAACTGACACAAATTTGGATGCGTGGAAAGAGCCCCTATTTCCAACACCCTATGGGCAGAAGTAATGGCCACCAAAAAGACAACCTTTAGAGTCACAAATCGGATGGCTACCATGGCGAGGGGTTTGAAGGGAGGACCCATCAGAGCCTTTAGTACCAAATGCAGATCCCAATAAGGGAATCGGTGAACTGTCGGAGGGTTAATGAGTTTCAGACCTTGAATAAACCTCTTACAATCTGGGTGTGCTGACAATGTCCCCAACTTTGAAGGACCCAGGATGGAGCTTAAAGTTGACAAATGTCTCTTGATGGTGTTAGTGCTAAGACCTTTGTCAACACCCTCTTGGAGGAACTGAAGTACATGCTTACGCTTGGCTTTGTCCGCCTGGAGCCCACGAATAAATCCTGTTTGTAGAAGATCTCCTGGAAGACAAAAGGGTGGAGATAACACCTTGAGAGTAACCCTTCCGGACTAACTGACTCCTTTCAAACGCCAGGCTGTCAGCCGAAACCTGTCAGGGTTTGGATGATACACTGGACCCTGGGACAACAGATCCGGCCTGGACAGAAGACAGAATGGAGGACCCTGGGCCAAGTTGACTATCCCCGGGTACCATGGCCGTCGGAGCCATTCGGGAGCCACCAGAATCAGATCCACCGGGAACTGACGAACTCTCAGAAGGACCGCCTGAAGAAGTGGAAATGGTGGAAAAGCATATAGTAAGGTCCTTGGCCAAGGGAAGGACAGGGCGTCCGACCCTACCACCTGCAGATCCGGGAGTCGAGAAAGAAAGGCTGGCACCTGGGCGTTGGAACGACTTGTGAAGAGATCCAGATCTGGCAGACCGAACCGAGAGACAATCTGAGCGAACACTTCCGGATGGAGCGCCCATTCTCCCTCCTCTATGCTTTGTCTGCTCAGCCAGTCGGCCTCCAGGTTCGACACTCCGGGTAGGTGTTCGGCCTTGATGGAAGCGAGATGAAGTTCGGTCCAATCGAAGAGGAGGGTGGCCTCCTTCGTCAGACCCCGGGACTTGGTGCCCCCCTGCCTGTTGATGAAAGCCTTGTCCGAGAAATTGTCCGTCTGAATCAATAGATGCGCCCCTCGAATCAGACCCTGGAAATGAAGCAGGGCCAAGCGAATCGCTCTCAGCTCCAGTCTGTTGATCGAGAATCGTGACTCTTGAGGAGACCACGTCCCCTGAGACCATTGATCGAGACCTTGGAGGCTGGCATCTGAGGTCAGGATTATCCTGTCCAGCACCTCCAAACTTATTCCCCGATGAAGGCACTGGTTGACTATCCACCACGACAGAGATACCGAACCGAGGCGGGGAGCTGGAGAGATAAGGTGACGTTCCTCTCTATCAGCCGAGCAAAAGGTCTCAGGAAGGCTTGGAGAGATCTTAGATGATAACGGGACCAAGGCACGACGTCCTGGCAGGACACCAGGAGTCCCAATAGCAATGCCAGAGCTTGAAGAGAGCTTGTTTGAGAAGTCAGTATCTGGTGCAGCAGGAGAGTCAACTTCGATCACCTTTCTTGTGAGAGAAAAACCTGGAAGAGCTCGGTGTCTGTTAGCAGACCCAGGTGGGTGATCTGTTGACAGGGATTCAATGTACTCTTGGCCAAGTTGATAATGAAGCCGTGATTCGACAGGTAGTCCATGGTCACCCGAAGATCCCTGGAGACTTGCTCGTTGGAAGAACCTGCAACGAGGATGTCGTCCAGGTAAGGGAATGCCCGAATGCCCCTCTTCCTGAGGTTCGCTATGAGGACTACCAGGACCTTGGTAAATACTCTCGGTGCCGCCGAAAGCCCGAAGGGTAGGGCCCTGTACTGATAGTGGTTGGGATTGTAGGAGAACCTGAGGAACTTGCAATGACTTGGCAAGATAGGTATCTGGAGATAGGCCTCAGACAGGTCTATGGAAGATAGGAAATCCCCTCGCTCGAGCGCAGCCACAATGGTCCTCCAGGTCTCCATCTTGAATTTCTGGACGACAAGAAACCTGTTCAGCCAACTTAGGTCCAGGATGGTCCTCCAATCTCCATTCTTCTTGGGCATCAGGAAGAAGATAGCGTAAACCCCCGATCCTCGCTGACGAGGGGGAACCGGCTCTATGGCTCGAATGGAGAGCAAGTGCTGAATGGCACAAAGCTTCTGTAGATGTTTTTCTGGATGTCGAGATAAGGGGACCCTCCAGAACCTGTCCGGTGGGAATTGTCGGAATTCCAAGACGAGACCCTGGGAGACGGTACGTAGCACCCAAGTGTTGGACGTAGACTCCCGCCATAATGGAGCAAAGCCAAGCAGCCGGGCCCCAATGGCTGTTGGCTCGGAGGCATGCCCAGCGTCAGAAGGCACCGCGATCTTTGCATCCAGGTTTCCTGTTGTCATGTCGCTTGGTGAATGATGATTTGTTACGGGGTAGGACCCTGGCAGTGGTCCACTGGGACTTGAATTGCGGACCCGAGGTATCTCTGTAGCGCAAGCGAAAGGATCGAAAGGACCGAAAGGATGTGGACTTCCCCTTGGAAGACTCCTTCTTACCTGGAGGACCAGGATTTGGTGCCCTTAGAGCGATGCCCTTTGCGGCAGGAAGAATGGTGTGCAACATGCTTAGTCTTCCTCTTCCTTTTACATGGAGGGGTCTCAGACAAACCCTAGGATAAAGAAGACCATGAAGAAGGAGACGTTGCCTTGGCCCTCTTGGGTGACCCGGATTTGCGTTGGGACTTGGAAGCTGCCTTGACCGCCACCTTGATGATGCCTGGCAGACTTAGGGACACTGCAGAATCAATGGCCCACTGAATGGCCGAGGGTGACAGGAGGCCTTCAGCGGAGAAAGCCCCAACAGAACCAGAGGCCACATTTGATACTGATGGGATGGGTACCTCCTCCCCTGTCACTACATCCACTTCAAAGTGACTCTGGGCCATCCTGTCCAGGTTACGAAATGGGCCAAGACCCCAAACACTCACTGCGCCCTCAGAGGGAAGATCGATGAAGAAGGGCAATAGAGGACCCCTAAAACAGTGATAAACTGGTTGCCCAAGGGTCACAAACACTGCTGGTACTCCGGGGGGGCCAAATACTCACTGCGACCACCAGAAATACCACGTGGCCCAAGGGCAGGCCTCAAAATGGTGCCCGCGGCAAGTGTGGGAAGCCTGGCTCACCAAGATGGCACCGTACAAGGCGCGCGTGCCAAAAACAGTTGCCCCCTCAGGCGTTCCAGGGCCTCCGGGGTAGCGAGAAACCGGGCAGTCGCTCTCTTCTTAGCCACCTGACATCTCCGCGGCTGTTGCCTGGGCGCACGGTGCCCCGCGCGGAGAGGGACCGGCCGCTGCTGTGCTGAGGCCGCCCGACAGTGTGCCTCCCGCTGCCGCCTCACAAGCGTCTGCTTGGAAGCTCAGTCAGCGCTTGATGGGGGGATGACCCCTCAGTTCCCGCCCACAAGGAGCTGCAGCCGCAACGCGCCCAGAGCGGGCGAGTAGCCTCCGGAGGGCCCTTCCTGGGGAGCTGTGGGGCGCCTTGTAAGGTGACCCCAGCCACTAATCGGAGGCAGCAGGTGGCTGTAATGAAGCCTGCTCTCTGCCTCCAGAGGAGGAAGGGAGGGGAAACCTGCTCAGCCGTTCCCCACAGGAGGTTAAGCCCGGGGGAGGAGGCTATCCAGTGGTCTCCTTGTCCGGTGTGAAGAGAGAGAGAGAAAGATGAAAGATGGGAGGAGAAGAGGTGCTCTGAGGAGCACCGGAAAAACGTGGCCCTTCTCTGAGGAGACAGAGCCGGACTGGGAAGGTCTTGCCCCGCACTGGGGGGAGAAGACTTTGGTCCGGCCCTGTCTCGGAGTGGGCGGGGCATAGCCCAGAAAGTACCGAATGTACCCTGTCTCCCACTCCAGAGAATGGCCAACCTGCTGGAGTTTTGCTGCTATTATGATTTTTGTGTTAGCAATACGATCTTTAACACAAAGCCTCAAGACAGAGTGTCTTGGCGACACCCAAGATCGAAGCATTTCCTCATCAGGCGCTCCAGCCTTCCCAGCATTAAGATCACACATAGCTATAAGAGTGCTGATTGTGATACAGACCACTCCTTGCTGTGCAGCTGAGTAAAACTACAAGCAAAGAGGCTGCATCACTCAAAGAAGGAAGAAAGACCACGAATTAACATCAGCAAGACCCGCAGTCTGGAAAAAGTGATGGAATTTGACTAAGCACTCGAGGAAATCCTCCCAGGCCCGGCTGAGGCAAACGCTTCTGAACGATGGGAACATTTCAAGAATGCTGTTTATACTACCGCCTTGTCTGTTTTTGGTAAACAGGTTAGAAAGACAGCAGATTGGTTTGAAGCCCACTCGGAGGAGCTGACACCAGCCCTTGAGGAAAAGAGGAGAGTTCTAACTGCATATAAAGCCTGTTCTAGTGAGCGCAACCTTCAAGCCCTGCGAGCCGCCCGTAGCAAAGTCCAACAGATTGCCAGATGTGCTAACAATTATTGGCTGCAGCTTTGCTCTCAGATTCAGGTAGCAGCTGACACAGGCAACATCAAAGGGATGTATGATGGCATCAAGCAGGCCTTAGGTCCAACAGTGAGGAAATCTGCCCCGCTTAAGTCCACTACAGGTGAGGTAATCCAGGACTGAGCACAGTAGATGGTATGCTGGGTGCAGCACTACTCTGAGCTATACTCCAGAGAAAATGTAGTATCTGAAGAAGCATTAAACAACATTGAGTACCTGCCTGTCTTGGAGGAGCTTGACAGTGAACCAACTTTAGAAGAACTAAACAAAGTCCTGGATTCCCTTGATTCTGGCAAGGCACCCGGAAAAGATAACATCCCTGCTGAAGTTCTGAGGTGCTGTAGAGGGACCATTTCCACTGAACTGTACAAGATTTTCTGCCTTTGTTGGAGGGAAGGTGGAGTACCACAGGACATGAAGGACGCTAATATCGTCACACTGTACAAGAACTAAGGCGACAGGGGTGACTGCAACAACTACCGTGGCATCTCTCTTCTTAGTGTTGTAGGGAAGCTGCTTGCCCGTGTCATACTGAAGAGGCTTCAGGTGCTTGCAGAGAGAATCTATCCTGAATCACAGTGTGGATTTCGAGCCAACAGGTCCACCACTGATATGGTATTTTCCCTTAGGCGATTTCCCTAAGGGTATTTTCCCTGAGTTGCAAGAGAAATGTAGGGAACAAAGACAGCCACTCTTTGTGGCCTTCATAGATCTTACAAAGGCTTTTGATTTGGTTAGTAGGGATGGCCTCTTTAAAATCCTCCCCAATATTAGATGCCCACCTAAGGTCCTCAACATCATCAGGTCTTTTCATGAGGACACAAAGGGCACTGTAGTTTTTGATGGCTTAACATCAGACTCCTTTCACATCCGAAGTGGAGTGAAGCAGGGCTGCATCCTCGCACCAACTTTATTTGGGATCTTCTTTGCAGTTATACTGAAACATGCTTTTGGAAATGCAACAGTGGGAATTTATCTCCGGACCAGATCAGATGGAAAACTCTACAATCCTTCCAGACTAAGAGCAAAGTCCAAAGTCCAGCTGAAATGCTTGCAGGAGTTTCTCTTCGCCGATGACACTGCTGTTACGGCTTACTCTGCCGAAGACCTTCAATAACTTATGGACCGTTTTAGCAAAGCCTGCCAAGACTTTGGACTATCAATCAGCTTGAAGAAAACACAAGCCAAGGGTCAGGGTGTGGATCCACCTCCCTGTATCACAGTCTCTGAACGTGAACTGGAGGTTGTCCATGACTTTGTGTACCTTGGCTCATCTATCTCTGACAATCTCTCCTTAGATACTGAGCTGAATAAATGTATTGGTAAAGCGGCTACCATGTTCTCCAGGCTTACAAAGAGAGTATGGCTTAATAAGAAGCTGACGGAACATACAAAGATCCAGGTCTATAGAGCTTGCGTCCTGAGCACACTCTTGTACTGCAGCAAGTCTTGGACCCTTTATGCATGGCAGGAGAGAAAGCTGAACACCTTCTATATGCGCTGTCTCTGATGTATTCTTGGCATCACCTGGTGTGACAAAGTTTCAAATGACGCAGTCTTGGAACGTGCTGGAATGTTCACACTTCTAGCATGTTCACACTTCTGAAACAGTGGCGTCTATGCTGGCTTGGGCATGTCATGTGAAAGGCTGATGGTCGGATTCCAAAAGATCTCCTATATGGAGAATTAATGCAGGGTAAGCGCCCTAGAGGGAGACCACAGCTGTGATACAAGGACATCTGCAAGAGGGATCTAAAGGCCTTGGGAATGGACATCAACAGCTGGGAAACCTTGACCTCCGATCGTTCAGCGTGGAGGCAAAAGACCCAGCATGGCCTTCTCCAACTGGAAGAGACACTTGTTCGGCAGGCTGAAGCAAAGAGACAGTCCCGAAAGCAGCGAAACCTGGGGCCTGGGCAGGGCACGGAATTTATTTGTCCTCAGTGTGGAAGGGATTGCCACTCTCAAATTGGCCTTATTAGCCACACTAGATACTGTTTCAGGACCTCCAATCAGAGCACGATACCATAGTCTTTTGAGACTGAAGGATGCCAGTGATAATGACTACAGATGCTATACTGAAGGAAGTTAACAAGACACAGCAACAATTGAGTTACATGGGTATGACAACAATTAAGAGCTTGATAAGTGTCTAGGTTGGATTCCTCCCACAAATGATAATTATGAGAGATTGATGGGTACAGTAAAAAGCACAGTGAAAACATTTATATACACAAAGGTTACCAACTGTCCCTTGGAGCCCAATACACTGTATATAACAATGGTTGAGAATTGTCTGGATCATGGATCCAATGTCTGGATTGTTGGCATTGCAATACCTGGAGATTGTTGGTTTCAAGAGAAAAAACAAGAGAAAATCGTATGGCATAAATAGAAATATAAGGAATCATGGAAAAGAAGTAACTGTAATTCCAAAGAATTTCTGAGAAAAGGAAAAGAAATCCTCTAATTCCAATAATAACAGGTGCTCTTGGAATGATTCCTTCAAGCCTCTAAAAGCATCTAAAGTTAATGAGCCTCTAGCAGATAACAACTGCCCAGTTACAAAAAAGCAGTGCTCTTGGGAACTTCACATATACAGAGCTGATAAATTTGTGATTCCTAGTTTCTAGAATGGGAACTGAAAAAAAAGGCAATTCCAGCTAAACACCTGGAGAATGTGATATACAACATAATAATACAGGATTTCTATACCACTTTTCTGAAAGTCAGAAGTGATATACAACAAGATGCTAGATGTGAAGACCAAGCCATTAAGGATCCATCTGAAAGAGAATAATTCTACAGCTGCCAGCAGAACAATTACCAACCTCACAGGGTTGTTATAGTGAGGCCAAAAGGATAAAATTTAGTAGAGCATTTGCATTGTTTGTGAAAGGTGTAAATCCCTTTAAGTAAATTTAAAAATTTAAAAACAGAGATAAAAAGCATCAGGTTAAAATATTTAAATAAAAAACATTAAAAATTAAAACAATAATAAGTAACAATAATAAAAGCTTAGATTAGAATATTATGGCTTCTGGTTCCAGAAGTGTGCTGCCACTACCAATAGGGCCCTAAATCTTGTCCTGATCTCAGAAAGCAGCAGTATCCAAAGAAGAGCCCTCTCTGATGACTTCAGGGGATGGGTAGGAACATATAGGGGAGGTGATCCTTGAGATATCTACAGATACAGCGGCTCAGTGGTTAAAGATGCTGTTCATGTCAATCTAAATATTGGCAGGTCAGCAATTTGAGACCAGAGTGTTGCAAGGCAGAGTGAGCTCCCATCAGCACTCATCCCAGCTCCTACCAACCTAGCAGTTCAAAAGTGTGTAAATGCAAGTAGATACACAGGTACCACTTCAGTGGGAAAGGCAATATCCTGGTGACAAGCCAGCCAGGTTTCTCCAATGTCATGTCAACCATGGTTTGGATTATTCTAACCCAGAAGAAGCAGACCATACGACATGGGACAAATGCTGAAAAAGTTGCCTTTGGGTATATCATACAAGACTTTAAAAGAAAGGGGGCAACCATGGCCCAAGAACAAGACAAGGGTTCACAGGAGGATGAGGTAGACCCATAAGAGAAAGGAGAGACTTGCACCGGGATACAGCCAGAAAAGGGCTGTTAAATTATTGGTTAGAGAGAACTAAGCTCTAACCAAACTCAAATCTTCAAGTCTAAAAGTAATCTCCTCATCTTTTCTGCCCTTAGCTGGGGAAGAAGGAAAGGACTCCTTCACACAACACAAACATTTCTTTCACCTATGTCCAAAGCTATCTTGAAGTTGACCTTCATTACTCACAGCTGTTACTGTGAGTACTCACAGCTCACATTACTCACAGTACTCACATTACTCACAGCTGTTAAAAATGAACAGGCTATTCAAAGTAGATTCAGTTCCTAAATTAAAGCAGCAGAACAAACTGATTTAAATGGGAAACAAGCCACAACCAGATCATAGTCTTTGTCAAATTCACTGTCATCACCAATACCTTGAACTGGTAATGGGCAGCCTAACCACCAAATGCAACCAAACCACTGCATTCTGTACTAACTTTCAAACTTTTTTCAGGGGTAGCCCCATGTAGAGAGTGTTATAATAGTATAAACAAGATGCTATTAGGCCATGCACCACTGTCGCCAGATCAGTCTGACACAATAGGGCTAACTTTTGAGTAGACATGGTCAGGATTGTGTTCTCACATATCCAATAAGTGGGAGATGCATGCCATGCCATCCTTCTGTCTTCCTATGCATGCTATCTTTTCTAATGGGATTTAAAAAAATAATCTCTGTGAGTCCAATTTTATTTATGCTTTCAGAAAGATAAGTGACAATTTCCTTTCAAGAGCACTGAAAGGCATCAACCTTTCATTGATTGGAGGCACACCAGTGGAAGCTGGAGAAAAACTCATCTGGCCACAGATGCCACCTGAGTATCCAGGGAGAGCTGTGAGTCCTGAAAGATTCCAAGGCTGAGAATTTAGGAAACAGAAGTAATACCCAGTAAGTACTAACTCTTTAACTGTAGTAATCCCCAGTAAGTGCTAACTCTTAAAGTAGAACACTTTGCACCAACACCAGTACAATCATGGGAACACCACTATCATTGTCACCCTGTCCCTTGAGTGGACAGTGACAGAGCTTCCTGACTGGGGGTGTCACAATATCTTAGTTTGAAAACCTCTTCTCTAGCAGTCCTCCCAGCACCACACTCAGTCACTTAATACCTACACCCTGCTGAGCAAGATACCTAGCAAGGGAAATAGACTCCAGCTAGACTAATGCAATAACACCACCCTGTCCTTTCTGCCATGGTTGCTGCAGCATACGAAAACCTGGTGGGCTGATGATATAAACCTCTCACCCAGCTTCAGCGAACTAGCTGGTTGTCTTCTCCCAGCCTCAGCAGGTGCAGTTTCACAGACCACAAGTTGAACCCGCTAAAATTCCCTCTTCTACAATCTTGTTAAAGGTTCAGGAGCCCTAAAGTTGAAAGTTTGGACATCTCTGCTCCCAAGTCACCAAATGAGCTAAGCTGTCTGGAAGAAATTTTGACTTATCTCCAGTCCATTTTCAATGTTTTCAGGACTATAGTAGCTATGAATGAAATTTAGATCTATATTATTGCAGTCCCTCACATTGTTCTTGGGTTTAAAGTCTAATGGTGAAATATATAAGAAGTACGCCATCCTACAGTTTTTGTGGTGGGTATAAAGGAATCCTAGATCACTGCAGAGTCAACACTGCCTTTCTCACTAACAAAAGCGATAGAACATTTCAGGAACAGCCACCAGACTTTTGTTATTTAAACTGATCCCATTATATTTTAAATGCACTGTCTGGAAGGGGGAATAAAGGAGTGGACAGAACCTTCTCATCTACATGCAACATGGCTGGAAAAAGGCAGCCACAAAAAATCCATGTAATACGTACAAAGGCATCATCAGCAGGGATATGGAAAGACAATATCATAAAAGAATGCTGTTGAAACTCAAGAGAAAATCTTGCAGCATTGGAAGATACTGCTTCTTATGTATTTGGCTTTGGTTGCTGGGAAGCTCACTCAGGTGCCTTCCGAGTTTATGCTGCTGCTTTCTGATTTGCCTCTTGTAGCACTGAGCTGGGAAGAGAAAACAACATTGGAAAAATATGGGCTGGAGTCAAAGAGGGAGGTATTCATTTTTTCTGAGTCAGATCTCATTTTTTCCCTGAGATCCTGTTTTTCTGAAACAACAAAGAAAATTTCTGGTATGGTCTTTTCCTGTCATCAAATATAAACTGTCATAAGCTTTAAGTAGAACCTATACCTTTTCTTTCCTGTTGTTGTGTGTTATTTGCTGGGTTGATGCCCTCTTCATTGTGAATGGGAAGATACTGATTGCCCATTGGAGGTAAGATACAGGCTTTGAAGTGTTTCCCAGCATGCAGAATTGACCTCTTGCCTTTCCCCTCTCCTTGTACTCAGTGTATATTGTGAAATGTATATTGAGTGTTATAATTATCACCACCCAAGACCTACAGTAGAAGGAACTGACTTACACACACATTGTTGTGCACACAACAGAAAAATAAAACAACTCCTTTTGCATTTTTTAAAGAAAGAATCTATTGAAATGTCAATAATCCACATTGCTGTCAACTTTTGAAGTGCTATTTCATTTTACAAACAGGAAACTTAACACAGATCAAAATATTCACAATGACTTTTCCAATGAGAAGTGTGAAGGAATTGTTTTTCACTAAACTGAAAATGATGAACTCTGCAGGCATTATCTTCAAGAAACATAAAGGCAACTTTTAAAAAAGCAAAATATTCCCATGCTAGCAGTATTGATTTTTCTTTTGCCATAAATGAAATGAAGTCTTTAAAGTAATATAAGGTACTAGCGAAAAGTGTACCTGCGTTGCGGGAGTAACATTTCCCCATACGCCATCCCCCCACGGCGCATCAACACCCCATGCGCAACATTCCCCCATGCGCAACATTCCCCATTAGTCCCCCATGCGCATCATCCCCCATGTGCAACTTCCCCCCATTCGCATGTCTCCCATGCGCAACTTCCCCCATGTGCATCATCCCCATGTGCCAGAACTCCTCATATGCAACATCACCCATCTGCAACTTCCCCCCATGCGCATCAAATCCCATGTGCAACTTCCCCCCATGCGCATCATCCCCCATGTGCATCATCCCCCACATGCAACTTCCCCCCATGCGCATCATCCCCCCACATGCAAATTCCCCCCACATGCAACTTCCCTGCATGCACAACTTTCCCCCATGTGCATCATCCCCCATGCCCCCATGCGCAACTTTCCCTATGCGCAAGTTTTCCCATGCACAACTTTTCCCATGCGCAACTTTCCCCATGTGTATCATCCCCCCATGTGCAACTTCCCCCCATGCGCACTACTCTGAGAGTAAGACCCACTGAACACATGGGCTTGCTTCTGAGTACACATGGTTAGGCTTGTGCTCAGTGGCTACAATGCTAACCAAACTTGCGAGGGAGCAAAAACTTGGAAGTGAACACACTGAACATACTAGCTTCAATAGTTCAGATTTATTTCTGAGTAAACACAAATAATTTTGTTATTTGTTAGTGGAGGATAGAGTAGCCTGACGTATTGTAATCCATGGGGTCACAAAAAGTTGGATACAACTTAATGACTAACCAACAACAAAACATGAAAAAGCTTACACTTCAAAAAAATAAAGCAGAAACAATTGTTTGACTTTGGGTGAGATCTTAATCATTTCTACTCAGAGGTTAGCTTAATCGAGCTTAATCATCGTAATAAACCTTTATTGGCATCAATAAAGCTGTCACAGCCCTGCCCCCCCGCCGAGCCAGGGAGAAGAGGCCTGTTGCCAGAGCCCCCTGTTAAGCCACAGAGAAGAGGCGAACCGTCCCAGCCCCCTGTCAAGCCAGGGAGAAGAGGCTTGTCACCAGAGCCCCCCCATTAAACCACAGAGAAGAGGCGAACCGTCCCAGCCCCCTGCCAAGCCAGGGAGAAGAGGCCTGTCACCACAGCCCCCCAGTTGAGCCAAGGTGAAGAGGCAAACTGTCACAGCTCCCCCCTGACAAACCAGGCAGAGGAGGCCTGTCGCCAGAGGGCACCCCCGTTGAGCCAGGGTGAAGAGGTGAACTGTCACAGCCCCCACCCCGCCATGCCAGGGAGAAGAGGCCTGTCACTAGAGCCTCCCCCCATTGAGCCAGGGTGAAGAGGCGAACCACCACAACCCCCCCCCCCACCGAGACAGGGAGAAGGGGCCTGTAGATCCCAGATGGTGGTGCTGTGGGATCAGTGGTGGGCTCCAGCAGGTTCGCACCTACTCTATAGAACCGGTTGTTAACAAGAGATAGTACATATAAAGTTTAAAAATAGCCATTTAAAAGTGGCTTCCAGATGGACAGAGAACCGGTTCTTAATTTCTTTGATGCCCATCACTGTGCGGGATGCCTGTTCAGCTCCCTCGCCTCTGAGGTGTGGGGTGACACAGGGCTCCATTCTGTCCCATGCTATTTAACATCTTCATGAAAACACTGGGAGAGGTCATCCAGTGATGTGGAGTAAGGTGCCACCAGTATGCTGATGACACCCAGCTCTATCTCTTCTTTCCACCTCAATCCAAGATGGCTGTTGAGGTCTTAGAGTGCTGCCTGGAGGCGATTGGGATCTGGATGAGGATGAACAAGCTGAGATTGAATCCAGACAAGACAGAGGTCTTCTTGGTCAGGAAAGCCTCAATGCAGGTACTGGACCTTTAACTTACTCTGAATGGGGTTGCACTCTCCCTGAAGGAGCAGGTTCGTAGTCTGGTAGTCTGGGGACTCCCAGGTGGCAGCTGTGGCCAGGGCCGCCTTTCCCAACGACTTTTGGTGCACCAGCTGCAGCCGAACCTGGATCATATGGTGGTACATGCCACAGTGATATCAAGATTCGATTACTGCAATGTGCTCTATGTGGGGCTGCCCTTGAAAACAGTTCAGAAACTTCAATTAGTTAAAAATGCTGTGACCCATGTGGTTGCTGGAGCCAAATGCTTCAACTCTGTCAAGCCGCTCCTCCAGCAACTACACTGGCTGCCCATTTGTTTCCGGGCCCAATTCAAGGTGCTCGTCTTGACTTATAAAGCCATAAACAGCTTGGGCCCAGACTATCTGAAGAACCATCTACTTCCATACAATCTGGCCCATTCCCTCAGATCATCGGAGGGGGCCCTGCTTCAGGTGCCGCTGCTTAGGGAGGTTCGTGGGTCAGCAGCTAGAAATAGGACCTTCAAATATTGGCACCAACACTCTGGAATTCCCTCCTTCTTGATTTAAAGATGGCTCACTCCTTAGAAACTTTTTGGCATGGCCTAAAAACATCCTTATTTGTAACAGCCTTCTGAGTTTTTTTAATCAAACGGTCTTGACGCTGGCCACCCTTCTGCACACTCTTTTAGTATGGTTTTTTTTAATTCTGTTTTAGTTGGTTTTATTGTAAATTTTATGAGAGGATGTTTAAACGTTCTTATATAATTGTATTTTATAACTGTATTTTATTTTAACTGTAATTGTATTTTAAAATACAATTGTAATTGTATTTTAACTTTATTTTAATCCGTATTTATTATCTAATGTTAGTGATGTTATTGTTATTTTAATTGTTGTTAGCCGTCTTGAGTTCCCTTTCGTTAGGGAAGAAAGGCAGGATATAAATCTAATAAATAAATAAGAAACCGGGAATTCCCCCGAAAAGCAGCCTATGTTGACTTACGCTGGCCCAAGCCTTTATGATGTAACTGGGAATGCATAACCTATAGGCTGAACTGTGAACCAACACAAATAACCCAATATGTTCTGCTTCTGTATGATCGGTTTTGAACTAGCAAAAAAAGGCTGTTCAAAATTACATTCTTTAACGTGAATTAAGAATATAAAGAAAATAAACTACAAACTACAAAGGCTGGTTTATTTCTTTCTGTATCCCGAAAAAGATCCTGGTTCTGGAGCAGCTGCTTCGCGAAGCTTCCAGTTTGAGTGACCCGCTTCTTAACAAGAGATCAAGAACAGGCTCTAATATAAGTTAGGGCTTTTCTAGGCTTTCCTGGGAGTCTCACTGAACACAATGGGACATACTTCCAAATAGGAGCATCTGTGATATTTTCTCATTGATCGGTTCTGATCGTGATGGTAATTCTCCTGGGGCACTATTGGTACCCGAGTTCTATTTACATGGCTAGGACGGTTCTATTTACATGGCTGTTGTCCTGCAATCCATGAGCCTCCAAATTTTAAAAATGTCCGGAGCCATGGCGATCTGTGCCGGGAGGAAGCACATCTCTGCCAAACACTTGCTCAGTGCTATCCAGGGAGACCGGCATCTGTGGAGATTCTTTGCGCAACTTGCTGTGAAAGTTACCAACGGGCAAGGGAAGACAAGCTCCAACAAGTGCAAGCCCAAGCCAACTGCACCATAAGAAACCTCCATTTGGGAGGCCGAAGTCTTGAGAAATCCCAAAAGGATTCACAATCTAACATGCAAAAAGCACACCAGCAGAAGCCTTTGCTGTTACACTCCCCCTGCTAAATAAAAGAGCAACACCCTCTTGAAAGTGTGTCTCTTGCCCAGTTAGCAGGGGTAAAAGGTCCTACTCCCAGGAAAATGTGTTTAGAATTGCAGACTTCATTTAAAATCTGCTAAATTTAGGGCTATTGGAGTTCCCTTATTGGAGTTCCCTTCTCAATGATTACTTATATCATTAAAAAAACACCTTTCACCACCACTAATTTCTCAACTTTTTTTTTCTTCACAAACAGGGCCTGCAATCCTTTCCTGGGAATAAAACCCATAGAACTCAATGGGGCTAACTTTGGAGTAGACATGGTTAAGATTGGGCTCAGGGTGTCTGTCCTTTTCCTGCAAACTTTAAGTGGGGGGGGGGGAGGTGGAGAATTTTCTTTGGAATGTGTTGGTACTTATGGAGCTCTTGAAACTCAAAATTGAGGTGGTCATTTTGGTGTTCTGACAAAACCTTCTTCCATCAAGATGACTCCCCCCTGAAGGATGGCATTTTGGGGAACAAGAGAATACATAAAAGAGAACTAATACTTTTTTTTTGCTTGGGTAACACGTTCCCTTTATATAGGTGTGTTCTCTTGTTTCCCTCCTCTTCCACACTCACAAGAGGTTATTTGCTCAAAAATTGTCTTTTCCAATGAGAAAAATAATGAAAAATGGAGTGAAAAGAAATTTTAGAGTGCTATTTAGTATCCTCAGATTAAAAATCTAATTAGGGTTTCTGGGTCAAAACCCACTGAAACTCCCTGCAGCTTTAAATTTACCATACAGCTGTGATTTTCAACCAGTGTGCCACAATGGTGTGCCATGGTTAGTTCTTAGGTGTGCCATGGGAATTTGGGGGATTGACATTAATTAATAGAAAAATTGAGGGTTTCCAACAGCCTGATGTGTCTTGTCTATCATAAAATCAAGTGATTTCAATCAACCTTGAAAATTTCAGTCCTTGCTAGTGTGCCATGAGATGAAAAAGGTTGAAAATCACTGCCATAAAGACTTTTGCCAACTGTTTCCCTTTGGTTCTTTTATCCAGTTTGGTCCCATCCTTGCTAGGGAAAAAGGCAGGATTTCAAACATGTCACAAGCAAGCAGAGTCAAGGAATGAGATACTGGCAAGAGCAGTTGCTTGCAGCCATCTTACCATGATCTGCTGTGAATTTCAAGGTACAAGGTGAATCTCTGAATTGTGACCTGACAACCCTAAAACCATTAAATATGAATATTTACATGACATTTGATAGTACAGCTTGTCTGTCAGGTGCTTATTAATCTTCGCTTTTTGGGTGTCAAAACCTAGAAGGAAAGCTGAAGATGTCAAACTTGAATGGCAGGTTTGACAAGACCAGCGTAAGCCCATTTTCACACTCGCTCTGGGTACATTTGTGACTTTGTTTTGAGCATTTTACTTCACCTATAATGAAAATGCACAGATGAATGGCAGCCACTCCGCCAGACGTGACAGTTTCTGCTTCTCACTGTTTCTAGAACTTTGCCTGAAGTCTTCGTAGGTGAATTGAATGTGATGGGGTCAGTGTCATATCCGATCCCCTTACAAACACTGGAATATGTCTTGTGCCCCCTGGGACTAATTGAAACTCCACAGAAGTCTGTTGTTTCTTTTAATGCTGATGGCCTTGGGATTTGATTTTTGAAACTCCCAATCATTCTGTACTTAAATTTCAAACAGTGGGCTTCTACACTTATCTCTGAAGGCACTGAACTAATTAGAAATCTCTCTATTACTGTATTTGCTGTTTCTTTCTCCTCTAGCCCATCCCCTGTCATTTGCTATCTCAGTGCTGTTTTCAGCATAATTGTCTGTGGTTCAGCAGGTTCATTAGTTAATTCCCTATAGACCGGTGGATTCATATCATGCTGACCTGCTGATCCACTGATAGTCAATTGCTTTTCAAATATCCCCCCACCTGCACTTTATCAACATCAAATTCAAACAAAGTCTTCATTAATTCTTAATTACCAGTACTCGATATACTCTCACTGTTTAAGGAATTAAAAAAAAAGAAAAATTAGATTAGGTGGGTGTGAATTTTCATTTATTTGATTTGGGTTTAATAACCAGTTCACATTCTTCTTAGTATTTTTTATAACATGCATTCTGATTAAGGTATGAAAATATACAAAAATTACAACACAGACTCCAAACATTTTGCTGGGAGCACACACACAGCCACTGTGAAAAGGCTAACTTATTTTTTCATAAATTAAAAAGTAGTATTATTTGCTTTTGGGATTCTGCTTTGAAAACAGATACAGGAGTCAATTTTTTGAAGACAGTTTTTTAGACATAATTAGTTTAACTATTACTGCAGTCTCTGCATCCTACTATTGAAATGCTTCACCAAATTTGGTTTAGGAAAAAGAATTTTAGTTCAGATGAAAGTATAAAAGAAGCACATGAGTTTGAAGACCGAGTCAAACAACAGGCAATCCTTTTATAACTTGGCAACACAATCACATTTGTACAGCACAGAATCCTTCCAATCATCTTCTCCCAACACATTTATTTGAGGGGGGAAAAAAACTGCTTGAGCAAACTAGCCCTAATTAGTTCCAACTGGTTAACTAACCAGTAGTTGAGACCAGCTACGATTGTAACAATCTGTTCTCCAGAGGCAAGTGAGTGTGTGACATGTCTGCCCTGTTGTAATGGCCATCTTTTCTCCTTCCTTGGGAAGAAACTGACAACAATTACATGCACAACATCTTGCATATGTGTTGTGCAAGCCCAGGGCCAAGTTAGGATTCCATTCAGCTTAGAGCAAAGGCCTAACCATGCCTACTCAAAAGTAAGCCCATTGTTTTAAGTGAGTCTTACTCCCTGGAAAGTGTCTTTAGAATTGCATCCTTAGTGCAAGAATCTTGCACCAGACTTGAGCTTGCTAGTCTGAGACTTGGTTGTTGCAGTGCAAGAAGGTGATTTCACCATCACTGCTAATGCAAGGTTTCTATAATAGTAACATTTGGAGGTAAAAAGGGTTGTGGATACAGTGAAGACTGCATTATCATTCCCTTCACTGGCTTTAGGAGGATGTGGTTTGCATCCAATATGGAAGCAGTAATGAGATTTTAAAACTTTCATTAGGCTGAGTATAAGAACAATTGTAATCATCAGCCAGCAAAAGAAAGTAATATAACATTCAATCACAGAAATGGCACCATGCAATGGTTTTAAATTAATGAGTGTAAGCAATCATATTTAAAGAAAATGAAGAGCATGAATTTATTTGATTACAGAATACCGTGTGGGCTCTAACACGAATGAAGCCTTCTGTATGTTCGTCCCTCATCTAAATGCAACTCATGTCATGTTCCAAGTGCTGGTAGAAACAATCCCTACCATATTCTGAACCCAGGCTGGACATTGGGTTACATCTCTGGCTTGAAGAGATAGGAACTTGGGCCAACAGGCAATCATGACTGTTGAAAAGAAACCAAAACCATGGCTCAAGCACCCTTTAAGTTTTTCCTCAGTGTGATGGTTATAATTCTTTGACAATTTGAGTGTACTTATGAAGTGGACAGGATTAAATAATTGATTTAAGCATTAATAATTAGAATTTAATTATTCTGGTAGAGCCAGCCAGCAAGCAGAAGGCTACTAAGTCAGAATCTTGTGACAAGAGGCAAAACCGCAGAGTCTGCAGAATTAGCAGCTATCCTGGGATAGAAACAGTTTAGGCAAGAAGGGAAAAGGAGAAGTTAGAACTCAGAGCTTTAGCACCCTTTACCTCCTCCTCCTATTGATGGTATAACCAAATAAGGAGATAAGAGGCTTGCTTTGTAGAAAATTATTGAGTGACCCGTATCATGTATGCCTATGTCAACTAGAAATGTATATAAGGAAGTACCTTGGGCCTATTTGGGGCTCTCAGACTTTGGAGATTAGTCCTCTGAGTTGCCACTTTGCATGCAAAGAATAAAAGCTTGAGTTTCCTTTCAGTTGGTTTCGATCCCTACACTGGGACAAGCACTGCATGGTGAGGTCTGTTTTGATTGTGGTGCAATTAATTCTTCTGTCATCATTAACTGTCAGTTATCTGAATGTTCATATTCCAGGACCTTTAACAGTTTTGGGATCATTCAGCTCTCTCTCTTTCTGGGCAATCCTGGTACCTTTTTATGACAGAAGGACAATTCTTCTTGGTCCATTCTCCTTTGTGGTTCTCAGAAAGGAGTCCCAACCTTTCATTGGGAAGAACCATACCCATTGGGGAAGAGTCCCAACCATACTCTCAGGAAGAACCCTGTCCTGCCACCTTGGTCTCCAGTCCTTTTTTGGGTTAGTTGGGATTCATCTCTTGTTATGACATAATATTATCCTTTGTCAGACATATAAAATACAAGATTTTCACAATTATTCCTTTTTGTGCTGCCTTCTGTTAATCTTGATACACATAATACATAAATTATATATAAAATTGTTTTCTCACCCTCCATGGGTGGTCTCTGTATGTTATCCTCAGGCCTGGGAGTTTGAGGGTTCTGCGCAGTATCTTAGCTGTTCCTAGCAATGCGCTTTTCTGGATCGAGTGTTCTGCTGTCCCTCCTGGAATCTGTTGGAGCCATTCTTCCAGCTTGGGTGTCACAGCCCCTAGTGCTCTAATCACTATTGGGATCACATTAACCTTCACTTGCCACCTCCTTTCTAATTCCTCCTTCAAACCCTGATACTTTCTGACCTTTTCATGCTCTTTTTTCCTGATGTTGCTGTCATTTGGTATCACTACATCTATCACCAGGGCTGTCATCTGGGCCTTATCTACAACCACAATGTCTGGCTGGTTAGCCAGTACCTTCTTGTCTGTCTGGATATGGAAGTCCCACAGGAAGTCCGACAGGACCTGTCGTTTTCCACAACCTTCTGAGGGGTCTCCCATTTGGTCTTGGGAGGGGTTAGTCCATAGGCTGAGCCAATGTTCCTATACACGATGCCGGATACTTGGCTGTGCCGTTCAATGTATGCTGTTTCTGCCTGCTTCTTACACCCTGCCACGATGTGTTGGATTGTTGTTTCTGATGTTTCTCTGCACAGCCTGCACTTTGGGTCTTCTCTTGTATGGTAAATCCCCACTTCTATGGATCTGGTACTTAGTGCCTGTTCTTGTGCTGACATGATGAGGGCTTCAGTGCTATCTTTGAAGCCAGCTCTTTCCAGCCGCTGATAGGATTTCCCAATACCAGCGACTTCGGTTATCTGGTGATGATACATCCCATGCAGGGTCTTGCCAGGACACTTCCTCAGTTTTATCTTCCTTCCGTATTTGCTGTTGCTGTTGTTGCTGGAGACATTCTCTCATACATACATGCATATATATAGAAGATTGCATTTGGATATATAATATATAATTCAGCTTACATATACATAGCTTACATTACAAACCTATGGTTTACATAGGTTTTGTTTTTATAGGTTTGGTTTTGTAGAGCTTGCATCACTGACATTTCTAGTTGTTTCATTTTTCCCCAAAAACTGTTAGGTTAGTTACGGGACGTATGCGATAAAATAACGGTATTTAGGATAAACACTTCACGTCACTGGGATGAAATCTAATGTAATTGGAATTCAGATGTGTCCACATGCAAATTTCATTTTTTTATTACATCAACTCTGATGTTGCACTAAATATTAATGGGCTTCAACTTAACAGTTGACAGATGTCCCCAAACTTTCACAAAAGCTGTCTCAAGTCTTTGTTTTGATATTAGCATTCAAATTATGGGCTGGATGGTGATAATGAGGTAACCTGAGTAAGAATCCAGTGCAACGATCTGACAGGTTTGTTGCCGTCTTGCTGTTAGGAGGAGGCTGTTGTGCTTAAAGTTTTGACTGCTGAAATAATGAGGTGATCTTTGATGCAACTACAGGGGAATTGAGCATTGAAGAAAAAGGGAGAAGCAAGGTGAATGATATTCTTAGGCTAAATTCTATCAAAGAAATGTAAACTTCTAAGATAAGAGACAAAGAATATGGCTTTGCTGTTCATGTTGGACTTTGATTCAGCTGCATAGGTTTTGTATCCTCTGAGCCATAGTTTGGTTATTCTAGCTTTCTTCACAGTAGTTTTGTTCAAACGGTGGACATCCTATTTTTGTCATTTCTGCTGGTCTGTTATCTATCAACTGATTTATGGTGGGGAAAAACATTATGCGCAAATGTAGAAAAGGCACTACAGAAATTTATAGAATAGTATACCATTCACAATTTTACCTCAACATCCATCACGACTCATGCTTCCATCAGCACCAGGTGCATATCTAGTATTTGGCTATCCATAATCTGTTCAGTTTTTAAAAAAAAAACATCTGTGTCCCAGATGGAAACATAAATTTTGCAAAGAACATTTGAATAATTTCTGCTCACATTTTTTTTACTTCTGTTGTATTTACCAAGTTTGAATGCATTCTCATTCAGATGAGGATATAATCCACTTCCTTTTTAGCTCCAATAGTCCTGTCATAATCAGAGAGGTAATACTTTTTTTAAAAAGGGTAATTTCTTTTAGGGGTGAAATAATGGGCCCTAGTTGACCTCTATTTGCCTGGTATGAATGCTTTATGGCTAGTGTGGCAATCTAGGACGTTTGGGCAATTTTAGTTTTTATTCAATTTATGAAAGTATGGATTACTTGATAGGAATAGTTTTAGCGCCCTAACTACTAATGCAATTGTTGAGTGTTAATATTTTATTTGTATAAGGTATTGTAATGTTTCTTTGATTGTTATGCCAATAAAGGTGACTCTGACTCTAACTGGCATTCTCATTACCGAAAGAGTAATACCGAAAGATCCATTTTTCTTTCAACACACAAAATCCAACCCCTGCAGGATGCTGTTCAACCCTGCATTCCCCACCATAGATTGCCCATAAACAACCTCTTCTCTGCCCTGCTGCAGACTTGTGCTGGTGGAGACTCCTTTAATCACAGCCGCATTTGCCTCCCCTCATGCTATGTTAAAAGATGACTATTAACTCCTAGGTTTTTTCTCCCTTTTGATGACTCCTTTTCTGTAGCCAGAGCCATTAAGTTGATGCCCAGAGCCCTCCGTTCCTGCCACCAACTTACTGACACCAATGGGGCATGTCAGTGCACTTCTAGTAAACTGTGACAGTGCCCCAAAAGTGTGCAACAGCTGCAATGCTTTTCACCATCAAAAAGTGATGCGCACAGCCAGAGTAGGTTCTGTCAACATGAGGCCAAGTTAAGATTGGTTTGTAAGGCATGGAAGAATGGAACAACAGAGTTCAGGTAGAGCAATGTTTGGAACAGAGGTTAAAAGATGTTGAAAATGTGTTTTCATACTACTATATATACTACTAAATATATATCCTGCTTGCAAATTTATATAGTATCTCTCTCCCACTAGCAAAATCTCTATTTTTTGTTAGTCCAGGATTTTGGTACTTACAGGATGCACTTAGCCAGACAGGCAGAGGATCTCTTTTGATACACACAAAATCCAACACACTGGATGGGGAAAGAAAACAATAAGGACAAAGGGAAGTGTGTGATCCTGTCTTTTACAACTGGTGGGAATGGTTACTCCAAATGACTCAGCATCTTCAAAATCCAAATAGGTAAAAGATGAGCAAGTAGGGCAGAGTATTCAGAGGTTTTTTTACCATTTAGAATTAGTAGTGATCTTGAGAAGTGAGGAATGAGGAGTATGTCCTGAATTCTACCTCTTGTGAAATTCTCATAAATAACAACAACAATAAAAGTTCAGAGGATATACATGAAACCAGAAACTGATATTCCTCCATTCTAAAAACAATCTCTTTGTCAGAGCTAGAAGGAGAACTCCATTCTTTGAAGGAGAACCCAGATGCAATATCAAAGCAAGGTAGCTGATAGGAAGGAAGAAAGAGGGAACACTTGAGTATAGAAACTTGAGTGAGGATGGGGTAAGAGGGATTTCTGGTTTTAAAATTCTTAAGGTAGCAAGTAAATGGATCAAGGGAATGCTGTAATGCAAGCTACACAAAGCTAAACATAAACAGAAGCTTGGCTTTGGCTGCCATCATTCCAGCATGCATATGCCAGCAATGATAACAGCTCTTGGACATGACACATAGTACATATATCCAAGGAAATTTTTGCCAAATCCCCTTCTGCCCTCTCTGAGAGAATTTCTTCTAAGCCTGGGGTCTCATATGCTTCAGCTTGACTTCTGGGAATGCATAATCATGCAGCCAAGAGGCAGCGTTCTAGCCACTGGCAGCAATTGCAGAAACAGATTAAAGATGCACGCAGTAGATCAGAGTGCAGCGCTACTTAATTTGGAATGTGCACAGTGATCAGCTGTGTTGTAGAAAACACATAGAAAAAATGTGTTTATATCCAGGTAAAATTATGAAAGCAGAGAGCAGTAGGTAGCCTGGTGGGGGAAAGGTAGAGATGCTCCAAAAGCCTGCTGGAACATATGCAACTTTAGAATCTGTTAGAGCTTGTCAAAGTATCACTTAGGTCCTCAGATGACATAAATGATTATTATTCCATTGATTCAGGTGGGAAACCATGGAGCTCTGCACCCAGCAGTTTTTATCTCAGGTGGGAAACAAGAACAGGACTGCTTCCCACACTTCCCTCAACTCTCTTCAATTTGCTACTCGATTGCACTAGCAGAACCAATTTGCACTTCATGAGAAATTGACAGTGCAAATGTAAGGATGATGTCTTGTCATTGCAGCTTTAGAGACAGATAATGTCAGGTCAGGTTCCTCCATTTAGATTCTATTTTCAATAATCACGATGCAAAAATTTACCAAATAGCTACCACTTATCATTAGAAACCGTATCTGTATTCATTCATTCAGTAATTTATCCCATGTCCAAGGCAGCTTACAAAGCGTTTATTCTTTTGTCATCACAACAATCTTCTGTGGTAGATGAGATTGGGAGGGCCCAAGGTCACCCAGGAAGCTACACGGCCATGGGGGGGATTTGAACCTTGATCTTTCAGCTCTCAATGCAATCCCTTAACCACTGCATTATTACAACAACTCAAAAAGCTTAAAAAATTATTGCCCAAATTACAGTTTGTCCTTTCTTTATAAATAAGCCACATCTACTAATAACTGATCAGAGATGTGGTAGCCCAGTTGCTAAAGACGCTGTGCTTGTTAATGTGATGATCAGCAGATTGGCAGTTCAAGGGACGAGTACTGCATGACAGAATAAGTTGCCATTACTTGCCCAGCTCTTGCCAATCTAGGAGTTGGAAAGCATGTAAATGCAAGTAGATAAACAGGTACCACTTTGATGGGAAGGTAACAGTGTTTTGTGTGCTTTGGTTTATAGTCATGCTAGCCACATGATCATAGAGGCATCTTCAGAGAATCTTGGTATTTTTGGCCTTGTGATAGAGATTAGTGCTGCCTACAGAGTAGGTCATGACTAGCAAGGCAACCTGGGAGGGAACACCAGATTATTTACCAGGAAGTGGACCATCAAAGTGCCTTCTGATTAATGAATACAGGATTTATTTCAAAATATAAATTTTATATATTTATTTCCAATTATGAATTCTGTATTTACAAAGAATACAGGACTATGTCAATATTTTTACAGTACAGTCCTGTCGAGTGACAGTCCTTTGCATGACAGTCCCTTTGCCTACTATCAACAAGCGCAGCAGTGAAATAAAAACACCAAAAAGTTAGAAGCTGTTTTGAATTGGTTCTTGTATTAACATAAGTAAGGAAGCAGAACAAGAAGTCCAGGTTTACTAAACAAAGTAAAATAGTCTTTCCATGGAATACATAACATATCCAAGGCTGTATTTCTTGTAGATTCAAACTGTAGATTCAAAACTTCGGCTTTGCAGACAGTTAGCAATGCAATACATGCAACTATATCATGGTAGAGAATTTCTTCCACCAAAGCTCAGGCTTTCTCTGGAATATCCAGGGCTTCACCAGCCTCCAAGGCACCACTGTGCCTCACACTGAGCCACACACCACAGACTGGCCAAACTGCTCACAGAGCCTGCACTGAACTGTTACAAAATTTCCTAGCCCTTTTATTCTGTTCCTCACATGATAACTTTTAGCCAATAATTTCAGAGATGGCACATCTCATTTTCCCTCTAAAAGTGCAGAAGCCGAGTTGCACTAAAAATGTTGCATGCATGTAGTTCATGCTGCAAAAATTCCAAGTGCCAGTTTCTATAATGCCTGACAAGTCCTAACCATCAGTGGTGAGCTCCAGCAGGTTTGCACCAACTCTGTAGAACCAGTTGTTAACAAGAGAAAGGACATGTAAAGTTTAAAAATAGCCATTTAAAAGTGGCTGCCAGATGGGCATAGAACCGGTTGTAAATTTCTTTGAATCCCATCACTGCTAACCATGTACTCAACTATGAGTAACCATGTTCTAAAAAATAAGGCTGCAATCCAGAGCAAATTCAGCCTGCTCTGACCTAACTGCACTCTCCTAACTATTCTGTATCCAGAGCAGAAAGTTATGCTGAATCCAGAGAGTCAGGAAGCCTGGGCTGCCCTTACTGCTCCAGAGCATGCTAAGTAATTGACACAAGGGGAAGACTTGCTCCTGAGGAGACACCCCTCAGATCACACTGAACAAGGAACAGCTGTGGTGCCTACAGTGGTGACATGACTCTGCACATCACCTGGTGCGGAAGTCTGTGCGTCATCCCTGGGATGCGCGCCCGCCCCCCCACCTGGACTGCACAGTCACCAGAGTTGGCACCTGCGCAGTTGTTTCTGAAGCCAACTGGCTTCAGAAAGAGTACTGCGCAGGCACCATCTCTGACACCTGCACAGTACTTTTCTGAAGCCTTTTGGCTTCGGGGGAGAATGTGCAGGCGTCAGAGTTGGTGCCTGTGCAGTACTCTTTCTGAAGCCATTCGGCTGCCGCTCCGCCTCCTGAGTGAGGCCGAATGGCTGTGCAGAGGCGCGGACTTTCTCTGCTCTAAGGAAGTCTCCTCTGAAGCTGTTCGCCATGCTCAGTGTGTTTCTGCGCAGTGCACCTCAGATGGCCGTTCAGGCCAGCTCCTCAGACAAGTGGCAGCTTCTGGCTGCTGCTCCGCCTTGGAGCAGGCCTGAATGGGTGTGCTGACGCCCGGGGCCTGCCAAAGGACAGTCAAACTCCTCCGGCACATCACCCCATACGGAGCGCATCCCCAATGCAGCCCACACCAGCCGCACCAGTCTGGTGACGCCACTGGGTGCCTGCCTTATAAGGAGTCCCTGATGAGATGCCAGTACATTCTACAGTGAATACAAGGGGCTTCTTGGAGTGGCCTGCTGTATCCTGAGGTTTGTGGGCAGCCGTAGTTTGTTCCATATCCTGAGGTTGAGAGGCAGGGGTTGCACCTAGGATGGCCAAGAACTCAGATTTTTGGTCAACACTGCCATTCTTACTCGGGCCTTATCATGGACCCCTATGGGTCTACTCATTACTATACCTGCTCCTGAGGTGGTATAACTCTGAGGACTGGAAGAGGGCATTTCTGCCTTGGAAAAAGGCTTTGGATACAGAGTAACTGCTCTGCCCTAGGCAATGCTAAACATGCCCTCAACTTGCCTCTCCTGAGCTGCTTAGGCTGCCCCAGTTAGGGCAGAGCAGGTCCACCTCTCTTAGGGCACCCTATCTTGCCTTGCTCTGCCCTAAGCCTCCTTCAGAGTAACTGGGCTGGAGCATCTTGCAGTTGCTCCAACCTAGTGTTAGATAGGGCAACCTAAGGGCTCTTATGTGGACAGATTAGTTGCTCTGGATTGGGCTGTAAGCCCCATTGTGTGGGGAGTAAGCCCTCCTCCTCCACCCAGGAGTAGCACAGAAGTGCCTTGTGACTCCCCCAAGTCAGCATAGGAATTATGCCAGTGCTTATGCTGGCCTAACCAGTTTAGGATTGCATCCTAAGAGGCTTAAACATTCATGTGATTTAATCAGTACTGTACACACAGAACAACTTAAAAGAAAGCAGTTATGTCTTGTGACATGGACAGTATGCATTCTTCTATTGTAAAGATAAAACATATTGGTGGACCACAGGTTTCTATAAATAAGAGCTTCCGAGTGCAAAACTCAGGGTTTCAACTTGGAAGCTCAGCTGCTTGATTTCCATCTGCCTATTTATTTTTTAAAGTTGTTTGAAAATCTGTTTTGTGGTATGAATTGTACACTTACCCACATGAGATTCACTCTAGCTATGTGGTTGGGCAGAAGGGACAAAGACGCCTGCTAAGCCAACAGATTGTTCACCCTCTTGCAATTAAACAAGTGACCCACATTTAAACAGGGAGAGGAAAAAAGCAAGAATAATTGTCTTATGTTGGATAGGGATTTCATAGCCCTTTTATTTTCCTATATGTAATTTCATCCTAAAATGTACTGAAGAGGCAATATGGGTCTGATCTCCAAGCTATCCATGTACAATATATGCACAACTACCTCCACAGCATAAATTAGTGTAACGTCATTTGAATCAATGCATGCTACAAGCTAGAATAGATAAATAGGATTTTTAAAAATGGGTTCTTTTGGTTTCCTTGAAGATTTATGTTTCTTCTCTCTGTTTACAGAACATGCTTTGAATACAAAATCAATGATTTAAAACCATTTTGTATTAATTCTTTTCCCCCTCTAAGATCTTGGTTTATTCAACTACCTCATCCCACCCCAGCCATCACAAGCCATAATCAATAGAAACTTCTTTAAGCTAGGAAATCTTGAATCATCCCTGATGAAAGCTTTGATTAATAAGCACTGTTTCCACTGTACTTTTGGCAGGGGTACAAATGCTCAAAATTAAAAGTCACAACACCCAAAATGACCTTATAGCCGTTTACTCGTATGGCATATATTGTAATAGACAAAGGGCTTGAAGCGTAGGGTTGGAGGTAAAGAGCAAGTTTTATTTCTGCCGGCTGCATGGCTCGGAGGAATAGTTTCCAAAGCCCGGCCCCAATGCCTCAGGGCTCTGCCTTTTATACCTTTTGCATACAAACAGTACAAGCATTTTATCTCCTTATATATGTTAATACAACTGTGTGATTGGCTGGGTTACAACAGAGATGTGTGTGCTTACCTTGGATACAATAGAGAGCAGGGAGGGGGCCTGTGGGATTAGGATATTGAACCATGTCTCAGTACTTTTCCACAACTCATACATTATCAAACATAAACTTCATAAACTGGAGCTATGGGTGTGGTTCTTATGAGGAGAGCAGCCATTTTGGAGGCCTATTCACAGCAATCCTCCATTTTTGGCAGTGGTACAAATGCTGAAAATTAAGTCACAACACCCAGAATGACATTATAGCAGTTTACTCATATAGCATATATACAGTGGTGAGCTTCAGGGGGACCCCACAGGCTCTATAGAACCCTTTGCTAATGAGCGCCTGGTTCTGAGAACCGGTTACTAATGGGACATAGAAACTGTTGTTAATTTAGGTTATTAGGACATAGAACCCGTTGTTAATTTATTTGAATCCCACCACTGCATATTTAGCATACTCACCTATTAGTCTATGTTAAAAACAAATAGCAAAGCTAATTCTGATCCCCATTTTTACTCCATGGTAAACAAGCTTTTGGTTTTTCTTTTAAAAAGAAATATTTCAAATCAAATTCTCTTAAAGGATTTTAAAAATGGGGAATAAACTGAAAATATTATAGATATTTAAAAGGACTGCACCCACAGACTCTTTGTATGAACTCCAAATTTTACAGTGGAGGAGTTTATAGCTCTGCCCAAAAGTGGAGACACATCCATGACAGGGAACACAGAAGATACGTGTCACCAAATCCTCACTTATATGACATTGTGAGAGTATCGCTTGTGTGAGTTCCTGGATCACAGACCTCCTCGACCCCCTTCTCCCTCCGTGTCTTAAAATAATATGACAAGGCCATGATGGGATTCAAAGAAATTAACAACCGGTTCTCTGCCCGTCTGGCAGCCACTTTTAAATGGCTATTTTTAAACTTTATACGTCCTATCTCTCGTTAACAAGCTGGAGCCCACCACTGGCCGCAAGGCCCAGGCCAGGTGAGTGAAGTGCAAAGCAAAACTATATAGATCAGGGATGTCCAAATGTTTCCACATGATCACTCTGACACTGAGTTTGGAGCCGGAAAAATGTTTTACATTTCATATGTAATATGGAATAAATTCCCATATTAGATTGTATTAGAGACATTGCAAAGCTTCCCCGTGGCCCTATGGAGTTGTCTTGCCTATGGCCATATTGAGGCTTGCCAAGGGGCACATTTGGCTCCCAGGCCTGGGTTTGGACACCCCCTGGTATAGATTATACTATAGATATACTGTATAATATAGAGAATTGTAGTATAGATGTGTGTGTGTGAATACCCGAGCCAATCAGCATGGAAAAGAGTGCTCCCAGACTCCCATAGTGCTAACAGTGCCCAGAGAATGTGCCTTTAGGCAGACACAGACCTTGATTAATGCCCCTTTTGATCAAGACACTGGTTTCTTTGAAGAGGTCTTCATTTGTGTTAGCAACTTTATGGGCCTTTTTCAGTTACAAAGAGTGGACTACAATAAGCATGAAACCGGCATAGGAATCTGCCTCCCTTCTTTCTGTGCCTCGTATCAAGAGCTATAGGACAACTGCTGCTATACGATATCTAATGGCTGATTTCTACTGGCAGTTGTGCAGTAGTTTGGTTCTATTATTGCCACTTAAGGGCACCCGCTGAGCTTGTCCAGCAACTGATAAGGCTGGATATTATGTGTTCACAAGGAAGGAAAATTGTTAAAGACACACAACTGGTTTTTGCAGCAACAGTAATTTATTTGACAATGCATTTCAATAACATCAATCAAGGACTATTAATATTGATGGACTGAACACTCCGCAGGAACTGAGATGTAATGTTCTGCGCACGGAATGTGTCAGTGTTGAAGTTACTTGGAAATGATGAACGCTACAAGGTCAGCCTGGCCAATTTCTTATTGTCTGGGTATTATTTTAGTAGCAAAGTGTATGGTTTATGAATTTCCATCTGAATGTTGAGCTTAGCTCATTTTTTACAGAGAAAATCAATCATGTTAAAAATCACTCAAAGTGTTAAAACATCAGCCTATTCTTTATGTAAACAGTATTGTGACTTTTGCATTTTGTGACCTTCGCAGTTATTATCCGAATACCAAATACAAGCCTCCCCCACTTCCTGATGGTTTCGCTCTTTCAACACCTTTCAATTATATTCAGAACTCACTTATTCAATACATGTTACACTCTTTCAACCTCTCTCTGCTGTTTTAAAAGAGTAAAATTGCCTTCCCTAATGTTGTTGGGTTGGGGCAGGGGGTTGATCAGTCAGGGATTCCCTAAGGCAAGTATAGGGAGGAAAACACTTTGCACCCCTTTTCACCCCGTTCCTGTTGGAATTTCCAAAAACCAGTGCTCAGTGGGTGCCTCCGTGGTGGTGCAAGGAACGCCCTCCCCACACTTCATGCTTCTAGCACGCCGAGACACTGCCATATACTAGCAGAATTAAGCCTTTGTTTAAATCTATTTTTAACTGTGTTTTTGGGGTGCCGGGGCAGGATGAGGCACCAGAGGACCTTACTCAACACTGGCCACTGGGTGCCAATGGGCCCCAGTGGACAGCAGCAAGTACCAGGATCCTGACCAGGCACCGCCGGTTAGTAGCAGGCACCGGCAGATAGTGGGCACTGGGCATGGCTACTTGGCACCACAAAGCCATCTAGGTACCATCAGGTACCACAGACCAGTGGGCAGTAGGTGAAGCATGCACCAGGCGCCATGTATCATACCAGGCAGCCACAGAGATGGTGAGTGAAGAAATTCTTCCTCCACCTGGGGTTTCTTGGCTGCCTTTAAGGTCAGGGTGGGTTTCTTGAAGAGGCCCCCAATGAACCTATGATGAAGAAAAGACCTGGACGCATCACATCCCGTTATCCGTTTTTCATTTCTTTCCTTCGTTCCTCCGTTCCTGTGCAGAAGAGAGGGGTCTCTACGGTAACGGGCAGTATGCAAATGAGCACAGGGCATTCTGGGTAAGAAGGGCTGGTTCCATCTGCAAGCTGAGGCAGGAGCCCATGCAAAAGAACGCAGGAAGTGGGTCCTGGAAACCTTTCAGCCTTGCAAATACAACTGTGCCTTTCAAAGATCCGCCCAGAGCCATGGGTACCCATGCCGGCCAGCTTCGAATTTAGGGGCAGGGTGTGATCAGTCTTCAGTGTTAGGTATGGGGATGAAAACACGATGCACCCCTTTCCACCCTCCTGAGAGTGACATTTCTGAAACTGGAGTGTAAGGGGGTGCTCCCATCAAGGAGGGAACATCCGCCTCCCCCAATTTCATGCTACTAGGTGCAGGGGTTGGGGCAGGGTGTTAATCAGTCAGGGATTTTCAAAGGGAACTATGGGGATGAAAACAAGCTGTACGCTAAGGGTGAAACTTCTGAAACTTGAGTGTAAGTGGTTGATCCCATTAAGGAGGGAACATCTGCTTAAGCTAGGGTTTAGCCTTCCTAACTGTGGGTTGGATTGCAGCCTTCAGCTTTTATTTTGTCTTATCCTATGTTTTTCTTATCATAAATTTTGGTGTTGTCCTTTTGCTATTATGACATATGGTCACTCTGGCACTGGTATTAAATCCAGGTTTGAGGCTATCTTTTCACATGCAGCCCAAAGCTATCCTTACTGGCCCATAGTGTGCAGTGTTGCTTGCAGAGCATAATTGTGTACTATTTCAGGAGAGGGAAGAAGAAACCAGATGGCCCAGAACATGTATGTAAAATACTTTTTATTTACCTTTCCATAGGCCACTTTGCCTCCAATGGGCTTGATGGGCCACTTAATCAGTCTTTCACCCTCAGAAAATTGAAGGAGATGCTACAACCCTGGCTTGATCCTTTTCTTTGGGGAATAAAATTTTGGTGTGCATCCACTTCCGTCTCCCATGATGCTCCCCCAAACTCGCACCACTGCTGACATGCTAGTGACAACTGGTGATAGAAGTGGTTCAGCAAGATAGGATGTTACCTGTGTGTGGCTTTTGGCCATTTGTGCTAGTGGTCATGGCCCAAAGAAAGGAGGAACAGCTTTTTTACCATCAGCCCAGAACTTAGGCTAGTAAATTGCAAGATCCCTCAGTATAAGACCTGGATAGAATTTCATCATAACTCACTCAATCCATTTTGCCAAAAGCAACACATCATGGAGAAACAAAGAAAGCTGTCATTCATATTTCACTGGCAGTTCTTGGAGCGCTATAATAAATAATAAATGTATCTGTACAGAGAGAAGGAAAGGAGCTATGCTAGAGTAGTTCTTCCACATGATAACTTTCTATATGTAGACAGGCAGGCTATTTGTCTGGATTTCCCTGTACAGCTTCTGCAAAACAGGGGGGTCTCCGGGGAGTAGGGAAACGCTCCCAGCCTGTCCGGGATTCAGGCTCGGCCTCAGCAGCCATATTAAGGAGTTGCATGCACAGCGCAGTGCTCTGGAATTCCCCCAGAGCCGGACACTATTGAGGTGGCCCAGCAGGAAGTTCCTCCCCCCACCTCACGGCCATCAGCCTTCTCCGGGGCCTCTGCAGCCCCTGCAGCGCCCTACATGCTGCACAGCAGCCTCGCTGGCCATATATTGAACATAATGGGGCTTACTTTTGAGTAGACATGTTTAGGATTGTGCTCTATTACAGTTAATGGGGCTCACTCCTGTGTAAGGAAAGGAACCTAAGAGACTGAGCCTTGCTTGTCTACTCTACAGTAAGTACTCTATTATAGTCAGTGGGGTGCACTCCTCTGTAAGGGGGCAGACTGCAGCCTGAGAGACCGCGCAGGTAAATTTGTTTTATTTTTCTTTATATTTTGTATTTTCTTTATTATTTTGTATTATATTACAGTATTGTAATCATTTTTATATGAATATTTTTGGGTTGTGGAATGAATCGTCTGACTTTCCATTATTTCTTATGGGAAAATTTGTTTTGATGTACAAGTATTTTCCATTGTAAGCATGATTCCGGAACAAATGCTTTTAACCAAGGTACCACTGTACCTTATTATACCTAATATACCCATACACCTATATACTTTATCCTAAGCCTTCTGATGATGTGGGATTCTCCTTGTATTCCTCTGAACACAACCAGAGCTTCACACCTATATACCTCACTATATACCTTATTATACATATTATACCTATAATTTCTTACTGATTAGATCTAGGCTACAATTACATGCACAGCAATTCCACATAGGCCATTGTGTGGACAATGGACCCGTGCCCCAGAAGTCCTCACATCTCAAATTTGACAGACATCACCTAGCTTCTGCAGATGACCATTTTTCAGGAAATGCTGTCTCATTTTGCCAGCTTCATCCAGAAAGAAAAAAGTGACAAACTGCCACAGCATTTTTTGGAAACTTTCTACAGCTAATTTTGAATACCACTAAGTTGTTATATGCTTCTCTTTTGCACTACTCAGAGTGCAATCCTAGCCCCTGGTTAGGCCAGCACAAATCTCAGCACAAGTCCTATTCTGATTGGGGGATATCACAAAAGTGCCATGAGGGGGTGACTGCCCACTCCTAGGTGGGAGAGGTTAGTCCAGAGTACAGACATGGGCTGGCTTCCCCTGCCACTTCATGAGTGGGACGATGGGTGAGTGTGCTGATCTAAATTGATTAGGATTGTTCCCTCAATCAACAGGTTGTATAGACTTCACCAGTTTCACTATAACGGTTTCCCTTATCTCTTTTATAACAGTTTCTCTCTCCCCTTCTCCTTGCATCCTTGTTTCCACTTTAAAGTGTATTTATAGGTCAATTTTCTTTATGTCTCACCATTTGTCTCTGCTGCAGGTTGGCCCAGATGGATTCCATCTTCAGAGCCTTTAACTTTAATCTCTCCTGCAAACCATCCTCATGAGTGGACAGCAAACGGGCGGGGGTGGGTGGGTTGGCGGGTTGGGGACACCAGCGACAGCCTGGAAAATGAGAATCAGAAGTTGTTTTCTTTTCAAGGCAAAGGCAGTTTCTTTCTGTGGCAAGAGACATTTCTGGCACTTTTAAAAAATGCTTCAACAGTGCATGCGTACCTGTCCCCCCACCATTTGTTTTTACAGTGGTAGTTTTTTGATAAGTACTTTTAAGCACTCTGTGAGCTGGAAAGATCAAAGACAGAGACTGCCTTCTATGGAGGCAGCCTTTTCGGCTCTTCTTTTGAAGTCTTCACTACACTCAGGTCCTGTGCCTTTGAAGAAATAAAGTCTAAGCAAATGTTTGAGACACACAGATCGAGTAAATGAGAAGGAAGTCCTTATTTCATGCACCTCCCCCTCGTTTCTTCGATCAACAGACTGCAAATATTACGAGCAACCTTGAAAAGCAAGATATTTATGTGTACTTGTTAAAGAATTCGGAGAAAGTTTGGTGCATTTTGGCAAAGCAAGGTCCTTTAGGGTGGTGCAAAACCTGGACCAACCTTGAATACTTCTGGGCAATATGCAGCATTTGCAGCACTTGGAGATAAAGGGAGATCTCCTAACGATCATCCCTCAGTTGTGATCATGTTCCCAGTTGCATCTGCCATAGTTTATTGATCATGTGTACCGATGCAATACCTTTTTACAATGCCTTTGCAATACCTATTTTCAACTGAGTAGCTGAGAGGGATCACAGGGATGATGTGACCCTTGGTGGCTCTCCAGCATCCTACTCCTCTTGCTTACAACTGTCCCTGCAGCCCCTCTGAACGTGATTGGAGCTGTGCTCAGATCTGAGAGTGTTCTGAGGCCTCCAAAAGGCTTTAGGCTGCAATCCTAAAGACAGTTTCCTGGGAGTAAGACCCATTGAACAAAATGGGGCTTACTTTCGAGTAGACATGGTTAGGATTGCACACTTAGAATGTCCTTTATGGGTTTTCAGGCTAAACGGAAAATGATGTTTTACAGGGTATTGCATGCTCCCTGGGCCTCAGAATATCTCTGGAAACAACCGAAGCATAGCTCTGGTTGTGTTCAGAGGAATACCACATCATCAGTAGCCCTGGAATATGTACCCGAGGGCAGCACTCTTTCCATCTACGCCACCAAAATTATTATTTATTTATGGGATTTATACCCTGTCTTTCCCATGCTAAAGCAAATGCCCAAGGTAGCTTAACAAAGTTTTTTTTTATCCTTTTATCCTCACAACAACTTTGTTTTTGGCTGAGGCTGAGGGTGACTGGCCCCAGGTCACCCAAGAAGCTTCATGGCTAAGGGGAATATGAACTCTGATCCAGGTTTCAGTCCAACTCCCTAACCACTACAACACCATCCCGGCTCTTATAAGGCTCCATTTATAAGGAGATATTCCAAATATTGGAAGCAAACCTATTTCTAAAGTACCAGCAGCAAAATAACAGATCCAGCATAAGATTTTTTCCCCCAGAACCATTGTTCTAGTCCATTTCTCTCCATCTCAAAGCTTTGCCTCAGCTTCAGTAAGCTCCAGCTAACTGGTCCCAATTTTCCAATAGACTCTCTCCATCTCCCTGTAAATTTAAACTATAAAACTGACTTCCAGCTGTTCCTTTGCATTTTTCTTAGCTGAAGGCAGTCACCTTCTGAGGCAAGAGGGATTCCAGGCCGTAAGGCAAGCACCACTCTCATTAGGACGCATTGAACTTCTGTCCATTCATCCTCGGTTACCAATTTACAGGTTGTTTCATAGTTATCAAGCTGGTCAAATTTGCAATAGTTGGTTGAATTCACAAGTTTTAACATGTTCATAAAATTGTACTTCCCTGAAGAATCTCCCTCTAGCTGTTGGTTCATAGAGGTGGAGAAGGGGCAGAATGAGGATCACAGAGGTGGCAAGAAGAGGATGAATTCAGCTACATCCTATTCCCTCCAGCTGCGGTCTCCCACCCCTTCTCCTCAGCTTTGTGCCAGCTAAAGAGCTGGAACAAGTCCAAGAAGATCCATTGCAGAGCCAGAAGTTTCCAAAAGGCTAGGTTACAAAAAGCTAAAGTCTTTTGAAGCCTCTTGATCCACCACCCCCATTTGATTTGGTGCATTTTCAGCATGGACTTGGTGCATCTTCAACATGGATGCACTAGAGGAGCAGGAGACAGGTTGGATTGGGCCGTCAATTCTCTAAATAACACAACGCACACCCCCTTCAGGAGCTATCCCAGCTGGAGAATCATTTTTTAAATTCTTCCTTGTATAGTATAGCTAGTATTGTAGCTCAGCAAAACCATTGGTTGAACACATGGAGGTTAAAAAAGAATCCAACACTTTTTTCAGTATAGAACATTTGACAGAAGGAGCGCTTGTAATGTGAGCCCTCTTGTCCTCATAAGAGATAATCCTCCAAATCCAGAATAACTACGGGAGCATGTAAGAGACATTATGTGCACTCTTAGTTACTGCACCACCCAGTGAAAACCTATGGAAAATTCATATTGGTATCCAGGGTAAATTGTTCTTACACTGGAGCAAGGACTCCCCATAGTTACTCTGTATTTTGCCCAATAAGACATAGCTGTTGACTTAGTATATGAGAAAAAGCTATCTGAGATCAAAAGAGTATAGTTGGGCTGCTAGAAGATAACTTGATTGCAGTGCTCTAATTTGTGTGCTCAATTGAAAGATTATTAATGGATCATAATTCTGTGAATGAATGACATTGGTCTAAAGTATAGCATACCTTCTTATATGACCTACTGGTATGTATTAACCTTTGGAATAAATAACATCCCTTAGAATCCTAGTGCATTACACCTGTTCCAAGTGCATGGGAATGGAGAACATTTGCTAGTAAGTTCTTAAACTAAATTCTAAGTCTGGGGTGTACAAACACTGGCCCAGGGACCACTGGTCTGAAGCAAACCTCCATGCAGCCCACAGCGAAACCTCTACATCTGGCCCTCGGGCAAACCCTGTAATCCTCCAGAGGCAAGGGGAACTTTGCTCTCCATACCTCCAGAGGGTATTTTCAGGGATGGGGAGGCTACACACACCTCCTCTCTCTGTGTGAAAGTGCTTATGAACTGGTTTGATCACCCTCTCACTCTGTGTCAGAAAGTGTTTATGAACTGATTTTCATTCGTTCGTTCATTCATTTATTCATTCATACAAGTTCTGTCTTTAATATATTCATTAATATAAATTTATGTAAATTCTATTTTCCAGTCCCCAAATAGTGTCAGTGAGGATATGGTCCTCCTGCCAAAATTAGAACCGCTGTTCTAAGTGATACATATAACATAATTTAAAACACACACACTTCCCCTAACATAGCTTACCCAGTTTTCATTCTTCTATAGCAGTGATCTTCAACCAGTGCGCCATGGCACATTGGTGTGCCATGGATAATCCTCAGGTGTGCAGCGGGAATTTGGGCAGGGACATTTAGTAATAGGAAAACTTGGGGATTTGAACAGCATGGTGTGCCTTGTCAATGGTAAAAACAACTGATGGTGTGCCATGAGATGAAAAAGTTTGAAAATCACTGTTCTATAGACTTATACTGAAATCCTTATCCCCAGTTTGGCCAGCCTAAGCCCCAGCACAAGTCCCATGCAGATCCCAGGGCGTCATAAGACACCATAAGACACTTCTGGGTTATACCATAAGACATTTCCGGGCCACAGACATGCGCTAGCATCCCTATATCACCACAAGAATGGGAAGACCAGTGAGTTGTGCCGGTCTGGGTTAGGGTTGCATCCCACAGCCAAGGAAGCAGTTAATGTTCAGTAGCACATTTTTTGTCGGTTGGTTTGTTTACCAAAATTTGAGCATTCAGTTCCTGGCATCTCCAGGTCAAAGGATCTCAAAGCATCTGTAGGAATATTGATAGAGCCTAAAACCACCCCAATAAGATTTATGAAATGTCTTGAACAGTGTTGCACATTTTTAGGTAAGATTTGTATTCTTTATATATCGTTAGCTGATTAGGTCTTGCTTTGGGCTTAAACTTGAAAAGAAAAATTTTAGAAACAGTAACTTGCTAAAATTCTATTTTCCCCTGGCCCTTTTCGCTGCAAAATAGTGTTTATATTTTTGTTCATAACTTAGATGAATTCATCTTCTTCCATTTGCTTTTGAAAAAAATATAAACTTGGTTCACAGTACTTTATTTAATGCTAATATTTTACGCAGCCATTTATGTACAGATGAAGTTTGGTTGGTGAGTTTCAAAGTCACTTAGCACCAGCATGTTATCATAACTATTTCTTTTAAATCACTCTGAAAAGAAAATATTTTAAATTGTGCCACTGCTGTACAACATAGTATGTTATCAATAAATCAGTTTCAGGCCTCATTTCTTTTGTCTTCCACATTTTATTCTCTTGTTCAAGTACTGTTTTTTTGACAGCAACTCTGTGCTGTGCTTTCAACAGGCTTTTTGTGTAAGAAATAAATTACACATCAAGAGCATTTTTTAGGCTGTTAATAGGTATGAATCATTGTTCCTTAGTGCAACAACATCTCATTTATACCATATCTGTCACATAACTGCTCTGTGGGGTGCTGTATAAGACCAGATGAAACAGAAATACTATAAAAAATAAATTCAGACTGAATAACAGAAGACACAAAACAAAAGCTCAACTTTCACTTTGTCTGGTTTCTATATAAAATAGTGCGTGGTTGTTATCAAGGAGATGGAAGAATTGAAATATATTTTTAATGTTTAGATTGAAAAAAGTGTTTAAAACTTTGTTTTCTTTGTTATCCTCATTTACATTAATGCACTTCACAGTCAGTGATGTAGAAGATATCTAAGTTAACTTTTTTGGATTTCAGTTCAGATTTGAGGACAAATCATTTTACTGGTGAACAGAAATTCCAAATATTTTGATAGTTATTCTGGAATTTCTGTCAGATCAGCTGAAACTGAACAAAGGCTCCATCACCTCAGCCACTATCTGGGAATCTAAGTACGCCATGTAGCAATCAAGTCATGATATTAATAATGCCAATATTACCAATACCAATATTACCAATATTACCAATCAAGTCATAATATTACCACTGTGTTCCACCTGGAAGATTCAGGGATGGTTACAGCTGCTTGCTCCAGTTGAAGCTGGGTAAAGGGCCTCTCTGGCCATTGCTTCCATCAGGGCATCCAGTGGCAACAAAGAATTCTACTCTGTGAACTAGTTATTAAATAGTTAACCTATTTTTTTAGAGGGGGCCCTACTCTGTGCAAAACCTGATATTGATCGAACATCTGCATTGCAGGTCTTCTAACCAAGAGAAACAGTTTTATCCAGATTTATTTTCACTTTAATTTTGTCAGTTCCTACTCTCAAATGTTTCTTTTAATTTTTACAGGGAGTAGGTGGAATAAAGCTCTGCAGGGGTAGCTCCGCTTAGTGATGATACCATCATCATCATCACTGACAAAGCTGCACTGGTCTGGCCCGAAGACCAGAATCTACAGGAGGTGTGGTCTAGAGAATAGAACCACCATTAAGCCCGAAGATAAGAACTGAAGGTCACCGGTTCAAGAACACCTACAGCTGTGCAATGGGATCTTGAAACTGCGGAGATGAGTAGAGTCAGACATAGGCTGCGATCCTAAAGACACTTTCCTGGGAGTAAGACCAGTGGTGGGCACCAGCAGGTTCGCACCTACTCTATAGAACCGGTTCTTAACA